>CM070594.1:85873858-87352715 GCA_036346395.1 Hsuehochloa calcarea
ATGAATTCATGTGACTTGGAATTTATGAGAAAAAAACCTGCATTGCAACTCCAATGGAGATGTCGATATACAATATGGCGTAGGAATTTCATGTTACGTTTGGATCATTCATTTTCACATCATCACGAAGTCCAATTTTTGTACGAGGCTTTTTTTAATTACAAATATACTCGTGCTGATGAAATCTTTCGACCGAAGATAAAGAGCGAGACACGGAACCAGAAATACATTAGAGTACACATACAGAAGTATGTTACACGTGGTTAAATGGCATCATGGTTCGGCTAATTGCTTTATTCATCCTCGCTATTACTACGGTACACTGCGACACAAGCATCTGGACCATGTAAGTATACATACCTTTAGGAGACAGGAGTTACATGGCTGGTAAAATGAGGGACTACTACGGATTGGCTCAGCCTACTGCATAGACCAGGGTCATTTGCCCTTCCTTGTGAGCTCAGCGTTGGCCCAGGGAAGGCTAGCGGGAGGGGAGGGGAGGGCCGGGCGTGCGAGAGGGAGAGGGGAGGGTGTGTGGCGGCGGCTGGCCCACCACCGTCTACTGTAATATTTTCAAGTTTTTCTTTTTGAAGAAGCATATAGTATTTTCAAATTTCGATTGGTTAGAGAGCCAAGTACTAGTATTTTTTTTCCCTTTCTTTGCTAGGCTAGTGCACTACAGGGTACTTGTTTGTGACTATACTATATTTTTGGGTCCTTGGATGCAAGTGCGCTGCTCTCCAGAGTACGGGCATGGGTCTGTCAAGCAGAGGATGGCAGGTGGGCCCGCAGCTTTCACCGTCTTGTCGGCAGTGACGTGGCGAGCGCAAGCGCCTCTGTCTGTCACTCACCGCGCATGTTCGTCAGTAACCGGAGTCATACGTGGTGTGCTAGTATGGAGTGAATGAATCGTCAAATGATACGGCGGGTCCAATCGGACCCTACCACCTGGAAGAGCTCCATTGGTTGGGGTAACAGCACCTGTAGAAGTACCAAGGTCCGAGGGGTTCGGATTCTCCAGTGTAGAAACACCGCTACTGTAGTAAAATATATTATTAATTTACTGTAAATTTTTGTGTTGTAGCATTTGATCTATATTGTTTATTTTGAATCGAACGGTGAAAACAATGGTCTAACGCATGTGTCAGCTTTCGGTCCAAGGGGACATTACCTATGGAATTCCACATGGATCCGTCGGACTGTAGCAGTACTACAGTCAGCTTACTCCTCTTAGTAGGGAAGTAATCACAGCATCTGCAGTTGCAATCACGCATGATGACCGTGGAGAGGCAGGCTCTTGATGGCGTCGATTAATTGGTGAGGATATATGTTGCTTAAGAAACAGATGTTCCCATTAAGAACTTGCTCCAAAACAGTACTAATTGTGCTGATTAATTTCAAAGAAAAACTTTCATTTTTTGTTCTTGTCGCCTCTGTTACAAATTTGCAGGATTGGTGTTGCCCGAAATGTGTCAGTTGCGGAGTATGTATGGCAGTATGAGGTCGAAACAACAGACAGACAACAGATGCTGCAGGAAGAAAGGGTCCTATTTGGTTCACACAATTTACGGTGAAACCCTAAAAAAAAGAAATGGCTTGACAGTTTGTTTCACCAATTAGATATTAGCGTGTGCATGCGCCTTCTTTTCGTACGTAGTACACAGTGAAAGGGAAGAGAAGAAGTTTCCACAAAGCTCTTTTTATGCAATGATTTTAATGACCTGAGAATCATGGTTTAAAAGCTATCTTATTTCTGAAACAAATCCTTTCTAAAAAAACTAGCGATTTGATTTCGTTTCCAATTGTATACAACTAAAGAAGTTTCCATAAAGCTCTTTTTATGCAATGATTTGAATGACATGAGAATCATGGTTTAAAAGCTGTCTTATTTCTGAAACAAATCCTTTCCAAAAAAAGATAACAATTTAATTTCATTTCCAATTGCATACAACTAGTAGAGTGACCCACGCATTTGCGCGACTCTAAGCTCGAGGAGGCCGACTAGAAGGGGGTAAATAGGTGGTTTTTAAAATCTTTTAGTTAAAACCGTTTTCTAATGCGAAAGCTTACAACAATTTGGTTTTGCACAATTAAAACCTAAATCAACTAGTCTTCACTGAGTGCACCAACAATATAATACTATTGATAATGATATCAAGCAAGAAAATACATGTGAGCAATTTAATTCTATAAAAGTAAATTGCAATAGAGTAAAGCACAATAAAGCAAACCACAATGACATAATTATGTTTTATCGTGGTGTTCGGAGCCTTGCCGGTCTCCCCTAATCTATGTTGAGGTAAGCCCAACCAAATTGGACCGGCTCCACGAATTAAGACAAACACCTCTGAGCACTACAAGAAATCTATTGAACGGTGACAATCAAAATTCATCACGGATCTGTGTTTTTTTGTGACAGTATGTGATCTGTGATGCTCCCATGACGAAAAGTCGAATCGTCACCTATAGTGCGTCGCTGATAGGTTTCTGTGACGAAGTAGTGAAATCGTTACAGACTTAGTGACAAAACCATTGTTGTCACGAATTTTATGACGCAACCACGTCAGATTCTTATTGTCATTGGTAGCCTGGTCAGGCCACGCAGGATCTGACGTGGTTGTTGGTTTGTGACGATGTCTACCGTCATAATGTGAGTTAGGCCCATGTTAATTTTTGTCATAATTTCTACAAGGCCCATTTTGATTCCATTCTATAGGCCCAACTTATTTTAGGTTAGCCCAAATTGCAGGCCCAAATTTTTTTGGGTGTAGCCCTTTTTGATGTTTTTGGATGTAGCCCATTTTGACATTCTGAAAAGCGCAATATATTGCTGGGCTAAAACCATTTTGGCCCAGATAGCTCATTTTTATCAGGGCCAGACCCTTTGCCAATTCAGAAACCCATTTTCCAATTTCACAATGGTTTGGCCCAGCACATCCATACAGACAAAAACATTACAAGCATATACAATAAGATCATGTCATGTCATAATAGCAACATCCAACACATTATTCCTAGGTTACATGCATCCAGCACAGTTCATAAAATAACAGTATCCCAGATCACAGTGCCATCAAACCACAAACTACATCAGTTTAGGGAGTAGGGTTCACCTGACCCGGATTGTAGTTCAGCAAACGATGAAGGAGGGCATCAGTATCTGCAATCTTATCATTCAAAAAGCCAATCTCTTCTAAGCTCTTCTTCCTAGCTGCTTTGGATTCTTCTGCCTTCTTCTTCAAGGCATCCAAGTCTTGCTGCTGAGCTTCAAGTTGGTCTCAAAGTTGGGATGCTCCTTGCTTCTCAATGTGAAGTTTCGCTTCAAGCTCTTCCACACGCGAAGAAACGCCTCATCTCGAACTTTTCTGTGAGGGTGTTTGAAGGCCCACATGTCGAAGGAATTTGGTTGAGTCACTGAGCACTTCAGAAACAGCTGCAGTAGGAGACTTTGATTCTTGTCCATCTTCCACTGGTTGAGCCACGATGGCTTCCATATCAGCCTAGCAATAGATGGATTACGCGTAAGTGTTATTATTTATAGTATACTTATGTAGAAAATAAATGAACAAGTGGTGACTAACAATTGCTTTCTTCACTGGCTCACTAAAACTAAGTTTCTTGCTATTATGACACTCTTTGAAGAGGTCAATTGCAGTGGGCTCTACATCTTTATATTTCTCTTGCTTCTGAAATGTTCAAATAATTGCAAATTATAAATTTCCAACATGGTATGGAAGGGTTTCATAACAAATGTATAAGAACATCATTTATGTAAGTACTTACAACAACATGACAGTGTGCAATGTAGGAAAGAGAGCCGGTCCGCTGCTGAAACTGGACTTTCTCACGGTTCAGTTTGTTTTTCTCACGGTCCTACAGAAAGACAGATTAGTGTAAAACACGCCAAGTAACAGATAACTAAGCAAATGAACCAATTACTTTCATACCATGTGGTTTAGGTTGGACCACATCTGCACCAACACTCTCCATTGCTCATCGGTCATTTGCTTCAGCGGGCTAGTGGTTCTCACTTTATTTGGTGGTACACCATCAAAGTACCGCTTTTTAAGCATGTACCTCATCTGTTGTTGTCCAGACTTAAGCAAATCAGCACATGCAGATGTGGCTGCCTTTGAGTTGGTGTCCATGGTAAATTGACCCTAACAAAGAGCATACACATTACACAAGAGACATATGAATACAACGAGAAACAACAGAACAACGAAAACAGAAAGGGATTTCACTTTTGGCCAAGAGTTGATATACTTACTACAACTTTTCCAATGTAGTCCGTAAGGTGCGACTGATCATTCTTGTACTCTTTCCAATGTGGAAGGACTGGTATAAGCTGCCTTAGTATGATCCCACCCTCTGATGCAAGCTTTGCAGCTTGCATAGGTACCTCAGGCCGTTTCTTCCCTTCGAAAATTTGGATTGGAATCTTACAGCTTAATGCTCTTGATATCCTATCAAGATCTCTGCCCTTGTTTCTTCCCCTCTTATTTGATTGTTGACTGACATTTGGTGCATCTGAAAATATGAATTTCATAAAGTTAGTGTAAAGTATATATGCATTTCTTAAATGGTTGTGCACAATCACTTGCCTTCATCAGAGTATATTTGAATGTGCTCCTCAGATTGGGTAGGTTCTAAAGAATCATGTGTGGCATTTGTATTCTTGCTATTAGGAATTTGCATTGAGAAGATTGTCAACTGATTTCCTAATTTAGTTATATTCAAGTCTTTTGTAATGTAATATCTTGTTTGTATAAACTCTGTCTAAAATGGGAAATGAAATCTGAAAAGATGTCTCAGTGTAATATCTTCAAGTCTTTTGTCAACTAATTTCCTAATGGAATGTTGGAATGCATTTCAGCATGGTTCATACAGTTGATAGTTGGATAAATGGTTCTCTTGTTGCAATCTTACATATCTATGTCCACATTACAACAAACTAACATATCACAAACTACTCCTCATCGCTATCTATCTCAGGAATTACACGATCTTCATTATCACTACAGTACTGCATGTAAGTTTCGTCATCTTCATCAGACTCGCAATTGACATCATCCACTTGGTTGCGAGCATTTTCAACAACACTAGCAGGACGATGATGACACTCTCCATCATCGCATGTAAATTTTCGTGAATAGGTTCATTTTCTTGTCTTCGATATTGTGTACACCATCATCTTGGTATGTAAGTTCCTTCTCGGTTTACTTGGTGACACTCCACAAATGCCTATGCTCAAACTTTTGAACAACTCTCCAGTCTCCACCAAACTTTGTGTCCTGCAAGTAAAATACCTTTGTTGATTGTGCGGCTAGAATAAAAGGATCTCCTTTGTACTAGTAACTTGCAGTGTTGATGCTTTTGAAATATCCATCATCTTTCAATCTTGTCTTCTTGCCATCAAGATCAAACCAGTCACAACGAAATAAAACAACTGTTCGACGGACGCCTTGGCTTGAGTTATACTGCAACTCGATAATGTCTTGCAGACAACCATAAAAATCAATATACTCACCATTATGTGTACCCTGAACCATGACTCCACTATTCTGAGTCTTTCTATTTTTTTCACGGTCAATCATGTGATATCGAACACCATCAACAATACATGCTGAATATAATCTCACTCGCATATCTGGTTGGCATGCCAATGAATATAGGTCATCACTGACCTCTACTCCTTCCACATAACGCAATCTTGCCATCTGAATAACAGAAAGGTCAGCATGATGATAACCTATACACCTGATCAGAGTTCCATTCAAAATTGCAAAGAAAACTCACATGCTTCTTACACCATGTGGCAAATTCATGCTCTAGCCTTTTTTCCACATCATGACTACCTTCTTTCTCTAACTCTTGTCTACATAACCTGCATAGTGGCTTCAGAAATTACAGATAAATAGTATATATATTATATCTAAAACAAAAGTCAAAAGTGTTAGAAGGGATCACATACTCCATAAATGGATGAACCTCAGGACAATTGTTGAGCACATACCAAACCATCTTGTCATAACAACCTTCAAGATATGTCATCCTCGAGGCTCCAATTAAATGAACACCATGCTGAAAAACAGAGAGGTCACCTTCTTTTAAGTCAACACGCTCTCTATTCCTACCCTCTTGATTGAATCGTGTCTCCACATCATTCAAGTACCTTGAGCAAAAAGTTAAACACTCATTAGCAATATATGCTTCTGCAATGGATCCTTCAGGTCTAGCCCTATTCCTCACAAAATACTTCAGTGTACATAGCCTTCTTTCCACTGGGTACATCCAGCCATATTGCACTGGGCCTCTTAGGATTGCTTCATCAGGTAAATGAATAGCCAAGTGCACCATAACATCAAAGAAAGCTGGTGGAAAATTTTTCTCAAGCTTGCACAAAATGATTGGGATTTGAACTTTCAATTTATGCAGAACATCTAGCTTTAGAGTTTTGCAACATAACTGCTGAAAGAAATTTCCCAATTCAGCAACTGCTTCATATATTTCCTTACTCATGATTCCTAGTAGGGCAGCAGGTAAATTTCTCTGTAGAAGAATATGACAATCATGAGTTTTTAATCCTACCACCTTGCATCCATCCGCACTAATACATTTTGCTAAGTTAGAAGCATATCCATCTGGAAATTTCACCTCTCTTATAAATTCAAAAAATTTACACTTTTGGTCTTTTTTTCATTTCATACGGGGCTTTAGGGATACTGTATAAATCTCCTTCATACTCCAAGTGTAAAAAAGATCTTATGCACATGTCTTCCAAATCTAGCCTAGCACTGACTGTGTCCTTTGTCTTCCCATCAATGTTGAAAAATGTACCAAGCAGGTTGTCACATATTTTTTTTCAATGTGCATTACATCAAGATTGTGCCGTAGCTTCAGACTCAACCAATATGGCAAGTCAAACAAACAAACAAACTCTTCGAGTGTAAACTTGACCATCGGCTTACCGCTTTCTCTTATTACCGCTTTGCGGATGCTTTCCTGGTCTAACATCTCTTACATTGTCCAGTTGCTGTAGCAGCTCCTCTGTACTAAGTTCCCAAGGCTTAGCACGGGTTTCATTCTTACTATTAAATTCTTTACTTTTTCTCCACAGATGATCCCTTGGAAGGAAACGACGATGGCCAATGTAACATATCTTCTGCCTTAATTTCTTTGAGCAGGGATATTTGTCACAATGCACACATGCATAATAACCTTTTGTGGTTCGTCCCGACAAGGTGCCCAATGCTGGATAATCATGAATGCACCATAAAATTGCAGCATGTAGATCAAACATACTAGCACTACATGCATCATAAGTACGGACACCCTTCCAAAGCTCCAGCAACTCTTCGATGAGAGGCTCCAAGAACACATCAAGATTCTTTCCTGGACATTTTGGACCTGGGATCAGTAGGGCCATCATGAAGTTGGACTGTTCCATACATGCCCAGGGTGGCCCGTTGTAAGGCACGACAAATACTGGCCACATGCTATATGAGGAGCTCATGTTGCCAAATGGATTGAAACCATCTGTAGCAAGGCCAAACCTCATGTTCTTTGCATCTTTTGCAAACCACCCATATTTTCTGTTGAAGTCTTTCCATGCCTCACCATCAGCAGGATGGCTGAGTTCATTGTCCACAGGTTGCCGCTTCAACTTGTGCCATTGTACCTCCTCCACTGTATTTTTGGAAGCAAACATCCTCTTCAGCCTTGGAATAAATCAAAAATGCCGCAATACCTTCACAGGAATCTGCTTCCTTCCTTCTGCATCTTTCCATCTAGATTCACCACATACTGGGCACTCATCATTGTTGGCATACTCATTTCGAAACAAGACACAATTATTCTTGCAAACATGGATTGAATCATATCCAAATCCGAATGCACGGATAAAGTTCTTTCCTTCATTGTAAGATGTGGGAAGAAAGCAAGCTGGGAACGCTGAAGACAACAACTTCAGCAATACAGTGAATGCAACATTACTGATTCGATAGAATGACTTGATATGAAGTAACTTCACAACAAATGTAAATCTTGAAAAAGCACACGGGGTTGGTGTTGGTGTTGTATTTGGGGAAGAGGACAATGTGTGTGTTCTAGGGATGTCCTCATGGTAGGTTGTTTACAACTAGAGTTATAACTCAATTCAAGTTGTAAAGTTCAACTTTACAACTCATAACTTTATGTCCAAGAAAGATGATGACCTAAGCGATTGACATCACATATTTATTGACCTAAGTGATGACATCATATAATTCTTAGTTAAGTATGCTAACACATGTGATGGCATCATCTGGTTTGCTGACATATGCGATGACATTATTATACTTCCTGGCTAAGAATGCTGACACGTGCGATGACCCCATCATGATGTTTGACATGTGATGATATTATATATTTGCTAACATAAGCGATGACATCCGCTGATGTCATGTTGATGTAGAACTGTTCATATTATCTTCATGTGATGGTTAAGGTTATATGTACCAGAGAGTGCACACAACTTTCATGCAACAGCTTAAGACAGAGAAGATGTACATGTGTTAGGTGTGTCCTCATCACTAGCCCACTAGCAAAGACCTAACCCTAGTCCTTGTTCTCCCATTACCCAAACGCCACTCTCCCATCGCACACGGGCATGACTACACCACCCACTGGCCACCGTAGGAAGCCATAGCCGTCGGCCCACCGCCGTTGCCAGTCTCCAATCATCCTCCCCTATCCATCTATCGGCTCACCCTGTGGCTTGAATCCTGGACATATACCAAGCTGAGAGGAAAAATGCCTTACTCAGATTTGAGACCGAGGAGCACGGAGGGGGCTATTCGCCTTGCTTGAGATGAGGTGACGTCGCAGCCCCCAAAGAAGTTACTAGCGGCGTCTAGATCCCATCGAGACAGATGGCGACACCCCAACATTTGAGCGCTCGAGCCTACCGCATCCTCACAAAAGGGCCAATAGAGAGGATAAGTCGAGGAAGCAAGCAATGGTGGCAAGTTGCTGTAGCAAAGCTCGACAACAGAGGAACGTAGAGCAAAGAGGAGGTGGTGGTCGGGAGCTTGGAGTAGAAAGGGCAGCACTGAAGGAGAGTTAGGAGCAGATAGGATAAGGATAGATTTGGACGGATGAGATCAAATAGGTTGAGATCTGACGATGTTTAAAGCTTCGAACAGGACCAGTCTTGTGAGGACAAGTTATGAGTGCTCTCGGCCATAGAGCAGAGCATAACAAAAACCTGAATATGATAGACATCATGTGCTAGTATATGTTGTTGTTTTTATATAGCCAACATGATATTATGGTCATGTACTCATGTGGTGGTTTGGTCCAACATATATTACTCTATGTATGCGTGCACTATCCGTGTATTTTTATCCATTTTCGACCCGAATCCGGCACGTATCTGTCTCGAGCCTATATTCCCAATAGCCCGATTTTGTATCCAGCTATGAAATCGAGAAAAAATATGGGTTAGGATACGGGAAGAGCAATATTCGCCTATATCCAGTCCGTTTTCACCCCCTACATCCATGATGTTATACGTGCTTGATGTCCTCTTCTTTCGCATCGATCGATCACTCCTCTTCTTTGATGTTGGCCAACTCAACGTTGTCGCTTCCCCACTAACTGTGGCAACCTTTCATCTTCACTGATGCTGGCATGTCTACTTTAGTCACCGTCTAACGATATGGAGAATCTTCTCACCATTACCGGTGATGTCGTGCGCCTCACCAGCGTTGGCATGCTCCTAACTACCAAATGCCCCCCATATTGTCCATAGCTCGTCTTCAATGCAAAGTTTCATCTCCTCTTTATCAGGTCTTCCCTATCATCGAGCTTCTTTGACCACTAACTTCTTGAACAACACCGACGCTCACAACTTGTCATCGCTATCTTTGGCTCCTTCGACTCTAGAATTTCTCTTCAACAGTTCCGATGAGCAGCACAACACTATCCTCGTCGAATGACTAAGGTGAGCATCACAATATTGTCCTCATCTCCATTGCCGCCGCCTCGGCTTTTCGCTTCCCTGTGGGTCAATGTCTTCTTGCAGGACAAATTGATGCCATTGCACTCTTTCGTAGTTTCCTCTAACGCCATTGTGTTATCTCCATTATAATTTTTTATTCACAATTTCTGTTATTTTTACTAAAGTTTGTATACAAATCAAATTGCCAATTTTATTTAATTTATTCTAAATTTTAGTTATCTAGGTATTTTACATTTTGAATTCATATGGAAAACAAATTATAAAATTTTATTTATTTTTACTCAAAATTTAAATAATTATCTATTGGAATTCGTATACAAATCCAATTGCTAATGTTATTTGATTTTTATTCCAAATTACAGTTATTTAGGGACTTTAGATTGAAATATGCATCGAAAATAAATTGATAATTTTATTTTGTTTTTTTTCAAATTTTAGTTATTTATTTTGGAATTCATACATAAATCTAAATAATGTTTTAGAAAATTTATTCTAAATTATATTTTTTACGGATTTTACTTAGGAATTCGTATGGAAATCGAATTACTAATTTTATTTTATTTTTATTCTGAATTTCAATTATAGTTTGTTGGAATTTGTATACAGATCCAATTGGTACTTTTTTATTTTTATTTGTAATTACAGTTATTTAGGGACTTACTTTGGAATTTGTATCAAAATCAAATTGCTATTTTTTCCTTATGAATTTCAGTTAGTTGTTTGGAATTCATATACAAAACTAATTGTTATTTTTTGTTTAATTTTATTCTAAATTATATTTATTTAGGTATTTTATGTAGGAATTCATATTCGAAATCAAATTACTTATTTTTTTATTATGAATTTATGTTATTTACATATTGTACTTGACATGTACTCTTTCTTTTAATCAAGACCGCCGTAATTTGAACTACGATCAGCGGTGTAGATCTTTCACCTTTTTTTATTAACGTGTGAATTTCTAGTCCTTGCGAGCAAATATGGTAACTTCTTTTGCTTTTGCTTTTGCTTTAAGAAGGTAATAGATAGTCTAAATTAGTTGCATATCTCGCAAAAAAAATTCTAAAATAGATGTGCACCGAAGGTTCCTATGCATGGAACATGTGTACTCTGTTTCTTGGTTGTATATATTTGTATATGGTTCAAATAATACTACGAAAAGTCATGACATTATGTAAATATATTATGGTCAAATAGAGCTTTTTTATTTTAATCCATTTTAAAAAAATATTGTAAAGATAACAACTCCCTAACTTTATTTCCAATTCTGACCCATTTAGTCACGTCATGATCCGTGGTTTGACCAAACTGTGTTGTCACGCCACCGACCGCGGCGCGGTCAAACCTGCTATGATAGCCATCCGAGCAAACACACGTTCATTTTTGGGCTAAGTCCTGTCATGCCAAGAGGAGTGGCGTGACAACACTCGTTTTCCACACCGAGATCCGTGATGTAACAACGTGCTTTTGCCACATCACACATTGTGGCATAGCTAAAGCGGTCGGAATTGAAAATATAGTTATGGAGATGTTATCTTTAAATTATTTTTAAAATAGATTAAATATAAAAAGTTCTCAAAAAATATTGCACAATGTACTATGTTTGAGAGGGTATAAGACAAACACGCACACTTAACTCACATCCCACTCACACCATCACACTAATACATCACCTCACGAAGCACGAGAACATGCTTTCTCACTGAACGTGCGTGTGTCCCCAAATACAAGTGAGGCGTTAGGAAATTTACGGAGGCATCGAGGCCTCACGTAGTGAATGCTATAGGGTGCACATTTATACGAGAATTTTAATAAACACGCTATGCACCACTAAAACTTCACTTAATCCACCTCTGATTGTAATTGAGCAGGTCACAAAGGACATCACGCGCAAGGGTGTCTATATCCTATTATGTGCAAAGTTTTCCTTTCCTTTAAGTATGTTTTTCTCCACTCAAAATATGTGCAGTTTTGGCTCTGCTATCAAGAATTTCTAAATTTCGTTTTTGCTTTCACTCCTCTTCCACCATTGCAGTTAATTTCCGTCAGTCTGATTGTTACAGTAGAACAGTTGGCCGCTATTTCTTTGTCATTTTTTTACAAGAAGATGTCTGTCAGCTTGGCCCCACCTCGTTTCTCTGAAAGCGGCGCAATAAAAAGAGATTTATCAATCTACCGATTTCTGATAAAGCAATGTCAAAAAGAGCCTTACTCCAACTCATTTCTGTTACAGGTGTTTGGTAACATTTCTTCATTCCTTGAGAAGGCCTAACTCGGCAGCCTACAAACCGAAGCCACCGCTTTCGCTGGAAATGGGCCAATCTCATTAGACGCAAATCCAAATTTTGAAAGCCACCACTTTTGCTAGAAATGGGCCAATCTCATTAGACGCGAATCCAGATTTTCATCGTAAAAAGTTCAATATGAAAATTCGGATTGTGAGGATATAACAAATTTTATTTAATGTAATTTTTTTACGTTATAGATAGTAATCTTTTTCCACGCTATATTGATCTTGAGTATACCTCTTAATATTTATAACACCATAGGAAACCTACCTATATGGTAGCTCACGACTTTTGCATTGTCCAACCAAAACTTCTTAAGTACCTTCTCAATGTACTTCTCTTGTGACAGTACAACTTGTTGGAGTTTTGTCCTTCAATTCTCATACCAAGAATCCTTCATAGCAAAGAACTTGCTCAACTCTTTCTTGACTTTGCAATCCTAGAGACATTCTTGCCAACAATCAAGATATCATCAACATAGAGCAACAAGATGATAAAATCATCACCGAGAATCTCTGAAAGAACACACAATGGTGCTGCTACACCTATTGTAGCCTTGCTCCCCATAATGATTCAAACTTCATGTACCATTATCTTGGTGCTTGTTTCAGGCCATAAAAACTTTTCTTTAGCTTGCACACATAGTCTTCTTTGCCCTTCTTAACAAACCCTTTAGGCTGCTCCATGTATATCTCTTCCTCCAAGTCTCCATGAAGGAAGGTCATATTTGCTCAACCTCCAAGTTGTGACTAGTCCAAGAACCACCCGAATGGATGTCATCTTCACCACCGGAGAAAAGATCTCATCAAAGTCAATTCCTTCCTCTGCCAAATCCTTTCACAACTAGCCTCGCCTTGTATCTTGGATGTGACGTGTGCTCTTCTTGCTTGATTCTATAGACCCACTTATTCTTCAATGCCTTCTTGCCCTTTGGCAACTTCACCAACTCATATGTATTATTCTTATGCAAGGAATCCATCTCCTCTTGCATAGCTTTCATCCACTCCTTCTTGTGCTCATCTTCAATTGCTTCTGCAAAGCACTCAGGTTCTAAATCATCATACAATAACACCACATAATCATCGAGGAATACCGCTAGAAGGTCCGCACACTCACGTGGATCGTGATCATCAAATTGACATCAAACTTGTCTTCTTGGGAGCATTCTCACCACTGCACCATGCACATCATCTTGTGCATCATCTCGCCTTGACTTGTTGTGGAGCCGAGCCGCGAGGAACGGGTCTAAATTAACCATGCCTGGCTGTTGAGGAACTTGCACCTTTGCCTTCACAATATCCTCAATTGTCTGGTCTTCAACAAACACAACATCACGACTTTTGACAACCTTCTTTGCTATAGGATCAAGCAGCTTGTAGCCGAACTCATCCAAACCATAGCCAAGGAGTATGCACTGTCGTGTCTTTGCATCAAGTTTGGACCTTTCATCTTGAGGAATATGAACAAATGCCTTGCACCCAAACACTTTCAGGTGATCATAGGAGACATCCTTGTTGTACCACACCCTGTTAGGAACATCTCCCTGCAAAGGATAACATGGTGAGAGATTAACAAGATAAACTGCAGTCATCAAAGCCTCACTCCAATAAGACTTTGGCGACCTTGCATGTGACAACAAGCATCGAACTCTCTCCACCAATGTCTGTTCATCCTCTCAGCAATGCCATTTAGTTGTGGTGTCTTAGGAGGAGTAAATTGATGTCTAATTCCTTGCTCCTTGCAATATGCATCAAATGGCCCAATATATTCTCCTCCATTATCAGTGCGAATGCACTTTATCTTCTTCTTAGTTTCTCTCTCAACTGAGGCTTGGAATTGCTTGAATGTATTTCTTGACTTTTGGACTTCAAGGGATAAACCCAAACTTTCCTAGAAGAATCATCAATGAAAGTGACAAAGTACTTAGCACCACCAATTGACCTTACCGACATCTTGCACACATCGGAATACACCAAATCCAAAGCAACTCGGTTGTGAGGAGGTTGACTTTGAAAGCAACCGGTGTTGCTTCCTACTAGGCAATCTGCATAACGCTTCAATTGCACACTTGAAATCCCTAACAAGATATTCTTCTTCACTAGCACACCATACCCTTCTCACCCATGTGCCCAAGCCTCTTGTGCCATAGAACACAAGGATCATCTGTCCTAATGTATTGTGAAACACAAGAGAGTTTAGCATGGACATGATACAAGAGTGAAACCATTTTACCTCTTGCAAATACCATCTTGCCCTTGGTGAGCTTTATCTTGACCATTTTCAAATCTGCTAGAATACTTCTCATTATCAAGCAATCCCACTCAAATTATGTTGAGCCGCAAATCTTCAACATGTCTCACAGACTTGAGAATTAGTAGTGTACCATTAGTTGTCTCTAAATGCACATCTCCCTTTCCAATGATTTGAGCACGATCATTGTTTCCCATCTTCACAATTCCAAAATCACCAAAGAACATAATTTGTGAAGAGCCTTCTATGAGATGTAGCATGTATGGTAGCACCACTATCAGGTATCCAAGTCATGTCATCATCACCCACAAGGTTGATGGCTGCATCATCAGAAACAACAGTGATCCTTTCTTCAATAGTGATACCAATCTTGCCATCATCATTTTCAGCAATGACTACCATCATGTTCTCAACCGCTGAAGTAATGCGACCAACATCACTGTCACTATCACTATCTTGTTTCGTGCCTTCTTCTTTTCTTCTTGTTCTCCGCTTGAGCTTTCGGCGAACTTTCTAATGTGTCCCTTCTCATGGCGGTGATAGCACTCAACATCTGAAAATTTTCCTCTTGACTTGCTTCTACTTTCAGCTGAATTCTTCGGACCTCGGCTCTTGCTTCTCCCCCGTGACTCGGTGAACAACACCTCGGGTTGTGAGGAGGAACTCTCCCTTTCAGCAAGTTTTCTTGACTCTTCATTTATCACTTTGGTCTTCACAAGGTTCCAAGATAAAGTACCATTTGGAGCTGAATTGCACAAAGTGACTTTGAGAGTTTTCAAGTATCCGAAAGAACCAAGTAGTAGCAAAGCCCTAACCTCATCATCAAATGTGATGCCCATGGAAGATAGCTGATTTATAATACCTTGAAATGCATTCACATGATCAGCCACAGAAGTATCATCTCGGTACCTCAAATGCATCAATTGCTTGATCAAGAACATCTTATTGGTACCTTCCTTCCTAGCATACAATTCTTCCAATTTCTGCCATAAGGAGCGTGCATGTGTCTCATCACTGATATGGTTCAACATATTGTCATCGACCCACTGTCGAATGAACCCACAAGCTTGACGATGAAGTACCTTCCACTCATCATCAGTTTTGTCATCTGGCTTCTCGGTGGCAAATACTGGCTTGTAATACTCTTTCACATAGAGCAAGTCCTCCATCTTACCTTTCCAAGCTTGGTAGTTTGTACCATTCAGAGATATCATCCTGCTAGTATTCACCTCCATCTTTCACTGCAAGACAATCACCAAAGCAAACACAAGCTCTGATACCACTTGTTGGGGCTAAACAATGCAATTACCAAAAGTTCAGCACCTTTACTTGTAGTGAACCAATGAGGATAGCTTCAACCAACAGATACGTAGCGGAATTAATAATAACAACATGCACAAAGTGACACAGCGATTTACGTGGAAAACCTCCTCAATGTGAGGAGTAAAAACCATGGGGCTTGCACAGCCCACTCCCAAATCTTTCACTATAATCAACAATGGGTACAAAGAGTCTTCTCTAGAACATCTAGAGGTACATTACAGAAGCAACAACATCATCAAGATATAATCTTGGTATCATCATCAACAACCATACACAATTAACAAGAGGTATACTAACAGCCAACCAGAGGAAAAACAGTTTCTATCCCCTTCGGTTATCAGTTCATATCTCACAAAACACATATCCAAACTGCATGCAACTTGGTAGGAATGTGGATCCACGAGTCCCTAACATTCTGTCCAAATTTCAGCCAAATCGGACAAAGTTTCACCACTCAAACAGGACTTCTACCAGATTTGCTCAGTACTGAATCTGCTGCTACCCGAACTGACAAAACCCCCCTCAAATCAGGTGTTCCACTCAACCAATCCTCAATCCAACCGTACAAATCAAAGAGATACGAGTCAGGAACTCACAAACCAAATTTGAGGCAGATCCGACCACGTTTGCTACTCCGATCGTCGTCTTGATGAAGACTGCGCAGATCACCCCGAGATGGGACAGAGCTTCTCTTCTTCTTTTCTCTCTTGTCTCTTGTTTTGGTTGTGTGCAAATACTTCCTCTCTCCCTCTCCTACCTTGCAGCAGCAGCTCAAGGAGATAGCTAGGGTTTTTCTTTCCCTCTCCAAGGAGGAGGCATCTCAACCATTCATTCTTAG
Source organism: Hsuehochloa calcarea (assembly GCA_036346395.1). NCBI lineage: Eukaryota > Viridiplantae > Streptophyta > Magnoliopsida > Poales > Poaceae > Hsuehochloa > Hsuehochloa calcarea. The sequence continues at coordinate 85,890,561 of CM070594.1, forward strand.
GGTAATCAATGGTTGTCATTTTTGGGCTTGTGGGCTGAGATGGGTCTTCATATGGAGGGATAGCCCAACACAATGTGCCCGGTGCGCACGACGCGACGGCGGAGAAAGACACCGGGAACAGCGGGTTCTTGCCGTCGGTGGCGTTCGCCGACAAGGCCACCGCGGTGAGGTCGCAAGACTCGCATTGACCGCTAACCGGGTTGTACGGGTAGGCGGTGCAGGCGCAGTGCTCGTCGTCGGAGCCCATCCGTCCGCCGTCCGTGGACGGGCAGTTGGGTGGGTGGTTCTGTTTGACGACTCTACACATGCTTGAGCTGCAAGGGGATCGTGCGGTGCGGGGACTGGCACGTCGACCAGATGAGCGGGCCGGCGAGGTCGAGGACGAGCGGTGCACCGTTCTTGACGGAGGTGGTGTAGAGGGAGGTGGAGGGGGCCTTGGCGAGACGGGTCAGTATGGGCTTGGAAGGCGGGTGGCCGTTGGCGAGTGCGCACAGGAGTGGCACCGTGAACAGTGAGAGAAGGAGTATGATCTTGTTGCTCGACAACGACGACATCCTGAAGAATGGGATATTTCGGTGTCTGATCGTTGCGTTCTTACCTAGTTACCTTGCGTCCGTCTTGTCCATAAATACAGCAGTGGAGCATACATGTATAGGCCTGTGGATTGCTTCTTTATTTTGGCGTGTAAATGAAGCTTCATCAAAATAATTTGATAATTTGCTTGGACACAACCCTTGCATCTAGCGTCATTTGCATTTTTTTTAGGTTAGGCTTTGGAGTTTGCGAAAGTCAAATGAATGAACTGAGCACCGAGTTCCTAAATGGTAAGTTTTCGTCAACGAAGCTTATCTGTACACTGGGCCAATCTAGCACCTTGTGCTGCGTAGACTGTGTTGTAAAGCGCACAACAAACAAAGAAAATAATCAAGATTACAGAGACGTACTTAACCAGAAAATTCCAAATCAGCAAAAAAACGATGGGCCTGCGAAGGCGACAATGAATCAGAGTTGCCAGTAGAGGATTTTACAACCCGGATCACAAAAACAAGAGACCGCGAGTTTCGTTTGGTTACGAGGATCAGAGCACATTGGCACGGAATTGCAGGGAATACCATTCCATGGATTCAAGACGATCATGCACATGACGCGGCTAGCCAGGAGCAATGCTTTTGCGAAGAAGGCATGCGATAGGGTTCAATACCGCGAAGCAATTAGCATGGTGTCCAAAATAGGCGGCACGGCCGACCGGAAGGGTCAGGCGGTAAAAGGTTCCGAGGAGGATCTAGATCCTCAGCATCACAGATGTTCACTGTAAACAGTGTTTTGTAAGTGCGGTTTTTGCAATAGTACTGTAGCAACAGTAGAATATATTTTTTAGTACTTTTTCTGCTAGTCTGACCTTTTCTTTTTCTGATCAGCAAGATGGCTTCCGAATGCTGTACCGTAAATTCCGAATGCCATGTACGGTATCTATTTCCTTCGAGGGAGGTGTCCGGTGGTGCAACCGATTCACCTGCACACGTTGGCTATCTAGCTCGTTATCGTATTGCGGTGAAAACAAACACATCTGAAATTCCGGGGTCAAACATGGAGAAGCTGGGATCATTTTCTCGAGCGCATCCAAATCCGTGCATGCACAGATGGTGAAAAAAGTACTCGTAGTCGCTGTCCGCTGCGTCGGTGCCTCGCTCGGGCACAAATTTGATAAAATTTGTAAATTGGATCTGGTTTCAAAATTTACACAAATTTCTTCTATATTTGATAAAATTTATGTAAATTGAAACCGGTTTCAAAATTTACTGTTCACATGAACAGTAACCGACTCAGATTACTGTTCACATGAATAGTAATCCAGTACGGAATTACTGTAGCAAATCGGTTACTGTTCATCCGATTTTTGTGCTTGCGTGGGAGGCTATATAAACCCCCCATGGCCGCACCATATGGAGGACAAGTTATGATTTAGATAATAAAAATCAGAAAAAGCCGTTTGGGCGCATATCGTGTGTTCTTGAGTCGTGATATGAGTTGGAGAGATTGAGGGAGAAAGATTGAGAGCAAGATCAAGATATCTATCTCTTGTTTCGGAGTACTATTCACCTAACGCTACTACTTGCAATTCAATCTATTAGATTGGTTTGTGAGTATATTGATTTTCTTACAATTCAATTCACTCAATTGGTTTGTGAGATTACTCTTGATCTTGAGTGTACCGTGAAAGATTGGGCCAACAATCAGGATTCATCTAATCAACTAGGTGGATCCATATCAGGTGGTATCAGAGTTTCAGTTGCTCACGGTACTTCGTTGCTACGACGATCAAGTATTGACATGGCCGATACGAAGGACATGAAGTTGGTCATGCAATTCAGCTACACTATAGATCAATGTGAGGAGGATCCACTCCACGATCCGAGCTACATATTCTTCAATCGGTGTCGAGTGGGGAACACAGATTGTGCTATGATGATCGATACGGGAAGCTTGACAAACGCTGCAAGCCAAACACTTGTGGACAGATTGGGGTTGATCACAAAGCCACATCCAGAGCCATATCTATTGCTTTGGAGGTTCAAGCACATTCCGATCACAAAACAAGTGGAGGTAAAATTTTCTTTGGATGGGTATACTGCTGTTGTTACTTGTGACGTGATTCCTATGCATATGAGAGCATGTTCATTGGTGATTGGTGCATATTGGTTGAAAGAACAGCACATACATCGAGTTGCATCACGCCCTGTCATGCGGTACTCCTTTCCATGGAGAGGAACACGAAAGGACATTACATCTTGGTCCTCGTCAAGGTACTTTGAAGATAGACAGCGACGAGACAAGGCCCAAGGAGACATTAAAGAGCAGCAGCAAAGGCTAAAGGCCAAGAAACGTGAAGAAGAACGGTTGGCCGGGGAAGAACATAAGAAATTAGAATTGGCGACCCTTCTTTCTACCCAAAAACAGCAAGAGGTGTCGTTCCATGATGACAAAACTACTAGTGAGGCACCACAAGATGGTCTTTGTATCTTGACCAAGACGGTTCGAGTTGACAACACTTCCATTCTCACAACGGGCAAATAACCAACGTTTTCAAATCGAGTGCAAAATCAATGGCAAAGTTTACAAGCTTATCGTTGATGGTGGAAGCTACAACAATATCATTAGCAACGATTTGGTGCAAGCTTTGGGGTTGACAACTGGCGACATCGAACCGTATTATGCACAATGGTTGCATAATATCGATGGCGAAAATTACTCATCGTGTCAAAGTTTGTTTTTCAAGAGGAGACTATCACGACAAAGTGGAGTGTGACGTCGTGCCTATGCATGCATGTCACTTGTTGTTGGGGCGTCCGTGGCGATGATCGCAATGCTACCCACCACGGAGGTCCAACAAGTACTCTTTGGTGCATCGGGAAGATCATATACCCCGTGTCCTATGCCGAGAATTCTATTCATCTTTGAGGAGATCATAGCTAAAAAGACGATCGTGAAGACTACCCCGACAGAGATTCACGAGGTTACACAAAAGACGAGGACGCCTTTTCTTGAAGAAAGGGAGGATGATACGCCATATCTACAACCAAAGCATTGCAAAAGGTAAAACAAAATATTGTGAAGGCCGATAGGGTGGATGGGGATCTTGCCAACGAGAGGAACGTTCTCTCGGGATAAAACCCTAGCGCGTGCGTGCAGTCAAGAAAGATATGTGGTGGTATGGCAGCAAGGGTTGCATTGGCGTCAGAAGAAGCATCAAGTGCATGGAACAAGTTCGTGCAAGAAGCTAAGAGAAGGAAAGCTCACAACACAAGGGAAACCAAGAGGGAGATTTGGCCATGCATGGAGAGGACGCCAGGAACATGGCATGTGGGTTGGTTCATTTGGATCCAATTCGATGACCAATTGGTGATTAATATTTTATTCCAAAACTAGAATAGTATAAATTCTAATTAAAAAAGAAAAGTATTTTTTCGGTTCGATTCTCGTTCACGTGAATAATGAATCGACTCGGATCTTATTCACATGAATAGTAATCCGGTACGGAATTACTGTAGCAAATCGGTTACTGTTCATCCGATTTTTGTGCTTGCGTGGGAGGCTATATAAACCCCCTATGGCCGCACCATATGGAGGACAAGTTATGATTTAGATAATAAAAATCAGAAAAAAGCCGTTTGGGCGCATATCGTGTGTTCTTGAGTCGTGATATGAGTTGGAGAGATTGAGGGAGAAAGATTGAGAGCAAGATCAAGATATCTATCTCTTGTTTTGGAGTACTATTCACCTAACACTACTACTTGCAATTCAATCTATTAGATTGGTTTGTGAGTATATTGATTTTCTTACAATTCAATTCACTGAATTGGTTTGTGAGATTGCTACTGATCTTCGAGTGTACCGTGAAAGATTGGGCCAACAATCAGGATTCATCTAATCAACTAGGTGGATCTGTATCACCCTTCTTGGAGGGCCTTGCTCCAAGTCGTCAGATGGTGTCATTTGACAACTCATCAAGCCAGGAGACCTTTAGCGCAAGTGGAGATCATACACAGGAGGTCTCTGCCCTCCCCTCAGATCATGATCTCTCTCCTAGATACTCCCACTCGATCACACACTGCAACCCCTCGTAACGATGGTGAGGAGGCCTCTGACAATGAACGAGATCAACACTTTGATGAGCGTGGGATAAATCCTCGAAATGACCGCTCTCCATTGAGGCGAGCTCCAGTAACATCAGATGTAGAAGACCCTGAAACCGCCCAAAGGAGGAGAATGACAACCTAGAGATCTTTACCTGGGTGCGTCTAATATCGATCCGAGGAGGCTCAGGAGCTCCAGCGCATAAATGACCTGCTCGAGAACCCAACTCAAGAGCTGGGACAAGCACCAGGTTACGATAATTTTGTTGGAGAGATCGCACAAAGGCTTCAGAGCGTGATGGTTAGACTCGAGCAGCCTCGTTGATATCATTCTGGAAGTCGTAGCGGTACGACTGTAAGATCGAGGATGCCGACTAGAGGGGGTGAATAGATAGTTTTAAAATCTCTTGGCTAAAACCGAGTTTTATGCGTAATTGTAAATCAATTCAATTTTTCCCAATTAAAACATAAATCAACTAGTTTCGACTAAGTGCATCAACAATCAAAGACTATTGATAACTATAGCAATCATACAAATACAAGTAAGTAATTTAATTCTATGAATGTAAATTACGCAAAGTAAAACATAAAAGAACAAATCACAATAACACAATAACGTTTTACTATAGTGTTTGGATACTTTCCAGGGTCCCCTAATCCATGTTGAGGTAAGCCTAAACTAATTGGACTGGCTCCACAAATTAAGCCAACACGTCCGAGGTAATTCCAACCACTTGGACCGGCTCCAACACGAACCAACACCTCGATCCACTTGTCGTTGCTCTTCCTCCACTCCGGAGATGTCTAGCACTAAACTACTCACAACTGCTCGGCCCTTCTCACAACCTTCTTTGAGAAGATCACTGACGCAACTCCTCCAAACCGTCTAGGTGTCGGTAAACACCAAGAGTAACAAGTCGAAGATGCTCACTTGAACAAATCAAGTGTTTAAGCTCAAGTGGATACACAGTCCACTACCTAATGCAACACATGCACTTAGAGTTTACTCTCTAAGCTCACTTAATGCAATACATGCACAAAAGAGTGTAGAGGGCTTACTCTTTGCCCAAAGGAATTTATATGGCACCAGCTTCTGTCCCACAACCGGCCAAGGTGGATATTTATAGCCCACACACAAAAAAATAGCTGTTGGAGACAAGATTCTGAAAAATCAGTAGGCAGTAGTACCGCCGTTCATCGGCTGGTACTATCGTCGTAGTCGCTTCAGCGGCAATGGCTTTTTCCACCACGGGAGTATTGGTCGATCCCTTGACCACTTCCGCTGTTGTTTCTCCTATCACAGGAGAAACACCAGTTGTTTCTACAACTATGGAAGAATTGGTAGTGGGCTTCTCAACAGAAGTGCTCTCCAAGGCAGGAGTAGTTGGGCAAACATTACAGAAGGGACAACACATTAAGGTGTAGAGAACAAAAGGTAAATAATATTCTTATACTTTTTCTTTACATACCTTCGCTTCTTGGATATAATCTTGAATTTAGATGAAGCCTTCCTTAAGGAAGATTTCTTCGACTTTTTCTCTTCGACCACATCTGGTCGAAAATCGAGCTGAGGAATGGAGTCCGCCACGACCACGTATGGTCATGGGTCTTGGGCTTCCTACCCCTCCTGGTAATCGAAACCTATTTCAACCACCAGAAGAGCAACGCTTCCTCCGACCATAGGCTCTGCCGGTGCCACAGTATCCTTCATAAAAGGCACAAAATCTTTTCAGTTCTCCTTTTCTAAACGCTTAACCAAGTCGTGAGAAGCAGAAACTGCGAAAGTCTTGTCGTCATAGTAGAATGGTACCTTGGTCGTGGGGGCCTTTGTGTTTAAGGGTTTCGATTGCTTCGGCCACATTTGTTTTCTCCGCAGAAACTATGTCTGCAAAGAATTTCTTAAAGGGTCTAGTCGGATCGAAACTTGAACATGCATCTTGCTTGTCGATGACCCTCACTAGGCAACGTCTTTTTGTCGGAGGAGCCATGCTTTCCTCTGGACCTTTCCCGACAACCATCAATTCAACCTCTTCGTCATCTTGATGGTTTTCTATGCCTACTTTCTGTGAAAATCAAAAAAAGAAACCTTATTTAGTAGTCATTTTCTATGACTACGAGGCCCTAAAGTTGAAATCAATCTTTGATTACCTTTAGGCGATCCATCTTCTCCTAAGTGGATACGACCGTCAGGATTTGAGGAGCCACTGCATCTAGTGGCGGAGCTTTCTCACAAATGAACTTGACCTAGGTGTCAATATCTGCTCGTGGGAGATCTACATTGGCGAATAATGTTCAACAATCAAGCTCAAAATTAACCAAGAAGAGTTGAGTTGAAATATTATTTACCTTCCTCGAAGTCCCTGGTCGGACCCTTATTCCCCGAGTACCTCCACAAGGGATGTGCTCGTTTCTTCATGGGGCTGATGCAGCGTGTGACGAAATCCTTCACCACGTGCCATCCGGTAAGCCTCTCATCTTTCAAGTCTTTGATGGCTTGAACGTAGGGGGTGATCCAGTCGAGTTCCTTGGGAGTCGAGTCCCAGGAAGAAATCTTCTCTATGGGCTTGCCCACGAAAGAAAGCCTATTCTCACTGGTTATCTCCCAGTAGAACCACTTCTTCTTCCACCTTGACCATGATGATCAGGTGAACATCTGAATATATTCATTGGTCTTCCCATCATGGAGCTTCAGATCGCAGCTCCCGACGATTCCATACTGTTTGCTCATTCCATAAAAGTATTGGAAGAACTACAAGTCTGGAAGGATATAACGTCCCCAAAAATCCTTAATATAGGTTTAGCTAAGCATATCATGTTTACGTGTGTAAATTATGGATCGATGTAAACTTTTGTTGTTGTAATAAAATTTGCTCTGAAATTTGAAACTTTTAACTAGAATTCAAGTTTTTATATAATTCTATAAAAATGCAAATAATTTATTTAAATACTAGAATATTTATCATGAATTAATAAAAAAAATTAGAATTTTTAAGAAGCCAAACTGATATCATAAAAATCCAAACAAAAACAATAAGGTAGATCTGAAAATGAATTAAATTTGACAATTGTAGACTGAACAGTGCCTGAAATATTTTCCTAGGTTCCATTTGAAAATGAGAATAGTCAGAAATGTTTTAGAATTTATTTGCTATTTTTAATCACTAGGTCAAACTTGTTGTTTTTTTGCTCAAAATTAAACCCAAACCCAACTCCGACCGAACCCGACTCATTTTGATTTGACTCAATCGCACCAACTAAACTAGGACCCAAGTCAGACTACGACCGAACCGCTCAACCGCGGCGCTTTGCTTCAGCCTCTGACAAGCGGGCCCCACATGTCGGAACAGTCATCGTCTTCCTCGCGCTGCTCAACCGAGCGCGCTGGCACTGCACCTGCTCGCCGCAACATCGACTTTGACACCTCATGTTTTTGGATTGACTATGAAGGGCCTCCTAGACCTCACGAACCTCCCTGTCCAATTCATTCTTTGCCTGGCGCACTCTCTCGCTTTCATCGCTCTCTTTTTCGTCTCAGTCGAGGTAGAAGATGATGGGAGCGTTGTCGTTGTATTGCTTTCCGCGAGCCTGCGACTCCACTGCTGGATTCTACTCTCGACGCTGCACCCATTTTCTCCAGTTCGAGCCTTCTAAGTATACGGAATCATTGGGAACAACATCGTCGTCCTCAACTTCGGCGGCCATGGCTCCGTAGCTCGCAGGCGTTCCAGTAGGTTATCCTCCATGCCGCATTGTCCATTAAGATCGCACTATTTTGTTGAGCTTAATTGTTAGTTTAATTCGATTTTGGAGCAACACCGAGGGAGTGCATCACCATCTTCTCCAGCTACAGGCAACCGCCGCCGTCACCTTACCGGTCTTCTCCGACCTCCATAGTCGTCATCTTCGGGTGCGCCACGATCCTGGTGACAAGGCGACTCCAACGTGCACCTCCCCGAGCTCAATCGACATCCGTAGTTTCTTCTCCACGAGCATCGTCCATTTGGTTCTGCCTTTGGCAATCGTAAGCTCGCCGTCGTTAACCTTTGGACTCTGTGCCACCTTGGACGAGTTCGCGAAGTCATCCTGCACCAGGACTTGTTGATCCTGAGCCCGGAGCTCCACTGCTTCGCCAAATCATCACCCTTGTCGCTTCGCCGACGCCGCACGATTTAAGCTCCGTTGAACCGCCGACACATTAAGTTGTTAATCACGTCATTAGCTCTTAATTGTGTTCTTAGTGCTTGTTTAATGTGTGGGTCCCACGGTTAATAAACAAGATTTCAAATCTAATTAAAGCATGTTTAACCCTATGTGTCATTGACATGTGGGCCCGTATGGCCGGTTAAGTGATGTGTAAGGTTATAGAGTACATGTTCTCTTAAAGGAAGTGTATTCCTTATGTGCTTAGACCGAATTTACGTTTGCGGCTAGCTCAACGCTCGTATAAAAAGTATTTAATACATTTTCCAAAACGAATTAAAGATGCACTAAAAATTCAAATAATTTTAATTTTTTAACTAATTCATTTTAACTCCAAATTAAGTAAAATCAATTTTGCTAGTTTTTATTTTTACCGTACTTTAATTTGGAATAAGTTTTGTACATGTTACAATTATAGAAAATTTTCATATTCAAAATATTTGAACACTAATGCAATTAACATTGAAAAACTCATGGAAAATCCAATTGAACTCCAATAGAACTAAAATGTCCACATCAAATCATATAAAATCATACTATACCTACTGTGTGAATTTCTTGCAATTCTAAATATTTTTAATTTTTAGCTTTATTTGGCGTTTATCGCAATATCGGTTTTCGTTGGGTTTTTCGACGATTCCGACGTATTTGTGAGTTTAACCTGAGGTTGAACAAGTGGTACAACAAAGGCAAGCAATCCCCCCTTTGACCATGTTGTTCCTACCAATTTCAATAAAATGTTTGTGTTGATTTTAAGTATTTTATGCATTGCTTTAAATTCCAATACCTGTATGTCAATTGGGTAGATGTAGCTATATCCTCTTTGCTGCATTTCCCTTCCTTTGAAAGTTGAATATCTAGTTACCATTGATGCTTAAGATTATATTTTTATATGAGGGTGTTTTTCGATTTATATGACGATGCTTAGCCATGCTAATAATTGTAGTCGATACTGGTCGATGGAACTAGTCTATCGACCGAGATGAATTAAATATTGTCAAAACTTGAGGATTATAATTAGATCTTCGAATTTGGTTTTTGTGGACACTTTGAGCATTGAGTTCTTTATATTTTAACTTGGACAGGTGTAGGGTGATGATGAATACCAACATGTATTGTGGAGGGTATTTCTTCACCGTTGGATACACGGGCACACATTCAAGACAGCTTGGATGGTGGATCCCATGGGTGCATATGCCCCTACGGGTTGAAAATCCTCTTCCAGGAAGGCATCCAAAATGTCCAAGATAAAGCGAACTCGCAAAAAAATCGGATCCAAGAATACATCAGCTACTGATCTTACAGGACTGAGCCCAAATACCAGGCCTTTCTTCGTTAGTGGAGTCAGCTTTAACTACAAGCTAATTAAGCGTCAAATCTTATGTTGAGCAGCTTTGCAGTTTTTGTTGTTGTTTGTTCTTTTGGTTTCCCATCTCATTTTAATGTTCATTTTTTTTCATTCTCATTTTCGTTTCAGTTTTGTATCATACCCTGACAACTATTTTAATACAATGATCATGAGGGTGAGAATTCTTAACCTCTTTTTTTCCGTTTAAAAAAAGGGTAGGCATCCATTTCGTGCATGTGGTTGTTGTGGCATGTGGTTGTTGCTCCTGTTACTATATCACTTGTTTTTTTTGGGCAAAATATGTATCAATTAATTGATCTGACTAGCACACAGATCGAATCTTGCTCGATCCTCCATGCCGTAGGTCAAAGGATGGATGCATTGACATAATAAATTCTACTCCGTTCGAGATGCCGCGTACTTGAACTAAGAAAGCTCTTGGTTTTACGTGTGGAATTCGCATTCATGTTCTCTCTGGAAGAAGCGTGGTTTCAGAGCCTTCTGATGCACGCGATCATGTCATGTGTTTCAACTTTCGATACCGTCTAGTAGAGTAGCCTCTGTTGTATTTTTCCCGCGTGTAGGAAGGGACGCTGTTGGGTCGAGATGCTGCTGAAATGGAGGGAAACGAATCCTCTGACATTAAGTGATAATCACACATGATCTGGAAGATTAGTGTGGTTTCAGAGCATGCACGCGATCATGTTATGTTTCAACTTTCGAGGCTGTTTAGCAGAGTAGTCTCTGTGTTGTACCCCTGCGTTCATCTCCACGAAATAGAGCGAGGCACGTCGTGTTCTCGTTCACGTCCACCATAGAGTTGCCCCCTCCCCAAGAGCAGCCCGTCCAGCCTTGCCGCCTTCTCCAGCGAACCGCAGCAGGTCTATCTGGAACCCTCCGATCAGCACCGCCGGCGCCCTGCCGTCTCCGGCTTTCACCCCTTCATCTCCACGAACGCGAGGCACGTCGTGTTCTCGTTCACGTCCACCATAGCTTGAACGGTGCCACCGCCCTTCAGCGTGAGGTCTACTCGGCACGGCGTAGCCACCGCGTCGACCCCAGCGCCCTTGTCGAGAGCGCGGTGCCACCGCCTTGCGGACTCTCGCGTTCCACCCCAGGGCCTTGTCGAACGCGTCCACGAGCGGACGGTATACGTCCGGCCGGCCCCGCGCACGTGGCGACTCCGCCATTCCCGTCCGTCGCCGCCCGCCTCGCGCCATGCGCCGCCGGACCCTCCCCTTCTCCCTCCTCCCGCGCGCACGCGCTTTTCTTCCCTGCTTCCTTCCCGCGCCCGCTTGCGCTCTCGCCTCGGCTTTAAAAGCCGAGACTTCCTCCTCTTTCCCCTTCCTCCCTCCGCCCCTCACCTCCTCGCTCCCGCGCCCGAGCCGCTGTCGCCGCCGTCTTCGTCTTCGACCCCGGCCTCCTTCTTCGGCTCCGGCCCGGTTTTCTCCCTCGGTCCCGGCCCGAGCCTCCGCCGCCTCGCCCTCGGTGTCGCCGAGCCGCCGCATCCTCGCCTCCACCCGGCCTCCTTCCCGAGCTCCGGCGCCGCCATCTCCCTCCCTCTCCCGCCGTTGCCGCCGTGCGCGATCGCCCGCCGCTCCTCTCCTCCCTTTCTCTCGCGTGCGCGGAGGAAAACGAGGCGACGCGGCCGACGCGTCGCCGTCGTTTTATCGCCGCCGCGATCGACGGGTGGGCCCTCCCACATTGTCTGCCACGGCGCTGGGCCCGAGCCATCGTGGTGTCTTGCGTCTTGCGTGGACTCGGTCCACGAGCACAGTGCCGTGGACCGAGGCCAGCGCTGACACGTGTCAGCACGGGATTTTCCCGGTTTTTCTGAAATTCTGTTTAATTGGAAAATTAGTTAAAAACTCCCAAAATTCATATCTTTTTCTGATAACTCCAAAAATTGTGAAACTAATTTCTAAAATTTTCTAAAATCAAGATCTTGCTAATGGTACTGGTCTTGTTCATTTTGGAGTTCATTATTTATTGAGTTGGTATTTATTTGCTCTCTTTGCCGTTGTGTCTTTTCCGGTACTTTCGACCGATTAGGATTCGATGACGCCGGAGACCTCCCCTTCGACCAAGCTCAAGATCTCCAGGACCCCTCCGCCTTTAACCAAGGCGAGTCAATACTTTGATCATTCCGAACCTACATTTTATGCAAACTATGTTTATTTAAAATAGCAAAGTTGCATGCTTTAATTTTGTAAACAATGATATGTTAAAGCTTAAGGTAGTTAAATACCCACTTGTTGATTAATTACTTATTAAGCCATCCTTTGATATTTGAATCCAGTATTCCTTGTCACCCTAGTAATTATATGGTAATACTAGTATAGGTTGTACTTAAGCGACATGCTAGTCTTGCTTAAGTACCGGGACAATAACTGTCCCGATCATCATCCTTTAAACATGAAAAATGGTTTTGGGCAGTCATTGAATGTAGATGACTGATGTGTTGTGTTAATTGGTTTTCCTTCCCAAAACCCTAAACAACTTGCTAGTACCACATCTGGACGGATGGAGAGAATGGTGGGTGCGGACGTAGCACGAGAATGGTTGGTATGTGGTATGAACCGTCCAGATGAATTAAGGACTTAATCTTGTCATGACCTCCTGTGTAAAACCAGTACAACCGCAAGTCTGCAAAGTGCAACTTGGCCTAGTAAAACTATTGAACCCTGAATGTCATCCCACAACCGGTGTTAGAAGTGTGCAAGCGGCAGGACGTATGCTGGCTTGAACGGGACACCGAAAACGGTGAAGTTATCAGCTGCGCTAGTCACTGTGGCCAGGGCCAGCTTTGCTAGTCGTTGTGGTAAACATCCCGCACAACTTATGGAATTGGCCATAGGGGTGAGATGACGGAAGGGGCAAGGTAGTTTGAAACGTTACTGTGACGATCGCTCAACTACATGACTAAGGAATCATGTGGAGTAACGAGTATGATTATCTCTTGTGGGTACAGTGTACAACCTCTGCAGAGTCTAAACTGTTTAAACAGCCGCGCCTTCGGTCAAAGGCAGACATGGGAACTTAACCTGAGTTAGTTCTATTTCCAAAAATCTTTGTGGGTGGAATGGAAATGTGTTGGGCTCATCCAGCCCTTGTTTTGAATTTTTCCTGGGTAGCCTTATCCAGTGTTGATAATCGGTGGACGTAACCATTATCCAAATTAAGCATAAGGTGGAGGTAACCTTCGCTGTTATTTAATATTGCACTTAATCTCTTTAAATGAAAATGCAATCTGTTAAAAATGCTATGTCATAGGACTTTGTAATTATGGTAATTTAAAATGTTGCTTTAGCAAATAAAAGAAACTGAGCCATCCTTGTTAAGCCTTGCATGTATAATATTGCATCCTGTGTGTTGGCTCATGAGCACAGTAGTTGTGCTCACTCTCGCTCCTCCCCAAACCCTCCAGATGATGCGGAGCAAGGAGACTACGCGTACTACGAGAAGCCTGAGGACGATGGCCACGGGAACCATGAAGAGTAGCGTGATTCTCAGAGTGTAGGTCTCGCCCGATCCTCGTGGACTCTTTGGTACTGGCGTACAACCCATATTACCCATGCTTTGGATAATATTGGTCGTACGTCGGTCACCCCAGTCGCTTGCCTGTGGAGAGATGAGTCCCATCCTCCCTTTTGTTTCCGCTGCTTTTGAGTATTGTAATCCATTTGGCATGGTGGCCCTTATGTAAAACTTGACCCGACGTGGTCTATGTCACTCTGATGTTTATTTAATTAAATATCTTAATTCGCGCCTTGTATGATGTGATTCAAAGATTTAGTGCGTGAGTCTTCTCTCTCGATCAGGAAAGAAGACAAGATTGTTTCACAGAGGATCCGGGATTAGAAAATCCGGATCTGACAAGCAGGGTGTACGGCACCCTCGTGCAGAGCACGACGCCACCAGTGGCGAGTGCGTGTTCGGGAACGTGCACCTGCGCTTGGTTCACGGCGATGGCCTTGACCGAGATGTAGTACGCGGGGTTGTCCTTCTTGCTGAGGAGCGGGGTGTACGCTAGCGTCGACGTGATCTCCGGCACCCACGGCGGGAGGAGGTAGAGCGGGCCCCCGCCGAAGATCGCCACGCCGTCGCCGCTGCTCGGGAGGCAGAGCATGAACTTCTTGGCGACGTTGTGCGAGGACGCCACCTGCGCCGGCAAAGCCAGACCGGAGCTCGCCATCCCCGCGACGCCCGTGGAGCCCGAAGGCAGCGACGCGAGGAGCTTCCTGGGGGCGCACGACGCCACGGCCCTGATGGAGACCTGGCTCAACGGGTTCTTGCCGTCGGTGGTGTTGGCGACGAACCTCGTGTGGACCAGGTCCCCGGCCGCGCACCGGCCGGTGACCGGGTTGTACGGGTGGGCCTTGCACAGCTTGTCGCAGAGTTGCTCGGCCTCACGGCAGCTTGGGGCACGACCGACATTGGCGAGCTTGCACATCGGGTCCTGGCACGACAAGGACGCCGGCAAGTGGTCGCTTGGGCACGTCGACCAGACGAGCGGGCCGGCGAGGTCGACGACGAGGTTGGCGCTGAGCCTGATAGGGATGGTGTAGAGGGAGGTGGCGGGGTCCTTGGTGACCGGGGTGAGTACGGGGTCGGGACGAGGTTGGCGCGGCACCGCGCATGACGTTGGCCACACCAGCACGAGCAATGAGATGGTCAAGAGGAGGAGGGGCTTGTTTACTCGTGTCATCTTCCGCTAATGGTAGGAAAAGTACTTTGGTGCCGCCGCGGCTTGTGAGTTGTGATCAGCGTTCGTTGTGTCTGGTTCCTCTTAAATACTAGTGGAATGGAGTGGAGATCGTGTCAGTTTAGATCACTGGAGTCGACGAAATTTTAATGCAAGTAACAACTAGTATCTGGGAAACACATCCTCCTTTGCCATTATCTGAAACCTGTAGATTTTTCTGTTGCTACAAGACTTACCGTAGCAAAGTATTTTACTGTACCACTCAATCTTGCCCGTGGGTTTCTTGATCCAAGGGCCCGTCTAGAGCTAATGGCAGGGTACTATGCATTGCAATGAGATGGTCAAGAGGAGGAGGAGGGGCTTGTTTATTCGTGTCATCTCACCGTTAATGGTAGGAAAAGTACTTTGGTGCCGCCGCGGCTTGTGAGTTGTGATCAGCGTTCGTTGTGTCTGTCTGGAGTTGATGGAATTTTAATGGAAACACATCCCCCTTTGCCATTATCTGAAAACTGTAGATTTTTTTTTTCTGTTGCTACAAGACTTACCGTAGCAAAGTATTTGACTGTACCACTAAATCTTGCCCGTTGGTTTCTTGATCCAAGGGTCCATCTGGAGCTATGCATTGCAATGGAGGAGGACGCGCTTCCGGAACGTGCTGTGATTTGGGAGTTCAGTGGTCAGTTACCGTCTCGTGAACATTTTGTTATACTCTTTAATTTTTGCAACTCTATATTGAACCAGCTGATCGAGAGAAGAAGAAATATCTTCGATAGTCGTGCCTTTTTTCCTAGCTTTTTTATTTTTTGTCACTAGTAAAGCATATGCTTGTAACACCCCGTTTTCGAACGGTGAATAGTGTCTACTATTCATCTTCTGTATTCGATTCGCAGTTTCAATTAGCAATATTTTCGAAAAGTTTGTGAGTTGCTTTCTAGCTTGGGTTTGTGTTTCAAATGTTTTGGCACTTTCAAAATTTCAAATTCAAGCTTGTAGCTCCTCTTTTCAGTTTTGGGGTCTTAACCCAATTTAGCAATCTCTCCCTCTCCCTCTCCCTTGGGCTCAGCCCATTCCCTCCTTAGCCCGGCCAGCCCCTTTCCCAGTAGCGGCTGTGCCTCCTACTCCACTTCTCCTTCCCTCAGCTTCGGCTGCTCTTTCTTCTTTCCCCAGAACCATTTCCGAGCCATCTTCTCCCCTCTCTCTCGGCCGGCGTCAACACCAACTCCGTCGCCTCCTCTGTCGCCACCGACTCCTTTGACCCGTCGCCTCCCTCTATCGCCACCACCGCTCTGCGACCCGTCACCCTCCTCTGGTGTCCCAAAGACCACCGACCCTACGCGCCATCCGCGCCCATCCGGTCCGCGGCGCCTCATCGCTGCGCTCTCTCCTCCGACCGGACCAAGCGCGGATCGCGCTGCAGCGGACCTGGCATTCTTTGTCGAGACCGCGCCACAGACCCGGAGTCGTCGCCGCCCATGCCGCTGCTCTACCTGCTCCTCCGTGCACGCAGGAGCCCATACCGAGCTCCTCGGGACTCAGCTTTGCCCGGCCTCTCTCCCTTCGGACCCCATCTTCGACCGCCTATAAGAATCCCCAGGCACCCCTTCTACCTCCCCGCTCCATCCCCTTGCTCCCAGGTAAACACCATTGCTTTTGCCCGAGCTCCCCGTTTCAGCCGAGCACCCTCCACCTCCGATCTCCCCCTCCGGTGATCTCCCGACGCCACCACCACCGTCACTGTGCGCCGCCACCACCCAGGAGTTCTCCCCTCCAACCCCGTCGCCTTCGGACCACCGTAGCTCCTGATCGGCTTCTTCTTCCCCGCTCCTGGTCGCCTCCTTCTCCACCGCCAATCTCTCCCACCCGACCAGCTTCCGCCGCCATTGTTGGCCAGGTGAGCTGCGGAGGAGCTCACCGACGCCGTGCTCCCCCACTTATCTGAAGCGCCGTGCCTGGTCATTTTCTCCCGCACCGGCCGAGCTCCCGCCGCCGCCTCCTTCGACCGTGCCGCCGCTCCGGCCAAACTCCGGCACCATCGCCACCACCACCGGGACCGCCTCACCGAGGGGAACCCATTTTGGGTAACCCCCGGCGCCGCCGCCCCTTCCTCCGCCGTCCACGAGCCGCGCCGCCCCCGGCTCTCCCCTTCCATCCCGTTGTCGGACGAAGCTAAGAACTGTAGCCGGTTATTGCCGGAGATTACTGTTCCATTTAATTGCTAACCTCGGTTTAATAAGCCCTAAGTATCACTCTGTCTCGCCGACGCGTGGACCCGGCCGCACAGTGATGGCAAGGGTTAACGCAGGTTTTGGATTTTTGACTGACATGTGGGCCCGAGTCACTATTCTGTGAATCGATGAGCCGTGGACCGAAGCTTTACGTGTTGGCCTTCGGCCCACGTAACAGTACGCATGGACCAACCCTATGCGTTGATGACACGTGTCGGCACCACGATTAACTGCAAATTCTGTTTTTCTATTCAATTGTAAATTATGTTAGATGCTTCAAAAATCCATAACTTCCTCATTTTAGCTCCAAAAATTATGAATCTTTTTCCTAAAATTTTCTAAAATCAAGACCTTACTAATGACACTGGTCTTGCTTAATTTGGAGTTCATTTTCTTGGTGATTTGTATTTATTTGCTCTCTTTTTCTATTGTGTCTTTTTCCGGTACGTCCGTCCGAGTAGGGTTCGAAGAAGCGAAGACCCCACCTCGGACAAGCTCAAGAAGACCTAGACCCCTCTACCTATAACCAAGGCGAGTCAACACTTTGATCATATTGATCCCATATTTTATGCAAATTATATTCTTTTAAAGTATCAAATTGCATGCTTTAAATTTTTTTATGCAAATGTATGTCAAACACTCTAAGGTAGTTAAATGCCTACTTGTTGATTAATAAATTATTATTCCATTTCCTTGAAAGTTGAACTCCCAATACCCTTGTCACCCTAGTAAATATATGGTAACCTACTAGTTATGGGTCGTACTTAAACGCCACGCTAGACTTGTTTAAGTACCGGGGTACTTCTACCCCAATTCATCATCATTTATATCATAACAATCATTTTGGGCAGTCGTTGGGGAGAATGATTGAATTGGTTGGATAATTTATTTTATACCTCTCCAAAACTCTAAAAATTTGCTAATACCCATCTGAGCGGATGGTAAGCTGGAGGGTAAATGGTTGGGTGCTAATGTACCCCAGGATATTTTTGTGGATGGCATGTGGTAAGAACCGCCCAGATGATCTTAAGGACTTAATCCTGTGATGACCTCCTATTGTAAAATAGTACAACCACAAGTCTATAATGGTGTCGATCTGGCTAACTAATTGGTATCCTTCGGCACGAACTGCACCATTGGAGGGGCACCCCTTCACCGTGAGCCCACGAGGCTACGGGTTGGGGTATGCAACTTGCGGAACCTAGGCGTAAGTCGTATGACGCAAGAGGGGGTCTGGGCGTAGTGGTTGTCGGGTCCCACGGGAACGAAACCCCGCTCAGGTGAAACCTTAGCCGGTGTGGCAAATATCGAGGGTGCCTTGTAAAAGCCTTGTGATAATCTCCCCTTGATTCACATGTCAAAGGAAATGTGTGTACATATCAAGACGATTATCTCTTGTAGGTAAAGTGTACAATCTCTGCAGAGAATAAAAACTGTTCGAACAGCCGTGCCCACGGTCAAGGGTAGGCAAAGGAACTTACAAGATATAGTTCTATTTCAAAATCTTTTGTAGGTGAATTGAAAAATATGCGGGGCTCACCTAGCCCTTGAATTGGATTTCCCTGGGTATTCTTACCCGGTGTTGGTAATAGGTGGGTATGACCACCGTCAAAAAAAGAAGAAGCATGAGACATAGTTTTCGATGGAGGGAACCTCTGCTGTTATTACTTATTGCATAATTAATACCTTTAAAAATGCAAGTTTGGTTAACAATGCTAAGTGATAGGACTTTCTAATATTTGTATTTATGAATATTGCTTTACGCAAATAAAAGAACCCGAGCCATCCTTGTTAAACTGTGCATGTATATTATTGCATCTGTTGTGTTGGCTCGCGAGCACGGTAGTTGTGCTCACCCTCGCTCTCCCCAAAACCCTTCAGATGATCTGGACCAAGGAGACTATGCATATTACGAGGATCCAGAAGCCGATGGACAAGGATGCGATGAAGAGTAGTAAAGCTCTATAGTTTAGGTCTCACCTCAGTCTAGTAGACTTGTCGGTGCTTGCGTATAACTAATATTATCCAAGCTATTGGATAATATTAGTCGTACACAAGACACCCCGGTCGCTGCCTGTGGAGAGATGTGCCCCATCCCCCTTTGCTTCCGCTGTAGTCACGATCTTTTGTGATGTAATACATTTTGTCTGACGGCCCTTCTGTAAAAACTTGACCCGACGAGGTCTATGTTATCTTGACTGTCTGTAATATATGTGTTGGTCTTATTTCACGCTTGTATGAGATGATCCGGTAATGTACCTGTGAGTGCTACCTACTGATTCAGGGAGTAGCACATTGTTTCACAGAGGATTCGAGTTTACGAAATCCGGATCTGACAATTCTCTTTCCAGTTTTTATGTTTCATCCCCTATTTGTAGTTTCTTTCTATGTGAGTGCAGGCGATCCAGTGGTAGTCTCTGACTCCCTCTTGGAGTTGCTTAATCCGATTGCTTGTCTCTTTCTCTTCCCTTAATTAAGACTACTACTCTCCTGCTATCTTCTATATTTAGTAATTCCTTTACGAGTTCTTTCATTCCTATCCCATGATATTCCCTTTATATATTCAGAAAAATAAAACAAAAAAGTGATTTTTCTATATAATAAAATAACTCCTTGCTCAACTTTCTAGCTATAAAAAAATAGTAAGTAATACGAACATATCCTCGATCGATATCTCCACACCAGATGACCAGAGTGGCAATTTCCGTCGATTGGGAAACAAAAAAGGGCGCTTGCACGCGCATCAGCCCATATCATATTTCTTTGGGTAGGTGCCGGATTTGCATTGATCTTCTAACAGATGCGCGCGCCGCGCCGCCAAGGAGTAAGCTTAAGGAATAAGTATATATCGACTCTTCACTTTATTTACTTTTTCATCCCTCGTGTGTAAAACTAGATAAAACGTGTTCTCGAACTATTAATACCAGATAAATCTTACCCATCTGGCTGCTTGACCATAGTTTTGACCCAATAAAGGCTGGTTTTGTCCTCATCGGATTACTACAGTTATCATTCTCCCCTAAATCTAACCGAAACAGGTGGCCACGACGCTCCGACCGAGCATGGCACTGGCGAGCGGGGCCTCGGTGGGGTTAGTGAGCTCCAAAATAGAATCCTGTGACCTCGGCGATCCTAATGGTGGCGACGGCGCAAGCAGAGATAGCTCTTGGTGGCGGCGCGACTACGCCGAGTGGCCGTGGCGCTCACGCCTACGGCGGTGACATTGAATCAAGATCAACAGCTAAGCCTAGGTAGTGAGGTGCGCACGGGTATCTAAGCGTCAAAGGAACTCACCAGAGTCGAGGGTGTGGGCGGAAACGAGCTGAGGTTGGTTGGCAACGATGACCTGAGGTGGCGTGACAAGCTCGTCGATGGCAGCGACCTAGGGCGAATGGAAGCCAAAATTAAGGGCAAGAGAAGATTGAGAATGGTCTAGGATGCTCCAGGCATAGGGGATTGTATCGGAACACACCGAGGAAGAAACGACGTTAGTGGTGGCTGCGACGACCGTGGTTGAGGAAGACGAAGCCAACGGTGAGCTCCTGTGAGTAGATAGAGAAATTGAGTAAGGGAAAGGATAGAGGGAAGAACTGAGGGGAGTTCGATGGCCTCGATGGTGACACTATAAGCTAACCCGGTCAGTCGGAGCGGTTCGGCAGACATGGCGGCCAGAAGCACAGGAGCTCACACTCCCATCTGTCTCTCCCCCTCCCTCTCCCTCTCGCGAGAAAGCCCATCAAACTTTGTGTTTCGGAATAAAAATTAAGTCTCATAACATGGGTGTCTGTTGCATTGCTCAGAACCCATCGGAGGATGTTACATGTGATACTCAGTTTGGGATGTGAGATCAATGGTGAAACCTGCCAAAATTTAGAGGACGAAATATCATCCTAGCATTGCGGATGTTGTTGTATTGGCTGCATGCATGCACAATGGGCTCGCCATTGTTAAAATAGGCACCGGAAATGCAACAGTATTGGAAACATATTGCTAGGATGAATCCTTAGCATATATGGTGCCAATCCAGATTGGCAGAGAAGTGAAGTGGCAGAACATAACAAGAATTCTTCGGTTGTCGCTACTTGTTCATTTTATGATCGCCTTCTCCGTGTGTGGCAACCGAAGAACCTAGTCAAACTTTAAGACCTAAAACATCATTGTGCTCAATTCAAGTATCACTGTGGCATGGACCTATTTCCAAATTCAGAAGCTATCTCTATTCTCTGTTCATGAGATCCAAACGAACAAATTAAACGATTATGTTGATCGATTGTACTCAGAATTTTATATATACTTAAGGACGTTATTTGAGCCTAGTTAAGGCTCTCAATTTTATCGACTAACAAACAAGATATAACTTCTCAAGAAAAACTGCACGCATTTAAATTGAACTCTAAAGGGTTGATAATGTTTATTTATATCACAACTACAGCTTTGTAAAGCTGTGCATACAATTAGGTTCACCTGCACCTAGGGCTGGAAAAAAAGCTCGAGGCTCACGAGCCTGCTCGAGCTCGAGCTCGGCTCGGCTCGAGCTCGTGAATTTTCAAGCCGAGCCGGACTTTCAACTCGGTGAAGATTTGAGCAGAACTCGAACCGGCTCGAGCCAGGCGCAACCCCATATAATCATATTATGCCTTTGTTTCTGGACTTGAGAGTCCCTATAAATCTATGATGAATGCCTATATGGATTATGGATTGTTATATTTCTCGCTTTGTTTATGATGATTGAATTTTGAATTGATGATAAATTACTCATATAATTATATTTTTTATGTCTTTGTTTTTGGGTTTGGCGAGCCCTGCCTTGAACGAGCTTTTCGAGCCGAGCCGGCTTTCGAGCTCATTTTCCAAACGAGCCGAGCCGAACCGAAGCTCAGACCAAGTATGAGTGAGTTTGGCTCGACTTAAATCTGCACCAATAAGGACGCAATGTTCTAGTTAAACTGATCACTCTGAAGAATTTCTTCACACTGTAACTGTTTGTGCATGATGTGCTCGTAGCACACATAATGCACTCAAGATTACTTAAACCTGCGCTTCATCCATTACAAACAAAGGTACAGGGATTTCTGGTAACAAATTGAAGAAAACACAGTGCGTGTTTTTGTGTAGAAATACATGTAGCTATTGAACTCTTTATGCATGTGGAGAACAATTATGTAAGAAAATGGCAGTCACAACATAGCATACGACAAATTGCGGAGAAGTTTGAAAATGGAGATTAAAACCACTAATTATGAGCTGCATCACGTCCTGCCGAAAAGGGGGCAAAAACGAAACGCCGATCAATCCGTGTAGATCAAAGCACTCGCAGCTCTGGTTAAATATCATAAGCGAAATATGAATTATTACGGTAAGCACAGATTTATCCTTCACTAATCATACGTTTAAAGTTTGGCAAGCTTTACCTTGGATGGAGGGAAGCGGAGCACTGAAGCAAATCTTACAATATACCAGACCTACCAAAAACAAACAAGTAACGGGAATCAGGAAAAGAACGGATATATATAGTTGTGTTTCGCGGCATGTAAAAGAAAACAGTGGCTGAAAGAAAACCTTGTGTTATTCGAATTTGACCTCTGGAATATGAGCGATCTTGTGCCGATCCTCTCCTTGGTACCTCTCTGACAGTGTCGGGCAGCCAACGATCCACAGTGTCTTCAACTCGGTAAGGCGTTGCATGCTTTCGGGCAGCGAAGACAGCTTTGGGCAACCAATGATGCTGATTTCTCTTAAAGAAGAAAGGTCCCCGAGACAATCCGGTAGTGTCTCCAAGTCGAGACAATCCCGCAGCCCGAGTAACCGAAGGGAGGTGAAGCATTGAATAGCCTCTGGCAAGGTTCTCAGGCCACTGATGGGGCCAAGACCAAGGCACTCGAGTGAGGAGAGGTACTGCATCCTGCACCACACTTTAGAAGACAAGGGTGTGCTCCCCATGATCAACAAAAAAACGGAGAAGTGGTAGATGAGAGGCTCCCAAACCCACGTTCTGGCAACACATCGTCGCTATTCTCTAACAACCAGTACACACTCCTTGGGGGATATGGCATGAACTTCAACTTTGGGCAGTCCTTAGTGCCCAACAAATGTAAATTAGGGATTAAGAACTCCCCTTCTTCATTAGACGATCTCGTTGTCCACCACTCTTCCAGGTTGTCCATTGACCCCAACATAATCATTCTTAGTTTCTGACAAGTCCCGTAGTCTCCGTAGAATTCCTTGCCTATGCTCTTGATATTGGGCATTCCATCCATCATCAATGCCCTCAGGCTCGGCAAGCGACCAAGTGGAGGAAGGCAGCTGCACCATTTCAATTCGGAAAGCGTTACAGTGGTAAGATGAGGCAGGTAGGAGGTAACGTCGAACATCCAACTAGGGAAGTCTACGCTCATATAGCCAACTAATGCAAGGTGTTCAAGGCTTCTAGGTGGCACCAGCTTCTCCAGCATTGACTTGTCCTTATTTGCACCTGTGTTCTCCTCCAGGCTATCTTGATCATGTTTCCAGGTGAGTTTTAGCCTCCTAAGCTTTGAGTTGTTGGATAACTTGGCTTGCTCTGCACCTTCTAACTGCTTGACACTCTCAAGGCTGTTGATGACTAGCTCATGGTACTGTGTCTTCTCGAGATCCACAATTTGCCCCCATAGATCACGGCTTCCTCCATCAAGCTGAGCAGAACCTTGTAGCTCTAGATGCTCCTTGAGTTCATC
This sequence comes from Hsuehochloa calcarea, assembly GCA_036346395.1. Lineage (NCBI taxonomy): Eukaryota > Viridiplantae > Streptophyta > Magnoliopsida > Poales > Poaceae > Hsuehochloa > Hsuehochloa calcarea. The sequence goes on from CM070594.1 coordinate 85,914,386, forward strand.
GACCCTATCCTCTACAGGAAATGCAAGTGTTGCCTCCACATTTTCAAGTGTACGCATGTTAAAAATGCTGTCCGGCAACTTGCGAAGCCAGACACAGCCTTGAATATCCAAACTTTTCAGTTGCAAATCACCAATACGGGAGGGGAGATATTCGAGCTTCACACAGAAGGACAAAATTAAATGCTTCAACATCACAAGTTTGCACAGAGACTCGGGCAACATTTCAACCTTGGAACAGCTTGTCATGTTCAAATACTCAAGCTTAGAAAGTTCACCAATACATTCTGGGAGCTTTCCAAGGCTATGGCAATCCGACAGATCGAAATGTGACAGACCATGGAGTTGACAGCAAGACTCTGGTATTGAGTGGAGTTTGTAGCAATCGGATAGGTTCAAAAACTGAAGCGTGCGCAGATTGCCAAAGGATTCTGGAAGTGACTGCAATTCATGGCAGCTTGCTAAGTTTAGGAAGAGAAGATCACTAAGGTTTCCAAAAGAGGTGGGAAGCTCGTGAAGGTTGACACACCTTGATAGATCAAAGTATTGCAGCTTTTGGAGACAACCAATATTCAAGGGCAATGTCTTAAGAGAAGTATTTGAAAGTATCAAGGTTTGCATGTTCAGGAGATGGCTCAACGATTTAGGTAAGTTTGAGATACGAAGGTTAGAAGCATCAAGATATCTCAACAACTTCAGTTTATAAATGGAACTTGGTAGCTCTGACACAGGACACCCACTCAAATCCAAAACTCTCACACATATTGAATGTGAGAACGCTTGCTTTGGAAGAAGCATTTTATCACACCCCCTGAAATGCACAGCCCTCACCTTAGTTGGCAAGGCCTTATAGGTAGATGATGCCTCATTATGATCCATCAATAGTTGATAGAGGTAATTCCGATTGTCACTCTTCTTGCTTTTTGCCACCGCATTTAGATGTAAGAATTCATCGCCAGCAACATATCTTGCAAGATCATGTACCATATCATGCATACGAAGATTCTGTGTGGGTTTGAATCTCCCTGCTTCAGTGACCTTGAAAGACGAGTATGAAGTTAGATATTTTTATCAAATAGTATTGTGCGTTTACAATTAGCATAAAAAAGAGTGATTATACTCACCGCAGGAGTAGTCGAAAGCGTGAGGAAGGACATCCCCAAGAAATCATCAATATGTTCCTCTCCAATTGTTTGCAGTGATCTACCTTCAATATTTTGAATAAAACCAAGAGCAATCCATTGCTGTATCAAGCAGTCATGATTTATGTCATGGCTCTTAGGAAAGATCGAGCAATACATGAAACATAGTTTAAGTTGTGACGTCATGTGGTTATAGCTTAACATCAAGCCCTTCAAAATTCCATTTTCCTCGTCACGGATACCCAGCATATTACTATCTCTGATTTCCAGCCATTTTTCTCTTGTGCAATGTTTATTTGTAAATAAAATATAACCAAGAGCGTTAGCAACTATTGGTACTCCTCTGCACTTATTTGCAATCTCTCTTCCAATGTCTTCAAGGTCATCAACTTGTTGGTGTTTCATAATAGACCAGCAATCATCAATTGACAAACCCTTCAATTTTATCGGTGCAACAGCACGAACATTTGAAGGCATAATGGTAGATAGTACGTCAGCAACTTTTTCATTACGGGTTGTTACTATTACCCTACTACCTTCATTACCACACTGTAACATTTCCATTAACATCTTTAAAACATTTCTGTCTTCCTCCCATAAATCATCCAAGACAATAAGATAGCACTTGCCACCAAGTATGCGGTCAAGGCGAGACTTCAGAGACTGAAGGTTGATGCCATTAGCTTGACTGCCAACATCGACCTGGGTGATGATAGCACTTACAATTTTATTCAACTCAAACTCCATTGAAACATGGACCCACGCTTTCACATCAAACATATTTGTTTCCTTAGCAGTGAAAACAGATTTTGCAAGTGTCGTCTTACCCATACCACCAAGGCCAACAATGGGAATGACAGAAATTTTTTGGTTGCCATCTTTCTGCAACACCAAATCTAGTATCTTTTTCTTCTCTTCTACCCTGCCTACCATCTCAATTTTGTCGCTGTGGCCCACAAATGTTTGTTGGTCGTCCTTAGCTTGCCTTGTTTTGTCAGACACTAACATAAAATTGAATTTTTTGTGCTCGTCAGTGATCTTATCTAAACTGCCCCTAATCTTTCTCATCTTGTTGGACATGGTGATGCGGACAATGAGTGGATTGAATGATGAGAAGAACAATTTGACCTGCAGTAACTTTCTAGTCAGTTAAAAGTGAAACCACCTTTGCTCTCGGAATCTATATTTTTAAAAAAAGAAAGTTGCAAAAATTGCAAAAGAGAATATTATGACATAAATATAAAATATTAAACCAAGCATGGACAGTATATAACTATCAAACTGAATACGAAGGATTGAGGATGGATTCAGATAATAAAATCATAAACTATCTACTATGAAAGTGCTTTAGCTACCTATTTATCCTAATTAGGGATGACAATGCCCCCCTCCTCTATTAGGGGATGGGTGTGGGGAGTTCTTGTCGAGAAATGCAAGTCCACATCTATATGGATGTCCATGTACTATCCTATCCATCCAAAGTGCTCCGAGATCTGTGCAAGGGCATTAAAACTATCAGAAGATGAGATGGTGGTTTGAATTTTGAAAGTTTGCATTGATCATAGCATACTTCATAGTGATGATAGTACATGGACATGTGAGGATTCATGTACATGTCGGGAAAACCTTTCTTCTTTTTGTCCCTACTATTTTATGTGAGGTTGGAGACGTGAATGCCTCCCACATCTTCACTCCCAGTTAAACACATAGGTATTTTCTCTCTAGCCCTATATATTTTTTTATACTCTATAGTATATAACTCATTAAGTATTATTGCACCATCTCTAGTACTAACAAATTAACTTGTTTCTAAATAATTGTATCATAAACTTGTGAAATTACCTCAATGTTATTCGAATTTAAGTTCTTGTTTGGGCCCGTTGCCATCTTGTTTGGTTCCATTGCCATACCTTCTTCCTTCAGCTTAGAGGTGGAATAACATGCTTGGTTCTCATCGCTGGTGTGCGAGGTTATGACAGCGCGATGTGAAATGGTCAGCACTAGCGTGCACAGTAGGCACAGGGTGCAACCGCGAGCGTGCAGGGTGAGCACGACTTAGCCTATCCCGTGAAGACAAGGCCACAACCGGTGTGCACGTGCCATGACGAGTTTGGTGGATGGCTAGGCAGAGTGAGGCTGTGGCAGCAGTGTGCGCGTGGGCCTTGGCGAGAAGGAGCGGTGCGGCGTGAGCACATGCATTACACCGGTGTGCGGCACGAGTAGCACCATGAAGGCACATACGTGGGAGATGTGGCAAGCGATGTTTGGGGCTTTGGGTGCAAGACCTGGCTAGGAAAAGCTTGATTGTTGGCGAACTCGGTAAGGGCTCAAGTCGATGGAGGGAGGGAAGAGTTGGAGGAGGAACATTGGGTATTTTCATGAATTTTAATTGGATTATATTATAGGGAAATGTCCATTTGACCCCCTGAAGTATCACTCTACGGACACTTAACCCTTACCTAAAAAACCGGCCCTTTGACACCCTCACATTGCAAAACCAATGCACTTAACCCCCTATGCCTATTTTGCTTACGTGGCACTTAATTGACCAGGTTTCGCCACATGGCTGCTGTGTTGGCCGTTGGCAATGGCATGGTGAGGTGGCAGGAGGAGGGAGTTTGAGGCTGCTGACAGCTGGGGGCCGCTCACTAGCGACCCAAAAACAGAGCACGAACGCGATTAGGCAGAGCTCTTACCTCGCCGCCAGCCATGGATTTCATCGACGACGACTAAGACTCCTTGCCCCGCGCGCCTCGTCCATTCCCGCACCAACGCCAATGCCACCACATCTACCTCCTCCACGAACCATGCCACCCCCTTCCCTTCCCCACATCGCCGCCCACGCTGTCGCGACCGTGCTCCTTCTCACCCTCCCATTCTAAAATTCGCCAAGCAAACCGTCCCATCCTCCAAATCAATACTACCCCAACCTTCCTTACCTCCCTACGGCCACACAGAGCCAATCCGTTGACAACATCTGGCGGCCACCAATGTGCCGCCCATGCCTAATCCTCGTCACCGCCGCAGGCATTCCACCACTACATGTCATCCCGAATCATGGCATCCACATCACCGCAAATCGTGCACCCCTCCTAAATCTCTTTGTGCCCACGCCCTAGCCGTCATCGAGCTCCACATCTCGCCCATGGCGCCGCCGCCACCGCCAGCTTCCCCCGTTGCGCTTGCGCACCCAACACAGGCTGGAGGATCGTCGGCACCACTCCTCTTTCCGCGGCCGCCGCCCTCGCTCCACCTATTTCAGCCGTCATAGTTCTCCTTGCCACCCCGCGTCACCTCAAATGGGTTTTCAAGGCCCGAGAACACGACGTGCGCGCGCTCGCAATGCATCTCCACCGCCGAAACTCGCCGTCACCCGCAACTGTCGCTGCTTCTGTTTTTTCCTGCACCACCAACCGAGGGAGAAGAAGCATAGTGCTAAGCCGACATTGTGCACTCGGTTGAGTCAAGCCAGCCATTGAGCCCGACCTGAATCTGACCGAAATCGACCGATCCACCGTCACGTCGCAGCCACGTCAATCGCCACATCGTAGCCATGTCAGTTGCCACGTGGCACAACCGCCTCCTAAACCACATCGGGGGGGTTAAGTCCACTAGTTTTGCAACTTGAGGGGGGTCAAAGGGCTAGTTTTTTAGGTCATGGGGTTAAGTGCCCATACATCAATACTTTACAGGGTCAAATGGACATTTTCCTATATTATAAGGCTTAACCTTTTGTGGCCACATCTAGTGATGGATGTGTGCAGTTTTGTTGGATCTTTTGTGGAGAGATCTTTGTATGCATGTGTCTGTGTGGTACGTCTGAGGGAATTGACCGATTCGCATTCAGAACACATGGTTGAGCACTTTGTTAGCGGAGTGAGGCAACGTCGGAGACTTAATTACTTTTGTTTTACCATTTATTATCACAAATTTCTTGTGTTTTTCAAACGTCCGATCCAAAAAGTATTTCATGCGATTTTCTTTATTTTTCAACCCTCTGTTTTGCACTTGTGTTCTTATAAAATTTCTTTTTCCGTACTATATCATTTTTTCCTAATCTAAACATCTAACATAATTTTTGGTTATTTAGTTACTTAAGAAAATTTAAATTATATATTTTTGGCCAGATACATGTGAAGAATTGTAATGGAAGTATAATCTTTTTCTGTAAAATTATTTATTTAGCATAACACGCTAATGGGGCTACAGAAAGGTAGTAGTAAAAGATCATTCGGGAGAAAGCAGTGAACATTTTTTTTTTTGAGAGGAAACATGTTTTTATTAGCCAACCATCCTGTCATTCTAACCTTATCAGTGTCTCTCTCTCTCTCTCTCTCTCTCGTTCCCAATCTGTAGATTAAGGCCTGTTTGGAACTTCCTGTTGGCATTAAGCTCTCTTTTTTTTTGTAAAATTTGTGCATTCCAAACAGGCTCTAAGACATGAGCCCGCATCCAATAATTTGGGATGGCATTGACGGCCGCAACATATGGCCTCGATGACGAACTTGACCGGGTTATGCTAGGTCATCGCTACGGGCTACGGCCATGCTCGTTGGGCTCGTGCTGCTACTTGTCAACTTTGCCATGGTGTGATATGGGCGTTAGATTGGACTAGGGATGGACATTTTTTTACCGAAACCAAATTAACCGAAAATGTCGGTTTATTCGGCTTTTGGTGTTCGGTTCAGCCATTTTTCGGGGCCTATTCGGTTTTCGGTTTGTTATAATCTATACGCGTCGATTAAGATGTGTAGGTTGTAAAATACTCATATCAAAACTTTGATAATAGGATTAAATTTTGTAATTGATGATCGGGTGATAAGCATCTCTCTCTCTCTCTCTCTCTGTGTGTGTAAACCAAATCCAAACCTAAACTATCAATATTTAAAACACATGAATATTTGTCAGAATTTTTCGTGTCTACTATGGAGATGCTAACTACTTGACAACAACTTGGTAGCCTAATGAATGTACTAATTTTTTCCCCTACTACTGACTTGGAAATGGCGTCTTCCGCGTTTCTGAATTCTGGACTCAGATATGGCTTATGGACTAAATTGGTCTTCTTCAGCAGTTTGCAAGGCAAAAAACTTGACCCTTATCTTTCTTTGCTTTTTATTTGCCTTGATCGTGCAGCAAGACACCAAAACGGGCTTGACCCAGGCTACTTCTCTTTGTTGAAAAACTTTTGCATGAAGTGGATTGGACCTTCAATTTGACTATAGTTCATGTACGAGATATTCAACATATTTATATTCGAACTTGTATATCATTCTTTGATTTCTTTGGGAATATAGAATTTAGAATTTGAATCCAAATTCCAAATCCCCCTATTCAACATACCCTAAGTTTGTTGTACCTTCCGCAACTGACTCTCGCCGAACATGACGTCTTGTGTGGGCTTCCTTGCTGTGTATTTTACAATAGGATTCTTCGAGATAAGTATGCAATTAGAATTAGTACTCTTAGCTTGGTATGTGATACTTCAGTTCAAATTTGACAGATAGATTTGCACCATTATAGTTTGTACATGCTATAATCGATGGTGAAGATCTTTATCTTTTTTCACCGATTTACGTAGTAATTTCTAGTCTTTTAGAGTGAACGGGGTGGGTTTTTTTACTTTGCTTTAATAAGATAATAATAGATAGAAGACAGATAGATGTAACATCAAAACAAGGAGTGTTAACCTAATTTTTCCCATATAATTAAAAAAACTGACTCATGCAGTACATGGCAGGACTCAGGACGATGGTACATACCGTGCGTGGACTATTCTTCCATATCATGGCATTGGCTTCCAGCTCCTCCAGAGCGTCTTCGATGTTGTAGGCAACCGACTTCAGCTTCTTGAGCCAACGCCGCTCCGATGCAGCCTCGTTCCCTCGGGAGCGGTTCTCAGCGTCGCCCAGCACACCCTGCAGGGTGAGCAAGTTGTCCTTCATGTCCTCAACATCATCTTTGAAGTTGCACAGCAGCTCCACCCTCTCCCAGGCAACCTGACCAAGCATGCCAGCAACATGCTGCACAACTGCCCCCGCGATCATCTCGGCTCCCCCGCTCATGGCTACAGGCTTGCTCTTGCCCTTTCACGCACACAGGGATGTTTGTGTATGGCCGTGGCAACGCCTTGCGCAGCGGCGCTGCGTCGTTGGCGACGACCCGCGGCCGGCCGACCGGGTCCGGGGCGCACGGTGTGGGTGCTGCACGGGCCAGAGGCCGGCGGCTCGCGGAGTTGGCAGTCGACTTGGACGACTTGACACTGGTCCGGTCGCTAGGACGGCCGGACGGGTCGCTGGCCGCAGTCGACGCAGACGTGGCCGCACGCCGATGGCAGAGTGGTCGTGGGCGAGGGGTTGACCGGGTACGGCGGGATCGGTGACCGGAGGTCGTGGACGTGCGCGCGGACGCGCATGAGTGGCACAGGCGAGTGTCGATGTGTCAACGGGATGGAGGGTTGTGCCGTGGTACCGTGAGGTGGAATTCGCACGTTGAGTCTGGAACACAGTGCTTGGATGTGACGTAGTTTATGTGGATACGGATATCTTTAGTCATACGTGGTATTGTGCGAAGGTTATCGTGCTCTGAGTTTAATCAGGTGACTGCGAATTCTTTAATCTGCAGAGACAATTTTATGGTCACTCAGTTATCTGTGGAATTTCTTGCCAGTCACTGATTGACGTACATCTCTGTCTGCAGATTATGGTAAGAACTGCTAGTCTTCTGCACGATGGTACTTGCTGAGCTAGTGGCTGTCACGTCTTCGAGGCTGTGATGTGGTTACTAATCCACCTTGAATTATGAAGTATGTCGGCTGAGAGGTTAGTGACGTGTCTGCATTCGACCGGTTATGGAAAAGTCATGGATCCGTCCTGCGTACTAGGATGTGATACGTTCTTGTGTTGTCAGCTGTGATTGATGGAAACATTTGTTCCATATCTTAAACTTGACTTTTTTTCTGTGCTAAAGTACTTAGAGCATACTTTACTAAGAAACTTGCCCTTGCTTTCTATGATAGTTCAGTCTATCATGCTTGTGAGAAGTGTTCTGATTATCTGTATTTGAGCATGTCAAAGTTATTCTGTGATAGTTGCTTTTAGCTTTGATTTTTCAGGTTTCACCCTATTTTTGTAGCCCCTGGTTTGGGCTATGATGGGCGAAAATAAAAGGCCCGACTCTTGTTTTTTTTTAGAAATAAGAAAAGGAAAGAAAAGGAAAACTCAAAGAATTTGCAAAAAGACCCTCAAAATTTTGCTGATATGGAAAATTTATGGAAAACCCCCTAGAGTTTTGCGAAATTATGACGTATTTTGGATTTTTATATATTCTTGTAGAATAACCCCTCGGGAATCTATTTTTTGCGGTAGGTTAATATGTTTTATGGTTATTTTAAAAAATCTAGACCCTTTCTTATAGTTATTTGCTTTAATATTATTCTTTTTGTGCAATAACCTTAAATTAAACCTAGAAACTGAATTTCTAAGGTATACGAGCTTCCATAAATTGTGAAACCATAGACCTAGTACACCTTGGAAGCATCATATTTTTATGGTTTATTTTCCGCTAGTATTGTGTGTTTGGGAAATTAATTAACGGATTTAGTAAATCTAAAAATTATTCCCACGCAACTCCTAAAAATACCAGGAAAATTCTGGGAAATATATAAAATTATCTCTGAATAGATAAAATTAATCTTTACTATTTTGCACTCGTTTTATGCATTTAAAATGCTTTACGAGCTCTAATCATAGAAATTTACATGAATTATGTAGGACATGGTAGACATCACTAAGTGGGATATTCGTTTGTCCTGGATGACAGCAATGATAAGCTCATATTATGCTCTATGGAGACTCGTAGCAATCCCCTAGTTATCTCTTAACTTCGTAAAGATGTCGTTTTCTTGCACGAGTTGCATTAGTAGTATAGATACAGCTCATGTCGAGCTTGGTCCTGCTTACGTTGAGCATCTCTTATCTTTTGCTTTAGGATGGAACCTTATGCATTACATCATTATTTTCTAACTGCCATGAATAAAATAATGGTCTAAGTTGTTCTATTAAAGTCTTATCTCCTATGGAATAGTTGATTAAATCTGCTTAATAGAACATATTGCTAGTAGCATACCTTACATGTAGTCAGCTAATCATGCATGGAATAAATTTGTAAACTGTATGCCTGAAAATTGAAAATACTTTGTCATGCCTTGCTAACAAAATATTGGACATGTGCTCTTAATATCTAATAAACCCCAATTCACTAGCTTGTAGTGCACGAATGCCCAGATGGCAAAGGGGAAACTATTTTTTCTCAGTGGCACCGGATCAATCATAGTCATATGTTGATCTTTAATGGATCACTTTGGCTAAAAAATACCATATTCTTAAAAAAAAATTCAGAATAACTTCAGCCCTAAGACTTGGAGTCTATATAATATTATCCTCCACCACACTGATTTCTTAATTAAAGAACTTGTAAGCAGAATGTTACAGAGTATATATTGGTTTCACACCAATAAAAAATTATACTCCTATTAAAATATGTGGATATCATGGGGATATGCTCCAAATATTAGGATGATGTGACAATTGGCAATGGCGTTTACGGTTTGTCGTTTCACGTGTTTTCGACAAAGTTTCGATTACACAGTCAGAACTGGGCCTCGTCGGTCAGAAGGCGTGGCGGTCAGACCAGTCCCAAATAGGTCCGACCGGCCATAGGCGGTGGTCGGACCGGTAAACTTAAAAAGTGTTATTTTGAGCTGGGCCTAAAATAGAGTGTGTAGGCAAGAGAGGGGATTCTATTGCACTTAGTCTCATAATTTTTGGAGTCTCCAGTCAAAAGTTATGTTGGTTTGAAATTTGCAGTAGGTTTCGGTTTTCAAAGGTTGAAAATCGGCTAAGTCCCAGCGGGCGGTCTGACCGGCCCATAGGTGGCGGTCAGACCGGCCCAGGGGGTGGTCTGACCAGTTTTCACTTGATCGTCGGTCTTCGAGGCGGCGATTCTCAGTTGTTAGGTCAAAGTCATGAGTTTCAGGGCATATATTTTGCATGATGCATGTTTTGACTAACATGAGTCAAGTTGTGAAGAACTTGTTCCCAAATTCAGTTTACTTGTCTATTGTTGTGCAGGTTGCTTGGCGGTCAACGACGGTCAACGACGAGGATGATCGGGACTAGGCTTGGAGAGCTGAGGTCCAGAACGATCGACGATGCCGGGTGAGGTCAATGTACTCAAGCGAAGTGCAAGATGGACAAGGATGATATATTAGCTAATCCGAGGCGCAAGATGGCGCAAGGTGTAGCTAATTAGGTCAAAGGGAGATAAACACGATGCATTAAAATACGTGCGTAAGTGTCCCGTTTGTTTTGGGCCTTAACGGGAGCCCAATAGGATCAAACTTCTAGAAGGTCTAAGCCTCTACTATAAATAGGAGAGGGTGGTGGCTGCACCACCTCTTCGCCTCTTTTGCAATTTTGTAAACCCTAATTTTCTTAGGGAGAGCTTTTATGTAGGCTAGGGTTCTTGATAGTTTGATGTGATTTTCGTGCTCTTGGATTGAGCATTGTCCTCCAGTGATGGAGTGGCTGTAAGCCCAGATCATATCTGTAGGACCGTAAAGGCGACTAGAGGGGGGTGATAGACACTTTCTCGATTTTTCGCCTTAATCAAAATTCAACACGCACTTTTCTCCTCTAGCTATGAAAGCTAAGAAGATCAGTAAATGCACAGAGGAAGCCTTGTGCTGAATTCAATTACCCCCTTAACCACAAGACTCAAACAAGGAGAGTTGATCTCACTGGACCGGTCGGACCGCTGTAGAGTTGGCGGTCGGACCGGCAAGCAATTGGCGGTCTGATTGTCGGGCGGTCGGACCGGAGTCAGAAAATCGGTCGAACCGATTTAGTCCAGATGCAATGGACAAAGCCCAAATTCAAAACGAAAATTGGTCCAACTTTTGATTCAACCAATGAAACTTGACCAAATTTGGAGCACACCTCCCTGAGGATATCTGAGTCCTACTTCTAGCGACGATCGTTCAGATCCACTTCAAATAAACGATCTCTTTAGGTTTTACCAAAGAAGTGCTAAAACCCTAGAAATATGAAAAACTTGATCCACAACTTGCTTGTGGGGGATTGAAGATCTAGATGGTTCTAGGAGTATTCCCACACATCAAAGCAAGTTAAATGAGGTCAAGAGACCAACCAAAATCAACCGGAGCAAGGAAGCACCACAATCATCAAAAGAGAGAAGAAAGCAAATGAGACTTCATCAAGAACAAGCATTCATGAATTGATTGAATCAATGTGATGCTTGTCAAAGCCACCCCCTCAAGGAGGACAAGAGCTCAATCAAAGAGCACACATACAAATCTCTCCAAACCCTAGTCTCTCATCTCCTCTCCTCTCCAAACCCTAGAAAAGACTTGGAGTCTCCAAATGAATGCCTCAAGGGGTTTTTCCACCTCCCCCTTTCTATTTATATGGAGAGCTAGGGTTTCACTTATGGGCTCCCATGAAGGCCCACACACACATGGGATACACACACATTCATCTGTTGAAGCAATCGCCTGCTTCACCACGTGTAGGTTGATCATCAGCTCTCATCATGTCGGCAAGTCTCTCCCGTCCGAATCCCATCGGAAACTCCCAGGGACTTGCACCGACTTCCGCACCGCCTGATCCAACCAGCTGCAACGAATTGCCCGTTCGATCCATCTTGCCCATTCTGCACCATGCTTGAGTCACACGACCTCATCCGACATCCATGATCGTTCTAGACCTCAGCTCTCCAAGCGTAGTCCCGATCCACCTCACCATTGACGTCGTTAACCTGCAAGCCACCTGCACAGCAATAGACAAAGAAATCGTCTCCGGGAACAAGTTCTTCACAACTTGACCCACGTTAGTTCAACAATGCAATATGCAACAATAAAGCATTGAAATTCATACATTAAACACATTCAAATCACAACAATGCCAAAAAGGCCAAGTTCCAAGTGATTGGCGGTCTGACCGCCCCATACGGCCGGTCCGACCGATTTCAGGCCGGTCGGACCGATTCCATAACGGCGGTCGGACCACCCGAAAAGACTTAGCCATATTTTCATCTCAAAAATCCGAAACCTTCTAGAATTTTCAAATGAATACAACTTTCGACTGGGAGCTCCAAAAATTATGTGGCCACACCCCAGGAGACTGCCCTCACTTGCCTACACATCCTATTTTCTGCTCAGCTTCAAAAACCACCAACACCAACGGGCGGTCGGACCGGCAAGCATTGCCGGTCGGACCGCTCCACTGGCCGGTCTAACCGGCGGCCTGGCCGGTCGGACCGCCAGTGACCTGACAGCACTGAAGCAAACCCGAAAACGCGAGATTTTGCAAACCAACGATGCCATTGCCAATTGACTCATCATCCTGAGATCATGCACATATCCTCACGATATCCACAATATCAATCAATCAAAGGAAAGTTTGATCAATATTTTGTCTCATTGCGTTCTTTCTCTCTATTTGATGATTTTGGGTCTTTCTTTGATCTGAGAGTTTTTGATTGAATTCTTCACGTGATCTAGCTTGCTGTGACGTGTGAGAACCTATCTAGGATCATCTTGATCATCAATCACCCACGAGCAAGATCTTGGATCAAGTTTTCGTTTTGACCCAGTTTTGAACCCTTCTTTGATCAAACGGAAAAGGATCTTGATTCCTCCAAGAATTATCATAATCTTCGATTGGAATAGGTCCCTGATATCATAGAGAAGGTGTGTTCCAAGTTTTATCAAGTTTGGATTAGTAGATCAAAAGTTTCATTTATTTTCATCTTCGTTGAAATGTTTCTTACGTTTCGAGGAAATCGGTCAGACCGCCCAAGGCCAGAGGTCAGACCGCCAGGGAATCGGTCAGATCGCCCAAGGTCAAAGGTTAGACCGCCCAAGGCCAAAGGTCAGACCGCCAATGCATTGAATTGTTTCAATCTTTGTTGTTTTTGTCGTATTGCTTAGGGGTTTGAATTGGATTCAATATTAGTATTCCGATGTACTGATATAGTGATCTTCATAGCTTCTATAGCTACTGGAGTAAAATATTATTGGATCCATTATTTGTGAAAAAGTGAGCGTGCTCCTATTCACCCCCCCTCTAGTCGCCTTTTCGGTCCAACAAGTGGTATCAGAGCCCGGTTAGTTCAATCTTGATCTTAACCGGTCACTGAACTTGGCGATGGATAGATACTCCACAAAGACGCATATCTTCGATGGGCACGACTATGCCTATTGGAAGAATCGCATGTGAGTCTTCCTTGAGAGCGAAGAACACGCTATATGGGAGATTGTTCGAGTCCCGCTCGTTTTGCCCGAAGTTGCTACGCCGGCTTCAGAAGCCCTTTTGGCTAACAACAATAAGACTAAGAACCTCTTGTATGGTAGGCTTGGGAGACATGAGTACGATCGGATTTGTAATCTTGAGACTGCGCATGAGATTTGAAACACTCTCGAAACTTACCATGAGGATTCGTCCCAAGTCAAGAAAGTACGCCAAACAATCTATAAGCGTGAATACAACAAATTCGAGATGCGTCCTGGAGAGAACATCGATGACATTTTCAGTCGCTTTAATAAAGTGATAAATCAGATGAAAGCTGTTGTCATTGAATATTCTCAATCTGAAAATGGCACACATCTCTTGGCTGTAATCAACACCAAGGAGTGGGAGATAAAAGCTACAGTCATTGAGGAGAATGTAAACCTTTCCGATCTGACTTTGGAGCTGCTCTATAGCAAGCTCAAGACTCATGAGATCAAGAGGATTGATCATCCCAAGAAGGAAAATATGGCTTTGGTAGCAGACGACCCGCTCAAGAGAGCATCTGATGGGTCTTTTGAGTCTTCTTCTGGATTTTCGCTTGTAGGTTTATCAACAATCCATGAAGAGGAGTTTGAGAGTCTCCCTGAGGATGAGTTGGCCCTCGTAGTCAGAAAGGTCACACGGGTCTACAAAAATATGAGAAAAAGAAAGAGAGCAGGTCCCGTAACTTGCTATGAGTGTGGTGAGCTCGATCATATCCGGGCAAATTGCCTGTAGCGTCCCGCTTTTTAAGATATTTTCAAAATTTTAAAAGAGAACCATTTGCTTTTATTTGCCAAAAGCTTAATTTGGAATTTCAGAATCAATTACAGTTTAATATGAATTAATTAAACTTGAATTAAATTAAAGTTGGTTTATTTGGGTTTTCTGGTATTGAAAATCAAAATTATTATTTTAAGTGTTTTCTTGGATTTATTGGATTTTAAAAATGGTTTTCATTTTACCCGAAATTAAAAATTATTTTAATGCAAAAGAAAAATAAAAGTTAAATTTAAAAGTATTTTTATTAAGTCCAGAATAATTCAAGAAATTTCTATGAATTTTTCTAGAATTTTTGGACTCTATTTACTATTTTATAAAAAAAAGCCTTTATAATTGTTTGTATTTCTGAAAATCAAAAATCAATTAAAATCATCCAACTGTGTGTGGGCGAATCCTCGGCCACCATCGTTCTCCTCGCCAGCCCCTCCCTCTGGCCCAGCCTTCCTTAAACTCCTGCCACACCCTCGCTCCCTGCTTGATCTCCATCCGTGCCTCCCTGATTCGCCCACATCGCCTCAGGCCACCGGTCAGATCAAAATCGGACGGCATTTCCACCCACGCCTGCTTCTTCTTCTTCCTCCTCTCTCTCTCTCTCGCCACGGGCACTGATGAGTCACGGCGCCCGATCTTCCGATAGGTTCGATTTGGTTCGTCGTGAGGATGTTGACGCTTTGAGGCTTCCACCAACGCATCGTCACCTGCGCACCGCTACACACCTTTGTCGTTATCTACCACGCTTGCGCGATCGACCTTACCACGAAGGTTATTGTCACGCAAGCAATCAAGCAACTCACAAGAACAAGGTAGATGCAATCTGTATTGCGGATATGGATGAAGTTTACAAGTGGGGTTCCTCAAACCGATAATCGGCGAAATTGCAATTGGCAGAATAATCTAAGAAAAACCCGCCTCTAAACTATGACGGCTACTGTATATATATAGGGGGACGTGAGGAGGTCGACCTAGGGTTGTGCGGCCGTGGGATGAGGCGTACACAACCTGGACTCCGACCTCGTCATGTTTACAAAGTCTTATTAGTTTCCAAAACGATGACGCAGCACCTTGTGTCGCGTATTTCTGGTCGAAGATCTAGTCGTAGGACTGGTCCTAGGGTGGTCTTGAGGCGTCCATGCTATCTTTGGTCATAGATTGTGTCCAACGAGTACTGTGCCCGCCTCTCTGGTCGTAGATTGCTCCCAACGAGTCATCTGGTCGTAGTCCTTCTTGAAGTGGTCGTAGGCCCTGCGGAACTGGTCGTGGACCTTCTTGAACTGGTCGTAGGCCTTCTTGAAGTGGTCGTAGACCTTCTTAAACTGGTCGTAGGCCTTCTTGAAGTGGTCGTAAACCCTGCGGAATTGGTCGTAATCCTAGATTCCTGAGTACAAGTAAATCATCTTCATTAGGCAGCATCATAGAGTTCTCAAATAATACACTCAGCCCTAGAAACAATTTTACCTGATAGATTAAGTCACGTGCTCTAGCTCTTGTCATAGGACCTTGTAGTTCAACACCCAAATCTGGAGGGTTTTGTGTAGTACGTGTATCCGAAGGAGGGATGTCCTCATCAGCACGTGCCGCCGCCGCGATTCCCGCCGCCCGCCTCGGACGCGCCGCTTGGCCGCATCCCCGCATCAACTCCTCGGCCTCGCGCCCCCCTTTCCTCTCGCCCCAAGCTCGGCGCCGCCTCAAGCCCCGCCACCACGACGCCTTCTCCCCCTCACCTGTGACTCCTCCGGCCGCTCCGCCTGTGACTCGCCCGCCCTATTTAAGCCACGGGCTCGCCTCTCCCCCTCTTTTCTCCCGCCTCTCTCCCTCCCTCTCGCCTCGGTCCCCCTCCGTTGTCGCCGTTTCCTTCGGCCGAGCCGCCCATGCCGCCATTTGCGCCGCCTGTCCTCCTCCGGCTCGCCGACCCGCCATCGCTTTCCTCAGCCGCTGCCTCGGTGCGCCTCCCTTCGCCGGTCCTCCTCCGGGCGCCATCGCCTCCGTCTCCTCAACTCGCCGCCGCCACTCTCTCTCTCTCTCCGCTCCCCCCTCATCTGCAGTGGGCCCGATCGTGCCGTGAGCTGGGTGCGCAAGCGCTGATGGACCAGCAAGATCGCGCGCCGCACCGCGCCCGAGCTGATGTGGCCGTCCACGTGGGCGCCATGCCAGCGCCACGTCCGCACCTTCTCCCGCATGGCTGTCCATTCGGCTCCACGTGGCCGCTGATGTCAAAATCCCGGTTTTTCAGTAGAAAAATAAATCCGGAAATTCCCGAAAATAAAGAAAAACCCTAATTCTATCATTTCATGTGATTTCCAACTTCATTCGTCCATAACTTTCACATCCGAACTCCGATTTGGGTGATCCAAATTTCTATATTCATATAAAATCAGCCCCTTTCATTTGGTTCTGGTTTTGTAATTGTTGGAGTTCATTTGGTGCTGTTTTATTTATTGTTGCTATTCTCGCACGTATAGATTCCGGCATTTCGGAAGATTTCTTCGACCCGACGACCGAAGACCCGCTCCTCGTCAACGAAGGCAAGTCGTAGGCCTTTGACCATGTTGAACCCATTTTATAAATGTATATTGTTTTAAATTATCATGCATGGCTAGTTTTATGAAAAATGGTTTTAGGAGTAGATAATTACCAAATTGCCATTATGCCTCCTTGATAAATTGAAAATGAAATGTCTCCTTGATTGACATATATCGTTGGACACCATAGGATGGTTAATACTAGTTGTACATAATTGTATTACCAACTTGGGTGCGTATATTTGCTTAGTCTCGCTTTAGTTATCCGTGGGACTCACGATCACATGCTCTAAATGAATGAATTTGACTAATGAAACTATGGAATTGTGGTGTGATGCCACTATAATTAAAATGTGTTGAGCCATGGCAGGGATTGCCATTGGGTCGGGAATGAACAAAAATGATTTATGCTCGGGCTTGTGGTAGGGAGTGAAGGTGGGTGTGTGATGCACATTTGGATGTGGTAGTCTCGCCTGAGCAGCCAACTAAGGACTTAACTTTGCAAGTCATTGATCTGGGCCACCTCGTGCAACCACAAGTCTGGTATGGGACGGACCTGGACAACTAATTAGGGAAGTTTTGAGTCGGTTCTGTTTGGGTTGATTATTGGCGCAAGAGGGGGCCGTGAGGGCGAAACCTTAGCGAGCAGAACCGAGGTAAAATGGAACTTTGTAAAGGCCTTGTGATAATCACTTAGTCGCACACCCTCGGAAGTGTGTCAGACGGACATTACAAGTGATTTATCTCTTGTGGGTAAAGCTGTACAACCTCTGCAGAGTGTCAAAATCTATTCGAATAGCCGTGTCCCCGGTTACGGACATGCCTGGTGATTTCGCGCAAGGGGTAGCATTTTCAAAAATGTGGTTTGGTTCGATGGAAAGGTTTGGTTGGATTGGTTGGGAAGTGAACAGGATGTTCACTATTTAATTCAAAAGAACTTGGTTATCTATATATTATTCTTTTAAAATCCTGCTTTGCAATCTAATTATTGTATTTACTGTTAAACTTGCTTTCTGTAAATTAACCATGAAGCCATCCTTGCTTAAGCCTGACATGAATACTATGTGCATACATTTCTCTACGACTTGCTGAGTACTTTATGTACTCACGACTTTATGCCCTTTGTTGATCATTGTGAGAAGAATCGGAGACAAAGTTGAGTACTATGAGGAAGGCTACTTGAAGACTTCGCGAACTAGGTCACGCCCTCCACTCGATTGCTGTGGGCATGTCGATTGGGCTCCACGTATTTTGAGATTTCATTTGCGGATACTCTGTTGTTGCTAAGCCCTGTGAGGCGACTTTTGTAAGAACTTGACCATAAGGTCCTTTGCTGTTAACTAATATTACTTTGTCTGCTTCATTAGTTCGTTGTTGAATGATTATGATAACATCATTATTGCAACTGTGCGAGCTAGCTACTGATCATGGGACTAGCTCAGTATGCACAGAGGGTCTCGGGTTTGCGTGACACCCGGGGCGCCGACATTGCCCCAAGCTGAAAGGTAAGAGCAACCATAAGGAGGGAAAGCCAGCTTGGAAGAAGCCTCAATGGAACAACTCAAGGTTTGATACTGCCAAGCTGACGAAGGCCGCTCACTGGGTGCTTGCCGCTTTTGAGGATCAATCATTAAGCGATGTGAACTCCGGGAGCGAGGAGGACAAGGAGGAGGAGATCCCTCAAAGCAAGAAGAAAGGGAAGGCCAAGGACTTCACTGGTTTGTGCTTCATGGCCGCCTCCGTTGACAATGACAACGATGAGGTGCCTCCTTCCTATGATGTTCTTTATGATAGATACGAAACTATTTTTGAGCAACTCATGAGTCAGGATAAGGCTTTAGAATATGTCATGGCTAGGAACAAGGATTTAGAGTCTCAAATAGGTAATTTAACTTTAGAACTTGAGAATGCTAAGAGTCTTGAATCTGATGAATGTTCATCTTGCCATGTTTTGCATTCAGAACTTGATAAACTGCAATCTGCTCATAATATTGCTTTGCAACAACTTGAAAATACTAGAACTGAGCTTGTTGAGGTTAAATCTGCTCCATGTGAAAAATACTTAGATTCTAGCAAATTAGTTGCTTCTGGTGCTGTTGATTCTAGCCTTTGCACTTTTTGTTTAGAACGCGAACATGAAGTTAAATATATCTTAGAAGCAGCTATAGCTAAATATGCCAAGCTTAAGAACAGTATTGAGTCTTCTACATGTGCTTCATGTCCAGCTCTTAAACTTGAAACTGCTTTATATAAGGAGAAATATGCTAGAGCCATTAAAGGTAAAACCTGTTAATCATGTGTCAATTTTGAAAAAGAAAATGCTTATCTTAAGGATACCTTAGAAAAATTCTCTAAAGGTAAGAAACAATTAAACATGATTCTGGACAAGTCTAAAACTCCTTATAAGAAGTAAGAATTAGGATAAAATAATGTTCAAAATAATTCTAACCCAAAAGTTACTCAAGTTTTGGAAAATGGGTTAATTGAATTTAAAACACACCCTGCAAAAACAATCTTTAAATCTGCAGGTATTTCCAACCATTGTTAAGTCTAAGGGTACTTCTCCCAGCGGTATTAAGTATCATTGCACCTATTGCAAAAAGAGTGGGCATTTGGTTGAGTTCTGTTGGCGTAGGTTGAAAAATGATAAGAAAATTTTTACTAGAATTTCAACTAATCAATCTAGAGCTTCTATGAGACATGGTAACATAGAAAAGAATAAACATGGTTTAGGATTTGTTTCACATGCTCATCATCATGCTCCTAGACAGGATAATTCTCATGTCAATTTAACCATTGCTTTTAACAGAATTTCAAATAAAATCAAGGACAACACTTCTGCTTTACATACTACTCGCAGACGTGTGTCTCAGTAGTGGGTTCCTAAGTCTTGTTTAACTAACTCCAGTATTGAAACACATCATTCTTCTTTGCCTTGATTTTCAGGATTATCGCGGAAAGAGGAAGGACACGTGGTTCGTCGACTCCGGCTGTTCACGCCACATGACCGGAGACTCGAGATGGTTCATCTCTTTCACGCGGTCAACAGGTGATGATTTCATCACCTTTGGAGATGATAAACAAGAGTGGATTGAAGGAACATGATCGATCAGGGTGAACGACAGTTTCATTCTCAAGGACATCGCCCTTGTGGACAAGCTAAGGTTTAATTTGCTTTCTGTCTCTCAACTTCTTGATGATGGATATGAAACTATATTTAAGAAAAATACTTGTCGGGTGATTGATTCAACTGGTGAGCTTGTTTTTCGAATTACTATAGTTGCTAGGATTTTTGGAGCTGACTTTTCTGACTCTCTTGCTGGTTCTCTAAAATGCTTGATTTCATCTTCTTCTTCTGAGTTCTGGCTTTGGCACCGTCGTTTGGGGCACATTGGTTTTGATCATGTGACGAGAGTTAGCAACCTTGAGCTTATGAGAGGTTTGCCCAAACTCAAAGCCGTCAAAGACGTTGTTTGTGTGCCCTATAGGCATGGCAAGCAAGTTGCCGCCTCACACCCTTATGTGACTATGGTCATGACTGACGGACCGAGACAGTTACTTCATGTGGATACTGTTGGTCCTGCTAGGGTTCGGTCAGTTGGTGGAAAATGGTACGTTCTTGTCATAGTCGATGATTTTTCCAGATACACTTGGGTGTTCTTTCTTGTTTCGAAGGATGAAGCTTTTGATTATTATCATGATCGTGTTCTTCGTTTGACTTCTGAACTTCCGAGTGCCTTGAGAGCGATCCGCAGTGACAATGGCACGGAGTTCAAGAATGCTTCATTTGCTTCTTTTTCTGCTGAGCGTGGTATTAAGCATCAGTTCTCTTCTCCACACGTCCCTCAACAAAATAGCGTTGTGGAAAGGAAGAACAGGACCCTGGTCGAGATGGCTAGGATTTGGATAAGCAATTGAAAAGTTATAGCCTTAGGAATACTGTTGCCCAGTTTTCCGTCGTCAATGATAGCAGTTGTGTATATTGCTTAATTATGTGCATTATATGCTAAAATTAAATTATGGTCATAACTAGGTTTTGCTACATAATTCTTTGTAGATTCCAGAAGAGTTATGGTTTGCTATTTTTCATATTGTAGAAAAATAGTTATAAAATTGAAAAGTCGTCTATTCTTTGAAATTCCATAATGACCTTCGGGGTTGAAAACAGAAAACTAGATGGCAAAATCAGATAATTCAATAATGACCCACGGAGGTCCTGATTTGGCCCGATCTTTCAGTGAGAAGATAAATTTAGTAGAAGTCGCTCAAGTCTCACGATCCTGGCTATGAACTGCAAGGCTCGAAACCCACTCAATCACTGAACTGCTCAACAAGTCGTTATCAACCGCGCACAAATACCCAGATGACCTGATCACGAAGATCAATCCCTGCATACACCGAAGAAGCACGCAAGAACAAGGTGAAACACGATCTGATATATTGCAAATATTGATGAAAGTACTGATAAGGTGAGATTCTGAATAAGGATCTTGACCGAGTGGTCTAGTCGACACACGGAAGATACAAGCAACAACGAAGGTGAACTAAAAATAAACAAAATCCGAGTTCTAGCAAAGGGAGGAGGCTAGGGAAGTGGGCGCACCCATAGGGTTACAAGGCCCGGGCCCAAGTGGAGGTGGCGCATCACCCTTTTGACTCTGGCTCAGAAACAACGCCAGATTGTTTTGGTGATTGCAGTGCACTTATATTGAATTTGGATGTGGGGCTGGATCCGTTGGAAAGAGGTTGAATTGGATTGCGCATGCTTCCCTTCATGATCAGCTCCTAAGTTCTTGATTAAAAGAACATCACATACATTAGGTAGTAGCATATTCTTATTAGAAACAAAATAAACTCCTAGAAACGAAGTTACCTGATAGTTCAATTGATGTGCACGAGCTCTGGTGATTGGACCTTGCAAGTGCATAGGTTCATCTCTATTATGAGGAGTGTTGGGTGTATGCTTGGAAGTGATGTCCTCATTATCACATGACTAGAAAGTTGTAGGAAGTAGAGTTGGCTATATTAGAAAGTTGTAGGGAGTAGAGTTGGCTATATTTGGAGTCTAGAAGTAAAAGTTAAGTGTGTCGGGTTTGCGCGGGTAGATGTGATAGCGTATTGTTTGATGATTGTGTACTGTGGTGGTATGTTTTGAGATATATTATTGATGTTTATCCTATAGTACAAAAAGTTGAACCAGACCACCGGTTAAACCAATAAAATCCTGAACCGGCGACATAGCCAGCTCTGTTCAGCTAATGAAGAAAGAAGCATAGGGAGTATGCATAAAGTGCAATGAAGTAGATTCATTTTTGTATTTTTTAATTTTTGATTACAAGAAGCTTTGGAGATTACCCAAAAGAACAAGCTACCATCTCTAATATTGCACAAACAGCATATCAAGCCTAACAACGCTAGCAAGATCATGATAAGACATATATATCAAAGCTAAGCACGAAGGCTCAAAAGTAAAGCAATAGATTTGATCAATTTATCAAAGCTTCAAATTCAGCAAGTTCATCAACAGGGATCCTAAATTGAAACTGGCCATGTCAAATTGTCAAAGTGAGATCAAAAATCTAACAAAGACCACATTAACAGTCAATCAGATCATGTATTGAATCATTTTGCTCAAATTTTTTAAATACCCATTTTTCAACAGTTTTCTCATTTGCACTGAATATTGAAGTTGACTAATGATCTAACTTAGTGATAAGATCCTGGACTAGGAGCCATCCACAAACTCATCCTAAACTTCGAACAGAAGTTGATTAAAGGTATATCTTAGTAAAGACGATCCTGGACTAGGAGCCATCCACAAACTCTTTCTCAGCTTCTACTAGGTATGCGACAAATCTTGAGGTTCATGTCATTTCTGACAAGCAATCCCCATGAGATCATCTGGATCATCAAACTATCTCCAAGTTCATGTCTTTGACAAGCAGTCTCGTAAGAGTAGTTTGGCACAATTTAAGCATAAGACAATCTTGATTTTTCATGTTTCACAAAAGTAGTTTTAGAATCTCAAGAACACAAGAAGCTCAAGTAATGGTCAATTTTAGATTCACGAGCTAACAAACCAATTCTGACAGGGCCAATGTCATAAAAGAAGCACTAATTGCGCAACTAGCTAAAACATCCACAAATTTCAATTTTTAGTTCGAGTTGTTTTAGAGTTCTAGCTCATACAACAAAGACTTATCTGTATATGTGAAAGCATGGTAATTCTAGCAAGTCAACGAACGAGATATGGCATTGAGCAGGAATTGAAATACTAAAGCTCCAAAGGGTAATAGGTAAAGCTTCATCAATTTTAAAAGATAAGCAGAAAAACTTATATTACAATGCATCTTTTTGGATACCACGTGATGGATTTTTCATACCACTTGGTGGATTTTTCATATGAATGCAATATGATACAATGAGATGCACTAAAAGCCTAAAAACCTAAAAATTTCAAAAAGATCAATAAGTTCAGAAAAAGAACAAGCAAAGATCAAAAGAACAAGGTAAGATCAGAAAAGATCGAACTCCCCCTCAAACCAACCCATAGGGATAAATTACCCCTAATTTGCTTCTCATGGTGGCAAACCTAGTTGGGTCTAAAGGCTTGGTAAGGATATCAGCCAGTTGAGCATCGGACTCCACAAAGTGCAGCACAATATAACCTTTCTCGACATGGTCTCTAAGGAAGTGATAGCGAATATCTATGTGCTTGATCCTAGAGTGTTGCACAGGGTTCTTAGCAATATTAATGGCAGAAGTGTTATCACAGAAAAGAGGAACACTAGCAAAATTTAACCCATAATCCTTAAGAGTAGTTACCATCCACAAAATCTGACTACAACAACTAGCAGCAGCTACATATTCAGCTTCAGCAGTGGATTGTGCAACAGAGGACTGCTTCCTAGAAGACCAAGAAACAAGAGAAGTGCATAGGAAGTGACAAGTGCCTGAGGTACTCTTCCTATCTAGCCAACAACATAAAATCGTAATCCAAAACCCCGAATGGACAAAGATGACGAACAGGAATACCAAATGCCATACAGAAGGGTAGAGTGTAAATACCTAAATATACGCTTAACGGCTTGGCGATGGGAAGTTCTCGGAGACGCTTGAAACCTCGCACAGAGGCAGACCGTGAAGTGGATGTCCGGTCTCGAGGCCGTCAGGTACAAAAGGGGACCGATCATGCTGCGGTACTCACGTTGATCCACGGCTTCTCCTTCGTCATCTGGATCCAAAACAGTCGAAGTCTCTATGGGAGTGGAGATTGGCTTACAGTCACCCATGTCGAAACGTTTGAGCAAGTTCTTAGTGTAATTCGTCTGATGGATAAAGATCCCATCCTTGTATTGCTTTATTTGAAGCCCCAAAAAGTAATTAAGCTCTCCCATCATACTCATCTCAAATTCTCTGGACATAGTCTCAGAAAAGCTGGAACAAGAGCATTAGAAGAACCACCAAAAATAATATCATCAACGTAAATTTGATCAAGCAGGAAGTCATTACCACGCCTAAGAATGAACAAAGTCTTGTCTACCTTACCCATATCAAAATCATTCTTAAGCAAAAAGGTCTTAATTAGTCTATCATACGAGGTTCTAGGGGCTTGTTTAAGACTATCATCTCCAAAAATGATGAAATCATCACCCGTCGACCGCGTGAAGGAGGTGAACCATCTTGAGTCTCTGGTCATGTGACGTGAATAGCCTCAGTCGACGAACCACGTGTCCTTCCTCTTTCCGCGGTAATCCTGAAAAATCAAGGCACGGAAGAACGATGTGTCTCGATACTGGGGTTAGTTAAACAAGACATAGGAACCCAGTACTGAGACACACGTCTGCGAGTAGTATGCAAAGCAGAAGTGCTATCCTTGACTCTATCAGAAGTTCTATCATCATCAATGGTCACACAAACAAAAGAAGCATCCTGTCTAGGAACATGATGATGACTAGCATGTGAAACTGTTGGACCGAAAAGGCGACTAGAAGGGGGGGTGAATAGGAGCACGCTCACTTTTTCAACCACGATTAGATTCAACACAAATTTCACTCCAATAGCTATAGAAGCTATGAAGATCGATATACCAGTACAGCGGAAGACTAGGATTGAATCCAATCAAAACCCCGAAGCAAAACAACCAAAAACAACCAAAACTTGATTTCCTAAGTGTGGGGCGGTCTGACCTCTATTCAAGGCGGTCCGACCGGTCCTATGGGCGGTCCGACCTGCAGAGAGGGGCGGTCCGACCTTCACCGATGAACAAGTGGAAATCACCAAAAACGGTTGCAAATAGATGTAATCTTTTGATCTACAACTCCAAACTTGATGAAACTTGGTACACACCTTCTCTAGGATGTCGAACCTATTCCAATCGAAGATCATGAAGATCCATGGAAAAGTTATGACCTTTTTCAGTTTGAGAGATGGATGGTTCAAAGCCGAGTCAAAACGAAACTAGATCCAAAAACTTGCTCGTGGGTGATTGATGATCAAGATGATCTTAGATGTGTTCCCACATGTCACGACAAGCTAGATCATATAAAGAAATCAACCAAAAACATGCGAATCAAAGAAAGACTCAAAATCACCAAATAGAGAGAAAGAAGGCAAATGAACTCATCTTAGAGAGAACTCTTCTTTGGATTGATTTGATAATGTATCGATTACAGTCACTCATACGGATACGCATGGACACAAGATCAAAACATCTCTCTCTCTCTCTAGAACCCTAACCTCCACTAAACCTTCCCTAAGCACCTAAGCCAAAACTAGGGTTTCAAGCATGAAAGGGTTGGAGGGTGCACCACCTCCTCCTCTATTTATAGTGGAGACTTAAACCTTCTAGAAGAGTCACCCTAATGGGCTCCGTTAAGGCCCAAAACAAGCGGGTCACACACGCACGCCTCTCGAGCGCCGTCTTCATCTCCTCTTGACCTACTCCGCTTTTCACGCCATCTTGCGCCGCGAGTCGTCAAAAGTCACCAAGGCGGTATTTGGTATAATTACCAAAATACCCCTTCTCGATCTTTTTGCAAAGACCGAGTCCCATCTTTGTGAAGCACCTCCCATGCTTCGCCACGTGTAGGTTGATCAACGGCTCTCAACATGTCGGCAAGTCTCTCCCATCCGCCCCACCGTAACCACCATGGCACTTGCACCACCCCGCGCCGCTTGATCCAACCGGCCGCACCGAATCGCCTGCTTCGGTCATCCTTGTCTATTCTCGCACCACACTTGAGTTCATTGACCTCACCCGCATCGCCGATCGTTCGACCTCGACTCTCCAAGCCTAGTCCCGATCATCCTCGCCGTTGACCGTCGTTTACCACCAAGCAACCTGCACAACAATAAACAAGCAAATCGAATCCGGGAACAAGTTCTTCACAACTTGACCCACGTTAGTCAAAACATGCATCATGCAACACATATGCACTGAACCCCATGACTTTGACCTAACAAAACATCATCGCCACGGTTGGCGATGAACAAGTCGAACAGGTCGATCACCCTCGGGGCGGTCGACCGCCACCACCGGCTCGATCACACCACAAGGCCGGCCGACCGCCACCACAAGGCCGGTCGGATCACCAGGGACTTAGCCAATTTTCAACCCCAAAATCCAAACCTCTGGAAACTTTAAACCAATAGAACTTTTGCTTGGGAACTCCAAAATTATGAGACCAAGTGCATTGGGATCCCTCACTTGTCTACAACACCTATTTTTGGCCCAAATTTATTCGACCATTTTGGTCACGGCGGTCCGACCACGCACATGGCCGGTCCGATCGATTTGGGACCGGTCGGACCGCCATGCTATGGCGGTCGGACCGCCTATCCGTAATGCCCGAATGATCTCAAACTTTGTCGAAAACCCGTGAAACGACAAACCGTTAACGCCATTGCCAATTGTCACATCATCCTAAGATCTCGAGCATATCCCCATGATATCCACAATCTCCCTTGATGAACACATTGGCAATAATCCGTAAAATGTAATTTGAAGGTTTGAAAAGTAAAATACTTCATTTTCGCACAAATGCACAACTTGGTCCATAAGCAAGAGAAAGCAATGGAAATGACCAAGTGGCATCGAATAGCATAGACAAGTGAGATAAGGCAAAAGAAAGCATAAAACTTTGATTTCGAAAAAGTCAAAAATCTCACTTAAGGTCCATATGAAAGAACAATTGTTCAATTGACCTTTGATCATTGTGAGGTGTAATAAATGCAATTCAAGTTCGGAAGAGTCAATAAGGCAATAAGAATGCAATTCAAAACTCCCCTCACTATGATCCTCGGATTTGAAAAATTTCAAATTCTCCAACTTTCTCCCTTTGTATAAACTTCCCCAACATTGAAAATATCTTCTCCCCTTTGACAATGGAGTCATCAAGGAATCACGCCTTCCTCTCATCCGAGAGATAGCAATTTGCGAAATGAAGAAAGAAGCAAAGAAGAAGTATGCATGAAATGCAATGGAGTGGCTTCATTTTTGTATTTTTCAATTTTGATTACAAGAAGCTTTGAAGATTACCCAAAAAGCAAGTCAAGATTTCTAATATTGCACAAACAACATATCAAGCCCGATAGTGCTAGCAAGATCATGGTAAGACATATATAACAAAGCTAAGCATAAAGGCTCAAAAGTAAAGCAATGGATTTGATCAATTTAAGCAAAGCTTCAAATTCAGCAAGTTCATCAACAAGGATCCTAAAATGAAATTGGCCATGTCAAAATGTCAAAGTAAGATCAAAAATCTAACAAAGACCACATTAAGAGTCAATCAGGTCCTGTATTGAATCATTTTGCTCAGTATTTCTTAAAAGCCCATTTGTCAACAGCTTTCTCATATGCAATGAATATTGAAGTTGACTAATGATCTAACTTAGTGACAAGATCCCGGACTAGGAGCCATCCACAAACTCATCCTAAGCTTCACTGAAGTTGATTAAAGGTATATCTTAGTAAAGAAGATCCCGGACTAGGAGCCATCCACAAACTCTTTCTAAGCTTCTACCGGGCGACAAATCTTGAGGTTCATGTCATTTCGACAAGCAATCCCCATGAGATCGTTCGATCATCAAACTATCTCCAAGTTCATGTCATTTGACAAGCGGTCTCGTAAGAATAGTTTGGCACATTTTAAGCATAAGACAATCTTGATTTTTCATTTTTTTACAAGAGCGGTTTAGAATCTCAAGAACACAAAAGCTCAAGTAATGGTCAATTTTAGATTCAAGAGCTCACAAAGCAATTACACAGGCCAATGTCACAAAAGGAGCACTAATTGCGAACTCGCTAAAACATCCACAAATTGCAATTTTTAGTTCGAGTTGTTTTAAAGTTCTAGCTCATATAGCAAAGACTTAGCTACACATGTAAAAGCATGATAATTTTAGCAAGTCAAAGAACTAGACATGGCATTGAGCAAGAATTGAAATACTAAAGCTCCAAAGGGTAATAGGCAAAGCTTCATCAATTTTAAAAGATAAGGTAAGATCTTATATTACAATGCATCTTTTGAATTTTTCATACCACTTGTTGTATTTTTCATATGAATGCAATATGATACAATGAGATGCAATAAAAGCCTAAAAACCTAAAAAGTTCAAAAGATCAATAAGTTCAAAAAAGAACAATAAAAGATCAAAAGAACAAGGTAAGATCGGAAAAGATCGAACTCCCCTCAAACCAACCCATAGGGATAAATTACCCTAACTCACTTCTCAAGATGGCAAACCTAGTTGGGTCTAAAGGTTTGGTGAGGATATCACCAATTGACCCTCTGACTCCACAAAATGCAAAGACAATATCACCCTTCTCGACATGGTCTCTAAGGAAGTGATAGCGAATGTCTATGTGCTTGGTCCTAGAGTGTTGCACAGGTTCTTAGCAATGTTAATAGCGTAGTGTTATCACGTAAAAGAGGAACACTAGCAAAATTTAACCCAAAGTCCTTAAGAGTGGACACTATCCACAAAATCGACTCTGACTGCCTAGCGCTGACTACATATTCACCTTCAAAGAAGGGATTGTGCAATGTAAGACCGCTTCCTAGAAGTCCAAGAGACAAGAGACGTGCCTAAGAAATGACATGTACCGAAGTGCTCTTCCTATCTAGCCTCTGACGCAAAATCGTAATCGAAAACCCCGAATGGACAAAGAAGAGCAAGAATACCAAATGCCATCTCGAGAGTAGAATGTAAATACCAAGATGCGCTTAACGGCTTGGCGATGTGAAGTCCTCGGTGGCGCTCAAACCTCGCAGAGGCAGATCGCGAAGTGGATGTCCGGTCTTGAGGCCGTCAGTACGTGAGGGAGCCGATCATCTTTGCGGTACTCGCGTTGATCCACGGCTTCCCCTTCCTCATCTCGATCCAAAGCGATCGAAGTCGCCATGGGAGTGGCGATCGCCTTGCGATCACCCATATCAAAACGCTTGAGAAGATCCTTGGTGTACTTCGCTTGATGGATGAAGATCCTTCCTTGCATTGCTTGATTTGCGGCCCGTAAAGTAGTTGAGCTCGCCCATCATACTCATCTCAAATTCTCGGACATGGTCTCGTAAAACCGAAACAAGAGCATGAGAGGAACCACCAAAGATAATATCATCAACGTAAATCAACAAGCGGAAGTCATTGCCATGCCTAAGAATGAATAGAGTCTTATCAACTTTTCCCATTTTAAAATCATTCTTAAGCGAAAGGTCTTAAGTCTATCATACCATGCTCTAGGGTTTGCTTAAGACCATACAAGGCTTTGGATAGCTTAAAGACACGATCGGGTGCTTGGGATCCTCAAAGCCGTGGGGTTGCCTAACATACACTTCCTCCTCTATAAAACCATTCGTAAAAGCACTCTTAACATCCATTTGATGCAACCTAAAACCTTTAGATGCAAATAATGCAAGCATGATGCGAATGGCTTCTAATCTAGCAACAGAGCGAAGGTCTCATCAAAATCTAACCCCTCAACTCGCTAAAACCCCGAGCTACCAACCTAGCCTTGTTTCTAACCACGTAACCATCCTCATTTTGTTTATTTTTAAACACCCAACGGTACCAATTACATTATGACCACTAGGAGGTTCTACAAGGTTCCGACTTTATTTCTTTCAAAGTTTTCTAACTCCTCATGCATGGCATTGACCCAACTAGCATCGATAAAGGATGTGATATATCTTTGGGTTCAAAAGACGCTACAAATGCAGAGTGAGAGAAAAGACTCGGATCATGATACCGGAGCGAGTGACTCGCTCATGGAGACTACCAATCATCCGATCCAGAGGGTGCCGCTTCGGATGTGCAAAGGAGCGCTGGGGAGATAGTATCTCCTCAACCTCCGCAGTATCGCCGATGAAGAAGATGCGCAGAGCCTCAATTGGAGGTGAAGCAACAGAAAGGTGTTCGAGCCGAATCGAGCATTAGCGACAAGTGGAGGAGCATCATCAATTTCATCCTCATCTTCCTCAACAAATATGCTCTCTCACACCGTAAGTCACCAAACATCGGATCTAGTGCACAGGCTAGTCTCATCAAAAGTGACATTGCATGTCTCTGGACAATGTTAGTTTCAACATTAAAACCCGAAAACCTCGAATGAGCGGGATAACCTAGAAATAAACCATCACAAGTTCTTGATTCAAATTTATCTAGGTTCCTGTCTTGAGAATAAAACACTTCGATCCAAAGACTCGAAAGTGCTAAACCGAGGGTTTTCTCGCCAAAACGAAGCTCATAAGAAGTCTTGCCCAAAGACGGTCTCGTAAAGACACGATTTGAAATATGGCAAGTCAGAGCAATAGCTTCGCCCAAAACCTCCTCGGTGTGCTATACTCATCTAGCATCGCCCTAGCCATCGAGACTAAGGTCCTGTTTCTTCCTTTCCACAACGCCATTTTGTTGAGGGACGTGTGGAGAAGAGAACGATGCTCAATACCGCGCTTCGACAAAAAGAGGCAAAGAGGCATTCTTGAACTCCGTGCCATTGTCATCTGCGGATTGCTCTCAAGGCATCGAAGTTCGAAGCCAAGCGAAGAACAAGATCATAATAATGATCAAAGACCCCATCCTTCAAGCAAGAAAGAACACCCAAGAATATCTCGAAAAATCATCGACTATGACAAGAATGTACCAATTGCCACCGATCGATCGAACCTAGCAGACCAACAAGATCCATATGAAGCAACCGTCGGTCAGTCGGTCCATGACCATAGTCAATGAAGGGTGTGAGGCGGCAACTTGCTTGCCATGCCTACAGGAGCACATACTGACATCTTTGATGACTTTGAGTTTAGGCAAGCCTCTCATGAGATCAAGGCCGCTAACTCGTGTCGATGATCAAAACCAATGTGCCCCAAGCGTCGGTGCCAAAGCCGATATCGAAGAAGATGCAACTAAACATTTGAGAGATCCAAAGAAGAGATTCGAAAAATCACCTCAAATATTCTACCAACTCTAGAAATTCCAAAATGAGCTCACCAAAAGAATCAAGCACCCAACAAGCGTTCTTCTTAAATCTAGTCTCATAGCCATCATCAAGAAGTCGTGAGACAGAAGGAGATTGTGCCTTAGCTTGGACACAAGAGCGACATCCTTGAGAATGAACACGCATTCACCCCGATCGATCCAGTTCCTTCGATCCGCCCTTGTGAATCATCTCCAAGGTGATGAAGTCATCACCATTCGCCTCGTGAAGGAAGTGAACCATCTTGAGTCTCCGGTCATGTGGCGTGAATAGTGAGTCGACGAGCCACGTGTTCTTCCTCCTTCCGCGACGATCCACGAAAATCAAGGCACAAAAGATCGATGTGTCTCAATCAAGTTAGTTAAAATAGACTTTGGAACCCAATCTCGAGACACATGTCTCTGAGTAGTATGCAAAGCGTAATGAGTGTCCTTGATCCTAGTTGAAGTCCTATCATGAGCAATGGTTACAAACACATGAGATGCATTCTGCCTAGGAACATGATGATGATAAGCATGTGTAGTATATCCTAGACCGGTTTCTTCTTCTTTTCATGACCATGTTTCACACAAGCTCTAGGTTGATGAAATAAAGTTCTAGCATGATTAGCATTTTTCAACCTCGCCAACAGAACTCAACTAAATGTCCACTCTTCTCGCAATAGGTGCAATGGTATTTTGTACCACCGGGAGAAGCACCTTTTGACTCAAAAGAAGGTTGGACAAAACTGCGCAGTTTGAAAGCAATTTTCGCAGTTGGGTTTTGAATTCAACTAAGCTATTTTCCAAGACCAATGACCTTAGTCTTGGATTTGTTCTCGGCGAGTTGTATCCTAAGCCTTGCTTCTTAGAAGGAGTTCTAGACTTGTCAAGAATCATGTTTAATTGTTTTCTCCACTAGAGAATTTTTGCGGTGTGTTCTCTAGATAAACATTATCTTTCCTAAGATCAACACATGATTGACAAATTTTAGGTTTATTAACCTTTGCAAGCCTCTCCTTATAATTAGCAATTTCAAGCTTAAGAGCAGACATAAAGTACAATTAGCGTAATTAATACCGCCCTTAAGCTTGGCATATTTCTCTCTAGTCGCTTTTAAAATGTCTTTAATTTCACGCTCACGTTCTAAGCAGAGAGCAAGAGCGAGACTCTCATCGGTTCGTAAACATCAAACTTGCTAGACTCTAAGCATTTAAGACATGGAGCGATTTGACCTCAACTAGCTCGGCCTAGCATTTTCAATTTGATGCAAAGCATTATTAAGAGCAGATTGCGCTTTAGACATTCGAGTGCAAAGCATGGCAAGATGAACATTCATCAACTTCTAGACTCTTAGCATTCACAAGTTCCAATGTCAAATTTTCAACTTGTGACTCTAGATCCTTGTTCTTAACCATGATGAACTTTAAAGTCTTATCCCGACTAAGCAATTGCTCATACATGTTCTCGCATCTAGCGTAAAGGACATCATAAGATAGGGATACCTCATCATCATCATCGACGCCGACTGAGTCGACCATGAAGCACATGCCTGAAGTCCTTGGCCTTCCCTTTCTTGTCTTGAGGTGGCTCCTCCTCCTCCTTGTCCTCCTCGCCCCCGAGTCCACATCGCTAAGGATTGATCTCCAAAGCGGCAAGGACCCTGGTGAGCGACCTTCATCGACTTGGCGAGATCAAACCTTGATTTGTTCCTTGAGGCTTCTTCCAAGTCGGCTTTCCTCCTTATG
Organism: Hsuehochloa calcarea; assembly: GCA_036346395.1. Taxonomy (NCBI): domain Eukaryota; kingdom Viridiplantae; phylum Streptophyta; class Magnoliopsida; order Poales; family Poaceae; genus Hsuehochloa; species Hsuehochloa calcarea. The sequence goes on from CM070594.1 coordinate 85,947,376, forward strand.
GTTACCCTTACCCTTCACTTGGGGCGATTAGTCAGAATATGGTAAAGCTCACCACACTCGTAGCAAGTCACAGGCCACCTCTCTTTTGTTTCTCACATTGTTGTAAGCCCGTGTGACTTTCTTGACTATGAGGGCTAGCTCGGGCTCAGAAGACTCTCAAAATCCTCTTCACGAATTGTGGATAAACAGCAAGAGAAAACCCAAGAGGACTCGGAAAAACCATCGAAGCTCTTGAAAGAGGATCACTACCAAAGCCATGTCATCCTTCTTAGGAAGACTACCTCTCTTGATCTCATGAGTCTTGAGCTTACTATAAAGCAGCTCCAAGGTGAGAGTAGAGATCGACGTTCTCCTCTATGGCAAGAGCCTTCATCTCCCACTCCTTGGTGTTGATTGCGCCCAAGAGGTGAGTGGCATTCTCGCATTGAGAGTACTCAATGTCAACAACTTTCATCCGATTGACAACCTTGTTGAAGCGAGTAAAACGTCATTGATGCTCTCTCGGACGATCTCGAATTTGTTGTACTCTAAACTTATAGACCGTCTCGCGCACTTGTTTAATCTGGGACGATCCTCATGGTAAGTTTCGAGGTGTGCCAAATTTCATGTCTTGTCGTAAGATTGCAAATCTGTCATACTCTTGTCTACCAAGCCCAAAGATATAGGAGATTCTTTGCCTTGTTGTTGTTAGCCAAAAGTATTGCCAAGCTTGCGTGGCAATCTCAGTAAAAAGCTGAGCTCGAACAACCTCCCATATAGCTTGTCCTTCGCTCTCAGGAAGACTCGCATGCGATTCTTCCAATAGGCATAGTCGAGCCCATTGAAGACATGCGGCTTTGTCGAGTACTTATCCATCGCCAAGTTCAGTGACCGGTTAAGATCAAGATTGAACTAACCGGGCTCTGATACCACTTGTTGGACCGAAAAGGCGACTAGAGGGGGTGAATAGGAGCACGCCACTTTTTCAACCACGATTAGATTCAACACAAATTTCACTCCAATAGCTATAGAAGCTATGAAGATCGATATACCAGTACAGCGGAAGACTAGGATTGAATCCAATCAAAACCCCGAAGCAAAACAACCAAAAACAACCAAAACTTGATTTCCTAAGTGTGGGCGTCCGACTCTATTCAAGGGCGGTCCGACCGTCCTATGGGCGGTCCGACCTCAGAGAGGGCGGTCCGACCTTCAAATTGATGAACAAGGAAATCACCAAAAACGGTTGCAAATAGATGTAATCTTTTGATCTACAACTCCAAACTTGATGAAACTTGGTACACACCTTCTCTAGGATGTCGAACCTATTCCAATCAAGATCATGAAGATCCATGGAAAAGTTATGACCTTTTTCAGTTTGAGAGATGGATGGTTCAAAACCGAGTCAAAACGAAAACTAGATCCAAAAACTTGCTCGTGGGTGATTGATGATCAAGATGATCTTAGATGTGTTCCCACATGTCACAAAGAAGCTAGATCATATAAAGAAATCAACCAAAAATATGCGAATCAAAGAAAGACTCAAAATCACCAAATAGAGAGAAAGAAGGCAAATGAACTCATCTTAGAGAGAACTCTTCTTTGGATTGATTTGATACTGTATGATTACTGACCACTCATACGGATACGCATGGACACAAGATCAAAACATCTCTCTCTCTCTAGAACCCTAACCTCCACTAAACCTTCCTAAGCACCTAAGCCAAAACTAGGGTTTCAAGCATGAAAAGGGTTGGAGGGTGCAACCACCTCCCTCCTCTATTTATAGTGGAGACTTAAACCTTCCGGAAGAGTCACCCTAATGGGCTCCGTTAAGGCCCAAAACAAGCGGGTCACACACGCACGCCTCTCGGCGCCGCCTTCATCTCCTCTTGACCTACTCCGCTTTCCACGCCATCTTGCGCCATGAGTCGTCAAAGTCACCAAGGCGGTATTTGGTATAATTACCAAAATACCCTTCTCGATCTTTTGCAAAGACCGAGTCCCATCTTTGTGAAGCACCTCCCATGCTTCGCCACGTGTAGGTTGATCAACGGCTCTCAACATGTCGGCAAGTCTCTCCCATCCGGCCCCACCGAACCACCATGGCACTTGCACCGGCCCCGCCGCTTGATCCAACGATCCGACCGAATCGCCTTCGGTCATCCTTGTCTATTCTCGCACCACACTTGAGTTCATTGACCTCACCCGCGATCGCCAATCGCTCGACCTCAGCTCTCCAAGCCTAGTCCCGATCATCCTCGCCGTTGACCATCGTTGACCACCAAGCAACCCGCACAACAATAAACAAGCAAATCGAATCCGGAACAAGTTCTTCACAACTTGACCCACGTTAGTCAAAACATGCATCATGCAACACATATGCATCAAACCCATGACTTTGACCTAACAAAACATCATCGCCACGGTTGGCCGATGAACAAGTCGAAGCCGGTCGATCCGCCCCTCGTGGGCGGCCTCGATCGCCAACCGGCGGCCCGACCGCCACCACAAGGCGGTCGGCCGCGCACCAGGACTTAGCCAATTTTCAACCCCGAAAATCCAAACCTCACTGGAAACTTTAAACCAATAGAACTTTTGCTTGGGAACTCCAAAATTATGAGACCAAGTGCATTGGGATCCCTCACTTGTCTACAACACCTATTTTTGGCCCAACCCATTCGACCATTTTGTCACGGCCGGTCGACCGCCGCACATGGCTCGGTCCGACCGATTTGGGACCGGCCGGACCGCCATGCTATGGCGGTCGGACCGCCTCGCCCGTAATGCCCGAACAGATCCAAACTTTGTCGAAAACCCGTGAAACGACAAACCGTTAACGTCATTGCCAATTGTCACATCATCCTAAGATCTGGAGCATATCCCCATGATATCCACAGAAACCAATCCTAAACCAGGTTTATTCTTTTTAAATTGACCATGTCTCATAAAAGCTCTAGATTGATGAGACAAATTTCTAACAAACTTTTTATTGTCATTTTTCAACCTACGCCAACAGAACTTAATCAAATGTCCATCCTTTTTGCAATAGGTGCAATGATACTTGATACCACTGGAAGAAGCACCCTATGACTTAATAGATGATTGGACAATACCTGCAGATTTAAATATAGTTTTGGCAGGTTGTGTTTTGAATTCAATTAACCCATTTTCCAAGACTTGAGTAACTTTTGGGTTAGAATTATTTTGGACATGATTGTATCCTAATCCTTGCTTCTTATAAGGAGTTTTAGACTTGTCCAGAATCATGTTTAATATTTCTTACCTTTAGAGAATTTTTTTAAGGTATTCTTAAGATATACATTTTCTTCTTCAGGATTAACACATGATTCACATGTTTTACCCTAAATGACTCTAGCATATTTCTCCTTATATAAATCAACTTCAAGTTTAAGAGCTGGACATGAACCACATGTAGAAGACTCAATACTGTCCTTAAGTTTGGCATATTTAGCTTGACGAGGATTAAAACCTCTATTTATTATTTAGTATATAGAGACCATACGTCTTCATGGTCGTAAACCAAAAGGCTAACGACCTCACTGGTCGTAAGAATTCCAGAGGTTACATAGTACCCAATCTGGTCGGACATGGTTCCAAACCAAGTCTCCAACCAGTCAAATGCTCATAAGGTTTTGAACTGATGTCTGGATCTACGACCAAACATATGCTTTACCGTGTGACGAATGGAACATGTGCTATATATTTTATACCACGCAACGTTACGATACTGAAGTACGGTTACATGACTCATGGACATATAACTGCACAACAGTTGATACATTATCAACAGACACCTCTCTTCGACCAGACGCGTTGCTTCCCGAACAGGCGTCTCCTCCAGAGACAACTGTCAACCCTTCATCAACTACATCAGGAGGAATGCGGACTGAAGTTGGAGGCCAGAACAGTGAAGATCATTTCGGAGACACTCTCAAGAGCCTTGTATTCCTGAATTAGTCTTTAGTCTAAGTTAGATACACTCTTTGTAATAGCCAATTCAAAGCAATAAAGAGCAGTCTCACAACTTTCTAGAAGATACGCGTCATTTTCCTCTTTTCATTCATATATTCATAAGATCGGCAATTTGATCGTCGACAGCTGGCGCCGTCCATGGGGAAGAAGACGCAAATCTTCTACAGGAATTCTTTGCTCATCAAATCCTCGCCCATCCTTCTATTCATGGGATCATGGCAGGAACTTGGGACGAAGAGAATTGGTTCGATCTAGACGATTACTCTAACCTCGACATGGACGCCTGCATCCAGGCCATGCAGGGTGATTGGACGTCGTCCTCTTCTTCCTTTGCTGGTTCGCAAGTCGCTGACAACACCGAAGTCGAGCAGATGGATGACGATGCACCACTGCAACAAGTGGAGCTTCAGAGGACGTGACATTCGATCGATTCGAGTGTCCAAAAACCTCTTCAAGCCCGGTCTTTCCAACCGGCAGAAAAGGTGATGAATTTTCAGCCCTACAATCCGAGAGTCAATACACTCTCGACACCATCATGGTTGATAGGTATTCACCCTCGGCTTCTGGGAATTCCAGAAGCCAGCAGACATCTGGTAACGGTGTCGATGAAACCGTCACCGGCCATGGGCCGAATGGGGATGATAAAACTCAGCATACGATCGGCAGTTCGCCGTATCAGGCTGAGTCCGCTACGGAGGCCTTAAGATATTCTCATCTCCGACCGGTCTCCGTCGTGGAAGTGTCTGGTAGAAGTACTGGGAAGCTCTCCATTGAGTACAGTGGAAACATTCGGAGGATCGATGCTAGATACACGAAGTCAATGCGATCGGAAATACTGATCGCAATGCCCTGTACGGTCCTGTACCGCTACCTTACCACCATGTGTTGATGGAAATAGCGCGGGCAATCAAGCACCAACTACCAGAGGCAACAGAGCTGATGGACGTCCATCAGTTAATTCGCCTGGTTCAGCCCCACCAAGGATAATGAGTCAAGTACAGCCAGGCGCGAGGTTAAGAGAAGGTTCGGATTTGCAAACGCCAACAACCTCGATGAATCCTCCGAGACCATCCGTAACGGTACAGAATCTGCAGCGCATTCGTGATATTTTAAATAATACTAATCCTGCTTTAGCAGAAGGTCCAGGTTTTGTCTAATTGGTAGGACAGGTGTCGGAGATTCTCCTACAAACCGTACAACGTACGGAAGAATACCGAGAACGGAGGACACCGCAAAGTCAAACCATGACTTCGTCCCAGCGTTCTTCCCTCGGCGGAGGGCAACATGCGTATGTTGGGAATCAATCAATACCGTCACCTCCTCGACGTTTCCAACCAATGTCTCATGAGGGAAGGAGATTGTTTCGAACAAATACACCTTCCTCTCGTCGAGAGGGTCATTCGCTTGGTCCAAACGATCTTCGACATCATTTGAACCAGGCAGGTGATCGAGAGCATCATAACGCTCGCGATCAGGTCTGGACACCGGAGCCTCAGTTCTCTAATCTAAGGAACCGGTCCCCAACCGACCACAATTCGGCTCTTTTCCAAAGAAGGCGCCAGGAATCAGTCACAGGCTGCCGAGCTTTCTCTGCAGGGCTCCAGACTGTGCGTTGCCCTAACCGATTTCGACTGGCCAACATGGACAAGTTCAATGGGTCTCAGAACCCTCATGGTATGTTTCGAGAGTGTTCCAAATCTCGTGTGTAGTCTGAAGATTACAAATCCGATCATACTCCTGTCTCTCAAGCCCACCATACAAGAGGTTTTTAACCTTATTATTGTTAGCCAAAAGGGCTTCTGAAGCCGGCGTAGCAACTTCAGGCACAACGAGCGGGACTCAAACAACCTCCCATATAGCGTGTCCTTCGCTCTCAAGGAAGACTCGCAAGCGATTCTTCCAATAGGTATAGTCATGCCCATCGAAGATATGCGGCTTTGTGGAATATCTATCCATTGCCAAGTTCAGTAACCGGTTAAGATTAAGATTGAACTAACCGGGCTTTGATACCACTTGTTGGGCCGAAAAGGCGACTAGAGGGGGGTGAATAGGAGCACACTCACTTTTTCACAAATAATGGATTCAATAATATTTCACTCGAGTAGCTATGGAAGCTATGAAGATCAGTATATCAGTACAACGAAAGACTAATATTGAATCCAATTAAAACCCCTAAGCAATATGACAAAATCAACAAAGATTGAAACAATTCAATGCACTGGCGGCCTGACCTCTGGCCTTGTGCGGTCTGACTGATTCCCTGGCGGTCTGACCTCTGGCCTTGGGTGGTCTGACCGATTCCCTAGCGGTCTGACCTCTGGCCTTGGGCGGTCTGACCGTTGGCCTCCAGAACAGATCAAACAGCCCGATGACGAAGATGAAAATAGATAAAACTTTTGATCTACAACTCCAAACTTGATGAAACTTGAAACACACCTTATCTATGATATCAGGAAGATATTCTAATCGAAGATTATGATAATTCTTAGAAGAATAAAGATCCTTTTCCATTTGATCGAAGGAGGTTCAAAACCGGGTCAAAACGAAAACTTGATCCAAGATCTTGCTCGTGGGTGATTGATGATCAAGATGATTCTAGATAGGTTCCCACACATCACAGCAAGCTAAATCACGTGGAGAATTCAATCAAAAACTCGTGGATCAAAGAAAGACCAAAAATCATCAAATATAGATAAAGAACGCAATGAGACAAAACATTGATCAAACTTTCCTTTGATTGATTGATATGATCTGGGCTTATAGTCCACTCCATCAATGGAGGACAATGCTCAATCCAAGAGCATGAAAATCACATCAAAACATCAAGAACCCTAACCTCCATAAAAGCTCTCCCTAAGAAAATTAGGGTTTACAAAAATAGCAAAAGAGACGAAGAGGTGGTGCAGCCACCACCCTCTCCTATTTATAGTGGAGGCTTTGACCTTCTAGAAGTTTGACTCAATTGGGCTCCCGTTAAGACCCACAACAAACGGATCACACACGCACGTATTTTAATGCGCCGTCTTTATCGCCTCTTGACCTAACTAGCTTCTCCTTGCGCCATCTTACGCCGCGGATTGGCCAATAGGTCACCCTTATCCATCTTGCGTCACGCTTGAGTTCATTGACCTCACCCGGCATCATCGATCGTTTTGGACCTCAGCTCTCCAAGCCTAGTCCCGATCATTCTCGTCGTTGACCGTTGTTGATCACCAAGCAACCTGCACAATAATATACAAGTAAACCGAATTTGAGAACAAGTTCTTCACAACTTGACCCATGTTAGTCAAAACATGCATCATGCAAAATATATGCCCTAAAACTCATGACTTTGACCTAACAAACGAATATTACCGCCTCGAAGACCGACGATCAGTGAAAACGGTCGACCGCCTTAGGGTCGGCTCGATCGCCCTTCTGGCCGGCCCGACCGCCACCTATGGGCGGTCGACCGCCACCGACTTATCCATTTTCCTCTCTGAAAAACCGAAATCTACTGGAAATTTCAAATCAATAGAACTTTTGACTGGAGACTCCAAAAATTATGCGACCAAGTGCAATAGAATCCCATCTCTTGCCTACACACTCTATTTTTGCCCAGCTCAATTCCTCACTTCTGAAGTTGGCCGGTCCGACCGCCGCTATGGCCGGTCCGTCCGATCTTGGACCGATCTGACCGCCGCCCTGGCCGATTAGACCGGTTAAGGCCTGACAGTACTGTAACTGTGTCGAAAATACGTGAAACGATAAACCGTAAACGTCATTGCCAATTGTCACATCATCCTAAGATCTGGAGCATATCCCCATGATATCCACACATACTTTCATAGATTTTTCATGGCTCTAAAACCATGCATTGATGGTTTTTTGAGAGAATGCAAACTATACTTGAGTGTTGACTCAACATCTCTGAATGGCAAATGGAATGGACAGCTAGCTGCAGTGACTGCTCTAGATGTACATAATTGGATGTCCCCGGTAGCTTTTGGTTTTATAGAATCTAAAACAACTGATAACTGGACTTGGTTCATGCAACAGTTGAAGAAAGCAATAGGTAATCCTCCCACCCTTGCTATATGCTCTGATGCTTGTAAAGGTCTAGAAAATGTTGTGCATAATGTATTCCCTGCAGCTGAGCAGAGAGAGTGCTTTGGGCACCTTATGCAGAACTTTGTGAATAAATTGCATGGTCCTGTTTTTGGTAACATGTATAGAGCTACTAGGACATATAGAGCAGATAGATTTGACCATTACATAGGCAGAACACTTGAAGCAAGTCATAAAGTTGGAGTCTACTTGAAGAAGCATCATAATTTGCAATAGATGATGAGTAGATTCTCAAAGAACATCAAATGTGAATACATCAACAACAATCTGGTTGAGAGTTTCAACAGTTGGATTAAAGGGCTAAAGAACTTTCATGTTGTGGAACTAGTAGATAAACTGAGAGAAAAGATAATGAAAATGTTTTATAAGAGGAGGAGAATTGGAGAGGGGTTGTAGAGGGGAATTCTCCCAGCCATAATACACCAAGTCAATATAAAGACTAGGAATTTAGAGAATTTGAAGGTGGGTACATCATCACATGAATCTGCATAGGTAACTAGTGTTGACAACACTTATGACGTTCACAGACATGTTGTTTACATCATTGGACAAGAGTGCACATGTGGGGAGTGGCAGTTAACAGGCAAACCATGCCCTCGTGCACTGGCATTTATTACAATGGAAAGAAATGCAAATATAGAGCAATATGTACACAATTACTACTCAGTTGCTAAGTTCAAAGCTGCATATGAAGGGTAGTTTAGCCCATAACTGGTAGGAACCAATGGCCCAAAGTTGACCTGGGATTTAAATTGTTGCCACCACTTGGGAAGAGATCAGCTGGAAGACCTCGCAAGATTAGGTTTCCATCATTCCTGGAGAAGGGGAAATCAAGTACAGGAAGAAGACAGTGCAAATGCAGTATGTGTGGGGAGCTTGGCCATCGTGCTGACGGTTGTCATCTCAATGCAAAAAAAGGATAACATCATGAAGGATACATTTATATTTTTTCCATTATATATTTCCTGATTGCCTTATGTAATTGATGTGTACAATAGGAAGAGAAATGCTACAAAGAAAGAAAATGCAGAGGGTGGGTCTGTTGGCACACCCCCTGCCGCATTGCAGCCAGCAACTCTGAGCAACAGCCCTGGGCCTGTCACTAGGAGGTATGGACTTCCATTTTGTCAATATGTATGCATTTTTGTCAATGGGTATGGGCATCTCACAATGAATGTAATATGTATGCAGGCAGCTAGCACTGTCAATGGGAGGAGTTGGCATCTAAGATTTGGCAATAGTCCCTGCAAAGACTACTCCTAGGAAGAAGTTGACACCAATCAAGAAGAAGAAATGGCAAAAATTAGCATTTTGTGTTCTAGACTTGTTGGCATGGACTTGTAGCCATTTTAGTATATTTTGTCAGTATGTATGGACTTGTAGTCTGTCAATACATTACTATGTCGATATGTTGTTTGCATGGACTTGTAGCAAGTTTTGGACCATAATGTCAGTATCCTTGTTCTCGACTGGTTCACAAATGGACCTATGTCAACTGGAATTGTATGTTCTCGAAATGTATACTAACATAATGCTTTTTCTGGAATTGCTATGTTAGCATGTTGTTTGCATGGAATTGTATTTCTGGAATTGTTATATAAGTATGTTGTTTGCATGGACTTGTAGCCAAGTTCTGGACCATCATGGACATAATGCTTGTTCTCGACTGGTTCTGGAATTGCTATATCAGTATGTTGTTTGCATGGACATAATGCTTGTTCTGGACTGGTCCTATGTCATAACTGGAATTGTATGTTTTGGTTCACATTTGGACTAATCTGGTCCTATGGACATTCCATATTAACACACATATACAAAAAAAAGAGAACAATCATCATGTCACACATCAAATTATCCATATAATTATTGCCATTTTTAACAGATGAAATTACATATGTTGTGCACATTTCCAAACAAAATGACCACCTTGCTGAAACCAAGCAACTAAGATCAGCACCTATTACACATCAAGATTCCATTTCAAGACAACATGATCCAACTAGGGGCTACAAGTGACAAACTAATTCCCTGATACAGCAATTACAACCATTACAACTAAAGCAACGACCAACAAGGTGAGAGCACCAATTGTTATAGAAACTCTCCCTTGCTTCAACACTTTGTACATGATCGCATCAGTGTTACCATTGAAATCTTTCAACTCCGCGAGCTCTGCTTTCATGGCCTCAAAATCGGTCTTCAGAGTAGATGTAGCTTCAACTAAATCTGGAATTACATCTTCGAGGGAAGTGGTGTCCTCTTGAATCAACCCCTTCTCGGTCAGGAAATCCACATATTCTTCGGTCCACATGAAGAACGAGTAAGTCTTTCGTTCCTACAGCAAACCAAACACCAAAAGGGATCCCAAAATCAAATGAAGAAACCCCTCCCAAATCGGTCGAACCAAACCCTAATTAAAACCCAAATCTACAGTTCCAAGAAGGACTACTTACGTTCTATTGGTTCATAGGACATTTGCAAAATACCTTCTCCGCATTTGCCCTCTTCCTGTAAGTGAGTTCGAGCAAGGCAGCCTTCTTGCAGTCCGGGCACTCCACAAGGGGAAGTCTGGTGTGCCCCGAAGAGAATACGTAGACAAGTTCATCACTGAAGAACCCGAGAAGTGTACCTGGGACCATCCCTTCGAACACGCGGAGGTGCTCGACTGCGACATGTCGTCCTTGCCAACCCGCCGCAGCTATTGCACTACCCATCGGCGGCAAGTCGGGTGCCTGCGTCGGAGCAACTAGAGTATGTGTGTTGGGGGTGGATGAACCCTAGAGACACAAATCGACGGTCACGTAAGAACAGAGAAAGGGATATCACGTAAGAACAGAGAAGGGGATATCGATGAACCCTAACGAGCGCGAGCGAGGGGAACAGGGGAGTTGGTTTGGTGCGCCCTGGTGCGGAACCTGTTCCAACCCGAGGGGTAAGAGGGTTGTTTCACGTGCTGGGTAATGGGAAAACGGGCGTATAATATTAAAATAACAGAAAGAGGGCAAATGAGGGTCAAATAATGAATTCCCCAATTAAATTTCATGCGACACTGAGCTAGCTAGTTATTCGCTCGCCGCCATGGCCATATTATTCGCCGTTTTACCGTGTGCGTGGCGTGCCGCCGAACAACACATATGCCGTGTGTGTCCACCGGCTTCCCCACCCCGACCAAACTCCGAAGAATACCGACCCAACCAATCCCTTCTCCGACTAAAAAACTCCACTCTCCCACGCACGCACCTGCAAGGCTCGCTGCAAGCGCAGATCATCCTCCAGTAATCCTCTCGCTCTCGCCGCCACCCGCACACGTTCAAGCGCGCACAGTGAGCAAACAATGGCAAGAACCCACACGCGCGCCCGTTGCCCCCTCCTCCTCCTCCTGGCCGTACTCTGCGCGGCGTGCGCCGGCGTGCCCGCGGGCGCACTCCGGACGTCGGTCATCTCCGCGGCGCCGGAGTACCCCCTGCCGCGCCTCCCCAGGCACTCCGCCCTCCCGCCGGCGCTCTCGCCGGACATAATGCCTATTCTCCCGTCCCCCGGCGCCGACGACGACGCTGCCGCCGCGCCGCCGCCGGCCGACGTGGCGCCCACCATCCCGTCCAGCCCGAGCCCACCCAACCCCGACGCGCTCGAGCCCAACTCCGCCCTCGCGCCCTTCGGCTCCGCGCCCGCCGTCGCGGCCCAGTCCCCCGCGCCGGCGCCGCCCCGCGCGCTGCACGTGGCGTGGACGCTCCCCGTGGGGCTAGTGGCCATGTGGTTGGTGTAGTGGAGTGGACGAGTGGGGATGGATGGGACAGCAGCTGCAGAGGCAGGCAGCAGCCACCGGGGCAAAGGCATGCAGGGCTTCAGGCGTGCAGGAAAAGTTGGCCATTGGTTAGTTGGGCTGGCTTTGCATTTGAGTTGCACTCTTGTCCTTGAGAAGAAGATAATTGTTACTTCTTTTGCAAGTTTTTTAGCTGTCTCTTGTAAATCTTACCTTTCTGTTGATTAATTGTTTCTGGAGTGGAAGGGCTACATGCATGTTATAGCTTTTGATTTTGTAATTTTTGATTTTGTGGGGATTATTTGGATCATTCTTGTAATAAAATGGGAGGGGTTACTAGTTGATTGCACTACCATTTCTCGTTAAAAATTGTATTTTTCATGTGCTTATTTCATACTCTACCTCGACAATTGAGTTGATTCTTGATCTAGATAGACTGCATGGACCGATTATTCTGGGTTTGATGGACCAACATGCCACTCACAGCTGCAGAGACTCTGCATTAAGTAATCATGGTGTTTATGATTGTTTTGGTGTTCTTAATTTCTTATATTTGCAGCCGATTAAATCATTAGTAGTACATGCTAGGGAGTTGTTTTATTCCTTCTCTAAGTTCTCTTTCATAAATGCGCGTAACCTGAAAAAAGTGTGATAGTTTCCTTTCTTATTATATATGAGTGGCTTTATGAATAAAAGACTTGCAAAATCCAAAAGAGAACATGATAATTCACCAGAAAAGTGTAGTATGCAGCTGGAACTCCACATCAAAATTCTCTATTCCCACTTTCTTGTTTCTTTAGTTTGATCATCACCTCATGATTACCATAAAGCTTCTGGCCTTGCCACTTTGCCAAGAAATTAACTTTTAAGACATAATCAACTGCAGGCATGTGATTTCATAGTTTAAGCTATGGTAAGAGAAGCTCACGTGGCCTCTGAAGAACGATGCATCTACCAAGAACATTGACTGTTGTTTCTGGAAACCAACTGATAAACAAAAAACTCCTAAACAGAACTCTGCTGTTGAGCCAATCATGCATGTTCAACGTGTCAAGGAAATGGAATAAATAGTTTCTGCAATCTGCAGTAGTGTTTTTTTTAAGAAATTGGTGAATCTGCAGCAGTGTTTTTCTTTGTTCGCTCGCTGAAGTTTTCAGTATAGCTACACAAGTTAAAGTTAATATAAAAAAAAGCTTAATAATCAAGTCCAGAACCAGCAGCTGCGAGGCCAGCCGTGCATTGTTTGTCTTAGCTATCATAAACAGATGACAAAGAACAAGATGTTTATTACCGGTTTACTTATTCATATTTACTGTTTTACTTTCACATCAGTAAGTTCACATGTTGGTTAGCAATTGTGGCCACTTGCATTTGAGTCTAAAGCAGACACAAGCACTCTCACAATGCCCTAAATCTCACGAGGTTATGCATAAAAATCCACCAAAGTTGAAATGGCATGTACATGTGAAGAAAGACAGGGAGAAGGTGGTGCACAACTGCACATAAGGCATCCAATGATAGGAAAAAGACATCCGTCAGGCTCGAAAATGATCAAGATGGGATCGGTCGACCATGTCTTTCTGCCAACCTCTTCACGTGCAGTGTCCATTTGCACTCGACTTCTGACCCCTGCAATTTACTCGGTGAATGCAGCGATAGATTAGTCAACCACTCGCTCCAGTTGGGATTGACGGCATCATCATCAACACGTAGATGATCTATAATGCATGAGTATTAGAGTTATCTCCACTATCTAATCAAAAATCGAAGTTCGATATCAAATGATATAGTATTTGATTCATAAAGTAAAATTTCTGTAGTACTTTTACCGCTTTTACTACAGTATCATGTCATGCTAATGTTCGCTACCTCACAAATTATTGTTCACGTGGTGAAACTCTACAGTACTGCAGAGGATCCGGATCCATCGTTGGCACCAAAGATGTTACAATGTGCTATTCATAGCTAGAAATCAGTTTTTACCATCCGATGCAGTTGCACTAGCAAGATAAGTTTCTTTTTCGGTCTGATGTTGAACTAGCTTGATAAGAAGCCGACTTGAACTGTCCAGTGTTCACTCCTGTGAATTGAGAAGTAGGCAGTCACGTGCTTGTCCTGCCGCGGAGAGTGCAGACGACGATCGAGAGAGACTAATCGGAAGAATCCTTGGTGCTGTTTGTAACCGCGCGCGAATCTTCACTCAGTTTTCGCGTCTTGAGAATCGGATCCTTTCTTCTCGACTTTCGGCAACTAGGCAGGCGATTTCAAATCTACGTTATTGGCGAGATAATAAACGAGATGCTTAAGCAGTTGTTGATGGGACTTTTGGGGTGCGTGCGAGACGTTGGAGTGAGGCCACGCGGTCACCACGAGTAGGGGGTGGAAAAAAATAATCACGGTTTTGTTTAAATGGAAAGGGGTTAGAATCAATTCTTTCGAATTAGAAGGATTTAAATTTAAATTCTGAATTAATCCGAATGGATTGAGTCGGATCCCAATATATCAAAACAAGTCCTCAGTGGAGTTAGTTAACTCGGTTCAAAATTGGTATAACTATACTTATTAATTTGTAAAACATTAAAATGAGTCGATTTTGAATAAAATTGGATTTCGCTCTGTTCGTTAGGTCGGATATAAAAATACTTTTAAACTATAAATAAAATAGTATTAAATCAAACTATGTCAATTATAGGAAAAGCTCGGTAAGACGTGTACCTAACTCAATATCCACCCCACGAGGCCACGTTTGAAACGAGATAATTTCGTAATATATCAACGGTTTTCATGTGAATATCATGTATTCCAAACATTTGTTAGTTCATGAGACTTCGTGCATTCAAACCTGATTTATGCGAGAGAAGCATGTGTTACACTGGTTAGACTTCTCTTGGGTTGCAGCAACCCACCAAGGTTTATTTGGTCGGGAAAAAATTGTTTCAGTAACCTCGCTTCCGGTCATATTTAGAGAAAATAGTATCACTTTAGCGGCACTATAAAATGACACAACAAACACTCTGAAATTTTGAAAATAACACTATCGTCGTATTTTCAACCATTATGAGACGAAGTATGGATAAAAAGATGTGTATACCACCCTTTCAGCCCCACTTCCGCCTCCTCGCCGTTGTCCTCCACGCCTACCACATCGCCGCCAGTTGCCATCTCTCACGAACTCGTGACGTACCGCTCCTCGCTACCCTCCACAATGCCGAAGAAGATGGGCGTCAACACAAAGGTTGGGACGACGTGCGTGTGCCACAACATGACTGAGGCGAACCGCCACTACTGTGATACACGTGCCAAGGAGGAGGCCTACTGGCAGGTGGCCGAGGGCCCCAAGTCCCCTTCTAACGCCGAGAAGTGCGTCGAAACAGTCGACGGCCACACCAAGAATCGCCGTCTCCCCAAGCTCGAGCAGCAGCAGCTTGCCGCCGCGACGCGGCGCCCTGACCACAAGGCCGCTCGTGTCAACGGCCTTGTTGTCCCCAAGGTCACCGAGGCTGAGCTGCTGCGTCGCCAGTGGAGGAGCGACTTCGCCTTGAGCGCAACGCCGAGGCCACCAAGAAGCGTGAGGCGCACACCGCTGATGAGGAGTACGAGTGTGTCGTGCTCATCGCCAACACCAACATAGACGACCCCATCATTGAGGCGCGGTCGGTGGAGGATGCAATCGCCAGGATGTCCAACACCAACTGTGATATTTTTCTGTTGCAAAGCAATACGATTCTCACAAAAAAGCTCCATGCCACTGCAAAATTCATCAATTACTACTGGTACACAACGCCACCTTGAATACTCACCCAATCCAAACATAAGAAGCAATACGGAGGGGAATCACACACGACAATCGTCTTCATCGGCGGCGCATGGCCACTTCTACCACCACCAGCCTCGAAGTCCTTCACCGAGTCCTCCGCCACCCACGCCGTCTTCACCCACTCCCTGTCACCATCGTCATGCCACTCCACCAGGCAGTGGCGGAGCTAGAAATTAGATGATAGGAGTGCATATTTCACACTCATAATTTTATAGTTTATACAATAATTTTATAATATCACAATTCCAACACATATATTCTAAATTTGTCAAAAGCACAATACAAATAGTTCAAATAAAGTATTACATAACTAGAAAATTATAAAATATGCAACTATACAAAGAAAATTATAATACCACTTTACGTGTTTTCATGTTACTAGCTCCATCATATCCTTGCCCACGGATTTGAGTAAGACTCAAAGAGTGATCAATAAGTAAAGACTCAATTGCATCCTTAAGTGACAAAGAAGTGGTATCAGCTACATGAACTGCTCACATACTCTTCCTAGTTTATCAACATAACGCAAGCAAAGGGCTAGTTGTTCTTTTTGGGATACATCACTTGACTCATCAGCTAGAATTGCAAAGTGATCATCACCAATATCTTTAATTATTTATCTAGTAGTTTTCTTGGCACAACAGTTAATAATTTCCTTTTGTATGGGATGGGAAGTCAAGATGCAATTTCCAAGAGCATTTTTCAAAACAACCTTATTAACTTCTTCATTACTTTTTGCAAGCCATTTCAAAATCTCAATGAAGTTTCTCTTGTTACTAGATTGTTCACTTTCATCATGTCCACGGAATGCCAATCCTTGACGCAAAATAAACCTCAAGCATCTAAGTGAATAACTGAACCTTGCCTTGTAAAGACGTTTGTCTTCTTTAGTTCGCTTCACAATAACATGAGCAACTAAAGTTTTTGGTTTCACAAAGAAGTTAAATTTCTCTTGAGCTTGATTATGGATACTTCTTATACCACCCACATGTTTGTCAAATGCATCATATTTATTCCAATTTCTCCAACCACCTTTAACAAAGCTATCACCCCCTACAGTTTTCTCCTTGAACAAATAATAGACAAAGCAAAATGCAGCATTCTTTTCGACACTATACTCAATCCAATGGTACTTATCAAACCAATTAAGACTGAAGTGACGTCTTTTACCTGATATTTCTCTGACAGGAAAATCATGTGTATAAGGTTGGCATGGCCCTTTCATAATATATCCTCTCCGAACTGCATCTTGATCATTGACATCATAGCTCGTGATGGGTTTCCTTTTCTCTAGATCATGTGGAAGAAGCTCAACATCATAAATGCTTTCATCACATCCAATAAGTGTATTTGAAGCTCCTGCGCTTCTCGGCTGGGGTTGGGGTTGGTCATTGACAGCAACCACAACGTCAATCACAGCATCAATATTCTCCGTCTAAGAAGTCAATTGATTCCCACTTGCTTGAGTTCCCCCTCTACCTTCTTGAGTCTCCTCTATCTCCTGGACCCCTTCAGCCGGTGATGAAGAAGAAGGAATATTCTTTGCCTTCACTTTGCGATCCTGAAAAAAGAAAGAATATCTCTATTCCTCTTATATCTTTACAATCTGCATTGACATATCATAACAAGATTTTCAAATTAGTACATTACTAATTTATTATATTATCATACGGCATACCATACGGTCTAATGGTCTATCAAGTATCAACTAATGTTACTAATCATCTATCAAGACAACTAGACAAACATACCAATAAAAAATCAAAAGAGGCTCCAACAGTCCAAGTGTCCAGGTCCAGCTATCTCACCCAGTCAAGTACTCAAGTCAGTACTTAAATAGTCATGAGTGATGAGTGACTCTGTACTCATGAACAGTTGAACACAGACACATGCAGACAGCACACAGCCACACACTCAGTCTCCATGCCTGAAGCAAGTTAGCAACTAAAGCCAGCACGCCTGCACTACCTCCCTCCACCTCCACTCCGCCTCCACTTTCCAATTCGGTCGGCTCCTCGGCCTCGCTCGGCTCCAGCCTCCGAGGTCCAGCGGCGGCGGCAGCGACGAGCGGATTGGCGGAGCACGGAGGGGCGCAGGCGCGGCGGTCGAGCCGCACGGCGGCAAGCGGTCGGCGGTGCGCCGCGGCCGGCCGACAGCGGGCAAGGCGCTGCTCGGCTGGTGCTCCGGCGACCCGCGGTCCCGGCCTCCGGCTCTTGCCGTCTTGTGCGGCGGCGGGCGGCGGCGGCTGCTGGCTGCAAGCGGGCAAGCGGCGCCGTCGACGGCCGACCGGCAGCGGGCAAGGCTGCGCCTGCTCCGGCGGTGCTCGACGACCCGACGGTCCTGGCCTCCCGGCTCTTGCCATCTTGCGCAGGGGTGGTGGTCTGCTTCCCTTCCGGTTCAACCGTCTTGCGCAGGGGCGGTGGCGGCCTGCTTCCCTTCCGGTTCCCAAATCAGGGTGAGTCTAGTGGGGATGAGAGATTTCATATTAGGGTTGGTGATTGGGGATTAGGGAGATCAGGAAACTAGGAGAGCTAGAGAGTATTTGGACTGGTTGGGCCTGGTGATTTAACTTTTGGACTGGGCTGAAATCTGAAGATATGATCTTTGATGTTTTTTAAAAAAATTGGGGGTGCCGGTGCATACCCGGCACCCCTGCTAGCTCCGCCCCTGCCACCAGGTACTCACGCCACTTGCCCTTGCCCCGCCCGTCCACTCCTTGGGCATCACGGCGAGGACTTTTGGACAAGGTCCAGCGACGTCCGGCCCTACCCGTCGGGGCCCTACGGGTCGACACCCAACTCCAGCAACGTGCGCACGACTGTTGCGCGACCATACCCCACCGCGATGTGCAATGGCATGAGCCCGCCTTGCACGTCAACCCGACGCCTATGACCTCCCCACGCCACGCCGTCTGCGTCATGAGCACTGAACCGCTGCACTGATGCTCATCATGAATGCACCCAAAGCAAACCACCACCGCCTAGCCCCTCCGCATAGCCATGGTCGCCGCCGCTGTTAGTTTCCTCGGCTCCTCCTCCTCCTCAACCTAAAAAATGAGATCCCCAAGATTGGGAACACGCCGTGCTCACTTCCTCATCGTCATTCCACTACCCAAGTGTCGTTGCCACCCACGCCGCCATCAAGCTAGAGAGAGGGGAAGAAGAGCTACCGTCGAGCTGGAGAGAGGGAAAAGGGATGAGGAGAGAAGAAGGGTAAAACATGCATTAAAATTGTATTCTCTCACGTCATACGTGCTTGCTATTAAAAAGGGTGAAAAATGCGAAAACAATGTTATTTTCAAGATTTTTGGTTGTTCATAGTGTCATTTTGCCGTGCGTCGTCAAAGCGATGACATTTCTCTAAATACGACCGAAAGTGGTGTTACTGAACCAATTTTCCCTGATTTGGTACTGTCATGCAAAACAAAATCTAGCTAATTATTATTGGGCAAAAAGGTTTCTAGCAAAAGAAATTCATATCGTCCCGACATTAAGGCATCATTTAAAGCACAATAATTCCACGTATATATTTTCCAGCAACCTATAGAAACGGTTCAATTCCCATATTTCAAACAGGTCCTATAAATACTTGGCACTCGCCGGAATATTATGTTCACGGTCAACTTTTGGGCCTTTGGGCCGTCCACAACACCAAGAGAACAAGAGTTTCTTATTTTCTTTCGCTGGGACAACGAGACATCTCTATTTGAACTCTCTGCTCCGTGACGTCACCATTGCATCAAGAGCCCCCGAGACCAGAGCAGCGGGGAGGAGCTAGAGCTAGCACAACTCGAAACGCCGCTGAAAAAAGAAAAAAGAAAAAAGAAAAAAGCAGAGCTCCAAACTCTGCGACGGTGGATGCTACGCCCAACTCCCAGACTGCCAGTGCTCGCCACTATAAATCTCATCCTTCCCGCCACAGCTAAGCTAGTAATCCAAACCACCTCGCCTCTCGATCTCGAGCCCCTCCGCCTCCTCGCCCGTTTCCACCATGCACCGGCCAACGCCCACCACCTGCTCGGCGCAATGCGCTGCAGAGCCAGCTCCATCGTACGCGCCCTCCTCAACGCCTCAAGGGACGCGAACGCCCTCGCGTCCATCCACTGTACGTCTCTCAAGTCGGGCGCCGTGCTGGATCCGCCCGTGCGCACCTCCGTCCTCACGGCCTACGCCAGGGCGCGCGACGTGGGCTCCGCTCTGGCGCTGTTCGGCGAGGCTCTCGCCCCGGACGTGATCATGTGGAACGCTGCGATCAGTGCGTTGACGCTGAATTGCCGCTACGATGATGCTGTGGTTCTTTTCCGGCGAATGGCGGATGTGCTCGGGGCGTTTGATTCGACGACCGTGGTCATCATGCTGTCAGGGGCGTCCCGTGCTGGTAACTTGGGGCATGGGATGGCCCTTCATGGCGCGGCCATGACAAGATGCCTCGACACTGATCTGAGCCTTTGGAATGCACTCATCGACATGTACGCAAAGCGTGGAGATTTTTACTCTTCGGGGGCTGTGTTTCAGAGCATGCCATATTGGGACACTACCTCATGGAATTCTATGATAGGTGGAAGCACGTTTAATGGACTTGCTGAGATTTCAGCTCATTACTTCAGGGAAATGATCCGTTTGGCTATTCAGGCAGATGAGGTAAGCCTGTCTTCTGTCCTTTCAGCTTCTTCTCGTGCAGATGATCTTTTCTCCTTTGGGGAGTCTGTCCATAGCTGTGTGGTAAAACTTGGTTACGAGGACACTGCGTCTTGCTCAGTGGCGAATTCCCTGATTACATTCTATTCTGAGCTTGGGTTTCCTGAGGACGCAGAGAAGGTCTTTGTGAACACTTTCAACAAAAATTTGGTATCATGGAATGCTATGATCAAGGGACTGGTAGATAATGACAGAGTTAGCGAAGCCCTTATCATTTTCCGAGAAATGATATCAGAGAACCAGCCAGATGTTGCAACTTTGGTGACTATAATTTCAGCTTGTGGTGAGCAAGGTCTACTTTGTGAAGGAAAAGCAATCCATGGATACATAACCAGAAAAGGACTTCTTCATGAGGAGTCTTCCATAGTAAATAGCTTGCTTGATTTGTATTTGAAATGCAACGACACATGTACTGCGAGTATTTTGTTCAGAGCAATGTCCAGAAGAGACCTGATCTCGTGGAACACAATGATTTCTGGTTACTCAAGAAATGATTCACTGAGAGAAGAGGCTCGATCTATGTTCAAAGGATTACTTTCTGATGGTTTAAGATGCAGCTTATCAACCGTACTAGCTGTTATACCTTCATGTTCTTGTCCAGAAGACCTTTGCTTTGGCAAAGCAGTTCATTCTTTCAGCCTGAAGGATGGATTTGCAAGTGGAATTTCAGTTGTTAATGCTTTGATGCGCATGTACATAAGTTGTGGTGACTCACTGGCTGCCTTTTCACTTATGGATAGTATAATGTCTGTGTCAGATATTGTTTCATGGAATACAGTCATAGTAGGCTGTGTACAAAATGAGCTCTACAAAGATGCGTTGGAAGCCTTTCAGTTCATGCATTCATCTTTGCCAGTAAACCCCGACTGTGTCACATTAGTTAGTGTTTTCTCGGCATGTGGAAGTCTTAACCTTCAATCCTTAGGGAAATCCATCCACTGCATAGCGCTAAGGCACTTGCTTGCATCGAATTTGAGGGTGAAGAATGCCCTGTTAACGATGTACTTCCGGTTTGCAGATACTAGAAGTGCTGAGTTAGTTTTCTCTAGTCTCGGAGATAGAAACTTGTACTCCTGGAATTGTATGATCTCTGGTTTCGCACAGAACAAGGAAGGCTGGAGAGCATTGCAGTTCTATCAGAAGATGGAGGATTTTGCACCTAATGAAATATCTATAGTCGGTACTATCTGTGCTTGCACTCAACTCAGGGATCTTAGACGAGGAAAGAGTATACATGGTCATGTGGTCAGGTCTAGTCTACAAACTAATGTTTTTATTTCTGCATCACTTGTTGATATGTATAGTAAGTGTGGAAGACTGGACATTGCTGTCAGAGTATTTGAATCATCTGCTGAAAAATCCATTGCTTGCTGGAATTCCATGATATCAGCTTTTGGATTTCATGGGCATGGGTTAAAATCCATAGAACTTTTCTTCAAGATGAATGAGTCTGGAACGAAAGCCACGAGAAGTACTTTTATTGCTCTTTTGTCAGCTTGCAGTCACTCTGGACTTGTTGATGAAGGATGGAAGTGTTACCACCTAATGTCCGAAAATTTTGGGATTATTCCAACCCCAGAACACCATGTATGCATTGTAGACATGCTTGGGCGTGCTGGTCGGCTGCAGGAAGCACATAAATTTTTGGAGAGTTTACCATCCAAACAAGCGCATGGAGTTTGGGGCGCACTGTTAAGTGCTTGCAGTTACAAGAGTGAACTCAAGATGAGCGAATCCATTGCCAAGCATTTGCTCTCACTGGAACCTGGAAATAGTGGTTACTATGTGACTATTTCCAACTTGTATGCATGCCAAGACATGTGGAGTGGTGCGGTCCAAGTTAGGGACATATTGCAAGATAAAGGATTGATGAAACCCCGTGGTCACAGCATTGTTGGTTAGAGGGTGGGTCAAAAATCATAGAAGCTATACACAGCGCCAGAAATCACCAAAAATGTGCGACACAGTTTGCAGTCAGCCGATCACTGATTACTCGCTGCAGGCTCTCTCAAACGTGACACAGGTATCTTTTTTCAGGTTGGATTTTTTTTAATGTTTTGGTCATCAAAGTCTTTCGGTTCTTCTGCAGTTTCTTTATCAATCATTGTTGACCTAACTATGCAAATATTTAACTGCAAATCAACCAAAATTTGTACATATTTTAGTCCAATGCAACTTACACATTTACCCTAAACTAGTAATCGTGCAAATGCGTCTCGACTAATATAAATTAAACCAAACATATTTCAAGGATAAAAAAACATACAAACCATATGCATCATAGTGCAATATCATTCAAATTTCGAACACGCTGTTCAAGCAAGTGAATAGTGCATAATTTTTAACCTACACAAATAATTTTGTCTTGCATGTTAAAAAGAGACCTCATATAGTCATGTTAAATTGAGCAATATAACATAGTCATTTATGGTAATTAGTAGATAATTGTTTTGAGAGGGATTAATAGCTGATTAATTGGTAATTATGGTATTAAATATTGGCAGGATATGAAATGAATCTCAGGCCTTCGATGGCGATCCAAGGGTTAGGATTGTTTTGTGTACACAAACATTGGATGGGTGTAGCAACGAAAGGCTCCATCTTTTTATATTAGTATAGATAAAAGGATTTTTTTTTTTGAGTAATAAGGCAGGAGCTCTGCCAATTTCATTAAAGGTAGGTAAGGGGAAACAAGCCTAAGAGGAAAAATAGACAGACGACAAAAGATTGCTACTGAGAGCCGAACGAATGAGAAAAAACTAAACAATAAAAGCTTGTTCCCACATGATGATGTCCTCTCTGATCTTGAAAGCGAGCTCCTGCAAGGTCAAATCCACTTTTTGGAAAAATCCTCCTATTTCTTTCCTTCCAAATATTCCAGGCTATGTAGATGACTAAACCGTTGAAGTTTTTTCTATCTCCTTTGAGGGTCAGTTGGCTAGCTTGTTGCCACCAAACCATTAAGCTGCTGAAATTCTGAGGAGGCACACGACTCAAAATATTGCAGTTTGTGAGGCTAAACACCCTAGTCCAAGTCTCAAGAGCGTAGGGGCACAACAGGCATAGATGCGACGAAGTTTCTGGGGTTTGGTTGCACAGGCTACAGAGAGGTTGGTGTGACCATCCTCTCTTTGCTAGGTTATCCGCTGTTAGGATTTTGTCGTGGCTTAAGGTCCAAGCGAAAAATTTATATTTGTTCTCCGTGTTAACCTTCCAAATCAGCTTTCCGAAGGAACAATGAATGCTACCTTGGAATTGCATTAGGTAGGCTAATTTAGACGAGTACTCGCCGTTCAACGTCCGTGTCCAGACAATGTCGTCTTGGATGTTTGGGTCAAGGTTGACTTGCTGGACTTTTGGTTAGGGATCTCACCGTGTGCATCCAGTTATTGTAATGCAATTCCTTGAAAACCGATCTATTTTTTCTCGTTGCTATTTCGAAAAGGTTCAGTGCTATGTACTTTGGTGCCGTGTTTGAAAGCCAATGATGCTGCCAGAAACTCGTTTTTTGCCCATTTCCAATTAATATAGCTGTAGCCGTCCGGAACCGTTGCTTATCAGTTCCGTCAGAGGGCAGCTCTGTTCCGGCCCAGGTTTAGAGTTACTCTTCCAACAAATGGTGAGGATGCAGACCCACATGAGAATGCTTCGCTCTTGTGTCTCCCAACAGTTTGGACTTTGGGGGGTGGGGGTACGGGGCTACGGGCCAAATCCGACCGCTTCGCCACCGCCTCTCCCACTGCCGTCGCCTCATCATAGCTGGCGCTGGCGCTTTATCTCCATTGCGCCGCTGCTCAACACCACCAAGGAACTCTTCCCTTTCTCATGCTTCTCCTTTAAACCCGTCAAATGCCTTCTCCGATCAAGGGCTCGACGCTGGTGCTCCTCTTCGCTGCTCCAGCGACACGCGACCCTCGTCGTCGACGCAGCT
Organism: Hsuehochloa calcarea; assembly: GCA_036346395.1. Taxonomy (NCBI): domain Eukaryota; kingdom Viridiplantae; phylum Streptophyta; class Magnoliopsida; order Poales; family Poaceae; genus Hsuehochloa; species Hsuehochloa calcarea. The sequence goes on from CM070594.1 coordinate 85,971,666, forward strand.
CGCGAGGGCCGTCCTCTGCTGCTTCACTTCCTCCCTGACGGCTATTTCAACTACTAAATCTCAAGGACATCTTCCCCCAAAAAAAAATCTCAAGGACATCGCCGGCTGGCAGCTTTCCTTCGACGCGGTCGGCCGCAGCCTCCTCACACCGGCGGCCATGGCCGTCCATTCCGAGCTCGCCGACTGCCATGGCTGCTAACGAGTTAGACGAATCCTTTGTTTCTTTGATCTTCTTTCCCCTCTTGAGGGGAGAGCGAGCTCGACAGACGAAGGATTTCTTTGCCACAACCCTACCTGTTCGCTCTCCCAACAACGGTTAAGATTTGAGCAACCGTAGACTGCCGTAGCAGCCAGCAGCAGAAGGCAGAGGATACTGAGAAGGGCGTAGATGCAAATACTTAAACCTGGAGGGATGTCATGAAAAGGCAGTTATAAGAGAGGACTAGATGCAAGAGGGATGGACGGCTATCTTTGGGACACGCCACCACCCAATCGCTCCTTTCACTCTCTTCCTCCTCTGCGCCACTCGAAACCACAGCCCCTCTGCATCCCCCTCCCTCCTTCTGGACACTCACCCAGCTCCTTCCAGAGCCACCAAACTGTAGGATGGCTGCAGTGATGAAAGCTCTTGCCGTTGCCTCACTGGTCTCGGCGCGGGCACAGCCCCGGTCGATGCCTCGCAGGTCTTGCTCTCACTGAAGCTGCATTTCCATTTCTTCGCTTTAGTGGTATATAAGCTAATAAGCACCTGTCATGAGCAATGCATGGATGCCAGGATGCTGTATACCAAAGTTTCCTGGACATTCTTTTATTGCTTTAGGTAGTTCGGAATTGACTCTGTGACTTTCTTTCTTTGTAAAACTGTTGCATCATGCTTCTTACGGATGTCATTTCGGTTGGAGTAAACATGATGTTAAGTTAGCTTTATGTGTGCTATAGTTAGCAATTGAGTAGATAATACCAGATCGTTCTGGGTTAGCCCATCTACTGTTGTGTGATTCAGGCCTCGGAATGTTCAGAAAATGAATTTCATTGTCTGTAGTTGTAGAAAGAAAAAAAGATAGTCAGAGTAGCTGTCTGGGCTTTATGCTGAATTACTGGTCACAGAAGAAGGGATGTACAAAGAAAGATATATTACTCTACAGTGTGTGTATTGATCAGTTCATAGCTGTTTCAAAAGAATCTTCATGATGCATTAAAAAACTGGGATGTGGTTTAGATCAAAGTGGAGTAGAATTACTCTGTATATAGCGTAATCAACAGTTCTTGACAAATGCGACTGCCCACATAAAGTTTTCCCATTTGAAGGGAAGCATTTTGGTAAAAAGATAACCATGTGGCCTGCCTGTTACGCGCATCCGGGCACAGTTCTTTTTCTCAGAAGTCAGCCTGTTTAAATTAGCTTGACCTTCTACGTGAGTCTCACAAGTCCAAACCTACAGGGATACTTGATCTTCAGAACAAAAACGAGCTTATATGTCAGAAAAATCACTCGAAACCAGTTGGCGAAGCCGGCCATCCAGTTCATCCAGAGCACGGACGAGCAGACGATCCCAGACGTGCGGCTGACCAAGTCGCGCGACGGGGCGAACGGGGTGGCCATCTTCATGTTCGACCAGCCGTCAGTGTTCGACTCGTCGGCGGAGCTGGGGGACATCACGGGGTTCTACATGATCGACGAGGAGGGCGTGCTGCAGTCGGTGGACGTGAGCGCCAAGTTCGTGAACGGGAAGCCGGCGCTGATCGAGGCCAAGTACGTGATGCGCGCCCCCAGGGAGTGGGACAGGTTCATGCGGTTCATGGAGAGGTACTCCCAGGCCAACGGCCTCCAGTTCGTCAAGAAGTGATCACATTCAGACCAAGGCAATGCCGCATTGCCTTGGATTCACTTCGTTGTACCCTTCTTTTCATTCTGACACTGTCTTGAGCGTGTTTAACTGTGTTGTTAGTCATCATGAGCTGGTAAGCTTGATGCCTGATACTGGGTTGTCAGGTTTGTGTGATGTGTGTCGGCTTTGCCCAAGAACGCACACACGCACGCGAGGTAGAAGAAGCCTTAGCGACGAACGCCTGAGAGCAGCCCAACAAACGAGAGACAATAGAGAGCAGAATTTTTTTGTGCTGTGATGAAGCCACACCTTTTCTGTTTTTTTCGCTTCATTTTATTATGCAGTAGGGAAACAACTGATCCTACAAACGTGCAGTGCCATGCAAATATGAGTGCTCAGCCTGTCTTCACGCCATGATCCGCACGACGCGCTCAGCGACACCCCCGAGAGCCGTTCGCTCATCCCGAACGTTGCGGCTTCCTCCGTGCAGACTGGTTTCACGCATGTCCGATCGCGACGCAACACGCCCCGGACACAGCCTCACACCACAGCTCGCCTGCAATGGTGCGGAGACGGACACAACACATGCGACATCACCACGACGCGGCATACTGACGCACACCCGCGGACACTATGTGTCGTGGTTTTATTCTAACAATCACCCCCTAAACCACGACACCCCCACACGTTCGACCTACAGAAGAGTCGGCTCATCATCGACATCGATGAGCAGCGCCTTCTCCTTCCTCGGCTCACGGCAATCCCTGGCGAGGTGGCCACGAACGCCGCAGTTGAAACACTTCCCTCGGTTGCGGCGCTCCGAACGCCTGCTGGTCCCCGAGCACGTGCTACTGCCGCCGCCGTCGTCGACGTGGCTGCCACTGCCCTTGTCGCCGCCGTCTCCGCGCCGCGCATTTCCGCCGTGCCTGCGTCGGCGAGCTTCCCACTGCTCCTCGGTGAGCAGCAGACGCCCAGCACCCCCCATCTCCTCATCGACGTCGCGAGGCTCCTCCGCCACACGCAGCCGTCCGACGAGCTCCTCCACGGACATGGTGTTGAGGTCCAAGAGCATCTCGATCGCCACCGCGACCTGCTTCATCTTCTTCGGTACCACGCGCAGGATCTTCTTCACCACGCGGCTATCCTCCATTGCCTCGCCCAGCTCGCGCAGGCTGGCGACAAGTTCGTTGATGCGCATCGCGAAGTCGTCGGCGGACTCCCCGTCGTGGAACGCGACGTTCTCGAACTCCTTCAAGAGACGTTGCGCGTTCGCGGACTTCACGCGATCATCGCCGACCCTCATCCTCTTCACCGCCTCCCACGCTTCTTTCGCCGACTTCTTCACGGCGAGCCCGGCCTTCATCTCCGGCGGCACCGCACGCAAGATGGCGGCCAGCGCCCGCCGATCCTTGGCGCGCTAAGCGCTGACGGCCTCCACAGCATCCCAGAGCTCCAACGCCTCTAGGCTCACCTGCATGACCAATGACCACTCATGATAATTGGTCTTGGTCAGCAGCGGCAGCTCAACTACTCCGGTGTTGGGGACGACGCGCTCCGCCGCGACGCCGAGCTTCTGCAGGGTGCCGGACATCTTCGTTCCTTGCTCTGATACCAAATGTCGGCTTTGCCCAAGAACGCACACACGCACGCGAGGTAGAAGAAGCCTTAGCGACGAACGCCTGAGAGCAGCCCAACAAACGAGAGACAATAGAGAGCAGAAATTTTTTGTGCTGTGATGAAGCCACACCTTTTCTGTTCTCTATTGTCTCTCGTTTGTTGGGCTGCTCTCAGGCGTTCATCGCTAAGGCTTCTTCTACTCGCGTCGCAGTGTGCGTCTGGGCAAAGCCGACATTTGGTATCGTGAGCAAGGAACGAAGATGTCCGCACCTCGCAGGCTTCGGCGTCGCGGCGAGCGCTCGTCCCCAACACCGAGCAGCTTGAGTCGCCACCGACCAAGACCAATTATCATGAGTGGTCATTGGTCATGCAGGTGAGCCTAGAGGCGTTGGAGCTCTGGGATGCTGTGGAGGCCGTCAGCGCTTAGCGCGCCAAGGATCGGCGGGCGCTGGATATCTTCGTTCTTTGCTCTGATACCAAATGTCGGCTTTGCCCAAGAACGCACACACGCACGCGAGGTAGAAGAAGCCTTAGCGATGAACGCCTGAGAGCAGCCCAACAAACGAGAGACAATAGAGAGCAGAATTTTTTTGTGCTGTGATGAAGCCACACCTTTTCTGTTTTTTCGCTTCATTTTATTATGCGAGAGGAAACAATCGATCCTACAAACGTCAAAGATGCCATGCAAATATGAGTGCTCAGCCTGTCTTCACGCCATGATCCGCACGACGCGCTCAGCGACGCCCCCGAGAGCCGTTCGCTCATCCCGGACGTTGCGGCTTCCTCCGTGCAGACTGGTTCCACGCATGTCCGATCGCGACGCAACACGCCCCGGACACAGCCTCGCACCGCAGCTCGCCTGCAATGGTGCGGAGACGGACACAACATATGCGACATCACCACGACGCGGCATACTGACGCACACCCGCAGACACTATGTGTCGTGGTTTTATTCTAACAATGTGTGCATCTTGTGTTTATTTCATTCTGATGTGTGTGAAATTTTGTAGAACATAGTATGGGAAGGTTTGTCAGTACACACTCGAGAGCTAGGGAAGAAACTCCATCAGATGCTCTGGTTGTGTTAGCTTTCAGTTATTAACAAAGGGGAGAAAGTAATAGCAACTTAGCAAGCATAAGCCGCCCGGCAAATTGTGCTTTTGGAGCGAACGGTGCGACTATAGCTTGTGAGTTAGACTAGCTGTGAGCGTGATAAAAGGAGCACACGGATTAGTGGTGGTTGTAAGTTGACTCGCTAATTTCACGCCGCATTTCTCTTCAGTATCACGGGTTCGCAGCAGACCCAGAGCATGTGGCCGCACTGGAAGCCAGCCTAGAAGTACTAGTGTGGAGCAATCACCCTTTCTCTCTCTTCCTCGTCTTTCGCTCCCAACAATCAAATTTGATTGATACTTAGTCTATGTTATGTCAGCTTTTTTACGAGGTAGAAGAGAGAGAAGAAGATTGAGAGAGAGAGGGGAGGAGAGAGAAGAAGATTGATAGAGGACAAAAAATTAGCGAGTCATCTATGTCTCCGTTTGGTCTAGTTTCTCTCTTCTTTACTGATAAATTTTAGTAACAAGCTAAAGATACGTACTATTGTAATGCTTGATACTAAAATCCTCTCTCCTCTGCTGGTAAGATTTAGTATCAAGATGTTGGGAGTGCCCTTAAACAACTGCAATTTATAATCACTGGAGATTTGCTGCCGGTCTGGTCTCTCCCTCTAAATTTATAATCACTGAAGATTTGTCGGTTTGGGCACTACACCGTCCTTTTTTGGGTAAGCTTTGTTGCTCCTGGTATTCTCCAGTATTGTTCAGTACCTGTGCGGGAAGCTACAGCTAGCTACAAGCAATATACTAGTACTCCCAATTCTGACCTAGATTGGCACTCCCCTAGTTGTGTGATCCTGCCCTATATGATGCAGCACAGGCACAGCACTTAAAAAGAGTACAGACAAGTGCTTTCTGAAATTAAAGGTAACTCTGGCTCTGGGCAGAGGAGAATATATGGCAATCTGCAGGTTTCTTTTCTTCGCAAAGTAGAAAGTTGTCATTTGGATCATTATTACCAAAAGTACGGTGTTCTCGCTGCATTAGCATAGGCTAAAAGTGAGAAGAACCGTGACACGCATTAACTCTTTCTTTGCAACGTCCAATCCAAGACGAACTAAGTACTACAATATCTGAGAACACATTAAAATCGTTACAACAGATACTTCACCTTTTCTGTAGTATTTTGCTACAATACTATTTCCGTCCACTAGTCATAGACCTTATTTGTTTAGACTTAGACTTTTTGGTTTAGCTTAAAATCAGCTTTTTAGTTTAATCAGCTTATAAGCTTCTTAGCTTTTAAGTCAAACTTTAGTGTTTGGTAATCTGGCTTTTTATAGGATATTGGTTTATTGAGTTGTATGTGAAGGATAAAAAGTCTGAATTGCCCTTGAGGGTTTGAAAGATGTTTTAATGTTGAATTTAAACTTATTTTTACACGGGATTTGTAAATAGGACGATATGTGCAAGTATACAAAAAAGATTTTACTCGTTCGTGCATGTATTAATTTTGAACATTACGTAATGAACAAAATTAATATAAAAAAGCATATATTAGCCAACCGAACAAAATAACACGGTAACAAAAATTACCCTCAAAAGATATGTTGGAATTTTCAAGTTTCAACATTTTCCATGTAATACTTGCACACAGGTAGACCTCCAAATAAACCATGGAAGAATTCTCAGCTATCAACTTGTGCAAGCAAAAAAAAGTTACAGAAGCATGCAATGCCTTCCTCTAGTCATCAATACAATGTTCACAATCATCAATACAATGTTACAGACCCTGTAATGAGTTCCACCTATCAGAAACCAACATTCATCCTGGAAGCAATGCGGCCTTACCATTAGCACTCCTTCCTGGGAAACGAGTAAACCCTAGATGAGCGCCTCCACTTCATCAAGATCCTGCAACAAACACAGGTTCACAAAGCCAGTCACACCTGGTTCCCGGTGGTATCTCATCCTTGCGTGTACTAACGCTATCAAAACTCCCTCATCAACACAAGGAAGAAAAAGGATAAGGTGATTTACTTACAAGGTGGTTAGAAGGCTCATCAAGAAGAATAATGTGTGGTTTCTTGAATCAAGGGAACCCAGATGTGCCCTCAGTTTCTGTTCAGGTACACCCTGCAAAGAGCATAATACTTTGGTTGGTGGTAATCCAATTGCAGTTAAACCACAAGGCAATGTTCGCCGACTATCTATCCAGAGTGATCCAGAGGATATGAACACACAACTAGGAATGAACTTACATCATGCCAAATCACTAAAGTCATCTATACAAGCTTACTTTACCTCCTTTATCCGAGTTTAGGGTTTTGCGAGTGTTGAATCTTCAGGGATGCCAAGGCTTCAGTGAGAATCATCTGAAAGAGATCAGCATTTTGTTTCATTTGAAGCATTTGAGCCTTCGAATAACATGGATTTCAAGCCTCCTACCACAAATAGGAGATATGCAAACTTTGGAAACATTAGACATAAGGGATACAAATATAGAAGAGTTACCTGGAACAATTATTGGGCTTGTGCAACTGAAGCAACTGGGTACAAGCAACCTACAATCTTTCACAATTTGCAGTTGCAACTTCGGTTCCCTTGAGTTCTTAGATTCTTGGTCGCCACCACCAAATCACCTTCAGATGTTTCGACTATCTGCATACTACTTTCTCCCAAGAGTTCCGAGGTGGATGTCATCACTCTGTAACCTTATTGATTTAAATATTAACATTGAAGAACTAACAAATGAAGATATACTGATCCTTAGGCTATAGATGACAATTCATATAACAAAAGCAAAATCATACAGTCCCCACTTTGGCATTGAGCACCTTAGATATATCTAACCAATATGTTCTTCATCTAAATGAATCAAAAATGTTTGTGATAGGAAAACAACTAGGCTCATGTCTATACAGCATAGAGCATCTCAACATCCAAAAATTAGGTGACAGTTTCCCTTCTAGAGTAACTGTCAGTACAAACAACTGAAACTATGCTAGCAATCTCTGCACATTAATTACTCCACGGGTAGATAAGTATTAAGGAAACTCTGTTGAAAATGTAAGTTTGGGTGTTCATAGGAATGCACCAATAACAAGGCTTGTATTACTGAACCTCTTCAGTCCTCACTGCAATCAAACCACTAGAGTTCTGATGAACAGACAAATTATCAAGGTCAGTCTTATCTCCTCCCCAGTTGATGCCTGATGACAACTTCAGCATGCCATACCCAATCAATTTGACACTGATGGTGCAGCATGCCCAGAGCTTGCCCTGGATGAGTGCCTTGCTCTTGCGTATGGCGTCGAGGCCCTTGTAGTCCTCTAGCACAGAGACGACGCTGGCGAGGTGCCACATGACGATGAGGTAGACGAGGCCGGCCAGGTATGCGATGACGATGAGGAAGGCGGTGAGGCCGGCTAGGCTAGAGTTGGAGTAGGTAGCGAGGAGGAGCAGGACGAAGGCGACGATGAAGACAAGGTGGTAGGCGAAGAGGAGGGCGAAGGCATTGGGGAGGCGCGTGGCGGCGGGGAGGGGAGGGAGGCTGCAGGCGGGAGGGGGAACCGAAGGGAGTGGCGGAGGAGAGGAGTGGAGGGAGGTGGCGCTGGAGGAGGGGGTAGCGGTGGCGGCGTTGGGGGAGGGGAGGGAAGGCGTCGGCTGGGGGGGAGGAGGAGTTGGGGAGGCGGAGGGCCGTCGGGGGAGGAGGAGATCGTCGGGGAGGAGGGGGCGGTGGCGAGTCGGGAAACCGAAGGGAATAGGCGCAGGGGACGGAACAAAGAAAAAACGAAGGGATTGAGATTTATATACAATAACATTTCGTGGGTAATTTCAACGAACTTCAGTGGCAGACTGTTATTCTATTCCGTAAAAGCCAAAAAAAAGCACCTCTCCCATGGTTTATGACTTTTAGGCTTAAATTGGTTTAAACTTTTTATAAGCTGAATAAAAAGCACCTATTTGTTTATGTTTAGGCTTTTTTACTTATAAACCAAAGAAAAAGTCTAAACAAACAGGATCATAAGACTAAAAACATTATTTATACAGTAATTTTATGGAATATAATAGAGGACCCGGATCCGAATTTACCCAGCACGGAGAACGATTTGACAAGTTCGGGGGCCTCGTGCAGCTGCCTGCGTGAGAACGACGCTTATGAAAGAGACGTTCTAATTTCTCAAGGAAACCAATCAATCATGCTGTGCACTTGTGCTTAGCCTCGAGCAAATAAAGATTAATGCGTAATATCGGATACTAGGAATCAATATCAGAGGTGCTTCGTGTACCAACGATTTTATAATAAATCGAGAAAATTGCCGCGCATAATAAGGCCTGGGTAAATTGCGACTATCAAGAGGCCAGTATGTCAGTGACCCGTACCTAGAATTGTTTATGCATCCAGCTTGTACATGTAGGGTGAAAACACGAATGTTCATGTTGTTTTTGCGAACATGCACTCGAAAGAAAGAAAAAGTTTTTGCGAAGCTGTCTTGAGATATCAAGGCTCAAGCATCCGTCAGTTTGTTGAAGAACTTTTAGTACCATGAAAGAGGAGACACCCTCTAATAAGGGATCCACATCCTCTGTACTGCATGAACAATATTTTATGAGTATGTGAACGATATGTTGTAGTAATATTATAGTAAACACTGTAGCAACAGTGGAATATTTTCTATTGCAGTTTCTTGGTAAGTGGAGGTTGCATTAATTTTTGGCTGACGGTGGAGATCCCTTCCTAATGTCATGCCACTGTAACTATTGATTTCTACCTAAGGGTGTCAATAGATCGAATATGAATTGAATAGTAGTTTTTCTGTATTCTTATTCGTATTTTCTAAACTAATACGAATACCTACTTAATTAGGCGGATTCGGCTATACTAGTAACCTACGTAATTGCAAGATATTTATGATATTTTATTCTCGTACATAGCATACCTAATCATTATAGTTTAGCTATTTCACCTAAAAACATGAATTCATATTAAACTAAAAATATTAATCCAACTAATTAACTAAACTGCAATAAAATATGTATATTGTTTTATTGAATTCGAATACAAATACGAATAGTACGGATAAAATAATATTTCGGATGGCAAAAGTCCATACCGTATTCGTTTCCATATTTTTTACATGAATACGAATACGAATAGTGGAGAAATTGTTAATCGATGGAAAAATCTAAATCATATTCGCTACCAACCAATTTTAGATGCCGGATAATTCGGATTCGATTGACACCTCTATCTCCACCTTCTATTTTTAATCGAACGGTGGAGATTATTTTATAATACCATTCACTGTAAATAATCTGTATTGACTTGTTTCGAGTGGATCATTCTTTCCTCGCATAAGAGCTTTGTGATTGTATTAGTGCCTCGCATCATTCAGACACGTCTGCGTCCTACTATTCCACGGGGCATCGCATCATTAAAAGCAGAACGAAGAGCCTAGCCTAGCATAGCTTAGCTCCTAATGTTTCTTCTCTTCCTTTAATCCTTTATTTATATCTTCTACTCATGTGAAGCCACCTCCATGCTTTTGACATTTCTGAAGATTAATTGGTAAACTAGGGGATTTTTACTGATTTCTGAAACAGTTCCACGATTCACTCAGGTGCATGGTTTCATGTACCAAAAATCCAATTCTAATGCGGTAATTAAGACTATTGTAAGAAGTGATCATGTTCCAACTCTCATGCTTCTTCATGTTTCTGTAGTCATATTATTTAATGATAGACATTCCAGTGGATACATACATATATTTGGAATTCCACCGTATATAGATCAGCGTGCATCGTTTGAGACAAACATGATTTGTTTAATAAAAATGGTGTAGTTAATACTTAGACTTTATTTGGCTGGATCACAATCCTGACTTATTCGTTTAAATTCCTGATCCACCCACGTAGATCCTAATCGAAAATGACCCTCGCAAACAAGGGCTTAGATATCTCAAATAGCCCTTCTTGACCTACAAGCAAAAGTACAAATTTCCTAAGCAAGTTAGTTCCCTTTTTGAGATGGATTTATTTAGATGAGCAGACATGCCAGTGTTAGATTGATCTCGGGGCATTTGGCCATGCCGCCGCTATAAAGAGAAGGGGCAAGCGGCGATCACGAGGTTGATCTGCCGCCACAAACCCTAACACACAAAACCCTAATCCGATCCAGAGGGCTGAGCGACGGAAGTCCACCGCCTCCACCGACGCGGTCGACCACCGACGCCACGCCTCGCCGGGACACGACACGCCGCCAAGCTTCGCTCTCCACCGACCGTCAGCCGCTTCTAGCGCAGATCTCAAGGACGATCCGCAATGGCCAACTCGTCATCGTCTACATCGGACGGTAAACCCGTAACCCCGAAACCATAATCTCTCTCTCGGTTACCCTCAAGAACACCATGAACCCAAAGAGAAAAGAACCGAACGGATCTAACGGATCTAACAATGGTATCGAGCCGTAATAGAACAGCAAAGATCCAAAAGAAAACAAAGAGGAAAAACCCGAAACCCAAAGAAGGGGAAACCCTAGATCTGAAAAGAAAAGACTCACCTAGCCGTCGTCGTCAGTGGCGTGCGGGAAATCGGCCGAGCCGCGGGCTCGCCGGCGCTCCACGCACGGCCACCGCCGACGATGAGATGATCCGGCGCTACAAAGCGGAGAGGCCGCCGACAGGCCGCTGACGGCGGCGCGGCTCCTCTCGGGAGCGCGCGCCGCACGCCTGGAAGAGGGTCCATGGCGGCGCCCTTTCTTCTCTTATCCGGCGACGTGACGATGTCGCGCCCGCCGCCGTCGCATCGCTCGCTTCGGATCGGGCGAGAAGGGAAAGGAGAGAATGAGGTTAGGGTTTCGGCGGCCAGCGTTCGCGGTTTTGTTCCGCCGAGATCATCGCTCACCGCTCGATTTGGATCAACTACCAGATCGCGTCGTGGCGGAGATCGCGGCAGCGCAAAGAGAATCAGCCGTCGGATGCCCATCCGACGGCTGATATCGACCACGGGTGCAAGGCGTCGCGGTAGGGCCGCACAGAAGCGAAATCCAAATAGTCGGATGTGAATCAAACGATCAAATCGCCTCAAGAAAAATAACAGTTTTGCACAATAGAATAGGGCCGCATAAAGAATAGGCCAAAATTACTGTTTGAACAGTAAATTCAAGAAAATTGAATTTAATTTATTTTCAGAAGTATTTTTTTTTTAATGAACTTCAATAGAAAAATTGTATAAAATCTCTGAAAATTTTTGCACCAACGTGTTATTTTTCAGAGATTAAATGTGTAAAGTTATAATGCTTCTGATAATGATTATTTTAGAATAATTACAGTTTCCGCTGCAAAAGTTAAATCTTGATAATTCTTTTAATTAAATTCGAACCAACGAGAGAATTTAATTTTTAAGAATTTATTGTGAATTATAATATTGTTATTTTCTGACCAAAGTTGATAATAACAGTATTATAATTTTAATTGATGTTTTATGCATTGTTTCTATTTACGCTAACTATGATATAGTTTTAATGTATAGATAAAATTGATTTAATTGTATGTCGTATTTTTTGACCAACGTTGGAAATAAGGCATATAATTTTAATGTTACGTTCTCACTTTATTTGATCTAAATTTTCAGGAGGATACAACTTGATGAGTTGTATCAGAGAAATACCCACTCTCAAAGGAGATAATTATGGAGAGTGGAAGAAAAGATAGACTTAGCGTTTATCTTAGCCGAGGTGGACTGGTCCTCACTATAAGACGACCCAACGAGCCTACGGCACGGTGAGGGGTCAAAATGAGGATGATATCTTGCTTGGCGAGAAAAGACAGAGAGATCATGCTCCCTTACGGATGTCTTATGACCTAGAGCATAAGAATGGACCACGACCAACAAGAAATGTATGGTCGTGATAAAGAACACGATTGAGCCCGCAATTGTGGGCTCAATCGCAGAATGTGATCATCACACGAATACCTTGATAAAATAAAGAGTCGGTTCATGGCTCTTCAAAGACATATGCAACACAAATTGATTAAATGACTTGTGACAGAAAGGTATTCTGGTGGTGGGATAAGAGAACACATATTGAGGATGAGCAACTTGGCATCCAAGCTCAAACCAATGGATTTGGCACTCAAGGATGAGTTCCTTATTCACTTGATTTTTGCTTCATTGCGGAAAAGTTTGACACTTTTGTTGTCAATTACAATATGCACTCGATAAATGGGACTTAGAAAATGCATAGCAATGTGTGTTCAAGAGGAGGAAAGAATTAAAACCTCACATGGTGGATCTATCAACTATGTGAAGGATAACAAGAAAAGAACTTCCACAAGACCTCCTTCTCAAGAAACAAGGAAAAGCCTCGTCCATCACCTCAACAGAATAAATTTGTTTGTAGACAAAGATCGGTGCCTTCATCAGAAGAAGACAGACACTACAAGAAGAACTGCCCGATTACTTAAAGATGATAATGGCAAAGAAAGGTGAGAACATTATTACATTCATAAATGAATGCTTGTATGTACAATATTCAAATCCACTTGGTGGATTGACTCAGAGCAACTGCTCATGTTGCTAATTCCTTCTGAGGATTCCGTTCGACGAGGACTACGCAAAGAAACGAAAGATGCATTAAAGTCGCAAATGGAGTACAAGCGGTTGAAGTCATGGCGATCTTTCATTAGAGTTAGCTAATGGCTCCAATCTTTACTTAGAGATGTTCTTTTGTTCCCTCTCTCAGAGGAATTTGATTAGCGTTTCCAATTTGGACAAAGATGGTTATGATTGTAATTTTGGAAATGGCAAGTGCGAAATATTATTTAATAAAGAATGTGTTGGTCTTGCCATATTACAAAATGAGCTTTATTTGTTATCATTGTGTGATGATGTGAATGTCGTATGCGATAATGAGAACGTCGCGTGCGAAAGTGATCAATCCTCGTCTCACGAATGTAAATGAAAACGAAAGAGAACTCATAATGAATCGTCGAAATTATGGCAATCGTCGTTTAGGCCATATTTGAAGGGAGAATAGAAAGACTAGTTAAGAATGAAATTCTTCCTCTATTAGAGTTCTCAGACTTGGAACAATGCAGAGAATGCATTAAAGGAAAATATGTAAAGAAAATTAAGAAAGACGCAAAAAGAAGCACAGGAGTTCTACAAATTGTTCACACAGACATTTGTGGTCCTTTTCCTGTGAAAAGTGTGGATGGTTATGACTCGTTCATAACATTCACAGATGACTACTCCGCACAGGAGTTCTACAAATTGTTCACACAGACATTTGTGGTCCTTTTCCTGTGAAAAGTGTGGATGGTTATGACTCGTTCATAACATTCACAGATGACTACTCCCGTTATGGATATATTTATCCAATCAAAGAAAGAAATGAAGCCTTAGATAAATTCAAGATATTTAAGGCTGAAGTTGAAAACCAACACGATTTAAAGATTAAGATAGTTCGATCTGATCGTGGGGGAGTACTACTATCGACATACCCCATATGGACAAGTTCTGGACCTTTGCGAGGTTCTTACAGAAAATGGCATAGTAGCCCAAGATTCTACACCGGCGAACCTCAAGAAAATGGAGTAGCTGAAAGACGCAACTGCACTCGATGGATATGGTGCGAAGCATGATGAGCTACTCCACACTCCCATTGAGCTTATGGATGGAGGCGTTAAAACCGCCATTCATATTCTCAATAGAGTGCCTAGTAAGTCGGTGCCCAAAACACCGTGCGAGTTGTGGATGTGAAGAGTTCCTCACTAAACCACTTGCGTGTGTGGGGAGTCTCGCTGAGGCTAAAGTATTTAACCCAAACCTTGGGAAGCTAGATCCCAAAACGAAGTTGTCATTTCATTGGCTACCCCGAAAAGTCAAAAGGTTTTCGTTTCTACCGTCGAGACATGTATATACAAAGTTTGTAGAAACGAGACACGCTGCCTTCTTAGAGGATGAAATGATGAGGGGGAGCATGGTAGCTCGAGAGATTGATCTTGAAGAGAAGCGGTATATGTGCCCACTCCAATGATTCAAGAGCCACTCTTCTCACTACTCACAGCCATTTGCACCGACGGAGATCTTGTGGTGCGGCTTTTTGTTATTGTTCCTCCCGTAGCAACAATGAATGAGAATGAGGAACCTATTCTTCAGATCCTATAGAACCCATTGCCACAAATGAAGGGGAGCAACAGAACCTCAAAATGTAAGATGTACCAAATATGGAGGCCCCGAGGAGGTCTCAAAGAGTAAGAAGATCGACTATCTCTCGATGATTATCGATTTATCATACGTAAGAATTTCAAATGGAGGATGACCCCACCTCATTTGAAGAAGCCATGAGGAGCTTAAAATTCTTTAAAATGGCTTGAGGCCATGGAAGAGGAAATGAGGTCCATGAAGACTAATAAAGTCCGGGACTTGGAAATTGTTCCTAAAGGAGCCAAAACAAGAGGGTCAGAAATGGGTCTACAAACAAAACTCGACTCCCAAGGAATGTAGAAAGATACAAAGCGCGACTTGTGGCAAAAGGATTTACACAAAGAGAAGGGATTGATTACAATGAGACATTTTCTCCGGTCTCATGTAAAGATTCTTTGTAATCATAATGGCATTAGTAGCACATTATGATTTAGAGTTACATCGATGGATGTAAAGACGGCATTTCTTAATGGGGATTTGGAGGAAAATATTTACATGGCACAACCAAAAGGTTTTGTCATGGAAGAAAATGAAAGAATGGGATGCCGCCTAAAGAAATCAATCTATGGGTTAAAGCAAGCTTCAAGACAAAGTGGTACTTGAAGTTTGACAAGATAATAAGAAAATTTGGGTTTAAAGAGAATGTAGAAGACAACCGTGTCTATACAAAGTTTAAAGATGGGAAATTTATCTTCCTAATCTCAGTATGTGGATGATATCCCATCGGCTAGTAGTAATGTCATCTCTCTTCGAGACGAAGAGATTTTTGTCCTCAAACTTTGATATGAAAGATCTTGGTGAAGCTTCGTTCGTTCTAGGATCGAAATTCACCGGATAGAAACAAAGGGATATTGGGACTATCACAAAAGACATATATAGAGAAAGTCTTAAAGAAATTTGGGATGCATAAATGTAGTCCTTCACCGCACCTATAGTCAAGGGCGGCAGATATGGGGATTTTCAATGCCCGGGAACGAAAGATGAGATCGATCAAATGAAAGCGGTTCCATATGCTTCATTGTCGGAAGCTTACAAGATGCTCAAGTGTGCACACGCATACGACTTAGCTTTTGTTACTGGTTACTTGGCGATTCCAGAGCAATCTCGAATAGAACATTGAAATTGATAAAGAAAGTCTTGCGTTATTTGCAAGGAACAAAAGGCCTCATGATGACATACTGAAGATCGATTACTCCATATAGTGGGGTATACTGATTCGATTTTGCGGAGATGATAGAAAGTCGACATCCGGATATGTCTTCACTCTCATTGGAGGAGCTATATCGTGGAAAAGCTCAAAGCAAACCGTCACTACATCGTCCACAATGTATGCCGAGTTTGTAGCATGTTATGAGGCTACGGGCGGTGTGAATCGGCTAAAGAAGTTCATACCGGTTTAAAAGTGGTTGACGACATCAATAGACCACTTAAGTTGTCTTGCGATAATGAACCAAGAGTAATGTATGCCCACAACAATAAGTCAAGTGGTGCGCCAAACACATTGACATAAAGTACTATGTTGTGAAAGATAAAGTTCGGGATCAAATTATAAGTCTTGAGCATATAAGTACATGAAAGATGTTAGCGGATCCGCTTACTAAAGGCTTACCACCCAGCGTGTTCAGAGAACATATAGCCAGCATGGGTTTAAGGAAAGCCTATGAATCTGGACTAAAAGATGGCCCAAAAGATTAAAGTAACTATTTGAACAATGAGGTGTATTGTAGCTATTGAATCTATCGGCAATTGACCGTGACGATGAGACATGTTCTATGCACTAATCGTGATGGAATCAAGAAAGTCAAAAGCAATTAAAGATAAAGTATAGAGTGAGATCAAGGGAGAATGTTAGATTGATCTCGGGGCATTTGGCCCAACTACCAAATGCCCACCCCTCGATCGCGCCTCGATCGAGCGCGCCCGACAGATGGTGGTGGGCCTGTCGCCTTGACGCTTATAAAGAGAAGGGGCAAGGCAAGACGATCACGAGGTTGGCTCGCGCATACAAACCCTAACACACAAACCCTAATCCGATCCAGAGGCGGCTGAGCGACGGAAGTCCACCGCGCCTCCACCGACGATGCCGACCACCGACGGCCACGCCTCGCTTCGGGACACGACACCGCCGCCAAGCTTCGCCCCTCTCCACCGGCCGTCGCCGCCTCTAGCGAGATCTCAAGGACGATCCGCAATGGCCAACTCGTCATCGTCTACATCGGACGGTAAACCCGTAACCCCGAAACCATAATCTCTCTCTCGGTTACCCTCAAGAACACCATGAACCCAAAGAGAAAAGAACCGAACGGATCTAACGGATCTAACAGCCAGCTCTCTTCTGAGAGGATTGACACAGTTCCAGTTGCCAAATGTGTGTCTTGTAGTTGTAGCCTTTATGTCCTTGTCCATCATTCCTTGGTTCCATTGGTGGCAAGTTACTTTCTTTTGTTACCATCTATCAAGGCACGGTGGAACCCAAGTTATTAACAGCAAAATTTGATAGATGAGTTCAGGAATGGATAAATTGTTTTAAGAGTATTCAGTGCCACAGATGATCATTTGTCTGGATTTTACTCTTACATGATCCATCTATTAGTCACTATCTGTAGAATAAATCATTGAAGAAACAATATCATTGTGTAACTGAAAACGGCAAGGAGCACATTTCCATATTTGACTATCAGCCTAAGCAAGTATGTTTTTTTTTTCATTTTCTATCTCGAGTGGTCATATGGGGAACTAGATGAAGTTGCCTAAAGCATATGGGCATATTTATTTTAGCTCAAATCATCCATTATCAAACTAACATCATACAAAAGCCGTATAGCTTGAGTTTTGAAGTGGTCCATGGATTGACATGATCTCCACTATATCGTGCTAGTCAAACCCACTATGTAAATTAGTTGTCTAACCTAACCCTAGTTCAGAACATTCAGATGCAAATCTAATCATCCTCCTGTCTTCCGGTAAAATACTAACTCTTAAGCCATTGCATATCCTCTGCACACGAAATTTAATAGCAAACCAACAAGCCAGAAGCCAAAATAGCATTGGTCGTATCTACAGCTGTAACTTTGTAGTTAAGATAAGAGTAAAGAGCAAACCATGATATTTTGCAGAGCTAATAATGTATAGACGAGATAGTTACATCTTATACGTTGATAGAAACACATCAATAACATACAGAATCAGAGCAACCCCTACCCAAGAACATATCTCTCACTCCCCTACGAGCAGTTGCGTAAAAGAACAAAATATATATTTTTTCTTAACTAATAAAAGAAGAAATTTACTTTATGTAAGAGGAGGATCATCCCACCTCTACATATGTAAAAAAACCAACAAAATTCCGCACGCACTTAGACCACCGTGTTACATGGTTGCGCCTCACATCTACGCTGTCACCGCCCGCTCTTCTTCCTCTGATTCCGTCTCCCCCTTCTACCCCGCCGCCCTTAATTCACATGCTTTCGACCTCACTGTCACCAAAACTACCTTCACCACCAACCATTCGCGTGTACCCTCCACTCCTCGGTGCTTGCAGAGCCCCCATATTACATTCATCGTCTCCTTTCTGCTCCCTCACCCTCTCATCTCATGTAAAATTTATGTTTACAGAGTTACTAACAACAAAAAAGACCACAAGGACGGACAACCTCCCTTGCCTTCTCAGCTCCCCCAAACTGGCCGCAAATAAACAACCCCTCCTCTCTCTCTCTCTCTCTCTCATCACTGTATCATACTACAACTGCATGCATATCCATTAAATTAATTGCTTCCATCTCAAACTCCGTAGCTTCCACCACCTAAACCCAAAAAAAATTGCGTAACCCAGCGGCGTGGCGGAGTCAACCGAGCCCAGCCGAGCGAGCGGCGATAAGTCTCCGGCGGAAACCCTAGCGGCCAATGGCGGAGGACGGCGAGAAGGCTACGGCCGCGGCGGCGGAGGGAGGAGCAGGTGGTGGTGGAGGGGGAGCAGGGGGAGAGGAGGAGAGCGTGAAGCTGTTCGTGGGGCAGGTGCCCAAGCACATGACGGAGGCGGAGCTGCTGGCCATGTTCCAGGAGGTGGCCATCGTCGACGAGGTCACCGTCATCAAGGACAAGGCCACCAAGGCCTCCCGAGGTGCGGATCCGTACGCCCGGATCTGGGCTTGCGAGCCTAGCTCGCGTTTTGCCGCGGTTCGGGCTCGATTTGGGCCAATGCCGCGGCGAAATTCGAGTTTTCCGCTGTTCCCTCGCGCCAAAAGTTTTCGTACTATGTTGAGTTTTTTTTTTTTGGTTCTCCCTCGTGTCGTCGTGTGCGCTTTGTGGCGATTGTTCGGCGCAATGCCGTCGGAAGAATTTTAGTGTTTTGGGAGGAATTTGTGGTGTTTTTGAGTTGTTCCTCTTGTGGGCGTTGATTTGCTCCAATTCTGGAGGGAGATCTCGCGTTGAATTCTCTGATTACTGGGGTTCTGAGCTCGAATTTTGAGTTCTATCTGTCTGAATTGCGTTAGGTTTGTGGATTTGCTCCAATGCCGGTCATAATTTTGCTTTTTAGTCCTTTGTTTTCGAAAGTTCAGTTTTCTCGGTACAATTTGTATTTTCCATGGTTCTTTGTGTGTGTGGTGTACTGCCGTACTGGTGTGGCTTGACCTTGGTTTGGAGCAATGCAGGCGTATATTTGCGTGGAATTTTTCGTACTTTGTGGATTGGAGTGATCATGTTCCAACTCTCATGCTTCTTCATGTTTCTGTAGTCATATTATTTAATGATAGACATTCCAGTGGATACATACATATATTTGGAATTCCACCGTATATAGATCAGCGTGCATCGTTTGAGACAAACATGATTTGTTTAATAAAAATGGTGTAGTTAATACTTAGACTTTATTTGGCTGGATCACAATCCTGACTTATTCGTTTAAATTCTGATCCACCCACGTAGATCCTAATCGAAAATGTACAAATTTCCTAAGCAAGTTAGTTCCCTTTTTTAGATGGATTTATTTAGATGAGCAGACATGCCAGCTCTCTTCTGAGAGGATTGACACAGTTCCAGTTGCCAAATGTGTGTCTTGTAGTTGTAGCCTTTGTGTCCTTGTCCATCATTCCTTGGCTCCATTGGTGGCAAGTTACTTTCTTTTGTTACCATCTATCAAGGCACGGTGGAACCCAAGTTATTAACAGCAAAATTTGATAGATGAGTTCAGGAATGGATAAATTGTTTTAAGAGTATTCAGTGCCACAGATGATCATTTGTCTGGATTTTACTCTTACATGATCCATCTATTAGTCACTATCTGTAGAATAAATCATTGAAGAAACAATATCATTGTGTAACTGAAAACGGCAAGGAGCACATTTCCATATTTGACTATCAGCCTAAGCAAGTATGTTTTTTTTTTTCATTTTCTATCTCGAGTGGTCATATGGGGAACTAGATGAAGTTGCCTAAAGCATATGGGCATATTTATTTTAGCTCAAATCATCCATTATCAAAATAACATCATACAAAAGCCGTATAGCTTGAATTTTGAAGTGGTCCATGGATTGACATGATCTCCACTATATCGTGCTAGTCAAACCCACTATGTATAATTAGTTGTCTAACCTAACCCTAGTTCAGAATATCCAGATGCAAATCTAATCATCCTCCTGTTTTCCGGTAAAATACTAACTCTTAAGCCATTGCATATCCTCTGCACACGAAATTTAATAGCAAACCAACAAGCCAGAAGCCAAAATAGCATTGGTCGTATCTATAGCTATAACTTTGTAGTTAAGATAAGAGTAAAGAGCAAACCATCGTATTTTGCAGAGCTACTAATGTATAGACGAGATAGTTACATCTTATACGTTGATAGAAACACATCAATAACATACAGAACAACCCCTACCCAAGAACATAGCTCTCACTCCCCTACGAGCAGTTGCATAAAAGAACAATTTTTTTTTCTTAACTAATAAAAGAAGAAGTTTACTTTGTGTAAGAGGAGGATCATCCCACCTCTACATATGTAAAAAAACCAACAAAATCATGCGCATACTTAGACCACCGTGTTACATGGTTGCGCCTCACATCTACGCTGTCGCCGCCCGCTCTTCTTCCTCTGATTTCGTCTCCCCCTTCTAACCCGCCGCCCTTGATTCACATGCCTTCGATCTCACTGTCGCCAAAACCACCTTCACCACCAACCATTCGCGTGTGTCCCCCACCCTCGTCTCCTTTCTCCTCCCTCACCCTCTCATCTCATGTAAAATTTATGTTTACAGAGTTACTAACAACAAAAGAAGACCACAAGGACAGAACAACCTCCCTTGCCTTCTCAGCTCTCCCAAACTGGTCGCAAATAAACAACCCTCCTCTCTCTCTCTCTCTCTCTCTCTCATCACTGTATCATACTACAACTGCATGCATATCCATTAAATTAATTGCTTCCATCTCAAACTCCGTAGCTTCCACCACCTAAACCCAAAAAAAAATTGCGTAACCCAGCGGCGTGGCGGAGTCAACCGAGCCCAGCCGAGCGAGCGGCGATAAGTCTCCGGCGGAAACCCTAGCGGCCAATGGCGGAGGACGGCGAGAAGGCTACGGCCGCGGCGGCGGAGGGAGGAGCAGGTGGTGGTGGAGGGGGAGCAGGGGGAGAGGAGGAGAGCGTGAAGCTGTTCGTGGGGCAGGTGCCCAAGCACATGACGGAGGCGGAGCTGCTGGCCATGTTCCAGGAGGTGGCCATCGTCGACGAGGTCACCGTCATCAAGGACAAGGCCACCAAGGCCTCCCGAGGTGCGGATCCGTACGCCCGGATCTGGGCTTGCGAGCCTAGCTCGCGTTTTGCCGCGGTTCGGGCTCGATTTGGGCCAATGCCGCGGCGAAATTCGAGTTTTCCGCTGTTCCCTCGCGCCAAAAGTTTTCGTACTATGTTGAGTTTTTTTTGGTTCTCCTCGTGTCGTCGTGTGCGCTTTGTGGCGATTGTTCGGCGCAATGCCGTCGGAAGAATTTTAGTGTTTTGGGAGGAATTTGTGGTGTTTTTGAGTTGTTCCTCTTGTGGGCGTTGATTTGCTCCAATTCTGGAGGGAGATCTCGCGTTGAATTCTCTGATTACTGGGGTTCTGAGCTCGAATTTTGAGTTCTATCTGTCTGAATTGCGTTAGGTTTGTGGATTTGCTCCAATGCCGGTCATAATTTTGCTTTTTAGTCCTTTGTTTTCGAAAGTTCAGTTTTCTCGGTACAATTTGTATTTTCCATGGTTCTTTGTGTGTGTGGTGTACTGCCGTACTGGTGTGGCTTGACCTTGGTTTGGAGCAATGCAGGCGTATATTTGCGTGGAATTTTTCGTACTTTGTGGATTGGAGCGCCGACTTAAGCTGGTTCGGATTGGCGTCAGATAATCCTAAGATGAGCTTGGTTTGGACTTCTGTTTGGTGATTTGACTCTGTAGTTTTAACATTTAATCTTGGCGTAGGATTCTCATGTCTTTTTTTTTTTAAGTTTGCGCCATGCCTAGTTCTGTTGTTCAAAGGGGTTGGTTCCAATCTGGCAAAGTAAATTTTATCTTTTGGCGGTATTTTGGGTTCCCCCATTCATTTAACTTAATTTGACGCAATGCATGATTTTTTTTGTTTGTATTGTTGTTCGGTCACTCCTCTTGTCAGTAGAGCTTGATGACTGGTTGTGGTGATAAAATTCTGAAATTTCTCACAGCATTTCTTATTATTAGGCCTTGGTTTTCAATTTAGACTATGCCATGGAGACCTGGAGGGTTTTTCATTCTGGTCGGTTTGAACTGGCCTTGTACAATTCTGCCACGAGAATTTGATGTTTCCAGTTTTTTCTTTGAGCTTACAAGTTTGAAATGCAATAATCATAAGTAAATTATGTTCTGCTACATGTGGAGATTTGGTTGGAGTGGACCTTGCAGCAAAATTAGAAATGTTGCCTTGTTTTCCATAAAAGCTGTTTGTTACTTTAGACATTGATAAGCCAGATGTGCCCATGCTAACGCTTTTTCCTTCGTCTTTGTGGCACTGCAGCCTGATAGTGTTTTTCTGGTTCTTCATTTTGTTCATCTGCCAATTAATTTTGTTAGAGGTATATTGTTGCATGTGTATTTCTCCATTGTATAAGTGGTTATCTGTATATATGTTATATTTGTACTGTATATATGTTGGCCTATTGGTCTCACGATGAATACATATGCTATTCATAACATAGTATCAGAGCAAACCTAGGGTTTTGCTTGTCAAGCCGCCGCTGGTTCTTCTTCCAGCCGCTGCCTGGCTTTGCCCGTCGCTTGTCGCCATAATCTTCGCGGAGCACTCCTTCGACCAGATGTGTCGATCTCCTTGCCACCCGGTGCTCTGTCGCCCAGGGAACTGCCGCTTCGACTCGGGAAGTCGCCGCTTCGGCTCGGGGAACCGCCGACGTTGCCGTAGGGGGGAACCGCCGACGTTGCGCCGCTGTCTTGGTATGCAGCCACCACTGGGGTATTCTGTTTCTGAGGAATGGTTTATCGCCTTCGTCGATCTCTTTACGGCCTGGTTTGATCGTTTTTCTTTTGTTGCCAAACAGTGCTCATGATCCTACTCTTTTTATTCACACTTCGCCTCATGGTCGGACACTTCTCCTTTTATATGTTGATGATATGATCGTTACTGGAGATGATTCTCAGTACATCACTTTTGTCAATGAGCGTTTTAATGAGTACTTTCTCATGTTTGATCTGGGTCATCTTTGCTACTTTCTTAGGGTTGACGTTCTTTCTACACTTGAGGGTTTCTATCTGTCCTAAAAAAGTATATCCAGGATCTTCTTGGTCGCGCTTCTCTTACACCGCTGAGACTCCTATGGAGCTTAATGTTTATCTTCGACCCATTGATGGTGAGCCTCTTATTGATCCTACTCGCTATCGTCACCTTGTTGGGAGTCTTGTTTATCTGGGTGTCACTCGTCCTGACATTTCATATCCTGTGCATATCTTGAGTCAATTTGTTTCGGCTCCCACTCAGCTCTACTATAGTCATGTTCTTCGTGTTCTGTGATATCTTTGTGGAACCATCACTTGTCGTCTATTTTTCCCTCTCTCCAGCTCTTTACAGCTCCAGGCATATTCTGATTCCACTTGGACTAGTGATCACTTTGATCGCCGGTCTCTTTCTGCCTATTGTGTTTTTCTTGGTGGTTCTCTCGTTGCTTGGAAGACTAAGAAGCAGACAACAGTTTCTCGTTCGAGTGCTAAGGTTGAGTTGCTAGCTATGGCTTCGTTGACTGCAGAGGTTACTTGGCTACGGTGGTTACTTGAAGATTTTGGTGTTTCAGTTTCAGCACCCACTTCTTTTTTGTTTGACAGTACAGGGGCTATTAGTATTGCTAGAGATCCGGTGAAGCATGAGCTTAATAAGCATATTGGTGTTGATACTTCCTACATGCGGACACAGGTGCAGGACCAGGTTATTGCTCTTCAGTATGCGCCCTTTAGAGTTTCAGTTGGCAGACTTCTTCACAAAGGCGCAGATTAGAGCCCAGCACATCTTCCATCTCTCCAAACTTAATATTGTTGATCCACCATACGTTTGAGGGGAGGGTGTTAGATGTATATTGTTACCTGTGTATTTCTCCATTGTATAAGGGGTTATCTGCATATATGATATATATCATATATGTACTGTATATATATTGGCTCAATGGCCTTATGATGAATACAAGCGTTATTCATTACAAATTTGACCTTAATTTTAGATATTGTGAACCTATTGCAGGGTGCTGCTTCCTGATATGCCCCTCGAGGGATGAGGCTGACAAGGCTGTAAATGCGTACCATAATAAGCACACACTCCCTGGGGTATGTGAGCATTCTAATCTTGCTCTATTTACATGTTTTCCATGCCATCTACCTAGGTGGAATTGTTATAAACTGAACCCACTGTAGGATCCTTTAGCTCTTTCTGGGTCGCAAATTATGGGTGATTTATGAATATTCCATAATCTGGTTGACAGGGGCCACGCTGGAAACTAATGCATGTCTTTAGCTGTTTGGTGGCACCAAATGAAATCTTTGGTGGGACACTCTGGGGACATTAGATTTAGTGACTTTGGTGGGTGGTTTAAAATTTGGAACTGTTTGTGTTGAATATCTGTGGGTTCCTTCTAATTCTATTAGGATAACCCTTTTCCGGGGTTGCTTTATTGCTGATATTAAGGGTATTTTTTTTTATATAGTTAACCTAGGTGGTAATTTTCCTTTTCTTTCTTGCGCTTAGGAGACATATTATAAGCTTTAAGCTTTCTTAAATATGAGTTCTTGCTGAGTACAGGCCTTGCTATGTGATTATCCAATTGGAATGTGCTGTTCTGATACAATAAAGTCTTTTTAAATAGATGGCTAGAAAGTACGTCAGAACATGCTCCGTAGACAAGATAACACCCATGCAATACAAATAATCATGTTTGTACCGTCCATGAATTATCTTTAGTTATCTGTTAAATCTTTTGTTCACAATTGTGATATAGATAAAGCAGAAAGCAACTATAGACATGGAGTATGGGATTTTTTGCGTTCATGATTAGTGTAAACTGTAAATTTCATCTTTTTGTTCCCAAAACCCTAGTCTTTCTACTCTCCAAGAATGTGAACTAGGGAATATTTTGTTCTTATTGTTGGACAGTAGGAGCAATGGTGAAGGAGGTTTCCTTCCATGGTTATTTTAGCCTGACCGTGGGCATGTTGATGGTGGCAGTTGGTGAACGTTGTAGTTGCAAATTGTACATCTAGATTAGTAAACATAAGCTCATCTTAAGAGGAAGTTCTGATTCCAGTCAGCTGTATTCTTACAAACATACCATGCGACGTTATGTATTCCCCACGGACGGCGCCAGTTGTCGCCGATCAAATCGCCGATCTTACAAACATATCTAAAAAACAGAGGAAAATGACACGTATCTCCTGGTAAGATATAGGGTTGCTCTTTATTGCTATGAACTGGCTATTACAAGGGGTGCCTTGAATCAGGACTAAGGCTAATCCCTGTACACTGGAGCGTATTGCTTGCTAGAGTGATGTGGACTAATCGAATGGTGGGCTTCTTGAATGCCTTCCAATCGATCTTCTTGTGTTGTCTTCCGTTGTGTCCCTCTCCCTCAGCCTTCTGCGATCCCTCTTAAGTAGTGGATGAAGCGTTGGCGGTTATCCCTTGGAGAGACGCCAGTTGGGAAGTGACGCGTCTGGTCGAGGAAAGGTGGCAGTTGACAATGTATCAACTGCTATGCGGTTGTATGTTTTTGAGACTTATAACCGTTTGTCCAGTGTATCAGGATCATGTAACGTCGCATGTTATGGAACGTGTAGCACGTGTTCCATTCATCACACGGAAGAGGATATACCCAGAGGTAGTTCCAGGTACCAGTTCATATTCTTACGATCAGTTAGCTGATCGTGGACTAGGATCAGGACTTTGTCCGACCAGGGTATTTATGATGCAACCCCTGGAACCCTTCGACCAGTGTGGTCGTAGGTCTTAGGGGTTACGACCATGGAAATATATGGTCTTCTCTATGTATTAAAATAATACATAAATGGTTTAATCCTCATCACCCACCAAGTATAAACTTGTGTAGCATCTGTCAGCAGAGGGCTGGTCAAAACATTTGGGCCAATTGACAAAAGATATATTTGGTTGGAGAACAAACAAGGTTACAGTTAACCTTAGGCAAGGGTCACACTAGTGACTAGTGTTGTTACCACATTATGCTGCAAGTAGTGGGTGCAGAGATAAAAAAACCCGGTCGGTTACCGCCGGTAACCGGTCTTACCGGTCGGGTCCGGGAACGGAAAATCCGTCCGGTTTTTCCCGGTTTAGTAAATTCAAATTCAAATTTTCGAATTTCGGATGGTTTTTAAGCAAATTCAAATGAATTTCATCTGGTTTTTTCCCCGGTAAATCCGGTAACGTAACCGGCCGGTTACCGTTTCCGGCCAGTCACCGGTAAACTGGCCGGTTCCGGGTTTTTTAACCCTGAGTGGGTGTGCTATTTTTGACGGCAATAAAGTTGGATCTGTGGTAAATTTAACTTGTGGTCACCAACCACAGCGGACTAGGCTTGTGACACACGTAATCAACGTTAGACCACCAATATGGCCATCACACTTTTGTACCCATCTTGTATGGAAAATGAACTGATTGTAGCTTCCGTTTTATGGCACACCTAACTGAGATCCCAACCAAACAATGGACTCAGTGTGGCATGCCTAACCCCTAGTGTGGCTGGTTGTGGCCTGGCTCCTATCGAACACTGCCAAAATGTTTACGTAGATGCAACAGTTGGGTATGATTAAAACTTTTGGACTAGGTGCAAAATCTCATGAACGTGAGTACTTTGCTCCTAGCTGAAGTTGCAACTAAAGTACATTTTTGTTTATGCCTATCTGCTTGGATGTTCTTCTTTTGTGTTGGGCCAAAAAAAAATTATTCATGTTGAAGTACAAGTGAATTGTCCGTCTTTTCTCATCAGTTTAAGCTTTTAAGTGAACTGGTTGGTGCACGCAACTTAATATGGTATCAGAGCCAAGAGGTCTTGAATTCAAGACCCGGTTGGTGCAATTAAAGAAAAATAATTGTAGCTCATTTCTATTCCACGTCTTAGGCCTGAGGGAGCCTACACGTGAGGGGAGTGTTGAAGTATAAGTGAATTGTTTGTATTTCCTCATCAGATTAAGTTTTTGGGTGGACTGGTTGGTGCATTCAACTCAATACTTCATGGTGATAAAGAACTTCATGATTGCACTAGACCTAGAAAGTTGATAGTTCATACCAAGGATCAAAATCTCGGATCCGGGGAGTTTCCCGGCCATCGGCCGATACCGGTAACCGGCTGGTTACCGGAAATTTCAAAAAAAACCGATGCGAATTCAAATTTTGAATTTTGAATCCGTCTTTTTGCCGGACCGGTAACCGGTAAAACCGGCCAAAAAAATCGGGAAAAACCGGAAAAACCGAAAAATGGTGAAAATGGTAATTATCAAATTTAAATGTGGAATAATGCAAATATTAATGAGAAAGTGTTTCAAGTTATACATAAAAAGTCATTCTTGGTTGCTGCACTCTCTAGAGCAGTCCTCTCGTCTCGTCCAAGTGTTCTAAAGTATGTAACCAAATAAAAAACATAAGTTAATGATAATGAATGATAGCTTGACTAGCATACGAAAAACAATAATGAGAAGTAATTCATACCAATACATTGTCGAGAAACGCGAAGGTTGTGCAATGTAGTCGTTGTTATCATAGAGTATAACTCCTTCAAATTGTGCTAGGTGAGCCTTGTATTGATCCCAAGTGTGTGTTTCGTGGGCATATTGTAGCCAATGATTGTAAAGTTGTTGGCAATATATGGGTTCGACCCACTGGTAAACATTTCTGGCATTGGTATTGAAGGACACAAGACCGTAATGGGAACTAGGATCAGAAGAGATGTCGGACAAATGAGAGTCATCTCCAGAAGGCAATAGATTGGCATCTCGACGTCCATAAGTCCGAGTGGATCTAGAGCTATCATGGGATTCATAGGAAGAAGAGTCATGTGGCTGATATTGATCTTTTCGGCGACCCTTACCCCTCGTGTAGGTCTTACCAAATAGTTTTGAAGTATGACAACCATGGTCTTCATCCTGAGTAGCATGTGTGAAGTTTTGCTTGCATGTGAATTCCAATGGTTGGTCTTGTCCTGCATCATGAGCTGTCCCACCATCAGCACCATCATCGGACGACGGAGAGCTACTATCACTAGACTCTTGGTACTGGACTTCATCAGATGGCAGACTTTCTGTTTCGTCGTCGCTTCCCACAATATCCTTCTCAATGGCCTTTTTCTTCTTCTTGTCGGGCACTTGTTTCCTTGTTTGTATAAGTGAGGCAAAGTCTTCAGCCAATTTTTCAGTTGGTTGGCTACAATATTTCCTTTTCCCAAGATGACTCTTGCCAATATTTTTCATTGTCCATGGCTTCAATGGTTCATCATCTAGTGCTTTATTCAATTCCTTTTGAGGGATGTCATCAACTACAACTGTAGATGGCATGGGGGGCTCACCTTCCTCGTCGAGTAGGGGCTCTGATTGTATCATGGAGCTATCAAGCCACTCATGGATTGGGTTCTCTCTGTCGTACAGAGTGGCATTGATTAGATCGCCAAAAGGATCTACATCCCTATCTTCATTTCTAGTCTCATGCTCTTGCAATCGTAGCCTTAAATTGTAGTGGACATACACGAGTTTATATAGTTTCTTGTATCCAAGACGGTTCCTCAATTGTGTATGTACCAATGCAAATGTGCTCCAATTTCGTTCACATCCACTGGACGAAACACATTGCGAGACAATCCGCAAGGCATATTTTGTTAATGTCGGTGTTTGTGCTCCAAACGTCATCCACCATGTAGCTACAAGTAACATAAAATTTGTGTTAAACTAATAGTGATGGGTCATTTTCCATGTATATGTAAGTTCGTAACAACATACCTGCAGAATGACGATTAGCACTCATGTGAGCCTCATTTGAAGCAAATAAACCTCGTCGATTACGGTATTGTTCTAGCTCGCCTAGAGCCTGCACTGCGTCGTCGGGTGTATCGGCTATTCTTTGAATCGCCATTTGTCAGGGAAGCGACGAGGGCTGGATTCTTCCCCACATTATAGAAGCGGCTCTGCGGATTTAGCAACGATGCTGTGCAAACAAACACACTTAGAATGTTAGAAAAAATACAACAAATATGTGATATTTATTTGGATTTAGGAAACTATGAACTTGCCTGGAACTATGTACGTGCGGTCCTTCATCATTGCAATTCTTATATTAACAATCTTTATGACACGACCATAAGTGGCATCATCTTCTTCGAAGACGCCTTGAAGTTCAAATTGAGTTCGTGACGCCTTTCCAACCATTCTGTCCATCATGCGGGTTTCGTTGGTCGACATATCTCGAGTAGCTCGTAAATTGGTTCTACCAATTTTATGACCCAATCCATACTCGACCACCATTGCTACTTGTGAGGCAGGAATACATGTATTCTCCTTCCTCGGTCGTGCTCAAATGGTTGGAGCCCCATACATCTGACACCATCTACTTCGTGAATTTTGCTTTTCTATCCCAAAAACTTTTCAAGAAAATGAATGTGGTTCCAAACCTTGTGGCGTTTGGACGAACTATCTCCCCTCCAATTTGTTGGCGCATTTCATTATGGAGGCGACTGTGGTTGTATAGGAACCGACAAATCCTCTTAGTTGCCTTGACAACTGCATCAACCTCCTCGAACTGACCAATATCCTTCAACATGAGGTTGACGGTGTGCGCTGCACATGACTGCCAGACTAAAGTTGGATACTCTTCAATTACCAGTTGGCATGCTTTCTTATAGTTCGCACCATTGTCAGTCACAATCTGCATGACATGTTTAACTCCAACTTCTTCCACAACTCTACGAATCTCACGATACAAAAAATCAGCATTTTGTATATCACCAGTTGCATTCGATGACTTATGGAAAAACATTCTTCCATTGCAGTACAACATGAAGTTAATGATACTCATTTGTGTAGGCTCAGTCCAGGAATCACACATAATAGAGACTCCATATATATCCCAGTCTTCTTTGAACTGTGCTACGTATTCCTTTACTTCTTGTTCGTTGGCATCAAGATATGTCCCATCGATTTCATGCCCTCTTGGTGACGGAACCCCTTTGCCAAGTTCTTGTGTCTCTTTGATGGCGGCACGAAAATAAAGACACTCTGCCTTAACTCCAGCAATGTCATTACTATGGAACCACTTAGACCAAATTTTTCAAGTTTTGACTTTGCTTCTCCGCGAAGTGTTGTATCAATGCGGGGTTAGACGGGTGCCCGACTGCGCAAAATATCAGGATCAACTCTCATGGACTGTGACCTGCCAAACATTGATGGATTTAGAAACCATCACCTACAATAATCCAAACAGGATGAAAATTGTTAGTGCATCTTGTGTCATGTCCTCACCTCCTAGTCTAGCTGTGGTGGTTTACTTACACTCATTTGCATGTTAAATAATTTCAGATTTAGTATCACCTGCATACTAAGTAGAAATCAGCTAGGTTCTAGTTTGCTATTCTGTTTTTGGAGTACATTTTATCCATACTTTACAAAGAACCTTTTGCAACAAATGATTTTGTACCCTTGGTTCATTGTATCGGACTATAATTACTCTAGTATTTCACCCTTGGTCCAAATGTGAACCCTCCACAAATGCATTCAAGATGGTTTCCTACACTACGATCTCTCCTTCGTCCCTACAAACAATCAACTCAAAAACTCCACAAGTAGAAAAAAGTTTCAAACCTGCTGCTTGTGCTTGTGTTGCTGCTCCTACTTGCTTGTGCTTGTACTTGTGCTTGTGCTTGCTTGTGCTGCTGCTACTGGGTGTGTGCTGCCCTGGTTGTGGACCAAGTTAATGGAGGGAGAGAGGGAGGGAAGAGGGAGGCTTGCTGCCCTGGTTGTGCAAATGGATTAATGGGGGGAGAGAGGGAGGCAAGAGGGAGGCAATCAGGGAGCAAGAAAGAAAGTAAATTGAAGTGGGGAGCAGCCAAGGGAATAAAGGGATGATGGGGGCCTGCTGCACATGCAAGGGAGAAAAGGAATCCCAAGAAATGCAAGGGAGAAAAGGAATCCCAAGAATCCAAAAAAAATAAAATTCGTCTGGTTTTTTTTCTACCGGTAAACCGGTTACCGGCCGGGTTTTCTAACCCTGGTTCATACTCTTTCATCCTTAAGCTGTTCTCACCAAATTAATCACATAAAGAGAGAGACTGAAATGAATATCTAATCCCCGCTCCCACTAAGATGGGTATTATTGAGATATGAAGTAACATTGCATCATTTATGTGCTAACAGAGGCAAAAGTTCACCAGACAAGGATGGTGATACAAAACATACTATAAAGTCCTGTCAGAGACCCATATTCTAAGGGACAAAAAATTGGAATGCTTCAGATTACGGTAGTTAGCAAACACTCACTTGTGGAGCCAGTGAGACACATGCCCATGACTAGAGTTTTGTTTAAGTGATATAACTACTCTTGTGATGCCTTGTTTGGATATAGCTGACATGTCAGTCTCACCGGGTGCTAATTCGCACAAAAGGCAGCAACTCACACACGAACACTCCAAGATAAAAACAAAGAACAACTCACGAGATTTTTTGCTCTGCAATCAAGCTGCAGAATTCATTTTTCTTCTCCCCTTTTACTCTAGTCAAGAGAGTACACAGACGTTGCATGCAAACGTTACATGCAATGCTACTAATTGCACCCAGGGCACTAATTGCACGGCAATAAACGCACAAGTTACCTCCACGCACACTACTGCTTGCAGTTTCTAGCCTCATGCATAAACAAGAAACTGAAATGTAATTGCTGGCAGTTACCAAAACATAAAAGATGCAATCAAAGGATTAATCAACAAACACCCCTAATCCTTGACGCGATTTCTTGATTTCACGACGTCACCGCCATGTTGCTATCGTTGTAGCCGACTCACCAGCTGCGGATCGCCAACCTCTTGCCACGCCAGAGACTTTCTCCTTGTTGACACATGCACGGCCCTTCTTGCACGACTCATCGCGCCATTGACGGTTTTCAACACTTATCTTCAAGAAGTTTCGTTTATTCGACACGGTTAGCAACACAAACTCCTTTATGTGTTGTCGAACCCACGCACCGCTTCTACTATATGGTGCACTATTTGAGGGATGAGAGTCGCCTTGCCACGTAATCACTCTTGAGAGATAATACATTCGCCACGCCATTAGCGCCACCGCACCTATGCACCTAGCGTTCTTCTTCCGAGACACGGAGATGGGCGGACATTCGCCCATCTTGCCTTACCGGTTGACGACGACATTCCTTAGTAGCAAGTATTTGGGAGACATGCCGCCACCTCTCTTCACCGCTACCTCTTTGCCGCCACAACTTCACCGCCGGTGACATGACTCACCGAGTGACTCCAACCTCGATTCTTCCTACGACGGCGACCTCCATGCCATCGTCGTTTATCGTCCTCACGCCGACTCGTTTCCCGACAGCTTTGCACCGCCACACCTTGCCGCTGGTGACACAACTTGCCGGCGTATTTCACTTCTTCACCGCCGGTGACACACCTCGCCGGCGACTTCGACCTCTACCTTAGCTCCAATTGTCTTTCGCCGGTGACACAACTTGACGGCGATGGAGACTCAAACCGAAGGTTACACACTCTTGATTACTCACGCTTTCTCGTGGACACAACTAACACAAGAAGACACGCGAGTACTCTAGACACACGCTTTCTTGTGGACACATCTAACACAAGAACTCACGCGTACAACATGCATGGACTCAACTACATGCACTTACATAGGACGTGTCCATGAAAACGGACTCAGCGCCTCCACGCCCACGCTGCGTGCGCTGTGTGTTGCTTCAAAGTCCGAGCGGACACCGCTTCCGCTTCGCCCACATCGTCATTGCTGCACTCCACATGCACCAGGGCGACGAGGTTGCTGGACGTCTCGTACAGCTGCATCACGGAGGCCTCGCAGACCTTGATGCACTTGTACTCCTTCTGCGCCCGGTTCACCTCCTTCTTTGACACCTGTACCTTGACCAACGCCCTCGACGACGCAGTGCCAGCAGTGATGCTGCCGCTCTTGCATATCACCTAAGCCGTCGTGCTCCGCCGCTCGCCCCGAGAGCCGCAGATTCGACCGAGCCGCGCCTTTGCCTGACCGAGCCTCCGCTAGCTACCATGCCACACCGCAATACTGGTCGCGTGCCCCGTTGGCGCCACCGGGTGAGCACTCTTCTCACATTAAACCTCGCTCTGATACCAATTGTCAGTCTCACCGGGTGCTAATTCGCACAAAAGGCAGCAACTCACACACGAACACTCCAAGATAAAAACAAAGAACAACTCACGAGATTTTTTGCTCTGCAATCAAGCTGCAGAATTCATTTTTCTTCTCCCCTTTTACTCTAGTCAAGAGAGTACACAGACGTTGCATGCAAACGTTACATGCAATGCTACTAATTGCACCCAGGGCACTAATTGCACGGCAATAAACGCACAAGTTACCTCCACGCACACTACTGCTTGCAGTTTCTAGCCTCATGCATAAACAAGAAACTGAAATGTAATTGCTGGCAGTTACCAAAACATAAAAGATGCAATCAAAGGATTAATCAACATGACAAACTTTTTCTCCGAGACACGAAAATAAAGATTTTGCAGACCTGTTGCTACTTCTTGACTCTCTGATAATTTTCTCTCTCTCTCAGGCATCAAGTCCTTTGCAAGTAAAATACGCTGATGGAGAATTGGAGAGGCTGGGTATGATTGCCTTTTGTGTAGAACTGTTGTCTTTGCCGCTGATTTTGTACACGGGTCTTTGCTCAAGATTTTTGTTGCTTGTTTTCCATTGATATGTCGTATGTGAACAGTGCACTCATGCTTACACTTGCTATGACTCCCAGAACACAAGCTTTTCATTGGAATGCTTCCAAAAAATGTAACAAAATCTGAATTGAGTGATTTGTTTTCCAAATATGGAAATATCAAGGATTTACAAATTTTGAGGGGTTCGCAACAAACAAGCAAAGGTAAGTTGTTGCGGAGAAGTTGCTTTCCTTATCAATAGATGTAGAAACATCGCTTGACTCTGAAACTTTGTCATCTCTAATGTATATTGTTAATTAACTTTGGTCATTGCAGCTGGTTGCGCCTTCCTTAAATATGAAACAAAGGAGGAAGCAGTGGCAGCTATTGAGGCTCTAAATGGGAAGCACAAAACAGAGGTTTGCCAAATTGAGTTAGGGAAATGAGTTAGGATAACAAAGCTACTTCTACTTATTGTTTAATTTACTATGATTCACATCAGAGCATAGTTATCTCATAATTTTCATTGAACTATGTACTCCCAAAAAAATTTCCAACAGTTACGAACAACAAAATAGTGCTGTCACTCACCCTAGTATTTTGTATTGGCCACAGATTTACATTCTCACCAAAATAGTGCTGTCACTCATCCTAGTATTTTGTATTGCCCACAGATTTACATTCTCACTGTCAAATTTTCAAATCAATTGTTTCCAGAGTCCAGACTAATTGTGTCAAGACTTTGGCAGCCATTCAATCCTGAATTTCCCCAGCCAATCCACAACTTGATTTAAATCATCAATTTATGGTTGTCATTGCTGGTCTACCCGCCTGTGGTGCTGCTTAGCAACTACTTACTGCTGTGGCATGGGCACACTACAAATTTGTATCCTCATGAAATCGTTTTTCATCCACAAAAACAAACAGGAGCTAGGGAAACATGTTGAAAAGTGTTCACCTAAGTGGTGCATAGCTGGCGATGCAGCAAGGCCAAGTTATATGTTTTTTAATCATTATTCATTATATACAGAAATAGTCAACAAAAGATATTTTCTGTCATTGCATTTTTGGATAACTTGTTTGACACCTTGGGTTTGCATTATATTAATCAACTGGATATCTTCTGAAATCCCATGGTTATTTTTGTAATACATTCTAACAAGTTCTAATCTATTTGTTAGGGTTCTACTGTGCCGTTGGTTGTCAAATGGGCCGACACGGAAAAGGAAAGCCAGGCTCGGAAAGCACAGAAAGCTCAATTGCAATCATCTAATATGCCCAATGCAAGTCATATGCAACAATCTTCATTATTTGGAGCTTTACAGATGGGATATATGCCACAGTATAATGGATTTAGTTATCAGGTACTCGTGATGTTCTTTCTACTTTCTTTACGTTATACACTACCATTTGGTATGGAATACAACTCTGATCGTTTTTCTGTGCAGCCACCAGGGACATACGGACTTATGCAATACCCTTTATCTCCTATGCAAAATCAAGCCGCCTTTCAGAATATGGTTCAACCTGTTAATCAAGGAAACTCAATACGAGGAGTCAATCCTGAATTGTCCCCCAATTCAGTTCCTAGATCATTTAATGCAATGCAGTTAGGTAGCCCTTATCCAGCTGTGCCTGGTATGCAGTATGCTGGACCCTATCCTGGTGGCCTCATGAACAATCATCCTTTTGGGAATTCTCACAATTCGCTTAAAGTTCCAAGTGCAAATGTCAATTCTTCCACATCTTCTAGTCCCGGTAGCAATGCCGGTGGTCAAATCGAAGGTTAGCCACATTCGATGCTTATAGTAGATGCACCCATTAGCACGTGCGTTTCTCGTAGAAGTCATGTTCATTTTCTAGTATCACGTACATGTTCATGGAGTATTTCGCAAAAATGAACATCTGTACATATGTAATGCTATCAGAAGATTTACACAAGATTCAAGCACGAATATCAAAGAATGATCAACAGCTCTGATTGTGGGTGTAGCTACTTTTAGTTCTACTAACTACTACACTAAATCAATATCGTATTACGCAAACCTTTTATTATCGAAACTTGCAGCGTGGCTCGCGCATTTACACGGATAGATTTGTTTCAAAGTTTGTATAAATACTTGAGAATATATTTACGTATCATATAGGCTATTTAGATTTTTTAAGATAGGCTATTTAGATTTTTTAAGATATCATAAACATTGAAAATGACAATAAAAATTTGAAGGAAATTACAACTCGAGGAACGTAATTAAAGTATTGAGTTTTGATGGAAGAAAATCATTGAGCATAATAAGCTATTGGGGTTTTTAGAAGCTAATCACTCTCCATCGTGCATAGATTATGTAGCTGCATGCTCCTATTTTTACTCTATTAGTTTTTTTTCAAATTGTATGCATGCACATGTACCTCTATTTGATCTGAAGCAATATGTTGATTATGTGTGCGGTAAATTATCTTATTAGTTTATATGATATTAGAGTATTTTGCTCACGTATACACCGATGCACCATGGGTGACCTATCTTGAACTTGTCTTCCCTCACACATTGACTACCTCACAAAATTGTGCTTTCTATCTCTTCTCGCTATCATAGCTTTTTTGTTTCAAACTCCAATAGTAAGCCCAAATTTTAATATACACATTGCGACATCAACACGCATACATATGCAACCGTCGCTCGATTCCAACTGAGGACACTTGTCACGCTCTCTCCGATGACCCAGAGCATATCCCCTATGGCTACACCATCTCTACACCAAGCTTTTTCTCCTCTATCTTTGTACGCCCGCACTTCTATTTGTATGGATGCATGTATGTACATACGTATGTATGATGTTATACATGCTCGATGTCCTCTTCTCTCATGTCAATCACTCTTCTTCGACGTTAGCCAACTCAATATTGTGGTTTCCTCACCAACTGCGGCGACCTCCCATCTTCAGTGATGTTAATATATCTACTTTAGTCGTTGTTTAACGATATGGAGAATCATTTCGCTATTGCGGGCAATGATGTGCCCCTCACCAGTGATGGTACGCTCCTAGCTGCCCGGTGGCCCCACATCGTTCATAGCTTGTCTTCAATGCAAAATTTCAACTCCTCTCTGTCAGG
Source organism: Hsuehochloa calcarea (assembly GCA_036346395.1). NCBI lineage: Eukaryota > Viridiplantae > Streptophyta > Magnoliopsida > Poales > Poaceae > Hsuehochloa > Hsuehochloa calcarea. The sequence continues at coordinate 86,008,900 of CM070594.1, forward strand.
GCTTCCCCATAATCGAGCTTATTTGGCCACTAATTTCTTCAACAACGCCGATGCTCACAACTTGTCATCGTGACTCTTGACTCCTTCAACACTGGATTTCCTTCAATGGCTCTAGGGAGCAGCACAACGTTATCCTTGTTGAATGGTAAAGGTGAGTAGCATGACATTATCCCCATCCCAGTCGTCGCCGCCTCGGCTTTTCGCTTCCCCATGGGTTAATGTCTTCTTGCAAGACATATCGATGCCATTGCACTCTTTCGTGGTTTTCTCCAACACTATTCGTGTTATTCTTGTTATAATTTGTATTTTTTAATCAAAATTTCAGTTATTTTTTATTTGTATTACATAGGAAGCAGCAATACAAATACGTGACCTCGAGAACGCGAACGTGGTGTCTTTTTTTGTGTCTCCTCCAACACCATTCGTGTTATCCTCGTTATAAGTTTTATTTTTATTCAACATTTCAGTTATTTTTATTGGACTTCGTCTACAAATCAAATTGCTAAATTTAATTAATTTATTCTGAATTTTATTTATTTTGGGATTTTATTTCAAAATTCGTATGGAAATCAAATTGCAACTTTTTTAAAAATTTTTTTTATTCTAAATTTCACTCTTTTTTATTGGAATTTGTATCTGAATCCAATTGCTAATTTTTCTTTATTTTTTATTCCGGATTACAGTTATTTAGGGATTTTTGTTTGGAATTTGTATTGAAATCAAATTGCTTATTATATTTTATTTTTATCCCGAATTTTAGTTATTTTTTTGGTTGGATTTCGTATACAAATCTAATTGTCAGTTATTGTTTAATTTGTATTCGAAATTATTATTATCGGAATGCGTATCAAAATCAAAATCAAAATTCAATTTTTATTTTATTTTTATTTCAAATTTAGTTTTGTTTGTTGGATGTCAGATACGAATCTAATTTCCAATTCTTGTTTATTTTTATTCCTAATTATAATTATTTATGGATTTTACTTAGTAATTCGTATGAAAATCAAATTGCTTATTTTTTCTTTTTTTTATTCTGAATTTTAGTTTTATTGTACTTATTGTACTAGACTGTTTTACTTATGAATTTGTATGGAAATTAAATTGCTGATTTTATTTTATTATTTTATTTTAAATTTCAGTTCTATTGTACTTGATATGGATTATTTATTTTAATCCAGACCCACCACGATCGACGGTATAGATATTTCTCTTTTTCCACCGATTAACGTGAAATTTCTAGCTTTTGAGAACGAACATGGTGGCTTTTTTTTTACTCAGCTTATTATAGAAATCCTATTACACAATCCTTAAATAGGTTTACCATTTCTACAGCTGTTATTGTGAAGTCTATTGCACTATAAAGCCTAATTATGATGTATACAGGTCCTCCTGGAGCCAATCTATTTATCTACCATATCCCACAAGACTTTGGGGACCAAGAACTTTCAGATGCCTTTCAGAGTTTCGGTAGAGTACTAAGTGCTAAGGTGTTTGTCGACAAAGCAACGGGTGTTAGTAAATGCTTCGGTAAAATCTCTCTCTCTCTCTCTCTCTCTCATCGTGCGCATAGTCTGTTAATCGGCTTCTAATTTGGTGCAGGTTTTGTAAGCTACGATTCTCCTGCTTCCGCACAGGCAGCCATTACTATGATGAACGGTTTCCAATTAGGTGGTAAAATACTCAAAGTACAGCTCAAGCGAGACAACAGCAAGCACAGTAAACCTTATTGACAAAGTATTTGTGATGACCACGCGATTAGGTTCTTGGTACATATTTGTCAGATAATTGATCACGACATTGTTTGCTCTGTACCCACGGCGCCGTCCACAGTCTACATGGGAGCTCATGTATCTTCCTTGTTCAAATCACATTCTTGAAATTGTTACGTTGTGTAATTTACTGCAGCATAGCCGTAGCATTTGTACCATCAGATCCCTTGTACATCAGAAGTCAGATTCATTCATACGTTTTCTCCTGACAAATAGTGTCATTCTCATAGAATTTGCAGTGATTCCTGACTCGCTTAAGTCGTTTTTTTGAATTATTTCCTATCACGTGAAATATACTCGTGGAAATCTGATGCATTTGGCAAATGTTTGTCAAAGATTGAAAGTAAATAGTCACTAGTCAATACTAATACGTAATGAAATGATAGTTGCCAATTTTTCTTTGGGGAAATTTGATATACGCCAGTGTTTAATGTTTGTTTTAGAAATATGTCATTCCTCAGTTGCTTCTTTGACATATGTCACTACCAAGTGAGGTTGTTTCGGAGAATGCCATTACGGAGGATTACAACCTATTTTCCCTTTAATATGTCGTTGTCCACCGTATTTGCGTCATCTTTCCATACGAACCTAAATGCCGTTTTATCTAGCTGAATCAAATCAGCTCTGACCCAACCCGACAGAACCAGATCAAATCAAACTCCCCTTGGTGCTCTCACTCAATCCCCAATTCCCTATGGAACCCTAAGTGGTCGCTGCCATGGAGGTGAAGTAGAGGCGGGCTGGGTGGCAATCTCCATGGCGATGAGTGTGGCGGCACATAACCCTTCACCTCTCTCCCATATGCCACTACGGCCTAAATAGTGGGACCTCTATATCCCTTCAGTCTGCCACCACGGCCTAAATGGTGGGACATCCATATCATATCACGACGGTGATAGAATACTAGTTGCAACCATATAGCTACATTTTTCTGATTTTTGGGTGATTTGAATAGTCTAAAGCAACAAATGGTTGTTTTTTTTTCATGTGGATAAATTGAACGTTGTGAAGCAACACTGCTTGTTGTTTTGGCTGAAAGGAAGAATGAAATATACTGTAACATATGTAAGTGGCGTGTACTTGTTATGAATGGAAATTTTCTCTTTTCGTAACTGATCATGATTGCGCTTTAATTATGAATGTAAAATTTTCCCAATGTACATATGCTTTTTTGGAACGAGATGATTTGGTTCAATTCATTGGTCATGCCTGGGCACCGATGGGGATTAGGTCGGAGTAGCAATGTGAGAAGCGGCGGCGGGAGCCGGAAGCAGCAGCAGGGGCCGTAGGCGGCGGGGACGGCGCCTACGTCAGGCCATGGCGGCGCCCTTCAAAATCTGGAAGAAGGGGATCGAGTTGTGTGGCTGAGAGTTACGAGAATTTATTTACGAGATTCGATAAAATCTACGTCTCCGAGAGCCGATCGCGACCGCTCCATCACGTATGAGTAATTTTTTTTTCTTATTAGAGTTACTAGAGTCGGTGGTATATATTTATATCCTGATTACATGTTTAACTAGGACTTATAATCCGTACCGCGGGGTTTCACCCCCTACACCCCATAGCCCATAATATTTCGTAACTCTGTGCAACTGCGTCTCCCCGTGTAGTGCTGTGTCTAAAAAATATACGTTGCGCTCCCCCTTTACAGACACAATTCATTCCTTTCATCTTGTTATATAGGAGACATACACAACAACCCAGCAATAACATATTTCGAAGAAGAAAGTGAGGAGTGATGTCTCTAAAACAGGCACTAAGCAGTAACATATATCAAATTTCCCCTTTTCCTTTTGGTGAAATATTGCCCGACAAAATGCAGAACATAGAAAATGTTGGGGCAACAGTTTGATGATCGTAACCTCAGATGCAGATCAGCGTAGGATAGAGTAACGGGGCCCACGAGGCGGCAGCAACTGTAGCTGGATAATGCAATGGGCCAGGTTTCGTTCTTTCAACAACAATTTCGAACAATTTCGTCTTATTACGTTGAACTACCTATTGGTGGGAGGCAAATTCTCGGAGAGAGGATCTGCAAAGCCGAGCCGATCGGTTCACAGTAATTGATCTGAACTGCCAGCATCAGCATGGGACAACGAATCGGAGGGTCACTATCTTCCATCAAGCCAACTATAATTCACAAGCAAACTGGTCAGTACCGATTGACACCGACAGTCCGGACACTGTTATGTGGTACTAAGTGGGTACTAACACGGGCTGTAATGTCTTTCTTTAATAGTAAAGTGAGGCTTCTTATTGTGGGCGGTGGACTAGTCAATCCGAGTTTAAATTCTCTATTCTTAAATATATTATGTGGTACTTACGGCTGTAATATCTTTCTTTAATAGTAAAGTGAGGCTGGCTATCGCAGGTGGTGGATTAGTCGATCCAAATTTGAATTCTCTCTTTTTAAATATATTATGTGGAGAAATAAGTATTATCGCTCCACACCAACTTTGAAAATACATTAGATTTACAATCTTGTACAACTGTACCATAGGAGGTAGGTCAGTACCAATTAAGTACTGTTAGTACTAGTACATTAGTCGCACAGAGCGTAGATTACAAGAGTGTTAGATGGGGATCACATTGGGGAGAGCTTGATCAGGGAGGGAGAAGAGCGTGAGATGAGCACAGCTCTCTCTCTCTCTTACGGTTAGTAATTATGAACTGGTCGATCTTATGGGGCCTATCTGGAACACATAAATTTGTACGAAACAGTGCAATTCCTGCAGAAATTCTGCATCCAAGCAAGCTTTGTATATTTGTATATACATCTGATTAAGAAGATGGACTTAAGTATGGACTTAAGTATTAAGAAGATAAAGATTAAAATATTGTGCAACTCTACCTCTGAGAGTAATCATAAAACATTATAAATCTGAGCCGTATGCTGAATTTGTATATTTTCTGATTATTTTTTAGCATATTATCATATTTAATTGATATGGAGGTTTCACATGTTTATGTATTATTTTGATCAATTATATGTTGGAGTTATACTTTAGATATTGTTAATTATGTTAGAATTAATTCTGAGTTTATGTTTAAACTGCCCTGTACGGCCACAAAATAAATAACGAGGGTGATAAGGAAATTAAGCATGGCTTGCACAAATTAAGCCTGAGAAATCAAGCCTGTTGAACTTTTATGTTCTCATTATTTTGACAGTACGTACGAACACGAGCAATTAACTAATCAGACGATCGATCGAACTAAACCTTGTACAATACCCCAGGAACAGGGTGCAAGCTTAAGGACCCGGGCTTGCTCTTGGTCTTCACGTAGCAGTAGGGCAAGATGCCCTTGTCCAACCCTACCATGGTGGGCGACGGCGTGACCTGCATGAACATGTAGTTGCCGGCGAAGAGATCCCCGACGTAGGGCCTCCCTTCCTTGAGCCGTGTCACCACTTTGGCCACCGACTCCCTCACCCTGTTGCCCACAGCGGCCGCCTTCCTCCGCAGCGGCCTCGCTAGGCTCGAGATCCTCAGCTTCGGCCTCCGGCGCCGCCGCCCGCCGCCGCCGGCGAACGACCTCCACGTTATCCTCCTCCTGGCGGCTATGGTGCCCGCATGGTGGTAATGGTCTTGGACTGAGAGGGTGGTGGAGTAGTGATCCTGGTCTTGCTGGGCATCAGGGGGTGGGAGCTTCTTGAGCTTGTGGTAGGAGAAGCTGCTCGTCATCAGGTAGGAGGAGGGCATGGCGAGGTTGGCTGGAACGCGCGTAGGGTGGTGAGGGAGGAGGAGGCTTTAGTAGCGTCTTGCACGCGGGCGTGCTCGCGGCTTCGCGTGTGTACATGTACGTATACTTCTCTAACTTAGGTGTATGTGTGTAGCAAAACAGCGCAGCACAGGATGCATAAGGTAGGGTTGAGCTGAGGCGAGCGAGGTGGTGATGGCGACGGCCGGCCACACTTAATGGGGGCGTAAATGTGGTTGGAGTTTGGACGATGGGCATGCGGCTGTTGGGTTGGTGCCTGCTGCGTGATGCAGAGGGTTTTTTTTTTTGGTTGCTGCTAAAATGACATAGGTGCGCGACGAAATAGTTGAAATAATTGATAAAAATAGTTTCATGTCGCGTTTAAAAACCACGATTGAATCTATCGTACGCCCACTACGCGGTAGACCACGTGGCGGGCTCCCATTCGACGGGAGTAGGCCTACCGTGGGCCCAAAAGTGGCAGGTCACCTGCGGCGCGTTCATCGACCGGCAGATGCCCTACCACCGAATGGGAGCCCGCCACATGATGAACTATGCGGTGGGCTCTGCTATGATGTGTTATTTTTATCAATTCATTCGTAGAGGATTATTTTTCCTAATTCGAATCGGAATGGCTACATTTAAGAGAGAGAAAACTCTCGAGATGCATTTATTTAATGCGAACTGTGCCTGTTTTCCCGCTGCTGCACTGCTGCTCAGTTACTGGCCGGCACTCGGTGGTACACTGGTAGAGGTAGGTAGGCAGGCAGGCATTACGGTATATGGTGGTTCGCGCGTCGCGTCCACAGCCGGTCGTCGGCAACTCGACGTGCCTGCGATCGAGGGCTTGACGGTAATTCCGTAGCCCAAGCGGAGTTATAGGAGTGGTAACCAACGACGGGCAGGCAGTTGGTCGTTGGTTAGGCAGTTGCGCCAACCGCCGGCGCACTCGTAGTTTGCTTGCGCGCACGGGCAAAGCGGGCGTGGCGCGGGGAACATCACGTGATTCACCATCGATCGATCTCTTCCAGCGGCCAACGCAACGCGGGCTCCCTTGGCGTGCCGCCACCGCCTGACGGCAAGTGAAGCGGGGTAGCGGCGCCGATTGGCGTGGGCCGAGCGCGCGCAGCCAGCCAATCCGACAAGCATGCAGCGCCCGGCCAGGTCGCACTTGTCCAGCGCGGCGGATCGATGGCCGCCGGATGCGAGCCAGCCCCCGCGCGGGTCAAGCCACCAAGACCGGTCGTCTGCGCCTCTTCGCTCTGCGGGCCGGGCGTTAATCGCCTTCACTTGTACACCGTGGTGAGTGAGAGTGAGGGAGACTTCACAGCTCACAAAAATCTTTGCTTTCTTTTACACACTAGAACACATAAATCTATTCGACTCGCATACAGTCAGCCATACAGTTTCTGAACCATATCCAGCACTTTGGCAGGTAGCAACATGAGCAGAAAGGAAAGCCAGCTGACAGGGTTTCACAGGCAACAAGAAATAGGATTATTAGCTCAAAATCGGAGGCAAATGCTATGCCCTCTCATGTAAAAAAAGGTTTTACACTTGAAGATCCTCTTCTGAACAGCAGTAGTACACAGCAAACAAGGGCAAGCATGCATGTGCTAGACAAGGGCCTGCCACTCCTGTGGCTTTGACCACTACGCACAGCTGCTTCTTGCCCATTTGCCTTATACCCACCCATATTTACATGCACTAACAAGTATAACAGCACGCCGATGCAGGGGCGACGCTGTATTGTGCTTCACCACCCGCCCGGGAGCTGACCCGCTGGCTATAACCAGATAGGATACACCGGTGGTGCCTCATCCTCTCTTCCGTGGAAACATTCTCTAATTTACATCTGGCTAGCCGCATATTTCATTCGTCATAGTAGGCTCATTAGGATACACATAAGGGGCACCAGGACCCAATGACAGGAACTCCACTGCCTCCGGGTAGCATAAGCTGCAATCACAATAGATAGTGAATAAATGATACAACATTAGTTAAACATGCTGAAAATGAACGAGCGCGATCAGAGAGATTGAACCATAAAACAGACAGTAAACATAGGTTCAGCAATGTCATCTTAACGAAACTATTATTAGCTGGTTAGAAACAAACATTCATTCACGGCATTGGGAAGGAAAGCGATGCATGATTTTTACATGATTGCGTAATTCACATCTGAAAAAGAAACCCAAAAGGAAAAATGAGCACAAGCAGTAAATGGCACAGGAGACCGAACTGGTTTAGACATGCACGTGAGACTAAACAGAGGAAAAGCCCTTATCCAGACTGTTCTCATTGCCTTATGTCATCACAATATAACTAAACTTTTCTCTTGGACAATTAATCATTCTCATTTAGTGCTAGTAAATCCCAAGAAAACTGTAAAAGTTTATCCACAAGAAACGCTAACAATAAATCAGTGCCTTTTGGAGATAAGTAAAAATCACTAACAGCTGCTAAAATATAATAAAGGAAAAAGCACTCACATGAACGAGGTGCTGGGGCCACAGATGACATTCCAGCAGGACCTGTTCTTGTTCTATGTTCACTTGGAGGATGTGCATGAGCAAAAGAAACAGTGGGCAAAGGAGGCTCTGAAAGAACTGGAGGGGATGGAATAGGTGGCATACTGTGCATACTGGAATCATGTGGTGAATGACGAACAGGCGAAGGTGACAATGGATGATGTGGTGAAGCGGCGGGAGGAGCAGAGCGGTGATCATTGGCTACAGGCTCAGCAGCTGGTGTTACAGGAGCCCTGTTCTTTGACTTTTTGCCATATGGACACCCAGATGGAGGTGGAGCACCATATCTGGGTTGATGTACAGGGAAATGTATCGGGGCAGGAGCCGGAGCCAAATGCCTGCTATCTTCATGACCATGGTAATGGTGATGATGGCGGTGGTGATCATGATTGTGCATGGGTGCTGGACTAGGTGCATCAGAACCACCCCCACTATGTAAAGAATGTCTAAGATAGGAGGAAAGGCTTATCTGCTTTACTCTGCCAAATACAGTATGGTTCAGACCAAGGTTTCCTGAAGATGAATTAGTAATTGTTTGCGCCAACTGCTTCATCCTTGGTACAGATGGCTGGTGATTCCCAACTTCAAGAACAATGGAGGTCTCAACAATAGTTGGAGGAAGAATCGTCGAACCTTGCAAATTCGCCAATTTGATATAGAGATTCTGCAATGCAAAATAATAGAATATCAATTGAAGAAGAAAAGGAGGGCAATGTACACTACAAAACATCAACTTTTCCACGATAAAAGTTGAAGATGGGTTAAAATCCCAGGTACTTTTTCCACTTTCTGGATAGTGCCTGACAGTACAGGAGAGAAGTATCATCCATATTCTTGATGCAAATAGAATATGACAAAAGGGAGAGAGCCCTCGTGATTAGAGATTGAGGTAAGCTTCGAATGTTAAGGCAGGGAAACAGTCTTGCTATCTTGTCTTATTTAGAAACAACACTTCACTACTGCACGAAACCAAGTATTACAACCATTTTCCAGGTGATGCTAGCGAAAAATAATTCAGTTGATAATTCTATCGCATAAACCTATTGTAACACTGCATGCTCTCTCAAACTTACATACATGTGTTTGCATATGTAGAATTTCGAAATTAATTTAGTGTCCCTTAGGAACCCATACTCTTTATTTATAGTACCAAATATTACAACCGACTTAGACTCTTATCTAAACTCTAATATCTCCAACAACTCTAATCTTTCCAACACAGATTGGGTCGTGGGCCGCCGGATCCGGCCGCCTCCGACTGCTGCCGCAAGCCTTCCTCGGCCGCCGCGGCTTCTCCACGCCGCACGCTCCTGCCTCAACGCCATTGCCAAGGCCGCCGCCTACTCCACCACGCCGCCTGCTCCACCATAAGCAGCCGCTTGTCCTCGGCTCCACCACCGCTGCTCTCTGCCTTTGGTCGCCACCGCCAAGCCGCCACCTTCTCTGTTGCCTCTCACGACGTCACCTCTGCACCTCCTCATGCCACCGCCCTGGCTTGCCCACACACAACCCGGCCGGCCGCGATTCGCTCCCGTGCGACGTGGCTGCGGAGGACCACATGCAATGAGGCATCGCGGCCGGCGGATTGACAATGACGACGGTTCCGAGGTAAGGGTTTGCTCGGATTAGGGTTGAGTTGGCTCTGATACCATGTAAAATTTCGGGGATTAATTGTGTGTCCTTTGGGAACCCCCCCCCCTTTATTTATAGTGTCAAATATTACAACCGACTTGGACTCTTATCTAAACTGTAATATCTCCAACAACTCTAACGTCTCCAACACATGCGTGCCCGTGCAAAGTAATACAAGCAATTGTCCCGGGTGGAGGCCTTGTTACATGATGCCATAAATTAAGAGGATAAAATGCAAAAAATTACATGTCTAAAAAGCTATATATGTGGGTAGCGTCACATACAAATGCAGGTACCCAAATTACAAAAAGAAACAAATACCCAAAACCTTCAGACATATTCGACAACGAAGATCACTAAAAAGGGAGTACAGTCAAATGAACAAAACTTATATGTATCCTTGCATTGCCTTATTAAATTATAATTATAATGGAGGCGGATAAAAATGGAACTAGACCAAAAGGTAGCACTAACCTCATAGGAATTGAGTAGTAGTCCTGTCTTCATTTGATCCTTTAACTCATCTGTTCTGTCTTGTACTTTGTAGATTGGGAAATTCAGAGTGAAATTAAAAGTCGCATGGGGTTTCTGAAGAAGAAAAGCAGTTTGTGGAGGAATTATTGTTATTCCTCCAGGGAATTTAAGCACTTCAAAGGACGATGAATTCCCAAATAGGGACTCAGTCAAGTGGAGTGTTGACTGCCGCACAACCAAGGACATAAAAGAAGACCTAAGAATGCTCAACCATGTTGATGATATAGTCAAGTTCTTTGGATAAGGCACAATGCTGAAGACGACATTTGTCCAGTTTGATCCAACTAATGGTTGTAGTAAATTTACAACCACCTGTATAGGTATTCAAGCATCAGGTTAGGGGATGTGGGCGAACATATCAAGCAATGTATAAATAAATAAAAGATGTTGCAGGGCATACAGTGGAGTTAGGGATGCCAATTTCCTCATAGATGTCCAATTCTAGCTTAGATGTATTTCCATTCAGCTCAGGAACCGTCTTCCGTAGCCTAAAGCTTGCCACTATATCAGCTGAAAAATATAGGTTGATTAGAAAAATATGTTAAAATAAAGTACTTACTGCTATGAGCACATTACAAGATTGCATTATGCAAGATGTAGCTCTAACTGATATCGAATGCTGATCAACACATGATACAATTACAGGTCTAGTACCCTTACACAATGGAATAAAGAATATTGAACGCTGCAATTGCTCAAAACTAAATTGGAAAAATTCGCACCACAGCACTCCATAAGTGCCACTTTCGTAAATACCACCCAAAGTTTCCGCCTTAGACCCTTAATAAAAATTCATGAAAATTCATATGGTTTGGGAATAGATCGCACCTCAAATTCATGGCTAGTATTCTATTACAGCTCAATCCTTCATTGCTGTTGTTGCAACAATGCGAAACGGCAAGTGACTACAACTCCATCCCTTTAGCAGCTCACATGACTATCCATCGTACATAGCCTGATGAAAACTTATCACGAATAATAATGGTACAGCACTGACAGTTCATCGAAATTCAGTCACTGTTTTCGAAGGCAACCCGTCCATTACTCAGGGTAACATAATAGTTGCACCAATTTGGCAGCAAACGTTTTCCAAAAACTTCTCAACTAACTTCCTATGCAAAAATAGCACCGACACATGCCTAAGCAACACAGATCAGATACAAATATCAAAATCTTCCGGATAGGGGCCATATGCGAGTAAATTAGCAGGCGATGCTCTAAAAGCATGGTGAAACTAAGGCATGGAGCTGCAAAAAAAATTCCAGTTTGCGCTCCAAACCAAACAGAACATGCAGCGTCTTGACCAGGTTGGTTCCTCACAGTTGATTCAAATTTCCACCCAAAGCTGCACCTGCTCACTCCGTACATCCAGATCCGAAGCTGCAGACACCGAGCATTCACCAATCCGGCACGAAGTAAACACAAATCGAACAAACAGCCACTACTCGCCGGGCATTGACACAGACGCACGGAACGGAATCGAAACTAAACTGAGATCCCGCAATGCAGACCCGCTCACCTTCGAACCCGGCGCCCGGATCCGGCCCCTCCGCCCCCCTGCCCCGCCGGGAGAACGGCGGCATCCAGAAGACCGCCGACAGAAGCACGGCGACGCCGAGCACGAGCGCCGCCACGCATTGCAGCCGCACCACCCCGCGCGAGCCGCCGCCGCCTCCGCAGCAGCAACGGCGGCCGCTACCGCCCCCTCCTCCTCCGCCTCGTCCCCCGCCGCCTGCCCCGTCCGGCGGCTGCTGATCCTCGCCGGCCTCCTTCCCCATTCTGCGCGATCTCACGCATCGCGGTCCGCAACCGCCGCCGTCGAGGAGAGGAGGAGCCCCGCCATTGCCGCCGAGGAGAACACCAGTGGCTGGGTTGGTGGCGCTAGGGTTAGGGCCGTGGGTTGGGTTCGCTGAGGCGTCGCTGCTTAAGGAGAGGAGATGGAGGTGGGCGAGGAAGGTGAGAGAAAGTGAGAGGTAAACCGCACCGAGGAGAAGTGAAATGGAGGAGAGAGAGAAGTAGCTGCAGCGGTTGAAGGCTTGGAGGGTAGGGAGTAGACGAGTAGTAGCGACTAGCGAGGTGCGACCCGCTGGGTAAATCTCGTCTTTCAACAAAGAGAGAGATAATCTGATGTTAAAAGATAATATTTTTAATAGATAATTTTTAACATATTTTTTAACATTTGTATTATATATATATATTTTTGAAACGAGACTACATGTCAACTAAAGTAGATTAATATATCATATTTTATTTTACGTGCATAATAATTTCTTTGAAAAGAGACGATCCTCTTCCTCTCTCCTCCATAAAAGATTTTATTGGCGTAATATAACTAAAAGATGATAATAAATACGTTATTGAAGATGCACTTAACTTGACTTATTAAAGTCGTTAATTTGGTTTTGATTGTGTTAGTGCGGGCTAAATTTTTTTTTTTTGGTCTTTTTGATCTTCTATGATAAGCAGCTTTGTTTTATTTGGGTTTTCGTTGAGGATGGTTTCAAGATTTTGAATTCGGGTGGGGCAAAGTCCAGGATGGGAATGCTTGTGAGGGCGAATGTTAGGTTACACGTGGACATCGCTATGTACACGTACTCCCCGTGTCATAATACTTGACCCTTTTGACATTTTATGGTCTCAAAGTTAAACTTGACTCTTAATTATAAACTAATAAATTTATAAAAAATATTATAAGAGTATAATATTTATAAAATTATTCCTAACGACAAATCTAAATATTTAGAAACATATTATTTGTTAAAGAATAACAAGTTTGAGTGATCAAAGTTAAAGAAGGTCAAGTATTTTAAAACGATGGAGTAATTGTTATTTGATCACAGTATAAATACATGTAGTATATAGTAGTTTGCAATATCAATTTAGTGGCTATAACCTTCTAGAAACTATGGTTTTATATGGATTTTAGGCTTGTCTTTTTTTATGCTTATTTATGCCCTATTTGTTTAGGCTTATACTTTTGACTTAGAGCTTAAAGTTAGCCTTTGGCCTAAGCAGTTTATAAGTATCTTAGCTTTTAATTCAAGCTAGAGTGCTTGGTAATCCGATTTTTTGATGGGTTGGTTGGCTTCTTGAGCAATAGCTTATCGTTGAAATGTCTAAAACAACCTTGAGGTTATGAGTAATTGAACATTGATGTGAATGTTTGTGGACTTTGTTCATAAAAATTGAAATCGGCGTGGATGAGTGAAGGCATAGGCCATGAGATCAAAGAATTGTTGTAGGATCAAGGATAATCGACTAGAGGGGGTGAATATGATGTTTTTAAAACTAATTGCCAATTTTAAACTTTAAGTAATATAATCCTAACAAAACTTCCTACCACAATAAAGATGGTAGAACTATTGTGCTACTAGAGACAAATAAGAGCTAACGATAAAACTAGATATACTCCTAGCTAAGCAAAATAAGCACACTAGAATTGCTAGAAATGCAAGTGCGAGATAATAAAGACAAGAATTAACCACAATGAAGACAATGAAGTTTTTCCCGTGATATCGAAGACTTGTCGGTCTTCACTAGTCCACGTTGAGGAAGCTTGAGCTAATCAAGGCGGCTCCACAAATTAAGCATTCCCTCGATTTCACTAGTGGTTGTTCTTCCTCCGCTCCGGGGATGGCGAACACCGAACCAATCATAATTTTGGCATCGGACCTCTTCACAATCTTCTTGAAGAGATCACCGCGCAAACTCCCACCAAGCAGTTTAGGTGTTGACAAACACCTAGAATAATGAATCGCACTCTTTGCTTGACTGCAATCAAGTGCTAAGGATCAATCTAAAATGAATGCACTTGAATTTTGCTCAACCACATCATAATAAATGCAATAAGTTTGTATGAGGTGTAGAGAAAATGCTCTTGGCTCAAAGATGTTAAATGAAGTCTCTCGTTTTGTCCTTGAGTAGGTGGGGGCTATTTATAATATGGTCGTTGGAGGTAAATTACAAAAAAAAATCAGCACAAATAGTAGTACCACCGTTATATGCCGTTACTACCGCACCTCTTAAAATGCATAGTAACGACTAGCGCAGACGCATTAATTACTTCTGAAAGAGCCATTGGAAATTCGGTGTGGTACTACCGTCGTTGATCAAGCGGTAGTTCCACTTATCGGTCATACCGAAGCACAGGGGCGGTACTACCGCTTCACTTTGCGGTCCAAAAGAGTATTTTTTGTAAAAAATGTACCGTTGTCTATATTTTGGAATATCCGGGCTGCGGTAGTCCTGCTCAAGATGTGATCATACCGCGATGCGGTAGTTCCACTAAGAAAACTCCAAAACTACCGTTCACCAGGTGAGCAACCGAGATAAAAGGTGTCGTTCTGTAAAAAATGTACCACCAACAAGTTTTAGGTACGACCGGGTTGCGGTAATACCGCACCACTATCCCGATCATACTGCAGTGCGGTATTACCGTCAACAAAACGTCGGTACTACCGATTATTCTGAGAAAAACACAGTTGACTTTCTAAACAAACTCTAAATGCATGCATGATCCTAGATTGATTCAGATTGCACAAGAACATATTATTAAGCTACTAGTCACGACCCTCTTAATAGTACGATATTTAACCTAAAATCCAGTCTTCTATCATTTTCTCCTTAGACCGGTAAAAACAAAAAAATGATCCTAGACTACTTGTACCTTGTTTTTGAACTATATTGGTCTTAATGTTGACCTTTAGCATGCATGTCCAGATTGTTGTATTCATCACTAAGACCAAACCTTGTAAATACTCAATAAATATGTTAGTCTCATATTCATATATTGCCATTAATTACCAAAATAATTTTTAGGGGTCTAGATGCTTTCAATCTCCCCTTTTGGTAATTGATGACAACCCAATTAAAATGTTAGAAAGATATAGTTTTGAATATACCACTTGTTATGAAAAAGTTATATATTCTTGTTGTGACCAAACAAAATAATTCTTGCAATAAGCTCAAACGAGTACGATAATTATTTGCTTGTTAAGCTCATTTCAAAGAAAGCTCCTCCTAAATATGTACATATAATTGAAGAGAATTTGCAAGCACATGTAAAGATTTTTGAGTAAAAATTCACACCGCCACCACCCCGCACGCCCATTTACTTACATCTTGGTCATGTATATGTATTGTACCTTCCTTCGACTGATCTATTAGTCCTTCGGATTAATCCTTCTATGTTGTTTCTTTCGGCCATGTCTTTGCTATCCCCCTGCCAATACATCAATGCGCATGAGCCGGCCGGCAAGCTCCTGCTCTTGGTTCTGTTGATATGTATGTTGTACACATGTGCGTGTATATAGGTATGTGTGTGTGTGTGTGTGTGTGTGTATATATATATATATATATATATATATATATATATATATATATATATATATATATATATATATATATGCATGCAGGTATATATATGTACGTATGTATATATCCTCTCACTTCCATGTTGACCTCACCTGTCGTCTCTCCAAAATAGAAACCCCAATTGTTTCTCTCTTACATGCGGGTCCCGCATGTCAGTCAACTCTTGGTCAACCCTCCTCCGTGAGCTTGGTCCACCGTGGATTAGCACATCTCTGTTTAATGAGTTTCTTTTGCTTGTTGAAACTAGAGAAATTATAAGATCAATATTTCAAAACACAAAGAGCACCAAGTCCATTCATAGAGAGTATCAAGTTTAACAATCATAACGACAAAGTTTAAATTAGTCTATTACAAGCACACAAGTTTCAAGTATTATCCAAAAACATGTTTAACATAGAATATATTATAGATATTAGCCTAATCTTCTTGACTCCCCTTTAATCTTTCAAAGCTTGCATCTCCTCCTAACTACTTCCCCTTTGGCATCAAAATACCAAAAAAGATCACTCAGCGGGATCTTGAGGGCCCCTTGGAGGTGTGTTGAGGCGACGTCTTCTATAGCGATTTGGAGTCAATATAGCTTGCTCAAGAGCTATCACACTCTCCGTCGAAGCAGCCAACCTATTGTTGGTTTCGTATTGAAATTTTTGCTGAGAGTTTCTCATCTCTTGCAGAGTACACTTAATTTTCATAATAGCTGCATAAATTTGAGAGAGTGAAACTTGGCCTTCTTCTTGAGCATCTTGCCTTTGAGCCTGAGGACAAATATCTACAGGAATAAGAGGACCCTCACGTAGCTTGTATGGCTTGTGAACTGATCCCAAGCCTCCATAATATCTGGTCTTTCTGATGATCAAGGCCATGATATATGGAGCATAGTTTATTCTTTTGACTCGATCATTCTTAGAAGAGGTAATCCCCCTAAGGATTACATCTACCACATCAAATTTCCTCCCATATATAATATTATCTATTATATTCCAAGCATGTCCTCGTATGGTATTAAAGTTCCCGCTCTTTGGGAGAATTGTATGATTAATAATTCTATTGACCAAGGTAGGAATAGGCAAGAGACCGCCTATCTTTCCTGGTGTATACCTGGCATTCTCTTTATAATACTCCGTCCAAACCGGTACTAAAAGAGCAGGTTTATCATAAATCTTCTCAGAGTTGCTTGACTCTCTCCTTAAGGCGAGCTCAGACTCATCCCTCTGGCAATCCAAATAAGTGGTCCCTGTCATCCATGCCAGTTGACTAAACGTGGAGATACATACAGAGTAGCATAGAATTGCCTGATTATCTCCTCATCATAGTCACACTTGAGTGTGACTATGTCATGAATATCGACTCTTTGAAAAAGCCGATATGTCCCTTCATACTTGTCCAGGGAGTTAAGATACGACCAATTTACCCACTTATGATCAGCAAACTGTCTGTTGGGTCCATACATCTGCTCATAAACCAATTCCTGAAAAATGGTGTGAAACTTATGACTTTGAGATGACCTTGGAAGTACAAACTGATTTCTGTGACACATTATAGCATATTCATCTGCAGTGATAGTTCTTAAATTGATTTCCTGCTCAACAGGTTCTCCCATTTCTTCATCAGATGTTGTTGCTTCTTCAGTTTCTACCTCAGATGTGCCCTCCTCAATTTTTGAATCATTGGATGTAGGACCTTTGCCTCTATCTTCTCCTCTTTTGTCGTTCTCTGGAATTTCTTCAGTAGGATCATGAGCAGGAGCTGCAGGTGGTTGAGAGGAAGACGAGATTTGACCTCTTTGACGATCATAGGATTTGCGAGTGGCGATCCTTGTCCTTGGCATCTTCAAACAAAAAGGATATATAACAAAGAGAACAAGAGATCAAATAAAATAGATTTAATTTTGAATGGAATGAGCTTTCTGTTTTGACAGGAAAATCGGTAGTACCGGCGTTCAAGTGGCGGTAGTACCGGGCTGCAGAAGTACCGTTGTTCACAGGTCGGTACTACCGCACCCCGGTAGTTCTGCGCATGACGAGCGGTAGTACCGCTTTCCAAGAACACATTTTAGGGCACGACATTGCTTAGATTTTTGGTGTCTTCTAATAGATTGAATCCATGGAATGGATGTACAAACATCACAAGACACTAGTTTTACAATTTGCCCAAGAAAAACGCAATCAATCATTCACATTCTCAATTAACCCTAATTGATCTAGAGTTTGAAGGAAAGGCAAAAAGAGACAGATTTGAAGATCTTTACCTTAAGATTTGAAGGAGTGGTACCCTAAGGATGCAAGAGATCAACATGGATTTGAAGATTTTTCGAGGAGATTTGAGAGTCTCTCGGTGAGAGAGAGATAAGCCGAGGGAGGTGCGGAAGATGTGCGGAAGAATTGCTTCGGGAGAGAAGTGAAAAAGTAAAGACCCAAGCGATAGCGATTAATTCCCGTTTACAACCGATGCGGTCGTACCGCAGGTTACACGCCGGTAGTTCTAAAAATTCTGGAGCTTCAGGGGTAAATTTTGGATTTTTAGAAATATGCACATGACACTTAGTTTTACACTCAAATAAATATCATTCAGGGTCATTATGCATTTAGAGGCTAATGTTTATCTAAGAACATAAATTTTAATGAACATATAGGTTTTGGAGAAAATGTTTGAAAATATATTTCTTAAAATCTTCAAATAACACTGAATAGTAACAAGGTGCATGAGACATGAGCTCAAACAACATTATAATAACTATGACATTTAATTCATTCGTCAACTTGCAAAAACGGCCTTCAACTAATGGTTTGGTGAAAATATCTGCTAATTGATCTTCAATCCGAATGTGGCTATTTTCAATATCATATGTGCTCACATGATCTCTCAAGTAATGGTGGTGTATATCTATATGCTTGGTTCTTGAGTGTTGAACTGGATTGTTGGCTATTTTCACATCATTGTCATTATCACACAAAAGAGGTATTTTTTATCGAATTTTATTCCATAATCCATCAAAGTTTGTCTCATCTATAATAATTGTGCACAACAACTTTCAGTGGATATATATTTGGCTTCGGCGGTGGAAAAGGCTACGAAGTTTTGTTTCTTGGAAGACCATGAAACTAAAGACCTTCCTAAGAATTGACAACTTCCGAATGTGCTCTTTCTATCAACTTTACAACCCACATAATCCGATTCCGAATATCCAATTAAATCAAATTTAGCACCTTTATGATACCACAGGCCAATGTTAGAGGAATACTTTAAATATTTTTGAATTCTTTTTACGGCCATCAAATGATATTCTTTAGGTGTTACTTGAAAACATGCACACATGCAAACACTAAACATGATACCGGGCTAGATGCAGTAAGATAAAGCAAACTACCAATCATAGATCTTGTCGACGATCAAATCGCCGATCTTATGAATGTATGAAGAAAAAGAGGAAAATGACACGTATCTCCTGGAAAGTAATGAGACTGTTCTTTATTGCTATGAACTGGCTATTACAATGGGTGTATGTAACCTAGACTGAAGACTAACTCGGGAATACAATGCACTTCTGAGAGTATTTCCCAATCTATCTTCACTGTTCCGGCCTCCTCCACTTCGGTTCGCAATCCTCCTTATATAGTTGATGAAGCGTTGGCAGTTGTCTCTAGGAGAGACGCCTGTTGGAGAAGCAGCATGTCTGGTCAGAGAGAGGCGTCAGTTGACAATGTGTCAACCACTGTACGGTTATATGTCAATGAGTCACTTAACCGCATTCCTGTGTCTTAGAGTTACATATCGTCGCGTGGTATGGAATATACGACACATGTTCCATTCTTCACACGGTAGAGGATATATCTGCGCTAGATCCAGATATCAGTTCAAGGCTTTGTGAGCTTTTGACTGATCGGAGACAAGGTTAGGAACCTTCTCCGACCAGGTTAGATATTGTGTAACCTTTGGAATCCTCATGACCAGTGAGGTTTTTAGCCTTAGGGGTTACAACCACGAAGATGTATGGTCCTTTATCTATTAAATAATAATTAGAGGTTTTAATCCTCGTCAGATCTATAAAGCTTTAAATATACCGGTTTACCTCCCTCATTAAGGTCAAGATGACCGTTGGTTGTCATTGGAGTCTTGATGGGTTTTGCATCTTCCATACCAAATTTCTTGAATAAGTCCTTCACATACTTCATTTGGTTTATAAATGTTCCATCTTTGAGTTACTTGATTTGTAGTCCAAGAAAAAGTTTAGCTCTCCGATCAGAGACATCTCAAACTCCCTAGACATCATATCACCAAACTCCTTGTAAAAGTCTTGGTTAGTAGACCCAAATATGATATCATCAACATAAATTTGACATACAAAGAAATCATCATCAATTGTTTTTGGTAAAAAGTGTCGTATCAACCTTCCCAATTTTGAATCTTTTTTAGAGTAGAACATCTCGAATGCGCTCATACCATATTCTAGGAGCTTGCTTTAAGCTATATAACACCTTGGAGAGTTTATCTACATTATTAGGATTTTGATGATCTTTAAAACCCAGAGGTTGTTCAATATACACAAGTTCGGTTATTTAACTATTTAATAAAGCACTTTTAACATTCATTTGAAATAATTTAATATCAAAACTTGATGCAAAGGCAAGTAATATACGTATAGAGTCAAGTCTAGCCATGGGTGCAAATGCTTCATCATAGTCTAAACCCTCGACTTGAGTATACCCTTGAGCTACTAACCTTACCTTATTTCTTACCACAACTCCCTTTTCATCTTGTTTGTTGTAGAAAATTCATTTGGTGACAAACACGTTGTGCTCCTTGGGTCTCTCCACCTTTATCCATACATCATTTCGAGCGAAGTTATTTAGTTCTTCATGCATTGCATTCACCCAATCCGGACCTTCTAGTGCATCATCTACATATTTTGGCTCAATAGAAGAAACAAAAGAGTACTATTCACAAAACGAAGCAACACGAGATATCCGGGCTGCGGTAGTTCCGCTCAAGATGCGATCATATCGCGATGCGGTAGTTCCGCCAAGAAAACTCCGGAACTACCGTTCACTAGGTGAGCAACCGAGATAAAAGGTGTTGTTCTATAAAAAAACGCATCGCCAACAAGTTTTAGGTACGATCGGGTTGTGGTAGTGCCGCACCACTATCTGTTCATACCGCAGTGCTGTAGTACCGCCAACAAAACGTCGGTATTATCGATTATTCTGAGAAAAATACAGTTGGCTTTCAAAACAAACTCTAAATGCATGCATGATCCTAAATTGATCCAGATTGCACAAGAACATGTTATTAAGCTACTAGTCACGATCCCTCTTAATAGTACAACATTTAACATAAAATCGGCATTTCATCCTTTTCTCCTTAGACCGGTAAAAACAAAAGAAAAATGATCCTATACACTTGTACCTTGTCTTTGAACTATATTGATCTTAATGTTGACCTTTAGCATCCATATTTATATATTGTCATTAATTACCAAAATAATTTTTAGGGGCCTAGATACTTTCCATTGTGTCAAGATAGGGGGTACGATATCGACGGCGACAGGTGCAAGGATGAGTGCTTGGGGTAAGACAATGACGTCAGGCTTGCAAGAGGGGGGTATTGTGGCCGTGATTGGGGTGGAGGTCACAAAAGCGTGGCGGTGGAGATCTAGACAGACGAGGGTCGCGAACAAGGATGGGGCCAATGAAGGTCGGGCTCAGGGAGGATGGTTCGCTACTGCCAACGCCGAGCGCGGGGACGAGCAGTGGGGGCACGGGCCAAGCCCTACACGGGAGTCGCCAGAGTATCAGTCGTTCAGAGGAGGGGGAAATTGACGAGGAAAGGGAAGTATTGTGACTATAGAAACAATGTCATTGATAATTCTGATGAAGTATTCTAGCACGTTGTTTGGAATGGTATTCTTCTTGTTCGAAAATTCCCACGATTACATTCTTTTGCAAAAAAACACTTATATTAGGATTGCGGATTTTATTTTGGAAGCATATGTTGGGAACCTTTTCCATCCACTGTTGTTCGTGCAAACTCACGATGAATATCAACAACTCCAACACATTCTTGGTAACTTTCCGGACACTAGTGCTACACAAGACTCTTGGTCCTATATTTGGGGCAATAATGTCTATACATCTCAGAAATACTACAAAATAGTTTTCCTCAACAGAGACACACCTAAACCCTTTGGTTGGATCTAGAAAAGTAAGTGTGTGTCCAAACTAAAAGTGTTTGCTTTGTTGCTCCTATCTGATCAACTGAAAATTAAAACAATGCTCCTATGACATCGATGTCCCATTCAAGGGGATGCTATATGTGTTATTTGCTATGGTAATATTGACAAAACTATCACACACCTCTTCTTTGTTTGTCCCCTTAGTCAGTGTTGTTGGAATGATCTTGGAATTCAATGGAACTTGTCTGCTAGCATTTTCGCCACTGCATATCAGTACCCATTTTTCATGGAGGCCTTCATTATATCCTAGTGGAATATATGAAAACAACGCAATGGCAAACTCTTTGAGGATATCATGCCCATATTTCATACTTGGAAAGTCTTATTCCAACACGATGTCACTCTTCATTTACATAGAGTGAAAGAAAATCTTAAAGATCAATTACTTTCTTGGCTAGACTCCCTAAGTTAACTCTTCACTTCTTGGGCCTCCTATAATCTTGTAAGTATGTTATTCTTTTTAATATATTTAACGTAGGGGACTCCCCTATCGTTTTCCTTCAAAAAATTGATGAAGTTCAGTGTCAAGGCCTATTTCCAACCCGCAAAAGGCCCAAAAAAGCACATTGGAATGATATTTGGCTTATAGTTATAAAGTGGTTTGTGACTTTTGGAAAAGCTCTGATAAAAAGACACACTTTATTTGGGCTTTGGCTTTTTCGCTTTTAAACCGAACAAAAAGCCCAAACAAACAGGTCTCATTAAACTATTCATATAAAACAAAAATAGCTATGAAAAAAGATGATGCAAAGTAGAGCTATGCTTAATTAAACATTTCAATTTGATCGAACCACCAACAACAAATTCTATATTGATGTAAACAGGTAAGAAATGTGATTCTCATTCCATGTCTGATTATGGCCCTGTTTGAGACGGGTTCGGTTTCGGCTTTTTCCCTCGATAAACCAGAAGCCCCCTCCAAACAACATGTTTTCGGATGGGGATTTTGGAGAAGGTAAAAGCCCGAATGCACCGGGAGAAACCGAAAGCCAATAGCTGCCTCCGGACCGCTTTCTAGGCTTTGGCGGGTTCAATTAGGCTATTTTCCACTAGAGTTGGCAAGAATAACAAGGTTCATACCATGTATAAAGTATCAAAATCCCCGTCTCCTCTCATCCATTTGCACCCGTAGCGTACACCTCCCCGACTGGAACCACGGAGCGGTGGCTAGGGCTTGTGCCCCTGTGCCACCTCCCCCCACTCCGCCGCGCCCTAGTCTGCATTCTCTGACGGCTTCTGTCGTCTTCACCTCAGTCTCCATCACGCCCTCCACCTCGGTCTCGGATGTCTCCCTGACACCTCGGTCTCTGCCACCAACACCTCCTCCCTCGGCGCCGCGTCGAGTCGACATTGTCCCCACCCCCGATGTCACCTCCCACGGTGTTGCCTTGAGCCGATGCAGTCCCCGCTCCATCTGCGCCCCTCCATCCATCCCCAAGCACCGCCACGCCGTCGCCATCCCTAACCATGCGGCCTCCCTCCTCCTGAGCCCCCTCCAGCTGCTCTGCGCTTCCTCCCACCGGTGAGGTAGGACTCCACCTCCTCGCAAAATTTCCAATCTGAGTTGTATTTGGTTCCCTTGTTGCTCAATGGTTGTATGTAGTATTTCACCTTGTTGTGCAATCTCGTGGAAACATTTGTGCTCGTTTCAGACCAGAAAACATCGAGTTCATAAATTCTCAATACATTACAATAGCATAGTTTATTTTGCGTGATTTGTTGTTAGCTTCACATTGCTTGTTACCTACCGCAAAGTGCAAATGTTGAATTCTGGTTTTAGTACATCACCATTCAGAATGATATATCGTGCTACATTGCTATTCAGAATGATATACCAGACACTGATGTCATCCTTTTTTGTGATAGTGTTCATCAGATGAAGTAAATGTTATTACTTCAAAAATTTCACTCTTCCCTTCAGAAATATCATTTAGCGTACATTTGGTATTTGGAAGATGAAGTGACATATTCTTTTGAATTTGCTAAGTTACCCTGAAGACAAGCAAAAGAGAATTATAGTTGTAACAATGGCTTTGCATAATTTCATTCGAGACATTGCTTTGTTTTGTATAGATTTTGCTAGTGTAGAGCGGGATGAAGATTATATTGATGGGGATATGTCGAACAACTTGGTGAACCAGATGTCGCGGTTCTATGGATGATGTTGACAAGTCTGACCTGTGTGACACTATTGTAGCGGCTTTGGTGGCATGACGATAATTCAAACTACATAATAGTGTTTTTGGTACATTTAATATGAATGGATAGGTGAAATATCAAACCAATGACTATATATATGTAACATTTTGTGGATTTCATGGGGATATGTTCCAGATCTTAGGATGATGTGACAATTGGCAATGGCGTTTACGGTTTGTCGTTTCACGTGTTTTCGACAAAGTTCTGAGCTTCTTCGGGCGGGCGGTCCGACCGGTCCTTGCACGGCGGTCCGACCGGTCCCAAATCGGTCGGACCGGCCATGTGGGGCGGTCGGACCGGCGGCGACCAAATTGGTCAAAACGAGCTGGGCCAAAAATAGGTGGTGTAGGCAAGTGAGGGGATCCCAATGCACTTGGTCTCATGATTTTTGGAGTCTCCAGTAAAAAGTTCTATTGGTTTAAAGTTTCCAGTAGGTTTCGGATTTTCAGGGGTTGAAATTCGGCTAAGTCCCAAGGCGGTCCGACCAAGCTCACGGGGCGGTCCGACCGGCCATAGGGGCGGTCCGACCGGCTCACCTGGAGCGGTCAGACCGGTATTGACTTGAACGTCGGCCAACTTCGTGGCGATGTTGATTGGTTAGGTCAAAGTCATTGGTTTCATGGCATATGATTTGCATGATGCATGTTTTGACTAACATGGGTCAAGTTGTGAAGAACTTGTTCCCGAATTCGTATTTGCTTGTCTATGGTTGTTGTGGATATCGTGAGGATATGTGCACGATCTCGGGATGATGAGTCAATTGGCAATGGCGTTATTGGTTTGCAAAATCTCGCGTTTCGGGTTTGCTCCAAGGTGTCGAAGCACTGGCCAGTCTGACCGGTTGTCTTGGGCGGTCGGACCGCGATGGAGCGTCCGGCCGACCATGGTGGCGGTCCGACCGCCGATTTGAAAGTTGGGTTTTGGGCCGAGCCAAAAATAGGTTGTGTAGGCAAGTGAGGGGAGTCTCCTGGATGTGGTCCCATCATTTTTGGAGCTCCCAGTCAAAAGTTCTATTCGATTGAAATTTCCGAAGGTTTGAATTTCGCGCTTGAATTTTGGCTAAGTCCTTTGGACCGTCCGACCGCCGTTATGGGAGCGGTCCGATCAAGATGAATCGGTCGGGCCGCCTCGTGAAGCGATGGGGCCGCGATCCTGGAGTTGAGCCAAGTGTTGCATTGAGGTTGTTCGAGTGTGTTATTATATGAGCTTCAATGCTTTATTGATGTATATTGCATTGCGAACGGCGTGGGTCAAGTTGTGAAGAACTTGTTCCGGAAGCGGTTTGTTTGTCTATTCTTGCGCGGTGGCTTTCAGTCAACGACGTCAGCGGTGAGTGGATCGGGACTACGCTTGGAGAGCCGAGGTCCGAACGATCGGGGATACCGGGTGAGGTCGTGTGACACAAGCATGGTGCGAGAATGGGCAAGGCGGATCGAACGGATGGTTCAAATAAATTTGGTTGGATCAGCGGTGCGGATATCGGTGCAGTCTCTCAGGAGGTTCCGATGGGATTCGGACAAGAGAGGCTTGGCGTCGATGAGAACCGCTGATCAACCTACACGTGGTGAAGCAGGCGATTGCTTCAAGAGTTATTTGTGTGTGGGTCCCATGTGTAGAGACCCAAAAGGGAAACCCTAGCTCTCTAGTATAAATAGGAAGGGGAGAGGTGGAAAACCTAAGCAAGCATTCATTTAGCCCCTTCTTCCTTTCTCTAGGGTTTGGAGGAGAGAGAGGAGAACTAGGGTTTGGAGTGTGCTCCTTGTTGAGCTCTTGCCCTCCTTGGTGGAGAGGCTTTGTAAGCATCTATTGTGAGTGAACAATCTTGTGATGCTTAATTGAAAGATCAATTGCTCCCTTTGTGTTCTTCTCTCTTTTGGATGTTTTTGGTGCTTCCTTGATTCAAAGGTTCATGCTTGGTCTCTTGGCCTACTTTACCTTGCTTTGATGTGTGGGATTACTCCTAGAGTCATCTAGATCATCAAACCCCCACAAGCAAGTGTTGAATCAAGTTTCTCTCATTTCTAGGGTTTGAGCACCGCTTTGATAAAATCTCAAGAGATCGGTTCTGCGAAGTGGATCTGACGGATCGTCGCTAGAAATAGGTCTCTAATATCATTAGGGAGGTGTGCTAGAAATTTGGTCAAGTTTTATTGGTTGAATCAAAAGTTGGATCAAATTTCGTTTTGGATTTGGGTGGAGTTTTTCATACTGGACTCTACCGGTCCGACCAAACCTTACAACGCGCTCGACCGCCCGTGTTTTCGAACCATTGGTTTGCTTGGTCGAACCGCCGTGCCCACCGGTCCGACCATTGGTTAGATCTTGGTCGGATTGTTGGTTGACCGTCGGTCCGATCACTTGCCGTGGTAGCCGGTCGGACCATGGTGCCAGTGAAGAACATTGAGTTCTTTTCTCCTTTTGTGTCGTGTGCTTGAGGGTTTGTCAAATCCAACACAAGGCTTCCGTTGTGTGCTTCGAACTTCTTAGCTTTCATAGCTAAAGGAGTAAAGTTCGTGTTGATTTTGATTTAGGCGAGAAAGTTTTGAAAGCGCCTATTCACCCCCCCCCCCCTAGTCGCCTTTCCGGTCCTACAGTTGTGCAGGTTGCTTGGTGGTCAACGACGGTCAACGGCGAGGAGGATCGGGACTAGACTTGGAGAGTTGAGGTCGAGCGATTGACGATGCGGGTGAGGTCAACGACTCAAGCGTGACACAAGATGGACAAGGGTGACCTATTGGCAAATCCATGACGCATGGTGAAGCGGTTTAGGTCAAAAGGTTAAAGGCGGCGCTGGTTGCGTGCGTGTGTGACCCGTTTGTTAGTGGGCCTTAACGGAGCCCAATGGAGTCAAACCCTAGGAGTCTAGGCCTCCACTATAAATAGGGGGAGGTGGTGGCTGCACCATTAAGCTCTTTTCTCTCTCGCCTCTTTGTGTTTCAAACCCTAATTGTCTTTAGGGGAGTTGAGGTGGAGGCTAGGGCTCTTGATGGTTTGTGGAGAATTTCGTGATCTTTGATTGTCTCTTGATCCATGATGGTGTGGATGTAATCCAAAGATCAATCACGAAATCAATCTATGCAAGGTTTGCTTGAGATAAGTCTCCTTTGGTTCTTGCTTTCAATTTCGTGTTTTAGGGCTTTCTTTGATCCATGAGTTTGTGATTGATTCTTTCACGTGAATTAGCTTGTCTGTGATATGTGTGAATCTATCTAGCATCATCTTGATCATCAATCTCTCACGAACAAGCTTTAGGATCAAGTTTTCGTTCTTGCCCGGTTTTAGACCTTCGTTAATCAATTGGCAATTGCTCAAGATCGTTCCAAGAATTATCATAATATTCGATTGGAATAGGTCCTCAATAGCATATAGAAGGTGTGTGCAAAGTTTCATAAAGATTAGAGTTGAGAATCAAAAGTTTCACCTAATTGCAAGTTCGTCATCGGCCGATTTCTTTATTGCAGACGGTTCGAGTCACGGCCGGATGCGTCATCACCGGTCGACCGATTTTGAGCGGTCCGACCGCCAAAGACTAACGCCGGTCGATCGCCTTTAATCGGTCCGACCGATTGGGTCCAGTGGTCGACCGCCGTCTTTGTGAGTCTTTGCAATCTTAGTTGATTTTTGTAGCATTGCTTAGGGTTTAATTGGATTCAATACTAGTCTTCATTTGTCTTGGTATATTGATCTTCATAGCTTTCTAATAGCTACTGGAGTGAAATTGTATTGAGTTCATAATTTGTGAAAAAGTGAGCGTGCTCCTATTCACCCCCCCCCTCTAGTCGCCTTTACGGTGCAACAATTTTGTATTCACTATTTGGCAATTATGAATGTATTATGTTAAATGCTTAGATTTACATTTGTATGTCATGTGCAAAAAAAAAAATCAAATCCACTCGTAATATCCTTCAAACGGCATAAAAAAGACCATAATTTGTCTCAGGGGTATTCTAGACAATTCCCAACTTAGAACAACCAGCTAGCTTAAGTAAAAGTCAAACTATCAAACACCAAATGTCTTCAGCTCAGCCGTCCAGACCTTCAGCCATACAGTCTTGTAATTATTGTAAAACTTTAGTGCACTTCACTTGGTGCACAACACTCTTTTTGCTGACATGGATGTTACTCTATGATGTTGCAGGTGACAGGAGAGTTTGATTTTTGATTTTTGTGATGAAGAGGAGCTATTTTAGAAGCTGTTGTATCGACATGTCTTTGTCCTTGACATAAGAATAGGGATGTGACAAAGTGTTGGTGTGTTGGGTTTGGCAGTATGACCGTGTGTCGTGTTTTCTTGTTGAGGCTTGCTTCACCCAGTTGGTTTGTTGCCATAACTGTTATCGTTGTAAAAATGCTATAGTCGGGACTGTTGTAGACATTTTCCTGAGATGATCGCTTAAAGCTGGTGTAGAACTATCTTATTTGATTTATGTTACATGTTTCTCTTCCTGTAAGATGGTATTAAGAACAGCTAGTTTGAAGTACATTTTCTGTTCTGAAACTTGGATGTGTTGTGCTGCCTTAGCATTCAACACTTTGTGTCTGTTTGTCGTAACCATACCATGTAAGAGACCGAGTAAGAACATGCAAAAGCATACAATTGTTCAAGATAGGTAAGATATTGAGAAAGTATCTTTTGATTTCTATTGGAGTTTGTAATACATGCTGCATTTTAACTTGTGTAGTAGAAATCGTTGTTCATGTAAGCACGATCTTGTTCAAACATGAGACCCTTGACAAGTTGCAGGAGGCCGCGTGAATATTTGACTACCTTGTTCGACTGGGTTTCTCTGCTTCATCTGCATTTTTATTTGTTCTATTTTATTTATTTTATTTTTTCTGTTGTAAATGAATTATTTATATAATTATTGAATGTCGTTGATTGTCATCAATTATCGTTAAATGTTGTTAATTACCGTCAATTGTCATTAGTTATCGTTAATTGTCGTAAAGTATCGTTAATTGTCGCTATTTATCATTAATTATCATCAATTATCGTTAGTTATCGCTAATTGTCGTTAGTTATCGTTAATTGTCGTCAATTGTGGTTAAACGGCATCAAACAAGCCATCATTTGCTTCAGGGGCATTTAAGATATTTTCTAACTCAGAAGCTTCAACCAGCCTACCTAAAAATCAGAAGGTCAAACACCGAATCTCTTCTGCTCAGCTGTTCAGCAGTACAGTCTTTCAATCCAACCAAAAGCTGATTTTTTAAAAAACTACAACCATATCAAACAAAATGCAAGTTTGTTGTGCCGGGGAGTGACACCGCTTTCTGAGAAGCCGCGCTTATCCATTAACCGAATGCTGGATAGCGAGGGTGATGTGGTGCCACAACAGATCCCATTGGGTGCAGATGGATGGGCGAGCGACCACTGGACTCGGAGAGACCCATGACGTGGCCCCAGGCCCCCTTCCCTCCCTCCTCTCTGGATTTCTCGTGCTTGCTTTCTTTTGTAGAAAGCGACGCCCCTCTCCCACGAGCAACCTCCTGCACTCGGTCCTGTGCACCAGTGGTCTCGTAATGATCAACCTTAATCCATCGGGCCCACCATCATTGGAACACTTTAATGGACAAGTCCTTAGCACCGGGTGCACGAACGGGTTTCTACGTTCCTCAAGTTGGTCCACGTGCTTTCGCGTAAATTACGAAGCGTTGCCACCCCTAGTCCCCTTGACAAGTCACCACCGAATAGTGGCTCGTTGATCACTGGCTCGTGGACCCAGCGCACAGGAACAAACCCTCTGCCACTGGCTGTCTGGGCCCACGTGGCGAGCGCACAAGCATAGGCAGGGACAGGCTCACGGGGAGGTGTTGTTGGGTGGTGGGTTGCACGAACGCCGATCACATCGGCATCCGCGCCCTACAACCACGACCGCGGAATAGCGCCATGAAACAGAAACGCCCGGCGATGAGCAAAGAAAATAAATAAATAAAACTCCACACCGTTACCACCATGTGGGGGGAGGATTTGCCAAGCCCCACCAATCAGGTGGGTTGGGAACTCGCCATCAGCGGTTGAGGAGGGGAGACGCCACTCGGACTCCATCGTGTCCGCCGTTACAAGGACCATGCAACTAACCGTTGCCGCTGCTGAGCTCATCGCCTCGCACTTTTGAAGCTCTGCCTTGCCTCCAAGAAGATTGTGAGATGTGCGCATGTTTGGGTTTGTTTGTACTCCTGATCTGTGAATGTCGAGATGAAATCAACCGCCGTTCTATTTTCTGTTCACGAATGCAGATTCTTGATTGAAGGGGTTAAGTTAGGAGGAGTATTTAAAACTTGTTGTTGCGACGTTGATGATTGATTAAGGTTGGATGTACACTGTGCAGATATACTGCACTTGATAATTCAAGGGTATTTTCAATAGTTAGAGATAATCTTGTCTTTAACATATGTTCTATTATCTTTAGAGGTAACATCTTCAATATATAGTATCTAGCACACTCTCTAATATTTATATTTTATAATTTTCCTTTGAAACGAGCCCACATATCAACTAGAGTATATTGATATATCTTATTTTATTTCGCGTGCACGACAGACTCTTCAAAAAGAGACGATATGTACTTTCTCTTCTCTTGCTCTCTTTCCTCTACGTAGGATTTTGTTGATGTGATATAGTTAAATAACAATAATAAATATGTTGTCGGAGATGCCCTAATTATGCCTTACTTTCGTTTCATTTATTGCACTGTCAGCTTGTAGCTCCCGGTGATTTAATACTTAATCCTACTTGCCGGAGTCATTTTCAGCTCATACTGGAGTAGTTTAGTAGTACTAGTATGCTGGTACTGAGATGGCCCTCGTGCCAGTGGGCAACGACCCCAGACGTGGAGGTAACAGCAGTGATAGCTCACATGCAAATTATCAGCCCACCTTAGCCCGGCCTGAGGCTTGCGGCCGAGCCCGAGGACAAGCAAACCCCAGGCGGAGCGCCGAGCGAGTGTCCCCTGCCTCCTCTCGAGTCGCCCCTGCCTCTCCCTCCTCACCCGAGCCGCCGCCCCCAGTGCCCCCTGCCTCCTCTCCTCACCCGGCGCCGCCTCCCTCGGCCGTGCCGCCCCCGCCAGGAATCTCTTCGATCTCCTCGATGATTTCGGCGAAGAAGAAGACAAGGTTGTAGAATGGAATCTGATATTCGTTTTGTTGACTAAGAGTTGGTTGTGCATTTGATTGGTGAGGGGATCGTTCAAGTTGTATGTCTTGCCGGTGATGGTGCATGTAATCCAAGGTGAGGGCTTCTCTCCAATCCTTCACCCCAAAATATCTCCATCTGTTCCAGGATTGTGCGAGTTTGTCGTTAGATTTGTGCATCCGATGCGTGGTTCCCAATTCTTTGCAAAATTGCACAACCCCTTAATCACATAGTTTAGTTTGTTTATGCGCTCTGACGGACCTACATGAATGCTATTGTTCTTGGCCTGTTGTTTAATTCTACCTTGATGTATGTTGCTTGCCAAGTTCAGATCCGTATGCAGTATGAAAGATTTGCGGGCCTAATATATTCGTTCTTCTAGGACGATGTGTCAACGTTGGGTGAATTATTTGTGATGGTTTGGAGATGATTTGCTGTTCCACGACGTTGTTGTTTAACAACGACACAATCCTGATGTTTTGTGCTTGTGCACTGCGCAATTAGATCCTATGTTATGCTAAGTGTTGTTAGATTGGCTTAGATACAGTATTAGTTTGGCAAAGTTGGGGTGGTGCTCTTGTCTTGCATATTACTCTCGATCGTTGATTGAGAGAAGCTTTATAATCTTCTGTTTGAAATTATGTGTTCTCTGTAGACCGCTTGTCAAGACAATCTGGAGTCATGCTAGCGATTTTTTTCCATGTCCTCTGCTTCGTGCATTGTAAAGAGGAACTATTGCTCTTGTCATTGTTCTACTGTTGTCGTATTGCTCATTGTAAGATGGTACTCTTTGTTACACTAGTTACCGCGATATAAGGTTTTGACTCTGAAGCTATGTAGTTACTAGTTACAGGCTATACTTCTTGCTACTATTATATATTCTGATATCTGTACCTATAACTCCTAGGAGGAGCTTGGAAGGTTTGCTAAGGCAGAGAAGATGGTTCTCAAGTATGTTACTCTGTTCCTATAAATTCCCTACTTCTTTGGATGCTTCTTTTTGCTCTGTTGTTGTAGTACTGTACAGATGTGTCATAGGTTAGTTATTCTTAGGTATTAACTTTTGTATCGCTCTACTACACTATGTTTTTTTGCCATATTTTATCTATTTTGTCGTATCGTTAAACATGGAATTCAAATCATTTCAATTGTGCATTTGTGTTGTACTTTTGTTATGCCTTAGTATGGTTAGTATTTGATGTTAGTTGTAGCCACTTAGTTTTTGACCCGACACTTTGTGGGATCCTGGCCGTACTGCCTTTGTTGAGACCCGGTTAACATTTTTATCCATTTGGAGTTTCCGCTCTTATGGTTTCATGCACATGCTTTTAGCTTTGAACCTGGGTTAATTTTTAAGTGTGTTTCCCCTGTCTGCTGACTAGAAACACATGCTTGAATTGCTGAAAGATGCTGACTTGAAAAACAAGCATATATGACAACTCAATATTTACCAAAACGCTGTTTACCTACAACTAATGATTTGTGCCCCGATTTGTAAATTGCTAACTGAAAAAAATAAGGCATGTGTAACTCATTGTTTTTTTAGGGAAAAGTGTAATCATTATTGATTACTCCCTCATTCAGAAATATACGATGTTTTACAAAGCGTGCCATCAAACTTTCTTAATTTTGACCACAAATATATAAAAGAAGTATTTGTATTGGTCATTTGAAAATGTTACCATTAGATTAGTCACGACCAGTGTTTTACTTTTCGGTGGCAAAAATTTTTCGGAGGGGACCGGTAGGGCCGGTTACCGGCGAAAACCGGAAATTTCTGCCAATTTCGGCCGAATTTTTCAAAAAATTTTTTGAAATTTTTGAATTTTAAATTTACAAAAATAATCAAATTTAAACATAATTCATGCAAATTCGATTTTTTTTGAATAAATTTCATCAAAACCGAAATTTCGCTACCGGTTTTAATTTTTACCGGTTACCGGCGGTAATCGGCGAAATTTCGCCGGTAGCGAAATCACTGGTCACAACGGACCTACTTGATTGCTATTGTTCTTGGTCTGTTGTTTAATTCTACCTTGATGTATGTTGCTTGCCAAGTTCAGATCCTTGTGCAGTATGAAAGACTTGCGGGCCTAATATATTCATTCTTCTAGGATGATGTGTCAACGTTGGGTGAATAATTTGTGATGGTTTGAAGATGATCTGCCGTTCCACGACCATGTTGTTTAACAACGATACAATCCTGATGTTCTAACTCGGCATTAGATTAGTCATGAAAAATATTTCATTAAAATGAGTTTTGCATACTTCATTCACACACCTTCTTTTATGCAGTCTCTTGGTGTTCCAATCTGGTGTTTTTGTCTGATTGTATTGACAAACTTATGAATCCTGTTAAAGTACTTGAAACTTCAATGATTAAAAAGCCCTCTCATGATAGTTCAACTTTGCTAATTCTCCTCTGCTCAATAAATCTCCGGAGGAGTGAAGGTTCAAACATCAAAAGCCAAAGGCTTTGTTGATCTGGAGATGCAATTTTCTAGAGACCAGCTGACGGGGTCAGCATTCGTCGCATTTGGCATCGTATTATTTGTGGGTTTCTTCTATGCCGCCGTTGTGTCCAAGTTGCTTCCACCATATGAAAACCGGCTTCTGTCTGCCATTCAAAATGATAGGTAGGGAATCTCAAGCCAGGGCAGATCATCGAATTGCTGCTTTTTTCTCTCTCTACAAATGATATTTGATCATGGGCTGTCTACGTAGGTGCCACTAACTACCTAGTAAAATTTGTAAATATTATTTATACCTGGCACCAAGTTACTGGCTTACTGTAAACTTAGGTGGTGAATCAAATTAATAGTTAATATCACCTACTTTCATCGAACATGGATGCTCATGTAACTGCATATATAATGTAACTGATTTACGGATTCACCTAACTGATTTGTCCCTTATCAGGTACTACTGCCCAGGGATCGAAATCTCGGTACCGGATGAAATCCCGGCCGTGGGGCGGTAACGGTAACCGGCCGGTTACCGGCCGGTTACCGGAAATTTCGGAAAAAACCGGTGCGAATTCAAATTTTGAATTTTTGAATTCGAAATTTTACCGCCGATAACGGACGATTCACGCGATAGAATCGTCAAACCGGAAAAACCGGAAATGGTGAAAATGGTAATTATGAAATTTAAATTTGGAACAATGCAAATATTAATGAGAAAATGTTTCTCTCATAGTTGATACTAGTAATCATACATATGAAACCTGTGTCGCTGAACAAACTATTAGCAAATACTTTTCAGATCTCTTATTAATCATATCGCGTCACTAAATGATTTGAAAGTATAGGATTAAAGAATCAATCCAATCCTGAGCAAATAATGATGCAATCCAATTCTCTCATAGTTGCATGCAATCCAATTAATGAGAAAGTGTTTCAAGTTGTACATAAAAAGTCCTCATTTATGTTTTAATAGTGCTAAATATACTAAAAACTAATGTTTCAATACATAATCTAGCATAAGAATGCCTAAACCAACTAGGGAAGGACATTATGGAGTCAAAAATTCAAATTCAAAAATTTAAAATTTCGGCCGGTTTTTTTTTACCGGTTCTGACCGGTAAACCGGTTACCGGCCGGTAACCGGCGGTTACCGGCCGGTTTTTTTATCCCTGCTACTGCCTACTCGTGCCCTTGACACTTCCAGTGATAATTGTGGCTGTCTATCTGCACTGGTTAAGCATGAAGATGTTCAAGCATGCATGAAGCTAGGAAGGACGACTCCAAAATCGTCGTAGAATCCTGTACTTTTGCTCTAATGTCAGAATCGCAGGGGCATCAAGGCAATTTAGCTGATAAAACTCGAGCAAATGGTGGTCTTATTGCTATCCTCTATTTTTCACCCAAGACGTCGAGTTGTACTTAATCTGATTATGCTGGAAGCATAATAGTTGTCATTTTTTGCCGTATTAGTACCAACAATTGCCACCAAGTACTATGTTAACACGGCGTGGAAGCCATGCCATGGTACTAGAGATGAAAACGGATCGGATAGTCTCTGACCGATTCGGACGGAAACGGATTCGAATTGTCTCGGATCGGATTTTTCTTGGATAATTTTCGGATCGGAAATGGATTCGGATTTTTTTTGTCGGAAATGGAAACGAATATGTTAGGCATGCTATCTGGTGGATACGGATACAGATTATCCGGATAAGACCAAGTCCAGATATCTGGATTTTGGCCAAATATAAGACGATTTCAGCCCAAAAGAGAAAAATAAGATTTTAATTGATTTTTGAATTTCAGGAAATACAGCAAATCAAATAGTCTTTTAGAAAATAGCGAATAGAGTTTAAAAAAAAATCTAGAAAAAAATCACAAAAAATTCTTAAATTATTTTGAACTAAATAAAATTAATTCCAAGTTAAAGTTGGTTTTTATTATTGCACATAAATTATTTTTAATTCCTGAAAAATAGGAACAATCTTTTTAAAATTTAAGAAATTAATTATTTTTTTTTTATTTTCACTTTAAATACAATAAAATCCTAGAAATCTCAATAATAATTTTTTTTTTGACATTGAAAACTAGGAAATTAAATAATTAAATTTATTTTATTATTTTATCTTTTTAACTAAGAAAACTCTTTTAAATCTTAGAAAATCTAATAAAATAATAACTTTATTAATTTTATTTTTTGTAACATACTTTGGGATGTTACAATCATTTGTGTATAGATTAACCATCTAGCCTGATCAATATTAGTGTGAACTAAGTTTTATTTATGTGATGAACTAAGTGTGAATATGTGATGACTTGTGACTTTGTGAGTTATGACTTATAAGCTAAATATGGTAAATTAAGTGTTATGTTTATGACGAACTAGTTAATGCAATTTGCTAGTGCCAATGTTATGTGTGGTTGTTGAAAATATGAACAATTCATTAATGTTTGCATCAAACAAACTAGTTATATGTTTTCGTTAATTTCTGGTATACAATTTAAGGGGTTTTCATGTTCCGAAAAATATCCGCGACCGTATTCGTTTCAATTTGTATTCGCTCTGTATTCGTATTCGATGTTATTCGTATCCGGAGTATTCGTATTCGTATCCGGATCCGGAAAAAATATAAAAACAAATATGGCAAAACCATTATCCGTCCATATATGATCCGTTTTCACCCCTACATGGTACTGTAGTAATACCGTGTGAACAGTAGTATGTATTGTAGCATTGGATTGGGAAGGAGAATATCTATTTCATTGAATAGTTGATTAATTTCCTTGTATAGCAATTAGTTAATTATGAAGATTATCTATTAGTTAGGAATATCAATATTTAGATTGATCTCATGTATAATTGTTGCAAGAGCTCTTTATACAAGAAAACCTATTGTAATCGTTGGTATTAAGTAATAAAGAAATAGAAAAGTTATTGAGAACATATCTAGTGCTAATGGGTAATTGAGTGCTAAGGTGCTAATGGCAATCTTGATCGTTGGATCATGCAGGGTGTTTAATGCAGAGCATTGGTGGTGGGAGCATGCAGGGTGTTTAATGCAGACGTATTAATGAAGGTGCATTGGAGGTGGGAGTATGCAGGGTGATTAAATGGTTTGGAGGTGGGAGCCCTATTAATCTTGGTTGTTCAATCCTAATCCAACGGTCAAGATTGCCATTAGCACTTTAACACTCAATTACTTATTAGCACTAGATATATTCCCTATATATACACACACACGCACGTGTGTGCGTGTATGATTTCTCCAATATAATATGGGGGTGTCTAGACAAAACCTGAGTATTTCTTTTGTTATGAGCACTCAAATTTTCAATCATTGGATCTAGATTCAAAAGATTCTACCTACCTCCTCTCCTCTCCTTCAAACCTTAGAAATAAAGAAATAGAAAAGTTATTCACAACCTTAGCCTCCTTTCTTTCCCATAAGGATGTCGCCGTTGTCCGACCATCTTCCTGGTGATTTTTCCTTGGTATCAAAGGCAATCATTGCATATATATATATATATATATATATATATACATATACTTTCTACTCCTAGGAGTAGTTATCCCCACTTTTGATATACCATCTAAAATTTTTGACATACTCTTTTATCACTTTGGGTATACTCATATATTAATTATAAGATACTCCAATGCGAACCACGAGAAAAATTTGCAAGAGTGTCCATAGTTTTTAGCATATTTTGTAAATACATTCATATTCGTACATAAAAATGAGCATGTTTTAAAAAAATTATACATACCACCCCTAAAAAGGTGTAAATATCACCTAAGTGGTCTTATATACTCGTATATTACACATAAAGTACATACTCTTGGTTGCGCAAGATACTCCCTACGTCGTGAAACACGAAATAAGGAGTAACTACTTATAGAAGTAGAAAAAAGCTTCATATATATATATATATATATATATATATATATATATATATATATATATATATATATGTGTGTGTGTGTGTGTGTGTGTGTGTGTGTGTGTGTGTCCAATATAATATAGACAAAACCTGAGTATTTATTTTGTTAAGAGCACTCAAATTTTCAACCATTGGATCTAGGTTCAAAGGATTCTACCTTTCCTATAATCCATATAAATTCCCCACCTCCTCTCCTCTCCTTCAAACCCTAGCCGCCACTCACCCTACCACTCGTCGCCCGCCGGCGAGCCACGGCCGCCTCCTTCCTCCCCTGTCGTGCGCCCTGCTTCCTCCTCTCAGGCGAACCGTCATTGTGTCCCTCTTCTCCCTCCTTTATGGCGATACCCCCCCTTTCCTCATCCCCGACGGCTACAACTCCGGATCCGCCATCGCCTCCTAACCACTCAAGCATGTCGCCCCACCTACCTCTACCGCCCCTCCTCCGTGCACATGGCCGGTGGTGCCACCACTGCCCCGCCTCCTAAGTCCCAACCGCCGCCCACTACCCCTCCCCCTCCCTCTAATTTCAGGATTTCGGTGAATCCAAACCCTAAATTGGGTCAATTCCGAAGGCTAACTCACAAGAAGCTCGCCGAAGCGCCGCCGTGTCACCAGAGATGGAGTCGAGCATAAATCTCGAGGCAAATAGGAGGGATGAAAATTCGAGTAATAATACCAAAAAAAATGTCTCCCGTGTCAGTCAGGGAACCTAAACATAGCTACGCGTTGGCATCGGCATGCTATATTTATCCAGGATATGCTGGGGGCTTGGAGGTTGTTACGGATCGGGATGGAGAGCAGCTCGTGATGAGTACGTACGTACTAGTCCCTTTGATCCCGTCCAACGAACTCCCCACTATCCGGAGTCCTTGACATGTGGGCCCGCACCCGATTCTGCAGCCGCAGTCCAAGAAATTAACCAATAGTACATGCACAGATCGAGCACACCACAAATATCAACGAGAAAACAAGGAGAGGAGGCCGCTGGGAAAACCATGTTGAAGCATTTGGCATTGCAACTTGCAAGGGAGATCAATTAGAGAGAGAGAGAGAGAGAGAGACTAATCTGAAGGAAATAAGGTAGGAAGGGATATCGATTGATCGGCCATGGCGTACCTTCGGAAGAAGTCGATGGAGTTCCTCAGGAGCTTCGAGGTGCCGGCGAAGAACCCGTCGGAGGAGGCACAGCGGCGGTGGCGGAAGGCCGTTGGCACGCTCGTCAAGAACCGCCGCCGCCGCTTCCGGATGGTCCCCGACCTCGACAAGCGGTCGCAGGCCGAGACCCAGCGCCGCAAGATCCAGGTTAGTCGTTGCTGCATCATCTTCATCATCGTATCTTGATTTCCACTAGAATTCTCTCTGTACCCTACTGCATGCAGAGGCGGAGGGAGGGCAGGGCCACAACTCCTATGATCCAAATTTTATCGTTGCCTCTCTCTATGATTCATTAAATTTTATCAATATTCCTACTATTTACCTCTCGTAGAATACAATTTCACAGTATAACTTGTTCGCATTCCTCGTGTCTAATGGTGGCTCCGCCACTGTGCTAGCCTGAATGACAATCAGATCTGCAACCTGCAATGCACGCGTGTCTACGTCCATGCATGCAGCATGGCATGCACGGAGCAAATGCATAAGATTGATTAATTAATCTTCTTCTCTCTTGCACCCTACCGTTGACGAGTTGTATACTACTCTGTTTTCATTCATGCAAGCAGTCTGACTCTGATACTCGATATTCTACTAGTTTCAACGTTCTGCGCAACATTTCTCGGATTTGGATTCGTCTGCGAAATAATACACGCATCTCATCTGTGGAGGAGAACATGCTAGATAGGATAAGAAAAACATTTTAATGCTCTTTTGGCATCAGAAAGTTGAGTCGGCGGTTCTTGAATCAAACTCGTATTTTTAATGTTTTTTAAGATATTTTTATGGATTTTTGATATTAGTCCATGGACCATTGGCCCAGCCGCTGGAGGCCCAATGAACTGTTTGTAAAACAGAATAGATATGAGCATCTCTCTTGACAGGCAAGGAGCCTAACGCATACTCTGGTCAAAAGATTTTGTCACCGAGTAAATGGGCGGTTACATAGATTAAAGCACACATGAAAATCGCATTAGCAAGATGTAAAGGTATATAAATAAGATCACATTAATTAACAATACACACCTGAAGTTGTTTTCTTGTCTCTGCTTAATTAATTGGAGTAAACACTGCAAGGTAGTGTAGATTTTTTTGGGTTGGTTGATGGGACTCTATACAGGGAGATCCAGTGATGTACTTACCTACAGATCTTGTGAACCCGAAATTTGTAATGTACGGTGTAACGTACGTGAAGGAATTAAGCTGGTTCAATTAATTTTGAGGTCAGGTTTTGAAGACCAACCAATAGCACTGCCCTATTATATATCGCTAAGAAGATCGAGGCCATGGTTAGTATAAATGAACAAATCAATATGTTTTTTCTGAAGTAAAAGTTTTGCTAACAATTAATTGTTGCAACAGTACTTAATTACCTTGAGAATTAGTGAAGAATTTTGCAAAGACTATGCAGCAGAAAGATGGAGTTCCATGTGTTTATCTGGCAATCCTTAGAGGTTGGGAGAGGGCGTTAGAAGCACGGCGGTAGGCGACGACGGTGTGGAGAGGCGGCGGTGGCACTACCTCGGCCACGGGACGGAGGAGGGCGGTGGGCGACAAACGGGTCGAGGATGAGTTCATGGAGGAGAGGCAGCGGGAGGTGATGAGGTGATGGCGGATCCGGTGATGCCGCCGTCTGAGACGAAGAAGAAGGGTGGTGGGGGAAGGGGGAGGAGGTAGGTGGCGCCGGAGACCATGTCGGGCTGTGGTAGTGGTGGGGGGGAGCTCGCCGGTGCCGGAGGTGGCACGGGGACCGGGGCAACATTGGCTGGATGTGAGAGGTGGAGATGGGTTAGGGTTAAGGTGTGAGGGTTTATAAGGTGTGAGAAGGAGAGAATTTGAGCCACGCGATTTTGATGCAACGATGGAAAGAATTGCACGTGTTTTCTAAAATTCAGACTATTGTGACATATACGCTCCCTTTAATTTAGCATCTCTGGAAAGAACCAGATGGTATAAGCTGTTCCATTGCCGGTTCACACTCTTAACATAAATACTCGAGATGTTTCATACTGATGTTTTCTTGCTCTTTCACAGGAAAAGCTTCGTGTTGCACTCTACGTGCAGAAGGCTGCACTTCAGTTCATCGATGGTACAACACCATATATCTTCTCAAAACATTCCATTTGATTTGATTCAATCCATTCCTCTGATCCTAACAATGGCAATGCTCCGATCCTATGTAGCCGCCCGCAAGACGGAGCACCCGCTGCCGGAGATCGCACGGCAGTGCGGCTTCTCCATAAGCGCCGAGGAGCTGGCCTCCTTCGTGCGCGGCCACGACGGCAAGAGCCTGAGGCACCACAAGGGCGTCGATGGCATTGCCCGGAAAGTCTCCGTCTCCCTCACCGACGGCATAAAGTCCGACGACACCGGCGTCCGGGCCGAGGTCTACGGCGCCAACCACTACACTGAGAAGCCCCCCAGAACGTTCTGGATGTACCTGTGGGACGCTAGCCAGGACATGACCCTCATGCTCCTCGCCTTCTGCGCGGTCATCTCCATCGCCATCGGCCTCGCCACCGAGGGATGGCCGGGTGGCATGTACGACGGCGTCGGCATCATGCTCACCATCTTCCTCGTGGTCATGATCACCGCGGCCAGCGACTACAAGCAGTCGCTGCAGTTCCGGGACCTCGACAAGGAGAAGAAGAAGATCGACATACACGTCACCCGCGACGGCTACCGGCAGAAGGTGTCTATCTACGACATTGTCGTCGGCGATATTGTTCATCTGTCCATCGGCGACCAGGTGCCGGCCGACGGATTATACATCGACGGCTACTCGTTTGTCGTCGACGAGTCGAGTCTGTCCGGCGAGAGCGAGCCGGTGCACGTGTCGAACGGGAACCCGTTCTTGCTCGGCGGGACGAAGGTGCAGGACGGGTCGGCGAGGATGTTGGTGACGGCAGTTGGGATGCGGACTGAGTGGGGCAACCTGATGGAGACACTGAGCCAGGGCGGCGAGGACGAGACGCCGCTGCAGGTGAAGCTCAACGGCGTGGCCACCATCATCGGCAAGATCGGGCTGGCCTTCTCGGTGCTCACGTTCACCGTGCTCATGGCGCGGTTCCTGGTGGGCAAGGCACACTCGCCCGGCGGGCTGCTGCGGTGGAGGGTTGCGGACGCGCTCTCGGTGCTCAACTTCTTCGCCGTCGCGGTCACCATCATCGTCGTGGCCGTCCCTGAGGGTCTTCCTCTCGCCGTCACGCTCAGCCTGGCCTTCGCCATGAAGAAGCTCATGGAAGAGCGCGCGCTCGTGAGGCACCTCTCGGCGTGCGAGACGATGGGGTCGGCGAGCTGCATCTGCACCGACAAGACCGGCACGCTCACGACGAACCACATGGTCGTCGAGAAGGTATGGGCGTCCGACGCGGCGCGGACGGTGAGCTCCTCGAAGGGATTCGACGAGCTCACGTCGTCGGTATCCGAGAGCTTCGCGAAGGTGCTACTAGAGGGCGTCTTCCACTGCTCCGGCTCCGAGGTTGTCCGTGGCAAGGACGGCAAGACCACCGTCATGGGCACGCCCACCGAGACGGCCATCCTCGAGTTGGGGCTCGAGGTGGAGAAGCACACCAGCATCGAGCACACCGGCGCCGAGAAGCTCAAGGTGGAGCCGTTCAACTCGGTGAAGAAGACGATGGCCGTTGTCGTCGCATCCCCGCACGCCGCCGGCCGCCCCCGCGCGTTCCTCAAGGGCGCGTCCGAGGTCGTACTGCGCCGGTGCAGCAGCGTCATCAACGGCAGCGGGTCCGTCGAGAGCCTCACAGAAGCGAAGACGAGGCAGGTGGCGAGCGCCATCGACGCGTTCGCGTGCGAGGCGCTGCGCACGCTCTGCCTGGCGTACCAGGACGTCGGCAGCGGCAGCGATGTCCCCAGCGACGGGTACACGCTCATCGCCGTGTTCGGAATAAAAGACCCGCTCCGTCCGGGCGTCCGGGAAGCCGTGAATACCTGCCATGCCGCCGGTATCAATGTCCGGATGGTCACCGGCGACAACATCAACACGGCGAAGGCGATAGCGAGGGAGTGCGGCATCCTGACGGACGACGGCATCGCCATCGAGGGGCCCAAGTTCCGGCAGATGAGCCCCGACGAGATGAGGGAGATCATACCCAAAATCCAGGCACGTAGCTTGATGCTCTCTTCTTCTCTGAAGAATTTTGCAGCACGATCATTGATGCGACTCTTTCCATTCCATGTGCCTGCAGGTGATGGCTCGGTCGCTGCCGTTGGACAAGCACACGCTGGTGACCAACCTGAGGGGCATGTTCAACGAGGTCGTGGCGGTGACCGGCGACGGCACCAACGACGCGCCGGCGCTGCACGAGGCTGACATTGGCCTTGCCATGGGCATTGCTGGAACAGAGGTTTGTACTATTATTCCTCACAAACTGTAGGTTGCACTCGACTTCATGTTTTATATTTCTTCCCGTTCGCAAATTCTCAGGTTGCCAAGGAGAATGCCGATGTGATCATCATGGACGACAACTTCTCGACCATCATCAACGTGGCCAAATGGGGCCGCTCCGTTTACATCAACATCCAGAAATTTGTGCAGTTCCAGCTCACGGTGAATGTCGTCGCCCTAATGGTGAATTTCGTCTCTGCGTCGTTCACAGGTGCAGATAAACGCTGGTCATCTTACGATTCGAATTTTTTTTGTGGCGTCGTTGATAGGTTCCTGTTTAGCAATTCGCCGGTTCTTGTTCCAGTTTCTGAGTTACTTCTTGTAACTGAACAATTATCTCAGGAAGTGCTCCGCTGACCATTGTGCAACTGCTGTGGGTGAATCTGATCATGGACACCCTCGGCGCGCTGGCGCTGGCGACGGAG
This sequence comes from Hsuehochloa calcarea, assembly GCA_036346395.1. NCBI lineage: Eukaryota > Viridiplantae > Streptophyta > Magnoliopsida > Poales > Poaceae > Hsuehochloa > Hsuehochloa calcarea. The sequence continues at coordinate 86,052,396 of CM070594.1, forward strand.
CCCCCGAACGAGGCGATGATGCAGAGGCCGCCGGTCGGCCGGGGTGACAACTTCATCACCAAGGTCATGTGGAGGAACATCATCGGCCAGAGCGTCTACCAGCTGATCGTGCTCGGCGTACTCCTCTTCAGTGGGAAGAGCCTCCTGCAGATGGATGGCTCTCAAGCTGACGCCCTGCTCAACACGTTCGTATTCAACACCTTTGTGTTCTGCCAGGTATCATATCACAGCCTCTAGAAAAGCAGAAATGTCTTACGTTTCAGTCTGAAGTTTATCTTTGTGTTCTGCTAACACTTTCTGCTTCTTGGCATCAGGTTTTCAACGAGGTGAACAGCAGGGAGATGGAGAAGATCAACGTTTTCGGTGGTATTTTCAGCAGCTGGATCTTCTCGGCGGTCGTCGGCGCCACCGTCGTGTTCCAGGTGATCATCGTGGAGCTCCTGGGAACGTTTGCCAGCACGGTGCATCTGAGCGGGAGGCTGTGGCTCACGAGCGTGCTGATTGGATCCGTCAGCTTGGTGATCGGCGCCATCTTGAAGTGCATCCCTGTCGATTCCGGCGACGGCTCGTCTGATAATCACAATGGCTACCAGCCGATCCCCACCGGCCCGAATGCGGTGTGATTTTGAAGACGTGTCATCATTGTTTTTTTTCTTTCTTTAGGAAGACATTAAGATAATTGAGTTTTCAAACAAATTTCGCGGTTTGAGTTCTCTGAATATTTTAGGAGGTACGGTCGTGACCGTCCTTAGCGATTTGAGCTTTGTTCTTCACCGTTTTGTGTTTCTAGAAAGATGTTCGTAAAGTTGTGATAGAATCACCGTGAATTGTTAAGTTGTAATAGAATTACCGTGAATTGTTGGAGTGTTTCTAGCAAGATGTTGGGCCAATTTCCGTCCGAGTTTTTGGCAGTGGCCATGCAAAGCAGGAGCATTGTATGATTTGTCTCAATGGTGGACAACATGGAGCCGATGTCTGTCCTACCTTGCGGCACAGGATCAACATCCATATACCTCATGTCAGGCCCGCCTCCTCAGCAAGCAGCTCGGCCTTCCGCTGTCTTGGGGAGATGGTTAAGTACCTCATAAGATAGAGGAGAGCGCCAAGCTCAGATTTCCGTAATAATTTTACAGGGAATGCTCATTGAATGTCTTGAAGATGACTCAACCTCCACGCTCTTTAGCACGAGATTTTTGAGTGAATCGTATTCCATATGACATCGCCAAAAAATCCAATCTAAAATCAAGAAAAGAGCCAATATTCATCAACGTTTTTCTTACTAAAACTCCCTTTCTTTAATCTTGAATCTAATTCAACCTACTTTTTTTTCTTCAAAAAAATGTATTCCTGCTTTTTTTTGGATCCAGTTCCGATCACTCTCCTCGATGGATTATATCTCAAAACACACAATGCGACACATTCTGGGATACTTGACATGCTGCAGAACCACCGTGCGGAAGGGCACCCCGAGGCTCGCGGCCCTGTCGCCTGGAAGAAGAACGCGCCGCCCCATCCGGAGGGCGCCGGCGACCTCCATCGTCGGAAGCTGAATCTCCTCGCACTTTTTGAGAATGCCCATCAGGCCATCACCCACTCCAAGCGCCGCTTCGCGCCGGCAGGTATCCAGGGCAACCCACCTCTCCGACCCCCGTGAGCCCCAGCATCGTGCTCCATCCCGGCGTATCCCTCCAGGAGCACGGGATGGTGCTTGGCGTCCTCGCGGTCGGCAACGTCCACCGGAGTCGGTTCCAGATGCCTCACATTCCCAACGCAATGCGCTGCGCTGCGTCCTCCAGGCTCCAGCTCGCACGCTTGCCCAGCCTACTGACAACGCGAGTCTGAAGTGACTTGAGCACACGTCCGGTTCAGCAATACGTACCCACAGTGGCTATAGCTCACATGTTTCAGCTTTCAACTTGAGCAAGGCATAAATCTACTTGGTCCCAATCTTTACATGCGGCTCACTCAGGAAAAGGATAACTAATTATTTGCCACTCCAAAAGAATAGTGTTCGTAAAATACCACTCTACATAATATTTTTTTTTCTACTCTTAAGTGTTTATTTGGGAACCCTAAATTTTCGATCCATCTACATAAATGGCTAAGAATTTAAGCTTCCAAATAAGACCTAAAAGTTGACTTGCACATGACCACAGCACCACGCTTCAAGACCTTGGTGGGGGAGACGAGGAAGCAGATGGGCTCAATGGCGTTGGTGTTACGATCGAGACGCACCGAACAGAAGCAATCGGGATGGGTTCGGCTCGGGTTGATTGGGGCCAGGGCCAAATTGGTCATTGCACATTCAGTGATCAGCACTAACAGGGGGTAAAATTGCGAAAGGAATAACAAAATGGCAAGAATACTAAGAAGCCGACATTTAGGGTGGCAAAAAAATCTGACATCCTGTAGAGTGACATTTTATGAACACTCTTCTGGAGAATTATCTCATGAAAATGCTACCGTGTTGGGTTAGTTCTACCACAACTTCGATTAAACTCTTGCCACAATGACAGGTCTCAACGAGCCACCATGAAATACCATCCTCACATAACCCTGCACCAAAGGCATCCCCACATGACATGATGTAGCACATGAATATGATTACGCGGAGAAGAGGCTGGAATGATAAATACTTGCAACAAGTGTCTGCAGGGGATAATAGGAGTAACTACAGAAAGGTACGAATTTATGTACAAAAAGGCGTTTGCCTCGCATGATACCCAATTCACCCAGATCTTGCCGAAACTTCACATGGTTTTATCACGGAAAAGGCGATACCTGCGATATAAAAGCCACCAATTGGGAGTTGGCAGATGTTCATTGGCATCGCAAATCATCATGTTCATAAAATTGCATAACGCTAGATTCTGAAGAGATCAAGAGCGTACCTTTCAAACTCTAGCTTCTGGATGACAATACCATTCAGCAAAAGCTCCGAGTCAAATATTTCCAAACCTGCAACAATGGCACAGAATTACAAAATTGGTCCATAACTGCAAGAAATGGAGGAAGCACCGGAAAAAGAACTTTGAGGGGCAGAAGGTGCGAGGTACTAGTACCATTCTTAATGAGTGGCAAGCAGATGCTGTAGTCTTGTTCACAAGAGATTACGAAGGCTCCTTCCAAATTCTTATTCTTCATCATAGACACTGTGATTCTCTCCAACGGCTGACAAACAAACAGAATTTCGTTGGCCCAAAAGCAAGTTAAGCAATGAATGATGTATCCAAGGATCCCAAGAAAGAAATTCTAACATGTACAGAAGTCGTCAAATTTCATTTGTGACCCGCTAAAAAAAACACGACACTGACACTGCAGTAAAAAAAGAAACTACAGATTACTCAATACTTTTTATTACGCCTTGTACCTCTATGGTTGATAAAAAGCACCAAATCTGGCAACAGAAGTGCACATTCAAAAAAGAAAAGAATGTAAGACAGGTCACTAGAAAATGGTCTAGAGAACAAGACATCCTACTCATGCTATGGCGCACTTTTGCCCCCTAGAATTTATTTATTTATTGCATCTCACAGACTTCTGTTCAGTTAGCGCATCACAATCACAAGGTCCCCAAATTTTTGGTACACTTTACATAAGATGGAAATTGAAATCCTTTATTACCTTTAACTACTAAACAATTCATAAAATTGCCAAAACAGGTATTCTACATTCAGAACATTAAACCTCTGGTTTCAAGATGCAGCTGAGAAGTCAACACAGAATAAATGAATCCAACAAATGGTAGACTGTCAAGGACAAGGGGATGGCTACCAAAAGAAAACGCACATTTATATGGAATTATGGATATAGGTAGATTACCAATCGCATACCTGGCCACGAGCTGCCACTACTAAACTTTTCAGAAGCTCCTTGCTAGGCTTAGCATGTGGCGTGATTAGTACTCTTCTACCCTAGAACGAATTTCGGAAAACTCAGTAAATATTAATAAAAAGGTTAGCTTACAATAGATTGATGTAAAAAATATACTATGAATGTTAAAAGATCTCTCGACATCAAGATAATATAATTGTCCTATGCCACTATTTTATTTCCCATTCTGATTAGATTTTTCACTGCTAAGAAATCAGAGACACTAACCTCCAACAATGTTTTTTTGCAGGCTCGGCTTAGTGAGACAGGCATGCTGAAGCCTAGCACCTTTTCCTTCTTTATATCCCTCATAATGTACCTTTTCTCATCAATGAAGCACCTTGCTTCTCCACAGCATTCAAGCCATGATGGCGTGACTACAGGGATGCCCATAGCTATTGCTTCTAGCATGTTCCTTGTACGAGCAAACTTTTCAGCAACAAAGTGTGTAGCCTCTGCAATAGTTGTTGCCACCGGTATTCCAAAGTGTATCAATATCTGTCAATGTCCAATATAATTTAAGAAGTGAGAAACTGAGAACCATCAAAAGACCTCCAATTACTGTGTTTAGTATGTGCAACTGATGAAATGAAAACTACCTTTGTTTGATCTTTGATGATTTCCTTGCCCATGCTTTGGCTGAATAGAACACGGACTGTGGACATATGTCTCTTTCTTCGCCTGCTTGATTCCAAAACCGGAGATACTTCATTTCTAAAAAGACTGGCAAGTTCTCTGGAACCTGGTGACTTTGGAAGGCCTCCCTTCACTGGCTTGTTTGATGTTCGTGTCCTAGATTGGGGCGCTGTGCTGTTTAGCTCTCTCAATGGTACTCTGCTCACCAAACTAGAGATATGATCTTTCCGTTCAGATATGGATTGTTTTTCCAGTCCGACACTCATAGTTCCTTCAAGCTGATTGGAATGTGAAATTTCTTTCTGAATTACTCTTCCTTTGCTAGGAGTTGATGTAGCTACACCAACGCCATCTGCAGAACTAGAAGCTGATGCTTCATGATCAGCTAAAGAAGTTTTTTGAGTTATTTTCATGCCGTCCATGGTATCAGGATCAGATATGCTTACTGTTTTTGCTATTGACGACTGTTTTACTTCAGTAGGTTTGGATCTAAGTGCAGTTGATCTGCTAGCTTCATTGAACTCAACTTTCGAGCTTCCTGAGGTAAACATATATGTCCTCTTCCGTTTAGGATGGACTGCAGCATCTTTACCTAGTACATAAGGAATATTTGAGTCATCTGCACCAGATCCCATGCATCCTTCTGGCACCTCATGATTTATGGCTCCTTGTATAATCCCAGTGTCCATGCTTCCTTTTGCTTTCCCTGCCATATGTTTTGGATTCTTCCTGGGTTTTGACTTACTAGGACGCTTTGTCAAAGAGCTTGAAATTTTGCCATTTGGCCTTACTGTGTCATTTACCTTAATTTGCTTAGATTCAGCTATCATTCCTCCCGAGCTCTTAGGTAAGCATGTTAGATTTTGAATTGGTGAGTGAGTTGAACATATGTTATCAACTTTGGTCTCTTTCCCCGAATCTATTCTGAGAACAGAACTTTCACGGTGTGCATTATCCCTGACATCATAACTGATAGTTGATGCAAACAATGATTCCATGGCTTCAGCTGCCATTTGAGTATTTGGCCCAATATCATATGCTTCTTCTTCATATACATTATCGATAGCAGCAACAGGTTCTGGTTTCTTCAGATAATTTATGCCTGCGTCCTCATCAATACATTCTAGTACGACCCCAGCTCTGGTACCTGATCCATGGCCACCACATCTCTGGGAGTCCAAATAATTCATTTGATTATTAGCATGAGCTCTCTGATTTTCCCTGGAAATGATACTGATGGTGCAATCATCAAGATTGGGAGTATCAATCCAGTCAAAGACCCCTGCCTTTTTGAGCGGGCAAATGCGCTCAACCCTTTTGGCTAGGCACTGAACTACTTTTGAGCCTAAAGTAGAAGGTGACTTTTTCCCACTTATCTGGTCAATGTTTGTTTTCTGAGAAGTTTCTATATCATCTTCTACTAGCAGCCTATCCACAATATCAATAGCATTGGCCTGTGATGAATCACCAGGCTCTTGCGAATTAATGTAATCTAACCTTGCACGTCCTCTTTCAGTAGTCATTGTGCTCATGTTGTAATGGCTGACATAGATAGGCTAGCACCTATTATGAACTTATGAACTTACAAACTTGAAACTGTGAGTGGTGTTACCAATACCGCATAGGTCACGACCTATCTGTTGTATTGTTAAAACAACATGAACTTGAAACTGAGTGCTGAAATCTTCTCAGATTGAATTAATTGAAGATGTGAATACCACAACTAAACTGCATAAATGAAAGGAACATAGTTAGGATGCCAAAGTATCCAACTGCAGATACACATAGCCAAATGTGCACACAAAAAAATGTATGATCCTAAGGAAGATAAATGACTGCTCAGCTGTCCAGTGGCATGGAGAATTATGACAATGCAGGCAACTGCAAGTAGAGTTTCACAGCAGATAGATTTTTGTGTTGCTAGCTGAAACTTTAGGCGCAGGCAAGCTTTATGATACTTTTGAAGATTAAGGTTGATCTGAGGTTGGTTGCAACTAGCCAGTATTAAAAATGTTGGATTCAGATATGACAGCATTCACAAAAAAAGAATGCATATCCGTATTTTCTATAAAGAAAAATGGATTTCAGATAGATTTGGTTATCACTCAGATTTAAATAGGTATCAGATAACTAAAAGCTTATCTAGATTGGGAAATGGCAATGTAGCAATCAGTTTATCTCAACAAACTAGATTACATATTCGAAGAATAAAGATTAAATCAAGCCAACATTTAGTCCTAGATCCACCTTTATCATCCTAGAAATCAGCAATCCGAAATTTCTGGACAACAGCAGCAAGGACATCACAATTACACAGCCCACTCTTAGTTAAACTACTATATTTCACGATGGATCATGGAAGCATCAAGAGTGGCAGCAGCTAGAGTGTGTCGTCCAAATATTAACCGTTTCTACTCATTATCGTGCGCCCAGTGCACGACCTAAACGCAAACGAAGGCGGCCGATCGGAGAATATTCGAATCAAAAGGGGAAGGAATCCCCCCCCCCCCAATCGGATCGCTCTTACAACGCCAGACACTAGGATGTGGAGGACGCAATCGCGCCGAAACGCAACCCGGAACCGACCAAATTCGACTAAAATTCCTCGAATGCGGCGAAAAACAAACGGTCCCGTTGTATCAAAAGTATGATCAGAAAACTAGCAAAAAATTCCGAGAAGGGATCGAAAATACGGGAATCGTACCTTCGTTTCGAGTCGGAGGAGGCCAGAAACTTCGAGGGTTTGCCTTCTTCGCTTCGGCGCTAATCCGCCATGAATCGAAGGCGCATTCGATTTGGGCGAGGGGTTCAGGGTTTTGGGGTGCGGTTGCGACGGGAACAAACGGGGAAACGGGAGAGTGATGATGTGGGTTGTGGCGCGCGCGAGAGAGAGAGAGAGAGAGAGAGAGATGGAAGCGCGAGTTCCGAGGCCACGCCTGGGAGGGAAGTGTAGTGGAGAAGCCAAGCACCGCGCCTCCCGCTCCTTTTTGGAAGGAGAATAAATAAATAAAATTTGACGAACTCTTTTGGAGCGAAAATAAATTTGGTGAGGTTGGAGAGTGACATGACGAAATTATTCGTTTCGAGCTGATGGTTGAAATGAGTTAACCCATGGTAGATAACGAAATGTGCTGATCAGTTTTAGTAACTGAAAGAGTTTATAATTTACTAGAAACAATTTTCTCGAGTGATTTGATATTTGGGATCGCAGAGAAACTAGTAGTTAGTAAGTTAATAAAAACTAGTCCAATGCATGTACTTTGTTACGGATTAAAAAAATTATATCTCATCAACTATTGTCGTGCTCAGTCTACAACAGGGGCGGATCCAGGACAAAATATTAGGTAGGGCGAGTCGCGGTCTCACCGGTTGCAACGTGGTCGCACCCCCTCCGCTCTCTGACGAGGCCGTACGTATCACGGGCGTCCTCCTTGCGTTTCTTTTATAAATCCACAATATGTTGTATGTAATCCATTGAAGTCCATATTCTGGAGAGGGGTGTCCCTAGACCTGCACTTGAGGTTGTTTGTTTCATCTTGGACAGGTCACTGGTGTCTGGTGGTGAGGTTCTCCTTCATGAGATCTACAATACTACAACCAGTAAATCACATTACTACAATATATTATAGCACCGATTGATCCTAAAATTACAAATGGGCATGAAGCAATCAATCTCACATTGTCCCTGCAAGCGGGAAGGTGGATGACGATATATCCATTAAAGAATTTTTTTCACATATGTAAGAATGTTGTTCATTGAGGCATTGTATTAAACAGGTGGTGCGCAAACTCACTTTAATAGCAGCGAGGGTGTATGATTGTCGGAGCCGACGAGTGGAAGAGCTGGAGGCCGGAGGCCAGAGCAGAGAGGGAGACCGAGAGTGGGAGAGCCAGAGGTGGGAGGTCGGAGCGCGGAAGCGAAGAGGAGGCTTTGCTGAGCTGCCGCAGTCGCGCTGCGTCTGTCGTGAAGAAGCCGGGGTGGCGCGTCACCGACGCCACTACTGGGCGGCCGCCACCTTGCCCTATTGCTGGAGCCGCCCCTGGTCTACAATGCAAGTGATCTGCCGGTAACCTGTTCTTGAAAAGATCGATAGAATCTTTAGGCTTCTTGCGCACCAACTTAGGCAGTTGAAGTGTGGGGGGGAGTGGAGAGGAGACTATAGGTGGTCAACCGTACGCACGAGACGAACCGAGAAAGAATGAGATCCAACGGTTCACATCTCACGAAAAAAGATAGATCTAACGGCTCACATCGCATGAGGGAGGACGCACCGCCACTAATTCCATCTTTTAAGTAGTAGAGAAATCTGTTGTTAGAAGAGAGCAAAATGAGCGAAGAATTAACTTCAGTACACTCGATAATCACAATCAACGTGGTTTAAACGGGTAAAAGAGTAGTTCATCCATTGTAGCATATATTTTTTTAATAATATTTTTTATTCGGAATTACAGAAATAATACCATCTTATTTTTTTGTTAGAAATAATTATCAGTCACCGTACCGTTGGGTGACTTAGAGCTAATCGCCCAACCACTTGGCGCTGCACAAAGTCGCCTTAGAGTCGCCCGATGGTTGAGCGACTTTATTAAGTTACCTAATCAGTGAGCGACCTAGAGTCTATCGCCCAGTCGGTGACTGACTTGAAGATGGTCAACGTTAGCAGGATAACTGTTTTAACTTCAAACCCCTCAGGTTTGACTGAGCTAAAAAAATAGGAAATAAATACCTAAAATTAAAAAAATCAGATGTGCTCCTCGGATGATGTAGTACTGTAAGATCGAGGAGACTGACCAGAGGGAGAGTGAATAGGCGGTTTTAAAATTTTTTTAGCTAAAACCAATTTATAATGCGGAAGCTAACAACAATTTAGTTTTGCAAAATTAAAACATAAAACAACTAGACTTGACTAAGTGCACTAACAATATTAATACAATTGAATGAGAGCAATCATACAAGGATATATAAGCAAGTAATGTAAATTGCTCAAAGTAAAACACAAGATCAAACCACAATAGACACAATGATGTTTTTACCGTGGTGTTCGGAGACTAGCCGGTCTTCTCTAGTCCACGTTGAGGTAAGCCCAAACGAATTAGATCGGCTCCACGAATTAAGCCAACACCTCAATCCACTCGAGTTGCTCTTCCTCCACTCCGGAGATGGTGAGCACCAAACCACTCACAACCACACCGGGTCTTCTCACAAGCTTCTTGAGAAGATCACCGATCACGACGCCTCCACGCCGTCTAGGTGTCGGCAAACACCAAGAGTAACAAGACTCAACTTTCACTTGAACTAATCAAGTGTCTAAGCTCAAATGGATACACAATCCACTACCTAAGGCAACACATGCACTTAGGATTTGCTATCCAAGCTCACTAAGTGCAACACATGCACATAAGAGATGAGAGGCTTGCTCTTTGCTCAAAAGAATGTCCAACAACACTAGCAACCTTTGCAATGCCACCAACAACTACCTCCAACCAGCCAATGTGGGTATTTATACCCAACACATAAAAACTAGCCGTTGGAGGAAAGATTCCATTGAATCAGAGACAAGCCGGTCTGACTGTCAACTAATAGCCGGTCGGACCGCCCAAGAGCTAACGGCTATAAAACTAGCCGTTAGACTCACTGTCGGTCGGACCTGTAGGATCGCAGGAAGGGTACGATAGCACAAAACAAAAAAATTTACTGTGCAACCAAAGAATCTTCGCTAGTAATAGATCACGAGATTACCACTAGACGCGCAGACTCGTAGTGGAAGTAGAGTCGATGTAACAAGTTGATGCGGTCGTAGTCGTACTCGTCGCGCGTCTTCTCCTTCGAGTAGTCGTACTCACCACGCGTCTTCTCCTCCGAGTGGTCGTACTCGCCGCTCGTCTTCTCCTACAAGTGGTCGTACTAGCCGCGCGTCTTCTCCTCCGAGTCGTCATACTCGCCGCACGTCTTCTCCTCCTGCTCCTGTGATCGTCACGAGTTTCGGATCGTCCTAGTGCTGATGCTTCGCAACACCACCTCCAAGAAATCCACACGTATGGGGCAGGGGCACCACGCGCTGGAGTGCTAGCACCGGCGGCGTAGTTGAGGAATGCATGGCTATTAGGGTTTCGAGAGTTCTTCAAAAGATCATTTCACCCCTTGCCACCGCCCCTTTATTTATAGGCATTCATAATAAGTCTCGTACTTAAGGCCCATTACGAACTCGTGGCCTACAAGAATTCGGATCATCATCCAAATCAAATCACAGCCTTTTAAGTGTGCGACCCTATAGGTTTATGTGTAATCAGGTGTGACTCGAAAACTCTTTTTCGACCACTAGTCGTTAGCGGTACCTAGCAGCACATAACGATTACCAAAACACACATATAATATATCGGACGAACCTTAATGCAACGAGAGCCTCACAGAAGCGAAGACAAGGCAGGTGGCGAGCGCCATCGACGCGTTCGCGTGCGAGGCGCTGCGCACGCTCTGCCTGGCGTACCAGGACGTCGGCAGCGGCAGCGATGTCCCCAGCGACGGGTACACGCTCATCGCCGTGTTCGGAATAAAAGACCCGCTCCGTCCGGGCGTCCGGGAAGCCGTGAATACCTGCCATGCCGCCGGTATCAATGTCCGGATGGTCACCGGCGACAACATCAACACGGCGAAGGCGATAGCGAGGGAGTGCGGCATCCTGACGGACGACGGCATCGCCATCGAGGGGCCCAAGTTCCGGCAGATGAGCCCCGACGAGATGAGGGAGATCATACCCAAAATCCAGGCACGTAGCTTGATGCTCTCTTCTCTGAAGAATTTTGCAGCACGATCATTGATGCGACTCTTTCCATTCCATGTGCCTGCAGGTGATGGCTCGGTCGCTGCCGTTGGACAAGCACACGCTGGTGACCAACCTGAGGGGCATGTTCAACGAGGTCGTGGCGGTGACCGGCGACGGCACCAACGACGCGCCGGCGCTGCACGAGGCTGACATTGGCCTTGCCATGGGCATTGCTGGAACAGAGGTTTGTACTATTATTCCTCACAAACTGTAGGTTGCACTCGACTTCATGTTTTATATTTCTTCCCGTTCGCAAATTCTCAGGTTGCCAAGGAGAATGCCGATGTGATCATCATGGACGACAACTTCTCGACCATCATCAACGTGGCCAAATGGGGCCGCTCCGTTTACATCAACATCCAGAAATTTGTGCAGTTCCAGCTCACGGTGAATGTCGTCGCCCTAATGGTGAATTTCGTCTCTGCGTCGTTCACAGGTGCAGATAAACGCTGGTCATCTTACGATTCGAATTTTTTGTGGCGTCGTTGATAGGTTCCTGTTTAGCAATTCGCCGGTTCTTGTTCCAGTTTCTGAGTTACTTCTTGTAACTGAACAATTATCTCAGGAAGTGCTCCGCTGACCATTGTGCAACTGCTGTGGGTGAATCTGATCATGGACACCCTCGGCGCGCTGGCGCTGGCGACGGAGCCCCCGAACGAGGCGATGATGCAGAGGCCGCCGGTCGGCCGGGGTGACAACTTCATCACCAAGGTCATGTGGAGGAACATCATCGGCCAGAGCGTCTACCAGCTGATCGTGCTCGGCGTACTCCTCTTCAGTGGGAAGAGCCTCCTGCAGATGGATGGCTCTCAAGCTGACGCCCTGCTCAACACGTTCGTATTCAACACCTTTGTGTTCTGCCAGGTATCATATCACAGCCTCTAGAAAAGCAGAAATGTCTTACGTTTCAGTCTGAAGTTTATCTTTGTGTTCTGCTAACACTTTCTGCTTCTTGGCATCAGGTTTTCAACGAGGTGAACAGCAGGGAGATGGAGAAGATCAACGTTTTCGGTGGTATTTTCAGCAGCTGGATCTTCTCGGCGGTCGTCGGCGCCACCGTCGTGTTCCAGGTGATCATCGTGGAGCTCCTGGGAACGTTTGCCAGCACGGTGCATCTGAGCGGGAGGCTGTGGCTCACGAGCGTGCTGATTGGATCCGTCAGCTTGGTGATCGGCGCCATCTTGAAGTGCATCCCTGTCGATTCCGGCGACGGCTCGTCTGATCATCACAATGGCTACCAGCCGATCCCCACCGGCCCGAATGCGGTGTGATTTTGAAGACGTGTCATCATTGTTTTTTTTCTTTCTTTAGGAAGACATTAAGATAATTGAGTTTTCAAACAAATTTCGCGGTTTGAGTTCTCTGAATATTTTAGGAGGTACGGTCGTGACCGTCCTTAGCGATTTGAGCTTTGTTCTTCACCGTTTTGTGTTTCTAGAAAGATGTTCGTAAAGTTGTGATAGAATCACCGTGAATTGTTAAGTTATAATAGAATCACCATGAATTGTTGGAGTGTTTCTAGCAAGATGTTGGGCCAATTTCCGTCCGAGTTTTTGGCAGTGGCCATGCAAAGCAGGAGCATTGTATGATTTGTCTCAATGGTGGACAACATGGAGCCGATGTCTGTCCTACCTTGCGGCACAGGATCAACATCCATATACCTCATGTCAGGCCCGCCTCCTCAGCATGCAGCTCGGCCTTCCGCTGTCTTAGGGAGATGGTTAAGTACCTCATAAGATAGAGGAGAGCGCCAAGCTCAGATTTCCGGAATAATTTTACAGGGAATGCTCATTGAATGTCTTGAAGATGACTCAACCTCCACGCTCTTTAGCACGAGATTTTTGAGTGAATCGTATTCCATATGACATGGCCAAAAAATCCAATCTAAAATCAAGAAAAGAGCCAATATTCATCAACGTTTTTCTTACTAAAACTCCCTTTCTTTAATCTTGAATCTAATTCAACCTACTTTTTTTTCTTCAAAAAAATGTATTCCTGCTTTTTTTTGGATCCAGTTCCGATCACTCTCCTCGATGGATTATATCTCAAAACACACAATGCGACACATTCTGGGATACTTGACATGCTGCAGAACCACCGTGCGGAAGGGCACCCCGAGGCTCGCGGCCCTGTCGCCTGGAAGAAGAACGCGCCGCCCCATCCGGAGGGCGCCGGCGACCTCCATCGTCGGAAGCTGAATCTCCTCGCACTTTTTGAGAATGCCCATCAGGCCATCACCCACTCCATGCGCCGCTTCGCGCCGGCAGGTATCCAGGGCAACCCACCTCTCCGACCCCCGTGAGCCCCAGCATCGTGCTCCATCCCGGCGTAGCCCTCCAGGAGCACGGGATGGTGCTTGGCGTCCTCGCGGTCGGCAACGTCCACCGGAGTCGGTTCCAGATGCCTCACATTCCCAACGCAATGCGCTGCGCTGCGTCCTCCAGGCTCCAGCTCGCACGCTTGCCCAGCCCTACTGACAACGCGAGTCAGAAGTGACTTGAGCACACGTCCGGTTCAGCAATACGTACCCACAGTGGCTATAGCTCACATGTTTCAGCTTTCAACTTGAGCAAGGCATAAATCTACTTGGTCCCAATCTTTACATGCCGCTCACTCGGGAAAAGGATAACTAATTATTTGCCACTCCAAAATAATAGTGTTCGTAAAATACCACTCTACATAATATATTTTTTTCTACTCTTAAGTGTTTATTTGGGAACCCTAAATTTTCGATCCATCTACATAAATGGCTAAGAATTTAAGCTTCCAAATAAGACCTAAAAGTTGACTTGCACATGACCACAGCACCGCGCTTCAAGACCTTGGTGGAGGAGACGAGGAAGCAAATGGGCTCAATGGCGTTGGTGTTACGGTCGAGACGCACCGAACAGAAGCAATCGGGATGGGTTCGGCTCGGGTTGATTGGGGCCAGGGCCAAATTGGTCATTGCACATTCAGTGATCAGCACTAACAGGAGGTAAAATTGCGAAAGGAATAACAAAATGGCAAGAATACTAAGACGCCGACATTTAGGGTGGCAAAAAAATCTGACATCCTGTAGAGTGACATTTTATGAACACTCTTCTGGAGAATTATCTCATGAAAATGCTACCGTGTTGGGTTAGTTCTACCACAACTTCGATTAAACTCTTGCCACAATGACAGGTCTCAACGAGCCACCATGAAATACCATCCTCACATAACCCTGCACCAAAGGCATCCCCACATGACATGATGTAGCACATGAATATGATTACGCGGAGAAGAGGCTGGAATGATAAATACTTGCAACAAGTGTCTGCAGGGGATAATAGGAGTAACTACAGAAAGGTACTAATTTATGTACAAAAAGGCGTTTGCCTCGCATGATACCCAATTCACCCAGATCTTGCCGAAACTTCACATGGTTTTATCACGGAAAAGGCGATACCTGCGATATAAAAGCCACCAATTGGGAGTTGGCAGATGTTCATTGGCATCGCAAATCATCATGTTCATAAAATTGCATAACGCTAGATTCTGAAGAGATCAAGAGCGTACCTTTCAAACTCTAGCTTCTGGATGACAATACCATTCAGCAAAAGCTCCGAGTCAAATATTTCCAAACCTGCAACAATGGCACAGAATTACAAAATTGATCCATAACTGCAAGAAATGGAGGAAGCACCGGAAAAAGAACTTTGAGGGGCAGAAGGTGCGAGGTACTAGTACCATTCTTAATGAGTGGCAAGCAGATGCTGTAGTCTTGTTCACAAGAGATTACGAAGGCTCCTTCCAAATTCTTATTCTTCATCATAGACACTGTGATTCTCTCCAACGGCTGACAAACAAACAGAATTTCGTTGGCCCAAAAGCAAGTTAAGCAATGAATGATGTATCCAAGGATCCCAAGAAAGAAATTCTAACATGTACAGAAGTCGTCAAATTTCATCTGTGACCCGCTAAAAAAAACACGACACTGACACTGCAGTAAAAAAAGAAACTACAGATTACTCAATACTTTTTATTACGCCTTGTACCTCTATGGTTGATAAAAAGCACCAAATCTGGCAACAGAAGTGCACATTCAAAAAAGAAAAGAATGTAAGACAGGTCACTAGAAAATGGTCTAGAGAACAAGACATCCTACTCATGCTATGGCGCACTTTTGCCCCCTAGAATTTATTTATTTATTGCATCTCACAGACTTCTGTTCAGTCAGCGCATCACAATCACAAGGTCCCCAAATTTTTGGTACACTTTACATAAGATGGAAATTGAAATCCTTTATTACCTTTAACTACTAAACAATTCATAAAATTGCCAAAACAGGTATTCTACATTCAGAACATTAAACCTCTGGTTTCAAGATGCAGCTGAGAAGTCAACACAGAATAAATGAATCCAACAAATGGTAGACTGTCAAGGACAAGGGGATGGCTACCAAAAGAAAATGCACATTTATATGGAATTATGGATATAGGTAGATTACCAATCGCATACCTGGCCACGAGCTGCCACTACTAAACTTTTCAGAAGCTCCTTGCTAGGCTTAGCATGTGGCGTGATTAGTACTCTTCTACCCTAGAACGACTTTCGGAAAACTCAGTAAATATTAATAAAAAGGTTAGCTTACAATAGATTGATGTAAAAAATATACTATGAATGTTAAAAGATCTCTCGACATCAAGATAATATAATTGTCCTATGCCACTATTTTATTTCCCATTCTGATTAGATTTTTCACTGCTAAGAAATCAGAGACGCTAACCTCCAACAATGTTTTTTTGCAGGCTCGGCTTAGTGAGACAGGCATGCTGAAGCCTAGCACCTTTTCCTTCTTTATATCCCTCATAATGTACCTTTTCTCATCAATGAAGCACCTTGCTTCTCCACAGCATTCAAGCCATGATGGCGTGACTACAGGGATGCCCATAGCTATTGCTTCTAGCATGTTCCTTGTACGAGCAAACTTTTCAGCAACAAAGTGTGTAGCCTCTGCAATAGTTGTTGCCACCGGTATTCCAAAGTGTATCAATATCTGTCAATGTCCAATATAATTTAAGAAGTGAGAAACTGAGAACCATCAAAAGACCTCCAATTACTGTGTTTAGTATGTGCAACTGATGAAATGAAAACTACCTTTGTTTGATCTTTGATGATTTCCTTGCCCATGCTTTGGCTGAATAGAACACGGACTGTGGACATATGTCTCTTTCTTCGCCTGCTTGATTCCAAAACCGGAGATACTTCATTTCTAAAAAGACTGGCAAGTTCTCTGGAACCTGGTGACTTTGGAAGGCCTCCCTTCACTGGCTTGTTCGATGTTCGTGTCCTAGATTGGGGCACTGTGCTGTTTAGCTCTCTCAATGGTACTCTGCTCACCAAACTAGAGATATGATCTTTCCGTTCAGATATGGATTGTTTTTCCAGTCCGACACTCATAGTTCCTTCAAGCTGATTGGAATGTGAAATTTCTTTCTGAATTACTCTTCCTTTGCTAGGAGTTGATGTAGCTACACCAACGCCATCTGCAGAACTAGAAGCTGATGCTTCATGATCAGCTAAAGAAGTTTTTTGAGTTATTTTCATGCCGTCCATGGTATCAGGATCAGATATGCTTACTGTTTTTGCTATTGACGACTGTTTTACTTCAGTAGGTTTGGATCTAAGTGCAGTTGATCTGCTAGCTTCATTGAACTCAACTTTCGAGCTTCCTGAGGTAAACATATATGTCCTCTTCCGTTTAGGATGGACTGCAGCATCTTTACCTAGTACATAAGGAATATTTGAGTCATCTGCACCAGATCCCATGCATCCTTCTGGCACCTCATGATTTATGGCTCCTTGTATAATCCCAGTGTCCATGCTTCCTTTTGCTTTCCCTGCCATATGTTTTGGATTCTTCCTGGGTTTTGACTTACTAGGACGCTTTGTCAAAGAGCTTGAAATTTTGCCACTTGGCCTTACTGTGTCATTTACCTTAATTTGCTTAGATTCAGCTATCATTCCTCCCGAGCTCTTAGGTAAGCATGTTAGATTTTGAATTGGTGAGTGAGTTGAACATATTTTATCAACTTTGGTCTCTTTCCCGAATCTATTCTGAGAACAGAACTTTCACGGTGTGCATTATCCCTGACATCATAACTGATAGTTGATGCAAACAATGATTCCATGGCTTCAGCTGCCATTTGAGTATTTGGCCCAATATCATATGCTTCTTCTTCATATACATTATCGATAGCAGCAACAGGTTCTGGTTTCTTCAGATAATTTATGCCTGCGTCCTCATCAATACATTCTAGTACGACCCCAGCTCTGGTACCTGATCCATGGCCACCACATCTCTGGGAGTCCAAATAATTCATTTGATTATTAGCATGAGCTCTCTGATTTTCCCTGGAAATGATACTGATGGTGCAATCATCAAGATTGGGAGTATCAATCCAGTCAAAGACCCCTGCCTTTTTGAGCGGGCAAATGCGCTCAACCCTTTTGGCTAGGCACTGAACTACTTTTGAGCCTAAAGTAGAAGGTGACTTTTTCCCACTTATCTGGTCAATGTTTGTTTTCTGAGAAGTTTCTATATCATCTTCTACTAGCAGCCTATCCACAATATCAATAGCATTGGCCTGTGATGAATCACCAGGCTCTTGCGAATTAATGTAATCTAACCTTGCACGTCCTCTTTCAGTAGTCATTGTGCTTATGTTGTAATGGCTGACATAGATAGGCTAGCACCTATTATGAACTTATGAACTTACAAACTTGAAACTGTGAGTGGTGTTACCAATACCGCATAGGTCACGACCTATCTGTTGTATTGTTAAAACAACATGAACTTGAAACTGAGTGCTGAAATCTTCTCAGATTGAATTAATTGAAGATGTGAATACTACAACTAAACTGCATAAATGAAAGGAACATAGTTAGGATGCCAAAGTATCCAACTGCAGATACACATAGCCAAATGTGCACACAAAAAAATGTATGATCCTAAGGAAGATAAATGACTGCTCAGCTGTCCAGTGGCATGGAGAATTATGACAATGCAGGCAACTGCAAGTAGAGTTTCACAGCAGATAGATTTTTGTGTTGCTAGCTGAAACTTTAGGCGCAGGCAAGCTTTATGATACTTTTGAAGATTAAGGTTGATCTGAGGTTGGTTGCAACTAGCCAGTATTAAAAATGTTGGATTCAGATATGACAGCATTCACAAAAAAAGAATGCATATCCGTATTTTCTATAAAGAAAAATGGATTTCAGATAGATTTGGTTATCACTCAGATTTAAATAGGTATCAGATAACTAAAAGCTTATCTAGATTGGGAAATGGCAATGTAGCAATCAGTTTATCTCAACAAACTAGATTACATATTCGAAGAATAAAGATTAAATCAAGCCAACATTTAGTCCTAGATCCACCTTTATCATCCTAGAAATCAGCAATCCGAAATTTCTGGACAACAGCAGCAAGGACATCACAATTACACAGCCCACTCTTAGTTAAACTACTATATTTCACGATGGATCATGGAAGCATCAAGAGTGGCAGCAGCTAGAGTGTGTCGTCCAAATATTAACCGTTTCTACTCATTATCGTGCGCCCAGTGCACGACCTAAACGCAAACGAAGGCGGCCGATCGGAGAATATTCGAATCAAAAGGGGAAGGAATCCCCCACCCCAATCGGATCGCTCTTACAACGCCAGACACTAGGATGTGGAGGACGCAATCGCGCCGAAACGCAACCCGGAACCGACCAAATTCGACTAAAATTCCTCGAATGCGGCGAAAAACAAACGGTCCCGTTGTATCAAAAGTATGATCAGAAAACTAGCAAAAAATTCCGAGAAGGGATCGAAAATACGGGAATCGTACCTTCGTTTCGAGTCGGAGGAGGCCAGAAACTTCGAGGGTTTGCCTTCTTCGCTTCGGCGCTAATCCGCCATGAATCGAAGGCGCATTCGATTTGGGCGAGGGGTTCAGGGTTTTGGGGTGCGGTTGCGACGGGAACAAACGGGGAAACGGGAGAGTGATGATGTGGGTTGTGGCGCGCGCGCGCGAGAGAGAGAGAGAGATGGAAGCGCGAGTTCCGAGGCCACGCCTGGGAGGGAAGTGTAGTGGAGAAGCCAAGCACCGCGCCTCCCGCTCCTTTTTGGAAGGAGAATAAATAAATAAAATTTGACGAACTCTTTTGGAGCGAAAATAAATTTGGTGAGGTTGGAGAGTGACATGACGAAATTATTCGTTTCGAGCTGATGGTTGAAATGAGTTAACCCATGGTAGATAACGAAATGTGCTGATCAGTTTTAGTAACTGAAAGAGTTTATAATTTACTAGAAACAATTTTCTCGAGTGATTTGATATTTGGGATCGCAGAGAAACTAGTAGTTAGTAAGTTAATAAAAACTAGTTCAATGCATGTGCTTTATTACGGATTAAAAAAAATATATCTCATCAACCGTTGTCGTGCTCAGTCTACAATGCAAGTGATCTGCCGGTAACCCGTTCTTAAAAAGATCGATAGAATCTTTAGGCTTCTTGCGCACCAACTTAGGCAGTTGAAGTGTGGGGGGAGTGGAGAGGAGACTATGGGTGGTCAACCGTACGCACGGGAAGAACCGAGAAAGAATGAGATCCAACGGTTCACATCTCACGAAAAAAATAGATCTAACGGCTCACATCGCATGAGGGAGGACGCACCGCCACCAATTCCATCTTTTAAGTAGTAGAGAAATCTGTTGTTAGAAGAGAGCAAAATGAGCGAAGAATTAACTTCAGTACACTCGAGAATCACAATCAACGTGGTTTTAATAATCTTTTTTATACGGAATTACAGAAATAATACCATCTTATTTTTTTGTTAGAAATAATTATCAGTCACCATACCGTTGGGTGACTTAGAGCTAATCGTCCAACCACTTGGCGGCTGCACAAAGTCGCCTTAGAGTCGCCCGATGGTTGAGCGATTTTATTAAGTCACCTAATCAGTGAGCGACTTAGAGTCTATCGCCCAGTCGGTGACTGACTTGAAGATGGTCAACGTTAGCAGGATAACTGTTTTAACTTCAAACCCCTCAAGTTTGACTGAGCTAAAAAAATAGGAAATAAATACCTAAAATTAAAAAAAAAATAAGATGTGCTCCTCGGATGATGTAGTACTGTAAGATCGAGGAGACTGACCAGAGGGAGAGTGTATAGGCGGTTTTTTTAAAAAATTAGCTAAAACCAATTTATAATGCGGAAGCTAACAACAATTTAGTTTTGCAAAATTAAAACATAAAACAACTAGACTTGACTAAGTGCACCAACAATATTAATACAATTGAATGAGAGCAATCATACAAGGATATATAAGCAAGTAATGTAAATTGCTCAAAGTAAAACACAAGATCAAACCACAATAGACACAATGATGTTTTTACCGTGGTGTTCGGAGACTAGCCGGTCTTCTCTAGTCCACGTTGAGGTAAGCCCAAACGAATTAGATCGGCTCCACGAATTAAGCCAACACCTCAATCCACTCGAGTTGCTCTTCCTCCACTCCGGAGATGGTGAGCACCAAACCACTCACAACCACGCCGGGCCTTCTCACAAGCTTCTTAAGAAGATCACCGATCACGACGCCTCCACGCCGTCTAGGTGTCGGCAAACACCAAGAGTAACAAGACTCAACTTTCACTTGAACTAATCAAGTGTCTAAGCTCAAATGGATACACAATCCACTACCTAAGGCAACACATGCACTTAGGATTTGCTATCCAAGCTCACTAAGTGCAACACATGCACATAAGAGATGAGAGGCTTGCTCTTTGCTCAAAAGAATGTCCAACAACACTAGCAACCTTTGCAATGCCACCAACAACTACCTCCAACCAGCCAATGTGGGTATTTATACCCAACACATAAAAACTAGCCGTTGGAGGAAAGATTCCATTGAATCAGAGACAAGCCGGTCTGACTGTCAACTAATAGCCGGTCGGACCGCCCAAGAGCTAACGGCTATAAAACTAGCCGTTAGACTCACTGTCGGTCGGACCTGTAGGATCGCAGGAAGGCTACGATAGCACAAAACAAAAAAATTTACTGCGCAACCAAGGAATCTTCGCTAGTAATAGATCACGAGATTACCACTAGACGCGCAGACTCGTAGTGGAAGTAGAGTCGATGTAACAAGTTGATGCGGTCGTAGTCGTACTCGTCGCGCGTCTTCTCCTCCGAGTAGTCGTACTCACCACGCGTCTTCTCCTCCGAGTGGTCGTACTCGCCGCTCGTCTTCTCCTACAAGTGGTCGTACTAGCCGCGCGTCTTCTCCTCCGAGTCGTCATATTCGCCGCACGTCTTCTCCTCCTGCTCCTATGATCGTCACGAGTTTCGGATCGTCCTAGTGCTGATGCTTCGCAACACCACCTCCAAGAAATCCACACGTATGGGGCAGGGGCACCACGCGCTGGAGTGCTAGCACCGGCGGCGTAGTTGAGGAATGCGTGGCTATTAGGGTTTCGGGAGTTCTTCAAAAGATCATTTCACCCCTTGCCACCGCCCCTTTATTTATAGGCATTCATAATAAGTCTCGTACTTAAGGCACATTACGAACTCGTGGCCTACAAGAATTGGATCATCATCCAAATCAAATCACAACCTTTTAAGTGTGCGAACCCTATAGGTTCATGTGTAATCAAGTGTGACTCGAAAACTCTTTTTCGACCACTAGTCGTTGGCGGTACCTAGCAGCACATAACGATTACCAAAACACACATATAATATATCGGACGAATCTTAATGCAATATGATCTATGTCCATATCTATATCACTAACAACCAGCCCGTATCTCTATACGACCAGTTCATATTTGGTATCGACCAATTCGTAATAGTAACTCCTTACGACCAGGTTTCGACCACTTAGTGACCATGTTCGACCATCCTACGACCAGCTCGTATCTCCATACGACTAATCCATATCTGATCGAACTGAAAGATCTTCTCATGTATTTTCCCTTTGCCTCACGATGCCTGGTTGAACTCCAGGTGAGATGTTGTATCATCCATGAACTGTTCAATACTTTCTCGATCAAGTGTCGAATAACTCCATGTGGTCGACACTTCGACCACTAGTGGCATGGCCATGCACTTTCTTTATCCGACCACAACGATGGGCACAGAAACATCTCTCATGTTATGTTAGGAGGGGCAAATCCCATATCCGACCAGTCACATCCCTCCGCATATTTTATAGCATACCCGAAAGCTACCTTTATAACTACCCAGTTACGAGTAGCGTTTGGCAACCCCTAAGAGTGCTACTACACATGTAGAAAACCATGCTGATCTCAGGTCTAAGGATTATACATCATCATTGCTTGAGACCAACTAATTATACATAGAATCATAACAATCTCAACAATGTCTCAAGGTGGGTCTTTTTCAACACCATGTTCTCTAACATGTGTCCATATTATTGGTTTGATATCTCCATATCTATGACTTGTGAAACATAGTCATCAACCAATACATATACTAGTCTATTCATATGTGTTTTTATATGTTTCCGACCAGGGAACGTTTAGGAATAATCATCACAGAAATATAGAGTTTCACAATCAAGTCACATACTTGATAATAAATATTATTGATATTATTCTACGAACAAGATAACATATTATCTAATGTTATGAACACAATGAAATATAATCATCTTTATGATTGCCTCTAGGGCATATTTCCAATAGGACCGTCAACTAATGGCCGGTCCGACCGCCAAGGGGAGGCGGTCTAACCACTCACAGAAATGAAACGACATTTCCAAAAAGTGCATTATTCGAAAAAATGTACCGCTAAAGACGCCGGTACTTCCGCTCTCCGGTAGTACCGTTTCTATAATGGCAGTACTACCGCACAGAGGATCGACTCAAGAAGCAATCGGTCTGGCCGCCCAACAAATGGCGGTCCGACCGATACACCACCGGTCAGACCGCCAGACCACAGAGAGGCTTTGCACTTTGCTTAATTCAATTTGCAAAACACATTTGCCCATTTTGAGTGCAATTCAAACAATGGTTATAGGTGAGATTCTCAACAAGTTACAAAATACATTTGCCAACTTTTAGAATCAACACCATAAGGAATAAGGTACATGGACTTAAAACTTTTACAAAACACATTTGCAAACTAAAGTCACATGCTTCAAGAATCATGCATGAGCATCAACTATTTACAAAACACATTCGCAAATAATAGCACTATACAAAGATAAGCTAGAGCAAGCACAATGAGCTATCAACACATGACTAACTCATGCTACTAGTCAAGACCCCTCTTAATAGTACAGCAACCTATACTAGCAATCCGGTCTTCTAACCAAACACCAAGACCGGTAAAAGACTAGCAACACATCCTTAGCCCTAGCTAGTCATACCTTTGTCTTTCATCTTCTTAAAGCTTGATGACGCACATCATCACTTTAAGTCCGGGTCATTGACTTGATAATCATCAACACATGATGATCATCTTTACTTCGGGATTTTGTCTTGAACATCATCAACACATGATGATTTCTTCATCCCGAGTCTAGATATGCATCAGCACATGATGCATTCTTTCACTTGACCTCCATCAACACATGATGGAACTTCACTTGACTTGATGATCAACTCATGATCATCTCACGTCTTCATCACCCTGGAACATAACCTATTCATCAAACTCATGGAAAATGTTAGTTCCGTAATATGATTATCATTAATTACTATATCATACCATTAACTCAAAATGGTGGGACAAGATACTTCAATCTTTTCCCTCTTTGGTAATTGATGATAACCACTTCAATTGCAAATATTGAATGTAAATAAATGAGAGAATAAATGAGAGAACAAATGAGTATATAATAACTACACAAGTTTTATGTATACTCAAAGATATGTTTCAAAGTAGAGATCCCAAATATATGTGGAGAACGGAATATAGATCAATACTAATGAAACCACAAAATATAGAGTGAACTCCCTCTAAATGTGTGCATACACAAATGTGTAAATAGGAATATATGCACATATTCAAGCTAAATTTATGGTAGAGTTCAACCTATATTTTGAATTCGAGAAATGCAACAATATATAGAAATATGATGTCGAATGCATATCTCGCTAAATTTCACCTTTATATCCAAATCAGACTACATACTAGATATAACAATAAAAATATTAGTCTCATAAATAGATTTATCATTAATCACCAAAATATTCCATTAACTTATAATGACGAGTCTAAATCCTTCAAGTACTCAGGTAAAATTTGTAACCTTGTTATTTGATATTTACTCTTCTTATTTTAATTCATTAACAGCAGGGCTTTTAGAACTTGGTTTGAATTTTTACAATGTTGAATTAAGCTCTATAAATTTAGGAAAAATTATATTTATTCATGATAAATATTATCATATTTAAATAAATTATTTCCCAGAGATGATCTGGTTATAGGATTTTTTTGAAATAAAAGAGTGATGACAAGGTTGGTTGGTCTGTTTGTGATTTTTGTAGAATCTCAAAGGTATGAAATTTGTCAGACTTGCAATAACATTTTGTGATCGTCATATGTTGTTGTAGTGCGCTAAATTTTTGAATAATTTTGTGAGGACGATAGAGGTAGCAATGATTCGTAAGTACGAAGGTAAGTGATATTGCGATGCGGCAGAAAATTCATACACAATAGAGAGCTTTGGAGAAATAGTGCAACAATAACACTTAATTTGATCCGACAAGGGGTTACATGGCAAGCAGACTAACGAACCAATGACGGTACAAGCATGTCTTTAGAGAATTAGAAATATATGGGACAGGTGGACGAAGAGGCTCGCACTACTGCATGGACCATTGTCATTTGCCCTTCTTTGCGATAGCGGATTCGGGGACTATGAGTAGACGGGAGAGGTTGTTAGTGTAGACTTTTAAAGAGAAATAGTAAGGTAACATACTGCTGCCATGGTTTCAAAAATACACGCATACAAAACAATACAAGAGGCTCACAGTCGTCGTCATCGATGCGAAGAAACTTTTTTCCTCCTCTCCCTCTTCCTCTTCTTCTGTTGTCGCTTTCTCAAATGACGACTATTCACGGCCAGCCGCACGCGGGGTATATAATCACCCCAAGTCGTCCAACGATTGGGCAACTAAGAGGTCCGAGGTGAGCGACAGGTGTCCTAGTCGCCCAACAGTACGACAAGTCACCCAACAGTATGACGACTAGGACGCGAAAGGTCCCGCCACTTCACGGTTAAACAACTTATACATCTGTCTCTCTCCTTGGGCGACTAGCCCAAGTTGCCTAACCGTGGAGCGATACATGATTATTTCAGACAAAAAAAAAAGTAGTATTATTTCTGTATTTTTGAATAAAAAATAGATTATTAAAAAAAACTTGTAGCATAGCACTAACAAAATTCCTTCGGAGCCTGTCAACCGCTTCTCATATGAAAGATTATGAAGTTGGTATTCAGTACTCACGGATCTCAAAAACACTTGTAAACCATAGAGCACAGAGCCGCAGATGAATAATACATCCATGTTTTTCCAAGCAAAGCTAACTTAGCCAGACACTAATACATAGACTTACGACGTAATTCTCTTGATAATCCATCCATTCATCACTAACCAAAAGATAAAGAACATCTAGTTCTTACACAGTAGACATCATCTAATTCTCCTAAGAGAGTTACATGCTTTCAACAACGTGCCATTGTAGTACAGCAACACAAGCGAAACACCAAAGAAATAGGGACCAAATAAATGTCAGAAAAGAGCATTTCCTATCTCTTATGGCAAGGACGGTTATCTAGGACTCTAGGTCGCAAGAACAACATCTTTCGAACATGCCCGCCTGTCCATGGGAGCTAATAGACGTGTCCATGAATCCAAATAGAGGTTAACAAAATGTTAAATGTTACTCTTTGCGTTTAGCCACAAACAGTTTGCTCATATCTTCAGTAACAACATTGCTCCTGTGAAAGAATAACAAGAAAAGATAGGTATTTCTCAGGAACAGCAAACATATAATATGAAAGAACTTTTCTCACGTATAGTTCACAAAAACATTATGGACCTATCTGCCTTAGTTCGCTCAAAGAATTTGATTGGAAAAAAAGTTCGAGAAAAGTGCCTAAACTAGGATTGTAACAGAAAAACAGTACTGACCTACAAAAACATTATGGACCTATCTGCCTTAGTTCGCTCAAAGAATTTGATTGGAAAAAAAGTTCGAGAAAAGTGCCTAAACTAGGATTGTAACAGAAAAACAGTACTGACCTTCCACTAAGCTGTGGTGGAACTAACGTGTTCCCAGGAGCACTCCTGGCACCCCGAGATTGCGTTGATTGAACCCTTGGAAATTTACTGTGTGGGTCTTGAAAAGCAGATCCATTTGATTCTCTTTTCCTGGATGAATTGTCCATGATAGCAGCAGAACCTCTAAATGGAAGAGAAGGGGAAGCAAAAAGATCTCCAACATCTGGGAGGTCTAATGATGCCGTGGGCAGGGAAACATCACTTGAAGTTGTGGACGCATCACTCCTGGAGCAAAAACAAAACAACAAAAGTTAAGAACTCCCGATACCACATCAGAAGTTCAAAACCTAGAAAGTAGCGGACAAAAAGGATTACTACTACTGTCGTACTGTACTGCATTTAACATGAATGCAAGTGCAACTGAAAAACAAAATGATTTTGAAGAAAGTAAGAAACAAGAAAAAGCCAGAAACCAGTATGAAGATAGGGCCAACGAAATATAAGTAAGTACATTCATATGTGATATGAGTATGACAAGGAGATGAAATGCAGCTCAGCTATCAAGTACTAAGACTAATATATGTGACTCGAACAGATTCACAGTTTCACACAATCAACACTCTACATTGACGTGTTACAAATTGCCTGAAACCTTTTTCGGCTTCACCACATGTAATGGCTAGGAAGTTGCTGATAGAATTTTTGGTGAATAAAGTACAAGTGCATAAGTGACATGTTAGATCATTAGAGAAAAGTTACTATAAACAACCTGCCTAAATCAGGTCTGCCAAGTTATAATTATAAAACTGTACAAGCAAGAAATGCTCCCACACATGATTTCACAAGGAGCAATTTTTTAACAAGCAACTACAACTTGTCAATTAAAGTTGAGGCACCACCACCACAACAGAGGATCCCAAAAGGCATATGTTCAAATGAATCATTGGCTCATTGCCTTACAAATTCAAGCCTCTTCAGTTGTGAGCGCCTGAGCGGCGCCCTTCAATTGTGAGGGAGGCACACCCCAATTAAATTGAATGGAGTTGTACTTCACTTGCCAACACATTCAAGGCTTCTCAATGCAAATATATAAGAAACTTAACATAAACTTTCATTCTGGCTGATGGAATTTTAACAGCAAGGAAATCTCTGCATCAGATAATCATTAACATACCATGCAATCTTTTTCCCCAACAAACCAACACAGGAAATCCAATACCAAGTTGCCCTGTTAGGAAGTTTTTTTTTTCTTTTAAAAAACGAAATCAGGTACGAGGGAACCAAAGTTTTTAGAATTAAGTGTTACTGGTAGAGCTTCTGAGTTCAGAGGAAAACACATGCAAAGTGAGCATAACAGGCATGGACTGTAATGCCATCCTTTATATCCATTAGTGGGATAAAGACAGACCTGGAAAAATCATCATAAGAGGAACCTAGCATCTCACAGAAAACACAAATCAAAATTTTGGTGTCATTTGTCAATGCTGAAACTACAAATTGTTTGTTTCAGAAAAAAGAAACTACAAATTGCTATAGTGGCACGCTAAAGCAGAACAACGTAGGACGCTCATCAGGGTTTTGAAGCTACATAATCCGCACCAATAAAGAACGAACAAATGAACACATCATGGGCATGCCAGTTCTCATTTCGAATCTAACCGTCACTGACATATGTGTTTTGCACCTACACTCCACTTGGAAAACCATGACTCGTACTGTTGCAGGATTTGCTAGTGTGGCGGTTTGATTCCCAGTCGATTTAGATCTAGCATAAAAGCGTAGTACAATCCAATAGTAACCGATCGAACAAATACCAAACAAAATTCGAGTGAGGGTAACATCAACAGCAGTTCCCTGGAACATCAAGCCGCCTAGATCTAGTTGGCACAAACAAAATCTACATAAGTAATGCCCAAATCCACAGTTTTCCCAACGATCCCCGTTCCTACAAGCAAAACCCTAGAGACAACATGGGCTTACTGGCTGAGCGGAGGCGGCGGCGCAGGAGGCTGAGGAGCGGCGCCCACCGACGCCGAAGGCGACGGAGGCCTCGGTTGCGGTCCGATGGAGGAGGGGAAGGGGGGAGGAGAGGCCTGGGCGGCGGCGGCGGCGGCGGCGGCGGCGGCGGGAGGCTCGCCGGCGTCTTCCTCGTCGGAGGAGGCGTCGTATGCAACCAGCGACATCGGGTTCGGGTCAGTTGAGCCGAGTCATGGTTCGATGCGGTAAGATGGCAATGTGTTTAATTACCCATTCAGTTGGTTGTACGAGACGGTACTGTGTTTAGCTGAGGAAGTGAGGTTGGTTAACCTCACTATTGATGAGATTACCTATCATTTTTTTTTTTTTGTCTTTCTCCTCTTTTTTATAACTGACCTAACTATTAAAGAGCAACTAATGATCTTTTTTAATTAGTCTATAATTTTCTAACTTAATCTCTAGTTAAATTCTCTATTTTAATTTAAAGGTTAATAATATATCATTAGCTCTCCTTTAACTTAATGTAATTTTTAGTTATAGTGTGATTCGCTGATATTGAACTATTTGAATAATTAAACACTAATTATTTCTAAATATAAAACTTATAATTAAATTTGTTTAAATTTAGCTGTTAATAGTAAACCCATTAATATATAAAGCGAGTGGTAAGCACGGAAGGAAATTGCCCGGGAGAGGGCCTCATGTGAGGCCCCTCCCCTGGGCCATTGGATTCAGGAGGGGGGGAATGGATGGAGATGGGGGATCCCCCATCCCATTTTTTTTCAGTAAGCACATACGATGTAAGTGGACTAACCTATCATGTACTGTGTGGTTCGCCTAATTTTATCGAACAAAATGATTCAACAACTTAGAAGAATATTCCCAAAATATCTATCACTCTATTTAGAACTAATTGATTTGATATACTCAACCAAATAGAAGGATATAAGTATATTAGAAATTATCCTATATATATACAACTTGTTCCATCCAACAAAACGCATCTTCATATCGAGTTTCTTAAAATCCCTCGTTGAAAACCATTGTATTCAAAAAGATTTTTTAAGCATTGGCAGAAAAGCATAGGAATTTGAAAACACATGCATAAGGTTAAAAAATAGCATTTAGATGAGATCTAGGAAAAACTAATTCATATGCCTCGCCAAAAACTAATCATATGCTTTTACAACTTAGAAACATCATATTGCTTCCTATAGGATATCCCTCGCCGTTCCTTTGCCTTCTCTCTGGTTGTGTGGGAAAATCTTGATACCAGTCTATATGTTCTAAAACATTCTGCCACCGGAGAAACGATGGTGAAGCATTTCAACAAGGCACAGGAGACAGACCAGAGCAACTTCGGCGACAAGGCAACATCTGCAGAGCTGGAGGTGGTGGAGAAGACCTTGTTACTGGAGTGATTTGCAGAAAATTATGGCCGATTTGATTGCACACCTGAGTTCATCACGAACAAGTCGCAGGAAGGATCTCAGTTCTGCAGGGGCTTTGGTGGGATAGGAGGGATCCTTCTCTACCAGGCTGAGATCAATGCTTATGAAGACCTGTCTGATGAGGAGTACGATGAAGACTTTGAATAGCAATCGATTGAAACTTCACTCGATCCGGTCTGTTTGGAGCCTGGGCAGGCCCCAAACGCACCGGGACAGTAGGCCTAGACATCCACAAGATCATCGAAGAAAAATTAAGGTTCGTACAAAATTGCGCCAGCTCCTCCCTTATGAAGGTCCTATACTGTGATTCCTCATCTCATGTTAGATGTAGTTTTTCTGTCTTTAGGGGTTGAAGAGAAGACTTGAGAAATGATGGCCGTAATCATGTGATGAAGCATGCTGCTGCTGCTGCATAAGTGAAGTCTTCTCCGCGTGATTGGGAGAAAAAGCTGCATTCTGATTTCCATCAGAAGACCATATTTAGTACCGTCATTATTAGTAATTCGAGTTGTCTTCTACCACGTGAGTCTTGAACTTTTCCCGTTAAGTTTGCGGGTAAATGTTGCTGCAGCTGCAGCTGTACTTGTTTTTCTGGACCAAAGTCGTGATGCTACTACTACGTTTGATTGTGCTATTGGGTTGACGCTAATATGTCATCATATTTGAACTATCCTACATCTGTGTTAAACTGTCATAGCAATCTCGTTGTCCATTATCTGCTTTCCCACTGTTCTTTAGTATCAATATATTCAGGGTATAGGCTGGCGCTGGATTTAAGTAGCAGTACTACATGGAGCAATACAGGTGCTACGCATTGTTGCCAATACAGAGCTGCACAACACTGATTCAGGTTGTTGTGTCAGCGAAGCCCAAGGCGTGTCAAGCTTCTCCCCCACACCACTAGCGCCTCCTGCAGATCAAGCAAAGGAGTGCACCAGTAGCAGTGCAGCTAGTCAGTACGGAGTAACTAGCTAAAGAGGAAGCAGAAGATGTTGATACGTGATTTGAATTCCGAAGAGGTCAAAGTCTGCAGACGCGTCGACGATCTGCAGGCCCACGATGTAGGCCAGGAGTGTGGGGGTGGGGGGGGGGAGCCTCTTACGGTACAAATTTCTTTTTTTTATATTTATTTTCGTTTTCGACTCGAGTCAATTTTATATCACTGTATATATCCCTTGTAAGTCGTATGGGAAGAGTCGACGATTCGTAAAAATTCCTGTATTTTTAAATATTTTTTTTGATATAGTGAAGATCGTCGTTGTGCGTCCGTAGTTTTTCTCGAAAGAATTTTTCACATGAAAATCGGTGTCTCCCTGTTTTCGATCTACTTTGTTATTTCGATTTTTATCAAGAGACTCATTTGAAGAAGAGCTTGATCACATTGGTGACGTACGTGGCCATCCAGAACTGACCAGGCGGTGGAAGCTCTATGCCGTTGCCGTTGCCGGCGAGCATTCCGATCACCCTCTTCATGCCCGGCCGGTGGTGTAGAGAGACTGAAGCCGACCTACAACCTACAGGATGCCGAAAGCATAACTGAATTCAACCTAACAACATTCATAACATCTAGATTCTGAAACTCTCTTCAGTTTCCTCAAGATTCTGAACTTTGCTGCGCTTCAGTTCAGCCGCTCAAGTAATCTCTATGTGGGTAGATTTGAAAATATTAACAGGTGTAGGATACCTAAATGGCTAAATCTTAATTAATCTTAACTGTTGGATAAAAAAATAAATGATCCGTATTAAATTAGATGTACCGTAAAATAGTTCCTTAAGAAAGCTAGTACAGTACTGGTTAGCGCTGCATATTAATTTCTGAACGCGAGGAGACGGCTCTAGAATTGTTGAAAGCTATCCATCCATCTCGGCTTGATCCGGGGGCTTGTGCGGATCGGACGGAGAAGGCTATGATCTGAATTCTGAGATGGTGGTGGTTGCAACTGACAACCACGAAACAAGAGTACCCAAATGAATGCGTCCGATCCGAGTGAGACGGCGCCCGTCTCGTGGAGTTGAGGGGTGCAAAACGAGGACAGACACGGGTCCTCCCGGATAAGATCGTTGCCGTTGCCGATCCCTGCTCCATGTCACCATGTCAGCATGTCAGTATCAACTAGTGGCGGAGTTAAAAAAATTGTGTTGAAGGTACACTATTGATACTTGAAAATAGAGTAAAATAACAATTATTAACACTACTACAAAACATACTATACTAAACACCTCATCATAGACGATTCCTTTGAAACCGTCTGTGATAAATAAGTATCACAGACGGTTATCACAGATGGTTTTTATATACAAGCACTATGAGTAGATGCTCCCAACAGGTCCCCTTTCTATTCCATTTGAGGCGCCGCCACTCTGCTGCTGCTGCTCCCTCCTCCCCATTGGCCACCCTGCTGCTGCTGCTGCCTCCTCCCTCGTTTTGAGATGTTACCCCTGCCTCCTCCTCCCCCATTGCGGCACCTCTCCTGCCTCCTCCCACATTGCGCCACCTTGGAGAGAAGGGTAACGATCTGTAACCCTTTATTTTTACACTAGGCTAATCACTAATGTGAACGATCTGTAACCTTTTATATTTGCTCTAGACTAATCACAAATGTGTTTGGTCATTATGAAGGGTACTTGCGGTTTATTAATATTAACACTAATTAATTTGTTACGTGCGTATACGTGTAGATGGACCGAAACTGGATATACATTGAGAACCGTGTGAGTGAAGAGTATATTAATGACGTGTTTGCGTTTAGAAGAGTCGCCGAAAGCGGATATGTTGAAGAAGGGATAAAATTTATGTATCGTCCATGCATTGATTGCGTAATATGAAATTATTTAACAACCCAACGCAGATCGAAGCTCACTTAATACGAAGGGTTTCAAAAAGGATATACATGTTGGAGCAGTCACGGTGAAGAGCAGATTATACCGGAAGTCAGTAATGACATCGCCGAGAAGTCAACGATATGCGTGGTATGGAATGTGCTTTTGATGAGGATAGGTCGCATGATGACAATCGGATCGGATGCTACGCGATGATGCGAAGGGAACTACTAGAAGAGAGAGTTTTGTAAATTGATGGCTTAATGGAGGACTCGGAAAACCTTTGTTCCCCGGTACAAGCCGGAATACCTGAGTTGTCAACCGTGCTTGAACTGCTGAAATTGAAGGCAAGCAATGGTTGGTCCGACAAGAGTTTTACGACGTTGTTAGGTCCTTAGCTGACATCCTTTCGGAGGAAAACGTGTTGCCCAGCACGACCTACCAAGCTAAGAAGGTTATTTGTCCATTGGGAATGGAAGTAGAAAGAATACATGCATGTCCGAACGATTGTATCCTCTACCGTAAAGAGTATGCAGACATGCATGTATGTCCCGCGTGCAAAGCATCCCGATACAAGCGTAAGAATACTGCTAAGGCGAAACAAGGACCTCTTGCTAAGATGTTGTGGTATCTGCCTGCGATTCCACGTTTGAAGCGTTTATTTGCGAACCGAAAGGATGCAAGATTGATGCGTTGGCACTTGGAGGAGCGTAAGAAAGATGGGAAGCTCAGACACCCTGCTGATTCTGTCCAATGGATAAACTTCGATCGGAACTTCAAAGAGTTCGGTGCGGAACCGAGGAACATAAGATTATGGTTGAGTACGGACGGAATGAATACTTTCGGTAACATGAGCAGCCGACATAGCACCTGGTCCGTGAATCTATGTATGTACAACTTTCCTCCTTGGTTGTGTATGACGCGGAAATATATTTTGGCTGTGCACCCACGCACTGACAGATGGGCCCGATGCACAGCGGCCCACCGCGTGAGCACGTGCGTGATTCAAAGGCGGCGATTGTGAGCTGTTGTATCAAGATCCAATGGTTCACAGCCACGGGCGCGTTTCGGACGGTCCGAACGGCCTATCGAATCTCGACAGTTCATTTGGCATCGCACGGCTAAGATTCGCGGCGCGTTTCGGACGGTCTGAACGGCCCACTAAATCAGAGCCGTCGATTATAAATCCAACGGTCAGAAACAATCCAAGTTATACGCGTCTGAAACGGACGGTCCGAACGTTTGAATGAAGGTGGGACGTTGATCTAAAGATAGACGGCTCACAGCGAAAGAACTTTCGAACGGTCCGAACGTTCACGCGAACCTGGGTCGTTGATCTAAAGATCGACGGTCCGATCGGCCCAATCAAAGAACGGCTCATAAGATCTGTTCCGCCCGTGGAAGATCCAACGGTTAAGATTTCATGGTGGATCGGAATAGTCCGAACGGCCCAATGCATCTGGCCCGTTCGTTGAGATCTGATGGCTCTACATATGTGTGTGTTCAAAGCACATCACGCATTTTTCTATTAATACACCGTCGTGATAATTAACCTCACTGCATTTTCTAGTAATGAATCGTCAGGATATCAACATATCACGCATTTTCGATTTACGTAACCGCTCGTGATATTAAAATTAGGGTTTCTCTATTAAGTGTGATAGTTAACATCACAGATGGTTTGTTCACATCATAGAACCGTCTGTGATATCCAGCTATATAAGTGTCCGACTCGAACGATTGTGCACTCTTCTGCCTTAGTCTTTTTCCACCACCGTTGGCGCCACGCGGTGTCCTCCATCGACGCCACCTCCGACCGCCGCCTCCTCTTCGCCTCGCTTAGCCCAGGCGCCCCTTCGCCGTCTCGCCTCCGCCCAGGCCGCCCCTGCCGACCACCTGGTGAGTTTCCCCGCGCCGCCCCTCTTCTCTGTCGTGAGAGCCGAGGGTTTCCCTTGGTGCCGCCCCTGCCCCTGCCGACCACCCGGTGAGTTTCTCCGCGCTTCCCCCCTTCTCTGCCGTGAGAGCCGATGTTTTACTCTGCTGTGCTTTTGTTTGAAATGGGAGGTAGGGTTAAATTTCACTACTAGATGTACATGTAAGTTATATTTGCACAAATAGATTTGTACAGAGATCTATATTTAGTTTGTTTACACAATAAGATGCCTGTGTATTTGCACAATTAGACATGCATGTATACTTGCGTTAATATATTCTGACGGCGTTCTTTGTGTTAGCAAATCTATCTTTTTCCTACTTGAAAAATACTAGAAAGACATCTCATTGACTGTTTTAGCTTTGGAATTGGAATTGACTGTTTAGGTAGCAGTAGTAGGCTCTACTTTTTTCTGTTTTGTATAGACTCTACATGGTCAAAATCATGCAATATTTCAGCTATATGTTAAAACTGCACTGTTTGCAATATTTCCTTCTCCTTTGCAGTTTTTTTTGTGCAATTTCATATATTTTATTTACTACGTATCATATATTTAGATTCAATGGGTAACTTCTATTTGTTTATGTAATCATTGCATATGTAACTTATATAGATAGCAAGTGTTTAGATGGCGAAGCACTCGCCTTCGCCGTCAGCGACGTCGCCAAATGCGTCTGAATCTCCGATCAAGGTGGTACACAGGCGAGAAGGCAGGGGAATCTCCAAATTGCCCTCGGACCGCATGACGATCACAGAGGTCAGTGACGTCGGGATCCCGCTAAGGCGTTGGGAAACAAGGAGCACCCGGGTCGCACGCGAGGCGTTGGGGTTTACGTACCTTGGAGGGATGGATTCCCACACAACTCCGACACATATAGGAGTAGGAAGAGATCCAAGGACCAGCACGACGCTCGGTTGGAACATGTGATTATTGAAAAATTTTAAGAACAAATAACAAACTTGCATAACCAAGTAAATCAACTCATGCAGGCGCAAGCCGCCCCTATTAATTTGGGAGCAAGTCCTGCTCTACATCGGAGTAGCGTCGTGTCCACACATAATTCTGGACATGACGACGTGCAATTACCGATCAACGACATCGAGGTAATGTACATCTCTGGAATGCTCCAAAGATAGACCTATAGGACGTCTTAGTTAATTGTGTACCGTTTTGTAGGGGCCGACGTATTGCAAGCTCCAAGTGAGGATGGTTGGGTCGATTCCTATTGAGACCGGGCGGGGTATGGTGTATCCATACCAGAAGGGCAAGCAAAGACGGTGCCACCGGGCGCAGGTTACGCCAGGGTGCAGGTGGACATGGTACATGATAATTTCATGGCCATCCCGCTGGAGATTCACCCGAACGAAGAAATCAGAACACTAGGGGATGCCACGCACACTTTTATCCAGTGGCCCAATAAGGACATCGCACTGGACCCTTCAGTGACGCGATATCGACAGACCCCCTCCTCTCAATAGGACCCTCGATGAGTCCGCCTCAACCAAAGCTTCAGAAGGTCGCCACATCGCTTCCCGTCGAGAAGACGGTGAAGGGACAACAAAATCGTGTCACCATATCGGTCCCTAAGGCGTCTCACGGGAAGACGTCCCTCAGCCACCTCGTTAAAGAGAAATCGAAATCGAAGAACATTAAGGCACCTCCCAAACCCGTGAAATACTCCCTCGGAAGTCTGTTGGTCTCCGGCGCAGAAATAAAGAGTCAGGACTAACTTGTCAAGCTTTGCATGATTGGTACTTGCGCAAGACCCGAGAGGGAGCATTTTCTCCATGAGCCTGGCCACTTCATCGTGGGCTTTGAAGACTTAGTTGACCTATACAACCTAACTGCCCTTGACGCCTCACTTCTACGATCTTTGCCGACAATCGTAAGTGTGTACAATCAATTTCTACACTCACGTGATACCGATAAATACCATAACTCATTGCTTATGTACAGATATATTATGAAATGTGCCCGTCGAATCAAAGAACCAGTGGGTTTCTCGACCCACACGTGGTCTCTGAGTAAACAATCAACCAAGACGCATCCTACGTCGAGAATTACATAAAAATAGGATTGCTTGCTCTGGACGACAAGGACTACATAATGGTGCCCTACAACCGTAAGTAAGTGCTTCAATATTTGCTATACAAATTACGCTTTCAACACGGGTTTATGACTATAGCGACATACATTAGTAGGTTGCACCGATTCTTCGATTCTTGTGTCAAAGAGCAAGCCGCCTATTAATTTGGGAGCAAGTCCTGCTCTACATCGGAGTAGCGTCGTGTCCACACATAATTCTGGACATGACGACGTGCAATTACCGATCGACGACATCGAGGTAATGTACATCTCTGGAATGCTCCAAAGATAGACCTATAGGACGTCTTAGTTAATTGTGTACCGTTTTGTAGGGGCCGACGCATTGCAAGCTCCAAGTGAGGATGGTTGGGTCGATTCCTATTGAGACCGGGCGGGGTATGGTGTATCCATACCAGGAAGGGGCAGTGCAGCACGGTGCCCAGCTGGCGCAGGGTTACGCCAGGGTGCAGGTGGACATGGTACATGATAATTTCATGGCCATCCGGCCGAGATTCCCCGAACGAAGAAATCGAACACTAGGGGATGCCACGCACACTTTTATCCAGTGGCCTAAGAAGGACATCGCACTGGACCCTTCAGTGACGCGATATCGACAGGACCCTGCCTCTCCAATAGGACCCTCGATGAGTCCGCCTCAACCAAAGCTTCAGAAGGTCGCCACATCGCTTCCCGTCGAGAAGACGGTGAAGGGACAACAAAATCGTGTCACCATATCGGTCCCTAAGGCGTCTCACGGGAAGACGTCCCTCAGCCACCTCGTTAAAGAGAAATCGAAATCGAAGAACATTAAGGCACCTCCCAAACCCGTGAAATACTCCCTCGGAAGTCCGTTGGTTTCCGGCGCAGAAATAAAGAGTCAGGACTAACTTGTCAAGCTTTGCATGATTGGTACTTGCGCAAGACCCGAGAGGGAGCATTTTCTCCATGAGCCTGGCCACTTCATCGTGGGCTTTGAAGACTTAGTTGACCTATACAACCTAACTGCTCTCGACGCCTCACTTCTACGATGCTGGACACTGTAAGTGTGTACAATCAATTTCTACACTCACGTGATACCGATAAATATCATAACTCATTGCTTATGTACAGATATATTATGAAATGTGCCCGTCGAATCAAAGAACCAGTGGGTTTCTCGACCCACACGTGGTCTCTGAGTAAACAATCAACCAAGACGCATCCTACGTCGAGAATTACATAAAAATAGGATTGCTTGCTCTGGACGACAAGGACTACATAATGGTGCCCTACAACCAGAAGTAAGTGCTTCAATATTTGCTATACAAATTACGTTTCAACACAGGTTTATGACTATAGCGACATACATTAGTAGGTTGCACTGGATTCTTCTGATTCTTGTGCCAAAGAGGAATATGGTATTGTACCTTGATTCTCTACTCAACAAAAATCACGACTTCACCCTTCTTAAAGGAATACTCGACAGGTATGTTCATTTCTTCCGCACATAACTCTATTGTAGTCTTCCTTCGTTTGAAATGGACAAGGATAACTTTTTTGAATCATGTAGAGCGTTCATCGGCTATGTTGCCAAGGGAGGTTTATACAAGGGAACGAGCGCCACACTGACTCACAGGATGCGATTTCCGGTACATGCTAATATTGCGTCTCGAACTGACTGTACATATATATGTAATTCTATTTTGCAGTGCCGCCAGAAAAAACGAGATCACCTATGCGCATTCTACGTATGCCATCATATGCAGCTATTGATTGCTTCTAGGACGCACGATCCCCAGGTTTGTCAATCTCGTAATAATTATTTTCTAATTATAAATTTAAATATATATGCTTACTACTTTACTCCTGCTAGCGACAGGGCTTGAACATAGAGTTAAATGCACTCGAGATGGACCAAATCACGCACGTTCGAGGGGAGCTCTGCGTCTTCATCAAGGCAGACATAGTTAACACCACCGGAGAGTTTCACGCCGTCGACACCGATGAACGACCTCGAAACAATTGATTCAATATTGTAATTCACTTTGACTGGTTGTAATTCAATTTGTAACTCTAGCGACAATATATACTTGAAACATTCTTTTGTAATTGATTTTGAGTTAAATGATCACTTTGAGTTGTCAACAATTATCTGTGATATATTTCTGCTTACTAGTTTTCAGAGGGCATGGCTAGCAATTCCTGAGGCTAGCTGAAAATACGATAAAAATTAATTAGGTCTAAAGACTTATCACAGACGGTTCTAACCACGAACCATCTGTGATACTAAAGAATCACAGACGGTTCGTGGTTGGAACCGTCTGTGATAAGAGTTATCACAGACGGTTTTTCTGCATGTTATCACATACATAAAATTTCAGACGGTTCAAAAACCGTCTGTGATGACTGTTACGAACCGTCTGTGATGAGCTTTTCTGTAGCAGTGTAAGTGATTATTGGTTGATCAAAAGTTACCTCTGAGTAAACCATGCGTTATCAATACTTAATGTTTATATATATAACTAGCGAAATTTTCACACAATTACACGGCTAGATATTGCAATACATTGTATTTGTTATATAACTCTATTGTATTTCAAAGATATAGTCGTATTTGTTATACAATTGTAATAGTTGCAATATCCATACATGATTAATTTGTACCATGATAATCTAGCCGCACCAAAATAAGTAGTGTACATCTTCTCTTTTTCTCTTGGTTAATGAGAGAATTTCTAGGAATTTTTTTTTCTGATTTAAGGACTATTGTGGAATTTTATAGACTTCCAAAGCGAAAGAGATACCTTGAATACCACCTGTTGTTTATACATACAAATATTAGTTGCACTTTCTTTCCAATTAATTGGATACTTTACACAATTAGTTGAGTAAATAATTTATTTATGGAGTGAAAATGATAAAAAAAAATACTAACATTGATAAACAAATTTTAATTATTAAAAATATATAGTTATTCTATATTTTTTATTAGTATGTCACATGGATCGCACGACAGTTCGCGTAACCTACCACCCAACAAACATGTATGGTTTTTATTACGTATATGCTTATTAGGTTAGTATTAGTACAACCTATTTACGTCACATATGGCTTCAAAATTTGTAAGTAAAATATCTTATATAAGATACCCAATATTTGTTTGGATCATTGCACCCATCGTGATGGTCGCAATAGCGCAAACAGGTAGAGAATCGGACACTTGATTTTTGAGCTAGAAACTAAAGAAGTTCCTATGAGCTAAATAAAGTAAAGTACTTCTGCCCCTTCACAGTGCCACATAGGTAGAGGAATAAAGGTGTTAGATTTTCTACAAAATCTAAACGGAGGACATGGAATACAATTTGCAGCTAATTTATACAAGTAACATCAAATCGCAATGAAATCCAAATTCAATAGAACCTATAGCTAACAAGGATACATACATAATTTTTGAAATATTTGAGGTGCCTATGCATACCGGGTACCTAACTGGCTCCGCCCCTGGTATCAGCGATTGATCACCGACCAGATGTCAGTACTGCTTTCCTTATCATCCTCAAGGTTGCAGCCAACACCATCTCACAAACTGAAATGAATGAATGCTCTTGGTGTGTTGCAGGTTACCTGCTACTATCATCATCTGTAATCCATATCCCTATCGTTGTTCCTGGCAATTCAGTGTTGCAGTGCGGTTTCTGTTCACTTCAGAGCTCTTTGCCTGCAGCCAAGTAGGATGCATGATACCACAATCACGTAGTCGTAATTCTTATTGCCCCTGTTACTTTTGTTTTTCTCGGCCAATCATCCTGTTCGTATATGTAATTCACACTCACGATGGTCCAGTAGAGGAACTAGAAGTAAGTGTCGGTGGGTGAACTTATGCGTGACATGCAGAAGAAAACGATCATGAGGCTTCCTTGAGCTCTCTACCGGTCCAATAAAGATACCGGTGATCTTGGTCAGGTTGACCACCACTACTACTCTACTAGTTCCGGTATTGGCGTACTGCTACGACGCCGTACCTACTTTTTGATTATTTTAGTTACACGTGAATCTTAAAAAAAGTTTAGGTCCTGTTTAAAACGCACGAAACAGTTATTTTCTATAGGAATAAATATATATTATATCTTTCAACTCTTCAATCCGTTTAATTTTCGTCAATCATCTATAATACTAGATAAAACACATCTTTAAACTGTTAATACCACGCAAAAGATACTAATTCGTCCGTTTTATAGTGGTTTTGTGCCACGACAGCGTCCACACTAGCACCGGTTTTGGCCTTGTTGTGTGTGCGTGGGTGGGGGAGGGTATATTAGAATACATAGGAGGTGGGGGTGTGGGGGGTAGAACTGTACTCGTAGATGGCGAAGACGAACACGATGACGGGGTGGTGTGGAACGGTGTAC
This sequence comes from Hsuehochloa calcarea, assembly GCA_036346395.1. Classification (NCBI taxonomy): domain Eukaryota; kingdom Viridiplantae; phylum Streptophyta; class Magnoliopsida; order Poales; family Poaceae; genus Hsuehochloa; species Hsuehochloa calcarea. Next base: position 86,093,646 of record CM070594.1, read on the forward strand.
GTTGGACAAGGTACATAAGTGGACGATGTCCACCGCCGACGAGGCACACCAGTGCGCGAGGTTCATATCAAGGTGGAGCATAGAGGAGACGATGATGGTCGGTGCACACTGGTTGAGAGGACTACCAACAATGGGGCGTGGAAGTGAACCAGCAAGGACGGCACAGCCGGTGCACACCGGTTAAAGGGGTGATGACCGACGGGGATGCTATGTATACTAGCGCCGAAGCTGAGGAAGAAGTGCAACGCTGGAGTGGGGACGAAGAGGGCACTAACGGAGTACACATCGACGGCACGGATGCGACGGAGTCGGTCGGACCCGGCGGTGGCGGAGGTGGAGATGTACTCCCCCACACAGCGCGACGCGGGTGGACTCGACGACGGTGAGTGCAGTCGGGCTTTGATCTGTGACTGGAGACAAGAAAGATAGTTGGATCTTGTGGTGTCAATCAAGGAAGGCGGTGGATTTGGTACCCTAAGGTGAGGAAGACGGCGGACCCAACGACCAGAGGTGACAAAGATGTCGGATCCGACCGTCTCCCGCCACACCACTGTGGATTCGTCCTCTCCCGACCGTGCTTGCCTACTGCGCTGCCACCTACCGCACTGACATGCGCCTCACCGTAACCCGTCGCCGGATGCCACACTGCTACACGCCACCGGTGGAGAAGAGAGAGAGAAATGTGAGAGCAAATAGGGCGAACGAGGAGTGAGTGGCTAGATTTGTTCTTTCTTCTGTACGTATGGGTTCACATATACTACATTATGATGTATCACACTACTCTAGTAAAACTAAAAATAAAAAAAAAGAATTTGTTGCATGAATCTCGAAACTTCGACGACTGATTCACCGACCGGTGCCAGTGTGGACGCCGACGTTGCACAAAACTGCTCTAAAACGACGAAAGAGTATCTTTTGCATATTATTGTTTTACCTAATTTTGTAGATGATGGCCGAAAATTAAGCGAACTGGAGAGTTAGGATGACCGAAAATTAAACGGACCGAAGTGTTAAAGACGAAATATTTATTTATTTATTTTCTATATAAATTGGAAGAAAAACAAAATTGTGTTCCAGATCTGCCTTTGGTACCGTTTGTTTACCGCGGCAGCAAGTCGTCTAGTCCTCTTCCCCGGAAAGGCCTGACCAAGCACGAGCAGCTCGGGAAGCGGCAATCGGAGCAAAACCTTGTCCCCCCTCCTCCCCCACTCCACTCCTCCTCATAAATGGCGGCCACTGCATGGTTGGCGCCATCCATCTCCATTAATGCCTCCACCCACCTTCCCCGTCGGGCTGTTCAGTACTTAACAAGCCGAGCGCTAGCTTCTTGGCTCGATCTGGCCGTTCCATCCACCACCCATTCCCACCTTATCAGTTATCCACCCCCTCACCGCAATGCCGCCTGCCGGCCAGCTCCGCCCCCGGGATTCTTGAACTGGAGGTGGGTGGAGATGTAAAGGCCGCCGCTTGCTTTACTAGCTTCGATCTGCTTACTCATTCTTTTGCGTCGTGGCGTGGATTGTGTTTGATTTTGATTTGCCTTTGACGTTTTGTGGTTGTAGGTGGTGTTGGATGACCGGTTCTTGGAATTCTTTTAGGGATTGGAGTGTTAGGTTCGTGGTTGGTGAGCGGTGTTTGAGGCGATTTCGCTCGTGTGGGAGTCGTCGGGTGATGCAAGAATCGGACCCTGGGCGGGTGGGAAAACCTCGCGCTTAAGGCGTTCGATTAATTGCCGCGGGGTGCACACGCCTTTGAGGCATTTTTGGTTTGCTGAATTTTCCTATTGGTTGTAAGAGAGATGGTTGGGAGCGTACACGTGAATGGATCGGTGCACGGTGCCAGTGGCACTGAGGAGCGGCTGGACGAGCTCCGCCGGCTGCTCGGTAAGTCAGAGGGCGACTTGCTGAAGATCGTCGGCATTGGCGCCGGCGCGTGGGGCAGTGTCTTTGCTGCTCTTTTGCAGGACGCCTATGGCCATTTCCGGGAGAAGGTGCAGATACGGATTTGGCGCCGGCCGGGGCGGTCGGTGGACCGGTCCACGGCGGAGCATCTGTTCGAGGTGATCAACTCGAGGGAGGACGTGCTGAGGCGGCTGATCCGCCGGTGCGCCTACTTGAAGTACGTTGAGGCGCGGCTCGGAGACCGGACATTGTACGCCGATGAGATATTGAGGGATGGGTTATGTTTGAACATGATCGACACACCACTCTGCCCTTTGAAGGTGGTCACCAACCTGCAGGAGGCTGTCTGGGATGCTGACATTGTGGTGAATGGTCTGCCATCCACCGAGACAAGGGAGATCTTCGAGGAGATCAGCAAGTACTGGAAGGAGAGGATTAGTGTCCCGGTAATCATTTCCCTTGCAAAGGGGATAGAGGCCTCATTGGACCCAATTCCTCGTATCATTACGCCTACACAAATGATTCGTTCTGCAAGTAAGCTTCTCTCTTGTCTATATGCTTGTGCCCACATATATGCTCACCTATATTGAAATATGCCCTCGAGGAAGAGAAATGGAATTGGTTAGAGAATGATTTGAAACTTAAGACATGGTTGGCTGTTTGGTCGATCAAATATTTGCTGTCTATCTACTAGTGTAATGATTGAATAGCGTAACGTTTGATGAGGGAAAAGCAAAGTACTTCTGAGTGAAAGCTTTCTAAACAAAAAAAGGAACTTTTCTTTGAAAAAAAACAGAGTGAAAGGGTCCATGATGTATTGTGCAATGTTTGACATTTTTGTCTGAGTTCATACCAATAATTTCAGTGCATGATTTTCCATAATTCCATTTGAGTCTTTTGGCCTGGTTATTGTCAATTTACAGTCAAAGAAGACAAAAATATATTTAATACTTCTCTGTTGCCATGACCTGCTTAATTATGGCAGTTAGCATATTGGTTTTGTGGGTATGCACCAAGCCTCGTTTTACTCGGTCACATCATATAGCGTATGCCATGCTTGTAAATTTATGGCATGACAATGACATGGTGCGTATCTTCTGACTGTCTGGAAAGATGTTTTGATCTTGACATGTACCCGTCCGAATCATATAATTATTTTTCGCTGACTGAGCTCAATCCTTGACTCATGTATTTAAGTTATCTAACGTTTATAAATGAATTGCAGCTGGAGTTCCAACAGAGAATATACTCTATCTTGGAGGCCCAAACATTGCCTCAGAAATTTATAACAAAGAATATGCAAATGCTCGAATCTGTGGGTCCAACAAGTGGAGGAAACCTCTCGCTAAGTTTTTGAGGCAACCACATTTCATTGTCTGGGATAACAGTGACCTTGTCACTCATGAGGTGATGGGTGGCCTGAAGAATGTATATGCTATTGGCGCCGGTAAGAGTCTCTTCTATTCGTTATTTTGTGTTTGAAATCTTAAATATTAACTACCTTTGTAACACTACATTTAGCTCACCGAACTGACAACATTAATTGAATTTCATTGTACCCGTTGATGTTGGTTCTTTACCACATATGATATTCAAGCAAGCATAACAAACATGGATGCGCCATATACTCATGTTTTACACTTTTTTTTTGGAGGGGATATGCTCATGTTTTACTTGATCTGTTTAACGCTCACCAGAATCTCTTGCCTCAACAGTCTCTAGGTGGGTCACATTGAAATCAGAGGGTGCAACCCCGTTTCTCAAACCTATATACTTATCCTTGGAATTTTATACAACAAATCATCTAATCTGGGAAGCCCCCGGACAATTTAAACACTTGCTTCTTCCCTTTTACTAATCTCCATTCTTTGTTTGAGCTTTTGGCCCGTTTGCTATTGAGGGTTTTGATTGGAATTGTACTAATTCGTATTTGTCACAAATGGCTATGGACTCACACAGGATAGTAAATGCAAGTTTGGCTTACTACATTGTTGTGAATTCTTTTGCCGTTATACACCATTGATGTTTAGTTATTTGATGTCTCTGTATGCAAGGTATTTGCTATATGTCATATTTTCAGCTTAATCATAATTTTTTTTCCTGTTTCAGGAATGGTGGCAGCTTTAACAAACGAGAGTGCAACAAGCAAATCAGTGTATTTTGCTCATTGCACGTCCGAGATGATATTCATTACTCATTTACTGACAGAACAACCTGAGAAACTTGCTGGCCCTCTTCTGGCTGACACTTACGTAACTCTCCTGAAAGGTCGCAATGCATGGTATGGGCAAATGCTAGCAAAGGGAGAACTCAGTCCTGACATGGGTGATAGTATCAAGGGGAAGGGAATGATTCAGGTTATCTCATAGCAATTTTCTTCATTTTTTTTCTCCAAATGTTTTGGGACTGGTGAGCATATTTTTGAAGAACGCCAAAAGGTGAAACTTCCAAAAGATATCAAAACTTTGTGGATATTTTTACTAGATACAACCCCTGTCGTTTATAATTCTTCCTTTTCCTTTTTTGCATTGTTGGATTCACTTTTTTCTTCTGCATATGTTATGCATAGACTGAGCATAACCTCTTGACGTTTCATTCAATAGGGTATCTCTGCTGTTGGTGCATTTTTTGAGCTACTCAGTCAACCCAGCCTAAGCGTGCAACACCCAGAGGAAAACAAGCAAGTTGCTCCTGCTGAACTGTGCCCAATTCTGAAGAGGCTTTATAGAATACTAATAAAAAGGTTTGTGCACTGTATTGCCATTATGGCTATGGCTCTCTGCATAATTGGACTATCCGCTTGGGTCGACCGTCTCGGTCTACAGTGTGATTGAGGAACACAGTTCACCTGAGATTCAACCCCTTTGCACTTGGCCAACACATCACTGCTTCTAGTTGCCAGTGTGAATAGGCAGTATCATACTTGCTTGTAAGAAAGCAATCTACATGAACTCAATATAACTCCAGCAGTTTATGAGCATAGAACTCAGGATGCATTCTGGCAGGACGTATGTACATCAGATGAAAGTTCTTGGTCCATGTCAGGCCATGCCGTTTCCTTTGCTCGGAACCTAAGACATTGTGTTCCTGTAGTAGGTTTTATTTATGTTTTCCATGAAAAAACCAGTTAAACCTCTTGCCCGCAATGAACAGGGCCTGGCAAAACAAGATCAACCATCAGCTTTTAGTAGGGAGCTTACGAGCCAACTGATTCAAACTGCAATTTTGTTGTATTTGACTCTTCTTTTTCGCATCTACAGGGAGCTCCCGGCAAGAGACATTCTCCAGGCCCTGAGAGATGAAACCATGAATGACCCTCGTGAAAGAATTGAGATGGCGCAGAGCCATGCATTCTACCGCCCGTCTCTCCTTGGAAAACCATGACCTTGTTAATCCTGTATATGCTTAGAATACAAACAAAGGTTGGATGATATCCAATTTGTGATGCTTCACATCATTGTTGATTGAGTTTGGAGAAGGCATCTCTGGGTTGCCGCTGGCCTGTTTGTTTGGATTCCAGGGGCCTTAATTTGTGGAGTTGTTTGTGCTTCTTAGATTGTCATGTTGTACAAGAGAGTACTGAATCAATAAAGTCTTATAAGCACCTATTATAAGAGCACCCAGATGAAAGCACTACTTGAGGATACATTTCCTTACTGTAATATAGCCTCTTGTTTGGTGCCAGCAGTGGTGGACCATAGAAGGCTGCTATCACTCAAATTTTAGTTTTCAGTAGAGTAGTATAATGTCGGACTACTTGTGTCTCTGTTCAGCTCAGTAGAGATGTCCGACAGCTCACTCATGCTCCGCTCATATTTTTTTTTTGACCTAGGTCCGCCACCGTGGTGGCGCCTTGGTGCCTTCGCGTTCTGGGAGATGAATCTATGTGAGGCCTGGCCTGCAACATTTGATTGAACTTATTTTTTTCCCTCTCGTTGTTTTTATTTTCACTTTAAATGTAAATGCTAATACGCTATACCCATGGCATAGTATTTTTGAACGTCATCACTGTAGCATAGTCTGCTACAATCTACAGATAACACCTAACAAAATCCTAGTCCATCTTGAAGAATACGAGCAGCAAGAAAGAGAGAGTGGGTAGGTTCGTGGACAGGTTGTTTGGCCCAACATCTGCTCGTTTGGGCTTTGGGCCCAGCATCTGCGCAAACGGGCCAGAAGAGGCACCCGATGAGCATTGCATTGTATTTGGATATTTTCTCCCGTCTTCTAGATTCTCTTCTCCCTTCCACTTCCACTCGGCTCACCTGTCTCCACTCCCACCGCTCCGGCGAAGGCGAAGCGCAGATCACGCGATGGCGGCAACCCTTCCCCCTCCCGCGGCGGCGCTGGAGCAGCTGAGCAGGACCAAGATGTTCGGCGGCCACAACCTCCGCTTCCGCCACCAGAGCGCCACCGTCGGCTGCCCCATGACCTTCTCCCTCTTCCTCCCCGCGTCCCCGGCCTCCAACCTCCCAGTGCGTGCTCTCCTCTTGCCTTGGATCCTTCCCACTCTCGGAATCTGATGGGGGTGCCGTGCTACCGTGTGGGTGTGCAGGTGCTGTACTGGCTCTCCGGCCTCACCTGCACCGACGAGAACTTCATCATCAAGTCCGGCGCCCAGCGCGCTGCCGCGGCCCACGGAGTCGCCCTCGTCGCGCCCGACACCTCCCCACGTACGTTAAACTTAAAACCCTCTCTCGTCGCGTTTTTATTTCTAGGGTTTATGTCTGCCTGTCTCTGTGTGTCCATACCATCCAATTTGGAGTGGAATACAGGTATGTTGTGGGGAGTGTGGTCGGAATGCAGTACGGTTACGAATTTTTTGGCGAAATTTCGGTGGGTTGCCCTTTTTTGTTCGGCTCGTGGGGTTGCGTTTTCTAGAATTGGAGTACCTCCGTGAGAGAGAGAGAGAGAGAGAGATCTTAGGGTGTGTGCATATATCTGTACTTGTCACTAACCGCTTGGTTTTGTCAAATTGCTCTGAGATCACTCAGCAAAAGCTGCGACGCCCAAGGCGAAACTGAGAGCGGCGTGAACTTTGCATGTCAAATTTCCATTGAAAATGACCACCGAGACCTCATTTTTGCGTCAGGCCAGAGCTAGTACTTCTACTTCTTTGATAGGTTTGACGTGTAACTGGTTCCTGCCCATTGTGCTAGGACAAGAATGATACTTTTCAAAGTTATTAGTAAGTAAACTTTTGAACTCAGTGGATCTCATTGGATTGCTGTCGAATGAGATTGAAGGATTATGTTTTGTGTGGACGTAAGGACATACTCATGTGTAGTGTTGTATGGAGTATGGACTACAGAGTATCTATGTGATAATTGGGTTGTGCCAATGGTCTCAGTGCATCGTTCTTGTGATACTCTGCCAATTAATTTATCTGTTGATTAGGCTTATGTTTGTGTTTGCTGAACACTGGTTCTAAAGTGCAAAACTTAAAGGCAGCATGCAGTCCTATATGACACTAAAACCGACGAATTATTAGTAAATCACACAGTGCGGTTTCTTGCACTTATGCGCCTGTAAGCTTCAGCTCATGAACTTTAGCCCACTCACACAATATGACTTTTGGCCAAATAATGGTGAGTTACTTGATATTTGTGGTTTGAGTTGATGCAATGCTAGACTAGCCCAACATGCCCTTGTTGGGAATATATCAAATTCCATGCCTTATTGTATAGTAGCTTTTGATATTGTCTTCTATGATGATCGGTAGACCTCTAAAAGTTCTACTTCTATTTCCATGGAAAAGATTTTCCATCGGCTATTCCAAAAGTTAATAAACTGAGCCTTCATGTAGCTAACAAATTATCGTAGTAGGTTTCATCAGCAGCCTTTGCCCAATGAATATCATTTGCCCTTGCTAGATCCTTATTTGTCAGGACTTGTATATCTAAAAATTGATTTCATCGAAACAATGTTGCTGGTCTTGGGAGCTTAAGGAACAAGAGTAAGCACCAAAATGTTGACATTTTACTGACGTGTAATCAATCCACTCTAGCTATTTTGTCTGGGCTTGTTATTGGCCAGGGGATGTTACTCGAAAAAGAGGCCAAAGCAAGATCTCCCTCTTGTCTAGGACATTTATAAACTATACCTTTGTTTCTTGTTTTAGACCTAGGTCAGCAATGTTATGTATATGTGGATATGGCCCATAAGCCCATGAGCTCTAGGGTTAATGTAGTATATATACTGTACAGTATACATCTAATGATGTGAGAAGTTGATCTGTTTCATGGTATCAGAGCGTACCTCCTTCTCCGCCGCCTCCCGTGCTGCCCCAGCGTCTGCTGCCGCTGCCTCTGCCAGCGGAGGCCGAGCCACTACTTCTTCGCCAAGCCGCCCGCTTTGGTCTTCCGCCGAGCGTCTTCCGCCGCCGCCTGGTCTTCTGCCGAGCCGCCGCCACTCCATCGTCGAGCCGCCGCCTATATCGCCTTCCTCCACGTGCCCTCACTCCTCGCCGCCGCCTTCCACCGAAGCCTCGGGTCTCCTCCGACGCCGGCCACCGGTCGCTGGCACCGCCTCTTAGGTCGGGAGGAGAGGAGAGCGAGGAGAAGAGGCGGCTAGCGATCGAGGAGGCAAGGGAGTCGAGCGGCGTGGTTGTCTGCGTCTTGGAAGTCGAGGAGGCGAGGAAGTCAGCGGGTTGTCTTGTCTGAAGTCGAGGAGGCTAGGAAGTCGGTGATTTTATCTGGCGCTCGGGTTGGCGGTCCACAATTGAGTTGGTAAAACGACTTTTGGTGTTTCTGCTTCTCTCGTATGGAAGGTACTTTTTGGTCTCAGATATCAAACTAGATGGTCAGAATTATCGTGAGTGATCGTCATCGGTTCGCATGCTTCTTCGGTCTATTGGTCTTCTTTCATATATTATGGCGGAGCCTCCGTGAAAGGTCGATGTGAAGGAGGTCACGCTGCATGGCACAATCGATGATCATGTTATGGGTATTTTATGTCATAGTGCTGAAATTTCAATTAGGATGGATTTCATTGATCTTCCAAGTTCTCGCAAGATGTGGGAGTATCTTCAGCAGCGTTATGAGCAGACTAGTGCAGGGCGTCGATTTTCTCTTCTACAAACTCTTCATGATCTACGTCAGTAGGAGATGTCCATTGAGGAGTACTACAGTTCTTTTACTCGTATTCCACGACAGCTGATCTTCATGGTTCCTCCTTCCTGTGCTGGATGTACTGGCTGTGTAGGTAAAGCGGGTCATGATGCACATAATTTGATGTTCACCTTTGTTATGCGCCTTCGTCCAGAGTATGAGTCTATTCGAGCTCAACTACTGGGATGTGCTGTTCTTCCATCCATAGAGGAGGCCCTTGCTGCGTTGCTTACTAAGGAGACCCGACTTCGCGCTTTGTCTTTCGTTTCGACATTACCTCAGTCTGTTCTTGCGACACCTCGTCAGGAGGTCTATCAGCCTAGTTCACTTCCCGATGCTACATCCAACTAGACTTTATGCTCTCACTGCATGAAGCCTGGAGATCCTGTTCAGAGGTGCTATCGACTCCATCCAGAGTTGCGACCTGCATCTCACCGCCGTCGTTGTGGTGTGGTTGCTGCCACTACTCCTGCATCTGTTGGGGATTTTGTTTTTGTCACTCAGCTGGGTCAGCTTCAGTAACAACTTCAGGCTCTTCAGACTCAAGTTCGGCAGCAGTCTTCATCTGATGCCCCTCGTGTTTTTGCCAGTCTTGCTGTGGCCTCCTCTTCCGTGTTAGGTACTAGTCTTCTAATGTTTGGGGTCCTGCTCCTTTTGCCTCCAAAGGTGGCCATATCTATTATGTCATCTTTATTGACGACTATTCTCGATATACTTGGGTTTATTTTATGAAACATCGTTCTCAACTCTTGTCCATTTATCAGTCTTTTGCTCGTATGGTTCATACTCAGTTTTCCACTCCTATTCAGACCTTTCGTTCTGATTAAGGGGGGAGTACTTGTCGCATGCTTTTCGTCAATTTCTCTCTGAGGAACTCTTCCGCAGCTTTCCTGTCCTGGTGCCTATGCTCAGAATGGTGTTGTTGAATGTAAACTCCATCATCTTATTGAGACTGCTTGTACTCTTTTACTTGCATCTCATGTTCCACGACATTTTTGGGCTGATGCGGTTTCTACGTCTGTCTATCTTATTAATATGCAGCCATCTTCTGTATACAGGAAAGTGTCCCGAGAGCTTTTGTTTTCCACTCCCCCACGGTATGACCATCTTGGGTTTTGGTTGTACCTGCTATGTCCTGCTTTCGCCTCGTGAGCGCACCAAGTTAACAACTCAGCCTGTTGAGTGTGTTTTTCTTGGATATAGTCTTGAGCATAAGGGCTATCGTTGTTATGATCCCTCTGCTCGGCGTATGCGCATTTCTAGTGATGTTTCTTTTGTTGAGGATCGCCCCTACTTTTACTCTTCTGCCATTCGGTCCTCCTCTCCCGCCGAGTCTCTCTCTTTTCTTTATCTTCCACCCATTGTTTCGTTTGATACACCTTTTTGTGGAATCCTCTTCTCCATCCTTAGTCAGATCACCGTTTCTTCTTCACTATACTCGTCTGTCTAGGGTTCCTCCTGATACTCATCCTACTACTATTTCCTCATCTGATGGCATGGCTAGTATTGATGATACTCCTTATGATGATTCTCCACCGGCACCGTCATCTCGGTATGAGCTTCGTGATTGTACTACTATTGCTGCTCCTGGCAGATATGGTTTTCGTTCTACTGCTGTTGTGTCTGAGCCTCACACCTATCAGGAGGCTGTTGTTCATCCTGAGTGGTAGTTAGCTATGGCTGAGGGGTTGGCTGCTTTAGATCGTACTCGTACATGGGATCTTGTTCCTTTACCTGCTCATGCTGTTCCTATTACTTGCAAGTGGGTTTTTAAAGTTAAGATCAAATCTGACAACTCTATTGAGAGGTACAAGGCTCGATTAGTTGCTCGTGGTTTTCAGTAGGCACATGGTCGTGATTATGATGAGACATTTGCTCCTGTTGCTCATATTGCAACGGTTCGCACTCTTGTTGCTGTGGCTGCTGTTCGCTCTTGGACTATCTCTCAGATGGATGTGAAGAATGCTTTTCTTCATGGTGATTTGCAGGAAGAGGTTTATATGGCACCACCTCGGGGTGTTGTGGCTCTGCTGGTCATGTTTGTCGCCTTCGTCGTGCTCTTTATGACCTCAAATAGGCTCCTCGTGCTTGGTTTGAGCGTTTCAGTTCAGTTGTGTTAGCTGTTGGTTTCTCCCAGAGTAATCATGATCCCGCATTGTTTATTCATACATCTCCACGTGGTCATACTATGCTTTTACTCTATATTGATGACATGCTGATTACTGGGGATGACACGGAGTACATTGCTTTTGTTAAGCAACGGCTCAGTGAGCAGTTTTTTATGTCAGTTTTGGGTCCTCTACGCTATTTTCTGGGGATTGATTTTATGCGCACAGATGATGGCTACTATTTATCCCAGCAGCGCTATATTTAGGATTTGCTTGCTCGTTCTGGTCTCACTGACAGTCGGACAACTGCTACTCCTATGGAGCTTCATCTTCAACTTCGTCTTACTGATGGCACTTTGTTTGAAGACCCTTCTCATTATCGTCACATTGTTGGCAGTTTTGTCTATCTTGCAGTGACACTTCCTGATATTGTTCATTCTGTTCATGTGCTCAGCCAGTTTGTCTCTGCTCCCACGTCTGTTCACTATGCTCATCTACTACGTGTGTTGCGCTATCTACGAGGAACTGTTGATCGTTGTCGGTTTTATTCGCGGTCGAATCAGTTTCAGCTTCATGCTTACTCTGACTCAACTTGGGCGAGTGATATTGTTGATTGACGATCTGTTTCTGGCTATTGCATATTTCTTGGGTCTTCGCTTATTGCCTGGAAGTCCAAGAAACAGACTCCAGTTTCACGGTCTAGTGTTGAGGCTGAGCTTCGAGCGTTGGCTATTACTACTTCAGAGATTGTTTGGCTTTGTTGGCTCTTAGCTGATCTTGGTATGTCATACAGTACTCCTGCATCTCTTTTGTGTGACAACACCAGTGCTATATAGATTACTACTGATCCAGTAAAGTATGAGCTCATTAAGCACATTGGTATGGATGCATCTTTCACACGTTCTCACTGTCAACAGAAAACTATTGTTCTTCAGTATGTGCCTTCTGAGATTCAAGTCGCTGATTTCTTCACCAATGCTCAAACCCGAGAGCAACATCGTTTTCATCTCTCCAAACTCAATGTTTCAGATCCTCCTGACCTATGTTGAGTTTGAAGGGGATGTTATGTATATGTGGATATGGCCCATGTGTATAAGGCTCATAAGCCCATGAGCTCTAGGGTTAATGTAGTATATATACTGTACAGTATACATCTAATGATGTGAGAAGTTGATCTGTTTCAAGCAAAAAGAGATGTCTTTTCAGCCTATGTATAGTTGAGTCTGAATAAATCTAACATCATTTTTTCTATTATCATATTCCTGACATCCTATTAATCACCGAAGTATTTGTTTCCTTGTACTAGCAACTTATTTATGAAATGTTCAATTTGATCTCACCTCTGTTTCTCCTTTTCACATTTTTTTCATTGAGAACACACTTTATATGATTCATATTGTTTTTATTTTGTTGTTTCAAACCAGTTCTTTTCTGATCACTCTTTTCCTTTTGTTTTCTTGCAGGTGGGCTAAATATAGAAGGAGAGGCGGACAGTTGGGATTTTGGCGCTGGTAAGGATTGTAACTCAATCTTGTTGTACCATTTGCATTTTATTGCATATACCAACTAGGTTACTTCCATTGGAGTCTAGAACTTACCGCATGATCACCCTCTGCCATAAATAAATGGAATCAATTCGCTCATAATTTTCGGGTATTTACTTGAAATCTTTTCAATAGTTGCACAGTATTGTAAGATCTACTCTGCAAACTCCGCTTATTTATTATTGTGTTTATTGTAGGCAAAGTACTACTACTTTTTGTTAATTATTATTTAAAATTTACGCACATAATTGATATTTTCCATAACTTTATTTTACAGAATGTCTTGTGCATTTCCAATAGCCTTTCTGCCCAAAGGATGAACTGAGAATTCCAGGATCAAAATACAACTTCTACAACTATGCTAGAAAAGAAAATCAAAGTCACAAAACATCTGCCAATAGTTATTAGATTAGTTTTCGTGCCAGGCTTACTTGTTATAACCTTGGTTACCAGGAGACAAACTGGGGCCAGTTCCAGGATTCACCTACTCTGAATTATTTAGATATAAAATTAAGACTGCTTTACCAACACTGAAACCACCACATGCATATCACATATTCGTGTTATTTTAGTCCATGAAAGATTTTTACACTCTATTGATAAATAATAAATCCCTCCCTCCTCTTCCCACCCCTCCGACATTGTTCTCCCTTACTGGATCTGGCATACCCCTACCCGTGCCTATCCTAGATTTACCTCCCAGATGGCCAAAAGTGACCTCAATCTTGCATCTCCCCTACTTACGTGTCTTTGTACCAGTGGTGAGTAGTAATTATATCAATGTGCTGATTTATTCAGATAAGCATATCCTAGTAACATTTGCTAGAACATATTGTGTAACATAGATTACATGCTATGGTGACCTGTTGGCTGTTGCATTGGACAATGCATGCAGTAATAGATGGAATCTCTTGTTGAGTAATGAGAAAGTAACGGTTTAATCAACATACAGAACACTAGGACTAGTCATTTTCATTTCCGCATTGATTGGGCACAGCTCATCCAGAAAGCAGCCTGATTGTCATAGACAAGATGCGCTTTATATCAATCTCCAATGGCCCCACCAGCAATATTTTATATTCCTAACCATACAAAACACGATACATATTATATCTAGTGGTTTAGACCGTCTTTTCCCATTTACCAATTAGTATGATCTGACAACATGGTCACCCTTTGTTAACCTGTTAATGAACACCACCTACTATTTCACCTGTGGATTTGACAGTTTGACAAAAAGAAATATCATATCATTACATGGTCTGATGGGCATTTTTTTTGTCTTGATAACCTTACCATGTAGTATGATCATGGATTCGTGACAATGCAATAACTGAATACATGTTACTGTTTGGTCATGATATTGTCTCTATTGTCAAATTTGTGAAGTTCATCTTTGCTTCCCCAATAAAAAAACTTCACAAGTTTTAATGCAATTAGGTAAAAATGGAGACACTGGTTTTCTTCAGTAGAAAGTGCAGCTGATTTACATTCTGTCTCAACATTGTTGTAGCATGTTGAATGGACTCTGTGTCTGTGTCTGTGATTAGGCGTGCTTAACATTTCTATTTTCACTATTTGTGAGTAGGTGCTGGGTTTTATCTAAATGCCACAAATGAAAAGTGGAAAAATTGGTGCATGTATGACTATGTTGTGAAGGAGCTGCCAAAAGTTTTAAATGAGAACTTTGAACAGCTTAACACTTCACGGGCATCAATTTTTGGGCACTCAATGGGAGGGCACGGTGCACTGACAATCTACTTGAAAAACACTGACAAATACAAGGTACTATTTAATGCCATTTGTTAAAAGCCTCAATTTGGTCCTTTCTGTGAAACCTTTTCAAATTAAGTAGGCTTGCTAAGTTTGTGCTCCACTGCACCTAGGCTGTATACTTTGTAGGGGCCTTTGTAGTTGTTGACATCCATAACAGTTTGCATCCAAATCTGACACGGCATTGTGAATTTATCTTGCGTTTTCAGTCGGTGTCTGCATTTGCTCCAATTGCCAACCCAATAAACTGCCCCTGGGGTCAGAAAGCATTCTCAAACTATTTGGGCACAACTAAATCAGAGTGGGAGGTAACCCCCTGCCCTTCCGCACGCGCTCTCTCTCTCTCTCTCTGCGCGTGTGAACTAGATATGTTAAGTACTTAATAGTGCCTGCTTACTACAGGAATACGATGCAACCTTCTTGATTAGAGAGTGCAACGGGGTTTCAACTCCTATCCTAATTGACCAGGTATGATGTGACCATGGATTGAATAGTGCCCCATCCCTGCTTTCATGCTATTACTATCCCAGCATGTTGTTTTCATTCTATATTGTTGGAAAATGGAAGGAACCATTGGTTGTTTTATGTAAAAACAATTATTGCAAGTCATGATTCAAGTGTGGTGATATAGGCACATATGAACGATTCACCCATTGCCATGCAGGTATTTTTAGGGGGGCAATCAGGCAACTAATAATCTCCTTGGCCATGCACGATAGTTGGTATAATTCCTTGAAAGTACTACCACAAGGTCCTTTAGTTAGTTATTTGTGACAACATGATAAGAATCATTCTCCTAGGTAATAGACAAGTGATGGGTTAATTATAATAGGGGGCCCTAGAACAATTTTAAATGAGTTGGTATCTGGAAGACTGAAGCCCATTTTCTTTGTATGTCTGCAGTGCGTGATGGTTACAGCCATTTTGGTAGTCTTCTGCACTGAGGATATGATTAGTTCCTTAAGTGATTAGCCTCAACTGGTTAACTTGGTTAGCGTTGCTAGGGTCCATTACATCTTCAGTAAGCAGAGTCTACCAAGGTCATGTCAGTATCACTCTATCAGAGATACTTGTAAAAGAAGATCTATCGCTGTAGCATCCTTTTTTCGTCAGGTTGGCAAAAGATTATACTGTGGATTGTGAAATGTGCCGCATTATGTCTTCTTCAACTCAACCGCCTGTAGGGATTGATTATAAAGGGTGATAGGTTTTGATTGAACAAGGTGGAAGTACAGGGCCCTAAAGAGTAGGCGTTGGCTTAGTGCACACGAACTGTTTCTGATAGATTTCAGATCTTACCACTATCATTCATCACTACACAGTGTGCTGCTATTGCAAAATTGTCTAATTTGTCTTTACTCGTAAGGCTGCTACATCTGCTGTTCTTAATTTGTTCTCAGAAATAAAGGTAAAAAAGAAGCCATTTCTGTAAAACCACTGATCTGCTACATTATTTTTGTGAATTTGAGCAGGGAGAGGATGACAAATTCCTGGCTGAGCAGCTGCTACCTCGCAAATTTGAGGAGGCGTGCAAGGCTGTGGGAGCTCCCCTGATCCTCCGCATGCAACCTGGATACGACCATTCCTACTTTTTCATTGCAACATTCATCGATGATCACATTGCCCACCATGCTCAGTTTCTCAAGAGTGCCTGACCCAAGTCACCTGTAGCAAGGGGGGGCAGCGGTGTTGTTTCAACACGTTGTATTATTATCTGTCTATGCTGGCATCTTTGCGGTCCTTCGTTTGTTGGCCTGAAGTGAACAATATATGGAGCTGAAATAAGACTGAAGATTTGGTTTTGCAGGCTACTGGAGTAGAACGTGGTCTTGATATTGCATTTTTAAGCGTGCCTTCGCTGTCCTTTACACTGCAGAATTATTGGCCCTGATGCAACAAGTTCCGGAGCTAGAATGATTGGGTACAAGCGCAATCGACTCTTCTATACTTGTACAGGTGAGCAAATCATGTGATGATAGTGCAGAAGGAGACCAACTGTTTGTTAGCAAGCTGTAGTTTATATCGATGTCATCCCTCGTCGGTATCTTGCCATGTTGCCCCTCCGTGTTGTCCTTATTTGCCCTTGCGTGTGTGGTTACTCATTTGTTTCTTCCTGCTGTACGATTCTACGTTAATTGTACGCTTTCGCCAAGCTCCAGCTCCTCGGCCGTAGGCATAAAAGACGATGCCAACCTCTGCCGTTGTGCGGTGTTCATGTGTGAAGTGCTGTGTTTCACATCGACACATTCAGATGGATCAATTATCGTATCATTCTGATTTGTCCTCACATATTCCCAAATGTGGCCAAGCCTTGGAACTGCTTCGGGTAGGTAGCCCCTCTGCTGCCCTGGACCTGAAACGCAATTTGACGCCGCGACTACATCGATCACAGTACTTAAGCAAGGTATCTCGAGCCAGGTACGGCTAGATTGCGTTCAACGATCCACGGGACCGAGCTAATCAAGCTACTCTCTCCTCCTCCCTCGCCGGCCTCGCCGCTATCCATGCTTCTGGACCCCGGTCCTTCCGTGGACTCATCTGGTTAGCGCAGCTAATCATCTATGCAATGCACCGACGTAGGCATCGGTGAGATCATACAGGATTGTTAAAGTATGAATGAATTATCTGTCTTTCTTCGTTAGTTTATGCTTTTTGATGAATCGATTGGTGCATGTAACTTAATATGGTATCCGAGTCAAGAGGTCTTGATTTTAGGACTCGACCGATGTAATTAAATAATAATAATTATATACTTCTATTCCACATTTTTTTACTGATTGTTGGTGCAGGAAACTCATCGGTTCATGAGAAGAGTGAAACCATCTTTAATTCCTTTCCCTGTCAACGGATCAGATTCAGGGATTGCAGCACGTCAGGAGGATTTTCTTCCCCAACACATCAAGCTCGGATGATGCTCTTTTCTGTGCCTTTTCCTGTGCAATTGTGAACGCACGCACCTCCCTTCTGTCTCTGCGTCAGCCCCATCTATGCACGTCCATCTCAGCTGACTGACCGCCGATCCACCGTCGCTTTCGGGTCCAGATCGCGTCGAGATCCGGGGATGTGATCGATCCAAGTGCCCGAGGCCACGAGCTACGAGCAAGAGTGAGCACGGTTGCTAGTGCGATGGATGGTGTCGCAGACAGTGCAAGAGCCTAGCTAGCTCACGTGACGCGGCGGCTGATAGTTGGCCGCAGACGGGTCTGCAGACTGAGATAGAGATACTAGTTTTTATTTTTAAAAAAATTTGTATGTCTACAGTGTTTATGATTACTTACTTTATAAAAAAAACTAAAATATTATTTATGATTTATCTAATATATTTCTGGATTAAAGTAATTCAAAAAATACTCAAATTTTCAACAGCTGCTTGCAACGCTGCGTTGCAGATGCCGGCTATGATCGAGCTGTACGTGTGGTCGATCATCCACACCCCGATAGGTAGGATCACTGGCCCACAGTGTGTCGTTGCTCGCTACACACGCTCCAATACATACGGGTTACTATCGGTGTATCGCCAATAATTAGAGAAACTTTTATCATTTTTAAAGACAAACATCGTCGTCTTTAGTATACTCTTCAACATTTACATTTTATAATTTTTCTTTGAAATAAGTCTACATGTCAACTAGAGTAGATTAATGTATCATATCTTGTTTCACGTGCACGATAGTCTCTTCAGGAATAGATAACATGTGCTCTCTCTCCTCCCCCTCTTCTCCATGTAAAATTTTGTTGACATAACATAGCTAAGAGATGACAATAAAGATATTATTGGAGATGCCCTCAGCGGTGAATCCAAAACGAAATCGATCGGGTGTCAACATATATGTCACTATATATATGTGAAGTGAATGACCATAAACTACATATGCACACCTATACGTATATAGGTGCTAATAAGGTAGAACGATATTAAACCCAGTGTCGTATACACCCCGAAGATTCATTTGGATATTGCTGCGGGTGATTTTGGACTGATCACGGCATCCAAACACAGGCTCCTAGTGTTCTTGCCATGTTAACGCAAAAAAGAAAAAAAGAGAAAATATCAGGGAATCTGGGGCAACTGCCAGTATTTTTTTTCTAGGAAAGAGGCAAGAGATCCATTGCATTTTGTTTTGCGAACACGTAGCAAGGGGAGAACGGGATTTGATCTTGTGATCTCTTGGCTGTGCGCAGCTTTTGTGTATATACGGACACATATGTTCTAGTTCGTACTCTTTGATTAAAATGGAAAAAAGGTATATATGTGCCAAGATATGTTCATAACATAGCACCAATAATGTAAGAGATACGATGCATCATCGACTGAAATTAAAGGTCCCCCCGCATTCATCACAAATCAGAACATATGCTTTACAAAAAGAGGGTAAATCAGATCTCTGTAGCAAAACAGCATATGGTTTTTCGTGACTTCTTAGGTCAAGCGAATCCCTTGGTGCTGAAGGCTTCCAATTATGCGAGAGACATGATGTGAACCAAATCACCTCTCAAAAGAGAGTGCCAACAATCAAACCCTACATACTGTTGCTAATCAATCGACCCGTCCATCCATCCATTCAAAGAAAATAATAATAATAATAATCATAATCATCATCATCTCTACTACTTAAAAATTAGAGTCGATAGTCGTTCATCCTTTCTATCCTTTTTGGTATCCGTTGAATTGACGAGCGGAGCACCAACAATCCAGATCGTGTCACTGAGCACAGTTGAGTTGACGATCCAACATGATAAAATTTTAATTTTATTAGCCCATAGCAAAGCATGAGTAACTGAACTAGTAATAAAAAAAAGGGGGGAATAAACAACAGCACTACTGTTGTGTGCGTGTAAATGACGGTGAGGATCTTCAGGCAGGTTGGTGGAAGCCCCTGCTGTTCCTCTCTGACAGGAGCTGGCAGCAAGACAAGGGGGCAGGATTGGGGGTGGCATGTAGTGAGATGGAGAGACATGACTAGAGATGGGCCTGGCCTAGCTCTACCCATTCATCTCATCTTTAATTTCCTTCTTTCTTTTCACCACCTCCCTCCCTAGCTGAAGCTACCTCCCGAACTTGTCCACCCCCAACACCAACAAGGGGAGGTTTTTAGTCTGAAATGCCATCATGCCTTTGTCTCATGGCAACCCATGGTGATAAGAGTGGTTGTGTGGCACTGGGCCAGCAGTCACTAGTGAGGTTCACCAGGGATATTAATTTAGGGCTTTGGTTCTTGATCCATTATTATACTGTGACTCATATCATGCCTTTGTGGAGCAGTATGTTGGAGTTGGAGTGATTACCATTAGGTCTGATTTTTGTGATAAATGGTTTTAGTTTTGAAATATGAAATTCTGAATGTTTTCTGGGTAAAAAAAAAGACATGAATTGGGATATGGTCCACTCTAGAGTATCAGAACCTCACTGCAAAACCTTTCAAATATAACAACTGCCATTTTGTCTTAAATGAACCGTACGAAGGTTTGAAACAAGGGAGCTGTCGGACCCCGGGGATTCACACAACCCCGAGACCCTCTGTGCATACCAAGCTAGTCCCATGATCAGTAGCTAGCTTGCACAGTAGCAACAATGATGCATTCATAACCATTCAACAACGAACTAATGAAGCAGACAAAGTAATGATAATTAAAACAGCAAAGACCTTATGGTCAAGGTTCTTACAAAAGTCGCCTCACAGGGCTTAGCAACAACAGAGTATCTGGCTGCGGAAATCTCAAAATACGTGGAGCCCAATCGACATGCCCACAGGCAATCGAGTGGAGGACGCGACCTAGTTCGCAAAGTCTTCAAAGTAGCCTTCTTCATAGTACTCAACATTTCCTGGTTCTTCTGCTGGGACTGATCAACAAAGGGCATAAAGCCGTGAGTACATAAAGTACTCGAGAAGTCGTAGAAAATGTATGCACATAGTATTCATGATGGGCTTAAGCAAGGATGGTTTTATGGTTAATTTTGCGAAAGCAAGTTTAACGATAAATACAACAATTAGATGGCAAAGCGA
This sequence comes from Hsuehochloa calcarea, assembly GCA_036346395.1. Classification (NCBI taxonomy): domain Eukaryota; kingdom Viridiplantae; phylum Streptophyta; class Magnoliopsida; order Poales; family Poaceae; genus Hsuehochloa; species Hsuehochloa calcarea. Next base: position 86,114,086 of record CM070594.1, read on the forward strand.
GATTGTAAAGAATACTACATAAATAATCAAGTTCTTTTGAATCAAGCGGTGAACATCCGTTCACTTCCCAACCGTTCAACCAAACCTTTCCATCGAACCAAACCACATTTTTGAAAATACTACCCCTTGCGCGAAATCACGGTGCATGTCCGTAATCGGGACACGGCTATTCGAATAGATTTTGACACTCTGCAGAGGTTGTGCGACTTTACCCACAAGACACGAATTCTCTAGTTTGTTTGGCATCCGTCGATACCACCGCTCACTTCCTTAGGTGAGTAGTCTAGAGCACGTGACAAGGCTTTACAAAGTTCCATTTTGCCTCGGTTACGCGCTAAGGTTTCGCCATCACGACCCCTCTTGCGCCAATAAGCGACCACAACAGAACCGACTCAAAACTTTCCTAATTAATTGGCCAGGTCCGTCCCATACCGGACTTATGGTTGCACGAGGTGACCCAGATCAATGACTTGCAAAGTTAAGTCCTTAGTTGACTGCTCAGACAAGTCTACCACAACCCAATGTGCATTACGCACCCACTCTAGCTCCCTACCTCAAGCCCGAGCATAAATCATTTTTGTTCATACCCGACCAAATGGCAATCCCTGCCATGGCACAACATCTTTTAATAAAAGTGGCCTCACACCACTGTTCCATAGTTCCATTAGTCAAATTTCAACAATCATTGAACATGTGATCGAAAGTCTCGCGGGTAACTAAAGCATGTCTAAGCAATAATACGCTCCCAAGTTGGTAATACAATTATGTCCAACTAGTATTAACCATCCTAAGGTGTCCAAGGATATATGTCATTCAAGGAGACATTTCATTTTTAATTTATCAAGGAGGCTTAATGGCAATTTGGTAATTATCTACTCCCAAAGCCATTTTTAATAAAACTAGCCATGCATGATAATTTAATACAATATACATTTGTAAAATGGGTTCAACATGGTCAAAGGCCTCGACTTGCCTTCGTTGACGAGGAGAGGGTCTTGATCGTCGGGTCAAGAAATCTTCCAAACGCCTAATCTACACGTCGAGAAAAGCAACAAATAAATAAAACAGCACCAAATGAACTCCAAAAATTACAAAACCAGTACCAAATGAAAGAGGATGAATTTATATGAATTTAGAAATTTGGATCACCCAAATCGGAGTTCGGATGTGAAAGTTATAGCCAAAAGAAGTTTTAAAATCACATAAAATGATGAAATTAGGGTTTTCGGATTTTCGGAATTAATTTTCAACTGAAAAACCGGATTTTGACGTCAGCGCACACGCAATCACCGACGCAGCGACCACGTGGCGAAAATCTTGACGCTGGCGCCGACGTGGCGCCACGTGGGTGGCCACGTGGGCTCAGGCCACGGTCGAGAGAGAGAGAGAGAGAGAGAGAGAGAGAGCGAGGGCGCGGCGCGGCCGGAGCCGAAGACGGCGGCCAGGCGCGGAGGAGGCGATGGCGGCGGAGAACGACGACGCAGAGGCGGCCGGGCCGGAAGACGACGGAGGAGCGGCGGCGAGAATCGGCCGAGAGAGAAAGAAGAAGAGAAGAGAGAGACGGGCGCGGATTTAAAGGCGAGGAGAGGCACGGCCGGCGGATGCGGGCGAGGCGCGAGAGGGCGCACGGACGCGTTCTGCGGCGTGGCGAGCAGACAGCCGGCGAGATTCGCGCGCGCGAATCGCGCGGCGTGGAGAGAGAGAGAGGCGCGCGCGGGGGCGATGACAGAGCCGTCCGATTGCGACGGACGGTGGGAGCGAGGCGAGGCGCGGTGAGCGAGAGCCGTCCGATTCCGACGGACGGTGGGAAATCCAACGAGCGCGGCGAACGGATGCGAAGCGCGCCGTCCGATTTCAATCGGACGGTGGGAAGCGAAGAAGCGCGAGCGTCGAGCCGTCGCGATAGCGTCGGACGATCGCGAAGAAAGAAGCGCGGCGGCGGATGCGGCCGGATTTCGATCCAACGGCCAGAGCAAGAGGCGACGCGGCGAACGAGGGCGCTTCGGATGAAGATCCGACGGCGGAGGGCGAGCGGCCTTGGAGCGGGCGCGGGAGTGGGCGGAGGCGGGAACAGGAGATGGGCGGAGAGATTCGCCCAAAACCGAAAAGGATTTTAAATAGTTTTTAATTTACAGATATTCAAATAAATCAAAAGGCAATTTAGAAAATAGCAAATAAACTCCAAAATTCGGAAAAATTCACGAAATTCCTTGAATTATTCTAGACTTAATAAAAATACTTTTGACTTTAAATTTTCTTTTTCTCTTGCAATTAAAATAATTTTTAATTTCGGTAAAAGGAAAATGAATTTCTAAAATCAATAAATCCAAGAAAATTCTTAAAATAATAATTTTGATTTTAAATTCAGAAAACTCAATCAAACCAACTTTAATTTAATTGAAGTTTGATTAACTCATTTTAAACATGCAATTGAATTCAGAAATTTCAAAATTAAACTTTGGGCAAATAGAAACAAATGGTTCTCTTTTAAAATTTTCAAAACTCAAAAAACGGACGTTACAAACCTACCCCTCTTAAAGGGAATCTCGACCCGAGATTGGTGACTAGAGAATAGGTGGGGAAACTCAGCCTTCAAGTCATCTTCTCGTTCCCAAGTGGCTTCTTCATCGGTGTGGTTGCTCCACTGGACCTTGCAGAAACGGATGGTCTTGCTTCTTGTCACTCGTTCTGCTACTTCCAAGATCTTGATGGGATGCTCCTTGTAGGTGAGGTCTTCTTGCAGGGCAATTGCTTCCACTGGCATCTGCTCTTCGGGCACACGCAAACACTTCTTCAACTGCGACACGTGGAAGACATTATGCACATCTGACAGCTCGGGTGGGAGCTCCAACTGGTAAGCGACTTCTCCTCTTCGGGCTAGAACTGGGAAAGGTCCGATGTACCTTGGTGCAAGCTTTCCACTTACTCTGAAACGACGCATCCCTTTGAGAGGCGACACCTTCAGGTACACATGATCACCAGGTGCAAAAGCTAGATCTCGGCGACGGTTATCAGCATAACTCTTCTGCTGATGAGCCAAGCACCTTTCTCTGATTGATCGAACTTGCTCTTCGGCTTTTTCCAAAATATCTGGCCCAAACACTTGTCTTTCGCCTACTTCATTCCAATACAAGGGTGTTCTGCATTTTCTTCCATAAAGAGCTTCAAATGGAGACATCTGGAGGCTTGACTGGTAACTGTTGTTATAAGAAAACTCTGCATAAGGTAGCATTTGATCCCAATCGGTTCGATTTGCTAAGGCACAAGCCCTTAACATATCTTCTAGGATTTGATTTACTCTTTACGTCATCCATCCGTCAGGGATGATAAGTCATCTTGAAATTTAGATTAGTACCCAAAACAACGTGCAACTTCGCCAAAATCTTGAGGTGAATCGGGATCCTCGATCGACACGATCTTCTTGGCACTCCATCTTTGGCACACTATCTTTGCCATGTACAATTCTGCGAGTCTATCACGAGTAAGTAGTCTTGGTGGGAGAAAGTGAGCAACTTTGGTTAGGCGATCCACAATTACCGAGATAGAATCATGTCGACCTTGTTCTTGGCAAACCGGTGATAAAATCCATGCCAATTTCTTCCCACTTCCATTCGGGCACTTTCAAGGGTTGCGGAGTCCAAAGAGGTCTTTGATGCTCGGCTTTAACTCATTGACAGATGACATCACACCGAGCTACATACTCGGCAAGCTCACGCTTCATGCTAGGCCACCAATACATTTCTTTAAGGTCTTGGTACATCTTTGTGCTTCGGGGTGAATGGAATACAAAGTTTCATGAGCTTCCTTGAGGATCACCGCTAAGCTCTTTACGATCTGGAATACAAATTCGCTTGTCAAACCAAATGGTGCCTTGCTCATCTTACGAAAATCTCGGGCTTTACCCTTCTTCATGTTGCTCTTGATTTCCTTAATATTGGCATCTTCAACTTGAGCTTCCTTGATCCGATTCCGCAAAGTGGGTTGAACTTCTAGGCGACTAGATAACCTTCTTCAACCAACTCTAACTTGAGCTTCAGAACTCTTCATGCGAGTGGTGATTTTCCTTGATTGATGTGGTATTGCAAGAGACTTTTACGCTCAAGGCATCTCGCCACAACATTAGCTTTGCACAGGTGGTAATGGATTCCAATATCATAATCCTTTATTAACTCTAACCACCTTCTTTGCCTCATATTAAGATCGGCTGAGTGAAAATGTACTTCAAACTCTTATGGTCGTGTAGACTTCACATCGATTACCAATAAGGTAATGACGCCATATCTTTAAAGCATGCACTCTGACTAACTCCAAGTCATGAGTGGGGTAATTCACTTGTGAGGCCTCAATTGACGGGAAGCATATGCTACTACCTTCCTTTCTTGCATCAGGACACAACCAAGTCCTTGCCGGGATGCATCACAGAAAATCTCAAAATCCTTCCGGACATCGGGCAAAATCAACACCGGAGCTGAGGTCAAACGCTTCTTCAACTCTTGAAAACTTTGCTCACAATCTGTTGTCCAAACAAATTTCTTTTCTTTCTTCAACAGCTGAGTGAGGGGTCTTGCTATCTTGGAGAATCCTTCTATGAATCGGCGATAGTATCCTGCCATTCCAAGAAAACTTCTGACCTGAGGCACTGACTTGGGTGACTCCCAATTAAGCACATCCTTAACCTTGCTAGGGTTAACAGATACTCCTTCTGCAGACATGACATGTCCCAAGAAAGTAACTTCTTTCATCCAAAACTCACACTTGCTGAATTTAGCATAGAGTTGATGATCTCTAAGCTTATTCAGGACCAAACGGAGGTGCTCTTCATGCTCTTCTTCACTCTTGGAATACACCAAAATATCGTCAATGAAGACAATGACGAACTTGTCCAAATACTCCATGAACACTTTATTCATCAAGTTCATAAAGTAGCGAGGGCATTGGTCAATCCAAATGACATGACCGTGAACTCATCTGATCCATACCGGGTTGAGAAAGCTGTCTTGGGGATGTCTTACGGGCGAATCTTGGTGGTGGTAACGACCTCAAGTCTATTTTGGAGAACACTCGGCTCCTTTCAAGCTGGTCAAACAAATCATCAATCCTTGGCAGAGGGTACTTGTTCTTGATGGTGACCTCATTGAGGGCTCGGTAATCCACACACATCCGTTGGGTACCATCCTTCTTTGCAACAAAGATCACTGGGGCTCCCCAAGGTGAAGAGCTTGGTCGGACAAAACCTTTCTCTTGCATTTCTTCAATTTGCTTCTTCAGCTCAACCAAATCATTGACAGGCAATCTGTAGGGTCTCTTGAAAATAGGTGCAGTTCCTGGAACAAGATTGATGACAAACTCAAGTCTCGATGCAGCGGCATTCCAGGTAGGTCATCAGGAAAGACATCTGGGAACTCTCTGACTACTGGCACTTCTTCCAAAGACACAACACTGGCACTGCAGACTAAAGCTCCAGCTAGCTTCTCTGGGGAGGCTTCAAACTTTACCTTGGTTCCATCCGGACTGACCAAAGTGATGCTTCTACCACCACAATCCAAGAGGGCTTGGTGGCTGGCAAGCCAATCCATTCCCAAAATCACATCAAGAGACTTGGTGTCTATGATGATGAGATTAGCAAGGAATTCTACCCTTCTATGGTCACTTTAACCTTAGGGCAACCTTGGTTCGTACTCAATTCGAGCCGGAGATGAACCAACAAAACACTTTTAAGAGGCAAAACTTCCAACTGGTGCCTTTCAAAGAAAACTCAGAAACAAGCGAATGCGAAGCTCGAATCAAACAAAGCAATGGCGGTCTTTGAATTAACAAGGAACTTACCCGGCCACGACGTCCGGGTATGCAGGCTTCCTCCACGATGGTGTGGTTCACGACCTCTTCCAAAAGGCCGAGGAGACTTGGTAGTGCGGATGGAGTCCGAGGGCTCCACGTGCGACTCTGGGCGGGGTCTGGTCGGGTGGCTCCCATGTTGAAACGAGCAGGAGAAGGGCCTTGCCTCTGCGGGCAATCTGATGCGAAGTGCCCGGTGATGACACTTAAAGCGGTGATCCGGTGCGCAGGTTGCCATTCCTTGGTTCTTTGTTTCTTTGGGTTTGTTGAAGCTGCGGGTCACCGGGCTAGCTGGACGAGGTGTTTGCTCTGAGGGCTCACGATGTGACAGTGGAGCAACACGGGCGGAGGCGACACATTCATTCGGCTCTGGGAGTGAGGCGGTGGGCACCGTCTGCATCATCTTTCTCTTGGGGATTCTTCAAGTTCACGGCGGGATTCTTCGATGAGCATGGCCTTGTTCACCAAGTCTTTGGAAATCAATAGTCATTCCCAATGACTTGCACCTTCAAACCGGGTTGAGTCCTCTCTTGAAACGCTTCGCGGGCATCATCGTGGCAATGTCCTCAGGGCATAACGGGATAACCGAGTGAATCTGTTGAGGTATTCACTCACCGACGTGTTGCCTTGCCGCACTCACGGAACTCATTCTTCTTCATTTCCACCTTTCCATCGGGGATATGGGAGTGGCGGAAAGCTCTGAAAACTCACCCAAGTGATACTCTCGGGTTTCCATGGGCGGCACAATAGTTCTCCCACCATTCGCAGCGGTACCTTCAAGCCGGTGGGTGGCATCTGAAACCTTCTCGCGATCATCACAACGGGTGATAGCGAGCTTCTTTCCATGGGCGTAACCACCATTCTGCGTCCAATGGCTCAGGGAGCTAGAGAAAGTGGGCGGATGGGTCCTCAAAACTCTGCCACTGGGTGAGAAACACAGGGTGGAGCGGCGTGGGCGTGGCGGTACCGCTTGACTGATACGATTCATCATGGCGGCGGCGGCGGTGCGGTGCAGTTCTGGCGATTCATCATCCGAGTCATATTACGCATCAAAGAGCTCATCACCGTGCGTCTCGGGCTGCCATGAACCGACTCAAACCGGATCTGCCTGGCGGCTCGGAAGGCGGGGCACTGGCGCTTGGAGTCTCATCCTGGCTTGCGGAGTTGCGGGTCTGAACCATCTGCGACAAAGCTTCACTAGTTTAATAGACGAGAAGAAGAAAGCAATTTAGATGCGAGGGAAAGCATTTAGATGAGCGAGGAACAAGGGAGATAGATGGATCAACCTAATGCGGACAAAATTGGTTTTACCCAACGAACGGATAGCCGGAAAGCTATCAAGAAGCAAACCAAAAGGGACACTTAAGCACAAAAGCACTATTACGCAGACTAAACGATTCTAAAACTAGGGAGGCAGCTACCATTCTAACCTTTACGGAGGGTCAACTTGGAACAGACTGCGGATCTCAAACTTCCAAAACTTCCATTGCTTGATCTTGAAGGGCTCGATCCTAGGGATGATCCAGAGATGAGGGAGTCAATTTAAATTTGAAAACCAAGTTCCAGAAAAGATAAGATAAAAGAACTCAAGAATGATATAAGAGGGTAAGATGATAAGAAAAGAATAGAACAAGGTGAGAAAAAACAGAATAAGATGAGAGAAGAATATCTAGTCAAGTTAATTGCTTGGTTTGATTTAGAAAATATATTTTGAATCTTTGACTAAGACGACCAATCTAACTAAAGGTTACGTCCTACAGTCGATATGGCTCTGATACCATCTCTTGTCGGACCCCGGGGATTCACACAACCCCGAGACCCTCTGTGCATACCAAGCTAGTCCCATGATCAGTAGCTAGCTTGCACAGTAGCAACAATGATGCATTCATAACCATTCAACAACGAACTAATGAAGCAGACAAAGTAATGATAATTAAAACAGCAAAGACCTTATGGTCAAGGTTCTTACAAAAGTCGCCTCACAGGGCTTAGCAACAACAGAGTATCTGGCAGCGGAAATCTCAAAATACGTGGAGCCCAATCGACATGCCCACAGGCAATCGAGTGGAGGACGCGACCTAGTTCGCAAAGTCTTCAAAGTAGCCTTCTTCATAGTACTCAACATTTCCTGGTTCTTCTGCTGGGACTGATCAACAAAGGGCATAAAGCCGTGAGTACATAAAGTACTCAGCAAGTCGTAGAGAAATGTATGCACATAGTATTCATGACAGGCTTAAGCAAGGATGGTTTTATGGTTAATTTTGCAGAAAGCAAGTTTAACAGTAAATACAACAATTAGATGGCAAAGCAGGATTGTAAAAGAATACTACATAAATAATCAAGTTCTTTTGAATCAAACAGTGAACATCCCGTTCACTTCCCAACCGTTCCAACCAAACCTTTCCATCGAACCGAACCACATTTTTGAAAATACTACCCCTTGCGCGAAATCACCAGGCATGTCCGTGAATCGGGACACGGCTATTCGAATAGATTTTTGACACTCTGCGAGAGGTTATGCGACTTTACCCACAAGACACGAATTCTCTAGTTTGTTTGGCATCCGTCGATACCACCGCTCACTTCCTTAGGTGAGTAGTCTAGAGCACGTGACAAGGCTTTTACAAAGTTCCATTTTGCCTCGGTTCTGCCCGCTAAGGTTTCGCCATCACAGCCCCCTCTTGCGCCAATAAACAGCCACAACAGAACCGACTCAAAACTTTCCTAATTAATTGGCCAGGTCCGTCCCATACTGGACTTATGGTTGCACGAGGTGACCGGATCAATGACTTGCAAAGTTAAGTCCTTAGTTGACTGCTCAGACAAGTCTACCACAACCCAATGTGCATTACGCACCCACTCTAGCTCCCTACCTCAAGCCCGAGCATAAATCATTTTTGTTCATACCCGACCAAATGGCAATCCCTGCCATGGCACAACATCTTTTAATAAAAGTGGCCTCACACCACTGTTCCATAGTTCCATTAGTCAAATTTCAACAATCATTGAACATGTGATCGAAAGTCTCGCGGGTAACTAAAGCATGTCTAAGCAATAATACGCTCCCAAGTTGGTAATACAATTATGTCCAACTAGTATTAACCATCCTAAGGTGTCCAAGGATATATGTCATTCAAGGAGACATTTCATTTTTAATTTATCAAGGAGGCTTAATGGCAATTTGGTAATTATCTACTCCCAAAGCCATTTTTAATAAAACTAGCCATGCATGATAATTTAATACAATATACATTTGTAAAATGGGTTCAACATGGTCAAAGGCCTACGACTTGCCTTCGTTGACGAGGAGAGGGTCTTCGGTCGTCGGGTCGAAGAAATCTTCCAAACGCAGGAATCTACGTCGAGAAAAGCAACAAATAAATAAAACAGCACCAAATGAACTCCAAAATTACAAAACCAGTACCAAATGAAAGAGGATGAATTTATATGAATTTAGAAATTTGGATCACCCAAATCGGAGTTCGGATGTGAAAGTTATAGCCAAAAGAAGTTTTAAAATCACATAAAATGATGAAATTAGGGTTTTCGGATTTTCGGAATTAATTTTCAAGCTGAAAAACCGGATTTTGACGTCGGACACGCAATCACCGACGCAGCAGCCCACGTGGCGAAAATCGACGCTGGCGCCGACGTGGCGCCACGTGGGTGGCCACGTGGGCTCGGGCCCACGTCGAGAGAGAGAGAGAGAGAGAGAGAGAGAGGGAGGGCGGGAGGCGCGGTGGCGCGCGAGCTGGAAGACGGCGGCGCCGCGCGCGGAGGAGGCGGTGGCGGCGAGAACGACGACGCAGAGGCGCCGGAGCCGGGAAGACGACGGAGGAGCGGCGGCGAGAATCGGCCGAGAGAGAGAAAGAAAGAGAGAGAGAGAGACGCGCGCGGGATTTAAAGGCGAGGAGAGGCACGGCGCGGCGATGCGGCGAGGCGCGGAGAGCGGCAGACGCGCCGCGCTTGCGGCGTGGCGAGACGGGGCAGCCGCGGCGAGATTCAGCGCGGCGCGCGAATCGCGCGGCGTGGGAGAGAGAGAGCGGCGCGTCGGGGCGATGAAGGAGCCGTCCGATTGCGACGGACGGTGGGAGCGAGGCGCGGGTGAGCGAGCCGTCCGATTCCGTCGGACGGTGGGAAATCCAACGGCGCGGCGAACGGATCTGCGAAGCGCCGTCCGATTTCAATCGGACGGTGGGAAGCGGAAGAAGCGCGAGCGTCACGAGCCGTGCGATGGCGATCGGACGATCGCGAAGGAAAGAAGCGCGAGCGGCGCGGATCGGCCGGATTCGATCAACGGCCGAGAGCAAGAGGCGACGCGGCGAACGAGGCGCTTCGGATGAAGATCCGACGGCGGAGGGCGAGGCGCCGGCGAGCGGCCGGGAGTGGGCGGAGGCGGGAACAGAGATGGGCGGAGAGATTCGCCCAAAACCGAAAAGGGATTTTTAAATAGTTTTTAATTTACAGATATTCAAATAAATCAAAAGGCAATTTAGAAAATAGCAAATAAACTCCAAAAATTCTGGAAAAATTCACAGAAATTCCTTGAATTATTCTAGACTTAATAAAAATACTTTTGACTTTAAATTTTCTTTTTCTCTTGCAATTAAAATAATTTTTAATTTCGGGTAAAAGGAAAATGAATTTCTAAAATCCAATAAATCCAAGAAAATTCTTAAAATAATAATTTTGATTTTAAATTCCAGAAAACTCAATCAAACCAACTTTAATTTAATTGAAGTTTGATTAACTCATTTTAAACATGCAATTGAATTCTGAAATTTCAAAATTAAACTTTGGGCAAATAGAAACAAATGGTTCTCTTTTAAAATTTTCAAAAACTCCGAAAAACGGGACGTTACAGGAGCTCTGGTGCAAATTTAAGTTTCACCTGCCCCTCATATTAGCCTAAATTCTTGCTAATATGCTAAGCTGTGTTAGAAATTCTTCCTGTGGACGCATACTTTCATGGGTGAGAGAGATGAACTCACGAGGAGGAATAACATACATAAGTTTTTGCGTAGCACTACAACTGCCTAGCGTAACTTTCTCTCTCTCTATTCTTCTCTCATCCCAATGAAATAAACTGGTTACAATGCTTTTTATAGCTATAAGATAATATATAACCTCCGCACTAACTCATTCAACTAGACCACTACCTCCACTACATACATTAGTTCTACCATATGCACTAGCTAATTACTCTATTAACTAATTGATATGCAAATTCAATCTTGATTATTCCTAATAAGCTAAAGGTAAGCATTCTAGGTTATATATACTTCAACAATATTCAGATAGTTACTTCGATAACCGCACATGACCTTTCAAGAATACATTGGTGTATGCTGTGGCGAGATGAGCATTTCGAGTTATATTTCAACAATATTCAATTAGTTACACAGATAGCCACACATGATCTTTCAAGGATTCGTTGGTGCGGCTCACAAGCTTGCGCATGTGGTTATCTAACAAAATAATGGAGTTCATGGCCCATGCTGAGAGCATCGTGGCGGGCGTCGGGGCGCGCAGGTGGCGACGGCCGGGGGCGAGCTCAGGCCTAGCGCGGTTAACGCGTCGGGCGGTGTGTCTCGTGCATCGGCATCACGGGTCATGGCGAGTCGGATCCGCCGTGTCATAGGTGACAGGCGGCGACAATGACTCGTAACATGACGCATCAGTGGGTGGTGCGCATTGGGCGGAGTCTTGGTGTTTCCAATCGCTAGAGGGGGATCGTTGTTGTCGCTCCATAAGGTGTTTGCTTTTTGGATACAGTAAGTGCTTAGTAGGAGTTCTTGTTGGGAGAGTTTGTATTTTTCTCTTCTACTCGAAATGAATAGCAGAGCTTTTACCCTTGTTTATTTTTTTTAAAAAAAGAAAAGCATGTAGCATGGGCTATATGATTGAAGTAAAAGACAGCATAAGAGATCAAAACTTTAGTAGTACAGTGCATGTCCTTAGAAACTAGGATGGAGTGCATTATTGTCTGAGAGCAAAAGTGCTGAGGCATTTCTACCTCTTTTCCACCCCTCCAGCAATGATATGTCCCCAGAAATGCTCCCCTTCCCACCCTCAGAGTTGGCCGTGTCTGTCACCCTTTTACCCAACTTGCTCGTGGCCCTTACTACTTTTCGCCCCTACTTTTCTTAACCCGTGTGGGCTTGGACTTTACTTGCATAGTAGATAGGACTGGATGCTGTACTACAGCATTCAGACAACGTAAAAAAAGTGGAGAAAAATGTTAAATTGCGCACATAAGCGATTTTTTAATTAAACATTTGTTTTTAATAATATTTTAAAATAAATATCTCCTATACTTATTTCCAAAACGAACCCTCTTTGCATGCTGTCATCAAGTAGGGTTATTTTTAAAAATAAGTTTGGGGCTACTCATGGCGAGCAGCGACGATGTAGCCAGAGTTAAGTTTCAAAAACAAGTTTGAGATTGGTTTTTAAAAAGGAAGTTGGGTGTAAAAAGGTTTATTCAATAAAAATATTCCATCACTGATCACTAACTGAAGAACAATTTGTCATACCTATGAACCTACACCAAATTGTATGCTATAACATGTACGAGCTTTAGTTTAGTGGCAATCTCAGATATTGTACTGCTACCTAAATCTTGTGATGGCCTTGTTTTTGTAGTTTTTTTATGTTTGTCATATTTGGCCTTCCTTAATTCCTCTGGGTTAATTTATACGCAATCACAATTTGCCTGAAAAAGAGTCTTGTAGTGGGGTTTATTGAAATGGAAGCATATGTTAATATTCGTGCATTGGATTCTGCATTGTTCTTGCACTGTCATCCAAGCTTTGCAAAATTTTCGTATGTTCACCTTTCTAATTAAATAAAGTTATTTTTACATGTCGTATCGGACCACAAAGATATATATGGGTGGCACTTTCTTAACATAAATTAGATTATGCTTACATCATACTACTGTGGACATGATTAAAGAGAATAGCTTGAAAATGGCACTTAGCAACCTGGAATAAAAGAATAACACCTATCCTTCTAAAGTACATCGATATATATGTCAACATATATCCAATTCATACGACTTAATAAAACAATGAATGAATAAAGAAAAAGGGAAAATATCTAATATATGCAGACTTATGTTCATGTGTAATCATGTAGACTTTCCAAGTGGAACGTTGGATGAGGATAGATGGATCAGATCCACTTGGTAAATCAAGCTGCCCACAATTTTTTTTAAAGGAATAAGTCCATTTTACAACCTTAGACCGTCATGTTTGTCTAATTTTCAACTTGCAACTACGAAACCGGGTAGCAAACCCCCCTCAACTATCAATACCATTCAATTTACCCCTCTCAACCCAAACTGTGGTGGTTTTGTTTGACATGGCATCCCAGTTAGGCTGAGTTGTCACCTATGTGCCAATCATTTGGCCAACGTGGCATCCACCTCATCCCATTCGTCCTCTCTCTCTCTCTCTCTCCACCGACCAACAACCACGCCGTCGCTTCCCCCCGCTGTGAGCCACTTTGCCGCCTTCCTCGGTGCCGCCTCCCTCAGTCACAAGCCAAGCAATCCGCCTCCCTCGGCCGCAGCCGCGTCGCTGCCTTCTTTGGTCGCGCGCTACATCACTCGGCTGTAGCCGCACCTCCTTCTACCCTCGGGCCACCGCCGTCGCGTGCACACGGCTCATGCTGCCCAAGAAAAACACCACAACCTCTTGATTAAAGGTGTGCATCATAGTTCCCTCAACCTATTGATACTCATCCAAGGTCCAATCATGCTTCCTTGTCACTGGAGGACCACCGCCGATGAGCTCTTCTTCCCCATATCCAGATTTGCCTTGTCCTAGAACATCTAATGCTTGCGCTACCACCACTTGTTCCCTGTCCTGCCTCCCTCAGTCGCAGTCGCGCCTCCCTCTAAACTTGGACCGCCGTGCTATCACATACCCCATAGTGCAATCAAGCGACAAAAATGGATTTTCCCTATCCTGGAACATCTAATGCTCGCTCTACTACCGCCAGTTTCCCACTAAAGTTCACCACCGGTGCATTCATCTTCTCTGCGGCCGTCACTTTTGCCCAACCACCGCTATCGTCCTCATCATCTACCATCGAAAAAACAGATTTCCTGAGACCGGGAATGTGTCGTGCTTGCTTCTTCGCCGAAGTCCAGTCACCCTAGCTTGCTGCCACGCTTCCCCTTGTCCTCCTCTATTTCAACCGGAGAAGAAATTGTGCATGGGTGCGGCGGGGGTGGGGGTTCATTTAACCAAATTTGACACTTTAGGGTTGATAGTTACCTAGTTTCGTAGTTGGATGTTGAAAATTAGACAAATACGACAGTTCAAGGTTGTATAGTGGACATATTCATTTTTTCTTTTGAGAAACACCCTCTCTCAATTAATTATTGGAAAATTATATACAAGGTCTTTTACTGTATGAGGGATGAATAATGCATGATGATGTACTGTTTTGTACATTTGTGCACCAAATAATTAATCTCCAAGCTTCCTAAAATAGTAATTTTAATTAGCTATATGTGCTAGCTAGCTCCTAACAACAACAACAATATATAGGAAGTGAAAACATGGTTACAGGGAATAACTTTTGTGCTAAAAACGATCAGACAGAATAATTCGAAAACGACACCAGATGAACACGTTTCATCCAAAGGGAACTAAGACGACAAGTGCATGCGCCCTTAAAGATGCACACTACACATTTTTTTATAATTATTCTTTCGTGGATATTCGATGGAGGCGTTATTTAAGCATCTATTATCGCATGGACAGGCGACACGTCATGGAGCATGACCCAACATGTTAGTTTTGAGACAGCATATGCATCATCCAACTTGTCTAAACAAGGATAATACAAAATCTAAGCGACCTTGACCTTCCTACATGGAATATATATAGAAGAAATGAAGAAATATAACTTTTTTTTTCTAATGGAGGAATTGTTCCCTTTTGTTTCACACAGCTAGCTAGCAGATCACATGCATATATGCATGAAGATTAATTTACTCTGTTAATTAGATCAATTAGTTATATCAAGGAGAAACATAAGACACGGCATCTTAATTTTATATTTGTCGCCTGATCTAGCTAGCTAGCTAGCTACCGTTTGAGTGGAACGGAGCCAACTTAAATTGCAACACCGATGGAGAATAGTGTTTTTCTTTTTCAGACATCTACCATGCAGCTGATCAAGAGGAATCAGAATAAATTAACCATGGAGAGTGACCACGTAATTAACTTAACACAGAAGAAATGTTGGGCCTCCAGCAGCAACAATTAACCGATGCATGGTTGAAGCAACAAAATTGGGAAGAGTAGAATGCACCAGTAGATGAAAGGGACGACTAATTAATCTCTATGAGAGACAAGATCCACCGAAGGTGCTGGGAAGAATGATGTCTTGGACTCTTAGCATCGATTTCAACCAAGAACAAACACGTACGTTTATCACAATATTCAAATAATTAGACTAATAATGATTCTTACTAAGCAGAAGATATGGAAACAAGATTGTGTCATACGACCTTTAGAACACTGTACCTAAATTAACATCTGTATTACAGGAGCTATAGCTATATATGTAGAGTCTGGTGCGTCACACCCACAGGTTCGTGCATGTTGGACTTTTAGTCTAAAAAACTTGTCGAAAAGAAGCCCGATTGAATTCTCATTTTGGAATGCAAGAATTAGGAATCTATGTATTCGACATAGACCCATGCATAATGTGAAGATTGGATTCTTGGGTACAATTTTTACATGGATATTTGACAATATTAGGATATATGAAATTAGCTATACATCTCAACCTCAAAACAGTGAAAAACCAAAGTATATTACATCCAATATATGGCATAAAGATTCGGAACCAAACCATCACCTTGCATGCTGGGAGCACATTCCGAGGCAAAGAATATTTTACCCAATAATAATATATATATATATCCCAAAGTGGGGCTCTCCCGGCTCAGCCTTTAGGCGACATGATGCCGGGCTAAACAAGGTCAGGATTTGGTTCTAATTAACATATCCGGCATCCGGCATCCGTCCGGCACGTACCAAACCAACCAAATCTCTCACAAAAAGACGGTCGCAGCTAGCTAGCATTGCACTAATTTGGCTTTGCAAATGGGAAACCGGCCGCGTAAGTGTACTTTTAACTGTAGGCAAATTAAAGATTGCCCTATTCGATCATCAAAGATCTCGTAGAGGAGTGTCGGACGCTGGAGACGACTAGGAATGGTTGAATAGACATCACATAAGCAACAATTTTTTTCAAAATCTTTTGCCTTAGGAAGTCTAAGAAACTTTTACTCCAATACTTACGAGGAGCTATGAAGATTAGAACCTAAACTCTCACAATGAAATCTTTATGAAAAACAGAGAAAAATAAGCCAATACTTGCTTAGGTAGTCTGATCTCCAACTACTTGGCGGTCTATTTCAACCTGTCTTGGACGGTCTGATCTCTCTCTCAGAACAGAACTGAAAATTATTCAGCACGATTTCAAAACCACAAATCGATGTAACTTTTAACACATGACTCCAAACTACTTGAACTTTGCATACACCTTACCTAAGATATTGCGAACCTAATCTATGAAGAGACCGAAGCAAATCTTTTCAAAGCTTTTACCTATTTCGATCTAAAGGCAAGTTGTATCGAAATCAGCTCAAATACAGCTCAAATACAAAAACGATGATTGTGAGGAGCTCGTGGGAGGAATCAAGCCAAAATGACTAAGCATGGTTTCTCACACATCCCCGCGTCCTCAATCACAGCAAGAATAACCCAAAAGCCCTTAAGACCAAAAACCCTAAAATCATTCTTTCTTCCACCAAAACCTAGCAAACTCAAGAACTTGCAAAGAACAAGTGCCTAGATGAATGTGATCTAGTCTCTAAGAAACATCTCCATCACTTACACGCCCTTGGAATCAAGCAAGATCAAGAGGGGGGAAAGATACACAAAAAACCATGCCAAATCATAGAATCAACACATGAGCATATGAGAGGAAGACTTTGATGAATTTAGATATTTGATTTATACTTGGAGATGAATGTTTACAGCCACTCCCTTGGGAGGACAAAGCCACTTGGGCAGCACACACACGTGTTCTCATCTCTCTCAAGAGATTTCTCTCAAGACCTTTCTCTTCTCTCAATCCCCCATCCCATCTCTCTCAAACCCTAACTCCTTACATAGTGGAAGCTCACATGAAACCCTAACACTAGTCACTTAATGGATACTATCCACTAATCCATTGGGCAAACTCGCAAACCCAACAACATAACGAGATTTTCAACTCAACACACTCACACACAAATTTCAAAGCGTCATCTTCATCCTTGGCTCCAATAGCCCGAATCTATCATGTCTTGCCCTCTATGCTGTATCCTTGACCTAATCCACTTAGGGCACCACCATAGTTTCGCACACCACCACCTTTTCGGTATTGGACAATTTACCAAAATGCTCGTCTACTGACCTTTACCGAATCCTTCACATCGAAGCATCGACCAATGGCTTCCCACCAAGCCTCTCACGCGTCTGGATCCCACCGAACCATCCTTGCTTGCAAATGGGTCCAAGTCACTTAGCTCACCACATGCCTTACCATGCACCATGACTGCACCTGGCTTCTTCGACCGTTCTTGACCTTATCTCCTCCCAGAGCTTAGTCACGGTCCACCTTACCGTTTCCCATCATGCCCACCATTCCACAAGCCTCGATCATCTTCCGGCGGCACCTTGATCATTCTGGACCTAAGCTCCCCTGGCTTAATCCCGATCCCTCGACTGCTTTGGACTTAAACTCTTCTAGCTTAGTCCCGATCTCATCTGCCTCACCATGATGTAGCTCCGGAGTCCTACAACCATCACCGATAATTGATGAGTCAAGAACACATACCTTCAAAGCTTTACTCCTGAAAGCATCACAAAGCCACATAGCCATCATATGGCTCACAATGCACCAAGTGTACTATTTTACCTCAAAGATCTTTGCTCAAAATTTACACTCCATGGTTCTTGTCCATCTTGTACCTTGCTTGAGTCCAACGATCTCACATGTCATCTATGATTGTTCTGGATCTTGGTTCTCCTAACTAAGTTCCGATCCTCCTCGTTATTGACCATAGTTAACTCCAAACCATCTGCACAATAATAAGACAAGCAATTATTTCTGGGCACAAGTTATTCATAACTTTGCCCACATTAGTCCATAAATGTATAATGAAAACATATGTATCAATACCAAGCTTCTATGACCAACTCCCAAATATTAGCTCAAGACCACAACTCACTGTGCCCTAAAATGCCACAAACGATCTAACCGCAGCCACCATGCTGGTCAAATCGCCAACCATAATTGGTTGGTCTAACTGCGCTGTGGATATCGTGAGGATATGTGCATGATCTTAGGATGATGAGTCAATTGGCAATGGCTTTGTTGGTTTGCAAAATCTCGCGTTTTCGGGGTTTGCTTGACTGTCGGATCACAAAGGTGATCCGCCGTGGCATCGGTGGTCGACCGCCCGTGAAAGGTCCGACCGTGATCTTGGCGGTCCGACCGGTCTTGGTTCAAAATGGTTTTTGGAGCTGAGCCAAAAAATAGGATGTGTAGGCAAGTGAGGGGAGTCTCCTGAATGTGGCCACATAATTTTTGGAGCTCCCAGTCAAAAGTTGTATTCATTTGAAAATTCCAGAAGGTTACGGATTTTCAAGATGCAAATTTGGCTAAGTCATTTCGGGCGGTCCAACCGCCGTTATGGAATCGGTCCGACCGGCCTGAAATCAGTCGGACCGGCTGTGTGGGGCGGTTAGACCGCCGATCACTTGGAGGTTAGCCTTGTTGGCATTGATGTGTTTTGGATTGTGTTTATTGTATGAATGTCAATGCTTTATTGTTGCATATTGCATTGTTGAACTGACGTGGGTCAAGTTGTGAAGAACTTGTTCCCGGAGACGAATTCTTTGTCTATTGCTGTGCAGGTGGCTTGCAGGTCAACGACGTCAACGGTGAGGTGGATCGGGACTACGCTTGGAGAGTTGAGGTCCAGAATGATCATGGATGCCGGGTGAGGTCGTGTGACTCAAGCATGGTGCAGAATGGGCAAGATGGATCGAACGGGTAGTTCGGTGCAGCTGGTTGGATCAGGTGGTGCGGAAGTCGGTGCAAGTCTCTAGGAGATTCCGATGGGATTCGGACGGGAGAGACTTGTCGACGTGATGAGAGCCGCTGATCAACCTACACGTGGTGAAGCAGGCGATTGCTTCAACAGATGTGTGTGTGTGGGTCCCATGTGTGAAACCCTAGCTCTCCTATAAATAGAAAGGGGGATGTAAAACCCCTTGAAGCATTCATTTGGAACCCTCCACCTTTTTCTAGGGTTTGGAGAGGAGAGGAGAAGATAGGGTTTGGAAAGATTGTGTGTGCTCTTTGGTGAGCTCTTGTCCTCCTTGAGGGAGTGGCTTTGTAAGCATCTTGTGGGATCAATCAATCTTGTGATGCTTGCTTAAGAGATCGATTGTCTCCTTTGTGTTCTTATCTCTTTTTGATGAGTTTGGTGCTTCCTTGATTCAAGTGTTTATGCTTAGTCTCTTGACCTATTTTATCTTGTTTTGATGTGTGGGAATACTCCTAGAATCATCTAGATCATCAACCCCCACAAGCAAGTCTTGAATCAAGATTTTCTTATTTCTAGGTTTTGAAACACTTCTTTGGTAAAATCTTCAGAGATCGATTCTGTGAAGTGGATCTGGAGGATCGTCGCTAGAAATAGGTCTCTAATATCCTTAGGGAGGTGTGCTCCAAATTTGGTCAAGTTTCATTGGTTGAATCAAAAGTTGGACCAAATTTCGTTTTGGATTTGGGCATTGTGTTTCGGTTCTGGACTAAATCGGTCGGACCGATTTATATACTGCAGTCAGACCGCCAGCATTCGGACCGCCCATTAACGGCCGGTCGAACCGATTTCAATCGGTCGGACAGCCCTTTGGCAGCCGGTCAGACCGCCAGTGTCCAGACCAGCCCAGTGAGATCAATTCTCCACATTTGTGTCTTGTGGTTAAGGGGGTTATCGAATTCAGCACAAGGCTTCCTCTGTGCGTGTACTGATCTTCTTAGCTTTCATAGCTAAAGGAGAAAAGTTCGTGTTGAATTTGATTAAGGTGAAAAAGTCGAGAAAGCGCCTATTCACCCCCTAGTCGCCTTTACGGTTCTACATGCGCCCACCGGTAAAAGGACACCAGTCGACGCTAGCGATCTAACCGCCATGGTGTGGCCGGTCTGACCACTTCACTTCACCAGAAAATAATTTCTTTGGATTTTTCAGTAAAACTCTATCTAGTTTGAGGTCCAGTTTCCATTTTCAATGTGACGGATTAAAACATCTATTTATTATTTAATAGATAGAGATCATACGTCTTCATAGTCGTAACCCCTAAGGCTAACGACCTCACTGGTCGTAAGGATTCCAGAGGTTACATAATACATAACCTGGTCGGACAAGGTTCCTAACCTAGTCTCCGACCAGTCAAATACTCACAAGGCTTTGAACTGGTATCTGGATCTGAGTCCATGTATATCCTTTACCGTGTGACGAATGGAACATGTGTTGTATATTCTATACCACGCGATGCTACATAGCTCTAAGACACTGGAATATGGTTAAATGAATCACTAACATATAACCGCACAGCAGTTGATACATTGTCAACTGACGCCTCTCTCCGACAGACGCGTGAAAGATCTAGACCCTCCATTACGAGTTAATGGAGTGTTTTGATGATTAATGATAAATCTAATTGTGAGACTAACTCTCTTGTTAAGTATTATCTTGTGTAGTCTCATTTGGATATAAAGGTGAAATTCAACGAGGTATGCATTTGACTCACACTCTTTTATATTGTTGCATTCATCGGATCCAAAATATAGGATGAACTCAACCGTAAGTCTAACTGGAATATGTGCATATGATTTATTTACACATTTGTGTATGCACACATTGTAAGATCGAGGTGGTCGACTAGAGGGGGGGTGAATAGGCGATTTTTTAAAATTCTTTCGCGCTAAACCAATATGAAAATGCGGAAGCTAATAGCTAATTGGTTTTTCTCAATAAAAACCTAAATCAACTAGGCTCAACTAAGTGCACCGACAATATGAACACAATACAATATGAGCAATCATACAAGATATATAAGCAATTAAAGCAAGAATGTAAATTGCTCAAAGTAAAGCACAAGTAAACACAAGATGACACGATTATGTTTTACCGTGGTGTTCGGAGACTTGCCGGTCTCCCCTAATCCACGTTGAGGTTAGCCCAAACGAATTGGATCGGCTCCACTAATTAAGCCAACACCTCCGAGGTAAGTCCAACCACTTAGACCGGTTCCTAACCGAACCAACACCTCACTCAACTATGGTTGCTCTTCCTCCACTCCGGAGATGGTGAGCACCAAACCACTCACAAACCGCCGGGTCTTCTCACAAGCTTCTTGAGAAGATCACCGCGCACGACGTCTCCACGCCGTCTAGGTGTCGGCAAACACCAAGAGTAATAAATCCGAACTTTCACTTGAACTAATCAAGTGTCAACGCTCACGTGAAAACACAATCCACTACCTAAGGCAACATATGCACTTAGTGTTTACTCTCTAATCTCACCAAGTGCAACACATGCACAAAAGAGAATAGAGGCTTGCTCTTAGCTCAAAGAATGAGTATATCACTTAACAATAGCACCAGCAACCTCTCCCAACCGGCCAAGGTGGCTACTTATAGCCCACACACAAAAACTAGCCGTTGGAAGACAAACCCCTGAAAAATCAGGGAAATCGGAAGTTCCGCCGTGCAAAGGCCGGAACTACCGCATGAGAGAGAAAAGCACCTCAACGGCTATGTCAGACGAGAAACTAGCCGTTTGATTTTTAGTGCAGAACTACCGCCAACTAAATTGCGAAAGTTCCGATCTTCGGAAGTTCCGCTCAACACAAAGCGGAACTACCGCACATCAAATTTTGGTTAAGTCCCCCAAAATGGTGCTTCTCTGGAAAAAACGAACCGCTGGAATTTCGGAGCAACCGATAATCGGAAGTTCCGCTCGTAACACGCCGGAACTTCCGCACTTCGAAAATCGGCTAAGTCCCTAAACCGGACGCTCTCTGGAAAAAACGAGCCGCTGGAAATCGGACCGTCCGGGATGCGGAACTTCCGCAGTTAAGACACCGGAACTTCCGATTTTCCTGACAGAAAATAGCAATGGCTTTTTCAAGAACTTCAATTGCAAAACACATTTGCTAATTGACAAGCCATGCCAACAAGGATCACAAGCAAGATTCCCAACAAGTTATAAAACACATTTGCCAACTTTTGGAATCATACCACAAGGAAAAAAGTACATGGACTTACACCATTTGCAAAACACATTTGCAAACTTAAGTCACATGCTACAAGAAATCAAACATGAGCATCAACTATTTGCAAAACACATTCGCAAATAACAGCATCATGCCATAAGACTAAAGTGCATGGACTTCAACCATTTGCAAAACACATTTGCAAAGTATAGTCCCATGCTACAAAGATTGAATGCATGAGCCTCGGCTATTTGCAAAACACATTCGCAAATAATAGCTCCATGCATAGATGAGCTAGAGCAAACATAATGAGCTATCAACACATGACTAACTCATGCTACTAGTCAAGACCCCTCTTAATAGTACGATAATCCTATACTAGCAATCCGGTCTATCAACCAAAAACCGAGACCGGTAAAAGACTAGGAACACATCCTTAGCCCTAGCTAGTCATACCTTTGCCTTGCATCTTCTTGAAGTTTGATGACGCACATCAACACTTCAAGTCCGGGTCCTTGACTTTGACAATCATCAACTCATGATGATTTCTTCACTTCGGGTTCTTATCTTGAACATCATCAACACATGATGATTTCTTCATCCCGATTCTTCACATGCATCAACGCATGATGCATTCCTTCACTTGACCTCCATCAACACATGATGGGTCTTCTCTTGTCTTGATGATCAACTCATGATCATCTCTTCTTGATAAGCATCAACTCATGATGCATCATATACACCAAGCTCTTGACTTGATGATCAACTCATGATCATCCCAAGTCTTCATTATCCTGGAACATAACCTATATATCCAACTCATGGAAAATGTTAGTTCCATAATGTGATCATCATTAATTACCACACCATACCATTAACTCATAATTGTGGGACAAGATACCTCAATCTTTCCCTCTTTGGTAATTGATGATAACCACTTAAATTCTCATAAATTTAATGATGATAAATGAGAGAACAAATGAGTATATATAAACTACACAAGTTATATATACTCTAACATGAGTATACAAGAACTACACAAGTTCTATATACTCATAACATGAGTATATACGAACTATACAAGTTTTGTATACTCAAAGGTTTTGTTTCAACGTAAAGATCCCAAATATATGTGGAGAATGGAATATGGATCAATACTAATGAAACCACAAAGTATAGGATAAAACTCCCCTAAATGTGTGCATACACAAATGTGTAATAAGGCCATATGCACATATTCAAGTTTAACTTATGGTTGAGTTCAATCCTATATTTTGGATCCGAGAAATGCAACAATATATAAGATTGAGATGTCGATTGCATACCTCGTTGTGTTTCACCTTTATATCCAAATGAGACTACACAAAGATAATACTTGATAAAAGAGTTAGTCTCATATTTGGATTTGTCATTAATCACCAAAACACTCCATTAACTCATAATGGCGGGTCTAGATCTTTCACACATTTAGGGAGAGTTTATTCTATATTTTGTGGTTTCATTAGTATTGATCCATATTCCATTTTCCACATATATTTGGGATTTTTACTTTGAAACATATCCGTATGAGTATACAAAACTTGTGTCTTTGTATACTTATGTGTTGTGTATATAGAACTTATGCAGTTCTCGTATACTCAAGTTTTGAGTATGAAGAACTTGTGTAGTTCTCACATACTCATGTTGTAAGTATATATATGACTTGTGTAGTTTATATATACTCACAACGTGTTACTTTTATCAAAACAAATTTATGTGTATTTGAAATGGTTATCATCAACTACCAAAGAGGGAAAGCTTGAGTATCTTGTCCCACCATTATGAGTTAATGGTATAGTGTGGTAATTAATGATAATCATATTGTGGAACTAACGTTTTCAATGAGTTGGATGTATAGGTTATGTTCCAGGATGATGGAGACTTGGGATGATCATGAGTTGATCATCAAGTCAAGAGCTTGGCGTAAAGGATGCATCATGAGTTGATGCTTGCCAAGAAGAGATAATCATGAGTTGATTGTCAAGACAAAAGAAAACCCATCATGTGTTGATGGAGGTCAAGCAAAGGATCATCATGTGTTGATGATTATCGAGTTAATGACCCGGACTTGAAGTGATGATGTGCGTCATCAAGCTTCAAGAAGATGCAAGACAAAGGTATGACTAGCTAGGGCTAAGGATGTGTTTCTAGTCTTTTACCAATCTTGGTGTTTGGTTGGAAGACCGGATTGCTAGCATAGGTTGCCGTACTATTAAGAGGGGTCTTAACTAGTAGTTTGAGTTAGTCATGTGTTGATAGCTCAATATGGTTGCTCTAGCTCATCTAGGCATGATGCTATTTATTTGCAAATGTGTTTGACGAATAGTCGAGGCTCATGCGTAACCCTTGTAGCATGTGACTTAAGTTTGCAAATGTGTTTTGCAAATGGTGTAAGTCCATGTACCTTATTCCTTGTGATGAGTATTCTAAAATATTGATAAATGTGTTTTGCAACTAACTGAGAATATCATCTTTTGAACCTTGTTGAAGTTGCACTCAAATTGGGCTAATGTGTTTTGCCAATTGAGTTGAGCCAATGTATTTGGTCTCTGGAGCCTGGCGGTCTGACCGCCAGGGGTCACCGGTTTGACCGTTGGCCAATCGGTGGAACTGGCCATATGTTGGCGGTCGGACCGATTTGCCTTGACTTGAATCTCTGTCCGGAAGTTCCGCCCTTGTGAAAATGGAACTTCCGATGTGTGGAAGTTTCGGGGTTCGTGCGGAATGATTATTCGAGAGAGCGCCCGTTTTTGGACTTAGCCAAATTTCCATCGGGCGGTCGGACTGGTCAGCTGTGGCGGTCTGACTGATTTGGCGGCCGTCCGACCGGCCGAAGGCTCAGCGGCTAGTTTTCTAGCCGTTGGCGCATAGGGCGGTTCGACCGGCCATTAGTTGGCAGTCAGACCGGCCCTGTGCTGATTTGTGGGAATCTTCTCCCAACGGCTAGTTTTTGTGTGTGGGCTATATATATCCACCTTGTCTGGTTGGGAGAGGTTGCTGGTGTTATTGTTGAGTGCTATACTCATTCTTTGAGCTAAGAGCAAGTCTCTCCTCTCTTATGTGCATGTGTTGCACTTGGTGAGCTTGGAGAGTAAACCCTAAGTGCATTTGTTGCCTTAGGTGGTGGATTGTGTATCCACTTGAGCGTTGACACTTGATTAGTTCAAGTGAAAGTTTGGATTTGTTACTCTTCGTGTTTGCCGACACCTAGACGGCGTGGAGGCGCCGTGCCCGGTAATCTTCTCAAAGAAGCTTGTGAGAAGGCCCGGTGTGTTTGTAAGTGGTTTGGTGCTCGCCATCTCCGGAGTGGAGGAAGAGCAACCTTAGTGGAGCGAGGTGTTGGTTCGGTTTGGAACCGGTCCAAGTGGTTGGACTTACCTCGGAGGTGTTGGCTTAATTAGTGGAGCCGGTCCAACGTGGTTGGGCTTACCTCAACGTGGATTAGGGGAGACCGGCAAGTCTCCGATCACCACGACAAAACATAATTGTGTCCATCTTGTTTTTACTTGTGCTTTACTTGGAGCAATTTACCTTCATGCTTCAATTGTTCGTATATCATTGTGTGATTGCTCACTTGTATTGTTGGTGCACTTAGTTGAGCCTAGTTTATTTAGGTTTTAATTGTGCAAAACCAATTCGTTATTAGCTTCCGCATTATATATTGATTTTAGCGCGAAAGAATTTTTAAAACCACCTATTCACCCCCCTCTAGTCGGCCACCTCGATCTTACTAGTGGTATCAGAGCTTGGTCTCTCATTGATTAGACTTAACCGTCTAGAGAGTAAATGATGACGACTAGAGAAATAGTGCACCTAGGTGAAGCACCTCATTTTGATGGCACAAATTATGTACATTGAAAAATCCGCATGTCATGTTATTTTAGGGCCATGAGTCCAAAAATATAGCGGATTGTAGATGTTGGCTTTTCTCCTCCATTGGATCATCTTGCTCCAACAGTTGAGGAAGAGAAATGCTTACATCTCGACGCTCAAGCAATTAACGGTTTATTTAGTGCTTTGAGTGTAGAGGTGTTTGGTGAAGTGTGCAACTCAAGAGCGCTCATGAGACGTGGACAAAGATTCAAGACAATTATGAAATGTCCACCGCCACAAGCGATGATTGCACACAAGAGTGGACGTCGGAAGAAGAATGCTCAACTTCTAGCTCCAACAATGATGAGTCCACAACTCCCTCCACATCAACTCAATGCTTCATGGCTAAAGGTAATGATGAGGTAAACGAAAATGAAGAACCTACCTATGATGAGTTGATGGAAATGTTAGAAGACTTAAATGAATACTTGGCAAGGAGAAGTCAAAATTCAAAGTGTTGAATAAAGAATTTCTTTCTCTCAAGGATTCTTATGAAGAGCTAAAATAAGCTCATGAGACTCTCCTTCTCAAGGATCTCAATAAGTCCAAGGTGGATATAGGCATTACATGCAATTAATTAGATGATATACCATGCATAGTTCCTACCTCATGCATTTCATATAAGGTTAGCATATCCACCTCTTGTGATGATTTGCTAGACATGCCTTGTTGCTCTAAAGTAGATACTCCTATTTCCTATATGCTTGTTGAAACTAATCTTGTAGAGGAAAATAATGAGCTCAAGGCCCAAGTCACAAAATTAAAGGTTGTCTTGGAAAGAAGCTTCAAGGGAAAGACCACTCTCGACAATATATTGAACAAGCAAAGACGCTTGCAAGATAAGAGTGGCATCGTCTATACTCCCAAGAAAAGGAAAATAGCAAGACAAGCCACAATGCGAGACATACGAAGAATGTCAAGTGCCATGGATGCAATGGAAATGGCCACTTTGCCTCGGTGTGCCCAAATCAAGTGGATGTTAAGACTATACATTCGAAGAAGAGGCAAACCGGCAAGGAGCAAGTAAAGAAGGTAAAAGATGAATAGAAATATCGAACTTACTACAATTGCCGGAAAAATGGACATCTAAGTAAGGATTATCCCAAAGGTATCGCTCCTAAGCCATTCATTTACAATGATCATTATTTGCTTAGGAAAGATAAATATGACAATGTGTTTGCTAGAATAGTTAGTTCACATAAAACTAATACTAGGGTCATTTGGGTGCCCAAATCAGTTATGACTAACATTCGTGGACCCAACCAAGTATTGGGTACCAAAATATGCTTTAATGTCTAATAGGTACTTGGAGAGGCATTAGAGGCTTGGCTTATTAATATAAAGATGTATTTCATCATATATCAAATTGGAGTCAATCTTGAGGGTGATCACTTGATATCAAGAACCAATGCTATTTCGGTAACAAGTACTTATATTGAAATATCTAGCCCCTTATGCCTTGTGTAGGTTGCATTTCATGAAAATCATATTTAAGGGGTGTTCTTGCTCTATGATTCATATTGTCAATATTAATATCTTGAGCAAGTTGTATGTGGCACATTAAGGGGGGGGGTGCTAAATCATTATCATGTATATCACATCCCTAAGTGTGCCCAAATAAATTAAGTGCTAGTATTGTTTTTCAAAATTGAGCCTTTTTTGCCAAAAGTAAAAAAAATTCATAATTATTAGTAATTCTTTGAAAAATTAGTTGCAAAATGTATACAAATACTTTTCAAAGGTTTACCAAATGTTTTGGCTTTAGAAAAACATGTTTTGAGTAAAAATGCATTTCTAGCCAAAATCCTACATTATGGTATCTTGTCTTTGACCAAAACTAGATTTTTGTATAAAATCTATTCTAAAAGAAATTTAAAAATCTTGCCAAAAATAAAATCCCAGAGTTGGTTATTCTAAACATTTTTGGTATTCAAAAGATTTCCAAAAGACCAACCTAGAAAAATATATTTAATTTTCAAACTCGTCAAAAATACTATTTTGACCTAAGTGGTCACTTTCTAGCACTTAAGTGAGTTTCACCATATGAACCAAAATTATTCACATGAATATGTTCATAATGGTATTCATGACTCACACATACAACTGAATGCTTTGAATTCAATCATTTGCTCATTTTGCATGTTTTAATGAAACTTCATGAAAAGTATGTTTCATTTACGAAAACAAAAGATTAATATATAAAAATTATTTAAGATTTGATTTTTCTGGGCTATATAAGTTGGAAATACTCCAAATGTGTTTATTTGATTTATTGTGCAAAGATTTGGAGTAAAATACAACAAATTACTCTTTGTCTCTCCTCTGTTCTGAAACTGTGTGTCGGTTTCAGAGCTAACCGGTCAGACCGGCCACCCACGGCGGTCCGACCGGCAACAAATCGGTTTGACCGCCGTTGGCCCAGCGGTCTGACCGATTTTGCGTGAAGTGTTTTATAACTCTTCACCCGAGAGCCTCTCCCTCTCTCTATTTTCATCTCCTGCCCGAGCCAACACTTTCTTCTCTCCCTCGGCCGCCACCTCCTTCTCCCCTCCGGATCTCCTCCTCCGTCCGGCCATTTGGAGCTCCAAGGTACCTTTTTGTTCCCCTCCATCTCCTCTTCCATTCCCTCCAATTGGTTTGTGGAATGGATGCCATATCTCACCCACATTTGGAACCATAGGTGTGGGAGGTTCTTCCACAATTCGGCTTTCTGGCTCTCAATCTCTTCAAGGAGGCATCCCTTGTGATTCTCCTCTCCATCCAAGCCGGTAAACCTTCTTTGTCTACTTGTAAATATACTCATTTTGTGATTTACCCTAAATTCTAGGGTTTGTCGAAAATCCTACCTTGTACAGTAGATTTTGTGGCAAACATTTGTTCTGCAAGTAGAGTAGAAGTAGACACATGAATATCATTGATGCCATTGTGTGAATGATGAAAATTTGTGAAAATCACAAATTGTTATTCTCTGGTTCTGGACGCCAGCGGTCTGACCGGCGCCATAACGGCGGTCCGACCGGCCCCTACTGGTAGTCAGACCGTCGGGTCCAGCAGTTAGACCGCCAGTGACTAGAGAGCGTGCAAAATGGCATCTGTGGTATATTCATGAGTTTATTCTCTATTATTCCTTGTTTGATCCTTTGATTATCTTCCCAGGAGCTATGCCTAACAAGCGCTTGGCCAACCGATCGGGTGGACCCTCTTCTTCTCCCTCATCTTCAAAAGGGAAGAATCCAGTTGAAGACGACTTTGAGGACGAACACATGGAAGAAGCTGAAGATTCAGGTTCATACAATAATAGCAGCGATGATAATTATGGAGGGTCACCTGGCAATGCTGTTGAGGAGGATGATGATGAAGATGCACCTGATGAGTCTCAATTTATTGGACTTGATGTCTCAAGAATAAGAAGTGAGCAATATACTATCTTGAGACATATTGATTAGTTTCAGTTCCAAAGGTCTGCGACTATGGGTATGTTCCATACAAAGTTTCGGCAAGATGTCTTTCAGATTATCTATGCAAAGAAACAATTTGCCAATCACAGATTCGTCAAATGGAACTACACACACATTACAAGCAGATGGTTGCTTCTCTAGAAGGTCCTTAGTTAGCTTCACACATTTTTCATTCAGAATAATCAATTCATATTTGAGTTTTTCACAGTTACTGCATGGTGAGCTAACAGGGTCCTTAGAAGCAAATTTGGCCAACTTGTTATTGTTGTCAACTAATTCTTGAAACTGTTTGGAGACAGATTCAAGTTCAGCAGTAAGTTTGGGACAGTTCACACATGAAGCAATAGGCTCAAGAAGAAAAGCTTGTAGTTCAGTGATTTTGTGGTCTGCCCGTTTTAGATTCATCTTTAGATTATTACAGCTTTCACAAATCTCGGGCAGATCAAGCAACATGGTATAAAGACCTTTAAAAGCATGGTCCTTATCCTCACACGAGGTGCAAGAAGTAGTTTCTACACTAGTCGATGAACTAGGCGCTACCCTACTCATTTCTAGTTCAGTAAGCATACTAGCATTCTCCACCTTAAGCTTATCAAGCTCAGAAGTCAGACTATCATGCGAGGTCCTTAGTTTCTCCATGTCACCAATCAAACCACAAAGATGTATCACAATCATCACGGAGGAAGCGGATCTAGGTGAAGTAAGCTCCGTGATTGTCTATCTACTTCCTTCTCAAGATCACCAACCCTAGCTCTAGATCTAGCATAAAACTTTCCTAGCTTAAGAAATGCATCATTGAGTGGTCGTAGGAGGACCTACCTCATCGAGTCATTGTAGAGCTCATTGTCGTGACGTCGGTCCCGTTGGCCATGAAGCACATGCCGATGAAGTCGTCACCGTCCTTGGGATCTTGATCATCCTTACCCTCGTCGTCACTCCATCCCTCCACGTCGCTGAAGTTGAGGTTGTCGAAGGCGGTGAGGACGCGATGGAAGAGCTTCTTGGCCTTCCTAAAGTTGCGGAACTTCTTCTTGTCTTGAGTAGGTGCTGAGGGCTTCATGTTGCGGTTCTTGTCGATGTAGTCGTTTTTGCTCGGACCGCCGTAGTCACCTTTGCCCTTCCCCAGCTTGGGACAGTTTGTTCGGATGTGGTTGGGGCCACCACACTCGAAACAAATCACGGGTCCTCCTCTTCTTCCATCCCTCCTTCTCTTGAAAGCATGGGAAAACTTCCGAGATAGGAGGGCTAGTTGTTCATCCGCAAGCTGCTCTAACTGATCATCAGTTATGTCACAGAGAGCAGCCAGGGAGAAACCACAAAGAGAACCAGAATAAGATCCAGAAGTGGGATCGGTGACTAGAGCCATCGACTGTGACTTCGACCTTCGAGAGACTATGTCAATCTCGTGAGTCTTGAGGCGCGAGTAAAGCGCATCAAGAGTCAATGTCGAGAGGTCCGTGGTATCCTTGATGGTAGTCACCTTCATCTCCCAAACGCGCAAATCAAGAGCTGCGAGCATCTGATGAGCATTGTCCGAGTCGGGGTATGTAAGACCGACCGCTCGGAGGTTACTCAAGATCTTGTGAAACGCGCAGCACTCATCAAGAGACTTCGCCAATGAGCATTTCAAACTTGTTGTATTCTCGCTGAATCGGTCTGTCGAATCGTCTTGATCCGGTGGTGCCCTCATGGTAGCGTCGAGGTCACCCGGATGTCGAAAGCCGACGTCAGATGAGATATGCGATCAAACTCGCTTCGGCTCAAACCTTGGATTATAATGTTCCTTGCCTTAGCATTGGTCTCAACATCGGGCATGTTTCCCATATTGATTTTTTCATCGGCAGGAACAGCGAATCTGACCTTCACCTTCCGCCAGATGGCATACCCCTGAGCCTGGATGTATGTTTCCATTCGACTCTTCCAGAAGGGGTAATCCAGACCATCAAAGACGGGAGGCTTGGTGGAATACTTGTCCGTTGCCATGGCTCACAGACCGGTTAAAGATCTATCGAAAAAGAGCTAACCGGCTCTGATACCAATTGAAGGACCGAAATGGCAACAGAGGGGGGGGTGAATGGTGCCTTAAAATTAAGATCTTCCCCTCTCAAGTGTCCACACAGCAATTCAAACACTTACTGTTAAACAAAAGGTGTGATGTGAATCAAATCCAAAGAGTTAAACAAAAAGGGCTGTTCTGTCAGATATCGGAAGCTCCGATTCTACCTAGCGGTAGTTCCGCACTGCGGTAGTTCCGGTTTTAGTGCGGAAGTTCCTCCAGCGGTAGTTCCGCCTTAGACAATCGGAAGTTCCGATTGTCCTGACCGAAGAATAGTACGCTCGGGGTTTTGCCCAAAAATCCAAAATACTAACTCTTGAATGCTCTTCTCAGGTCAAGTCTCACAGGACATCATCCTAAACAACATCTTGACCTCATTGAGAAGGAATCGCAGACAAAGATCGATTAATCAAAGCAAAATCGGATTTCTTGAATATTTGGCAAGAAAGACCAAAAATCACAATTAGCAAGATTCTTAGATTCTTGGCTCATGAAACTTTGAGGATATATTAGTAATATCAATAAGACTCTAGATATCAAGTTTCATGCCATCTCATAAGACGAATCAAAAGTTTCACCAAAACCCTAGCTATTCAAGAGAGGAACAGAGAGAAGAAAAGAGGCATAAACAAAGAACCAAAACCTCAGGATTTCATTGATAGGAATCACAAGATTACAGAGGAAAACACAGAGGAATGATTACATAAATTTCAGTTCATCCTCTCCAACTCAACAACCTCTCAAAAAGCAAAACAACCTCTCCAAGGGCTCTTTAGCTAAAGCTAACCCTAATTTTCTCTCACCAAAAGTCTAACACAACAACTAGGGGTTCACCTCTATTTATAGCCTTTGGCTAACGGGTCTCCAACCCGTTAAGCCGGCTAAACCCTAACGGATCCCGTTTCCACTTGTGCCGCTTTGCGAAATTACCCTTTCGCCCCTCGCACACCTTTTGGAAGCTCCCGCGTTCCTTGCTGTTCACGACTCGCAAACGCCTCGAGTGCACGTAGTATTTGACACATCTTTACCGTTCTGACCTCAACGCCGCCTGCGTCTAGTCCGGTCTCCACGTGTCTCCCCACGACTCCACCTCGATGCCCTGCAACCAGTACAAACAAGAAACACATCACATAGCATTGCTCAAGTTAATATAATCATCATTTGCATTTAACCAAAAGCAATTCACAACTCAAAATCAAAACTATGCCTTTCGCGCGATTACGCACAATCGGAAGTTCCGCGACTACCGGAAGTTCCGCACTTACCATTACGGAAGTTCCGATTATCGGACCGTCCGCACTCCCAGGTTGGAAGATCCGATTGTCGTCACAGCAGAATACTCACGTCAGTATTATCGGACATACCGCGTTCCCAGGTGCGGAAGTTCCGATTAACTCAACAGAACACAAACGTCAAGATAATCGAAAGTTTCGTTTTACCAAACCGGAAGTTCCGATTATCGGAACTTCCGTTTTCCAGAACCGGAAGTTCCGCACTTACAGAATCAAACCAGCAGCAGCGCAAACGCAAAGATTTCAATCACAAACTTCTCACCACAGCGTCAAATACTCATCACCCAAACGGGGACCCTTCTCACATGGTCTCTCAATCTCCCCTTGATGAGTATATTGACAAACACGAAAAAGCATATAGAAGAGTTTGTGATAAAGACCAAACACGATCTAAACTAGGAAACAAGAAGGCTTAAGACCATGTTTGTCAAAAGAGAAAGATTGAAGCTTGAAATGAAAGAGCAAATTTTTCTGCAACGCTCCAGAAGACTTTTTCTCTCCAAACTAACTTCTCCCCCTTTTGGCAATAAACACATCAAGAAGTATTACAGAGAGGAAATGACATGATATTCATTTTAAGCATTAGGAGCCATGAAGATTATCCAAAATGACTATTAGAGTATTACACCAAGCCATAACACATAAGAATGCTATCAAAATTATGACAATTGATGTATAGAATAGCTAAGACAGGAAATCCATAATCTGAGACAAGGTCCAATTCTTTAGCAAGTCAAATAAACCAAGATTATAGTCTAGCTAAAGGTATCCAAGGATGATACAAGTCATGTCAAATACTCTAAGTGGAACTAAGAAGCATAATATTGAACAGTTTAGAGTGCTACCTGTTGAAGAAAGACTCATTTGATCAAGTACTTGGTCTGTTCGAAGATAAGCATTTTTAGCACAAGTTTCTTTTTCTGGAAACATAATTATGGCTTTATCTTAGTGAAGCAAGTCCTGGACTAGGTGCCATCCACAATTGCCTCCTAAGCTTCAACCATTTTTTTTTCAAATCTTAACCTTGTGCTAGATCCCAAGCCTTATGCGACCACTCCAAGCAACAGACTTAAGGAGGTGATCTTAGGTTATCCAAGGCTCCCCCTGAGTTCATGCCTAGTGCAATGGCAAGCAGTCTCATGAGAAAGAGTTGGTGAGATCAGTTTTTTCGCACAAAAGAGATCATTTTTGCTTTTGAAGTTTTTAGACCAACGATTAAAGATAAGTCATGTTTCTTAACGAACTGACATAGCTTACTCTGAAACTCAATAAAGATTCAAGACTCAACTCAGCCTACTTGACATGGTGAGAATCATAAAAGGATAACCTCAAGTTGTGAAGAGTATCAACGCTGGCGATCACATTCTTGACTTAAAGGAGACTTTCAACAACTTGAGAAGGTATAACCTCAAGTTGAATCTGGAGAAATGTGTGTTCGGAGTTTTCGCTGGAAAACTTCTCGGTTTTCTAGTTTCGGCTAGAGGTATCGAAGCAAATCCTGCGAAGATATCGGCCATCAACCAGATGCGCCCTCTGACCACAAAGAAAGAAGTCCAAAAACTAACTGGCTATATGGCAGCGCTAAGCCGCTTCATAGCCAGGTTACGTGAAAAAGGATTACCTTTCTTTAGGCATCTTCGGAAGAACAGAAGTTTCGAGTGGACAAAGGAGGCCAATGATGCCTTTGAAAAGCTCTTAGTCTCTCCGAGATCGGAAGAAACATTGCTGATTTATGTGGCTGCAACACCGCAAACTGTCAGCAGTGTACTTATCGTAGAACGTGAAAACGTCCAACGACTAGTGTATTACGTAAGCGAATTCTTACATGGACCAAAGGACAGATACCCATAGGTACAAAAACTACTCTATGGTCTCCTTATGGCTTCAAGGAAACTAAGGTATTTCTTTCAAGCCCACAAAGTGGTCGTACCCACCGGGTATCCCCTTGGTCAAGTCCTTGGAAATAGGGAATCATCAGGACGAATAGTAAAATGAGCGGTTGAACTATGGACGTTCGATCTCCATTTCATCTCATGAACAACAATAAAGTCTCAGGCAATAGCAAAATTCATTGCTGAATGGACAAACCCTGAATCTAAGCAGGAACCAGAGTACGAGCACCACGATGAGTGGATAATGTACTTTGATGGTTCTTTGATGCTTAAAGGATCGGCGGCTGGAGTCGTCTTGATATCCCCTACTAGCGAACACATTAAGTACGCCATCCAGTTTAACTTTCCCGCTACAAACAATGTGGCGGAATATGAAGGTTTGCTGGCTGGACTTCGAGCAGCTCATTTGCTCGGGGTTCGCAAATTACTAGTGAAAGGTGATTCTCAACTAGTAACGAATCAAGTAGGGAAAGAGTATCAATGCTCGAGTACCAAGATGTCGTCTTATCTGGCGGAAGTACGGAAACTCAAAAAGCATTTCTTCGGTTTTTAGATCCAACACATTCCTAGAAAGGAAAACTTTCTAGCAGACCAGTTGGCAAGGATGGCCTCCACAAGGTCAACCGTCCCGCCTGGAGTTTTTTTTTAGCAACTCGATTCACCCTCGGTGGTCGAGCATTCCGAGAACATCAATGATAAACATCTGGTCATGCCTATTGATTCTGATAACATAGATGCTCCACAGATCGGTGACGATTAGGGTAGAGATTGGATGACATCGATCTACAATTATCTTTCGCATGACCTAATTCCGGAAGATGATGTAGAGGCCAATCGTATAGCACGAAAAGCCAAATCATACACTCTAATCGAACGTACCTTGTATAAACGAGGATCTCATATAATGTTGATGAGATGCAAAGCTCGCTTGGATGGCATTAAGTTGCTAACCGAAATTCATAGAGGAGTCTGTGGAGCACATCATTCCTACAGAACATTGGTCGGTAAAGCCTTCTGGCAAGGATACTATTGGCCAACTGCACTTCATGATGCAAAAGAGCTCGTGACGAAGTGCGTAGCCGACAAGTACATCTGCCGGCACAAGCTTTGCAAATAATTCATCTTTCCTGACCTTTTGCAACTTAGGAACTAGACATTCTGGGACCATTCCAAAGAGCACCCGGGGGGTTTCGAATTTCTTTTCGTCATGATTGACACGTTTACAAAATGGATTGAAGTCGAGCCAGTTGTTAAAACTACAACTGAGGCTGCTAAGAGATTCTTGACAAAAAATGTGATTACACGATTTTGTGTACCCAGTCGTATAATCACAGATAACGGTACTCAATTTTCAAGCGGCAGTTTCCAGGAATTCTGCGATGAGCTTAGAATAAAATCCATTTCGCCTCCGTTGCTCATCCACAGAGCAATGGGACAGTTGAGCGTGCCAATTATATCATAATGCAGGGGGTCAAGCGCCGAGTGTTCGACCAGCTAATAAAGCGGTCAGGAGCTTGGTTTCAAGAACTTCCTTCTGTTTTATGGGCTGTTCGAACCACGACCAGTCGTGCGACCGGCGAAACACCATTCTTTTTAGTCTATGAAGCCGAAGTCATGCTTCCTCTGGAAGTAAAAATTGGCTTTGCTTGTACTAATTATTTTAATGTAAACGATCAGGAGGAACGACGGCTCGACGATATCAATTTCCTTGAAGAACGACGAAACTAAGCCTTGATACATTCGTCAATCTATCAACAAGCCATGCGAAGGTACCACAACCGTAAGGTGCAGCCTCGCAGCCTAACCGCAGGAGATCTGGTTCTCAAAAAAATTCAGAGCCAAGTAAATCGCAATAAACGTTCTCCCAAGTGGGAAGGTCCTTACACTGTGGTTGAAGTCACCCGACTAGGCTCAGTACGGTTAGCCATGTCGGACGGCAGAGTTTTGTCCAACTCTTGGAACATTGATCAACTGCGTAAGTTTTTCGTTTAAATTTCATTTCATTTCCTTTAAATTTAATAATTATTAATTAAATTCAAAGAAGTAAGTGATGTTATTTATATGATGGTACCCAAATCTGGTCGACGTGGTTTATGTGCTTAAGATTATGAAGATTATATTTTTACTTTTAAATTTATGTTCTACTCTTGTTTGGCTACTAGTTGGGACACATAAAACCTTCTAGTCGAAGTCTCTCCTTTTTCACATGTGGTTCCGCCCACTGGAAGGAGCTTCCTAGCGACGATCCTTTTCCTACGATCCTCGCTGCCAGTCGGACTAGAGCATGAGCATGTATTGCGAGATATACATTATATCTTCATTTCTTAGCGGTTCATTCCGACCAGCGTTGAGTACTACATAGAAATAAAACTGCTAATCTTTTATTATATATGTTTTTGCATAATTTTCTCTTATCAAGGAAAGTCCTTTTTTCTTCCGTCCATATATTGTCTTAGTAAGTACTTTGATTACGAAAAACAGATTTACCACTAGTCGAAATCTAGCACTTGTTCTGACCAAAAAAGGTTTCCTAGTATTATTATGATCAGTTTTTCAACGATCGGTACAAACTTTCAAACAATGGTTGAGACTTAAGTTCATATTCTTGGCCTACTGCTTGTATAGTAAAGTTCTTCTACTATAAAACAGTCGGGGGTTAGGTAATATATGAATATCCATAAGTCCACTGGATGAACAAAAGATTTCATTGACAAGAGAGAGGTAAGTTTTACACATTTTGCATACTCTCTTTTTACAGGCTTCTTACTACTAGAGATTGCCATCTAATCACTGCTTGATGGAGATCCGACCTCCATTTCTTCTGCAACCTTGTCTCCAAGAGGTTTTACTTCCTTGAGAAACTTGGTCGCCTCCTCAGGCAAGCAGTTGAAATCTTCTTCAATAGCTCGAAGATTAGTAGAGGGGTCGGATGCTTTCAGTTTTGCCAAAGCAAGACTAACTCCACTAGCAATGGATTCTTTTACAGACCGGGCATAATTCTCTCTTGTAGTCTTGAGCAAGCTCTTATGGTCCTCCAAAAGGTGGCTAAGGTAATTTACCTTTTCCATTGGATCACTCAAGGGGGGCAACTTCAATCCTGATCCCATATCAAAGATGATTTTATTAAGTGCAGTGATCTTTAAGTCGAGATTAAGCATGAGTGTTTCACATAGTATTCATGCCAAAGCTTAAACAAGAATGGTTTTATGGCTAATTTGCAGAAAGCAAGTTTAACAGTAAATACAATAATTAGATTGCAAGGCAGGATTTTAAAAGAATAATACATAGATAACCAAGTTCTTTTGAATCAAGCAGTGAACATCCCGTTCACTTCCCAACCATTCCAACCAAACCTTTCCATCGAACCAAACCACATTTTTGAAAATACTACCCCTTGCGCGAAATCACCAGGCATGTCCGTAACCGGGGACACGGCTATTCGAATAGATTTTTAACACTCGCAGAGGTTGTGCGGCTTTACCCACAAGAGATAAATCACTCGTACTGTCCGCTCACACACTTCCGAGGTGTGCGACTAAGTGATTATCACAAGGCCTTTACAAAGTTCCATTTTGCCTCGGTTCTGCCCGCTAAGGTTTCGCCCTCACGGCCCCCTCTTGCGCCAATAATCAGCCACAACAGAACCGACTCAAAACATCCCTAATTAGTTGGCGTGTCCGTCCCATACCGGACTTGTGGTTGCACGAGGTGGCCCGGATCAATGACTTGCAAAGTTAAGTCCTTAGTTGGCTGCTCAGACAAGTCTACCACAACCCAATGTGCATCACACACCCACCTTAACTCCCTACCTCAAGCCCGAGCATAAATCATTTTTGTTCATTCCCGACCAAATGGCAATCCCTGCCATGGCACAACATCTTTTAATAAAAGTGGCCTCACACCACTGTTCCATAGTTCCATTAGTCAAATTTCATTAATCATTGAACATGCGATCGAAAGTCTCGCGGGTAACTAAAGCAAGACTAAGCAATACTACGCTCCCAAGTTGGTATACAATTATGTCCAACTAGTATTAACCATCCTATGGTGTCCAAGGATATATGTCAATCAAGGAGACATTTCATTTTCCAATCATCAAGGAGGCATAATGGCAATTTGGTAATTATCTACTCCCAAAACCATTTTTAATAAAACTAGCCATGCATGATAATTTAAAACAATATACATTTGTAAAATGGGTTCAACATGGTCAAAGGCCTACGACTTGCCTTCGTTGATTTAGGAGCGGGTCTTGATCGTCGGTCAAGAAATCTTCCGAAACGCCGGAATCTACACGTGTGAGAATAGCAACAAATAAATAAAACAGCACCAAATGAACTCCAAAAATTACAAAACCAGTACCAAAAGAAAGGGGCTGAATTTATATGAATTTAGAAATTTGGATCACCCAAATCGGAGTTCGGATGAGAAAGTTATGGCCGAAAGAAGTTGAAAATCACATGAAATGATAGAATTAGGGTTTTCGATTTTCGGAATTTCCGGATTTATTTTTCTATTGAAAACCGGATTTGACGTCACGCCACGTGGCGCCAAATGGGCGACCACGCGAGAGAAGGTGCGACGCGTGGCGTGGCGTGGCGCCACGTGGACGCCACATCGGCGCGAGCGCGGTGCGGCGGACAAACCCATCTGGGTCCATCGCGCTGTGAACGGCGAGTCCATCACAGCGTCTTGCCGGCTCACGGCATAGTGCCGGGCCCCCTGCAGTGAGGGAGGGGGAGCGGAGAGAGAGAGAGAGAGGAGAGAGAGAGAGGCGGCGGCCGAGTTGAGGGAGACGGAGGCGATGGCGCCGGGAGGAGGACCGGCGAAGGGAGGCGCACCAAGACGGCGGCGGCTCGGGAAGGCGACGGCGGGTCGACGGCGCGGAGGAGGACCGGAGGCGCGCAAATGGCGACACGCGGCGCCGCCAAGAAAACGGTGATGAACGGAGGGGCGGCCGGGGAGAAGAAACGGCGACGGGAGCGAGGTAGGAGGGGAGAAATGGGGAGCGGAGCGAGAGAGGAGGCCGGTGCGCGCTTTTAAAGAGGAGGAGGAGTACGGGAGGGGCGCGGCGCCGGAGGGGATCACGGGCGAGAGGGAGAGGGAGAGCGCGGCTCGGGCAGCGCGCTGAGCTTCGGGCAGAGGAAAAAGGGGAGCGGCAACCGAGGCGTTGACGCGGAGGAGGGCTCAAGGGCGGACTCCAAAAAGCCCTTGTCTTGCTCAAATTCCAAAGCTTTCTTTGCTTTGGTTAATGCTTGATCTTGTTCTGTATTAGCAAAACAAGTATTATGCAAGAAGGATTAGAAGAGATATTAAGTCAAGTTTACGACTAATTACCTTCGGCCTTCTTCTTGGAATTTTCCAAGATTTCTTTATTTCTAGTCGTCAAGTCTTCGATCGACTGATTCTTAGCTTGATTCTCTTCTTCAAGCTTTAGTCTCTAGCCTTTTCGGCCATAGCTTCTTCTTTTATTTTCTCCAAATCTATCAAATATGATTAGGAGAATAATTAAAAGAGAAAAACAGAGACATAAAGAAGAAAGAGTTAAGTGGAGAAGTTTTTTACTTTCTAATTAGGAGTGTTTCTGCTCCAGGATTTTTATTCGCTCGGTCAGGCCTTCGATCGCAGCAAAGTTTTCAACAATATGCTACATAGATAGCATTTCTTATTCAAGTTTCCAATAAACTTCAAAGAGAACTATAAGAATGGTTGAAGACACTTACTCGAATTGCCACATCATTGTAATCGGTAAATTTTTTATCAGGATTCGCCTTTGCAAGACGATCTGACATTCTCCTCCATGTTTCATCAAGCTCCTTATCCTCGATAAATCGAGGAGAGAAAGGAAACTTGTTAGTTTGAGAGGGGTTGCTTGCAGAGATCGGAGTCTGTTGTGGATCTGCAGGAATGCCTACCTCCGCTGACGGAGTAACAATCACCACGGGATTCAAACAAGATTATGGCACTGAAGCAGGCTCGGGGGCTCCCCAAACCACTTCCTCCTCAGGATTTCTTACCTAGGGAAAGCCCTGGTCGGAGGTGCCCTCGATCACCTGACCTGCTGGAATGATCTGGTCGGAAACGACTGGAACTCCAGCAGATCTGCACAAAAGAAAGGAAGTTCAGAGTTTAAGTTCACCGAGAATATAAAAGGTATGCATTCATATGATTATTTCATTTTAAACATACCTGATCATCTTCTTTACCTTGACTCTGTAGCGCGCTGACTTGAAGTCCGTAGTGCTTGCTTTTCTTTTCTTTTCAACCAATTTTACTAGTTTTGAACTGGTAGGGTTTGTTACACCCTCTACCAGTTTTACTGTCCTCCAATGGAAGACTAGATGAAATACTTTCGACCAACTGGTCGAGAGTAGAATCCCTGATCGTTGGATCAGAAGGTGTAGGTTCGTTGGTCACCAAAGCAGTTGCCCCAACAGTCGTTGGCAATTCTTGAGCAACGGTATGAGACTCAACGACTACCGCATGGATTAACAAACAAAGTTAGTCGGGTGATGAACATATCTTTTCATTTAAACGAAAAGTACTTCCTTCGGTTAGCTACCTCTACACAATCACGATCCCTAGTGATCGTAAGACTGGTCGGTTCGTCAATTGGCTCACATGTTGTCGTGGCCTCATCAATTCTCAGACCAACCGACTACATATCAAAGAGGATTTTTAGGTAAACACCGATCAGAAGAGATTATAAAGATGAAAAATAATTAACATACTTACCCGGAGTCTCTCAGCCCTCTCTTCGGCAGTAGTAACCGCTAAGATCAGAGGGAAACTAGCCTTTTTGTTAGGCTCTCCAGCGCAGATCATCTTGATCCGACTCCTGATCTCATCACAAGATAAGGCTGTAATAAAAAAAGAGGTCTTAGTGTTATGAAAGCAATTGACCAGAAAAGTATACTGGTCGGATTTAACTGGGATTTACCTTCCCTAGAGTCCCAGGTCGCATCATCACGACCAATATACCAGAGCATCGAATGAGCTCTGGCCTTCAAAGGACTAATCCTCCGCATGGAAAAGTCCCTTACCACGTGTTAGGAGGTTAAACCCCTGACACTCAGGAGATGGATAGTATCAACCCATCTCTCAATTTTCCCCTCCTTCTTCGAGGAGGAACGCCATCAAAGGCTCTCGACAGCCTTCTTACCGCTGCAATAAAGGCCATCGCCCTACATAATCTTCATATAAAACCAACTCTTTTTCCATGACGACCACGAAGATTTGGAGTACATAAAAATGTACCCATCAGCCTTCCCGTCATGGAGACACAAGGTACACTCTCCAGGTGTACTGGTCGTCTTCTTCGCATTTGCCAATCTGTAGTAGTACTTGAAGAGATCTAGAGTTGCTGGAATTCTCAAGTACGCTTCACAAAGGTAAACGAAGATGCTGAGGTTGGCTATGGCGTTGGGGGCCAGATTAATCAGTTCCACTCCATAGTACTCCAGAACTTGGGAAAGAAAGGAGTGAACTGGGAGTCTAAAGCCGTATTCAATGTATGCGAGGAATACCAAAATTTCTCCATCTTCACCACCTGGAGAATGCTCCCCGATTGCTAATCTCCATGGGATCAGACTCATGTCGGGTAGTAATCCAACCTTCTCTAAACTTTCCAGTTTCTTCTCACTCAGATCGGAAATTGACCAGTTGGTGATGAGATCCGACATGGTGATTTCTTTCGGATGAAGAATTCAAAGGTGATCGAAGATGATTTTTTGGAAGATAAAGAGGAAAACAAAAG
Source organism: Hsuehochloa calcarea (assembly GCA_036346395.1). Classification (NCBI taxonomy): domain Eukaryota; kingdom Viridiplantae; phylum Streptophyta; class Magnoliopsida; order Poales; family Poaceae; genus Hsuehochloa; species Hsuehochloa calcarea. The sequence goes on from CM070594.1 coordinate 86,156,654, forward strand.
GCGTAGAAACTCTAACACCCAATGTTAAGGGATTTTTATAGCCACAACACTGTAACTGCTCCCGAGAGAAGTCCAATGGACAAAAATCCTTTTTAACCAGCAGACAAAGAAGTTTTTTTCAACTTCAAGGCAATTCCTCAACTTAAAAATGAATACATACCACCTCGAGTACCACGACATTTAATGAGACGTCTGCCCGATACGACTTCATCGGGAGAAAGTGTCCACACGACTAATTCATTTAAAGTTCGGGGGCTAGCTGACGAGGATTAAAACCTCTATTTATTATTTAATAGATAGAGACCATACGTCTTCATGGTCGTAACCCCTGAGGCTAACGACCTCATTGGTCGTAAGGATTCCAGAGGTTACATAATACATAACCTGGTCGGACAAGGTTCCTAACCTAGTCTCCGACCAGTCAAATACTCATAAGGCTTTGAACTGGTATCTGGATCTGAGTCCAGGTATATCCTTTACCGTGTGACGAATTGAACATGTGTTGTATATTCCATACCACGCGACACTACATAGCTCTACGACACTGGAATACGGTTAAATGACTCACTGACATATAATTGCACAGCAGTTGATACATTGTCAACTGACGCCTCTCTCCGACCAGACGCGTCACTTCTCAACAGGCGTCTCTCCAAGGGATAACTGCCAACGCTTCATCAACTACATAAGGAGGACCGCGGAAGGTGGAGAGGGGGACCAAGATAGGATCGATTGGGAATCACTCTCAGAAGACAACCGGTCGATTAGATTGCAAAGTCATAGCAAGCATTACACTCCAGTGTTATTAGGATTAGCCCTTGGTCTAGATTACAGGCACTCCTTGTAATAGCCAGTTCATAGCAATAAAGAGTAGCCTCATTCATTTCCAAGAGATACGTGCTATTTTTTCTCTGTCTTTAATATATTTGTAAGTTCGGTGATTTGATCGTCGACACAATAAAACCTAGTGCAAACACATCCCAAACAAGCATACACAAGTGTTTGGTGTCTATTTTCTACACGCTTGCATCGCTGGTCAGACCGGCCGGCAATGGTCGGTCAGACCGCCTATGACCAATCAAACTGCGGCTCCCAAGCCAGGTCGACCGCTGATGCACCTCCTCATCTCCACTCGACTGAGACCAAAGCAAAGTTGGTATGAGCGCCAACCCAAAGCCGGTCTGACCGCTGATGCACACTACTATAGAAAACCTTATCACAGACGGTTCGGAACCGTCATCACAGACGGTTTTTGAACCGTCTGAATTTTTATGTCTGTGATAACAGGCGGTTATCACAGACGGTTTTATAACCGTCTGTGATAAGTTTATCACAGACGGTTTTTTAATAGAACCGTCTGTGATACTGAAGTATCACAGACGGTTTCTTGGTTTAAACCGCTCGTGATACTTCGATATCACGACGGTTTTTAATAGAACCGCTCGTGATACTAAGTATCACGAGCGGTTCTTAACTCAAACCGCCTCGTGATACTTCAATATCACGAGCGGTTTTTAATAGAACCGCTCGTGATAATTCAAGATCACGCACGGTTTTTTAATAGAACCCGCTCGTGATAATTCAATTATCACGCACGGTTCTATTAAAAACCGTCGTGATATTGAAGTATCACGACGGTTTGAGCTAAGAACCGTCGTGAGGTTTGCATATCACGCACGGTTCTTGGATTAAACCGTGCGTGATATGTCCTTCCACTAACTAGTTTTTGTCGTATTTTCACTAGCCTCGGGAATTGCTAGCCATGCCCTCTGAAAACAAACAAGCGTAAAACAAACTACATCACAGTTATTGTTGACCACTCAAAGTGTTCATTTAACTCAAAATCAATTAAAAAGAATGTTTGAAGTATTGTCGCTAGAGTTACAAATTGAATTACAACTAGTCAAAGTGAGTTACAATATTGAATCAATTACAACTAGTCGACGACGTGAAACTCTCCGTCGGGGTTAACGATTTCCGACTTGATGAAGTCACAGAGCAACCCTCGAACATGTGTGACCTCGTTCTTCCGAGTGCTTTTAACTCTAGGTTTAAGTCATGTCGCTAGCAAGAGTAAAGTAGTAAGAATATATATTTAAATTTATAATTAGAAAATAACTATAGCGAGATTGACCTACCTGGGGATTGTGTGTCGTGGAATTAATCAATAGCCGCATATGATGGCATACGTAGAATGCGATAGGTGATCTTGTTTTTCTTTGGCGGACTTTGCAAAAATGGATATACATATATAGGTACAATCGATTCGAGATGCAATATTTACGGTATGATATATTATTATTGTGTTGTATCGCGTCACGAAATCGCATCTTGTGGGTTAGTGTGGCGCTGCTCCCTTGTATAAACCTCCTCAAAGAACATAGCCGATGAACGCCCTACATGATTCCAAAAGTTATCCTCGTCCATTTCAAATGAAGGAAGACTACAATACAATTATGTGCGGAGGAAATGATCGTACCTTTGAGTATTCCTTTAAGAAGGGTGAAGTCATGGTTTTTGTTGAGTTGAGAATCAAGGTACAATACCATGTTCCTCTTTGGCACAATAATCACAAGAATCGAAAGGAACCTACTCATGTATGTCGCTATAGTCATAAACCTATATATGTTCAAACGAATTTTGTGTAGCAAGTAGTGAAGCACTTACTCGTTATACGGCACCATTATGTACTCCTTGCCGCTCGAGCAAGCAATCCTATTTTTATGTAATTCTCGACGAGGATGCGCCTTGGTTTATTGTTTGCTCGAGATCACGTGCGGTCGAGGAAACCCACCGGTTCGCTGATTCGACGGCACATTTCATAATGTATCATGCGTAAGGAATGAGTTGTGATATTTATCGCTATCACGTGAGTGTAGAAATTGATTGTACACACTTACGATGTCCAACATCGTAGAAGTGAGGCGCCGAGGGCGCTTAGGTTGTATAGGTCGAATAAGTCCTCGAAGCCCACGACGGTGGCCCGCCTCGTGATGAAAATGCTCGCTCCGTGTTTGACGCGATTCCAAAGATGGCTCCCTCCTCTTGGGTCTTGCGCATGTACCACTCATGCAAAGATTGACAAGCTAGTCCCGAGCCTGTTAGTTCTTTGTCGAGACCAACGGATATCCAAGGGAGTATTGCCCGCTTGGCGGTAGCTGAATCTTCTTCGATATCGATTTGCGTAATGACACGCTGCGTACGTCTTCTCTGGAGATGACTCGTGGGGCGATATGGTGACACGCTTGTCTTGTCCTTCGGCGTCTTCTCGACGGAACCGATGAGGCGGGCTTACGAAGCGAAGGTCGGGCGGACTCATCGAGGGTCCTATTGGAGAGGCGGCGGTCGTGGCGATATCGCGTCATCGCAGGTCGAGCGATGTCCTTCTTGGGCCATTTGGATAAAAGTGTGCACGGCATCCCCTAGTGTTGTGATTTCTTCGTTCGGGAATTTCGGTAGGATGGCCATGAAATTGTCATGTACCATGTCCACCTGCACCCTGGCGTAACCCTGCGCCAGCTGGGCACCGTGCTGCACTGCCTCTTCCTGGTATGGATACACCATACCCCGCCCAGCCTCAATAGCAATCGACCCAACCATCCTCACTTGAGCTTGCGGCGTCGGCTCCTACAAAACGGTACACAATTAGCTAAGGCGTCCTATATGTCTATATTTGGAGCATTCCAGAGATGTACATTACCTCTATGTCGTCGATCGGTAATTGCACGTCGTCATGTCCAGAATTATGTGTGGACGCGACGCTACTCCGATGTTGAGGAGGACTTGCTCCCAAATTAACAGGGCCGGCTTGCGCCCTCATGAGTTCATTTACTTGGTTCTGTAAACTTGTTATTTGTCCTTGAAATTTTCAATAATGACATGTTCCAACCGCGTCGTCTTGGTCCTTGGATCTCTTCCTACTCCTATATGTGGCGGAGTCGTGTGGAATCCATCCTCCAAGGTACGTAAACCCCAACGCCTCGCGTGCGACCAGGTGCTCCTTGTTTCCCGTGGTCGTAGATAGTACATCCTTCTCCCCGCCCACTTCGAGGAACCTTGGGAAGATGCGAAGTCAATGCTTCTGCAAGAGGACATCATGTTATTATAGACACCATGAAGTTATGGACTTATTAACAACTAAGTGGTTCGACATATTTACCAGCGTTGGGACACCGCATCGTCATGCGGTTTGCGAAAGAGATGTCGCCGAAGACGTGGTGATGCCCTCGCTCTTAACTGTGCTCGAGCGCGCTCGTCGAGATCCCAAGAAACGTCGGGCATCGGTCTCGTCCTCCGCCGCCACTTCGTGGCTTTACCCGCACCAGCGGTGCCGAAGTTTGTGGAGGTGAGTGTTTTGGGCACAGAGAGCTCGTGCGCCGCACTTTGCTCTGAAATTCGGCCGTCGTCTTCATCCGCACGAAGGCATCCCATGTATCCCGCGACAAGAAAGGATACTTCGTGAAGGGCGTCCACCGGTGTTCACAAACTGCGTGACAAGCGTGCTCTTGAAGGTCCTCCACGAGTGGCACATCGCGAGCGGCGGCGTGCCATCGCACACGATGTCCGGGTCCGCTTCGGGGAAAGTGAACGAGGCGGCTCACCACAACCGGCCCGGTCTCTCGTACATCCGCTGACACTTCCGTGTTGGGGTGGTTATGGGGACCCGCTCCTTACAAGTACCCCGCAGACGGTCCGGAATCTCGCGCACTTTCTTGGGACTCGGTGGGATCCCGACGTCAACGACCTCCGTGATCGCCATGCGGCCGAGGGCAATTTGGATATTCCTCGCCTTCTCGCTGCGTACCACCTTGATCGGAGATCCGCACGCATTTGGCGCGCCGAAATCCAAGAATATGCGATCTGTAATTAACGGTATATATATGGCATCCTAGAATTAATAAATCCAAAATGACCAATCTTTCTAATGATGTTGTTTAAGAAGCTAGAATGATCTGATTAGTATAAAAACACTACCCTAGGTTTGAGTGTATGATCTGATTAAAGGTAAGCCTCAAGGGTTGGTTGCTCAGTAACTGATTCAATCACTTCAGAAGAACCAGAATCTAAAACACAAAAATCCAATAAATAGCAAAATGATTAATGAGCCATGATTTTAAGCAAAATGATATCATTGATTAATTCATGGCTAAATGAGTAATAATTAAAGTTCATCTCAACACATACCACCAGCTAGCAAGCATTGACCAGTTCGGTTAAAACATGGCTACAGTATCAGATTTGTAACCAAAACCGAAATCTGGACAGGTTAGAGAATGAATGCTTGTTGATTCACTAAACCATGATAAATGAACATTTCTAATGAGGTTATAGCTAGATGAGTAGTAGTTAAAGTTTAACTCATCATTAATCATTAGATAACACTCAAGAACAGATTTCAGTTTGACTGGACTTAGAGATTACATCCTGAAACTGAAACAGGACAGATTAAAGATAAAAGATTTAATGCTCCAATAGACTATCACAAAATGGTATACTTGATGGAGCTACAGCTAGATAAGTACAACTACAAGTCTAACTTATCACTTAACATTTGCTAACACTAAAATCAAATTTTTGTTTGAACTCAAATCTAGCTTTTCATATTTGCAAAACCAAAAAGCAGAGCGATGGGGATATGGTTTACTTAAAGATGCAACCTTACAGGACTGCTGCTTTTGGACTCAAACATGCTCTTAAACTTGCTACTAAGTTTTATGGGCCCTTTAGAGTAATGCACCAAGTGGGAAAGGTCGCTTACAAGATACAATTACCATCTAATGTGGGTTTACACCCTGTGTTTCATGTTAGACAAGAAACAGAGTTCTGGTAACTCAATGGTTAGTACAATGGCTGAACTTACCACCACCAACATAAATCACATATCTATAGAGCCTTAACTACAAAACTCTGGAGCCAGTAATGGCCCTTTCTATATCCCCCCCAACCCAATACAGAGGAGCATGCATGTCCATATATCTTGCTCAGTCATCGAACAGGGGTAACTGTCCAATGTACCAGTAGAGGTAGTGTTGTAGAAGACTAGAAGCAAGGATACGTAAGGTAGAGGCAAATGAGATCCGGGCTTTCTAACCATAATACCAAGCTTTGACTGGCAGACCAACATACATAAATTAAGCAACTGGTGAGCGAAGAAAAATGATTAAAAGTCAATACTCAATACATGAGTAACTAAACTTATTTACCACGTGTCATCTATCCACAATCTTATCGCATGCAATCACTCAAATGCTAAAACCAAGAATTCATGACCAAGCCATCGTTTCACATTACGGACTTAGGCTTGGAGGGACATAGTGAGGTCAATTATCGTCTTGAGCAACGGCTTACCAGCCGATCGTATCATCCCATTTGAGCAATGGGGTAATGGATGAGAAAAAAGTAGCATCTAATTCCATATCGTAACAAATTTCGTGCGTAACAAACTTTAACCTAACATGCAACTAGGAGTACCACGGGTAGGGATCGGGCCAGAGCGGCCGAGGGCGAGCCGGTGGAGTAGAGCGACCGGCGTGCCGGGCCGAAGCGAGCGAGGTCGGCGCAGCAGAGGCGCCTGAGCCGGGCGGGAGCGAGCGACCGGCTAAGGCAGCGAGGCGACGCAGCGGCGCCGGGCTTGCCGCGCCGCGAAGGAGGAGGCGGAGATCTCCGAGGGAGAGGCGCGCAGAATCGAGGCGGGCCGAGGCGCAGGAGCAGACCGAGGAACCGGAGGCGAGCAATGGGCCGGGCCGAAGAAGGGGCGCGTGAGAGGTGAAGAATAAGCAAAACCCTAGCGGTCCGGCCTTATAAAGATAACATCACGAGCGGTTCTACGAAAGAACCGTCAGGATATAATATCACGCACGGTTCTACGAAAGAACCGTCAGATATGAATACATCACGCATTTGTTCTATTAAAGAACCGTCGTGATGTGTGCATATCACGACGGATCTAATATAGAACCGCTGCGTGATGGGTTCACATCACGCATTTGTTCTATATTAGAACCGCCTCGTGATATGCACACATCACGCATTTGTTCTTTAATAGAACCGTCTCGTGATATCCTACTACAACATGTATGATCATTGGATAAGCAAAGTGACAAGTTTGAGTGCCATTGAAAATCGTGAACCTATTACCAAAAAATTCTATATATGTTTTAGAAAGACATATAATTGAGCTAATCTTTTTAAAAAAAACTGTTGTACGAAAAAGCAAACTAACCATAAGCACTGTTCAGGAAGGTATACTCAAGCAAAAGTGTCATCTTCCAAAAGCAGAGACAACACATCATAGATTGAACAAAAATCTTAAGATCATCTTTCACGCCATTTTAATTAGGTTGTTTTGCATCTTGCTAACTAATATTTGTAGAGGTGTAAATGTGTGATGGTTTGAAGCAAAATCCTTCTATATTAGAACTGCTCAGGATGTGTGCATATCACGACGGTTCTATATTAGAACCGCTCTGTGATATCCCACTACAGCATGTATGATCTGTTGGATAAGCAGTATGATGACAAGTTTGAGTTCAAAAGTTCATATCTAATTCAACTCAACATTACCATGAATATCCACATTGACATCAATATTAAAGATCACAAGTCCATAACACATTAACACATGACAATGGAATAAATAAATTAATTACAATGGAGTAATTAAATTCTTAATTAAAATACTGACCCTTCATGATGATCGACGCAAGATATAGCTAGCTTCCTCACCGTTCTTCCTCGAGCCCGATGTCGCTCCGAAAGGTGGCAACTCGTCAAATTGATTGTATTCTTCCTCGTCCACTACATTCTCAACTCCGACAATCCTCCTTTTCCATGAAGAACTACGTGGCGCTTCTTATTTGCCGGGTCGGTTACATAGAAGACTTGAACAACTTGGTTAGCCAGTACGAATGGTTCGTCTTTGTATCCGACACGTTCGAGGTCCACGGTAGTGACGCCGTACTTGTCGACCTTCACCTGTGGGAGATGGACCCAACGGCACCAAATAGGGGATCTTGAAAAGCACGTAGTCGATCTCCCATATCTCCTCTATTTTCCCATAGTACGAGCTCCTCACCCCATCAGATCTTGAATGCATCTATCACGACACATTGCTCGCACCGTGCTCTTCCTATCTGAGCCGCCGTATAAAATGTGTACCCATTTATGTCGATCCTTGCCATGTGACAATTGTAAATCGTGGCCCTCTTGCCAACCATAGCAACAGATCATCACTTGATGACCTCCGAGTGATTCGCGCCTTTAACCATTCGTTGAGCCGACGGTTGTGCTCTCTCGTGATCCAAACCTCCGACCGGTCCGATTACATTGGCGTACCATGTCTTTGTGCTCGTCGATGTACGGGACACTTGGGTCATGTGTTGCAAGACCGTGAAATGGGCTTGAGCGTGCGTATCGGATCGGGAGTGATTGATTTCCTTCCGATGGTCCCGATACCATCCAGCTCCCTCATGGCGAGATAGAGGCACACCAATCGGATCCACCTGAGCCATGTAGTCGACGCAGAACTCAATGACCTCTTCCGTTGCATAACCTTCGATGATGCTGCCCTCCGGTCGAGATCGATTCCGTACGTAGGACTTGAGAATTCCCATGTACCTCTCGAACGGGTACATATGATGTAGAAACACAGGGCGCATATCTTTATCTCTTTCACAAGGTGAACAATGAGATGGACCATGATATCGAAAAATGACGGAGGAAAATACATCTCAAGATGACACAGAGTCGTCACTACCTCGGCCTGCAGAGCATCTAGTCATTGGGGATCGATGACCTTCTGAGCAATTGAGTTGAAGAAATAACACAGCCTCAAGATTGCCACTCGGACCTTGTTCGGCAAGATACTCCTAATTGCAACAGGAAGCATTTTGTGTCATCAGCCCACGACAATCATGCGACTTCATACCAATTAATTTCAAATCTTGCATAGAAACAAGTTTCTTAATGTTAGCGGAGTAACCAGACGGGACTTTCACACCGCAAGCTCGCACGCTTCATTTCTCTCGGCCTTGGGCCAGAGTGTAGCAAGTCGGGGAAGGTACGTTTGTCTCAGATCGGTCTCTTTCGGTGCTAACTCGGTCCTTATGTTCATATCGACCAAGTCACGCCGCGTTAACACCATCCTTTGTTTTGCCACTAATGTTCAAAGAAGAGACCAATCAAGCTATCACATACATTCTTCTCTCGTGCATAACGTCGATGCGATGGCGAACTTCTAAGTACTCCCAATAAGGCAAGTCCCAAAAATTGACCGCTTCTTCGGATGTTCTTCTCACGGGTTCTTAATTTACGTCCCTTCCCAAGCACAACATCGATATCCTTAACCATATCATAGACCTCTTTCCCACTAAAAGTCCTTGAAGTGAACCGTCTTCCTTATTTACGCCGAATTGTTTCTTCATCTTGCGGTATGGGTGACTCATCGGAAGGAACCTACGGTGGCGATATATACGCTTTGCACGAGTTGTTCACCATACACTCTCCGTAGCATCTAAGCAAAGGACACGAGCTTTGGCTCCTTTTGTATCAAGCTTGACAGTTACCAAGGGCAGGAAAATCATTGATGGTGCGAGAACAACATGGCGCGTAAAGTGAAGTTCTCTCGCTTGTACGCATCCCATACCTGCACCCCTTCGCTCCACAAAGTGTCACAAGATCTTCCAAAGAATGGTGCTAGGGACACATCAATATCATTCCTAGGTTGCTTCGGCCCTTGGATAAGTAGTGACATCAAAATGTACTTCCGCTTCATACAGAGCCAAGGAGGAAGGTTGTACATACATAGATTCACGGGCCAGGTGCTATGTCGGCTGCTCATGTTACCGAAAGGATTCATTCCATCCGTACTCAACCCTAACCTTATGTTCCTCGGTTCCGCACCGAACTCTTCGAAGCTCCGATCGAAGTTTCTCCACTGGGCAGAATCAGCAGGGTGTCTTAGCTTTCCATCTCTCTTACGCTCCTCTGAGTGCCAACGCAGCAATCTTGCCTCCTTTGGGTTCGCAAATAAACGCTTCAAACGTGGGATTACAGGCAGATACCACATCTTAGCAGGAGGTCCTTGCTTCACCTTAGCAGTATTTTGACGCTTGTATCGGGATGCTTTGCACACGGGACAATAATGCATGTCTGCATACTCTTTACGGTAGAGGATACAATCGTTCGGACATGCATGTATTCTTTCTACTTCCATTCCCAATGGGCAAATAACCTTCTTTGCTTGATAGGTGGTGCTGGGCAACACGTTTCCCTCCGGAAGGATGTCCGCTAGGAGACCTAACAACGCCGTGAAACTCTTATCGGACCAACTATTGCTTGCCTTCAATTTCAGCAGTTCAAGCACGGTTGACAACCTTGTGTATTCCGGCTTGCAGCCAGGGAACAAAGGTCTCACCGAGTCCTCCCTTAAGCCCTCGAATTTACAAAACTCTCTCTCATCAGTAGTTCTCTTACGATCGCGTAGCATCCGATCCAGCATTGTCATCGTGCCCCTATCCTCATCAAAAGCACACCACATCCGCAAATCGTTGACTTCCTCGGCGATGTCGTCATTATTAACTTCGTATAATCGCTCTTCACCGTGGATGGTCCAACATGTATACCCTTTTTGAAACCCTTCAATCAAGTGCGCTTCGATTTGCGCGCGTTGTTAAACATCTTGATTACGCAATCAATGCACAGACAAGACATAAAATTTATCCCTTCTTCAACATATCACCGCCAATGGCTCTTCTAAAAGCAACCACGCCATTAATGTAATCTTGACTCACACGGTTCACACCGCACATCCAGCTTCGATCCATCTACACTACGCATGTAACAAATTAGTGTCAAATTGATTAGCGATTAATTTATAGCAAACGAAAATGTGCAATATAAACTCATTCTCCAACATTTGCATCTAAGGTTATTGAAAGAAAAGTCTTCACTAGTTAAGTACCACACGCGGTGGCATAGCGTAGCCATGCCTACGGCCACAACCATGATCCCTACCTCTCGACACCATATCTATCTCAATTGAACAATCATGCAACCCAAATATAGGCATCATCTCATACAACACTTATTAACCTGAAATACCGGAACCGCAAATGCAATATTGTTGATCCAAACCCCACCGCATCAGTGAACCGGTGTGTAAATTTTATTTTTAAGCCAATTAATTATCCTAACTCAAATTTTAGTGATTATTAGACCTAATTCAATTTTATTAAGTTACCACTCCTAAGTCAAATTTTAGTTCATTAGTTATAAGGGAAACCATTATTCAAAACTAAGATTTGCGGGGCTAATATTATTTATTCCAACATTGACGGTGCAAGATCGATCATGTGCTCATACCAAGATTAGAGGAGGAGCCGCAGTTGGAGGAGCTAGGGCGAGAAGTGGCGCTGGAGCGGTAGACACAACTGCAGTTGAGGAGCTAGGGCGAAGTGGCGCGAGTTGGAGGAGCTAGGGCGAAGTGGCGCTGGAGCGGTAGATACTGTGCAGTGAGGAGCTAGGGCAGGAAGTGGCGCTTGAGCGGTAGACACAAAGTCTGCGGTGAGGGATGTCTCGGCTCAATTTATATGAAGCGCAGAAATACAGACGGTTCTATTTCGTAACCGCGTGATAATCAATATCGCGCAGCGGTTCTTAAATAGAACCGCTCATGTAACATCGCACGGTTCTATATCCGAACCGCCAGCGATATTGATTATCGCTGCACGGTTCTCAAATAGAACCGTCTCGTGATAGGCCTTCGCGCGCAAATAAAGCCTCAGACAGACCCAACACAGACGGTTCCTTAGGAACCGTCTGTGATGGGCTGTCTGCTATAGACTCTTTTGTAGTAGTGGCACCTCCTCATCTCCACCCGACTGGGACCAAAGCAAAGTTGGTATGAGTGCCAACCCAAAGCCGGTCTGACCGCTTGCCACCTAACAACAACACTGAAATCTGCTCAAAGTCAAAACCAAACTCAAACAACAACAATTATTGCATCAAAGTCAATATGCTCATCACAAGCCATAGGGTGACCATGGTCTCACAGGGAGTAGATTGTATTGTATGCCATGCTGTTGCAAGTTTGCACCTGGTTGGATAGCACTGGATGTATTCTAGTGTTGTTTCTTGACCTCTGGTGTTGCACTCTTGTCGTTGGATGTTGGTGTAGTGCTTTTGATATATCAATTGCTAATTGGATCTAACTAGCTTTTTATTAGCAGCTAGCTAGTAATCCAAACAAGCCTACATGCATGTATTATATGCTTACTAAGATATGGTGTTTGTTGTCAGAGATTGGTTGGTTCATACTTAATAAGCAAAAGTTGAGATTACACGGAGGCTTGCAATGTGATCTTGTTAGGCTTGCAACTTGACATAAACTTATGGCTACATAGTTAGGTTTAACATGTCACTTTAGTTAACTAGAACTAGAAATCGATCAAGTGTTCATTTGGTGAGATCCAATGAGGTGTGACACCAAGTAAGACACTCTCCTACATTATTGTTGGTTGCATATATAAACATGTTGGTGATGCCAATTGTCAAAGCTAAAGATCTCTAGAAGCTTAAAAGGTTGAGCTTTTTGCTACTTGTTTGATCGGCACGATCGAGATGAACATTACATGGGGAATGCTGCCTTATGCATGAAAGAAAGCAACGGTTAATTGGCGGCTCTTGTTTATAGCTTTGACAAAGTTGACAGAATGGACGGTGCAAACATCGTCATCGAACCAGACTAATCGCCATAGCTAGAGCTTGTTAGCTACGTACGTACTCCATCCTAGTTAGGGTTGCTAAATTCGTCAAACGTGCTGGTTATGCACATGTTTGTTGCTTTCGTACCATGGACCTTAAGTTGGCTAGCTAGCTTCTCTCAGAAGCTAATGGAGATGGATATATTCATCTTCCTAATATAAAAGAGCGCTTAAACCTTCCCGAAAGATTAATTGGTCAGATAAATTTAGAGGAGTTGCGGGCGCAAAACTAAAATGTAGCCGGTCCAAAGCTAATATGTCAGGTTGTGCACGGCCTCCTCCCACGCACGCCGGTACCAGGGAGAGGTCTGTCTAGTGGTGCACCAGATAGAGCTAGTGCGCTAGGCAGGGGCGGGGCCAGACTTGGGTCGAGATATGGGCTGAGCTAGTTCCTTTTTTTTTTTTTGCTTAAAACTGGAGATGCATGAATAATTCAGATCCGTCGATACGTAGATAATCATTTTTTTTGTTCTTACATGTATACGTGGATACCTGCGATGAGTTGTAACACTTTGGGTATAAAATTCGCTCAACACCTAACCCATCGTGGGATGACACCTATACGCGCGCTGCCATGGTTACATTCCAATTTATCATCGTTTCGTGTAAAAAAAAGTTCATGCTAGACTTCCAATATAGAGCTAAACCACTAACACAACTCGCCTTCGGCAACGTAGACCACCACCGGTCGGGCTGGGTCCTACATGAGTCGTGTCAATACATGTTACGTAAGAAAGGTTCAGGCACAGTGTACCACTTTCCATGCATGCGCAAGTTTCATGATCGCGTGATGTCAGGCGAGCTAGCTCCAGGTTGAACTTACCTTCGATCCATGCAGAAAAGATAAGGTTTACATGCATCTCTCCTGCTTAAAAACTAAATTTAGTGATTGTTCGTACTCTTCGCCTTCTCCGTGTCCGTTGGATCGATGAGCGAGATACCAACAGTTCAAATCGCGTCGTTGAGCACTATAACCGCCGATGACCCAACATACTAAGATTATTTATAAAAAAAACCATAACAGAACACACACATCGAACTAGTAGGTCACAACTCGCAAATAATAGGAATATCAGAGTGCACTTAAATAAGCCTTCATTGTCAGAGTTTATTGTGTGCAGAGATCAATCATCAACTGCTCCCACGCGATCGAGCTAGCTAGATCAAGTAGCTGCCCTCACGACCACACACGATTCAAAGGCATCGTCACTAAAGCAAACTAGGCACATGAATTGTCAAACGAGTTAACTTGTACCCCGTGTGTTTCTGCGCATCTTGTCAACAAATCAAAGCCAAACCAAGTACGTGAAAACATAATATAATTTACTTTTATGGGATTTATATTTCTACTTTAGTTTGCTCAGCCTTAAACTACTTGCATGCGTGGAGTACTTCGAGACTAACTAATGTGTTACTATTACGTGCGTACGTGTGCACGATTCAATGCGCGAACTTGCTGACCCGGGTTGGCCGTTGTAGTCACCAGGGCGGACCTAACCAAGTTCTGAGTAGGAGACTGGACATCCACTTAAATTTTAGTTTTTAATAAAATAGTCTAATGTTTGATTACTTGTGCTCTTGTTCAGTCCCCGATTTAATTTTTTTATTATGTGAGAGTGACAGTCCGTGCATTTACATAGACTTTGACCGAACATATATTCATTTGTAACCTAGCTAGTAGTACCTTTTGACGTGTTTGTAACCTTAATATATATATATATATATATCTCTCTCTACAATAATTTACTCGATACACTATACTTGCACACAACTACTAGCTAGCTAGTATCTGTTAAGCCTATGGCTGGGCTTTTTTTTTTTGGGGGTAGATTCAGCAGTAGTGTATAAGCATCAACTTCTACACATAGTAGTTTTTAATTTGCTGCCCTGCGTGCCCTTTCCATCAAAATTAAATAATTAATTAGGGGAGCAGTCTAGCCCCTAGCCCCTTGCTAAAACTGTAGGATGTGGCTCTTTTGGTTACAAATTAAATTAGCGTGAAAAGGAAGATATTTCTAAAAGGTGGACCCCACATAGATTGCCAGGGCCCACACAGATACGCATCACGTGCTGAGATTTAGTCGAACCAGATGACCGAGCAAGACTTCTCTTGTCTCTAGAAACACGGTGAATGATTAATCATATGCTATACTTAGTATCAAGTTAATGACTCCATAAACCCTATTAGCATAATAGTGTAATTAAGGCACAGATCTAGTGATCAATATGTTTGAAGTCCCCCTTGATATCCCCTAGCTCGATGTGTAAGCCATATGATTAATTAATTAGTCGCACCAGTAAAACTACGTCTCCTTTTAAGGACATTGGACTCTAACTACTCCCTCCGGTCTTTTTTTATCTGAAGCTTTTTTTTTTTACTTTTTACTGTCTCTGAGAGGTGACTTTCACCGCTATTTTTTATAGTTTTACATTAAAATGTATTAATAAAATTGTAGTATTATGCAAGTATTTTTAACGATAAATCTAATAATATAATTTTTATATAGTTAATCTAGATAATTTTAAATCTATTGACGGTCAAACTTTAGCCAAAACAGCACATATTCTAGGAAGTCAAATAAAATGAACCGGGAGAATATCTTTTGGGGACAACTACTGCCGGCACAAGACTTACATAATATTAAGGTTGTAATTTAATTTGAAGTAGGCTTAATTAGGCAATGCTGGATTAACAGCACACGTCAAATTAAGGTCACAACTCGCCGGCCTTACCATTAATTATTTCATGCACATACAATGGGCCGCTAGTTGTTATATTGTACACACTTTGTTGTGCAGGTAGGTTTTCTTTGCCTCTCTGATTCGTCACTAATTAAATCACGCAAGGATTCACACTAGTCGTTTGGCGTGCCTTGTCCGTTCAATATATATCGCTCTCTGGCTGGCAATTAATTAGCATGTGTCTGCGTCTTGTGGAAAAAGGAAAAGATTTTGTGTTGATTTGATCCTACCATATATTGGTATATTCTCTCGACAGTGATTAGTATTTCATTTTGCAGCTGATGTGAAAAGTTAGCATCATAATGTTCAAAGATGCCAGCAATGACAGACCTAAACACTGGACAATTATCAGGTGGTTTGGCTGCTGGCCAAAGCAGAAGCAAGTTAAGGGCATGAACTGCAGGTGCAGCTGCCTTAGACCCAACTTTTAGGGTTGGTTCTGATGGCATCTAGCTTTTGACTAGAGCACACTTGCGGGCTACATTGGTAGTTCACAGGTCATGACGAATTCTGTGAATCTGCAAGGTCTCTCACCCAATCATTTGGGCTTTAGTGCAGGGATCCTGAGTACTCGCACTCCCCTTACCCCTCCCATTATCATTTGAGCATGCATGCATATATACTACATCAACATAAGAATGAACCCGCACACAAAAGACAATAAAGACAATAGAGATACCCACTTATCGTGAGTAGTAGTCATTGTCAGAGTTTGATCGTAGACCAACTCACAGGTTAGTTATTTTCATTCAGTGAATGCTCGGTCGCTCTCTGCCACACATGGACGTCTTTCGCGCCACTACTTATATTTGGTCAAAAGGAGTTAGAAAGTAATAACATAGCCACCCATATGTAGCTTGACACCACAAGTGATATATGTCCATGTTTGCATAACTAGATCATGAAAATAGCAAGCACCAAGTGGTGCTTGATAGGACCCTTCGGAATGATACACAGCTATCTACTAGCTTATCAACTAAAAATCCCATAGCTATAAGATATTCTACATTTATGTTAATTTTGAAATTTATCACCAGATTAAAGTTGCACACCATGTGCCAACGGTTTGTGTGTTGCCATAGCTAAGGAAAAGCATAACAAGTTACTTTTTTTTGTTGGTAAACAACAAGTTGTGCACAAAAGTTAGAGAACGCAAGTGGTTCGTTTCGGCCGATTCCTTTGGCCCCTAAGTAGTAAGATGGATCCGTCTCTTCTATAGGTAGGAGTTATGGGCTAAAGATTTTCTGTTGAGTACTACGTGTTGTAGTCCCTCCCTCTTCATCGACACATGTTGTCTTCTTCCTATTTGACGGCCTTAACTACGATGATTTCCCGCAACTTCTTCTTCGACGGCAGACAACTTCGTGAACGACTATTCACATGGCACTCCTCGTCGGTCCTTTCTCCAGCTTGAGCATCCTTGTCGGCTTCTACTCCGGTCTGAGTGTCCACGATGCTCCCGTTCTGATTGTGGAAGATGTTAGAGTACATGTCTTGTACAACAAGTTTATTAGAGATAGAATAAGACTCGGTTAGGATTTGTATCCGATATGGTATCTTCAATATCTCGAATAGATTGACTTATCTCCAAATCATTTTGTACTCGATATATATACCCCCAAGACTTAAGCAATATATCCAACAATTATTCCCACTGTTCTATCTTCCCACTTTGCAAAGTCTAACAGTGCATAAATAATCATCAACACTGCATTACAAAGATGCCAATTCGGCATTGCGGGATATAGGATGTGAACTCAACTGGCCATTGGGCAAAGTGGCAATTAATAACGAGGTTTTTGCAACACATCCGTTACGTTGTTAAGTATACTAAGAGAGAGAGAAAATGATGAAAGCTTTAAATAGTGGTGATCTCGCATGTGGACCTATCTACTTGAACCATTCGGCCGGGACGATTAGTACTATATCTATTGGTGGTTCTGATGTGAGGATCTCCTTAAAGAAAATTCATTAAATTATAATAACGATGCGTTGAAAAAATCTAAATCAAAGTCAATGTACAATTAATACTACCTTTGTCAGCAAATACTTGTCGTATCAAAATTTTCTTTCATAATATTTGGCACTCTATTTTGCCCCAACTAAGCACATCCTCGTAGCTTGTGCAAGTCTACTTCATCCACACAATCCAAATTAATAAATTTGGAACCACCGGTCCTTTGAGTTAGTTACGAGGAGTAATTTTGTCATGTCTATATTATATCTACTGACAACCGGTGGTATTCAAGGTGTCTTTTTCATTTTGAAGATCTAGAAAATTCCACAATAGTCCTTAAATTATGGAAAAAATTCTAAAATTTCTCTCATTAATCGAGAGAGAAAAAAAAGATACACACTACTTATTTTGATGTGACAGATTATAACGGTGTAGATTAATAATGTATAGATATTATATCTATCACAATTATTTAATAGATGCAACTATATTATCAAAATACAGTGAAGTTATATAACAAATAGAATGCAAAAATCCGCTAGCTATATTCAAGAAATGATTACTGAATATGAGTACACTGGTCAAAGCGACAAGTATTCACGGACTGAGGGTGAGGGGTACAAGCACTATAGCAACTCATCTCCCTGCCATGCTCCTGCTCCAAAAGCACGTGACGCCGGAAGGAGTGAAGTACGCGGCATATGTATGTAGTGGGACATGGCCCCACAGGTCATGCCCTCCCCAGGAGCTGACACGTCAACAGGAGGCCCCACGGGCCGAAAGCCCATATGGGATGGGACAAATGTCAAGCCGGCCACGTGGGGCGTGGGCCCCTCCAGTCCACCTCCGCGCCATCCTAAGGCCGGGCCGCACCGGCGATCGCTCCCCGGCCACCTTCGCCGCCAAGTCCGGTGCAATGCATGCATACATAAACAGCATCTCTCTCTCTCTCTCTCTCTCATCAGCTTGTTCTGTCAGTGCGCACGTCGAACGGAGACTCGGATCCTATGGGTTACTATAATCCTATGTATGAACAGTGTGTTGAGACGAGATCAGCAGTTCTATGCGGCCTGCTAGCCGTAGCAACAGTGAAATATGTATCATTAATTATTGGTATCGTATATGGACGTTTACACATCAGACTACTCTCATTGGCTGAGTTGGCTTGTCAGTTGCTCAACATATCAATGTACAGAAGAAGAAAAGATGTTCTTAGCAGTTTTGTATGTAAATATTTTTGTACTGCTAGTGTAGTACCATTCATTCATAGCCCGAGCCGAGTAGCTTGCGTATGTTCAGGTGACTGTTGATGAGGATTTGTGTGGACGACGCTGGCACAACGATGCGTCGTAACAAAAGTGGTCGTTGCCAACACGATCGATTCCAACCATTCTTGGTGTCGTGGTTGGCCCCCAACTTGGAGCCCACGGTGGCCGTGTTTTGGAAGCAAGCTAGCTGTGGAGGACCCACATGGCATTGGCTACGCGCAAGTGTTTTTTTTTCCCCGAGGATTATCAGGAAGACTGTGTATCTATCATGACACTTACATATACGCGATCTGTACATCTCGGTGAGTGGTCAACTATATAATATCAGGGACAGCTCGTGGTGTACTCTTAACCTACTCAGTTTAGTCGTACTCAGGCAGACTACCGTTAACCGGTAATTCGACATTCGACAAGTAGCAAGTAGGTAAGCAAGTCTCATTAGCATATTCTAAATTTTAGTTCTGGGTTCGCCGCTGTATAGCTTGTTACGTGATTTACATTCCGATTCTGAACCTATTTTGCATAGGGCACAAGATGGGAATAGAGGATGGGAGCCGTTCCCGCCATGTGAGGAGAGAAGAATCTCTCTTGTGGAGTCTGCCTACCAGGCAGCCGGCTAATCAATGGTCGAAGTGGTCTCTGCCCTGATGATGACTGTGGGCCTCGCGTGCTTTGTGTTCGAGTTCGACCAAACCACTTTGGTTCCATTCCGATGCGTTGCCGTCTGCGAATGCCCTTCGTGTCGGTTTCAATCCTGCTCTTTTCTGATACCAACACCAAGCTAGCTAGATGGACAAGCTATACGAGTGTTAATTTGAGAGCTAGCAATACGAGTGTTAATTTGAGCTTGCTAGTTGCTGCTTTTCCAACTACTGTACGGTACACTTAATTTAATACATAATATTTATTCTTTTTTATTTAATAATTTAGATTAGTTATGATTTAGTCATACTACACCTGGTAGTATGAGTAGTAGAATTATAAAAATGATATAATTGTAAATGTCCATGCAGGGATCACAAGACACGATATTAATATTTTGAACCATAGTTGAAAAAGTCTATAACACCCGCACGAAAAAATTATAAATACAAAGTGTCGGACCCGGATTTTCTAATCTCGAATCCTCTGCGAATAACTGTGCTATTCCCTGGATCAGTAGATAGCACTCACGGATACATCACTGAATCATTTCATACATGACGTAAAACTATACCATTCAATAATTTACCACATCAGAGTTTACATAGGCCGCATCGGGTCAAGTTTTACAATAAAGGCCGAACAGACCAAAAGATTACATCACAAAAGTAGCGGAAGCGACAACAGAAGCAAAAAGGGTGAGAGCACATCTCTCCACAGGCAAGCGACTGGGGAAACCTGTGTACATCCGATATTACCCAAAAACTCAGATAATATAGGATGCACCCAGGTATCAGCGGAGTCAGCTAGACTGGGGCGAGACTAGAACAACTAAGAACTAAACTACGCTTCAAGAACTCCTGGGTCTTCAGACATCTGGTTCATCGTAGTAGTCAAAATCTCCAAAATTTCCTGCTTCTGAGGGTTTGGGGGAAAGAGCGAGAATGAGCACAACCACCGTGCTCGCGAGCCAACACACAATATGCAATAGTATACATGTAAGGCTTAACAAGGATGGCTCAGGTTTTTTTTATTTGCTAAAGCAACATTTTCAATTATCATAATTACAAGTCCTATGACTTAGCATTTTAAACAAATTGTATTTTCATTAAAGAGAATAAGTGCAATTATTAAATAACAGTAGAGGTTACCTCCACTTCATGCTTAATTTTGATAGCGGTTACTTCCACCGATTATCAACACTGGGTAAGGTTACCCAGGAAAAATCCAAAACAAGGGCTAGATGAGCCCACCACATTTTCATTCCACCCATAAAGGTTTTTGAAATAGAGCTAACTCATGTTAAGTTCTCATGTCCGCCTTTGATCGTAGGCGCGGCTGTTTAAACAGTTTAGACTCTGCAGAGGTTGTACACTGCACCCACAAGAGATAATCATACTCGTTACTCCACATGATTCCTTAGTCATGTAGTTGAGCGATCGTCACAGTAACGTTTCAAACTACCTTGCCCCTTCCGTCATCTCACCCCTATGGCCAATTCCATAAGTTGTGCGGGATGCTTACCACAACGACCAGCGCAGCTGGCCCCGGCCACAACGACTAGCGCAGTTGATAACTTCACCGTTTTTGGTGTCTCATTCAAGCTAGCATATGTCCTGCCGCTTGCACACTTCTAAACACCAGGTGTGGGATGACATTCAGGATTCAATAATTTTACTAAGCCAAGTTGCACTTTGCAGACTTGCGGTTGTACTTGTTTTACACAGGAGGTCATGACAAGATTAAGTCCTTAATTCATCTAGACGGTTCATACCATATACCAACCATTCTCGTGCTACATCCGCACCTACCACTCTTTCCATCCGTCCAGATGTGGTACTAGCAAGTTGTTTAGGGTTTTGGGGAGGAAAACCAATTAACGCAACACATCAGTCATCTACATCCAATGACTGCCCAAAACCATTTTTCATGTTTAAAGGATGATGATTGGGACATTTATTGTCCCAGTACTTAAACAAGACTAGCATGTCGCTTAAGTACAACCTATACTAGTATTTACCATATATTTACTAGGGTGACAAAGAATATTGTATTCGATTTATCAAAGGATGGCTTAATAAGTAATTAATAAGCAAATGGGTATTTAACTACCTTAAGCTTTAACATACATTTGATTACAAAAGTAAAGCATGCAACTTTGATATTTTAAATAAACATAGTTTGCATAAAATGTAGGCTCATAATGATCAAAATATTGACTCGCCTTGGTTAAAGGCAGCGGGGTCTTGATATTCTTGAGCTTGATCGAAGTTGAGGTCTCCGGCGTCTTCGAATCCTAATCGGACGAAAGTACCGGAAAAAGACACAACAGCAAAGAGAGCAAATAAATACCAAACTCAAAAATAAATGAACTCCAAAATGAACAAGACCAGCGCCGTTAGCAAGATCTTGATTTTAGAAACTGGTTTCATAATTTTTGGAGTTATAAAGAAAAAGATATAATTTTTTGAAGCTTTTCAACAGTTTTTTTCAAATAAAAACTAAATTAGAAAAAAATAGAAAATCCATGGAGCCGACACGTGGCAGCACTGCTCTCGGTCCATGGCACTATAGCGGTGGACCGAGTTCACGCACGCCGTCCACGGTCCACGTATCGATGATGGGGGGCCCACTGCCGGCGACATGTCGGGTGGGGCCCACCTGTCAGCGGGCGGCGTGGTTAAAAACGTCGGCGTCGTGCGAGGCGCATGACGCCTCGCATTCTCCGTGGGAGGGGAAAAAGGGGAGGAGAGGGGCGGCGGGCGACGACGGCGCCGGAGGAAGGAGCGGCCGGGCGCGGGCGGCGGCGAGGCGAGGCGGGCAATGCGCGATCGAGGTGGAGGAGGAAGCGGCCGCGCCGCCACGGCAGCTCAACGAGGCGGCGGAGGGGAGGCACCGAGGTGGGGCCGGAGCCGGAGACGAGGGAGGAAGCCGGTGGCGACAACAGCTCGGGCGCGGGAGGAGGAGGCGAGGGCGACAAAGCCGAGGCTCGGGAGGGGGCGGTGGAGTGGAAGGGGGAGGAAGGGAGGGCGGCCCGGCTTCTTATAGCCGGCGGGCGAGGAGGAGGGCAAGAGGGAGTAGGCGTGCGGTCCGAGGCGGCCGGAGGTGACCGGGCGAAGGTAGGGGTGGCAGAGGGGGGAGGAGGAAACTTGTTGGCGCGGAGGGCGGTGATGGGACTGGGCGAGGAGAGAGCAGGCGTGGGCGGAGGCGTGCGCGCGCGGGCGAGGGGACGGATCGTCGACCGTCGGCGGCAGAAGGGGAGAGCAGGCGCTCGAATTGGGGGAGAGGGGCGGTGGCGTGCTGCTGGTGGCAAGGGGGGGGGGAGCCAACGATTGGCTAGACTGGGCGGTGACGTGTGCACGGGACGGCAAGAGCAACGCGCAAACGATTGGCTAGACTGGGCGGTGACGTGTGCACGGGACGGCAAGAGCAACGCGCAAACCGAGGTAAGAACGAAGAACTGGAGATTTCTTTTGGAATTTTTGCAAACTTTTGATTTTTTTTTTGATTTGTTTTTACAAAAACAGGATGTTACACAAAGAAACATCTACTATATATTTCATAAATCAATTATCAGATTTAATTTATACTACCACAATACAACCTTATACTACCGATGTAATCTACCGTAAAATTTCTCCTTTTGTCCATGCTGATTGCTGCCTGGTTAATTGCTTTCCGTTGCAATGTAGTACGTGTGAGCTGGGTTTCGGTTTCCCGTGTGCTCTGGACTCCGAGACGTCCACAGAAGCTGGCTGCCGTTGCGTATGTACGTACGAAGCTAGGCTTCCACGTGCGCACGCAAGGCCGGAGCAATTAGGACAGTCCAAGTCGTACCAGAAAAGTGGTCGCAAATGTGTACATCCATATACGTGTTGCCATCAACCAGATGCTATCGGATACGAGAAACCAACTGGTCAGGACCCCTACGATTGAGCTAACCAGAGCATGGAATCCCCCTTCTTAATTATTTGTATCGATCACCATCAGATTCTCGGCGAGCGAGAAGACGATGCAACAGTGCACAAGGGCGGGCGGTTCCATGTTCGAAAGCGAGGCAGCCGGCTCCAACAGCGTACGAACAAGGCACAAGTGTGTAGATGTCGCTGTGGGTTCGGGCGCAGACAACGGCACGCACACCATGTGACTGTGCGAGCGCAAGACTCCCCGGTGACCCAACAGCAGCTTCGGAGAAGATCGATCTCGCCCTTGCCGCGCGATTTCCAAATCAGAAAGCAACGGAGACGACACTTTCCTGGTTACTCCTCGCCGGAGGCTGACAAGTGACAACAACGCAAGCGACCTCAGAATGCGAGGATCGGAACGACGCACACCTGCAAGATCCACGGAGCGCATATATATATATATGTGTGTGTGTGTGTGTGTGTGTGTGTGTGGTCTTTGCCATGGCACCGCTCTCCGAGCCAGCCAGCCAACGCATGGTGCAGTGGAGATCGAATCTGGTGTTCTGATAGGTAAAGAGTCCACAGAAAGAATGCCCTCTCTTTTTTTTCCCCTCGCTGCCATGTGTCTCAATTGGCTTATTAACCGACATTGGCTTATTAACCGACACATAAGAGTAATTTCGGAAGTGGCGGCGCGAGAAAAAAATAATTAGATTTACAATGAAAAGTCTGAAAATGCCCTCAAGAAATCAACGGTGGAATCTGATTTCTATTGTCTGTCTCATGCTACCGGGAAAATGTACCACAAAAATTCTCCTTTTTTCCTTCCCTTGCTGCGCTGTGGTTGTGTCTAGTGTCTCCGTTGGCTTATTAACCGACACATATATGCTACCTGGCACATGCAGACACATGGTTAAGATGGAAGCCAGAAAGAGCAAGAAGACCAGGCTCTAAAAAAGAAACCTTTGCGCCACCAGGAGATGTCTGCATCCAAATGTGCAAGAGAAGCAGCCAGTCCTCTTACGGATTCCACCAAACAGTGCCCAGGATTGGTTGACCACACCACTTACGCTCCCCTCCCCTGCGTGTCCCGTCTGCGTGGCCAGCCTCCTTTAAATCTCCCTCCCACTCCTCCCTCCATCTCCACTCCCCTTTGCTCTCTCTCTCTCTCTCTCTCGTTGCACCCCAACAAGGCAAGAACTCACTAACTACTTTTCTCTCTCTCTATCTTGTTCCAAGTTTCCAAGCTACTTGCCCTCCGCCAACCTGCCAAACTCCATAGATAGATACTTTGGGAGGTTGGGTAGGGTTGGGTTAACCCTGACCTATAAATCAGCAGGAGCTAGCCATGAAGCCATCACTCATGTACTGCTTCAAGCTGCTCCTGCTGCTGACACTCGGCGGGGTCACCATGCATGTGCCCGACACGGACGTGCTTGCCTCCCTCGGGGCGCTGCGCCTCGACGGTCATTTCAGCTTCCACGATGTCTCCGCCGCCGCCCAGGACTTTGGCAATCGGTGCAGCCTCCTGCCGGCAGCCGTGCTCCACCCGGGCTCCGTGTCCGACATCGCCGCGACCGTGAGGCGCGTGTTCTCGCTGGGCAAGCACTCGCCGCTCACCGTCGCGGCGCGCGGGCACGGGCACTCCCTCCTGGGCCAGTCCCAGGCCGCCGGGGGGATCGTCATCAGGATGGAGTCCCTCAGTCGCGCCGGGGTGCAGGTGCACAACGACGGTCCATCACCGTACGTCGATGCTCCGGGAGGAGAGCTCTGGATCAACGTCCTGCATGAGACGCTCAAGTACGGCCTGGCGCCCAAGTCGTGGACCGACTATCTCCATCTCACGGTCGGTGGCACGTTGTCGAATGCCGGGGTCAGCGGGCAGGCGTTCCGGTATGGACCGCAGGTCAGCAATGTCAACCAACTGGAGATTGTGACAGGTCTCAGACAAACCCACAAAGCACATACGATAAGTAGCTACAGCCAGGAGCAAAGAGTAAAATAAATACATAAGCTGATTTGTTTGTCATAACCAACAAATGCAGGAAGAGGAGATGCTGTCACCTGCTCACCTGAGGAGAACTCTGATCTCTTCTATGCTGCTCTTGGCGGCCTGGGCCAGTTTGGGATCATCACAAGAGCTAGGGTTGCTCTTGAACCTGCTCCAAAGATGGTAAATCAGAAGAAAAAAAAAAGCAATTCGATTCTGTCAACTCAAAGGAAATATCGACCATTTGATTCATTTCGATAGCGCATGCGTTCATGTCTTAACTGGATGACACAATGACAGGTAAGGTGGATACGAGTTCTCTACTCGGACTTTGCAAGCTTCACCGAGGACCAGGAGATGCTGATTTCGGCAGAGAAGACCTTTGACTACATCGAAGGGTTTGTGACCATAAACAGGACAGGTATCCTCAACAACTGGAGGACGTCGTTCAAGCCACAGGACCCGGTCCAAGCAAGCCAGTTCCAATCGGATGGAAGAGTGCTATACTGCCTTGAGCTAACGAAGAACTTCAACAATGATGAGGCTGACATCATGGAACAGGTGAGTTAATTGTTCCTCTTTCCATCAGGATGTTGACGTATCAGGAAATTAACAGGAGGACATTAGGCCCAGGTTGTGAGTGGTTTAACCGGTCGTATTTTTGTCTTTACAGGAAGTTGGTGTGCTGTTATCTCGACTCAGATACATATCGTCCACTCTTTTCCACACCGATGTCACATACCTGGAGTTCTTGGACAGGGTGCACTCCTCTGAGCTGGAGCTGAGGGCTCAAGGTCTCTGGGAAGTTCCACACCCGTGGCTGAATCTTCTAATCCCAAGAAGCACAATCCACAGATTTGCGAGGGAAGTCTTCGGCAAGATCCTGAAAGACAGCAACAATGGTCCCATACTGCTTTACCCAGTGAACAGATCAAAGTAACTAACTTGACGAAAACAATTACAGCCTCATGTAAGTTGCATCTAGTTGCAATTTTGGTAACTCAACGGCTCAACACATTCGATGCAGGTGGGACAACAGAACGTCGGTAGTCATACCGGATGAAGAAATCTTCTACCTGGTGGGGCTCCTATCTTCGGCACCGTCGTTCTCTGGTGATGGCAGCGTCGAACATGCAGTGAACCTGAACAACCAAATAGTAGACTTCTGCGACAAGGCCGGTGTTGGGATGAAGCAGTATCTAGCACCCTACACCACGCAGCAGCAGTGGAAAGCCCACTTTGGAGCAAGGTGGGAGACATTTGTACGGAGGAAACACACGTATGATCCCCTAGCAATCCTAGCCCCAGGACAGAGAATATTTCCAAAGGCATCACTACCTATGTCCTTATGACGGTATCTGCTATGAAAAGGCTTTTGTAGCGCATATGTTGTACAGAAATGTAGGTAAAATATTTCTTGTAAAGACAAGATCTACGAAAGGTAGCCTGAAGAGTACAGCATAGCGACGAGTAGTAGCGGAGGATACCTCAAAACAGACTTCAAAGTAGAGCAGCGTGACCTTAACTCTGGGTGTAGCCGATGCAACTTTGGAGGCAATCATTGGAGGATTAGGCTGGTCCAAGTAACAAGACAAGTCCAGCTGTTGTTACAGCATAGAGAAGAGCTGTGCAATACCGCAATGATAAACTAAATTACTAACCAGTGGAACTCATGTTGAGTAGTTTATGTCCAGTTAACGACGGGGCAGAAATTAGAATCAGGGTAGACCCTTGATTAGCAAATAATACAGCCGGCTAGATTATTTTTATGAAACAAGATGTTATGCCTTTAACTGTTCGTGCAAAAACAGTAAAGTCTCTTGTCAACCATATTTTTAAAATAATAATGAAAATTTTCAGAATCCCCTTGACATGTGCATCCAAAACAAACAGTTTGTAGTCTGAATTTGAATTGGAAATAATAAATAACGAGCGGAAATGTAAAGTTGAATGTGAGATAATAGATCTTCCATTGAGTAGAATGGCATGTCAACCTTTTGTAAGATATACAAACAAGTGGCATCCTTGTCAAAAAAAACGAATAGGTGGCATCAAAAGAATGGAACAGGAACCAATGTAACGTAAAAGTGCAAAGTTCCCCTGACGAGGTAACAGAAAAAGAAATGTCATATAAGCTGGGCAAACCACACAACGAAGTATGCAATGCTCCTGCATTATACATATAGCAATCAATCATGAGGTGCTACTGTACCATAATTATCTTGTCAGTAGCAACGTAAAAACAACTAAGACAAAACTTTTGCTTTTTTAATGGAAATAGCAATTCTGATTTAGCATTTTAGAAGTGAAAAAAATGCCATGAAGCATTAGAGGACAGTAGGTAGGTAAGGTATCAGCAGAACAACTACAGAAAGTGAAATCCCTAGGATGATTTGAGGCCATACATAGAGTTGACACATGATTTAACTGAGACACATTGGTACATGCAGAGCCTAGTGGAAACTGGGAACAGTTGATGGAAGAACATGCCGTAGAGAAGAGCAAGAAAAGGAAAGGAAAAAAAATTGCGAGTGAGCAGTTCCATATAGCTCATGGAAGGTGCAAAAGCCTAGTGTTACTTCCTCCGATTAAATCTTGGAAGGAAAAGGTTCAGTGTAATACAAGACTAAGTGCACAGTTGAGCTAGAATCGAAATGAAAAGTTAAGCTACCCACTAGTGCTATCCCAAAACAAAGTGAATATAACAGCACCAAAACAAAGAATTAAGGTTCTAAAAGCATTTGCAACTGTGGTGAAAATATATGTACTGATCTAATCAATACTACTGACAAAACCATGTAAGGTTCATGTCTAGATGTACACATACCGACCTAAATCTGCCTTTATCATTTTAGACTGAATCAGACGCGGTGATCCATTTTGACACCTATCAGCAGCAGCGTCACCCGTCAATGACTATTGCACACTACATGTGGATGTTAGCAAGATGGCCATCACTGTTGTGTTCATCTAAAAATCATAACTCTTATCTATTCTGTTTCTTATTGCCTGCATATATACACTAGCTGACAGTGGTGCATCAAGGAGAGAAGAAAATGTGCTTCCAGACTAAATATTGCAGAAGCCGAGAGACAGCCGCATCTCCTACCATTCAATTCCAGCTTATATACTATTGGTTACGAATTAGGTGGAAAAAATATGTATGTCACTCTTGTACTAGTTGATGGTATGTCAAGCATGCCAAACAATAAGCTGATTAAAGACTTGGAATATGGGTCAGTGACCTGAAATTACTGCTGATTGACCTCATTTCCACAGCCAGAAAGTCCAATTCACCCTGTCCTTGTAAGATCAACCATTCATTCAACCGGGACGTTATATATCATCAAACATCAGAAATTATGCAATTGTTTCAAAGCCCATGCCTCAACTTCACATGCGCGATGTCCTGATACGCAACACTGGTACCAAACGTCGAAGGATGGCACAATTTGGTCAATTACAGAGTTGGGGGATCAAAGCTCAACAAGCTCAGGTACCCGAAAAGAGAAAGAAATAAAAAACAATTCACCGCTGCGATTATACAGTTCTAGTGTTTTACCCACCCTCACGGCCGCATGTTACATTTGCACCATGATTTGCCCAATCCAACCTTTTCTATTAGCAAAATTCCACACAGATACTAACGCGAAAGCCCTATCGCACGCCATAGATCGGCCATAACGCATGCATGATAGGATACATCAAAGGTAAGAGGAAGCCATGATGCGTGGATCAGAACAGTTAGGGAGGGGGTGCGAACTGGGGGAGGAGATGACGAGGAAGAGAGCTCACGTTGTGTTCGACGAAACGTCGAGGAGAGAGGACGAGCGAGAGAGGCTGCGCTGCGCGGGGAGGAGGAGGGTCCTTCGGGAGGAAGGCGTCGCCGCCTTTTGGAACGGCGCACGCGCTGAGTTTTATATGGGCCTCGTCTTTCCGGGCTAGTGGTCCACGTACATAGTGGAGTGGGCCCCCTTTTACGTTTGGAGTCTAGTGGGCTTTGTTTTTCGTTCTTAAAAGACGCGTTTTTTTCTAAATCTATTTAGGAAAAGTACAGTTTTAGTTTTTGTCTCTCTCTCTCTCTCTCTCTCTCTCTTTTTGGTTTTGCACTCATGGCAAACTTATGTGTCTATCTACATGCAGGATTCCTCTAAAACAATCTACATGTAGTACCCGTTTGTAATTTGAAGGGTAAAAATATTTTTTGGAACAACTAACTGAAGATTGTTATTTTGCCATATTGAGATTGGCAAATCATCGTAGTGGTGGATTACCGAGGTCTATCAATTCACTTGTTAGCCACCACTGTGCTACGGCACAGCAATGCCTACTTGGACACAGGAAACCCGGGAGGGGGGAACAAGAGGTGCGCTCGTGGCGATGAGAGGGTGGAATCTCTCTGCACAAGAAGAGATTTTATATATATTGAATATAGATATCAAACAATGTCCCTTTTTACATTTGCACAGGGGCTAAGCTTGTATCATCTTCTCACTATATGGAACCTCCTTGTTGCTGTCTATTCGACGAATGTACGGCGGCGAGGAGAGCACCTCCGATCCCCGGCCCATCCTCCGTCACCCTCAGCGTCACGTTCCGCGCCACCTCCTCCCCCAGGATCTCCACCAGGGCTTCGTCCAGGTACTCCCTCAACACAGGGTACCCCTGGTACAGCCCGCCCTCGATCGCCACCACGGTCCTCTTCGTCTGCCCTCTCGTTCTCCCGCTCGAGGCCGCGCCGCTCCCGTCCCGCCCGAGCTTTTTCAGTATCCCCGCTATGCCAGCTGCGGCTAGACGAGCAGCTCTGCGGGTGACGATGTCGCAAACTTTCACGACAAGCCTTCGAGTTTTCAGAGGGGCGTCGGGGATCTGGAATGGAAACAATCAAGTGCATGCCTTGGAAAAACTGAAGTCGGAGCAAAAGCACAGGGGATTGTTGTAGGAGAAACTCTGCAAGTATAAATGTGGTCTGAGAAAGCAAACCTTCAGATGTTCTCGCAGTATCCGTCTGACTTCACTCAGATCTGGTGAATCGTCCCCGCGAATTGCAGCCAGAAATGGTGTGCTGGATTACAAAAGGGAATCGGAAAACACATTACAATTATTACTAGTTTTTGGTGGGTAAGCTTTGATTAGGAACTCGTGTAGATCAAGACAATCGGCCAACTGAAAATTTCCCTTAGAAGGATGGGGTTGGAAATGCCAGGAGATCCAAGATTTAGAAATATTGCAGTAAAATATGCAGCTCAGCTGCATGGTTTCGAGGACTCGGTTAAGCAGATAAGCACCAGTACATAGCATAGGAGCTGCAGAAATCTTACCAGAAATATCCAAAAGAATCAAGCAAATTCAAGAACAAAGAATCAGGTCCGAAAGTGCTAACTAGAAACCAGTCATTCCTATGATACTTGATAAACTAGCATGGATTCTATTCTCTTTTCCACAAAAAATAATAATTTGGAAGAAACAAGCATTGCAAGTATGAATATACCTCAAAACGAAAGGAGTTGATAGACTATCAGCAGCATCACCAAAAACATCTGATTCTTGAGACATTCTATAGAGCACCAGTCTTGCAATTTCCCCAAGATACATCCCTGAGATCATTTTCTCAAAGCCCTGTATATTGACAATGGTGACTCATAATTTTCAGCCTATTAACCAACATACGAAGATGCCACAAGAAATTTTTACACGGCTTACTACCTGATCATTGCGATTTTGTGTCTCATCGTCCAAAGAGATGTCATAAGTAGTTCTTGGCAAATGTGATGACCAGAAATTCCCCCATTCCATGTTTACTACCTGATGAATGGAAGTTTTATGGTAGGTAGGACATGAGCATCATAGATCCTTTTTCCACAGGAACATCTAATCAGATAAAGCAAACCAGCTACAGAAAAAGCAGAAAATAAGATACCATGCCTCCAGAGTTCGTAAGAAGACCCTGACACTTAATAATTGCATCAGTGCGTTCAATATAGCAAGCATTGGTGCCAGCTCCAATGATCACAGCAGCCACTGTATCCTCATCATAATAATGTCCTAGAGCTAATGTCCCCACAGTATCATTAACCTAAGTAAAATAACATAAAAGATAATAGTTTAAAAGGCACTGATGTTAATATACATATTAACAAATAGACAAGTAGCCCAGCAGAACATGCTTGTTAGGATATATTATGGGGGTTTTTTTAGGGTAGCTCTGTAAATGAATGAAATATCTGGTATGAAAAGCAAATTTGCATAATTTGCTAAACGAAATCAATACTCAGCAATCCTAAAGTACAAAACAAAAGGAGGAAGTTTGTTGGTTTCATATTTTGAATCATGTTGAATTTGGCAAAAGGATATTACATGGTTACATGATACCAAGAGAATACTAGCATGAAGGATTATTCAACTTAGTGTTTCTGTTTCACATTTAAACATGCAAAAAGTCCATTTTACACCCCTGAACTCTTCCGAAAGTTCGGAAATTAACTCTAAACTACAAAACCGAACACCCGACACCCTCGAACTCTCAAAACCGTTTACACCCTAAACCACCCGGTTTTGACTGAGGTGATATCTACATGTTTCAGTTACATCTGAATCACCTAGTCATCCATATGAATTAGAGAAAAAATAAAAAAGGTTGATAGGGCCCACATGTCATCCACTAAAACAATCTTCTTCCTCTGTCTTGTGAATCACCTCCGAGATCTGGCGTCGCCGTCTCTCTCTCTCTCTCTTTTCCCTCCCCCCCTTCATCAGGCCTCCTCCAGATCCGACCGCCGCTCCCGGCGACCATCGCAAAGATGACACAGCCCTCGACAGTCGTCCCCTGGATCCCGGTGGAGGTGGCGCGGCTCGCGGCCGGGGGAGGCAGCGGCGTGGTGCGGCCAGGGGAGGTGGCGGCGTGGCTCTCCACCAGAGACGGCTCGCAGCCGAGGGAGGCAGCGGTGCGGCTGTCGGCCGATGGAGGTGGTGTGGCTCGCGGCCGGGGAAGGCAGCTACATAGAACCCAATCGGAGGCGGCGCACAACCGAGGGAGGCGGGTGGTGCGGCTACGATCGAGGGAGGCAGGCGACACAGGTCACGACCAGGGGACGCGATGGCACGGCTATTGGACGATGGAGGAGACGGCACGGATCCCAGCAACCGTCATAGAGATGGTGCAGCTCCTGGCGTCATCTTTGGCCTTCTCCTCTTTCCTCATCGGCTAGCCACGAAGAGAAGGAGAGTGCCATGAAGAGCTCGCTGTCGGTGCTCAGGGAGGAAGACAAAAAGAAATTATGAAGGAGAAGGAAAAGAAGAAAAGGAAATGAAATGAAATGAAAGAAAAAATTTCCACGTGATTCCAACTAGGATCCACGTGGACGACACATCGGCAATCCCTTGCCAACATAGCGTCAAGTCAGCCCAAAACCGCCAATTCCGGTGCCATGCCAGCACCACGTCAAACAAAACCACCCCAGTTTGGGTTGAGGAGGGTAAAGTGGACGGTTTTGCGAGTTGAGTGTGGGTCGGGTCTCCGGTTTTGTAGTTCAGAATTGATTTCTGAACTTTCGGAAGAGTTCAGGGATGTAAAATGGATATTTTCCTTTTTAAGTTTCATCACCCTACCCCCAAAAAGAAATGGCATGTGCATGGCCACCTAAATCATAAGCAACACTTCAGCCACTTTTTCTTCGTTTTGCCATACTTTATTAACTTTATCTCTCCTCTCTTCCTACGATGTATTACAACACACAAAGACCAGGGCTTAAAAGCAATCTCACAACTATTAACTAAATATTTTTGGATACATAAGCAGCAGCTAGGAGATAATCCTTCAGTTATCCCTTATAACTTCCTAAACTTTACTCATCATCTTCTGAATCCATTATTTATTGACAATGTATTTACGCAGAAAGTAAGGTGTCCACATTAATAGTGGCAAGCACTAAATAATGGTGTTTCAAGCAACCAAATGTAGTTCTCAATGAAATAAAGGATAAAAGTAATTATTTGAGTGTTAAGCCAACAAAAGTTGGGAAAGACCTACCAGTACAGTGACTCGCACATTTAATCCACACCTAGCAAGCGCTTCATTTAAACACTGAGCAACATCTTTCCCAACCTGAGGTTCCATCATTCGCATTAGCAAGTGTTTAATAATTTGCATGTCAAATTGAAGCAGAAAAGTATTCATACACCAAAACAAAGTAATATGAGCGTCCTTTCAAAAGAAATATAGTTGGGTTAAAAAGTTGAGAAATGAAGGGCTAATTACAGGCACATTCTTACGCCCATAACAAATATCTTTCATACTAGAAAAACATGGCAAGTTTACATGTCTAAGTACCATGCTCACTTTCTATACATGAAATAATATACCACTTTATCAAAATAATTTATCAATCTACTCAGGATCATCAAGACAGCGTTAGCAATTTTGAAAATTTACGATATTTACCAATACTACAACTTTTTCAGTTACATATACTAATTGAATAACATGGAAAATTGGAAATCAGATTCGCGGAAGGTATAACTGTGCAAGAAAATAATATTGACTTACCGTGTCTCCAATTGAAAATCCTTTAGTCCACCTAATTAATGACCCTGAAGACACTGAATTTTGTCTAACAGGGAAAGAAAATGTAAAACCAAGTGCCATTTTATCATCTTCTCCATCTTCTCTTTCAACAAAATTCTTTTGTGCCAAGGCAACAAAGTTGAATAAATCCTGTAATTGGCATATAACTCAGCGACATGTACTCAAAACATATGTTACAAAATGGAGATAATACGATTAAACAAGTACCTCAGTTGTACCATTGGTCAATTCCTCAGGGATGGGTTGATGTTCAACCTTCCGATTGATGATTACAGACCCCGCACCAACTTCTACTCTCAAGACTCTTAAGTTTGTTCCTCCAAGATCAATGGCATAATAAGCACCTTCTTCATTTCTGTTCAAGTGCATGACCAGAGCCAATTTAGTATGGTTGTTCCATAAACATATGTTTCAAGTGCATTGTCAATAACTTCTCCATTGATCATGGTATGTGTAAAATTAATGAACCATGGCATCAAACATCATACGACAAAATGCCAGTAAAGAAAAGGTGCATTTGAAGTGATAAGCTTTAATTGTTGTACTTCCCCTAAAAAAGCTTTGATTGTTGTACTTAAAAAAACAATCATAAGAGGACATAGCTTATAGCTGCATTTGGTTTTAAAAAGAATTATAAATGTCTTGGGAAGACAACACAATTGTGCTCCTTGGCTGCTATGAAAATGCACACCTCCCCAAAATACAAAGATGTGGTATTTCAGGGGTCCAATTTTTTCCCAAAATGCAAAATATTTACGAAAATACTAGTAATAGAACTCCAACATAGCACAAGCATAAATCTGATCAAAATTATGGAATTGGACGGGCTTAAACAGGACAACAAATTGATGCATGATCGGTAAAGAATTGTAAAAGAAAGCAAACAATATGTAGCGGTGCTTTCATGCTTTAGATTGGTGCCCTGACTAAGGGGGTTTTCATATTTGTTTGCAAATATGGTTTTGCTAAAGATTAATTATGATATTGCTTCACATTTCATAGCACACTACATCTTTGCACAAAGCTATGCTACCAGAAGAAATATAGTTTGAATCCTTTCCATCTACAATACGTTACTAAATCGGAACAAAGTGAACGAATACCTACTAAGAAGCCATACTGGCAACAATGACCAAGAAACATCGAAGAACTAGAATCCAAACATGTGAGATGTGACAGAAACAAAAATACAAAAGGCCAACCAAAACCAATGTGCATCCGTCTGGCATGCAGTTCTAGGTTCTAACAGCACGCCAAGCTGTTGCAAGTGCAACCATCCAAGAAACCGATGGTCGCAATTCAGCAAAAAAAAATTGAATGTGCAACTCAATGAACCATGCAAGTCAGTTTCTGTTTGGTCTTCATCAGAATTGTTGGATTTAAAATCAGATAAATTCAGAACAACACAATCCTCCACCGTTTTAACTTCATAGATGAGGATCCTCGTCCACCAAAACACACAAAATTTTCTGCATAGTACACACAATCAACACCAGATATTCTTCCAACTAAGAAGTGCGACCCCCAAGCAATGATTCCCATCTGACAGAGAACGCGTCCCAGGCCACATTGCCATTGTGGAATACAACCTGGCCTGTGAACCCGATGCTGGCCACATAAAAGCGTAGGCAGATTCATGTACCAAGATGCCACACTCTACTCGCTTTATGGCGGTCCGGACAACAACCCCGCCATGAATGCAAGCGTCAAACCAACAGTGCCTGCCTCAGGCGGAGAGCCACATGACAAATTCTTAGTATCTGGCAGCACCGGCACAAAGGTATAGCACTGCAGGCGGCATCAGACATCAGAACTATACAAATCCTTGGAAGAATGGCGATTAAACAAGGCTAGAGCTTGTAATCTTTCGCGGGGACGAAGCAAGAAATGGGTGTTGTTCTTTGCCGTTCCAAGAAAGATAACATTATGAACTAATGAAGTAGTATTTGAGAACATTTCAGAAAGAAAATCGGCGAGATGTGCGCGGCATTATACGGAATCGAATAAAGATAGCGACTTTATGAACATATCAGAAAAATAACGGCCCAAATTTGTTTATCGTTCCACAATAGGGCCAAACAACAGCACGAAGCAAGAACAACAAAAGGGATAAACAAAACATGTGAAACGATCCAACTTAGTAGCATTCAGACGACTAATCCAAAGAATGATAAGCCCAATGCGCGCCGCATTGGGGGTAGCAAGAGAATGCGCCTCGTTGTGTGCCGATGCAAAACAAACCGATCAAAAGAAAGCGTCAAGTAAGAAACTCTCAGCTAGAGAGAGCTTAAAAACCACAAGGCAAATCTGTGCTCGTACGAGCATTCCACACGAACACCCGAAAGAAAAGCGTGAAATGCGCATCACTACACATCATTCGGAAGGCAAGGAAGCAAGAACCCAATAAAGAAGCCACATTTGCATATGCACACCAGATGAACATGGCAACCAAGCAAGACGGCGAGATGCAAGGGCACCTACCAACGTCTCAATTAAACAACGCAAAAAAAATAATAAAGCTGTTTTTTGTTCCAATTAAGAACCACAAAAAAGAGGAACCGAAAGGAAGAAGCGCTACAAATCAACAAGGAATCGCGAGGCCACGAACCAGCGAGGCAAAGACAGCAGTAAGAAACCGCAGGGCCGTACCCGTTGGGGAGCGCGTCGACGGAGGTGAGCAGCATCTTGAGCTTGCTCCCGCCGTCGGACGCGAGGCCGGCGTGCATCTCGACGACCATGGCGTCGACGACCTGCCGCAGGCGCGCGGGCGGCGTGGCGCAGCCCTCCTCGAACTCGCGCAGCAGCGCGACCGCCCGCCGCCACCGCGCCCGCGCCGACGCCCGGCGCGCCACCAGCGCCGCGGCGATCGCGCATGTGGCCGCCGCGCACCCCACCGCCACCCCAAACCCCACCCTCCCCATCCCCGCCCCTCCGGCGCGCGCCGATCACGCCGCCATCCCAGGCGCCTTCCTCTCTCTCTCTCTCTCTCTCTCTCAAACCACAAATCCACCCCACACCCCGCGCGCCCAGGACGCGGCGGCCGGCGGCGCGCACAGGGTGCTCGACGGAATGTCGAATGGGATGGAACAGAGCGGCGGGGACTGGAGGGGACTAGTAGTGGGGTGGGGCTGAGAGCGAAAGGGGAAAGGAGAAGGGAAAGGGAAAGGGAAAGAGAAGGGAGGGGGAGAAATAGAAAATTAGGGGAGAGAAGGCGAGAGCGTGCTTGTGCTTTTATTGTTGCAGGGATTTCTTTCCCTTTCACCCTCTTCGTTTCCCTCTATTTCTGCTTTTCCAGCACCATCTGCTGTTTCATTTCCCTTGTCGAACAGATGGCTCCTTTTCTCGCCCCCCAGCTTTGACCTGTTGCTCACTCTGTTGTATCCCGAGTTTAAAATAAAGTTGCATGGCAGGCGCGGATTCGTGGTTGTCTATGGTTTTTGTTTTTGATGGCCATACTGTTGTACCTTATGAATCAAGGTTTGTGTGTTTTTTAAGATATTTGAAATATAGAAACCCTGGTTAAATTTCTTGTAAATACGTGGTGATTTGGAAGGAAAGGAGTCGGCGCACCCAAGTTTGTCGGTTTCATATCTGTATATTATTTTTTGAAAACGCGTAAGAGTGTGTGTACACACACATATGTGTATGTATACTCCAGAGGAAAGTAAATGAGCTCGCACGTAATGAAATAAAAATACAATAATTGGCTACAAGACATCATAATTTTGTGTCGCGCCGTAAGACACCCAAAATTCGTGTGTTTGCCGAAAAAAATTACTCTTTGATCTGGGATACTCAGACCATTAAAATATCATTTTTGGTTTAGAGATGAGAGAGAAGGTCAGGAAATTATTTGTTTTGTCTTTTAGTTTAGATCTGGCAATGAAATGATGACGACAGTGGACGGCGGTTTTTGGCCAGAAACAAAGAAGAATGAAGCGTGACGAGGTCCTAAGGATGAAGGACAAATTTAATTGAGATCAAATGT
Organism: Hsuehochloa calcarea; assembly: GCA_036346395.1. Taxonomy (NCBI): domain Eukaryota; kingdom Viridiplantae; phylum Streptophyta; class Magnoliopsida; order Poales; family Poaceae; genus Hsuehochloa; species Hsuehochloa calcarea. Next base: position 86,194,491 of record CM070594.1, read on the forward strand.
ATAGGGTGATCATGAACACGCTATGAGGCGGGTGATTTTGAGAGATCTCACCGGATTTGACAGGAACGGCGAGGTTGGGTTGTGTCGGTGTCAAGTGAACTCACTAAGTCACCATGGTCGTCACCAACACGCCCAACACCACCTCTGCCTCTCTCAACCACCAAAACATGATTCCTGCTAGTGGGAACGTGTGATATGCATCGATTTTGTCGTCCCCTCTTGCCTTCCTCTCTACTCCCAACGAGCCCATCGTCTCCCGTTCTAGCTCCAATCGTCTGCGTCTGTTCCAACCACCGCTACCATTGTGTTCGCTGCCTTTTGGAACATACTCTGCGTACACCGTTGTCGCTTGCTCGCCGCCATAGCTCGCCCTTGCTTCACGCCATCACCTCCTCTGTTCGAACTGCCCCGAGAGGAGGAAGCATAGTGTCGAGTTAGGCACTGTACAGAGTCAGGCGCTTTTGCGCTGAAGGCATTGAAGTTATTTTACAAAATTTCTCTCCTAATCAGTTGGATATATTATTTTAATAAGAGTAGTTTCCAACAGCAAATAGCCACATTTCAACTGTGTCTTTCGGCAAAGACACAAAATTTGGATATTTTACGACATATGACACCAAATTATGATGTCATGTGCCCAATTTTGCCAAATAAAATTTATGTGTGGTACCACCAAACAACTTTAATTTCCATACGATTCGACTATGTGCATGGCATCTAATTTTCTTGCAGTATTCAATTAAAACATGGCATTCGATCAATGTTGTTTTTTTCCATACACGTGTGCATTCAGTTCCTATGTTCCAAAACAACATGCACTAATAATTAGTTGTTTGCAAAATATACGGAGAGTAGTTTTCTGTATTTTTGGGATGGTTAGTAAGGATTAAGGAACACTAGTCCCAGTATATACTACATGGTGGTGATGTAAGTGTCAGCATGCAATGACAGCAAGTCAACATAACCAAACCCCGCCCTAGTCGGTCACCAAACGGACGCCCGGTTGGCTCCTCCTCCCGCGTGCTCGGATGAGAAGCTTGAAAGATTCGTTCAAACCGGAAAGACGCCTATGATAAATATGCATACTCATGCCGCGGTCAGCAAATAGCAAAAAAATACCATCTCAGAAGATTAAAAAAAAATGGAGGAAAAACTTCCGCATGTGCGGGTGCGGCGGAACGGAACATGCAGAAACGCCCTCGCGCAACTCACAAATCCGCGCGGCCAACATGAGCGGTCCGCTCATTTCCAGTCCACTCCCCACGTGAGCGAGCGGGGAGGCAGGCGGCTGCGGGTGGTGGTGGTGGTGGTGGGCGTGCATCGGGGGAGGGGAGGGGCGGGCGCGGCGAAAAGACGGGAACGCCCCCGTGCGCGCGGCGAAATTGCTGATACGGGCGCGAGGCGGAGTCGCGGAGAGGAGGGTTTGACTTGTGTCGGGGGCGACGGCGATCGCGACGGCCCGGCCATTTTGGGCGGGCCGGCCCCGGGAGTTGGCGCTTATTTACGGTGCTAACACTCGGTTCGCTGCTGCTCTCCCGACGAGCAGTCGGCACGGTCAGCGGCGCCACCTTTTGCCGGCACCGGGCGGGCGGGCGGGCGCGGTAGACGGTGGAAATGAATCGCCTGTCGGCTCGCCGCGCCGTATGCGCTCACCAGCATCACAGCATGCGCTGCCAAGCCCGCGCGCGGCATAAATTATAAATGGCATGTACGCCCATCCGTCGAGCTCTGCTCTGCTCTGCTCTCCTCGCCCTAAGCCGTGTAGGTGAGGTAGGCAGGTTGCTGCTTAATTTGTCGATGGACTCCGTCGGTTCGGTACGTACCCTCTGTGAACTTTTGTCGACCAAGTTACTCCTAGGTATTGCAATCCTAGTACTAGTACGTGGTTGAGTGGTGATCTGGCTCAACGGTGGCGGCATGGGCGCGTTGTGATTTAGGCACGTAGGGAACAGTTTTAGCAGGGGTTAGCTACGTTATTAATTGGGACAGGCACTCCCGCGTGAGTTCGTGACTAGGCCGGCCCTGCGCGCGGCAAGCAACCGCTCACGCACGGTAATTAGTAGCGCCAACAGGCCCTGCGATTTTGCTGCAGTGGTTCGCTGCTTTTGCATTTACATGCACGCAATGACGTGATGAATCGGATGACTTAGGGAAACCTTGCTTCACTTGCAATCTTTGTTCACACGCACGGCTTCTGCGGACATAAAATGCTAGAGCGGGAGAAATATTGACGGAAAGGCCAGCAGAAAAATTTCTCTTAAATAGAGCCTGCAACTTGGTAAGTAGGGATTTTACGAATATATATATATATATATATATATATATATACAGAGATTATACTGTTATGTAAAATTGTTTCGTTCTAAGCATGGCTCGGCCTTTTTCACGTGACGTGAGAAACTAGTGTGAAATCGACGAAAGTAATATTAACAAGCCAGAAATGTTCCTGGCCAAAAAAAATTATCGACATGTGCTCGCTATTTCATCCACACATGTTGCTATCAACTACTGTAGCCCTCTCCAGCGTTTTACAAACGTGGAGCTTTCTTGTGTTCGGTGTTCCTTTGTTCGCAGTACATGGATCTGAGTGATAACAAAAAGGGATACAAGCCTAAGGCCCTTGGTGCAATTTACACTGTTTCGAAGAGATAACGCTGCCCTTTCTTCCTTTTGTTTTCCACCTTCAGGTCACTCTCTTAGGAGGCGTCTTCGCAGTCGCTTGACAACCACAAGTACAACGCAATCAATTTAATACATTTCTAACGTGTTCTTACAACCCGCCATCCGGCCAATACGGCACTCGTACCAAGAGTCTATTTGGTATAATTTCTACTTCTAACTTCTAGTTAGAGTGGTATAGCTCTACAAAAAAATTTAGAGTTGGAGCAAGCTTGAGCGGAGCAGCACTGTCGACGATCAAACCGTCGATCTTACAAAATAAAAATGAGAAAAATGGCTGAGGGTTCTTGGATGAGAATGTAGTTGCTCTTTATTACAATGAACTGGATCTGTACATGAGGTATCTTTAATAAGGCGATAGACTAGCTCTAATTACACTGAGTACTATACAATAATCTGCTTCAATTTGTCTTCAGAGTGAATCCAATTGCTATGTTGTGTTCGGATCCTCCCCCGATTGCCTCTTGATCTTCTTTAAATAACGGTGTCAGTTACTTCAGAAGAAGACATCTATTGAAAGTAACGCGTCTGGTCAGAGAGGCAATTGTTGTTTCAGCAAACCAGCAACTGATCGTCAGTTGGTGTTAACATGAGACGAGATAACTGTGATATAGCTGTTGTTAGTGACTTAGGGTTGTAAACGTCGTGTGGATTGGAGCAATTAAGGCACATATTCCATTCATCACACGGAAGGGATATATATACTTGGAACTGGGTCCAAGTGTCAGTTCAAAACTTCTATGAGCAACCAACTGGTCGAGCAATAGGTACAATACCTCCTCCGACCAGGTTACCCATCGAGTGACCCCTAGAATTCTAACGACCATAGGGGTCGTTAGCTATGAGGTTTATGATCACATAAGCTATGTGGCTTTTAATTAATATTTAGGAATTTAATCCTCGTCAGCTAGCCCCTGAACTTTAAATAAATTTGTAATGTGAATCCCTTCTGACGAAACATGTATCAGGAAAAAAAACCCTCATTTAATGGCATACATAACGAGATGGTTTGTATTCACTGTTTATGGTGTTCATACTCGGGCCCTTGGGTGGGTTCAGTGTTCGTCCATTCAGTAATGAATTGTTGCTCGTGAAATGAAATGGAGGTCGAACGCCCCAAGCTCCACTGCCTATTTTGCTATTCGTTCTGATGATTCTCTATTTATGAGAACTTGACCAAGATGATATCCTGTTAGTATGACCACTCTGTGGGCCTAAAAGTAATACCTTAATTTCCTTGAAGCAATCAGGAGACCGTATAACAACTTTTCTACATGTGGATATCGTTATTTTGGTCCATGTAAGACTTCGCTTACGTAATATACTGGCCGTTGGATGTTGTCACATTCAACGACCAGTACAACACTGACTGCTTGTGGCATTACAACCATGTATATCAACAATGTTTCTTCCGATCTTGGAGATACTAAGATTGGGGCATTCGTAAAGTACCTTTTGAGTTCCTTAAAGGTATTATTTGCTTCTTTAGTCCATTCAAAATTTCCATATTTTCGAAGAAGCTTAAAGAAAGGTAATTATTTTTTTCTCCTAATCGTGTTATGAAATGACTTAGCGTTGTCATACAGCCGGTTAGTTTTTATACTTCTTTCTTTGTGTACGGAGGATGCATCTGTTCGATGCCCGATATATTTATTGGCTTTGCTTCAATTCCTCTAGCCGAAACTAGGAATCCAATAAGTTTTCCAGAGGAAACTCCAAACACACTTTTTCAGATGTAATTTAAGGTTATGCCTTCTTAAGTTATTGAAAGTTTTTTCTAGGGCAAAAAATATGATCGCCAGCAGTGATGCTTCTACGACCAGGTCATCAACACAGGCCTCTAGATTTCGACCTATCTGTGAGCTAAAGGTCTTCTGCATTAGCTTTTGAAAAGTAGCTCCCGCATTTTTAGACCAAATGGCATCTTAATATAGCAATGAGTGTTATATGGTGTGATGAAGGAAGTTTTCACTTCGTCATCTTTACTCGTATTAATCTGGTGGTACTCTGAATATGCATCTAAAAAACTTAACAATTCACACCCAGAGGTAAGAGTCTACAAGTTGATCAATGCGTGGAAGGGGAAAAGTGATCCACCGGACAAGCTTTATACAGATATATGAAATCGATACACATTCGTCATTTCTTGTTACTTTTTCTAACCATTACAGAATTGGCGAGTCACTCTGGGTGGTCGACTTCACGAATAAACCCAGCCTTAAGGAGTTAGTCAATATCTGATTGGATTGCTTTATTCCGATCTGGTGCGAAGCGCCTTAGCTTCTGCTTGACCGATTTTTTGTCAGGTCAGAGAGTTAGCCTGTGCTCGATCACCTCCCTAGGGATGTCGGGCATATCGAATGTCTGTCAGGCGAATACATTCGAATTGGCTCGAAGTAATGAGACGAGTGACTATTCCTATTTGGGATCGAGTCCTACCCCGACCAGCACCTTTTGGGCGGATGCATTAGCACTTCCTGGTCCAAACGACACTTTGACGCTTTTCGGAGAAGTGTCCTTACCGAGTGGAACTTCCTTGGTCTGGTCGGAGGGTTTTGGGGTCATATTTGGTCTTGAGTGCTTGACCTGTATGGAAGGTGGATTGGTATCCCTAGTCGGAAGTTCATCAACTAGTTATAGGGATTTGCGATAGCATGCATATGACATCTTTCTATCCCCTCGGACCGTAATAACCCCATTTGATCCTAGCATCTTAAAACTCTGATAACCGTAATGCGTTGCTATAAGGAATTTTTTCAATGCCGGACGACCAAGAATTCTATTGTATGCAGTTCAAAATCGATTACATCAAATGGAATCTTTTCTATTAGGAAGTTATCTGGTCTTCCAAACGTAACCGGTAGGGAACGCTGCCCTATCAGTTTGGTAGTAGACCCTAGAACGAAACCATGAATCTGGTCTTCCAAACGTAACCGGTAGGGAACGCTGCCCTATCAGTTTGGTAGTAGACCCTAGAACGAAACCATGAAAGACATATTTCACAGGTTTTACTTTTGATTTGAGAATTTGCATTTCTTCTAATGCTCCTGTAAAAAAAATATTTAAATAACTACCACCATCTATCAAAACTCGGTTAACTTTATAATTATTAATAGTATATTCTACAACAATTAGGACCCTACCTGGTCGAGTTGAATGGATGAGACAATCTTATTTGCTGAAGGAGATTACTGTCTCCGACCACCTGGATGGTTTGACGACGATCGGAGATTCGACGAGGTTCACTTCCCGCTCCACGACCTTCAGATGGCGCATTGATTCGTACGAGGAGGATCTGACAAATATCATGTCGACGATACGCTGTGGTTCCTGATACTCCATCTCTTCATCACCATCTTTGTCCTTCTTGGAGCTTGGCTCTCCAAGTTCTTGTATAGAGGAAAAATGATCCTTACCTGAATAGTAATCCCTCGGCTTCTTTTGCTATGCTCGGTAGGTGCGCAGATAATGCCTTATCGCCTGATAAAGTGGACACCACTTCTTGTTCTTTTTGTATTCATCGATTGGAGTTTTCGCTTTGTACTGGAATAATCCTTCTTGCCCTTGGTAATTTTTTCAGGAATTGCATAGACCTCTTTTTATTAGGCTTGTGATTCCTTTTACTCTTGAGAAACTTTTTGTGTTTCTTCTCTGGTTTATCCAAGCTAGTTTGAGGGATCTTCTTTTTTCAATCTATAGCTTTATTCCATTCCACAGCTTCACTAGCGGCTACATATCTATCGATCATGTCAAAAAGCTCGACAGTTGTTCGTGGAGGATTCATGGCAATGTCATCCGTAAACTGTCGATTCCTCAATCTTGCTTTAAAAGTCTGGATGATAGAAGAATCTGTGACATCAAGAATGGAGTTACGAATTTGGTTGAACTTCTTGATATATCGTCGAAGAGTCTTGTTAGGTTCCTGCCAGATCCGGTGAAAATAATCCTCCTTTCCAGTGCGGTCGTAAGCTTCCTGGAAGTTTACGATCAAGAGGTCGCAGAGTTGCTCCCAAGTGTAGATTGACCCGACCGATAGGTTAAGCAACCAAGACTGGGTAGATCCTTAAAGGACTGTGGGCAAGCAGTTTACCATCATGTTGTCGTCGTCACCAGCAGCTCTGATAGCGGTGGTATAGATCTGGAGAAATTCTAATGGGTTTTGAGTCCCATTGCACTTCTCTATGTTTGCTGGTCAGAACTTATCCAGTTAGCATACTGCTTGGAACCCTGTCGAGAATGCTCGACAGCCCGTAATCGAATCATGGCACCTTTTTTGGAAAGGAGTCGGATTGTAGTCAGTTGGGAACCGATTTCTCGGGTTTGCATACCGAGCATCTTGTATCCCAATCTGGTCGTGGACGTTGGTATAAAGCCTTCGACCGACCGCCTGGTTTAGGTGATGTCGAAGATCACCCGGGCCAAGTGGTAATTCTTCTTGACGAGGGGGAGGAGTGGCTTCATGAAAGAGTCGTCTTCCCTCGTGATTTTTTATTGTCAAAATCTTTGAGGAGCCTAGGTACTGGTCATCCTTCAGTCCGACCATGCTGACCCCTGCTAAGGGTGGAACGCTCGGATGAAGTCATAGTCTGACTTTGTGAGTTCCTTTGTTCTCTGTACATTTCTATATGTTGCATAGTCTGTTGAAGGATCTCCGATATCTGCCCTGCTAGTTGAATATACCCCGGAGTCTCTACTAGAACAGGTTCTGAGTTATTTAAAATGTTGCGAATTTGATGCATGTTTTGAATAGGTACCGAGGGTTTTGGAGGATTCCTGCTGGTAGAAGGTGTTCGATGACTTGAACTCCCTCCCGACCCCCTTGCTTGTCCTGTTCGGCCCACCAGGCGCAGTAGGGTAGAAACATATGAATTAATTGATTGATGTCCACGAGTTCCATTACCTCTACCATCTCGGGTTGATGGCTAAGTGCCCGCGCTATTTCCACCAACACGTGGTGGCGGGTTACGCTGTGGTGGGTCGTGCACAACATCTTGATTGGTATCACCGATTTCATTAACCTTGTACCTCCAACAGCGGTCTTCCGACGAGCTCCCATCGTAACTATGGGAGAGTCTTCCATTACTTCGGCAATGAGCCTCCATGATGGGGAGCGGTCAGAGATTAACACCTTCAGCGGGCTTTGTGGTGGACTCAGCCTAATTCGGCAGATTCCAGATCGCACACTAAGTTTGATCATCTTCACCTAGCCTTCGACTGGTGGCAACTTCATTGTCACCCTTGCTAGGTGTTGGTTGGCCCCCGGAATAGCTAGGAGCCGTTGGTGAATATCGGTTGCCCATGACTGTATCGAGAGCACCCCGACTCTCTAGTTTGCAGCATTGAGCTTTTGCTGCCATTATTGCCGGTCGAAATAATCGGGCTTGCAGAGGCATTCGATAATTCCAAACTGGTTGGAATGATTGAATTCTCTGGGATCACCATTGATTATGACGGTGAATCTTCCTCTATCCGATCGATCTCGCTGGTCTAAGCGAGGGCGAACCTGCGATGGAAGAGTATCATGATGACATTGCGTCGCGATCCATGGTGCGGATGCATGCGTCCATGTTGAGGTTGGAATAATCTGTCAAGTCGAACCAGTTTTCCTCATCCCATGTTTCCCACCATAATCGCATAAGTGACAACGAAACATAATGGAGATGAGGATTGCTGAGCAAAGAAATCTTCAAGAACTTAACGCCTTCTTCCGCATGGTCGGCGCCAGCTGTCGACGATCGAGAAGCTAATCTTACGAAATAAAAATGAGGACATTGGCTAAGAGTTCTTGGATGAGAATGGAGTTGTTTTTTATTGCAATGAACTAGATCTTTAGAGGGGATGTCTTTAACAAGGCAACAGACTAGGCCTAATTACACTGAGTTCTATACAATAATCTGCTTCAATTGTCTTCAGAGTGAATCCAATTACCTGTGTTGTGTTCGGATCCTACCCCCAATTGCCTCTTGATCTTCTTTAAGTAACCGACAAAGATGTAGCAGTTACTCCTAGAGAAGACACCTGTTGGAAGTAACGCGTCTGGTCAAGGAGGCAGTTGATGTTTTAGCAAACCAGCAACTGATTGTCAGTTGGTGTTGGCATGAGACAAGACAACTGTGATATAGTTGTTATCAATGACTTATGGCTGTAAACGTCGTGTCGATTAGAGCAATTAATACATATGTTCTATTCATCACACAAAAGGGATATACTTGGAACTGGGTCCAAGTGCCAGTTCAAAACTTCTACGAGCAGCCAACTGGTCGAGCAATGGGTACATGACCTCCTCAGACCAGGTCACCCATCTGGCGACCCCTAGAATTCTAACTACCATGGGTCGTTAGCTGTGAGGTTTACGACCACATAAGCTATGTGGCTTTTAATTAATATTTAGGAATTCAATCCTTGTCGAGCCCATAGTGAAATTTTCAGGAGTAGGTGGAACCTTACTCCAAGTGGGGAGCTGCGGGCCAACAAAGCAAAATGCCACTAGACTATCCTTCGCACGCCCCCCCCAGTCTTCTATCTTCGCATCCTCGAATGTCCCAAGCCCGAGCCCGAGAGAAACCCTAGAGAAAGGAGAGGAGAGGTGGTGGCGACCTAGGAGACGACCCCCTCCTCGACGGCGACGAGGGCGACATATTCGTCCCCAGTGGTGACAAGGGCGACATCTTCCTCCCCGACGGCGGCGGCTTCCTCATCCTCGGCGCACCCCGGCCTCGGGTTCTCCCTCCCCGGCGCACCCAGCCTCGGCATCTTCTTCCCCAACCTCAGCGTCCCCTGACCACGCGTCTTGAAGGTGAACCCCATGGCGATTTGCCGCTGCCCCTATTTGTTTTTTTTTTTTTGCTATATCTGTGTTGAGATTGGTTGATCTGTGTTGAGATTTGTCAACATGGCCAAAAAATTATGTTCAGAAACAAATAAGACCCACCTATTCAGATGTAACACCCCATGATTTTTTTTCATTGTAGAATTACATGGTTATAGATACAGTTTTGTTAGATGGAACAATGGATGATAGCATGTTGACTAATTCCAGTCAGGGTCAAGCGGTGTTTTTTGCCTTATGAAATGCTTGAACCTTTCACTATGCACAAGCACAATAAACATAAGCAATTCGTATGCTAAAATGACTTTATGAGTCCCATCTTCCGGATTATGCTCGAATCTACTATTTTTGTTAAAAGGATACCAAGCAGGAATTTTTGTTTCTGTATACAAAAGAGAAGAGAAGGCAGAGGCACAGAGCAATTGAAGTGATTACAAACCCAACTCTAACCAGTGATGTGGTGAAAGCTGTAGATGACATTGTTCCCTAAACTTGTGGAGAGGTCAAGAGGTCAACAAATTAGAGAATTATCACCCCCATGCACATCACATAAATCAATAGATACCACGACGCACTAGCCATATCAATATCCGCGAGGAACTTATTCTTAAAGTAGATGGACTCTTTTGACCGCAAAGGATTGTAGCCAATACGACTATATGAGCTTAACTAAAGCTTCACTATGCATATTTCCAACATGTGTCGCTCTCATGATTTTCCTCAAGAAAGCATATGGCATTCAGAGCTGCCATACGAATGTGAGAAAATGATTGTGCACATGTAGTAGAACTAGAAAGTATTTTTGCAAACGTGTGACATCTCGTTCATGTGAAGCATTCCATCAAGATTTAAAATTATAGATACAAGATATCTCAGAGAAAACTAGCACAACTCGGGTCAAATACCACATGGAACTCCTATAAACGTTTAGGGGTGAAAATGTCACAGAATGTAAAATTGGGACTGGATCCAAAACAAAGTTAGTTAACTGCTATTCTACTTTAGACAGATAAAAGGATAGGTGCTATTACACTTGTCACAGGATTATTTGATTCTCACCTTGTTTGGACTCTAAAATGCACACATGAAATGCATGTATACAAGCCTTATCTATTAGCTTACAAAGTTCCTGTAGAAAGCAATGGTTAGGATTTGAATTAGTGTCTAACTGCCTGCTGTTTTGATTGTTTGCAATCTACATTGTTATATCACGCAGTTCATTATTGACAAGTTTGTCTTTGCATGGTAGCACTCGAGAGGGACCTAAAAGGGAAGGTCGATGCAAAGACATAGTGAGTAGGAAAGCGCATGGATGGTGCTTTGTAACAGGGATGTGGTAAGAGAGGATGAATGTGTGAGTTGCATGGAGACATGCACTAAGATTTCTGGTTAATTGCAGTCATGCAATGTGTATAAAATGCTATAGGGACTGATAATTGTTTTTCACAACTTCTCAAGTGATGCGTTGTATGCATTGTGATATTGTACAGTGTATCGACTTGTGTATAACACATTGACTATGAGTGGTGATTTTGAACGTTGTAATTATGATTCATAAACTCTCTGCGCTTTTGTTATGATACTCATTGGGTTAGAACATTTGTTATGAATTTCATATGTTCATGTATATTTTATTTAAAAAGATCAATTGTTGGTGAAAAAGATGGCACATGAACATTTTTTTAAGAAAAATAAATGCACAACATGACTGAAATCAACTTACTAAACCATTATAAGTTATGCAATACATAAAAAATTACAAGTCACAAAATGAAAGCGGTACAGTCTTTTTACAAACATCATTCTTATTCCAGGAGCTGAAGGTAATTTTCTAACCAAACACCTTCTCAAACTGTTTTTACTTTTTATAAAAGTGGATTCAAAAGTGAAACTGAAGTTGAAACTGCAAAAATCTGAAGTAGAACCATACCAAACAGACCATAAATAAATTGCACACGTATATGCACATCGAGTAGTATAAGTTTTAGTTGTTTATATCTTTGCCGTTTTCCGTCCGAGGAACATGAAAGGAGCCGTGCACGCGTGCTGATGCGGAGTGTTAGAATGGGTGGCAATTATTAGCTCGTATTGCAGTATTGGTGAAGCTCCGAGACCAGTCAAGCGTTGCAGTCCAAAGAATACTCCTACAGTCCTACTTGGGAGAAGAATAATCTGAGGTCGTTAAAGTTCCACGAGTATTAACGAACTTTGCTCTCTGCAGAATGGATACTATACCTGCATGCTTGCCTTTTCTTTTACACCGAAAGTGGCAATGTCCACCTGTCTGAAATATTGACCCATTCAAAAAAAATTTACAATTTTTTTTCAGCAAGCAACTCTCAGTGAGAATGAAAAGGTAAGGTGATAATTGAGGATACAAGCGGTGGTTCAATTATTTAACATGACAGTTTTTTAATTAAAAAAACAAAATAAAAACATGAAAGTTGTCTAGTGGCCAGCGATTTAGCTGTGTCGTCGGTTTAATGGAAGTTCCCCTTCCGTCTTAAAAAAACAAGAAGGTGGGAAGGTTGGCACTTGGCACACAGTAAAATACGGGGAAAAATTAATGAGAAGCTACATTTTATTACATACTATATTACATTGACTGAAATGTAAAAATATAGTAGGAACCGTGTAGTTTGGTGAATATTATCGTTGTCGCAAATGTACATAGACCATTAAATGTGAGGAATCCAATGTACGTAGGTCCTTCATAAATCAGTAAATCAAGCTACAATTTATTTTCTGCGATGACATTTATGATTTATTTTGCTTTTTCTATTGGCCAGCTGACAGCGTAATGTTGTGACTGAACAACTACGTGCTTAAGAGATAGCAAATGTAGCCACAAAGCATGTGCATTATGCAAGCCTTAGTATGTTGACTATTCAACGAATTTCTCGGTCAGCTTTCCCAGTCAAGAAAGACCATAGTATCATACTGTGTTGCATGTGTTTTTCGGGAGATCCCAATTTGATTCCAGCTCAAAGATTTGGGGGGACCGATCCCAAAAACCATTTTTTGGATTGCTAGGGTTAGTCGAGGGGCAGAATGGATATTTGGCGGCGTGACGGTGGGCATAACGGCGAAATGGGGTTTTGGAGAGGGAGGGCAAAGCGAAATAGAATGATCGGGTGGGCCCGCGCATAGTAAAGCGTGTGTGGGACACATGGGGGAGGGAGATGGGGGCAGCACGTCTACAGTTCTGGACAAGAAACAAAAGGCAAGGCAAGGTAGTAGCGCTCCAAAACTCTGCTTGAACCCGGTCTATAGTATAAGGCACGACACACTCCAGCAGATTAAACAGCCTTGCCTGCAAAAATCTCGGCTATGAATCGGTCGAAAACTCACATGAAACACAGTGCACATCATATTTGTCTATACCATCCCGGAGGCTATCGGTTTAACTCTTATAGTGGTATATTCTGGTACCGGTTTGTAGTTTAATATAATAATATATATGTGTTTAATTGTATATATACTAAATTACACTTGTAATATTACTTCAAATACATAGTAGTAAGATTAAATATAACATATACTTCAATTAGTTCAATAGACGGTATTATCAATTCCGCCAATACGGTCGATATGGTCTGATATCGAGCCAGTATGGGCGATATTGACCGGTATCGACGCCGGTACGGAACGCAAGGCTACTATGTACCGTTTTAAGTGATGGAATGGTACATACCGGTCGGTACCGAAACGATATTGATAAGTTTGGTGCAGATTGTTGCGCGGAAACTTTTGTGCCTATTTCCAGTGCGGTATCTGTACGTGAAACCGTTTGAATATAGAAGAATTCTCAAATTACAAATGGAGCCTTCATACTAGTTTGATTATGGTCGCAATCAAGCCATAGAACCCACTTGGAATACGGGAATTTTTTCCGAACCCTATAGGAATCGAACTGTTTTCTCTAAAACGGTATAGGAAAATGATTTTTTTTGGCAAATTGAATTGTAAATCTCTAGCTTAGTGCTAATGTGCAAACCAAACTCAAATAAAAGTTTTGCGCTACATGTATTTCCATGTGTTTCTCCAATAGACTTGTTGCAGCTACAGGGCGTACCATTTTCAACCTAGAAACCACACAATCTCTATGAAATAGCAGAAGCACACGTTTAGTCGAAAACACTTGCAAGCAAGCTTCCCCTTAAAAACAAAATTTAGTACGTACGAAACACTAGTCAGTACTCAGTAAGCACCTAACGAGTTCCATAAATAATGGAGCTGTCCTCGCAAAAAAAAAAAATTAAAAAAGAAATAATGGAGATGGTACAGCGGTTGGACAAATCGGGTGGACTTTTCAGGGGTTTGGGGGGTCCAAGGGCCCAGGGCGGCCGCGGGTGGAGGGGAGCGAACGGCGACGGGAGCTGCGTCTCGGCTGCTCGGCCGTACCGAAATTCCAGCTGTCTTCCGCTCATTCCCAGCTCACCTCTCCTTTCTAGTTTCTACCTCTGCACCGCGCCGCGCCTTTTGTTTCTTTTTTTCTTGTGCTCAAAAACACGCCCCGAAATCCCACCACCCACGCGCTCCTCGAGATGCCGCTTCCTTCCACATAAGCAAAGCCCCACCTGTCCAGTCCCACCTCCCCACCATCAACCACCCAAAATCACGCCCACACCCACACCCACACCCACACCCACACCCACCATCGCGTTGCATATTCCCGTAATCCCATATTCCTCACCCAAAGTAGCATAATCTCAGCAACAATATCAGAAATGGATTAGGTGACAATTAGGAGTATTTGCTTTTATGAGCTTGTTTTCAAGGTTAAATTGCCTGTGATATATTACTTGAACAACATTTGCTTTAAATAAAGAAGCATGTCACTTACTTAGGACACATTATGTATGGACAATTGTAAAAGCACTTCGAAAATAATTATTTTCAATTCTTGAGGCAGAACGTTATCTAGCACATAGTACTAGTACAGAGTGACCACTAACACATGCGGAGTAAATCTTATTATCTTGTAGGATACACTCAATCATCTATAAACACAAAATGTTAGTGCGTGACTATGATTTAATAATTCTTAATTAATTAAATTATTTATATACAATTATTACTATAGATAGCAATATCTTCATGTTATTTTGTAAGGACACACTTATCATTAATAAAGGAGAAGTTTAGCAAAGTGGTAGTAAACCATTTTACGACGAGTGGTCGTAAGTACTTTTACGATTACCTAGTGGTCGTGAGATTTTTTTATGACAAATTCATGATCGTAAGCCTTGCTATGGTCATTTCATGGTCGTAAGTTTCTATGGTCAACAAAACCTACAGACATGTGAACCCAATCGATTAGGGACACTTATGTGTTGTGTTTAATACACACAATAGTTAATATATTCTGTTATTCTCTGGGATAATTGTACGTATTAAACATCTATCCTTGACACAACTGCAAGGCGACGTGGGAGGATTAGTCTCTAACAATATAGCAATAAAGAGCAAGTTAGATCCACTCTGTAAGTCACGAACATGCGTCTTTCATCAAAGATCGGTGAGATCGCGACAATTAGTCTCGATAATCACACCTTGAACATGGGACAAGAGCCTCTGATACGGACAACCCTTTATGCACTATATAAGGAGTAAAACCGGTGGACAGAGGACATGAGCAACGACAACAAGCACAGTACAAGATCAGCAGGCAGAAGTCATTAAGGCTTAGTTCTAGTGATTTCTTCCCTATTGTAAAGCATAATCAATATAGCAACATAAGACTAGAGTTATTATTCTCTCGGAGAAGGGTCGAACCTGTATAAAATCACAATATCTTTTTCTGTGTGTAGAGTCCTTAGCATTCATTCGTAAGATCAATACTAAACCATCGATAGTGTGCATACAAAACCACAACTAATCATTGTGATTAGATATCTCTATAAGTATGCCATTTGTAGCACATTGAAAAGTTATCGGTAGGCATCCATTGAAGAATTTTACAAGCTGCGCTTAATCATGAACTCCATATCAATAACTATCAATTCTAACATCATTCTTATCTTACCATGACCATATTTGACAGTGCAAAAGTGTCTGCCCATCATGATGTTAGACAAATAAAGAGTAACAGTATGGTGGTCCATGGTTATTGTATTTCCCAGAACAAAATGATTTTCATGTAAGCAAGTAGACCTAAACCTAACATTTTGACGGAATTTTATAGTGTGTCCATCGTGTTATACACAGAAATGTAACCCATGGCATCCTCGACAAAGAGGGGGAGCCAAACAAGTTTTGATGTGGTATGGACGATAGGCAAACAAAACAAAGGCTATTGCTGGTCAACAACGCAAGCAAGCGTTTCTTTAGGCAGGCAGGCAGGCAGGCAATGCAAAAGAGGGGGAAGCTTTTCCGAGGGACAGTTCCGGGTGGACGGAGTCAGGCGGGGTGGGGTGGGGTGTAAAAACCCTCTCGTGATTGCGCGGAAGCCCACGGGCCCACTCCCCGAGCCCGGGTCCGGGGCTCGAGCACTCACGCTGCCATGTGGGCCCCCCTCCTCGGTTGCCCGTACCACCACTTCTTCCCTCCCTGCAACCGTTCCCACCGGAACCACCTCGTATGCACTGTCCGATCAGCATCCAACGATAGAGGTCGCTGCACGCACAGGGAGGCCTCGCGTGCGGAGCCGGGGTGGCCGTTATGGGCGCGTCAGGCGGTGAGCTGGCGCACGTGGAAGGGGTGGTGGAGCGGTAGTGGGGCGTTGCAGGCAGGCAGGCAGGCAGGCAAGGCGATTTTCTTCTCATTTCTTTGCGGGTTGAGCAGCTAGCCGAGCCGTGCTGGCTGCCAATGTGCCATATGTTGCGTGAGGTCTCGCCGTCGCGGCATGTGCTTGGTTTTGGGGGCGTGTGCCACTGTGCGCGCAGCAACTCCCGGGCCCGCCAGATTAACCCCGTCTTCTACAAGCGTGCGGCCCGCAACGCAGCAGCGGCCGAGCCACTGTTGCCGCGACGCTTCCTCTTGCCTCCTCATGCGCCGGTCTGTGGAAGGCTGGTTGGGTTGGGTTGGGTGGTCGAGCCCAGCTAGCTCGAGGAATGACCGCAAAACAAAGAGCCTTCTGTGCTGCCACAGCCTCGTTCGTACATCAACTGACTGCTGGCTAGAGCTACACGAATCAAGATTTATTGCCTGCTGTGTAGTACAGGTACCTAGTATACTCTATTCCAGTTTCTTCAATAAAAGGTAGGATACTATATGTATTGACCGTGACAAGAGCCATCTTTAATCTTTCATCGCTTTTTTTGTTTAACAGCTGCAACACATCCAAGTGCTAGCCAGCCAGTATTGTTTCCATCGGCAGAAAGGTAGCAACAAAACCGGTGGTAAATTACAAAACAGAGAGCACAGCTGCACAAAGCAGTGGTGAAAGTAAAGCTAGCACTGGACTACTGCAGGTGAGCTGGCTTGCAGTTGGACTTGGACAGGGTTAAAAACTTAAAAATGCATGGATGGATGGATGGAGTGATCATCCCCCCTCTCATTCGGGGTTAGGCCAGCAAGTACACGCCAGCTCTTTGTCTTCTGGCCAATAAGAGGCTTTGCCGGCTTTACAACCGTATCATGGGCAGGCGCATCCATCACACCCATGCCCGCACAATCCTCACACATGCGCACGCACGCATAAATTCTCAGTAAACCAAGGCCCGTATCAAATGGAAATTTTCACGTAAATTCTATAAAAATGAACGTGATGCACACGTTTACAGCTTTTCAATGAATTGTTAAAATTTGGACCCACCATTCTATGTTTTTCTTCAAATAATATACATATATATATATACCCAAATTTTTTTGGAGGTATAGCTGTACCCAATGCTCCTATATTAGCTCCCAAAAAATTGGGGGTATAGCTGTACCAAGTGCTCCTATATTTACTCCTCCACTGTTGAGTTATGTTCTACCATCACCAAGCATACCATACGTACGTGTCAGTAATTTCACCAAAATGCATTGTGCGACACTTTTTCTAAGATAACATTGTGATCTTTTTGAATGGGTGATGCTAAAATCTGAGAAAAGAAATGGTAATGTTGCCACTACATGGGCCTTGAAATGAGTTGTGACCACCAATTAAGTTTCTTTAAGGAAAGTTTAGAGAACTAATTGACTCATTTAGTATTGAATAGCTCCTGTAGATTTTGCTGATCCAGGGGGCATGCCCATGTGTACACGGTGGACAAATAAAAATTCCGCTGTTCTAATTTTCCTTTGATTTCCCCCCCTACATTCCCTCTAGCAAAGAGGTGTGGAGGCTCAGCTATAAAGCAACTGACCCATCGAACCGCTCTTTTTTGTCGGCAAATTTATAGAGGGGAAATCTTTGTGCAAGGACGGGCCATTTAAAACGGGCATATGATCGATCGATCACTCTTGGCGTCTCGTTCGCACGAGTAACGCCCCAGGCTACTGCTGTACACCGCGTACCGGCCTCGATCGATCGCAGGCGCGTCTCGTCCATTTATCAATGAAACCGGCGCCACTTTCGATTAGCACCAAATCAATTGATGTCACCAGATCGAGTCATGAAGAGTGCAGTTGGTCGGTTGCTTGACCGATCAATCGATCAAATTGAACGGCAGCTGCTACGTAGGAGTGGAGTGGTTACTAGCACGTACTATGCACGAGGTTGATGGATCGCGCGCGGATACAGGTAAACGCACAGCATTTTCCTCGATCGGATAGATCTCGCCGTACGTTGTATAAACGTGCTCAACAGCTCACGCATCTCGGGTTTTAACTGGATCTAAGCCGTACTATTTATTAGCATTAGAGCTTGTACGATACAGTTGTTTAAAGAAACACTTAACAAATAAAAACATGTTTTTTTTGCCACGTGGAACAGATAATATGTGCTTGTTTTGTCGCGTCAATGCTTAATTTGGCACCGGTGTTAAACATATGCCTATATCTAATAAAAAATAATACAACCTTCTAAGCGCTTACAAAAGATATGGGTGTATAGGATGAAATGATTTTTTACATAGGAACCTGTTAATGTGGCTATATTATCTCTCTTTAAACATCCATGTATAAGTATCTTATATTGTGCATGCTCTTAGGTAGTAGCTATAGCTAATCGTGCAATGAACGGTTGGTACCGGATGAAATGTGGTTGTTCGTTCGGGCTGGATTTGACCGATCGAATCCAAGGTGAATATATAATATCCATCGATTCTCATGCGCATATATTTTTCTATAAAAAGTGAACTTTAATGGGGTTTTTTTTTGAAATTTACTTTATGGTATCTTATAATCATTACTGAAGTATACTCATATAGAGAAGGAGTTATCATTATGCGATTTAAGTAGTATATAAGAAGCGCTACGACGCACTTACCATTTTGCTGTTATATATAAACCCACGACAACACGCAGGAACCAAATAAATTCTGCGGCCCATATCTTTGATTAGCCGGCCGTTTTGCTGTTAATTGCTCACCCTAGCGTTGGTAGAGTCATTCCGGAGAATACACAGCAGAAGCTCCAACCGTTCGTGCGTGGGGGCACCGCTCATGTGCTAGCTTTTGTATGCATACATGCACGCTGCCTTGCTGGCGAGCTGCAGGAAAGCACGTTGCGTTGCCGATTTCATTCATGGCGTCGTACGTGGACTCGGCTCCTCGTCGCGGCCTGCCCTTGCTAGCATTAGCATTAGCATTAGCATTAGCTAGGCGCGATTCAGCATGTCTCGCCGCCGGATTTGCGTGGCGACTGGGGCCCTAGGTGCCGCGGCACGGCGCAGGTGATCGATCGATGCATGCATCCTATAGGACCATGCATACCACTGGAAAAAAAAGGCGTTGCATGGTTAATTATTATTTTCTTTGGGTAAACCTTGGGGGCTAAGGTCAGAGCTAGCTAGCTACTGAAGTCTTGTCCGTGAATATATTTTTGGCTTTACTACCGCATGGGGCATTACGTACCATTATTGCCCATTCTGATTGATGAGGTTCGATCAAATCGAGAGCCATCGATCCGACAAGGATCCATAAATACTAGCATGAACAAGATCAAGATGGATGGCATTCTGTTGATCTATGATTAACCTTGATGCCTTGTACGACTAGTCCAGCAGTTACTTGGAACACCTCATCGATCACCCCTGAAAGAAATACCATCAACGCAACGTGCCAATAGCAAGCGTCGCTTTAGTACCGTAGCCGGCCTAATTTGCCTAGTATGGGTGGTGGGCCATTAAATGCAACTACATCATGCTGCTGGCTGCTCCTAGCTACTTAGCTACTTAGTGCCGTTTTGGAGCTTTGCACACTGGTAGCGGTCACTGCGCTTCGAACTGTGTATACTCCAGCTAGAACGAACAAGCCTCACCAACCACTTCGGTGTCCGGTTGGCCAATGCCAAAAGAGACACCTCGATCGGGTACGTACAAAACATATATGTACATGTGACGCGACGAGGAGATTTGTACGTACACTTATATAGTGATATATATGGAGTACTGGTATATACAACTATACATATATGTGCCAAACTACAATGTCATCGTCCCACTGCCCCCTAACATCAATGTCGGATCCGAAAATAAAATGAAACGGTGTTTACAGAACCTTAGGTTAACATCAATGTCGGATCCAAAATAAAATGAAACGGATGTTTACAGAACCTTAGGTTTTTTTCCTACTTTTGAACGGCATTATCTCTCAAATGATCGATGGATGACAGTGCTAAAGAGAGATACCTAGGGTGCCCTCTGTTGGATTCGCCCTAGCTCACACTACATTCTCTCTCAGTGTAACGCATGGGATGGGGCCGAGATGCACGGGGAGGCCAGTGATCTACATGTTGCGGCCTTTGCCCATATAATATATCATATATGTATTTGTTTTGTCGTGCATGAAGGAGCAAACATCCATAGAAAAGGATCCAGCTCAAGCTATACCGTGGTTGCAGATGGAGCTAGGCAGCGCGTGTGCATTGCGTTCTGCAGGTTCTCTGACATGGATGCGTTGTTCCTTTGCGTCTGCAATTATAGCTAGCTTGTATTAATTGTTTCTTTCTTTGATACCGGTCTATGCGTGCGGCCACACGCACGGGCTCACGCCAGGACTGAATCTGTGTGCTCGATCGCGACGGCCGGCACGCTGGAGCGGCAAGCCTATAGCGCACTAGAGTCTAGACTCTAGAGTGCCACCGGTACTATATGAAAACGCAAACGGTGCCACGCGGTGAGTCGGGAATCGTCTGACGGTGAATCGTTTGACCGCCCGAAACTTGCACAGGAAACACAAAAAAAAAAAACGTCGCATTTTGCCGTTTTCTGCGCAGATCGTGATGCAGATCAACATCAGATGAACAGAATAAAGAAAAAGCGAATGTGGAAATGGCGAAAATGTCGAACTGGTTTCGGCCTATGGACCCAAAGGCTACAAAGCCCATGATTACTGCACACACTTGTGGCTGTTCTATCTCTCTTTTAGACATGGAGTTTGTTTGGTTTAGAGCCTGAAAGACATGCTCGAGAAAAAGTGGTACCTAAAAGTAGCTTAAGAAGTAGATGATTTTTATTTGGTCAGTCAAGCCTGTAAATATGGTGTTTGGTTGGCGATACGTAACTAGAGATAAAAACACGTTTACAGAATTAGGAAGCGTAAAAATCAGAAATACGCTTTCTTCCTTTCTCATCCTCTATTCTTCCGGCTAGCGAGGTGGAGGCGGCTCGGCACCAGCGGGGACTCGTCGACGACGACCGGGGAGGTCAAAAATGGGTTGCTGGCAGCGAGGAGGTCAAGATGATGCGCTCGGGGAAGTAAATGAACACACCATTTAGGAGATCGACGAGGAGGTGGTGACCACCTTTGGGAAGGACGAGGTCGACGGCAGCTCGGTGACGCTCGGACGAAGATGATGGGAGCACGACATAAAACGCGAGCACACGATTCCAATAGTGAAGACGACACGGGTGGAGGACGATTGACGGCGGCGAAATACGACGGAGAAGAGCTTGCGACAGTGGTGACTTGTCGCCAGATTGCAGCGAGACGGAGGTGAAATCGGGGTTGGCGGCATGGGGCTTTTGGAGAGGAGCTCTGGGCGAAGAAGATGACGCGCTCGAGGAAGTAAACGAACTCACCGGCGACGAGATCAACGGAGGAGGTGGCGGCCGGCTTTGGGGAGGACGATGTCGGCAGCAACTCGGTGACGCTTAGACGAAGATGACGGGAGCACGACGTAGAATGTGGACACACGATTCCAACGGTGAAGATGGAACGGGTGAAGGATGATGGACGACGGCAGAATGCAACGGAGAAGAACTCGCGGCAGCAGTGGCTTGCCGCCAGATTGTAGCGAGACGGAGGTGAAATCGGGGCCGGTGGCACAGGGCTTTTGGAGAGGAGCTCGGGGTGAAGACCGTGACGTAGATGGCCGGGACGAGGAGACTCCGGGTGGACGCCGGTGGCTTGTAGGAAGAAGCACACGAGGAGGAAGATGCACAGAGGAAGAAGACAACGCCAGGAGGAAGACGCATGGGAGCCGGGAGCAAGGCGACGAAAATCAACGCCTAGGTCTGACGTCCAAGCCTCGACCATGTAGCCTCCCAGGGCACCAATCAAACAGACCCTACATAGGTGTCCGAGAGGACTCCAGCCAGGCGAGGATGTATCTCTCTCTTTAAGACATGGGTTGTGGTCTCTCAGACCCACCTAAATCTTTTCAATTTCTGCTAATTTTTTTGGGATTTTTTTTCGACGTAGATGACTGCTAGGTGTGGTCGGCTTGCCATCCTACCAAGAAGAGTAATGTGCCACGGAGGATAGAATGGATAAGACAAACCACCGTGCCCTCTGTGTCGGTCGCTCCGCTCAGCTTTGCTTGCTAAAACCTCTCCCAGTCTCAGCTGAGCCATTCCATCCATGGCGAGGTGATGAGGATATCACTTCATGCATACACCCAACACTCCTCATAATAGAGTTGAACCTATGCACTTGCAAGGTCCAATCACCAGAGCTCGTGCACGTCAATTGAACTATCAGGTAACTTCGTTTCTAGGAGTACATTTTTTCTAATAAGAATATGTTGTTACCTAATGCATGCGATGTTCTTTTAATCAGGAACTTAGGAGCTGATCATGAAGGGAAGCATGTACAATCCAATTCGGCCTTCGGAGACAACACCGACTTCAAACATGTATAACTTTCGCATACGGAGTCCGTTAGAGGTCCACGAGTACTTGATGGAAAGCTTATCTCACCATCTTTCGAATGGATCTGGTTCCACCTCCAAATTTCTTATGGGTGTGAGGCAATCACCAAAAGAATCCGATACTGTTTCTGATCCCGAGTCAAAATGGTGCCGCGCCACTTCCACTTGGGCCAATCGGCCTATAACCCTACGGGCGTGCGTCCACTTCCCTGGCCGCCACTCTTGGTGATCTTCACATATAGGAGCCGTCGCCTCCCTTTGCTAGAACTCATATTTCATTTATGTTTAGTTTGTCTTCGTTGCAACTTGTATATTTTATGTGTGTCGATTAGACTACAATGTCTTCGTCTATCTATATCATATCGCTGCCCCTCACATAAGTGGCGAATTGAACCTGAAAATAAAATGAAGGGGGTGCTCATAGGATCTTAGGCTTCTTCTACTTTCAGACAACACCCTCTTTCTAATAGTCGATGGATGACAGTGCTACAGGATGCCCAGATTTCGAGTGACAGTAGGGGTGCCCTCTGTCGGGTTGGCCCTAGCTCACACTACATTATATCTCAGTGTAATGCATGGGATGGGGCCGAGATGCACGCGGAGGCCAGTGATGTACATGTATGCTGCGGCCTTAGCTCATATATGTATTTATTTTGTCGTGCAAATATCCATTGAAGGATCCAGCTCAAGCTATACTGCAAATATCCATAGAAGGATCCAGCTCAAGCTATACCGTGGTTGCAGATGGAGCTAGGCAGCGCGTGTGCATTGCGTTCTGCAGGTTCTCTGACATGGATGCGTTGTTCCTTTGCGTCTGCGATTATAGCTAGCTTGTATTAATTGTTTCTTTCTTTGATACCGGTCTATGCGTGCGGCCAGACTGGTCTAGCCGTGCCAGGACTGAATCATTCATGCTATATGGATTTCACCGGCCGTACGTGTAATCCCTATCCTTGCCTGTGTGTTGGTGTTGGTACGTACATTGGTGACTAATTCTGTCTATATGTGCAATATATATATATTCAATCCTCATTCTGTACTCCAAGCTAATTAATTCAGGGGTTAAAAAGTCCCAATACGGAGTGATAATGAAGAAAAATTGGATCAGACAGGACCTAGCACGGCTCACGTAGCAAACCCGACCCAGCCGCCCAGGGTTCGTGGCATTTTGGGTTTAAGTCGGGAATTTTTTGCATAATAATTTCTTAGCTTGCGAGGTTGTGTTCCACAAAATTGTCTCAAAGTAGACGTCATGGACTACGACCTCATGACGCCAGCGGCTACAACACTGCATAGTTGGCTACCGTACCGACGTGATATTGAAGCTTGAACGCAGGTGATGTACGGTGTACTGTCCAATCGAAAACCGGAGCTTCAGATTAACTACTATGTGTTCACGGTCAGTAAATATTTTATTGTTTCTCCATATTCAGTACAGTACTATTGTTAAATACTGTTCACTCACTCGTATAGTGCTGTTCGTACAATATTACAGCAGAAAATCTGGAACCACGTTGTCACTAAACAACTAATCGCAGCGGCTGTTTCTGCGCATAGAAAGGTACGTGGGCAAGGAGAGCGATCGGTATGCACATAGAAGAAAAACAGAATAACAACAGTACAAGCTAGCTATATCGCAGCATAGTCAATCGCAGCATACATCGATCGACCGATGCGACCTGGACCGGCAGGCGACGATCCGGAGGGCGACGCTGATCGATCAGTTTGCGACATGCTGTTACGGTCGAACGCGTAGCTAGCCTGCCGCGTCGCTGTCAAGGGGAAACCAAAAAATAATACGCGCGCGCTGTATTATTGGCTGGCTCCCAAAGCTTTGTTGCTTACTGTCCATGGACCTACGCTACCGATCGGGACGGCTGCATGAGAAGCTTTGATTTTTCTCTAGCTAGCTCATGCAACCTTTTTTTTTTTTTGTTGCTTGCAACTTGATCTGTCGACGTCCGCGGGCCGATCCCACCCAAAATCCTCGCTGAATCTGTGCCCGATCGCGACGGCCGGCACGCTGGAGCGCACTAGAGTCTAGATTCGAGTGCCACCGGTGCTATCTGAAAACGCAAACGGTGCCACGCGGTCAGTCGGGAATCGTCTGAAAACGCAAACGCAAACGCAAACGCAAACGCAAACACGTGGTGGATCAGTCTAATACAGTACAAACGACGGGCCGGGCTGGACTAGAGAATAAGGTCCGTTAAGCGGCACGACATGACACGAAATAGGCCCAACCTTCTCGTTATAGCCTAATCCCCCCTCAGCTTGACCCAATCACCCCCTCACATTGGTCTGGTCCAACTAATCACTCCCTTCTGTCACCCGGTCTGACCCAACATCCTTTCCGACCTCCCTCAACCTCAACCCCATCCCCAATCCTTTCCCCCGAGCCCGGCTCCCAAATTCCTAATCCTTAAGCATATCCGCTGATTCCCCTCCCTCCAGCTCCGATCGCCTCCCTCCCCACGCGCCGCCGATCGCCACCCTTCCTCCTCACGCACCGGCCGCCTCCCTCCTCTCCTCTCCTCTCCTCTCCTCCCCGCGTGCCGCCTCCTCCTCTCCCTCACGCCACGCCTCCCTCCAGCCACCTCCTCGTCACCGTCCTTCTTACCCCCTTCGTAAGCGTGTGGCGCGGCTGAGATGTTCGGAGTTTCTCATCGGCGTCCAAGAGGAGGAGGGGGCTATGGCAGTGATGCAGACATCCTTAGCTATGTTGTTTCATATAGTGTTTTCAATTCATTAAATATCTCAGAACAACATGAGTTTACTAAGAGAGTTGAAAAACAAGAGAAGCTTATCCAACAGGTGAATCTGTTCCCTGAATTTCCTTTTAAATTAGTTGAGAATATTATACTACCTAATAGCGGGTCATCGCTTGTTTTCATGTTTGAAGAAGAATATTTATTGGAAGACAAAGAACACGATACTTCTCAAGTTCAAGATGATCTTCGCAGAAACTCGGAAGGATATAGTATACACAATATATATATTTGGAAAGCTTATCAAGTCTACTTTCCAATGGATCAAACAACATGTGATTTGGAGCTTTCTACCACAAGTTATGGCTATTCGAGTACATGCTGCACATTCAGACCGACCAACGCCCGAGAGTTGACAAAGTTGATGATTCCGTGGCTTGTACAATATCTTGGGAGGATATCAAGCTATGCTATGACTTTTCAAATGTTCACAAGAGTCTCTTTCTCAAGTTTCACACTAATTCAAATCATTTCAATTAATAAAATTGAAGATAGGAAGGTTTGGATTCAATTCGGATTCAGAATCAGCAAGACAGTCTAGAGTAAAACGGTCATAACTTTCACAAACGGAGTCTAATTTGGGTGTTCTTGGGCTTGTTGGAAAGATAACTTAAAGCCCGATCCAACGGATCCTCCCTCACTCCGAAATTCCTCCTGTGTAAAAAGATATGACCGAAAAAATATAACAGTTGTAAAATTAGAGTTTCCTTTTTGTTTTAGATTGAGTCGGAATTGGAGTAGGAGTACTAATTCGAATTAGAGTAGGAGTAGGGCCTCTTGGCCAGCCATAAGGAGGAGAAGGGGCACTATATATTGAGGGGTAAACCCCTATTGTAATCTCAGACCATGTTTAATATATTTTCAAAGCTTTTGCTTGATTCTCCTGTTGTGCTTATAGCCAAAACAGAGGGAATTGGACGTTGAGAAAAGGGATCGTTCTTACTTTTCCGCTGGGAATTGAGGGTTCGACGATCTTCACTTGTAGTCAGCGAGGATCCAATCAAGTGTGTGTTTGGACGAATTTTCCATAGAGTTCCAAGTCCGTGCATTGGCGCGGGGGATCAGCTGGTGGTTTGTCAGGATACACAAGTTATCGAGAGGTTCTACGTCGAGAAGATCGGGCACCCCGTATCAGGTGGTATCAGAGCTCCGTTGACTCGGTAGGATCTTTATCCAGTTATCTTTTTTTCCCATACACGAAAAAGCCATACAAAAAAAAATTCAGCTGTAGTATTTAATTTGTTATTCTAGTGAGTTTTGTTAAGTTTTTGTCCATTAGAATCAAGTTTAGTTTGCTGATCTTGAATTTTTTTTGCGTTGCTTTTTATTTGAGCCTAGTTTGATTTTTTTTAGTCGTGTCTATAAAAAAACAAAAAGAAGTGGGACATCAATTTATCCTTTGTGAACCTTTCAATCCTTTGCGAATACTTTGAACCTATTTGAGACTAGCTAAATCGTTGCTTAGGGCTGCATATTAATATTTGTGTTCTTGCAATTGTTCAAAGATCAAAAGGTGGGAAAGAATTTTTGCTCATTTTTGGTAGAACAAGAATTTTGGCAATAGTTCAAAAAAAAGGAAGGAAAAATGGAAGAGAAAAAAAAGAAGGAAGAGAAAAAGAAAAGAGAAAAGGAAAAAGAAAGCGCATAGCCGAACCATAAACTTGAGCGAAAATCCCCACTCATTCTTGATTCAATTGTTATAATATCAATATTTTGTGCAATCTTGTGCCCTAGTTTCATTATTTGCAACTAGCTAGCGTCTTTCTATAACTTGTGCAATACGAGCTATTTTGTTCTTCACTTATATCTTACATAGCTCATTCCTTGATTGCACTAAGTTCCAATATCTTTGCTTGTGAGTTGCTTTGATTTTCACTTATATCTTTGTGATCGGCAAGTAGGCATTGAATTCTAGTTTGGATATTTACTTAGCTTTACAATACCTAGAATTTTCAAATTAAGTAGGTATCCATACCAAGCTCCACAAAACACCTGTTGTCGTGCTTTGACTTGCTCTTGAAATTCGCTCATTTCTCACGTTGTTTTAACCTGTAATGCCAAGTGTGAGTTTGTCACCTCAATTCACTTTGGAAAGGTAAGAATGTAATTCGGTAAGACAAGTGAGTTTGAGAGATACACATACACCTACATACATATTCTTTGCTTTGCTGTTAAAAATGGCAGATCGCGAGTATACGTATCTTCTCTTCTATGGTAGTAATGATCCAGAGGAGTATCTTGAGTGGGTACAAAACATGGAGTTCGAGTTTGAATCCCATAAGTTCGAATCAGAAGCCAGGGAAGTTAGAGTGGTCACTTTGTTTTTTACGTACTATGCCTCTAGTTGGTGGCAACAACTAAGTGGAAAACGATTCATTACATCTTGGGTCTATTTCAAAAGGGTCATGAGAAGAGAATTTGTTCTATCCTATTATGAGTGGGAACTACTACGCCACGTGGAGAGCATTACACAAGGATGCAAAGTTGTCCAAGATTACTATATTGAGTTGAATCATGCAATACGCCGTGCCAATATCACTAGTGCATATCAAGAAAAGACATACTTCAAGGCAGGCTTGAATTATCAGATCGTTGCTGCACTTCAAGATGAATATTTTCGTAGTCTGCAAGATCTTGTGAAATATGCTATGAAGGCAGAAAAGAGGTTTAAACACATGCAAGCACATCAATTAAATCTGCGTTGGCTCTTTAGTTATTATTCATCCACTGGGGTGTCACTTGAGAAGAAGATCGAGCATGACAATTTTTCTTTGACCGAGGTGATGAGTAGTGCTACCTCGTCACAACCCGCAGCACGTGAGGAGGTCGTGGTTGGTGGTAGTTGTGCCATTACTGGCCCACGGTCTTACAAGGATCCCAATTGAGAGTGTGAGAGATACACCAAAAGAAAAGAGAGAGATAGATGATAGGACAAGTAAGATTATTTTTGACCCTAACAACTTAGCTGTTATTTCTAGTATTGTATCTCACATTGTGCAGGTGGACCAAGCAAATAAGGAGTTGGACATTCAAGGGCCCTCACCATTGGAAGAGAAAGATGAAGAGATAACCATGGTTGGAGAGGGAATGCCGACTACCCTGTGGTTACAGGATGACATTATGATACCCGCGAGGTTCTACGTCGAGAAGATCGGGCACCCCGTATCAGCGAGGGGGAGCAGACGTAGATGGTGCACTGGTGTCTTTGTTTTCCTGGGCGACGGCGATGGCTGTCGTCTTCGCAAACGTCTATAGTTATTTAGGGCTGGACTTGGGCCGATATGGCACGATTCCGGCACGACGGGCTTTGGACCGTGCCTGGGCCTGGTCGGAGGAAAGGTGGGCCGGCATGGCACGACAGGGTGGCGTAATGTGAAATGTCGCATCTTGCCATTTTCTGCGCAGACGTGATGCAGATCGCATGAGATGAACAGAATAAGGAAAAAGCGAATAGTGGAAATGACGAAAATGTTGAACTAGTTTCGACCCATGGGCCCAAAGGCTAAAAAAGCCCATGATTATTGCGCACACTTGTGGCTGTCTCTCTCTTTAAGGCATGGGCTGTGGTCTCTTGGCCCACCTAAATTGTTTGGATTTTCGCAAAAAAAATTTGGATTTTTTTCGACGTATATGACTGCTAGGTGTGGGCCATCGTACCAAGAAGAGCAACATGTCACGGCGGATAGAATGAATAAGACAAATCACCACGCCCAGTCTGTGTCAGTTGATCTGCTTGCCCAAACCTCTCCCAGTCTCAGCTGAGCCGTTCCATCTATGGCGCGGGGTCTTGCTGCTCTATCCATTCCACCGTGCCTCGGTGTGAGCGCCACACCGGCTATGGACCGACCTATCTGTGTCACAGCTGGGCCGGTAGGGCGCGGTCGCCGACGCCACTCCATGGTCGTGCGGGCCGGCGGGTCGCTGAGCACCAACGCGTTCATCCTGGCGTTCATACTGCCATTCTCCCTCTTCGTCGGAACCCTCATCACCGCCGCCCGTGTCGCCGACGACATCGACGAGCGCTTCCAATGGGAGGTATGCAACTCTCAACAAGTACTAGTTTAATGTTCGTTCCTCAATTACAATATCATATAAAATACAAGTGTTAATACCATGTAAAAACCATCATTTATTCTTTTTGCGGGCAGTTTTGTGCTATGTGGAAAAATGAACTGTTTCCCGTGCCACCAGGCGTCCCCTGATCATGCGCCATGTCAACCAAGCGTCCACCTCGACGTCCTTCCTGTCGCCGCTCGACCCCTCCTCCAAGCTCTACAAGCCAGCCGCCACCACCACGCCGCCGTGCTGCGTCTCTGTCACGCCCGCATCGGCCACCGCTCGCAGGCTACGCCTTGTTAGGGTGGGAGCGGCACAGGCGCCGTTGGACCGCGCAGCGTTGGTTCCTGAGTTGCTGCACGACCAGGGCCACGCCGGTGGTGTGCGACCAAGTGGGTGCCGGTGTACGTGATGCTGCCACTGGACACGATGGGCCTTGGCGAGCAGGTATCGCGGGTGCTGGCGGCGTGCCTGATGGCGCTGCAAAGCGCGGGGGTGGAGGGAGTGATCGTTGACGTGTGGTGGGACATGGTGGAGCGGTTCCCAGAGCCACCAGTACTTCTAACCTCCACTAGATGAGCTTGTACTTGAGCCTTACCTCTGCTGTCATCGCCTTTTGCTCGCTCCTCAACATTGATAGCTGCTAACAGCTCATTGAATGTCAAGTGCTCCTTTATATGTCATCAGGCGGTCACAAAGTCATGCCACGACCCATGTAGTTGAAGTCATGCCAAAAATGACATTAACTTGAAAACTTTCAGGAAGGAGACGGTTGTATTGATTAAGATCACGTACATGGAGTTGAAGTTCATGAAGCTGCCCCATCACCGATCGTCCTTCTACTGTCGGGACCCATGATAGACAATTCCAGGACACTCTGTGCATTCTGAACTAGTCTCATGATCAGTAGCTCGCTCACACAGTTGCAACATCGATGAAATTATATCCATACAACAAGATAGCTAATGAAGAAAATAAATTAATATTACTTTGTGGCAAATGACATTATGGTCAAGTTTACAGAGTTTGCCAAGTAGGGCTTAACGATAACAGAGTAAACTTGCAGCAGATAATAAACAAACTCGTGGTGGCCATCCGACATGCCCACAGGTAATCGAGTGGAGGGCGCGACCTAGTTCGCATAGTCTTCAAAGTAGTCTTCCTCGTCAAAGTCGGTGTTTCCCTGGTCCTTCTGCGGGGACTGATCAATAAGTGACGTATAGCCGTGAGTATATAAAGTACTCAGCAAGTCGTAGAGAAATGTATACAAATAGTATTCATACAAGGCTTGACAAGGATAGCTTTATGGCTATTTTGCAGAAAGTAGTATTAACAGTAAATACAGTAAATAGATTGAAGAGCATAATTTAAAAGATTAATACATAAGTAGACAAGTTTCTTTGAAATAACTAGTGAACACCCTGTTCTATTTCCAACCAGCAAGTAGTGAATACACGTTCACTTCTCAACCATTCCAACCAAACCATTCCAATATTTTTATAAAAATCTACCCCTCGTGTGAAATCATCTTACATTGTCCATAACTGAGAACACAACTATTCAAATAGTTTTTACCACTCTGCAGAGGTTGTACAGTTTGACCCACAAGAGATAGTCACTTGATGCAACACACGCTTCCTTAGACATGTGAATCAAGGAGAAACTATCACAAGGCTTTTTACAAAACTCTATTTTGACTCAGTTTTGCTCGCTAAGGATTCACTTCGATCTAGCCCCCTCTTGTGCTGCTCATTAACCAAAACAGAGCTGAATCAAATATTGCTAATTAGTTGGCCAGGTCCACCCCATAAATGGACTTGTGGTTGCACGGTATGCCCTAGATCAATGGCGCACAATGTTAAGGCCTTAGTGACTACTCAGGCGAGGCAAGCACATCCCAAAAATCATCTCCTTTACTGCATGATCACTCGCCCGAGTATAAATTATTTTTAGTTCCACCTGACCAAACGACGACCCTTGCCGTGGCACAATAAATTTTAATAACAGTGGCTAAGCATAATACACACCCATGTTGGTATTACGATAATGTTCAACTAATATTACCCATTCCTATGGTGTCCAAGGATTTATGTTATTCAAGAGAACATGCCAATAGCAATTATCCAAGCTGACATAATGATCATTGAGTATTTAACTATTTCCGAAAGTAGTTATTATAAAACTACCTATGCATGTTGATATAAAGCAATATAATTTTACAAAATGGGTACGACATGATCAAAAGTCTACGACGTGCCTCCGTTGAAGGTTTAAAGTGTTTCGGCAGACGGTTCCAAAAATTCCTTAGAGAAGTCGGAATCTACACGTGCTAAAAGAGCCAAATAAATACATAAAATCCAAATAAAATCCAAAAATTACAAAATTAAAAGATAAAGAGAGGGGATGAATTTATATGAATTTAGAACTAAGAATCGATGGAATCAGATTTCGTATGAAGGAGAATGAATATCCGAAAGTTTGACTTCACCTGAAATAAAGAAAATCAGCAGACATGCACAATGTAGACTCGGGCAAAAATAATGGCGCTAGTGAGGGAAAGGGAGGGGCGCCCGACGAACTAGCAAAATGGAATCCTGGTAGCGAGACAGACCAAATGGTGGTGGTCGTGTTGCCAGCGGAGTTCCAGTGCGGCAGCAGCGCACAAAACGGGCGGCCGGGCACAAAAGGGCAACAAACTCTGGCGATGCTTCGGCGAAGGTGAGGGAAGCACTACATAGAACGTCATGAGGCAAAGACAACAGTGGTGGAGATGTATCCAGGGGATCAACGATGGCGGCAGAACGTGAGAAAGAAAGAGTTTCGGCCCGCGACGAAAATATCTCGATTGCGGAGAAACGGAAGCGAGAGAGAAGGGCAAATTTTGGGGGATGGAAGAGGAAACCGAGGGGCTCGCCGTGATGTGGGCAGCGCAGCAAAGCGATCACCGGAGAGGGATAACAAGTAAGGTGGAGCTCACTATCGGTTTGGGGAGCTCTTGGTTTGGGAAAGAAAAACGGAGGAGCGCTCGGTGGGGATGCTTCCAGGGGAGGGGAGGAGAAGAGAGGGGAAGGGGGAGGGGAGGCAAGGGGGAGGGAGGGAGCTACCGCGATGTGGGAGGTGTGGCTGCGCACGGTACAGTGGTGTGGGGAAAAAAGATGGGCAACATGGGGGTGCAGGCGGTATGGGGGAGGAACAGGTGGTGCTAGGGCATGGTCGATGGCAAGGAGCAGGAGCGTGGAGAGGTGGGGAGGAGGGAGCAGCAAGGGATGGGAGCTCAGCCGGCAATGGAGAAGAGGGAGAGACCTTGCTGCTAGAGCTTTCGGTTGAGGAAGAAAAAGAGGAGGGGAAGGGAAAGGGAAAGGGAAAGGGAGAGAGTGGAGGAGGGAGCTGCTGCCTTTACATAGAGGAAGCAAGGGAGAGGGGAGCTCGGTAGGGGAAGAGAAGCCAGCATGGGCGGCCAAATTCGGACGACACGGGAATGGGACGGGGGATCAGTCGATGGAGGAAGGGACACGGGATGGCAGGGTGGCAGTAGGAATCCCGGGCGGGAAAACTGGCAAGAAAACAGGCATGGGACATGGCTTGCATGACGCACGGCAGGAAAGAGCAAGAAATGCATGCTTGGGAAGATGACTAGCAAAAGAGAGGAGAGAGAAAGGAATAAAGAAAATTTAGAAAAATAAAAATAAATAAAAAAATCTGAGAAAATTTTATAAAATACTTTGGAACTTGAATAGATCAAATAAAATAGTTTTATATTTATTTGAAGTTTATTTTAATAAATTAAAATGTTTTCCTTCAAAAATTCAATTTAAGCTTTAAACTAAACCGATAAAATCCAAATGATTATTTTTTTTAAAAAGCTTCAAAATAAATCCCCATTTTAAATTAATAAAATTAAATTAAATTTTGTAACAAAAAAAACTTTTTGGGAAGACAGAAAAGAAATAAACAGACCAGATTGCAAGAAACAACACCGACTTGAATAAAATCCATGAAAACCAAAAAAATTCAATAAACATATTTTAGAATTTAATTAAGGTTTTATTTAATATTTTAAAATGTTTTTATTATTGGAAGTTTCAATTTGAGCTTTAATTACTTCAATAAAATTCAAATGGTTATTTTTATTTTAAAATTTTTAAAAAGGCCAGAAAATTGGGATGTTTAATATAGCATCTTGTAGTTCAAGTATGAAACAGTAATAAAGGACTCGTTATCATTATTCCCTTCGGAATACTTCTCATCTAATTCATCCCAGAGTTATTTGGCATTAGTGAAATTGACATGCACGTCGAACAGCCGGTTGGATAAGACTGCTAACAACCTAGCTAGGGCTGAATTGTTCGCATCCTCCCGCGGCGTCATCTCAACGGTTTCCAAAGGGAACATCAGAGGATTTGAAAGGACCCAGAAAAGTCTGTGGTCGGTCAGGCATAATTTGGTTTTAGCTTGCCAACGTTTAAAGTTACCACTGTCAAAAACTTCCAGCTTAATGACATCTAACGATGAAGCCATTTCTTGATAAACAGGTTTTCTGGAATGTTGTAAATAATGCAATTTTAGCAAGCAATCAAAATTAATTCCAGCAAAAATAAAATACATTTAAGCATAATTCAACCAGAATTTAAATGACCAAAATAACATGTACTCATGTAATTCTTCCAAGTCATCTAAAGAGAATAACAAGCTTAACACATACATCAAGAGAACATAAAAAATAAGCATAAAAGCTCTAACATATGATGTTGATGAGTGCTCTCACAAGGCGAGTTGCAAAATAATTAAACTTTGCCATCTCAGCCCTTTAGTTTATACTCTTCACTAATTGAATAAGATAACAAGCTATCAGATTTGAGCTCTAAACAAACCATGCCAAACTGATAGAAGAAACCTCATGCAAGGAGTTAAAACTTTAACTTTCTGTTACTAGTTAGCAAGTAATAGGTTTCATAATTCACTAATTGAATAAGATAACAAGCTATCAGATTTAGCTCTAAACAAACTATGCCAAACTGATAGAAGAAACCTCATTCAAGGAGTTAAAGCTTTAACTTTCTGTTACTAGTTAGCAAGTAATAGGTTTCAGAATTCACTACTCCAATCCTTTAGCTAGCAAATTATTTAATGAACTCAACAGTAGACAATAAACAGAGCACATAATTCACTACTTCAATCTATAAGCCAACAGATTATTAATGAATTCAATAAACAGCAAAAGAAAAGGATCACAGATCTCACAGAGTTCAATAAACACACTTCGGCTTTAAAGAACCAGCAGCCAAAGGCTAACCAAGGTATCAAGTAACATAACTTCTAAAGATTAATATACCAGTGGCAGGTAGTTCTATTAGAGCTCAACCTAACCAAGTTATCATTCTAATCTCAGTATAAGACCATCAAAATCACAGAGCAAACTTAAGCCCACATAATTCACTTTGATATATCTCAAAGTGCATGAATCAATTCAAAACAACACACACACACACACACACACACACACACACACACACATAATCAAAGTGAACCGCAAATGGATCAAAGGGATACTCACAGAGCCGGGTGATAATCAAAATCACCGTGAAGGTCATGGCAAGGCACGTCTTACACACGCTGTCCCAGAAAACCTATTGCCAAGGTATTCGGAGATACAATGCAACTCTCCTTCCTTTGGATTACACCAATGAAAGAGTTTGAGGTACGGGAGGAGCCATACAAGACCATCAAGAGGTGCTTCGGCCGAAGCACCAACAAAGCACCAAAAACTAAAATTTGAAAGCCACTTTCTCACACTAAGATCAATTCAAGGCTGACTAATTTTCTACCTCAAATGGCACCAGATAAATCCCTCCACAGCAAGCTCAAAAGAGAAGAGAATGCAAATAGAGCAACCTAGGTGCGCACGGAGGAAAACCAGTCCTAACCACTGATGATACCAAGTAGAATCGTGGCATATCAGAAGATATCAGAAGCCCCAAAAATTGAATCCAGATTGAGGAAGAAGATGAACTGAATTGGGGGAAAAACTCACTGCATTTTTCCTTCTTCTTTTTTCCGGGGCGAACCAGAGGGAGAGATCCCAGTCACTTATGTGGAGTAGGTGGAGGAGCACGGTTCTTTGCCTCAACGGCCAATACTAATCCGCTTGAACATGCACGCCTTTGTCGGGATATTCGCGACGACCAGTGCCTTATGTACAGTCGAAAGGCTTGCACACGATTTGGGTTAGAGAACAGACTCGAACCTTATCCAACACTCCTATTCAAAGACAGGTGGGCCCTACCAAGAAAATAATTTCTTTATAATTTCTTTTATCTAATTTGGAAATTCCCAAAAAGCCATTGAAATATTCAACAGTCCCCACCAGTTTATCAATTTGATAAAAGATGCTCAAAGTCTTGTTTAATATACAACTGTTCGACGATGGGTACCTTTAGGGTTTGAACCCAAAGCCTAACAAGAAGGACTACGACTCTACTCAGACAAAGGAGGACTACGCCTTGATCCAATACCTTGGTATGAGAATTTTCACCCAAGTTATATTCTGTACTGGGCGACTTGCCCTTTCCTCTCTCGGGTTGGGACGTTACGGTCATGTCCCCGTATCTAGCTCATGAGTACTTAAGAAAGTATACCCTTATCTTTCTTTGATCGCGACCCCACAATCATACTCAAGTAGGTGAATTCTTGAGGGAATCCTGTAGGATGATTCCTGATACCATATAGGTCTCGAATTTATTAAGAGCTATTGCTCAACCTTCCATACAGAAAGAACACTGCAGCTAATGGGACCCTTTAGATGTGCTCTATAGTCCCACACAGTTTTTTTTTGTCCTAGAGCCTAGTTCACAGGATCCCCGATCTCCTAGGATAGGTTACTACCAATGTGAGCCTTTACACAGGTATAAGCCCCATTCCCTTAGATGATGCAAAGATGACCTTTCACGTCAATCCTTTAGTGAAAGGATCTGCCAAGTTTCTTTCAGACTGGATGTATTCTACAGTAGTAACACCTGTATCTCTGGTATGCCTTACCGACTTAAGTCACCTTTTAATATATTTTGAGGACTTCATATTGTCCTTCCTACTCTTCGCCTTAACTAAAATGGTTTGGTTATCGCAATATGTTAAAACGGATGGAATTGGATTTTTCAGCACTATGAAAATATATAAAAATAGAGAAAAATGATGCGTATCTCCTGGAAGAGAATGGGGCCGCTCTTTATTAATATGCACTGGCTGTTTACAAGGAATGCCTACGATCAGGCAAAGTACTAATCCTAATTACACTGAGTATGATGTTGGCTATTCTCTTGTCTTCTTTGCCTCCTAGAGTCTTATTGTCTGTCTCGCTTTTCGCCTCCCCTCTCCTCCTTCCATGCTCCATCTTTAAATAGCTTCCGAAGAGGAGGTAGTTGTTTCTGGAGAAGACGCCTGTGCGAAGCATTGCGTCTGGTCGGAGGGAGGTGGCAGTTGATTAAAGTATCAACTGCTGTGCGGTGAAATGTCGGTGAAATATTCAACCATTAGTCAGTGTCTTAGGATTATGTAACGTTGCGTGGTATGAGGTATATAATACGTGATCCATTAATCACACGGTAAAGGATATACCTGGATTTGGATCCAGGTATCAGTTCATAGCTTTACGAGCGGTTAACTGGTCGGGGACTAGCTACGGGACCTTGTCCAACCAGGGTATTTATTATGTAACATCTAGAATCCTTACGACCAGTGAGGTCGTTAACCTTAGGGGTTACGACCACGAAGATGTATGGTCTTTTTTATGTATTAAAGTAATACATAGGGGTTTTAATCCTCGTCAGAAAGAAGTTCTCTAATCCATTCTGCCTCTACAACCACTAAGTCTAGAGCTACCAGCTCAGCCTCCATGGTGCACCGTGTGAGGATAATCTGTTTAGAAGACTTTCACGAAACAGCCCCACCTACTAGAGTTAATACATAACCACTTGTAGCCTTGATGTTATACGAGTCACTGATCTAGTTAGAGTCACTGAATCCTTCCAAGACTATCGGATGGCCAGAATAATGTATTCCCAAGTCAGAGGTCCCCTTTAGGTACCTAAGTACCCTCTCTAGTGCTATCCAATGATCATCTCCTGAATTGGACGTATAACAACTCAATCTGCTTACAACATATGAGATGTCAGGCCTCATTGTGCTAGTTAAATACATTAAGGATCCCATAACTTGAGAATATTTAGCTGATCTCTTTCATATCCAGTGTTTTTATGAAGCTTAGCATTTGGATCATAGGGTGTGGCTGCTGATTTAGAGTACATGAATCCAAATCTGGATAGGATCTTGTCCACATAATGGGATTATGATAGAGTAATCCCATTCTCACCCTTGATAAGCTTAAAGTTTAAGATAACATCAGCTTCACCCAGATCTTTCATATCAAAATTCTGAGAGAGGAAAGACTTTGTTCTATTGATTGCATCTATGTTGGTCCCAAAAAGCAATATGTCATTTACGTAAAGACATATAATGAAACCTTCGCCCCCACTAAACCGATAGTAGACACATTTATGGGCTTCATTCACACAAAAGCCGACTGAGGTCATAGACTATCGAATTTCTTGTGCCACTGCTTGAGAGCTTGCTTTAGGCCATACAAATATTTAATCAATCGACATACTTTCCTCTCTTGCCCTTCAACTACAAAACCATCAGGCTATTGCATATAAATCTCCTCATCCAACTCTCTATTTAGGAAAGCAGTCTTAACATCCATTTGATATAATTGGAGTTTATATGCGGCAGCTAGTGCTAAAAGCACCCGAATTGTGGGTAAATGAGTCACAAGAAATTATGTGTCAAAGTAGTCTTTACCCACTTTTTGTGTGAAACCTTTAGCCACTAAATGGGCCTTGTACTTTTATATAGTACCATCAGGTCTACGCTTTCCTTTAAAGATCCATTTGCAGCCCACTGGCTTGAATCCGGATGGGAGGTCAGTAATCTCCCACGTTCCGTTAGCTATGATGGAATCTATCTCGCTACAGACTACTTCCTTCCAGTGATCCACATCTGGGGATGTGTATGCTTCTGAAAGTTTTCGTGGTTCATCATCCACGACATAGGTGACAAAGTCATCGCCTAAACATTTTTCAGTCATCTGCCTCTTACTCCTCCTCAACTCTAATTCTGGAGCGGCGTTATCCACACTAGGAAGAATAGAGTGTTCACTTGAACCAATATGATCAATGACTTCATTTGGTCTCATAGAAAACACATGCTCAAAGAATGTCGCATCACGAGATCCCATCACTACATTTGTAGCGATGTCACTTACCTCAGATTTGACCACTAAAAATCTATAAGATGTGCTGTTTTTAGCATACCCTAGAAAGACACAATCAACGATCTTTGGACCAAGCTTTCTTTTCTTCGGTAACAGCACATGCACTTTTGCAAGACATCCCCAAGTTTGTGGAAAAGACAAGGTGGGTTTTCTCACTTTCCATCCTTCATTAGGCGTTTCCTCCTTATTGCGAGGTGACACCCTATTTAGAACATAATTAGCTGTGAGAACTGTTTCACCGCACCAATAGTCCAACATACCTGAACTTTGTAACATGGCATTAACTCAGTCACATAAAGTTGGTTCTTTCTTTCAGCTATTCCATTAGATTGGGACGAGTATGGTGGAATAACTTCATGAATTATTCCACTTTCTTCACAGTATTGAGAGAATTCAAACGAGACGTATTCACCGCCTTGGTCCGATCTTAACCGTTTGATTTTCTTTTCTAGTTGATTTTCAACTTCGGCTTTAAAGATTTTAAAGTGTTCTAAAGCTTCACCTTTCGACTTAAGTAAGTAGATATAACAATACTTAGTCGCATCATCTATGTGAGTTAAGAAATATCTTTTGCCACCTTTAGTTAAAATTTCATTCATCTCACAAAGATGAGAATGAATTAGCTCAAGTGGAGAGGTGCTTCGCCTTTCAACGCTATGAAAAGGTTTTCGCGGTTGCTTTGCTTGCACACACACTTCGCACTTTGAACCCTTCTCATAATTATAGATAGTAATTAAATCCATTTTGCTTAACCGTACAATAGCTTCAAAGTTAACATGACACAATCGTGAATGGCAAACATCATTGTAATTTATTGCAATGGGAAATGTTAAAAATATTTACATTATTCGAATAAAGAATAGATAAGCGGAACATGCCTCCGCTATCATAGCCTTTGCCCATAAAAAGTACTAAATTTGATCAACATGACCTTAATAGAGTAAAAAAATAAGCTTTATTCCTTGCCTACAGATCATCGACCCGCTAATGAGATTGCGAGTCATCGTAGGCACATATTGTACGTCTCTTAGAATGACTGTTTTACTTGAAGTAAGCTTCAAGCAAACCTGTCCAATCCCTCGTATTGTAGCAGCGACTATATTCCCCATCAGGACGGATCCACCACCTTCACCCTGAAAAGAAGAGAAACACGATCGATCAACACATATATGTCTAGTAGCACCTGTATCAATTCAATAATCAATAGATGGACTTGTTATAAAGGCCTGAGGTACATACCTTCAGAACTGGGATTATCCAGAACGACGTTAACCTCAGCCTTTCGACCCTTGTACTAAGTAGGAGAAGGACCCTTGCCCTTTCGATTGCGGCAATGATTGGCTTTATGACCAGCCACTCCGCACATAAAGCAAATAATGTCCTTCTTTTTCATCTTCTTCCCTTGCAGCTTGATCTTGGGCTGATTCTTGACTTTCAGATTTCCAAAGCCACTAGCAATCCTGACCTCCACTAGATGAGCTTGGACTTGAGCCTTACCTCTGCTGCCACCACCTAATAGCTCATTGAGTGTCAAGCGCTCCTTTATATGTCATCGGGCGGTCACAAAATCATGCCATGAGGACGGTAACTTAGCCAAAATGACATTAACTTGAAATCTCTCAGGTACGAGATAGTCGTACTGATTAAGATCACGTACATGGAGTTGAAGCTCATGGAACTGCTCCATCACCGACCGTCCTTCTACCATCTTATAGTTCAAGTATGCAGCAGTAATAAAGGACTCATTACCATTATTCCCTTCGAAATACTTCTCATCTAATTCATCCCAAAGTTATTTGGCATTAGTGAAATTGACATACACGTCGAACAACCGGTTGGATAAGACTGCTAACAACCTAGCTAGGGCTCAATTGTTCGCATCCTTCCACCGCATCATCTCAACGGTTTCCAAAGGGACATCGGAGGATTTGAAACGACCTAGAAAAGTCTGAGGTCGGTCAGCCATAACTTGGTTTTAACTTGCCAACCTTTAAAGTTGGCACCGTCAAAAGCTTCCGGCTTAATGACATCTGACGATGAAGCCATTTCTTGATAAACATATTTTATGGAATGTTGTAAACAATGCAATTTTAGCAAGCAATCAGAATTAATTCCAACAAAATAAAAGGCATTTTAGCATAATTCAACTAGAATTTAAACGACCAAAAGAACATGTACTCATGTAATTCTTCCAAGCCATCTAAAGAGAATAACATGCTTAACACATACATCTTGAGAACATAAAAAATTAGTACAAAGCTCTAACATATGATGTTGATGAGTGCTCTTAGAAGGCGAGTTGCAAAATAATTAAACTTTGTCATCTCAGCCCTTTAATCTATACTCTTCACTAATTGAATAGGATAACAAGCTATTAGATTTGAGCTCTAAACAAACTATACCAAACTGATAGAAGAAACCTGATGCAAAGAGTTAAAGCTTTAACTTTCTGTTACTAGTTAGCAAATAATAGATCTCAGAATTCACTACTCCAATCCTTTAGCTAGCAGATTATTTAATGAACTCAGCAGTAGACCATAAACAGATCACAAAGTTCACTACTTCAATCTATAAGCAAATAGATTATTAATGAATTCAATAGACAGCCAAAGAAAAGGATCACATATCTCACAGAGTTCGATAAACACACTTCGGCTTTAAAGAACCATCAGCCAAAGGCTAACCAAGGTATCAAGTTAAGCACAACAAATGTAATAGAACTTCTAAAGATTAATATACTAGTGGCAGGAAGTTCTATTAGAGCTCAATCTAACCAAGTTATCATTCCAATCTCAGTATAAGACCATCAAAATCACAGAGCAAACTTAAGCCCACATAATTCACTTTGATATATCTCACAGTGCGTGAATCAATTCAGGACATCACACACATATATATAATCAAGGTGAACCGCAAATGGATCAAAGGGATTCTCACAGAGTCGGTGATAATAAAAATCGCCATGAAGGTCAAGGCAAGGCACGTCTTATAGACGCTGTCCCAAAAAACCTATTGCCAAGGTATTCGGATATACAATTCCACTCTCCTTTCTTTGGATTACACCAAAGAAAGAAGTTGAGGTACGGGAGGAGCCACACAAGACCATCAGGAGATACTTCGGCCGAAGCACCAACAGAGCACCAAAAACTAAAATCTGAAAGCCTCCTTCTCACACTAAGATCAATTCAAGGCTGACTGATTTTCCACCTCAAATGGCACCAGATAAATCCCTCCACAGCAAGCTCAAAAGAGAAGAGAATACAATAGAGGAACCTAGGTGCGCACGGAGGAAAACCTGTCCTCTCCACTGATGATACCAGGTAGAATCATGGCAGATCAGCAGCTCTCAGAAGCCCCAAAAATTGAATCCAGATTGAGGAAGAAGATGAATTTAGTTGGGGAAAAACTCACTTAAATTTTTTTCTTTTTTTCCAGGGCGAACCAGAGGGAGAGCTCCCTCTCACTTATGTGGAGGAGGGGGAGGAGCACCGGCAGCTGCCTCAACGCCCAGCGCCCAATCCACCTGAGCTGCACGCACTACCGGGATCTTCACGCTGACCCAGGCCAGTGCCTTGCACAGCCGGATGGCTTGCACATGATTTGGGTTGGAGAACAGACTCCAACCTTATCCAACACTCCAACTCAAAGACAGGTTGTCCCTTCCAAGAAAATAATTTCTTTATAATTTCTTATCTCTAATTGGAAAATTCCCAAAAAGCCCTTGAAATATTTAACATTAGGTGTGTGACTGAATTGTGAAATTAATTGCCGTGTGAATGGTGTTGCAGCATCCCGTTGCTGGCATGAGTGCTGGAGGAGATGAGCGTTAACCCGAACATTGTGTACATGGACAGGCCCGGTCGGCGAAATACCTAGTACATCTCCCTCAGTCGCGACGCGCTGCCGGTGCTCAAGGGCAGGACACCCATCCAGGCCTACTCCGACTGCATGCGGTAAGCAACCCATCTCCATCTCCAAACATTGCCGTATATGAGCACACAATCCGATCGAAAGAAGCCCCAATCGGGAGCATCCCCCTCACCTTCTGGAAGCTACAGACGAAGGGCTCGTCTACGGCGGCGCCGGGGGAGACCGGGCGGCAGCGCTTGGGGCTTCCGCTGTAGTCCTCGACCTCGACCTCGACGTCGGGGGGCACACCGCAAAGAACGCCACCGCTGATGGGTAGGTCCTGCGTGTAAGCCTCGTTGAGCGTCACAAGTCTCCTGGCGCCCTTGCAGTAGAGCAGGCGGTGGCCCCTCGCGGCATTGAGGCCGCGCCCCACCGCCTGACGCACCGCCAGGGTGGAGCCCGCGAGGCTCATGAGGGCCTTCCACTCCTCCGCCGCCTCAGGATCCTTGGTGATTCAGCTCGGTCGTGTCCATGGGGCTGGGCTCCGGTGGTGCCTGGCGCTGCTCCTGCGCGGAGATCACCGAAGGGAGGAAGAAGACACAGACCAGGGGGTCGGGGGTTGTCGCCGGAGAAGCTTTTGACCGCCGTTACTGCTGTTGATTGGGGAGGGTGAACACGGTTTCCAGAGAACGCTGTTGATGAAGAAGACCATCGCCAGCGTGGACGCCTTGGTGGCACAGGGAAATATTTCTTTTTTCCACATGGCACAAAACAGCCCTTAAAAGGAATAAATGATGGTTTTTTTTTCACGGTTTTGACACTTGGAGTATGCGTTCTATCCGCTATTGCAATTCAGGGATGAACTTTAAACTAGGTTAAAAGTTCATGGAAGAACAATGTACTTAATCCTTCCTAGTTTAAAGTTCAGGGAAGAACAATGTATTTAATCCTTCCAAATAAGTCACGCTGTTAATTTGTCTGGTCCTATCAGCGTGACAGATGTAGTAGTACATCTCCAATGGCCTCTGCTGATTCTGGCATATAGCATATATCATTTGCAGATGAACTACCGTAGCATAGGTGTATACTTGCCATTGATAAGCTTTTACCATTATGGCACGTTTATGTCAAGATTCTTGTCATGATAAGTTGGAGAGGCACCAAATTATGAAGACGTACTGTAAATTGAAGAGCATGCTGCTGCCTGTATGTGTAGATGGAGATGAACCAAGCGACAATGGAAGAGAACGAGGCTTCCGAGGAAGACGGCGACAACGAAGGCGACTATGGAGGATCCGATGAAGAGGAGGAAAAGGAGGTTGTGCAACCGGCGGTGGAGAAAGA
This sequence comes from Hsuehochloa calcarea, assembly GCA_036346395.1. Lineage (NCBI taxonomy): Eukaryota > Viridiplantae > Streptophyta > Magnoliopsida > Poales > Poaceae > Hsuehochloa > Hsuehochloa calcarea. The sequence continues at coordinate 86,238,523 of CM070594.1, forward strand.
GCAAGTTCTTGTTAATGCTGGTGGCCAAAGCTGCAGAAGTATAAAGCAATCTTATGCAGGTTTGAGAATGTACGTGGCCTTTTCAGATGAAGGAAGGCGCAAGGTACTCAGGTGGAGTTTGATCAAAAACTCGTGCTGATTGTTGGCCCAAACCGAAGACGAACACACGCAAACGCAATGGAACCCTCGAACGCGAACACAAGAACACAACAAAAATTTTGTGCCGCCGGAACGACAGCAACTTTTCTGATTTTCTCTTGCTCTATTGCTCTTGTTGTTCGAGTTACAAGACCATAGGTGCCTTTATATAGGCTAAGCACTTGGATTCTTTGATCCAATTTGTTTCTTAGTAGGAAACAAAAACTAAATATGGAAAGCTAAATATGGAAAGCCTAACAAAGGAAATAGACTAAATTGACCCGATGCTGATTGTATCAGGATCCTAACACCCTATACTTGGCAAGTCTAGATTAATTTACAATAATCCCCCCTAATCTGGACTTGCCGACTCTATCTTGTTGCTGCAGTCGGTCTCAACTACGACTTGCCCAACTGATACTCGGCATAGGATGACGAACACACCTTCTCAACATCCCGGACACAACTCAGGACGGCGAACACACCTCCTCAACGTCCCATACTCAACTCAACAGACTCGACTCAGGACGGCGAACACACCTCCTCAACGTCCTGGACTCAACTTAGCATCAGAGTAACGCCGGCTCGTATTCAGCATCAGCCACAATTAAATGCCCATCCGCTTTCTCCTTTGTGGGATTACGACATTCAGAAGTGAAGTGCCCGTAGTCCTGACAGTTGTAGCAGTAAATCTTCATCTTGTCGAACTTGCGATTCTTCATGCCAGAGTTGTTGGCGCCATCTTTATTGGACCTGGATTCCCACTTGCCACGAGTGAGTAGTAGATGCTCACCTTCCTCGTTGTGCCGTCGTCCCTTTGTACGTTCCTTGTATGCCTTCAGTCGCCCAACCACCTCCACAATCGTCATCGTCTTCATATCAGCAAATTGCTCAATGGTGGAGACGATCGGCAAGAATTTTTCGGGCATGGCAAGAAGAAACTTCTTCACGACGGTGCGCTCCTCCATCTTGTCTCCGAGGATACGAATCTCGTTTACGATGGTGGTCAGCTTCATGGCGAAGTCATTGATGGACTCAGTCTCCTTCATCTTCATTACATCGAACTCACTCATGAGAGTCTGCGCTCAGGCCTCCTTGACGCGGTCAGCGCCGACGTGCATCTCCTTCAGAGTGTCCCAAGCCTCCTTGGCCATCTCATATTCGGCCAAGACCTTCATCATGTCCTCGGGCACGGCTTGGAATATGGCGGCGAGGGCCATCTGGTCCTTACGCTCATCGACTAGCTCTTTGCCTTCCACTGCCGTCCACACCCCTTGTGCGTGCATGAACACCTTCATCTTCACCGCCCAAGAGCCATAGTTGGTCTCAATGAACACTGGGTATTGGAAGGTTACCGAACCCACCTTCACCGGTGTCTTAGATGCCGCCATGTTCGAGATGTCGTCACTGTCCACAAACTTCTGCGTGGACGGCAACTGCTGCGACATGACGCGCTACACTTCATGCGCCCGAGGCGTAGTGCCGCAACCGCCGAGAGCCGTCGTCGCCCGACAGAGCCACTCGTTGCCCGTCCGCGCCGCACAGCTTCTCCTCTCACCTCGCCTCCTCGCACCTTGCTCTTATACCAATTGTTGGCCTAAACCGAAAACAAACACACGCGAACACAAGAACACAACAAAAATTTTGTGCCGCCGGAACAACAGCAGCTTTTCTGATTTTCTCTTGCTCTATTGCTCTTGTTGTTCAAGTTACAAGACCATATGTGCCTTTATATAGGCTAAGTACTTGGATTCTTTGATCCAATTCGTTTCTTAGTAGGAAACGAAAACTAAATATGGAAAGCTAAATATGGAAAGCCTAACAAAAGAAAATAAAGTAAATTGATCCGATACTTCTTGCATCGGGATTCTAACACCCTATACTTAGCAAGTCTAAATTAATTTCCAACACTGATGCTATCAATCACAGCCTGTATTGTTTTCAGAACCATATAAAAATCTTACTTTTCAATTCGCTAGACAGACAGATCATGCATGCATCCATGCCAGCCAAAGTGTGCATCAAAGTATATATCAAACTACTTGCCGCTCAGCCGTTCGTGCCGGCGCCTACGGTGCTGTGGGCTGTGGCCCGTGCGTGGGTCGTGGGCGCCCGTAGAAAGCTGGGACTGGGAGACGAAGCGGGCTGGAATTTCCACGAGCCGGGCGACGAAGCACAGCCAGCTTAGTTTGTGCATGCGCGCAACGCAACGATGTGACCTGCAGGTTTTCCCGCAGGTAATACAAGGAAGGTGCCTTTTCCGCAGTGTGCACATACATATAGGATTAATTGGACTATCTATACATTGACATATGGTACATGCCTCGCATGAAAGAGTATATATAAAATTAATGCTGGCCAGCTGATTTAGCCTCAACGAACTGGTTCGTAATAAGGCGCATTATGATATACTCTTATATGCTATGTTTTTTGTTCATTCAGCATCGAATTTTTAAACCTAACAGATCAGCTAACTCCGGCTAATTGCACGCTTGTACTATCAACAAATTAATGGACAGTGGTGCCATCCATTGGCGTGTGCTCCTCGACAAGCGACGTCGTGCAGCTCTACCGATCCAACGGCTTCAGCGCCATGCGCATCTACTTCCCGGACGGTAACGCCCTCCAAGCCCTCGGCGGTACAAACATCGACCTCATCATGGACGTGGGCAACGACAAGCTCGGCGCCCTCGCCTCCGACCCCTCCGTCGCGTCCGCCTGGGTCCAGAGCAACGCCCAGCCCTAGCCCGGGCGTCTCCTTCGAGTACATTGTGGTCGACAACGAGGTGATCGGCGCCGTCACCAGAAAACATCCTCCCGGCCATGCAGAAACGCGCTGGTGGACGGTTTAGTATCAATCTTACGAATGAATATCTCTTAGAATTAGAACCACACAGAGAATGATATAGGGATTTATACAGATTCAAATCTTCTCCAGAGAGAATAACAAAACCCTGTGTTGATTATTGAGTATGCTAATTACAATCAAGAAGAAGACTAAGCCTAATGTCTGCTGTCCTTGATCCCCTTCCCTTCTGTCTACTAACTTCAGCCTTTTTATAGCGCATGCAGAGGTGGCAGTTTCCCCAGACCAAGAGGCGCCTCGACGTTTGGTGTAACACACACGTTGATGGAGGTTACTGTCAGAGAGATAACACCTCCATGTCGCCTAGCAGTTATCGTCAGAGGCAGAAGCCTTATTCGCGCATTTATTTCAGAGAAAAACGATATACACTGTCAACGATCAAATCGCCGATCTTATGAACGATAACACCTCCATGGAGGAAAATGATGCGTATCTCCTGGAATGGAATGAGATAACTCTTTATTGCTACGAACTGGCTATTACAAGGAATGCCTATCTTCAGACAGAAGGCTAATCCTAGTTACACTGGAGTACAATGCTTGCTATGGGAATCGACTGCTAATCTTCTCAATTGCCTTCAATCTTGTCATCTCCTCCATCTTCCGCGGTCCTCCTTGAGTAGTTAATGAAGCGGTGGGAGTTATCCTATAGAGAGACGCCTGTTAGGAAGTGACGCGTCTGGTCGGAGAGAGGTGTCAGTTGACAGGGTATCAACTACTGTGCGGTTATATATCTGTGAGACATTCAACCGTAGTCCAGTGTCTTAGAATTATGTAACGTCGTGCGGTATAGAATATACAACACGTGTTCCATTCATCACACGGTAAGGATATATCTAGATTCTGATCCAGATGATACCAGTTCATAGCCTTACGAGCAGTCAACTGGTCGGGGACTAGGTACGAGACCTTGTCCGACCAGGGTATTTATTGTGTAACCTCTGGAATCCTTACGACCAGTGAGATCGTTAGCCTTAGGGGTTACGACTACGAAGTCGTATGGTCTTCTCTTATGTATTAAAATAATACATCAAGGTTTTAATCCTCGTCAGGTAGCCCCCGAACTTTAAATGGATGGGTCGTGTGAACACACTTTCTTTCGACGAAATTGTATCGGGCAGACCCCCCATTAAATATCGTAACATTCGAAGTGGTCTGTATTCATTTTAAAGTTGAGAAACTGCATTGGGACTTGAGAAGCTTTTCTGTCCGTTGGTCAAAAAAGTTTTTGTCCATTGGACTTCTCCCGGATGCGGTTACAGGATTGTGACTATAAAAACCCCTTCGCACTGGATATTAGGGTTTTTACACCTTCTGTTTTCCTCTTCATCTTCTAAGAGGAGAAGTCGCCTCCGACCACTTTTGCCTTCCTCATCCAAAAAGAAATCGACATGTCGGATCTCATCACCAACTGGTCAATCTCTGATTTGAGTGGGAAGAAATTAGAAACTTTGGAGAAGATTGGACTACTACCCAACAGAAGTCTGATCCCTTGGAGATCAGCTATCAGGGAGCATTATCCAAGCGGCGAAGATGGAGAAATTTTGGTTTTTCTTGCATACATCGAATGCAGTTTTCAACTCCCAGTTCACTCCTTTCTTTCCCAAATTTTTTAGTATTATGGGGGTGGAACTAATCAATCAGGCCCCCAACGTCATCGCCAACCTCAGCATCTTCGTCTACCTCTGCGAAGCGTACTTGGGAATTCTAACAACTCTGGATGTTTTCAAGTACTACTACAGAATGACGAACACGAAGAAAACGACCAGCACACCTGGAGAGTGTACTTTGCGCCTCCACAACGGAAAGGCTGATGAGTACATTCTTATGTACTCAAAATCCTCATGGTCATCGTGGAAGAAGAGTTGATTTTACATGAATATTACTTAGCAAGACGATCTTTACTATAGCGGTAAAAAGGCGGTCGAGAATCCACGATGACGCTCCTCCTCAAAGAAGGAGAGAAAGGTAGGGAGATGGGTTGAGGCTATCGTCTCCTTAATGTTAGGGGTTTAACATCCTGGCATGTGGTGAGGTATTTCTCCATGCGGAGAATTAGTCCCTTGAAGGCCAGAGCTCATACGATGCTTTGGTACATTGGTCGTGACAATGCGACCAAAGACTCTAGGGAAGGTAAATCCCAAGGGAATTCGATCAGCTTGTTTAGATTGATTGATTACTTTTATAACTCTAAGGCCTCTCTTTTGTTGCAGCCTTATCTTCTGATGAGGTCAGAAATAGGATCAAAATGATATGCGCTGGAGAACCCAGCGACAAGGCTGGCTTCCCTATGATCCTAGTGGTTGTTACCGCGGAAGAAAGAGCTAGAGACTTCGGGTAAGTATATCAATCACTTTTCATCTTTCTAATATTTTCCGATCGATTTTACCCAAAATCCTCTTTGATATGCAGTCAGTCGGACTTAGGATTGACGAGGCCACTGAAACATGTGAGCCAATTGACGGTCCGACCAACTATGCAATCTCTAGAGATAGTGACTGCGTGAGGTAGATAACCGAACAGAAATACTATTATTTAGATGAAGCAAGTTCACCACCTGACTAACTTTGCTTGTTAATCTAGGCGGTAATCGATGAGTCCCATGCAGTCACTCAAGACTTGCAAGTTGATGTTGACGCAACTGTTTTGGAGACCAACGAATCTACACCCCCCTATCCAACGATCAAAAATGTTATCCTGACCAGCTGGTCGAGAATATTACTTCCGATCCCTTGTCGGATAGTATAAAGGGTACAACCAACCCTACCAGTTCAGAACTAGTGAAAACGGTTGAAAAGAAGATGAAAGTGAGCGCTTTTGATTTTAAACCAGTGCGCTTCAAGGTCAAGACCAAAAAATTGACTAGGTATGTACAAATAAATTAGTCTTATGAATGCATGCCTTAAATGTCGCTGGTGATCTCGAACTCCTGAATTCTCTCTCTTCATTTTATGTAGATCTTCTGGTGTTCCGGTCGTTTCCGACCAGAATATACCGGAAAATCAAGTGGTCGAAGAAGTCCTTGACCGGGACTTCGCTCAGGTTAGAATTCCTAGGGAGAAAGTGGTCGAGGAAGCCCCCCGAGCAGTTGTCAGGGCCAGAACTTGTTCCGGATCCTATGGTAATCATAACTCCGTCGGCGGAAGTAGAAATCCCCAAAGACCCTCAACAGGTTCCGACTCTTGTGAGTAATCCTTTCCAAAATAACAAGTTCCCTGACCTTGTAAGTAATCAATTTATTGAGGATAAGGAGCTTGATGCTGTTTGGGGGCAACTATCGGACCGTCAAGCCAAGACGAGTCCTGATAATATTTTTACCGAATATAATGACATGGCAATTCGGGTAAGTATCTGCAACTATTTTCTTAGTTTCTCTTAAAGTTGTATAGGAAACTTAAGGAAGAATGCTATCTATGTAGCACATTGTTGAGAACTTTGATGTGGTCGGAGGACTGACCCAGCGAATAAAGACCCTGGAGCAAAAACACTCAGAATTAGAAAGTAAGAATTTTCATCTTAATTTGTTTTTCTTCCTGTGGATTTCATGGGGATATGTCCCAGATCTTAGGATGATGTGACAATTGGCAATGACGTTTACGGTTTGTAGTTTCACGTGTTTTCGACAAAGCTACAGGTATTCTGGACAGGGGCGGTCCGACCGGTCCTTGCATCGGATCGGCCGATCGTCCCAAATCGGTCGGACCGGCCATGTGGGGCGGTCGGACCGGCGGTGACCTAAAAGTGTTCAAAACGAGCTGGGCCAAAAATATGTGTTGTAGGCAAGTGAGGGGATCCCTATGCACTTGGTCTCATAATTTTTGGAGTCTCCAGTAAGAAGTTCTATTGGTTTAAAGTTTCCAGAAGGTTTTGGAATTTGAGGGCTTGTATTTCGGCTAAGTCCCAAGGGGCGGTCCGACCGGCTCACAGGGAGCGGTCCGACCGGCCATGGGGCGGTCCGACCGGCTCACCTGGAGCGGTCAGACCGGTTTCTACTTGAACGTCGGCCAACTTCGTGGCGATGTTGATTTGTTAGGTCAAAGTCATTGGTTTCATGGCATATGATTTGCATGATGCATGTTTTGACTAACATGGGTCAAGTTGTGAAGAACTTGTTCCCGAATTCGTGTTTGCTTGTCTGTGGTTGTGCAGGTTGCTTGGTGGTCAACGACGGTCAACGGCGAGGAGGATCGGGACTAGACTCGGAGAGTTGAGGTCCAGAACGATTGACGATGCCGGGTGAGGTCAACGACTCAAGCGTGACACAAAATAGACAAGGGTGACCTATTGGCAAATCCATGACGCATGGTGAAGCGGTTTAGGTCAAAAAGTTAAAGACGGCACTTTGCGAAGCGTGCGTGTGTGACCCGTTTGTTAGTGGGCCTTAACGGGAGCCCAATTAAGTCAAACCCTAAGAGTTTTAGGCCTCCACTATAAATAGGAGGAGATGGTGGCTGCACCTCTTTCTCTCTCGCCTGTTTATGTTTCAAAACCCTAATTGTCTTTAGGGGAGTTGAGGTGGAGGCAAGGGCTCTTGATGGTTTGTGGTGAATTTCGTGATCTTTGATTGTCCACTGATCCATGATGGTGTGGATGTAATCCAAAGAACAATCACGAAATCAATCTATGCAAGGTTTGCTTGAGATAAGTCTCTTTTCGTTCTTGCTTTCAATTTCGTGTTTTTAGGGCTTTCTTTGATCCGCGAGTTTGTGATTGATTCTTTCACGTGAATTAGCTTGCTGTGATATGTGTGAATCTATCTAGCATCATCTTGATCATCAATACCTCACGAACAAGCTTTAGGATCAAGTTTTCGTTCTTGCGGTTTTAGACCTTCGTTAATCAATTGGTAATTGCTCAAGATCGTTCCAAGAATTATCATAATATTCGATTGGAATAGGTCCTCAATAGCATAGAGAAGGTGTGTGCAAAGTTTCGTGAAGTTTGGAGTTGAGAATCAAAAGTTAGACCTAATTGCAACTTCGTCATCGGGCTGATTTTCTTGTTTGGATCGGTTATGAGATCGCCGGTCCGACCGCCCCAATCACCACCGGTCCGACCGATTTGAGCGGTCCGACCGCCAAGATAACAATGGTCCGACCGCCCGACAATCGGTCCGACCGGTTCACTCTGAGGTCGACCGCCAAGATGCTTGTGTTGCTTTGATTCTTGTTGATTATTGTCGCATTGCTTAGGGGTTTTATTGGATTCAATACTAGTCTTCCATTGATTGGTATATTGATCTTCATAGCTTTCTAATAGCTACTGGGTGAAATTGTATTGAGTTCATAATTTGTGAAAAAGTGAGCGTGCTCCTATTCACCCCCCCTCTAGTCGCCTTTACGGTCCAACAAGTGGTATCGAGCCCTGTTAGTTCACTCTTGATCTTAACCGTCACTTTGAACTTTGGCGATGGATAGATTCACTACAAAACCGCATATGTTCAATGGACAAGACTATGCCTATTGGAAGAATCGTATGCAGTATTCCTTGAGAGCGAGGACAAGCTATATGGGACGTTGTTCGATCCCGCTCATTATTCCCGAGGTTGAAACTCCGCTTACGTGGTTCTTTTGGCTAACAACAACAAGGCCAAGAATCTTTTATATGGTGCGCTTGGTAGACAAGAATATTATAGGATTTGCAATTTTATTGCATCGCATTTAGATTTGGAGCACTCTCGAAACATATCATGAGGGTTCGTCCCAAATTAAGAAAGTCGCCAAACAATCTATAAGCGTGATTATAACAAATTTGAGATGCGTCTGGAGAGAGCATCGATGACATTTTCAATCGTTTAATAAAGTGATTAATCAAATGAAAGTCGTTGATATTGAATATTCTCAATCTGAAAATGCCACCCACCTCTTGGTGCAATCAACACCAAGGAGTGGGAGATGAAGGCTCTTGCTATAGAAGAGAATGTTGATCTTTCGAGTCTTACTTTAGAATTGCTTTATAGTAAACTCAAGACTCATGAAATTAAAAGAGTTGATCATCCCAAGAAAGATAATTTAGCTTTGGTAGCAGATCCTCACAAAAGGCTCTTGATGACTCTTTTGAATCTTCTTACGGATTTTCATTTGCTTGCTTATCTGCGATTTCCGAGGAGGAGCTTGAAAATATTCTGAGACAGAGTTAGCCCTTTTAGCTAAAAATTCACACGGCTTACAACAATGTGAGAAATAAAAAGAGGTGGTCTGTTACTTGCTATGAGTGTGGAGAGCTTTACCACATCCGACCAATTGCCCCAAGCTAAAAGGTAAGGGTAAGCACGGGAGGAGAAGACGACTTGGAAGAAGCCTCATGAGAACAACTCGAGTATGATCTCACAAGCTCATAAAGGCCGCTCACCGGGTCCTTGCCGCTTTTGGAGAGCAATCCATTAGTGATGTGGACTCGGAGCGAAGAGGAAAAGAAAGGAAGGCCAAAGACTTTCTTGGCATGTGCTTCATGGTGACAATCGACGACATTGATAATGATGAGGTATCTTTTTCTTATGATGAGCTTTACGCTAAATATAATTCTATAGTTGAGCAAGTGCTTAGTCAAGATGAAGCGCTAGAATTTGTCATGACTAAAAATAAGAAACTAGAGTCAAAATTGGTAAACTAAAACTAGAACTTGCAAATGTTAAGACTCTTGAACCTGATGAATGTTTATCTTGTCATGATTTGCACTCAGAATTGGCTAAACTGCAATCTGCTCACAATATTGCTTTACAACAACTTGAAAATGCTAGAACTGAGCTAATTGAAATTAAATCTGCTCCTTGTGAAAAATGCTTAGAGTCTAGCAAGTTGATTGCTTCTGATGTGATTGATTCTAGCCCTTGTACTTCATGCTTAGAAAAAGAACGTGAAATCAAAGATATCTTAGAAGCTGCTAGAGTCAAATATGCTAAGCTTAAGGACAATATTCAAAATACTACTTGTGCTTCTTGTTCCACTCTTAAGCTTGAAAGTGCTTTATATAAGGAGAAATCTATGGATAAAACTTGTGATGCTTGTGTTAATTTGAGAAAAGAAAATGCTTACCTTCATGATACATTAGAGAAATTTTCTAAAGGTAAGAAACAATTAAACATGATTCTTGACAAGTCTAAAACTCCTTATAAGAAGCAAGGTTTATGATTCAATTCTTTTCAAGACAATTCAAACCCAAAAGTCATTCAAGTCTTGGAAAAGGTTTAATTGAATTCAAAACCCAACTGCAAAAACATCTTTTAAATCTGCGAGTTTTGCCCAACCTTGTATTAATTCAAATGGTGCTTCTTGTAGTGGTACCAAGTACCATTGCACTTATTGCAAGAAAGGTGGGCATTTGATTGAATTCTGTTGGCGAGGTTGAAAAATGATAGGAAAAATCTTGATAGAATTTCATTCAGCAACCTAGAGCTTTTATGAGACATGATAACACCGAAAGGAATAAACACGGATTAGGATTTTCTCACATGCTAATCATCATGCTTCTACATATCCTAATTCCCATGTTCTTGATTCCGGTCGGATCACCGGTGGTCACCGGTCGACCGATATGGTCACGGTCGACCCAAGACAACGCCGGTCGACCGCCGATGCTTTAATTCCCATGTTAACTTAAACATTGCTCATAACGAATTTTAGATGAAATCAAGGATAACACTACGCTTTGCATACTACTCTCAGAGCGTGTGTCTCAATCTTTGGGTTCCCAAGTCTGTTTAACTAACCCCATGTCGAGACACATCGTTCTTCCGTGCCTTGATTTTTTCAGATTGCCGGAAAGAGGAAGAGCACGTGCTTTGTCGACTCGATTGTTCACATCATATTGCCGAGACTCAAGATGGTTCACCTCCTTCACGCGGTCGACGGGTTTCAAGCATCTCCGAGAACTTCCCATCGCCAGCCGTTATGCTCTTATTCGTACTTACACTCTACTCTCTTTGTATGGCATTTGATATTCTGTTCTTTATCCTTGTCCATTCGGGGTTTTTCTTATCCTAATTGTCTTTGGTATCGGCTAGATAGGAAGAGTACCTCAGCGCTTGTCACCCACTAGTTTCTTCTCTTATATCTTGTTTTATCCTCTCCAAATCTTTAGACCCAACTAGGTTTGCCACCTTGAGAATCGAGTTAGGGTTATTTATCCTTATGGGTTGGTTTGAGGGGAGTTTGATCTTTCGATCTTTCCTTGTTCTTTTGATCTTTTATTGTTCTTTTACGAACTTAGTGATCTTTTGAACTTTTTAAGTTTTAGGCTTTTTATTTGCATCTCATTGTATCATATTGCATTCATATGAAAAATCCAACAAGTGGTAACAACAAGTGGTTCTGACAAGTGGTATGAAAAATCCAAAAGATGCATTGTAATATAAGATTTTCTCTTATTTTTAAAAATTGATGAAGCTTTGCCTATTACCCTTTAGAGCTTTTGTATTTCAATTCTTGCTCAATGTCATGTATAGTTCTTTGACTTGCTAGAATTATCATGCTTTTACATGTGTAGCTAAGTCTTTGCTATATGAGCTAGAACCTTTTAAACAACTCAAACTAAGAAATTACAATTTGTGGATGTTTTAGCGAGTTTCGCAATTAGTGCTTCTCTTGTGACATTGGCCCTGTCAAGATTGCTTTGTTAGCTCTTTGATCTAAAATTGACCATTACTTGAGCTTTTGTGTTCTTGAGATTCTAAAACTGCTTATGTGAAAAATGAAAATCAAGATTGTCTTATGCTTAAATTGTGCCAAACTATTCTTACGAGACTGCTTGTCAAATGACATGAACTTGGAGATAGTTTGATGAACGAACGATCTCATGGGGATTGCTTGTCGAAATAACATGAACCTCAAGATTTGTCGCCTTGGTAGAAGCTTAGAAAGAGTTTGTGGATGGCTCCTAGTCCAGGATCTTCTTTACTAAGATATACCTTTAATCAACTTTTGGTCGAAGCTTAGGATGATTTTGTGGATGGCTCCTAGTCCAGGATCTTGTCACTAAGTTAGATCATTAGTCAACTTCAATATTCAATGCAAATGAGAAAAATGTTGACAAATGGGCGTTTACAAAATATTGAGCAAAATGATTCAATACGGAACTTGATTGACTCTTAATGTGGTCTTTGTTAGATTTTTGATCTCACTTTGACATTTTGACATGGCCAACTTCACTTTAGGATCCCTGTTGATGAACTTGCTGAATTTGAAGCTTTGCTTAAATTGATCAAATCTACTGCTTTACTTTTGAGCCTTTGTGCTTAGCTTTGATATATATGTCTTACCATGATCTTGCTAGCGCTGTCAGGCTTGATATGCTGTTTGTGCAATATTAGAGATACTAGCTTGCTCTTTTGGGTAATCTCCAAAGCTTCTTGTAATCAAAAATTGAAAAATACAAAAAAAAATGATGCCACTCCATTGCACTTCATGCATACTCCTCTTTATGCTTCTTTTGTTTCTACTTCTTCCTTTATTCTCTATTTATTATCTCTGGATGAGAGGAAGGCGTGATTCCTTGATGAATCCATTGTCAAAGGGGGAGAAGATGTGTTAAATGAGAAGAGAAGATGTGTCAATGAGAAATGAGAATATATTTCTTTGTTGGGGGAGAAGTTTGTACAAAGGGGAGAAACTGAAAATTTGAAAATTGAGGATCATAGTGAGGGGGAGTTCTTGAGTTGCATTCTTATTGTCTTATTGAATATTACGAACGTTGAATTGCATTCTTTATACTCACAATGATCATAGGTCAATTGAACAATTGTTCTTTCATATGGACCTTATGTGAGAATTTTCTTTCATATGGACCTTATGTGAGAATTTTGACCCTTTTACGAAATTAAAGTTTTATGCTTTCTTTTGCCTTGTCTCACATGCCTATACTATTACGATGCCGGCTTGGTCATGTTCATTGCTTTTTCTTACTTATGGACCAAGTTGTGCCTTTGTGCGAAAAATCATGAGTAAACTCGTTTTCAAACCTCTTACTTACATTTTACGGATAATTGCCAATGTGTTCATCAAGGGGAGATTGTGGATTTCATGGGGATATGTCCCGATCTTAGGATGATGTGACAATTGGCAATGGCGTTTACGGTTTGTAGTTTCACGTGTTTTCGACAAAGCTACTGAGTATTACGGGCGGGGGCCTTCCGGCCGGTCCTTGCACGTGGTCCGATCGGTCCCAAATCGGTCGGACCGGCCATGTGGGGCGGATCGGACCGACGGTGACCTAAAAGTGTTCAAAACGAATGGGCCAAAAATAGGTGTTGTAGGCAAGTGAGGGATCCCATGCACTTGGTCTCATAATTTTGGAGTCTCGAAGAAGTTCTATTGGTTTAAAGTTTCGAAGGTTTGAATTTGAGGGCTTGTATTTGGCTAAGTCCCAAGGGCGGTCCGACCGCTCTCACGAGGAGCGGTCCGACCGCCATGGGCGGTCCGACCGCTCACCGGAGCGGTCGGACCGGTTTCTACTTGAACGTCGGCCAACCGTGGCGATGTTGATTTGTTAGGTCAAAGTCATTGGTTTCATGGCATATGATTTGCATGATGCATGTTTTGACTAACATGGGTCAAGTTGTGAAGAACTTGTTCCCGAATTCGTGTTTGCTTGTGCGTGGTTGTGCGAGGTTGCTTGGTGGTCAACGACGGTCAACGGCGAGGAGGATCGGGACTAGACTTGGAGAGTTGAGGTCGAGCGATTGGCGATGCGGGTGAGGTCAACGACTCAAGCGTGACACAAAATGGACAAGGGTGACCTATTGGCAAATCCATGACGCATGGTGAAGCGGTTTAGGTCAAAAGTTAAAGACGGCACTTTGCGAAGCGTGCGTGTGTGACCCGTTTGTTAGTGGGCCTTAACGGGAGCCCAATTAAGTCAAACCCTAAGAGTTTTAGGCCTCCACTATAAATAGGAGGAGATGGTGGTTGCACCTCTTTCTCTCGCTTTGTTTATGTTTCAAAACCCTAATTGTCTTTAGGGAGTTGAGGTGGAGGCAAGGGCTCTTGATGGTTTGTGGTGAATTTCGTGATCTTTGATTGTCCATCGATCCATGATGGTGTGGATGTAATCCGCAACAATCACGAAATCAATCTATGCAAGGTTTGCTTGAGATAAGTCTCTTTTCGTTCTTGCTTTCAATTTCGTGTTTTTAGGGCTTTCTTTGATCCGCGAGTTTGTGATTGATTCTTTCACGTGAATTAGCTTGCTGTGATATGTGTGAATCTATCTAGCATCATCTTGATCATCAATACCTCACGAACAAGCTTTAGGATCAAGTTTTCGTTCTTGCCCGGTTTTAGACCTTCTGTTAATCAATTGGTAATTGCTCAAGATCGTTCCAAGAATTATCATAATATTCGATTGGAATAGGTCCTCAATAGCATAGAGAAGGTGTGTGCAAAGTTTCGTGAAGTTTGGAGTTGAGAATCAAAAGTTAGACCTAATTGCAACTTCGTCATCGGGCTGATTTTATTGCTTCAGATCGGTTACGTGATCGCCGGTCCGACCGCCCGTCACCACCGGTCCGACCGATTTCGGAGCGGTCCGACCGCCAGTATAACAGCGGTCCGACCGCCCGGCAATCGGTCCGACCGGTTCACTACAGAGGTCAGACCGCCAGGACTTGTGTTGCTTTGATTCTTGCTGATTATTGTCGCATTGCTTAGGGGTTTTATTGGATTCAATACTAGTCTTCCCGTTGTACTGGTATATTGATCTTCATAGCTTTCTAATAGCTACTGGAGTGAAATTGTATTGAGTTCATAATTTGTGAAAAAGTGAGCGTGCTCCTATTCACCCCCCCTCTAGTCGCCTTTACGGTCCAACAAGTGGTATCAGAGCCCGGTTAGTTCACTCTTGATCTTAACCGGTCACTGAACTTTGGCGATGGATAGATTCACTACAAAACCGCATATGTTCAATGGACAAGACTATGCCTATTGGAAGAATCGTATGCGAGTATTCCTTGAGAGCGAGGACAAGCTATATGGGACGTTGTTCGATCCCGCTCATTATTCCCGAGGTTGAAACTCCCCTTACGTGGTTCTTTTGGCTAACAACAACAAGGCCAAGAATCTTTTATATGGTGCGCTTGGTAGACAAGAATATGATAGGATTTGCAATTTTGCATCACGCAGACGAGATTTGGAGCACTCTCGAAACATATCATGAGGGTTCGTCCCAAATTAAGAAAGTGCGCCAAACAATCTATAAGCGTGATTATAACAAATTTGAGATGCGTCCTAGAGAGAGCATCGATGACATTTTCAGTCGTTTTAATAAAGTGATTAATCAAATGAAAGCTGTTGATATTGAATATTCTCAATCTGAAAATGCCACCCACCTCTTGGCTGCAATCAACACCAAGGAGTGGGAGATGAAGGCTACTGCTATAGAAGAGAATATTGATCTTTCGAGTCTTACTTTAGAATTGCTTTATAGTAAACTCAAGACTCATGAAATTAAAAGAGTTGATCATCCCAAGAAAGATAATTTAGCTTTGGTAGCGATCCTCACAAAAAGGCTCTTGATGACTCTTTTGAATCTTCTTACGGATTTTCATTTGCTTGCTTATCTGCGATTTCTGAGGAGGAGCTTGAAAATATTCTGAGACGAGTTAGCCCTTTTAGCTAAAAAATTCACAGGGCTTACAACAATGTGAGAAATAAAAGAGAGGTGGTCCTGTTACTTGCTATGAGTGTGGAGAGCTTTACCACATCCGCCAATTGCCCCAAGCTAAAAGGTAAGGGTAAGCACGGGGAGGAGAAGACGACTTGGAAGAAGCCTCATGAGAACAACTCGAGTATGATCTTTGTCAAGCTCATAAAGGCCGCTCACCGGTCCTTGCCGCTTTGGAGAGCAATCCATTAGTGATGTGGACTCGGGAGCGAAGAGGAAAAGAAAGGAAGGCCAAAGACTTTCTTGGCATGTGCTTCATGGTCGACAAGCGACATTGATAATGATGAGGTATCTTTTTCTTATGATGAGCTTTACGCTAAATATAATTCTATAGTTGAGCAAGTGCTTAGTCAAGATGAAGCGCTAGAATTTGTCATGACTAAAAATAAGAAACTAGAGTCAAA
Source organism: Hsuehochloa calcarea (assembly GCA_036346395.1). Classification (NCBI taxonomy): domain Eukaryota; kingdom Viridiplantae; phylum Streptophyta; class Magnoliopsida; order Poales; family Poaceae; genus Hsuehochloa; species Hsuehochloa calcarea. Next base: position 86,254,584 of record CM070594.1, read on the forward strand.
AATTGGTAAACTAAAACTAGAACTTGCAAATGTTAAGACTCTTGAACCTGATGAATGTTTATCTTGTCATGATTTGCACTCAGAATTGGCTAAACTGCAATCTGCTCACAATATTGCTTTACAACAACTTGAAAATGCTAGAACCGAGCTAATTGAAATTAAATCGCTCCTTGTGAAAAATGCTTAGAGTCTAGCAAGTTGATTGCTTCTGATGTGATTGATTCTAGCCCTTGTACTTCATGCTTAGAAAAAGAACGTGAAATCAAAGATATCTTAGAAGCTGCTAGAGTCAAATATGCTAAGCTTAAGGACAATATTCAAAATACTACTTGTGCTTCTTGTTCCACTCTTAAGCTTGAAAGTGCTTTATATAAGGAGAAATCTATGGATAAAACTTGTGATGCTTGTGTTAATTTGAGAAAAGAAAATGCTTACCTTCATGATACATTAGAGAAATTTTCTAAAGGTAAGAAACAATTAAACATGATTCTTGACAAGTCTAAAACTCCTTATAAGAAGCAAGGTTTATGATTCAATTCTTTTCAAGACAATTCAAACCCAAAAGTCATTCAAGTCTTGGAAAAAGGTTTAATTGAATTCAAAACCCAACCTGCAAAAACATCTTTTAAATCTGCAGGTTTTGCCCAACCTTGTATTAATTCAAATGGTGCTTCTTGTAGTGGTACCAAGTACCATTGCACTTATTGCAAGAAAGGTGGGCATTTGATTGAATTCTGTTGGCGTAGGTTGAAAAATGATAGGAAAAATCTTGATAGAATTTCATTCAGCAACCTAGAGCTTTTATGAGACATGATAACACCGAAAGGAATAAACACGGATTAGGATTTTCTCACATGCTAATCATCATGCTTCTACATATCCTAATTCCCATGTTCTTGAGTCACGGTCCGACCACCGGTGGTCACCGGCAACCGATATGGTCGCCGATCCGACCACAAAGACAACGCCGGACCGATCACCGACGCTTTAATTCCCATGTTAACTTAAACATTGCTCATAACAGAATTTTAGATGAAATCAAGGATAACACTTCTGCTTTGCATACTACTCGCAGACGTGTGTCTCGATCGGGTTCCCAAGTCTGTTTAACTAACCCCAGTATCGAGACACATCGTTCTTCTGTGCCTTGATTTTTTTCAGGACTGCCGCGGAAAGAGGAAGAGCACGTGCTTTGTCGACTCCGACTGTTCACATCATATTGCCGGAGACTCAAGATGGTTCACCTCCTTCACGCCATCGACGGGTTTCAAGCATCTCCGAGAACTTCCCATCGCCAGCCGTTATGCTCTTATTCGGTACTTACACTCTACTCTCTTTGTATGGCATTTGATATTCTGTTCTTTATCCTTGTCCATTCGGGGTTTTTCTTATCCTAATTGTGCTTGGTACATCGGCTAGATAGGAAGAGTACCTCAGGCGCTTGTCACCCACTAGTTTCTTCTCTTATATCTTGTTTTTATCCTCTCCAAATCTTTAGACCCAACTAGGTTTGCCACCTTGAGAATCGAGTTAGGGGTTATTTATCCTTATGGGTTGGTTTGAGGGGGAGTTTGATCTTTCGATCTTTCCTTGTTCTTTTGATCTTTTATTGTTCTTTTTCGAACTTAGTGATCTTTTGAACTTTTTAAGTTTTTAGGCTTTTATTTGCATCTCATTGTATCATATTGCATTCATATGAAAAATCCAACAAGTGGTAACAACAAGTGGTTACAGCAAGTGGTATGAAAAATCCAAAAAGATGCATTGTAATATAAGATTTTCTGCCTATTTTTTAAAATTGATGAAGCTTTGCCTATTACCCTTTAGAGCTTTTGTATTTCAATTCTTGCTCAATGTCATGTATAGTTCTTTGACTTGCTAGAATTATCATGCTTTTACATGTGTAGCTAAGTCTTTGCTATATGAGCTAGAACCTTTTAAACAACTCAAACTAAGAAATTGCAATTTGTGGATGTTTTAGCGAGTTGCGCAATTAGTGCTCCTCTTGTGACATTGGCCCTGTCAAGATTGCTTTGTTAGCTCTTTGATCTAAAATTGACCATTACTAGAGCTTTTGTGTTCTTGAGATTCTAAAACTGCTTATGTGAAAAATGAAAATCAAGATTGTCTTATGCTTAAATTGTGCCAAACTATTCTTACGAGACTGCTTGTCAAATGACATGAACTTGGAGATAGTTTGATGAACGAACGATCTCATGGGGACCGCTTGTCGAAATGACATGAACCTCAAGATTTGTCGCCTTGTAGAAGCTTAGAAAGAGTTTGTGGATGGCTCCTAGTCCGGGATCTTCTTTACTAAGATATACCTTTAATCAACTTTTGGTCGAAGCTTAGGATGATTTTGTGGATGGCTCCTAGTCCAGGATCTTGTCACTAAGTTAGATCATTAGTCAACTTCAATATTCAATGCAAATGAGAAAAATGTTGACAAATGGGCGTTTACAAAATATTGAGCAAAATGATTCAATACGGAACTTGATTGACTCTTAATGTGATCTTTGTTAGATTTTTGATCTCACTTTGACATTTTGACATGGCCAACTTCACTTTAGGATCCCTGTTGATGAACTTGCTGAATTTGAAGCTTTGCTTAAATTGATCAAATCTATCGCTTACTTTTGAGCCTTTGTGCTTAGCTTTGATATATATGTCTTACCATGATCTTGCTAGCTACTTGTCGAGCTTGATATCTTTGTTTGTGCAATATTAGAGATACTAGCTTGCTCTTTTGGGTAATCTCCAAAGCTTCTTGTAATCAAAAATTGAAAAATACAAAAAAAAATGATGCCACTCCATTGCACTTCATGCATACTCCTCTTTATGCTTCTTTTGTTTCTACTTCTTCCTTTATTCTCTATTTATTATCTCTGGATGAGAGGAAGGCGTGATTCCTTGATGAATCCATTGTCAAAGGGGGAGAAGATGTGTTAAATGAGAAGAGAAGATGTGTCAATGAGAAATGAGAATATATTTCTTTGTTGGGGGAGAAGTTTGTACAAAGGGGAGAAACTGAAAATTTGAAAATTGAGGATCATAGTGAGGGGGAGTTCTTGAGTTGCATTCTTATTGTCTTATTGAATATTCTGAACGTGAATTGCATTCTTTTATACTCACAATGATCATAGGTCAATTGAACAATTGTTCTTTCATATGGACCTTATGTGAGAATTTTCTTTCATATGGACCTTATGTGAGAATTTTGACCCTTTTCTGGAAATTAAAGTTTTTATGCTTTCTTTTGCCTTGTCTCACATGCCTATACTATTCTGATGCCAGCTTGGTCATGTTCATTGCTTTTTCTTACTTATGGACCAAGTTGTGCCTTTGTGCGAAAACTGCGAGTAAACTCGTTTTCAAACCTCTTACTTACATTTTCTGGATAATTGCCAATGTGTTCATCAAGGGGGAGATTGTGGATTTCATGGGGATATGTCCCAGATCTTAGGATGATGTGACAATTGGCAATGGCGTTTACGGTTTGTAGTTTCACGTGTTTTCGACAAAGCTACAGGTATTACGGGAGGGCGGTCCGACCGGTCCTTGCATCGGCGGTCCGATCGGTCCCAAATCGGTCGGACCGGCCATGTGGGCGGTCGGACCGGCGGTGACCTAAAAGTGTTCAAACGAGTGGGCCAAAAATAGGTGTTGTAGGCAAGTGAGGATCCCTATGCACTTGGTCTCATAATTTTGGAGTCTCGATGAAGAAGTTCTATTGGTTTAAAGTTTCGAAGGTTTGAATTTGAGGGCTTGTATTTGGCTAAGTCCCAAGGGCGGTCCGACCGGCTCACGAGGAGCGGTCCGACCGCCATGGGGTGATCCGACCGGCCACCTGGGCGGTCGGGCCGGTTTCTACTTGAGCGTCGGCCAACTTCGTGGCGATGTTGATTTGTTAGGTCAAAGTCATTGGTTTCATGGCATATGATTTGAATGATGCATGTTTTGACTAACATGGGTCAAGTTGTGAAGAACTTGTTCCCGAATTCGTGTTTGCTTGTCTGTGGTTGTGCAGGTTGCTTGGTGGTCAACGACGGTCAACGGCGAGGAGGATCGGGACTAGACTTGGAGAGTTGAGGTCGAGCGATTGACGATGCGGGTGAGGTCAACGACTCAAGCGTGACACAAAATGGACAAGGGTGACCTATTGGCAAATCCATGACGCATGGTGAAGCGGTTTAGGTCAAAAAGTTAAAGACGGCACTTTGCGAAGCGTGCGTGTGTGACCCGTTTGTTAGTGGGCCTTAACGGGAGCCCAATTAAGTCAAACCCTAAGAGTTTTAGGCCTCCACTATAAATAGGAGGAGATGGTGGCTGCACCTCTTTCTCTCTCGCTTTGTTTATGTTTCAAAACCCTAATTGTCTTTAGGGGAGTTGAGGTGGAGGCAAGGGCTCTTGATGGTTTGTGGTGAATTTCGTGATCTTTGATTGTCCACTGATCCATGATGGTGTGGATGTAATCCAGCAACAATCACGAAATCAATCTATGCAAGGTTTGCTTGAGATAAGTCTCTTTTCGTTCTTGCTTTCAATTTCGTGTTTTTAGGGCTTTCTTTGATCCGCGAGTTTGTGATTGATTCTTTCACGTGAATTAGCTTGCTGTGATATGTGTGAATCTATCTAGCATCATCTTGATCATCAATACCTCACGAACAAGCTTTAGGATCAAGTTTTCGTTCTTGCGGTTTTAGACCTTACATTAATCAATTGGTAATTGCTCAAGATCGTTCCAAGAATTATCATAATATTCGATTGGAATAGGTCCTCAATAGCATAGAGAAGGTGTGTGCAAAGTTTCGTGAAGTTTGGAGTTGAGAATCAAAAGTTAGACCTAATTGCAACTTCGTCATCGGGCTGATTTTACTGTTTGGATCGGTTACGTAGAGATCGCGGTCCGACCGATTTCGGAGCGGTCCGACCGCCAGTATAACAGCGGTCCGACCGCCCGGCAATCGGTCCGACCGGTTCAATACAGAGGTCAGACCGCCAGTACTTGTGTTGCTTTGATTCTTGCTGGATTATTGTCGCATTGCTTAGGGGTTTTATTGGATTCAATACTAGTCTTCCGCTGTACTGGTATATTGATCTTCATAGCTTTCTAATAGCTACTGGAGTGAAATTGTATTGAGTTCATAATTTGTGAAAAAGTGAGCGTGCTCCTATTCACCCCCCCCCTCTAGTCGCCTTTACGGTCCAACACTTCCTTATGACTATGTTATTATCTTTTAATTAGTCTCCCTTATCATATTTGATAGATTTAGAGAAAATAAGAGAAGAAGTTATGGCCAAAGAAGCTAAAATAACAAAGCTTGAGGAGGAATGCCAAGCTAAGGACTGGTCGATCGCATACTTGACGACCAGAAATATAGAAAATTTTGAAATTTTCGGAAAAAGATCAAAGGTAACTAGTCATAGACTTGACTTAGTATCTCTTTTAATCATCACTGCCTAACGCTCGTTTTACTTATGCGGAACAAAACCAAGCGCTAAGCAGAGAAAAGAAAGCCCTGGAATTTGAGCAAGACAAGGAGACAGCTCTTATGCTTGATCTCGATGAGAAAATCACGTCACTTAATAAAATGAGTTTTGATATGGGATCAGGATCGAGCTTGCCCTCCCTGAGAGATCCAATGGAAAAGGTGACTTACTTAGGCCATCTTCTGAAAAATCTTAAGTGCCTGCTCAAGACTACTAGAGATAATTATGCCCAGTCTATGAAATAATCTATTGCCAGCGGAGTTAGTTTCGCTATGGCGAAACTGAAAGCTTCCGACCCCTCCACCAATCTTCAAGCCATTGAAGAGGATTTCAACTGCTTGCCTAAAGAGGCGACCAAGTTTCTCAAGGAAGAAAGTCCTCTTGGAGACAAGGTTGCAGAAGAAATGGAGGTCGGATCTCCGTCAAGTCGTCATTAGTTGCACGATCTCAAGTAGAAATGTAATGTAAAGATATATGAAAAATGCAAAACTTACCTTTTTTCTTATCAAATGAAATCTCTTGTTCGACCGAACGACTTATGAATATTCATATATTACCTAGCCCCCGACTGTTTTATAGTAGAAGAACTTTAATATATAAGTAGTAGGCCGGGAATATGAACTTAAGTCTCAACAATTGTTTAAAAGTATGTACTGATTGTGTGAAAAACTGATCGTAATAATACCAGTAAACCTTTTTGGTCGAAACCAGTTGCTAGGTTTTAACCAGTTGTAAATCTGTTCCTCATAATCGAAGTACTTACTAAGAAAATGTATGGTAGGAGGAAATGACTTTACTTGATAAGAAAATTTGAATGCAAGGATGCATAAAAAATAAATGACAAGTGGTTTTAATCCATAAAATATATTTCGCAATACATGCTTATGCTCTGGTCCGACTGGCAACGATGATCGTAGAAAAGGTCCGTCGCTAGGAAGCTCCTTCCAGTGGGTGGGAGCACGTACGAAAAAGGAGTGACTTCGACTAGAAAGTTTTTCGTGTCCCGACCAGTAGCCAAACGAGTGTAGAACAAAGTTTTGAAATAAAAATATAATCTCCATAATCTTTTGCATATGAACCGCTAGTTGACCAGAGTTGGGTAAAAACATATAAATAACATCATTCGCCAAGAGAATTTAATGGATTAAATGACCTTTTAAATTTAACATAAATGAAAAAGGAAATTAAACAAAGAACTTACACAGTTGATCAATATTCCAAGAATTAGACAAAACCTTCCAATCTGACATAGCTAATCGTACCGAGCCTGGTCGGGTGACTTTGACCACAGTGTATGGACCTTCCCACTTGGGAGAAAGCTTGTTGCGATTTGCTTGGCTCTGAATTTTTCTAAGAACCAGATCACCTATAGCTAAGCTGCGAGGTTGCACCCTACGACTGTGGTACCTTCTCATGGCTTGTTGATAGATTATCGAACGTATTAAGGCTTGGTTTCGTCGTTCTTCAAGGAAATCATGCCGTTGAGTCGTCGTTCCTCTTGATCGTTTACGTTGAAACAATCGGTTCGAGCAGAGCCAATTTTCAGTTCTGGAGGAAGTATGGCTTCAACACCACAAACTAAAAAGAATGGCGTTTCACCGGTCGCACGACTGGTCATGGTTCGAACGGCCCATAAAACAGAGGGAAGTTCTTACCCAAGCTCCTAACTGTTTTATCAACTAGTCGAACACTCGGCGTTTAACCCCCTGCATTATGATACCATTGGCATGCTCAACTGCTCCGTTGATCTGTGGATGAGCAACAGAAGCGAAATGGACTTTGATTCCAAGCTCATCGCAGAATTCCTGAAAACTGCCACTTGAAAACTGAGTACTATTACCTGTGATTATATGACTGGGGACACCAAATCGCGTGATCATATTTTTTATGAGAAATCTCTTAGCGGCCTCAGTTGTAGTTTTGACAACTGACTCGGCTTCGATCCATTTTGTAAACGTGTCAATCATGACGAAAAGGAATTCGAAGCCCCCGGGTGCTCTTGGGAAAGGTCCCAGAATGTCTAGTCACCAGGTTGCGAAAGGCTAAGAAAGAGGAATTGTTTGCAAAGCTTGTGCCTGCTGATGTACTTATCGGCTATGAAATTGACATTATACGCACTTTGTCACAAGCTCTTTTGCATCATGAAGGGCAGTTGGCCAATATTATCCTTGCTTGAAGATTTTACCGACCAATATTATGTAGGAATGATGTGCTCCACAGACTCTTCCATAGAAAGACTTAAGACCACTCAGTTAAGGGGTATACTTGTGAGTAATATAAAGAAGTTGTCATCTTATGATAAGAATTATAAATAAGTAATTAATTGAGGATTATCATATCCTCGTCATCTAGCCCTCCAACTTCAAGTGAAAATAACTTACATGGAACAGAAGGTCGTAGAATGATGGTCGAAAGTATACCCTTTCCGACATGTATTTTATTTGACCAGAAATCAATTTAGTCAAGAAGGTAATTTTACTTGAGTTGAAAAGACAAAATCACTTTTCTTAGACGTATAGATAAGGAATTCCAACCATCTCTTGAAAGTTTCATTTATAGAGGGCGGTATTCGAAGAGATGGTGACACTTTGATTTCCAACAATTTATTGGGTGTAGTCTCCAACAAGATTTTAACCGTTGGACTTCCGTTCTTATCTGCTAAATTCTACCACAAGCTGATGGTTATAAATTCACCATAGAGAGAGAATTGACAACTCACTCACAGTCTTTCTATCATTCTCACTTCTGCTTCTCCTTAAAGTTCTCATCTCCAAACTTCGCAGGTCTGAGTAGATTTCTTTAAAAGAAATAGTGGGATCTAAGTTTGAATGGGAAGAGTCAATGATGGACATGAAGAAATTATCCATCTTTGATGTGGTTAGAAGAACTTCTCCGAAACATTTGTTGAAGTGGAAATGTGTAGATGATGGACCACAGTGTTTAAAAAAAAGAGGTGAGATTTCTATCTTCAAAGCTTTTTACGAGTGTGAGCTCGTATTGCCTTGGTATTTTTCCACTATGAGTAAGATCGTGGGAAGAAAAAAATCCATGGAACCTGACTTTAAGGTGGTCGAAAAGTCAATTTGTTTCATGGATTGAAGTCCTAGGTAAATTAACAGAATAAAGATCCTGATGACCAGGTGAGCACTCCACTATCCATGATGCGTAGCTTCCGATGAAGACTGAAGTTAATGTTAGAGGAAATGACATGCCGAACAAGCGCTTACCAATTTACATATCTTGTGCTTTCTTTTGATGAACAAATCTAAGAAACTGGTCGAAAAGACTAACCAGCTAGAAGAAAGGTTATAGAAGAAATGTAATTAGGATATTTTCAGTTTTTGTTGACATGTAATATGTATTCCCCGGACTTTATGAAATAAATCTTCGTTTCCTTGCTTTCGATCACACCTTTTGGAATTAATTCTTTACCTTGGTAATGAGTATAAGGGTTTGATCAACACTAGAAAGTTCTTTATAGTGGACCGAAGACCAGATGTGGATAAGAGAAACTTCAACCAGGTGACATTCCTATTCTCCGACCAGTTGTAAAGAAGGCCAAAAGGTATGAAAAGAAGAGCTTGAAATCAACCTTCAATATTGTTTAAGATCAAATCAAAGGCCTTGATGATCGGTTAGCTCACCCTTATCAATAAAGAAAAAGGATATGTGCATAAAAGTTATGGAAAGAGTAGTGCACAAAGGATGCTGCTTCACATGACACCGAGGTAAAGAAACTTAATTCTTGACTAGTAGGTAAGAAATTCTTTACCTACGATCAGTTTTATTAACTAGCTTTTAAGAGGTATTGTTCTGACTAATCTTATTATATTCAGAGAGCAAGCAGTCGAAATAAAGCGACTCCAAGGAGGTTTGATTCGTAGTCAGGAGGAGATAGAGTCGATGAAGATAAACCTTCAAGACAACATTTCCCTTCTAAACAATGTACTCGAAGGGTTTGGTGCTAAGGAGGTCACTCCTCTTGAAGACACCATGATTGCTCACACGAGTGCCATTGGACAACAAGTTAGAACTTTAGAGGAGTTGATAACTACTCTAAAGACAAACCAAGCTCACTCGATAGGAGAGGTGGTCGAAAGTGCAGTAAGTTATGCCTTGTCAAGTCTTAAGGCGCATGACCGTAATCTCCATCTTGAACCAATCGAAGCCGACTTTGACTGCCTTTAGGCAGAGTCAGTACGACTTATTAAAGAAGTGCAACCGGTCAACAAGAAGGTCGCAGAGGAGATGCAAATGGGATCTCCTTCATCAGAGTAGTTTGTAATGGGGAACTTGTAAAGATAAGCTTTTATTTATGAATATAATCATTCTTTTTTCTGCAAGTTATCTCATCGAGTAGTTAGTAACTTATAAGATAATAAATAGAAAAAAAATTGAATTTTAAGATTAAGAATTGAAGTCATATGTATAACCTTATCCTATTCCCCGACTATTTGCTTAGTTTATTTATATAAACTAAGTAAACAGTGTGAAAAAGGGTTTGCTTAAAAAAGGTTTGTCCGACTTCAGTTGTCGATCTCGATTATCAAGTACTGGTCGCAAGAGTGAGTAACAGATTGGCACTAGGAAGTTCCTTGTAGTGGGCAGGACCACATGTAGAAAAGAAAGACTTCGACTAGAGGAGTTGCGTTCTCTAACCAGAATAATCAAATGAAGAGATACAACATGAGTTGGATAAACAATCAGAGAGCCTTAAAAATTCATTCGACCTTTTCTCACTGAACTCAATGGTTTTATGTTGATAGCCAGAGTCAGAAACAGTACGATGCTAGAAAGTTCTTTCTAGTGGGTAGGACTACATGCAGAGAGGAAAGTCTTCGACTAGGTGTTATGTCTTTCTCCGACCGGTTTGAACTAATTGAGTTTACCAAAAAAGTCGAATAAGTTATAAAAGTATACTCCACTTAGATAATTTTTTCGTATACGGCGTGTGGTGGAACTAATTAGTTGCATGTATTTATATGGTCTAACATCTGTTAGTTTATAAAGTGAAGCAACGAGAGAATAACAAACAAAAGCTCGGTCAAGCTGTTGCGGCTGAGCACCAAAGTCTTGTACGTTATCTATTCTTCTTCCTGGTGTTCTAGCATGTGTTATCTCTTCTTCCTCTTCTTCTTCTTCTTCTTCTTCTTCTTCTTCTTCTTCTGCTTCTTCTTCCTCCGGGTGTTATAGCATGTGATACTTGTGTGAGTTGAGACCGCGAGTCCGCGCTAAGTAATCCTAACATCCTCCTACATGACGCCGATAGACTACAGTGCGGTACTGGACAGCACCGGCGCGCCGCTCCTGGCCAACGCGTTCCCCTACTTCTCGTAGGTGGTAAACCAGGCGCAGATCGACATCAATTACTCCCTCTTCACCTCGCCGGGCACGGTGTTGCGGGACAACAGCAGCGGCTACCAGGTACTGTTCGATGCTCTGGTCGACACGTTCTACTCCGCGCTGGAGAATGCCGGAGCAGGAAACGTACGTGTCGTCGTGTCTGAGAGCTGGTGGCGCCGCTGCGAGCGCGAGCAACGCGCAGACGTACAACCAGAACCTGATCAACCACGCCGGCCAGGGCACGCCCAAGAGGCCTGGCGGCATTTGAGGTCTACATTTTCGCCATGTTCAACGACGAGAACCATAGGCTTGCTGGGCCTACGCCTCTTGGGCTTTCCGCGCAGGGCGGTGGATACGAATTTACCTGCGCTGCGACCCATCTTCCCTCTTTGGGCACGGATGCGGAGTACGTACTACAAGTAACAAGTCGCAGCAACTACCAGCAGATCAGGCATTGTGCAAGCCACTACCAGCCCGTGAAACAGGCCAGGTCAGCGGTCAGCGCACACTGGAATTCCACGAGCCGGACAATTGTACATGCGCGCAACCATGTGGCCAAGTTTTCCAAGCGAGCGCGACTGCCAGTGCATGCTGGTCGACGACCTCACTCGCGTAGTCGCGTAGGCTAATTAGGCCGGACAGGATCGTGACCCGCGTTCAATTAGTTTCGAGTTGCATGCGCACTTGCGCCGCCCGCAGCTGGCACACTTGGCTATATATGAAAGCTAGTGGTGGAAATTGGAAACCGATCAGAGAAATGTTGGACTCGGTAACGTGTAACGCGCCAAACTGGATAGTGCTTTTAAGTACATCTAGCTAGAGATACTTGTAGTTGCGCAAATAAGCGAAGATGGCAAAGCAAGGTGCTGCTTCCATGCTTGCAATGGCAGTGGTCCTTGGAGCCCTTGCAGCAATTCCTACAGGTAATACAATTAAAGACATCTCTGCATGCAGTAGTATTATATTTCATTCCGCTGGGAAATTAAACTGAAGAGACCTAACTCGATCCATGTGGACGCCTTGTATTGTTCACAAATTGATCAACGCGCGTAGCTCAATCCATTGGCGTGTGCTACGGCGTGATTGGCAACAACCTGCCCTCGGCGAGCGACGTTGTGCAGCTCTACAAATCCAGGGGCATCAGCAACATGCGCATCTACTTCCCGGACAGAAGAACCCTGCATGCTCTCTGCGGCACAAACATCGGCCTCATCATGGACGTGGCCAACGAAAACATCAGCGCCCTCGCCTCTGACCCCTCCGCCGCGGCCGCCTGGGTCCAGAACAACGTCCAGGCCTACCCGGGCGTCTCCTTCCGGTACATCGCCGTCGGCAACGAGGTGACCGGCGACGACACGCAGAACATCCTCCCGGCAATGCAGAACCTCAACAAAGCGGTCTCCGCGGCCGGCCTCGGCAACATCAAGGTGTCCACGGCCGTCAGGTTCGACGTGATCACCAACTCCTTCCCGCCCTCCGACGGCGTGTTCAGGGACTCCTACATGACGCCCATCGCCCAGTTCCTAGCGAGCACCGGCGCACCGCTCCTGGCCAACGTGTACCCCTACTTCGCTTACAAGGGCGACCCGCAAAACATCAAGTTCAACTACGCCACCTTCCAGCGGGGCACGACGGTGAGGGATAACGGCAACGGGCTGACCTACACGTGCCTCTTCGACGCGATGGTCGACTCTATGTACGCGGCGCTGGAGAAGGCCGGCACGCCGAGCGTCAGGGTCGTGGTGTCCGAGAGCGGGTGGCCCTCGGCCGGCGGGTTCGCGGCGAGCGCTCGCAACGCGAGGACGTACAACCAGAAGTTGATCAACCATGTCGGCGGGGGCACGCCCAAAAGGCCCGGGGCGTTGGAGACGTACGTATTCGCCATGTTCAACGAGAACCAGAAGACAGGGGATGAGACCGAGAGGTACTTCGGGCTGTTCAACCCGGACAAGTCGCCGGCGTACTCCATTAGTTTCTGAGGGGAGCATATCGATATCTTGGGGTTCGAATAAGCTGCCCTGTAAAATGCAAAAATGCATGCATGGAACGCAAGCACTTAGTTATGTCAAGAGACGAATAAGAGGAGCTGTGCCAAGATGGGTTGGATATACCATGTTTTTCAAAGTTTCCCACATGTACTGGAGATCTTGATTTTTGTGTGTGTGATGATCGGAGATCTTGAATTATAAAGCAACAAAACTGTTATTTAATATTTATTGCTCAATGGAGCTGAGACGAAATTCCAACCAATGCAGCAAAACGGACGAGCCAGCTGGGCTTGATCTTAGATGGGGCTGACGACGGCAGGCGCAGATGCCTTCTGCGCTCGTCGTGCAGGTTGGCGGGTACGTTGGATACAAGTTTGTATGCTTGGGCACCGCCCAAAATGCAAACACTCCGTGTGGTTTGCCGTTCAAAAACTTTGGACCGACTGCAATGCTGAGGTTGGCCAAACAGTGGCAAATGTGAGCTATGCCGTCAATTCTTGGAAATGGTGTTGCATCTCTTCGCTCAATGCGGATATTCTATATGACTTTGGAACATGACCTCCACTTGGCTAAGCCTGGTGGGCCTGCAACCATCGTAGTGACCGCCGACAGCCGCAATTCATGGATGGTGGGAGCTAGTGATGAACATACAGGCGGAGCGTAAAAAGGCCACATCAAGTTTGTTCATTTTAGTCACTTGGGAAATAAGAAAATAGCGTAACGAAAGAGTATTTAACAACAAATACGTCATGTCGCACACCCTGTTTCTCAAAATTAAAGGCGAGGCAAGAGCATGGTGCATGGCGGGAGCAACACATCTGGCATCCTTCGTTAGGGGAGCGTAGGTTTTAATTCCTAGTGGTCTTTTATATATGTAATTAATTAGTCATTACTAATTGCTCACAAACGATTTAGCCTAATTAATTAATTGTAATTAATTAGTCATCATTAGTTAGCGTAATTAAAATAGACCTAATTAAATTACCATAATGAAATAATACTAATTAATTAGACTTTATTAAACACTATTGATTAATTAGCTGTAATTAATTAATTTTGGTTATGTCGTGTTGCGAAATGTAGACTACGTAGTGCGACCTGTTTGTTATAGTGTGTACAATAAATTCAGTTGATGTGGCTTTAGGTAATGTCGAACATGAAAGACTTGCTAGTGTTTTATTGCGACAGTCTTATACGGGGCGGACCCAATGGGTTGGACTGTCGAGATGCTAGTACAAGGTGGTTCGGGCAGAGGAGCTTGATGTGATGAGTATTCACGAGCTTAGGAGTCGCATTCGGAGGTAGATCGACACAGACGAAGAAGCTTGTCATCGAGGGGATCACCTGCACGAATAGGGGAGGGCAGGGCGTATGAGACCTACTCAAGGTGAATGGCAGCGTTGCATGGGGTTAGTATATGTAGATTGCTTCGCAGTCCAAGACAGTGATATACGAGAAGCCGATGGTGTACGTGAATTTCTTGCACATGATGCTAGCAAACCTTGATGATGCTGGTGCCTCAGGAAGCGGGCAACCGCAAGCGGTGCGTGAAGATGGTAGCACGAAATGTGCTATTTTGGAGGAAGACTACGACATAAGACTTGCGCATAATTTTATGCAAAATAAGGGGACGAGACAATGGTGGTTGGCCTGCATTGATTGCCATGAGTTTCTACCGGACCAGCCGGTCGGGTTGGAGTCCGACGAGGACCCTGTCCTAAGCTCGGATGGTAGCGAGGAGGACGCACCCCAGGGTGGTGGCCCCATTGGCGGAACTGTGTCATCGGAGGTGCCTTACCTGGCATTAAGACTTGATATCGTAGTGCGTTCGCTCATACTGCCACAAGAAGAAGGGTCCTAGTGGGTGTTTGATACTGACACCCTGTTAGTTGGGCATCACTTCCCTAACAAGGCGGCTGTGCAACAAGTTATAGTACGGTATGCCTTGTCTATAAGCCATGTGTACCTGGTGCACTGGTCCAACCCAGGACATTACGTAGTAAGTGCCTAGTGGAAGGCTTCCCTAGCAAGGTCAGCGCTCACAGGACGAAGTTCTTTGGCTCGATCTTCACGGTCAAGGTGGTGATCGACCACACTTACGAGTTGAGTGAGCCGCTGTGGCAGCATCAGAATGTGACTTTCGCATATGTTGCAAGCCTCATCAGCCACCTAGTTGCGGAGGACGTGTCCGTCTCCCCCAAAATGTTGTTGTCAGAAGTCACTAATCTGGTTGGTTATCCAGTCAGCTATAGCAAAGTTCGACGAGTGAAGCAGAAGGTTATCGATGCCATGTACGAGACATACAAGGAAGCGTACAACCTCGTGCCAAGGATGCTTCACCAGATTGCCGAAGCAAATCTCAACACGTACATAAACAAGATGAAAAAGAGAAGATCCTGATGGAGGCTATAGCTGCTTCATACTGGGCCGTGTGTTATGGGCTTTCTTCCAGGCAATAGAGGACTTCAAGTTCTGTCGTCTAGTGCTCACAATGGATGGAACATTCCTCACTGGGAGGTATAAGGGCACCATTGTGATGTCAAACGCGAATGACCAGCTTCTTCCTGTTGCTTTTGCCATTGTAGAGAATGAGAACATATCCAGTTGGTTGTGGTTCCTGAAAAATGTCAAGCAGATGGTTGTGGAAGATTGGTCCAACGTATGCCTTATCACAGACCATAATGTTAGGTTGTTGTCCGCTCTAAACACCATGGAGAACACGATGGAACCCCCGTACCCGTGGAACGATGTGGAAACCTGGCGGTGCATGAGGCATCTTGCATCAAAAAATTTCACGTGGTTCCACAGTCAAGAACTCATGGAAACATTCAAGGTATTGTGCATGCAAAACAAGAGGCCAAAGTTTGATTCCATCTAGAGAGACCTCCCATAAGTTCCATCCAGTGGATTAATCTCCACGGTCCTGAGTTGGAGAACTGGTCTCAGTTGTACAACCCCGACAGCGCGAGGTATGATGTTATGACGGCCAATATATCCGAGGTGTACAACAACGTTCTGAAAGGTGTGCAGTGTCTCCCTACTCACACGGTCAGTTATTTCATCAATAGAGCCACCGTAGTGAGGTGACAACTGGAAGAAGAGAAGCAGTACGGTTCGAGAACATGCAAAGGTATATGGACTAGGAGATACAGAAAGCTCGTATGCACGACATCGGGGTGATCGATGGCTTGAGGAGACAGTACGAGGTCATGCTGAGGCAAAAATATGTCAGCAGTCATGCCAGGGGCGAAAGAAAACATGTTTGCACGCTCGGTGATGTGGCTACATGCAGCTGCAATAAGCCGAACCTCCTGCACAAGCCATGCTCTCATGTGTACAAAGCATATACGCAAGTCAGGTATATATCTACTCCGTACATCTCCGAGTACTACGACATGCACCATCTTTTTGGAACATGGAGTGCTGAGTTTCACCCGTATGGAGTGGACACGAACCATATGGATATTTGGCTGGACAGGGTGAAATGGGGCCTGATATAGCCTTGAAGGCAACTGGGAAGGGACAACGGTAGATGCGGTGCTTTTGACACAACATGAATAATAACCAGCGGGGGGGGGGGGGGCTGAGCCTTGTGAGGAAGTGCCGGATACGCAAGACTCTTGGCCACTCCATGAAGGATTGCCCCAACAGACCGAGCTCGTCTAGGCATCATTCTATATCGTAATTAATTATATTGTTTGCATGTTAGGGGACCCTCATTTTATGTAAATGGGTAGTGTTATCATATTTTCTTAACAGGTACATACTTCTCCATTCTATTTGTTCCGAACTGACTCACACTTATTCTATGAGCTACAACAGAACATTAGGTCGCCCTTAGAGATGTCAAACTCGTCGTCGAACTTCTATACGAAGATGCTGCGAAAGCGCAAGTGGCATGCCAAAAGGGCTAAACCGTGCTTCGAGTAGTACTAATTGTACTACTACTTTTACTATCTACGATTTTTGGTTCTATATGATCTGATCACTCGATTCGTGGACTTTTAGTACTCAGGTCCAAGCGCAAGATAAAAATAAAGAAGAGGGGAAGACCGGGCCATGGGGGCACGGAGGAGGGGGATCCGGCCAAATGTCATTCAAGTCTTGGAAGATGGCTTAATTGAATTCAAAACCCAATCTGCAAAAATTCTTTTTTAACCAATCATCTTCTGAGTCAAAAGGTGCATCTCCCAGTGGTGCAAAGTACCACTGCACCTATTGCGAGAAGGATGGGCATTTACTTGGGTTCTGTT
This sequence comes from Hsuehochloa calcarea, assembly GCA_036346395.1. Classification (NCBI taxonomy): domain Eukaryota; kingdom Viridiplantae; phylum Streptophyta; class Magnoliopsida; order Poales; family Poaceae; genus Hsuehochloa; species Hsuehochloa calcarea. The sequence goes on from CM070594.1 coordinate 86,271,661, forward strand.
GACGTAGGTTGAAAAATATTAGGAAGAACCTTTCTAGATTTGCTTCAAGTCAACCTAGGGCTTTTATGAGGAACAGTTACACTAAGAAGAAGAAACCTAGTCTAGAATTTCATTCACATGCTAAACAACATGGTCATCATCATTACATTCCTAGATAGGATGCATCTCATGTTCTTGTAACTGTTTCTCATGATAGAACTTCAATTAGGATCAAGGCTAGCAATTTTGCTTTACATACTTGTTGCAGACATGTGTCTCGGTACTAGGTTCCTAAGTCTTGTTTAACTAACCCAGTATCGAGACACATCAATCTCATGTGCCTTGATTTTTAGGATTGTCGCGGAAGGGGGAAGAACACATGGCTTGTTGACTCCGGCTGTTCACGCCACATGACCGAAGATTCAAGTTGGTTTACCTCCTTCACGCGGTCAACGAGTGATGACTTCATTACCTTTGGAGATGATACATAAGGGCGGATCGAAGGAACGAGATCGATCAGGGTGAACGACAAGTTCATCCTGAAGGACACCGCGCTTGTGTACAAGCTAAGGTACAGCTTGTTTTCTTTCTCGCAGCTTCTTGATGATGGCTATGAGACTAGGTTTAAGAAAAATGCTTATCGTGTGCTTGATTCAGTTGGTGAGCATGTATTTGGAATTTCTAAAGTTGGTAGGATCTTTCGAGCTAACTTTTTTGAATCTCCTATCGGGTCTCTCAAGTGTTTGATTGCATCTTCTTTTGAGTTTTGACTTTGGTACCGTCGCTTGGGGCACATTGGTTTTGATCATCTAACGCGAGTTAGCAGCCTTGATCTCATTAGAGGTTTGCCCAAACTCAAAGCCGTCAAGGATGTTGTATGTGCACACTGCCGGCATGACAAACAAGTTACGGCAACGCGGATGTATTCACCTGGGGCCTTGAGAACATCCCCGGTGTTGCACAGAAGACCAACGAACACCGCCCCGCCCTGCGAAGTGATGCGTCGCCCAAGAAGCAAAAATTGTGTTGCATGTCGGTGGAACGGCTGGAGGAAACAAAAAAGGAGATCACCAAACTCATGAAAGCGGGAGTCATACGCGAGACTAGGCACTCCGAATGGTTGGCCAACCCACTCCTCATGAAAAAAGCATGGGCGAATGGCGCATGTGCGTCAACTTCACCGACCTCAATAAGGCATCGCCGAAGGATGACTTCCCTCTACCTCGCATCGACCAACTCGTGGACGCCACTTCAGGCTGCGAGCTTATGAGCTTCCTTGATGCCTACTCCGAGTATCTTCAAATATTCATGGCTAAAGAAGACGAACCCAAACTGGCCTTTATCACCCCCTGGGCACCTATTGCTACACCTGCATACCCTTCGGCCTGAAGAACATGGGCACAACATTCACCTAGCTTGTCACGAAGGTGCTAGCCGACCAGCTCGGCCGTAATGTAGAAGCATGCGTGGACAACATAGTGATCAAGAGCAGGCTCGAGGCCTCACACACGGTGGACCTGTAGGAAATATTCACCAACCTGCGAGCGGAGGGGATCAAACTTAACCCCCGAGAAAGTGCCTTCGGTGTGAAGGCGGCCAAACTCATGGGATTCCTTCGGGGAGGCTTTGGGTAGGACCCGCAGCACACCTGAAGGTTCTCTTGAGGGCACCAGGCGCCCCTTTGGGGCGGCTCCGGAGAGGACCCGAAGCCTCCCCAGAGGATCTCTGAGGCACCGTGAGGCCGAAAGCAACAGGTCCTTCGGGGCCACCTCAGGGGAGCCAGAGGGGTCCACGATCGACTCCACCTCGGCAGTCCCAGGCGCCCCTCCAGGATGCTCCAGGTGAAGCCAGGAGGCCACCAAAGTACCAAAAGACCAGGAGGTGCGATTCGTTTGGGCCACCTGGGGAGAAGTGAATGATGCCCGGGGCCTACTCGGCTCGGGAGCGTCCTACACCCAGTAAGGTGCCTCGTGCACCGATGGACTAGGTGCACCAGCTAGGTGGACCAAACCCAGGAGGGTTCACATGGGCCGAAGGATACGTGTAGGGGGGAGCCCCTACACGCATATGACATTTTTAGGGGTAGGATAGTAACATCATGTACCCTGTTAAAGAGGATTTAAATAACCACCTCCCCCCATGTAACAAGGTAGATCCAGTTTTTTTGGAACAACTAATACATATATATTTTTCTGGCAGCTGGTCCCTTATCTCGAGGACTCTCCAGTCACTCCAAGGACACCGGGGGTCCCCTCCTCTTACTACCTAGCCTTCTTTTGCCACGACAGAGAACGAATCCGGCCGACCACTGTGCGAATGTGGTGTCAAAACTACAACTTCTTTGCACCGAATGCTACTTCTGTAATTACCGATCACAACAGTGCTAAATCGAAAAAAAACTCTTATTGGGGAGCAAAAGCACGAACCAAAATAACTCAGCCTTGTTTAAAATTCCCGACCCACTCGGTGAATAACCATGGAGTGACCTTGGAATGCGAGCCATCTAGAGTGTCCTGAGGGCACGAGTCGCCAGAGATGTCCTTGAGACCCACGACGGAACGCTAGGAAGTCGCGTGTTGACCAATCCCTTGGGTCGATGCACTGGCCTAGGTGGACTCAAAACAACTGCCGGCACGACGCATCAGGGATCCACCCGACAAGATCCGAGAATCAACTCCGAACGGGTCCAGGGGCTAACCTCGCTGAGGTACGACACATCGGTGAACCAACTCTGAACAAAGTTTGGTGACCGACCTCGGACGAAGTCGTGGGGCCAACCTCGTCGAAGTAGACACATTGGCGAACCCACTCCAGGTGAGGTCTAAAGACTGACCCCGGACGAGATTCGAGGGCTAACCCTGGAAGGGTCCAGGGCCACCTCGCCGAGGTACAACACATCGGTGAACCCACTTGATGGTGGCGCGACCCGCTCGGTGAAATAGACCAAAGTACCTTCGGAACAAGCTAAGTCCTAACGGTAACGATGTAACTTCACATGCCTTCCCACAGACTATAAATAAACTCTATGTAAACGGGGAATGAGAGAGTATTTTGTAACCACTACGAATTGTGGAGTTTGATTCTCGTGGAGGTCTCCCTCACACCCACGACGGTCGTCGTATCCGACTGGGGTGCCACCAAGTTCACTGTCCGATCTCATATTGACGACATGCTTCAAGCACGAGTACTCGCCAAAATTTTGGCAAAATTTTGGAAATTTCAGTGATTTTGCTACCCTCTGAAATAAATACAATTCGTACAAAAAAATTTAGAAACATTTGAATTTGGACAAATTACGTCATAAATTCAGCAGATTTCTGAAAACTCACCGACATTATAACCGAAGTTCCAAAATTTCGTTAATTTCGTTACCCTCCAAAATAAATTTGTAAATGAAATAGTTTTCCTGCTCCCGGGTCGAGACGCAGCTGCCGTCCTCCCGCCCGCGCCGCTCGCCCTCGCGCTCTTTCGCCGCGTCCGCAGTCAAAGATGGCCACGGTGCTCACCACCACAAGGCCGCTGCCGTCGGCCTACTCGGCAAGGTACCTCGCGCCCTCGTAATACGCCGGCTGGCATCTAAAACGTAACGGATGAAATATTTGGTAGGTTTGGCAAGCGGACACAAGGAAGGGAACTTATCCCCTAAATATTTAGAATGACAACGCTAATTTGAATATGGAAGTGCATAATTTGGTATGTGTCAGAATTGTAACGTACTCAATACATATGACAAAGAATTTCGAGGTACATTGGATATAGAAAATAAATAACAATAATAAATAGGAGCGTATGCTGCAAATCGCAGTACAACTCCCACGATGTATGCGGTATACGTATACCCGTAGCCATGTGCATGAAGTACGTACACCTATCCGGCTCGTGCTATACCGGGGGAGAGGCCGGTACGCGTCCGAGTAAACAAACACCCAGCGCGCGGTCGCAACCAATTCCGGTACAAATACGCACGCAATAAATATACGGCTATACGTACGCGCACACGTACGTATCATCATCATGAATGGATCGATGAGAATTAATTCAGGGGCCGAAGCTGATGGGGTAGACCCTGTCGGTGCTGGGGTAGAAGAGCCCCCAGTTCTGCTCCACGCCGGAGTCCTTGAGGTTCTCGTTGAACAAGGCGAACACGTACGTCTCGATCCTCCTCGGCCGCCGCGGCGTGCCCTTCCACACGTGGTTCACCAGGTTCTGGTTGAACGTCCTCGCGTTCTCCACCGACGCCGCCGCGCCGCCCCCCGACGGCCACCCGCTCTCCGACACCACGACCGCCACGTTCGACCCCCCCAGCTTCTCCACCGCCGTGTACAGCGCGTCCACCGTCACGTCAAACAGGTTCTGGTACCCGTACTTCCCGTCCTGCACCACGCTCTCCGAAGCCGTGAACAGCGCGAAGCTGATGTCCAAGGAGCTGGTGTTGAAGGTGTACACGAAGTAAGGGTACAGGTTGGCGAGGAGAGGGGCACCGGTTCGTTCCAGGAACGGCACCACGAAGCGCATGAACGACTTCGCCTCGTCGGTGAACTCGCCGGCCGACGGCGGGGTGTGGACGCCGATGGTGCCCTGCGATATGGACGTCGTCACCTTGATGTGGCCCAGGCCGGCCGCGGCGAGCGCGCTGTGGACGTTCTCCATGGCGGGGACGAGGGCCTGCGTCTCGCTGCCGGCGACCTCGTTGCCGACGACGAGGTACCGGAAGGTGACGGTCGGGTGGGCCTGGATGTTCTCGCGTACCCACGTGGCCGCGGCAGACTCGCTGGAGGCCAGGGTGGGGAGGACGTCGTTGGGCGCGCCGACGACGACGCTGATGCCGCTGCCCGCGAGGGCACCGAGCGCGGCGCTGTCCGGCGAGTAGAGGCGCACCGAGGTGAAGCCGTTGGCGTGGAGCATGCCGATGACGGTGCTCGGGGACGGCAGGTTGTTGCCGCTCATGCCATAGCACACGCCAACCGACGCCGCTCCTGCAGTAAATTCCATCGACCCAGACATGCAAAAGCTAGTGAGCACAAGCACACACGTACGTAGTAGTACTGATTGAAATACGTGTCAAATTAAAATTAAGATCTCTCTCAAAAAATTAAGATCAATATATATACACTTGTGGTTTTCTGCAGCATATAGATAGATTAATCGTTCCTCCATTTATACTAACCCAAACCATATGCATGTACGCAAAAACGTACGTATGTAGCTTGCAGAGATGGAACAGCAAATATAATCGAGGAAGAAGCAATTAATCATATTTACTCCGTACGTACACCAGCATGCGTGGAAGGATCAGTCAATTTTGATTGTTAGTTATCATTTTGTTGTCAACAATTAGAGTAGGTGTCTAGAGATGTGTTCAGTAAATAAAAACTGATTTTTATGACACATAGGGTAGATAAGATGCTTATATCGTAGTATTGGTGCTTAACAATGGCGGAATCAGGAATTCGGGAGACCCGGGGTGAGGGCTGACCTATTGTGCTGGCTCGGTGGCTTGCCGCGCCGCGTTGAGTCTCAGCCCTACCCCCGCGCCACGCCTCAGCCCATGCCCCTGCCCCGCGTTGCGCCACTGCCTCAGCCTCGCCGTCGCTGCACCGCAACCTTAGCTCCGCATCTCAGCCCCTGTCCTCGCCGCTGCCCCTGCGCCGCGCTTAGTAATTGTCACTGTTGCGGTTCTAAAATAAGTTTGTATTGATTTTATTTTCTTATAGAACTCCTACAAGAAAGCAAAATTTACTAAAATTTTACTCTAGAAAATCAAAATCAGGATGAATCAATGGCTCAAGCCTAAGGCTCAGTGGCTTACCGCCTCACCTCGGTCACTCGATGGCTTACCGCTGATGAAGTGTGTTGTGTGCCCTCGCGTAGTCGCGTCGCCTCAGCGCCGCAGCCGCACAGCCGCATCCCCCTTGCAGGCCGCAGCCTCGCTCGCCTCCGCACTCGCCGCCAAGCAGACACCCCCCCCCGCCCCCGCGCTCGCCCGTGCCACGCCACACTACCTAGCCCCCTCGTAGCCTCGCTTGCCTCCGTGCCGTAGCCGCAACCCCCTTACTAGCCCCTGCCGCGCCGTAGCCTCCTTGCTCGCCTCACTGCCTCAGCGCTCACCTGACGGGAGGAGAGGAGTGGCCGAATGGGGAATATGGATTAATCAATTAGGGTTACCCCATTTGTGCATTTGGGCCATTTGGCTTGGGCCTTGGGCTGCCGTCTCAGCTTCCACTCGCCTTAGCGTCTCGCCACGCGGCATGGGGAGTAGCCTCGGTGCGCCTCATGGCGATGGCGCCATAGCGGCTGGCGGGGGGGGGGGGTCACGGTGGCGAGGAGACTGAGGCACCGCCTGCTTGCCCTGGGTGGTTCTGCCACTTAGGCTTAAGTAGGCATCGGTGGTTAACGGGTGCTTATGTATATAACTATATTTAATTAATAGATAATACAACATTTAAGCACCTACAAAAAAGATACTTGTATAGGAGGAAATGAATTTTCCATGAGTGATTGATGATATGGCTATATATCCTCTTTTTTTAAGTACTTATGTATAACTACTAAAACCACTTCATTCTCAGGGAAGAAGAGAGGAAAAATAAAAGGGTCAAGCATCTGCAAGGAGATCAGATAGGGAGGGCAAAGACGATTCAAACTTCCTTTCGACCTCTTTTGTTTTTTGGAGGAATAATTTGGTCTTTGGGAAATAGACATTTAACTGAAATGTTGATGCATACCTGGACTTCCTAATTTGCGTTTTTTTTCTTTCTTTCTTTCTTTCGATAGTGCTCTTTGATGGTACATGTAGCTAACTAATGTTCACTACATTGTTAAAAAAACGAGTTGACTGCAGTAGTCCTTCATCTACATTCAGAATTCAGACTACAAACTCCGTCTTGGTCCGACGCATGCTGTTCGCCGAAGTACGTACATTCAGGATTCAGAACACATTCAGAACGTGTAACGGGTAGTGGAGCACTTGGCCGAAGAAAATGTTAGCACAGCACGCCGTTCTTGACTAATTGAGTGCGTCGTCATAGTAACAACCTTATTATAAATCCGTTCTAGCTATATATGTCTGTAACCAGACCATTGCACTGGCTGCTAGCTATAATTTGTCAAGGGACAAATAGATATATTAATTAGCTATATTTTGAATTTTAACAAATATACAAAACCTACAATTAGCTAGGTACTGCCGTTCTAGGTCAAATATAGTAGATAGAAAATTAAAGGACCACGATAAAATTAACGAATTAAATGGACGGGCTGCTAAAATAAAATGAATTAAAGCTTCTGTTCCGACGTCTGCAGCACGACCGTTAGATAGTCCACTTCCTTCTCATGACCATCTCGACCTCACCGCATGCAAGCTGCAAACAATTAATCAATCACTTAACTATCTGGTACGTATTAATGTGCTGATCAGTTCACCCGGCCCCCTTCCTGAAGATACTTGAAATGTGAGTGACGAAACGTCCGCGGCCGGGCATGCAGGTACACTTCACCAGCCAGAAGCTACTGCTGGTATACTATCACACATCATGCAATTAAGTTAACGACGCCCCTGCAATTTATTCATTCCAACAGATCGTATAAGCTAGCTTTGAACCCAATAAGACGGTGGTTTAGGCTTGAGCTTTTTAATGATTTAATCTATTTTAAAAATATTTTAAAAATAGCATCTTCTTAATTTTATTTTCAATTATGATCTATTTGGTAAGTCACAAAAGCGTGATGTGACAAAAACACTCTATCACGCTACGTACCACGGCGTGATCAAACCTACCACAATAGCCCTCTGAGTCAACGTGCATCCGTTTTTGGGGCTAAATCCTGTTACGTCAAGAGGGACGGCGTGGCAGCACTCGTTTGCCACGTACAGGTTCGTGGCGTGACAACGTGCTTTTATCACACCACGAGTTGTGGCGTGGTCAAAATAGTGAGCATTGGAAATAAAGTTGAAGATGTTATCTTGATTTTTTTTTAAAGATGGGTTAAATCATAAAAAAAAAGTTGTTTAGGCTTCAATACCTGTGGTCATGCAACCGAATGGACCAATGGACAGAACATAAAATAAACCAAGGCACGGCCGGAATGTAAATTGAGGAAAACACTTAAGAATTGTTTGCAAGAACGGGTGAAAAAAATGTTTGCTTGTATTGCAGTTGCATGATGTTTACGTCGACGATAGAGATGCATGCACTTATGTTCAATTATCACTGTGTGGTTTCGTATGGGATTTGATCGATTTGATTGTTATCTTTAAATAGGCTTCTCGCGTAACGCCTGTATAATATACAAACTAGTACTTCTAATCAACAAATTATTTCATAGGCGCTGCCACACGACTTTCTTCTGGGCAGCGGTCTTCATACATAGAGGGACCTTGAGCACGTACGAACTATGCCATCTCACTGTAGATGTAGAGGTTCGTCCAAAACACAAAAACGAAATAAAAGCAGAGTATCCTAACAAAGGTGCTTGGTAGCAGAGAGAGAGAGAGAGAGAGAGAGAGAGAGTACTTGCAAGGATGGAGGCAAAGATTCCGAGGAGCAACGCCATGTCGAGCATGGGAGCTGCTGCAGCTTGCGTTGCCATTCAGTAGCTAGCTAGACTGATCTCCCAAATTGATCAACACCGAAAGCTCTACGCTGATGATTTCTAAGCTGTTGCTTCTTGAGACAAATGACAACCTGAAGCACTCCGCTTATATAGAAGAGATCGATCGAGATACAGATCACACACACAGAGACAGACGTTTGGCCCAGACCAACATCTGGTATGGTCTTTCCCGGTCAGAGTTTGCCCGTGTCAATCAATATATGGGCGACTCTGACAACAACTCGATCGATTGCGTCATAGGTCACACACACTGTCTGGTACTCAGCTGGTAGGAGGGGTTACACTTGCACTCGCGCGGCCGGTACGTCGTCGTAAAGAGCAGGAAGGGAAAGGGGCATTTTTTTCTCTCTCACGCGGGATTGCATCATGCATGTTGGTAAGATGTTGTCTAGGAAATTTCATGAAAAATACTCCCGCGTTCGTTGGATTTAGAACATGACATGATTGCTACTAATTAGTGCCTTCTCAAAGAAAAACTGCCACTAACTGCTAGTTACATCATCAAAAAGCGTTTAATTCTGAAAGTTGGAAAAAAAAAGTTGAGTTAGGTACAAGATTGACTTGCTAAGTTGCCACCTGACGGTTTTCAATGCAGAGTAGCACTTGCTCCACTTACATTTGGCACATCGTGACGTGTTAAAAATATCAGGGGCATCAAGCTATGATGTAAGGCGTACTTACAGTGCCTTAACTCATAGGACATGCATGTTTCATCAACTATTCATCTGAACCTAACTGTTCAACTATTTCTTTTTGTCTACCTAATAGTTTCTCTCTCTCTCTCTCTCTCTCTCTCTCTCTCTCTGACTCTGCTTCCAAGTTCCGACCAACATGCTTGGACAATTGGATATTCATATCCATCCATCCATCCATCGGCAATCGGTTGACTGTTATCTTGCCCAGCCATCTTTCAGTGGTTGCAGAAAAACGACCATCTTGGCGTTTTATGCAAAAGCCCCTTTGCACAAAGTACTGCATGCTTAACCATAACTACCGATGAAGACGTATTAGGTGCACCAAATGCCTTAGCACCCGCTATCGGCTTAACCCTTGGGCAGAGGCTAAAAGGCCAAGCTAGAACTGCCAATTTCCCCTTTTTATAATCAGTTTTTTTTTGAGCCAGACACTAGAACAACCCAAAAACTTTATCCAGCAAATCGATCTCTAAATCCAGAAAAAGGCTTGAGATTGGCTAATTTTCTAGTCTTTTCCTGAAGAATCGATTTCATTTTCACTTTATCAATTGATCACCCATCATCGACTGAACTAACTTCCTTGATGCATCATTAATTAATTATACATTTCCGAATTGCTCATTTTATTCTTGGTTTGGATGAGAAGTAGTAAATGTCATTTTATCTCCATCCTACCTTTAATTATGTGGGCTTAGAGAAGCATCTTGTCATGTCACTTTGTATTACTCGTTGTGTTTGATTAATACAGCCTAGCTAGCTTGCTGGAATCTGCTTTCTTCTCGGCTTTAGATTTGAGACGATCTCATCTAGCCATCATTTTGGAGTATGATCCTTTTCTGATCAATCTCTGTTATCCGGCTAGATCATTCGCAAATTTTCTTCCGCCAGAGTTGGGAATTAGGAGGCAGATGCGGTGATGATAAAAAGCTAAAAGGAATGGAAATCGGTACGATAACAGTAGTATACTTACGTGTGAGAGGAATTGCAATGGATGAGGCGACGAGAAAGCAGAGGACGGCTGCAGCAGAAGAACCCATTTAATTTTGAAGCTAACCCTGCCCTGTTTGTTTCTGAATGCAGGGACGAGGCGCCTCCATTTGTAGATATAGCCATATCTACATGCTAAATTAGGATGCTCGCCTATGAATACCCGGGTTAACTTTGTGGCTAACCGTGTCATCTCTCTACAATAAAGAGCATGCGTTTTTTTCTTCTTCTGCAGAGCGATAAATTCGGCCGGCCAAACGAAGCAAGCTATGGGCTATGGTCTTATGGAGTGGCGGGCGTGGAAATAAATTTTAGGTCGATACTATTATCCAAAATCAAAGCAAATCATACGTACGTAAACCATGTTGCAATCACACTAAAGAGCGTCGAACAACTAACTACAATTCGCATGTGAATATATAAAGATGAAAGTAGGACAATCCACTACACTTATAAGAGCGAATTGCACTAAATCATTCACTTATAAGCCCATTTTATTTAATATATTCTGTTTTATAAATATAAACAGGGAATTAACTACTCGCAATTAGCTTACGTTTCGTTTAAACATGTGCTAGTACATAAATATTTTGGGTCATTTTTGGGCGTCTAAGACTTCTAATTTGCACGATGTTCCACAATATTATAATGGGGGATTCCCAACAAAAATGCCACGCTACGTCATCCGGTCGATATCAGCTGTCCAATCTCCCCTCCAACCAATATGAGCCTGCACCTTGTCTTGTGCAACTCCTCGCTGCCGTGGCAGCGGGAAGAGGAGGCGGCAGCGCTGTGAGGCGACATCGGATGCGGAAGAAGGCATCAGGAGGAGAGGATGAGAGGAGGCGGGTGATCCCTACTGTTCCCTTCTGCTTCGATCTCGCCCCTTCTCAAATATTATCGTATTCCTACATACATAATAAAGAGTGTTATCACAATTATATCACATATTTATTTAATATGAATTAGAGTTTATTATAAAATAGGGCCCGATGTACATCTCACTTACACTTTTATCTTCGTTTCGTGTAAAAAGGTTAACCCAGAGGTTCTACGTTTGAATCCAACAGACATTATATATTACTACAACTCACTTGAGACAAACAATGTGGGACTAATCTCACTACACAACTCCTCATGGGTCACGTTACGAGCAGACTGGGGTATTACATTCACCCCTCTTAAGGGCTGACGCCCTCGGCAGTATACCGCATACGCGGTAAATGCTCAGAACCACCCCTCGGTATACGTCTGTGTGTCCAGTGTGGCACATATGCCATGCCGTGTGTCCACTCCGGGCCCACATGTGACATGCGACATATGCCCGCGCCCCTGTCCCGCACGCGCCTGTGCATTGAAGGCTGATGCTCTGATACCATCTGTAACACCCTGACCCAAAATTGGCTCAATGCCCAGCCCACCGTGGGAGGACCCGCGCACACATAGCACCTTACTTACACTTTCGTCTTCGCTTCATGTAAAAGAGTTAACCCAGAGGCGCTACGTTTGGATCCAACAAATATTATATACTACTACAACTCACTTGAGACAAGCAATGTGAGACTAATCCCACCACACAACTCCTCATGGGCCACATGGGCCATGCTACGAGCAGGCCGGGATATTACAACTGAGGCCAAATAAAATAACACAACGAAAAATAAATAAGTAGCAGACCACACGATGCGCCACAGGCAATCGTCTGGGGGCGTAGGCCTAAACGTCTGGACAGAAATCTTATCCTGAATAAATATTATTCAGCAAGAGTGAGCACAACTTCCGTGCTCGCAAGTTACACCCAATAAAAGAATATAATGCATGCATAAGTAAACAATTAAGGTTGATATGGTTTATTTTGCATAAAACAACATTTCCATGTTTAAATACTCATACTAAGTTTCAAGGTAATTTTTATTCTATATCTAAAATCAGATTTAAATTGATAGTTTTATAGTGGATAACCTCCATATGAAATATGGTGATGGATACCCTCCTATCACATGGCTAACCGCCTAATTTTACCACAAAAATTTTTCATCCTGAAATCATCTTCTAAAATCATTTTAAAACCAAAAACAAAATCTAACTTAGAGTGGTTTTGCTCAGCATGTCCAAGACCGTGGACACGGCTATTCGAATAGTTTTCTACTCTGCAAAGGGGGCACAACTTTACCCACAAGAGATAATTTGCTCTCTATGTCGGCCAATACACGCTTCCTTAGACGTGTGACTAAGCAATTATCATAAGACTTTTCCAATGCTCTACCTCAAGGCTAACACGCTCGCTAAGGTTTCGCTTCCTTTAGGTTAACCACCTGCCGGAAGCCCCCTCTTGCGCTAGGTGGGAATACTATTTAACCAACACCCACTCAACAAAATGGCACATAAGACAATGAGGTATTACAAATTAATAAACGTAGTCCTGCCCATACAGGACATGTGGTAGTACGATGGAGTTTTGCAAGATACGGCTCTAGGCCGGTCCTTAACTGACTTGGGTGACTGAGTCCATGCATAAACCTACACCCACCAGCTGTCCATTTCACCCAAGTACAAACAATTTTTTCCATTTTGTTTTTCGAAGACATTTACAAAATTCTTCCATGATAAAACAATGGCATAGGCTTTTGAACAATAGTTGATCATTTGGCTAAATTCCCCCAAATTAAATATTTTTTTATCTAAGCAATATCTAAGCATATCTTTATTTTCATTTTTTCGACTAAGGTGACAAGGAAATGATGATTCAATTAACAACATGGGTCATCCAAAGGAATTGGAATATCTAGATAATTTAAAACATGAATTTAAATTAACTGAATAAAATTATGCATGCAATAGCAATTTAAAAACACAATTAAATAAATTTAAAATACTAGGATCAATATGATCAATGGTATAACTTGACTTACTCGAAGTCCTAATAATCAAATTCTTCATAAGGGTCGAGCTCTCTAGAGTCGTCGAAATCTATACGCGAAAATAAGCTAAATTCAAATAATACACAAATAAATTCAAATGAATATTCAAATTAACTCCAAATAAAATAATTTTAGTTTAGATAGCTAGATCTTGAATTTATACAAATTTAGAAATATGATTAATCTAAATCAGAGTTCGTATGAAGAAATACGAGCTCCTCGAAGGTTTAAATCTAAATAAAACCTAAATTCAGATTTTCCTTATTTTCCCGAATTATTTTTCTAAAGGAAATTCAAATTATTGCACATGCTGATGCCATTGTATGAAAATTCTGAATTTCGACCGATTTGTTTTTCAATTGGAAATTTTTGAGTCACTGACATGTGGGCCCCACAGTCAATGAACTAGGTCCACGGCGTGGTCAACGTCCACGGTGGATGCGGTTCACGCAATAGTGCAAAGGTGTGCGGTGTTGGCGCAGTGGCTAACACAGGCAGCCACGTGGGCGCTAATTCGGCAAGTAGGGTGGACGTGGCGCTAAGGTGTCGTCGACGTCGCTGAGCCACGTCAGCCTGGCTCCGGCGGTGGCTCGGCGTACCTAGAGACAGAAGGGCGCGGCGGAAAGGTCATCGGCGACGATGATTGGCGGCGGCGGTTTGAGGTCGACGGCGGCGAAGACGTTCCTGGGGTCCTCTGGCGATGCTGAGGCATGCATGAGGTAGGCGATGTCGAGGCGATGCGGATGGTGCGGTCGGGGCGGCAGGAGCGTTGTCGTTGGCGGCGGAATCGAAGATGGACGAAGCTTCAACCGCTGGCGAGGATCTTCGAAATCCAGGAGCTAGAGAGACAGAGGGTGGAGGGGGATTGGGGCGTTGGACTGAGCGGAGAGAAGCACACCCAGGGTGTGCTTTTATAGAGCAGGGGCGGGGTTGGGGCTTCGTGCGGCCCAAGAAGCTTCGAACGGCACGGCGACACGATTTTGGGGATTGAGCGCCGGAGATGGAAAGGGCAAGGCGGGTCGGATGCGAATTGACGCGGCGATTTTAATGCGCGCGACAATTTAGGAGATGCGGTCAGATTTGCTAAGATTGGAAAGCTCCCAAATCGCATTAATGGCGGATGGACGGCGCGGTCGCGCAGAAAGAAAGGAAGGTAGACGACGATGCGGTCGCATGGGCCCCACCTATCGGCAAAAGCAAAGAAGGAAAGGAGCGGGTGGCGTGTCGGCCGTCCGATTTAATCCAACGGCCGAGGTTTCTTGGTGTGAGATGCGTGGGCGAGAGAGAGAGAGAGAAGTTGACGAGGCGAACCCACCTGTCGACGAGAGCGGAGAGGGAGAGAGCGTGCGGCTGGAGTGGAGTTGGGCCGAGCGGGCTGTGGCACTGACGCGTGTGGGCCGGGGCGCGGTGGAATAGGAAACAGGTCGGCTGAGATTCGGACCAACACTGTGCGGGCGATATAAAATTCATTTTCCAATTAAAATAATTCCATTAATTCAAAAAGGCTTCAAAAAATAGCAAATAAATTCCAAAAATTATGAGAAAATTCACCAAAATTCTCTAAGACATTTTGGATTTAAATAAAATATTTCCAACTTAAAGTTGGTAATGGATTTTGCAAATAAATTATTTTGGCTTTGAAATAATTAAGGAAAAGCTTTTAAAATTTCCAAAATTTCCATAAAAATTAAATTTTATTTTCAACTGAAATTCAAAATTTGGGCTCTTACATATATTTATCGGATAATATCGGATCAAAAACGAACACGGGTTATTTTTGTCAGAAACGAATACGGATTCGGTAGGGTACTTTCCGTCGAATATGAATATGGCTTCGGATATCCGGAGATACTATTTAAGGCTGCGTGTGCATTGTCTTCCGAAAACCAAGCTTTTCTCGTTCGAAATCCAAATTGGGCAAATGAGTAGGCTAAATGATAGCTCTCAATGAGATCTACAACTTTGTATTTGTAAATATTTTTATTTGAGTTCTTTTAATGTCCCAAAATTATGTCAAATGTCTGAATAATATTTTCAACACCCGATACTTCTCTAGATTTTGACCAAACATGACTCCTTTCGTCATTCTTTTTTCTTGGGAGTCCCAAAATACAATCATTATGCATATAAATAAATATTAATAAAACATTATTCTATAATGAATTATGCAATGTTTATGAGGTAAGCAATAGATATCGAGTAAGCAAAAGTGGTAAATAAAGCATATAAGGGAGTGCATATTGAGTTATTATACATTAGAAACATGTTAGGGAATGGATGTAAACATGTACATATATACTGAATTGATGGATATTTTGATCGTATAAACTAATTCTTTGTTTTAGTTACTGCAACACGAACAATTAAAGGGGTTTTATGTTCCTGCAAACTATTCATGACCGTATTCGCTCCGTATTTGTATTCAATATTATTCATATTCGCATTCGGGAAAAATATAAATACAAATATAATAGAGCCATTATCCATTCGTATTTTATCCGTTTTCATCCCTGCCTGTCAGGCTGTCACCTTCTCGAAGCTTTGGTGTGGCCTCACGCCTTCACTGGTTTCTGTTAGAATAGGACTCTCTTTTGTATTCCTTATCTGTATATGGCAACCCCTTGTACTCTCTATATAAATTGCCCATTGGGCCCTCTTGAATATACACATAATATTCATAACATCGTATCAGAGCTAGGGTTTTAACCTAACTCCTTCCGCTGCCTTGTTGTTGTCAAAGGGCGACGCCGCCGCTGCTCCCGCCGCCCGTTGCCGGAGCACTGCTCGTCGACAAGGACGCCGCCCGAGGACGACGTGGGTCGATCCGACGCCGGACGAGTCATATTGACGCCAGCCTTCGCCCGATGACCAGCCTCCCGACACTGCAAGCTCGCTGACTCACCGGAGCTGCCGGATCCGTCGCCGCCGCCACCCCTGGCTGCCGTCGCTGCCACCCCCGGCCACTGCCACAGGGGGGATCCTAGTCCCCCCCGTGTTCTTTTAGAGCAGGCTTGTGAGCAGGCCAGGCCGGGCTAGTTAATAGCCGACCGAAGAAAAAAAGAACGATCTAACCCCTACACCGTCCAGCGCCGCCTGTTAGGCTTCATTGCTTTGGTCATGCCGCCTACCATTGGCTTCCATTCCATCAGCTGCGATCCCATTCTCAGGAACAAAGCTCCATGGGACAAACTATAGGTTGCGGTCTTCCCTCATGGAGATTACGCTCGATGGTCTCCACCTCTAGAGACATGTCACTGGTGCTCGACCCTATCCACCATCACCGGTTGTGGATATCGTGAGGATATGTGCACGATCTCAAGATGATGAGTCAATTGGCAATGGCTTTGTTGGTTTGCAAAATCTCGCGTTTTCGGGGTTTGCTTCTTCTTTGTCGGACCACAGCGGTCGGCCGGTGGAGGGGCGGTCGGACCGCTTGGTGGGACGGCCGGACCAAGCAATGGTGGCCGGTCGGACCGGTCTGACCTAAAATTGGCTTTTGGAGCTAAGCCAAAAATAGGTTGTGTAGGCAGGTGAGGGGAGTCTCCTGGATGTGGTTTCATCATTTTTGGAGCTCCCAAAAAAGTCTATTGAGTTGAAAATTCGAAGGTTTCGGATTTTCAAGCTAGAATTTTGGCTTGTTTTTGACCGTCCGACCGCCGTTGTAGGAGCGGTCCGATCGGCTTCGATATCGGCTCGGACCGGCCTGTGATGGCGGTCGACCGGCAATGGCTTGAAGTAAGCCAAGCTCGCATTGATGCATGTTGATTGTGTTTAATGTTTAGTTATCAATGCTTTATTGTTGCATATTGCATTGCGGAAATCGATGTGGGTCAAGTTGTGAAGAACTTGTTCCCGAAACGGTTTGTTTGTCGATTGTCGCGTGCGGTGGCTTGCAGTCAACGCGTCAACGGTGAGTGGATCGACTACGCTTGGAGAGCCGAGGTCCGTAACGATCGGGGATACGGTGAGGTCGTGTGACACAAGCATGGTGCGTAATGGGCAAGACGGATCGAACGGATGGTTCAAATTTGGTTGGATCGGCGGTGCGCGATATCGGTGCGAGTCTCTCGGGAGGTTCCGATGGGATTCTGACAAGAGAGGCTTGGCGTCGATGAGAACCGCTAATCAACCTACACGTGGTGAAGCGGCGCGATTGCTTCAAGAGTTATGTGTGTGGGTCCCATGTGTAAGAGACCCAAAAGGGAAACCCTAGCTCTCTAGTATAAATAGGAAGGGAGAGGTGGAAAACCTAAGCAAGCATTCATTTAGCCCCTTCTTCCTTTTTCTAGGGTTTGGAGGAGAGGAGAGGAAAACTAGGGTTTGGTGTGTGCTCCTTGTTGAGCTCCCGCCTCCTTGGTGGAGAGGCTTTGTAAGCATCTATTGTGGATGAACAATCTTGTGATGCTTAATTGAAAGATCGATTGCTCCCTTTGTGTTCTTCTCTCTTTTGGATGTTTTTGGTGCTTCCTTGATTCAAAGGTTCATGCTTGGTCTCTTGGCCTACTTTACCTTGCTTTGATGTGTGGGATTACTCCTAGAGTCATCTAGATCATCAAACCCCCACAAGCAAGTCTTGAATCAAGATTTTCTCATTTCTAGGGTTTGTGCACCTCTTTGGTAAAATCTCAAGAGATCGATTCTGCAAGTGGATCCGACCGATCGTCGCTAGAAATAGGTCTCCAATATCATTAGGAGGTGTGCTAGAAATTTGGTCAAGTTTTATTGGTTGAATCAAAAGTTGGATCAAATTTCGCTTTGGATTTGGGTGGAGTTTTTCAAGATCGACTCTACCGTCCGACCGCCCTTCAACGGCGGTTCGACCGCCCGTGTTTTCGATCATTGGTTTGCCGGGTCGAACCGTTGTCCACCGGTCCGACCACGGCTAGTTGCCGGTCGGACATTGCTTGACCGTCGGTCCGATCCGCCTGTGGTAGCCGTCGGACCGCCGTGCCAATGAAGAACATTGAGTTCTTTTCTCCTTTTGTGTCGTGTGCTTGAGGGGTTTATCAAATTCAACACAAGGCTTCCGTCGTGTGCTCACTGAACTTCTTAGCTTTCATAGCTAAAGGAGTAAAGTTCGTGTTGGTTTTGATTTAGGCGAGAAAGTTTTGAAAGCGCCTATCCCCCCCCTAGTCGCCTTTCCGGTCCTACACCGGTTTAGCCTTCTCTCAGACAGCCTACTTCTGCACTTTCTGCAGAAGATGAGGCCGCCAAGAAGGAGGTAGAGGCCGCTACTACTGTTGCTGAAGCTGCTGATGAGGCCTTTCAGTATGCCATAGATGCTTTTGAGCGCTGGTGTGCTGATGAGGCCCATGTTCGTGCCATCCTGGTGGTCAGCGTCGACGACTCCATCCAGCCAGATATTGTTGGTCTGCGTTCTACTCGCCAGGTCTGGGAGTACTTGCGTGAGCGAAACCAACAGAGTAGTGATACTCAGTTCTTTTCGCTTCAGCGTGAGTTGGAGATGCTTCGCCAGGAGGACTCCTCCGTCGATAACTTCTTCCGAGCCCTGGCCAGTCTCTGGTGCCAGCTGGACAAGCTGGCTTCTCCACTCTGCCAGGTGTGTCTTAAGGTGTAGAAGGCGGATCGTGATCGCCTTCTCCTTTATGACTTTGTCTGCCGTCTACGCCTAGAGTTTGAGCCTGTCAGGGCTCAAATGCTGACCCGCTCACCACGACTGACACTCACCGAGGCTCTCTCGACGCTTCACGCTGAGGAGCTTTGCCGCGGGTTAGCAGCACGGTTTGTTCTGGCTATGCTTGCTAGCCCTTCTTCTTCGACTACACCGACTGTTTCTACTTTGACTAAAATCCCTCCTTAGGTGTCTGTTTTTGCTCCTATTTTTGCACCAACTGGGGTTCAGTATAATTATTGTAAGAACTTCGGGCATGACTACCAGTGTTGTGCGGTATGAAAAAAGCAGAACAAGGCGTGTGGACGATCCAAGGGGGCAGGGAGTCCCTTCCTCGGCGGGAGGATAGACTAGCACGTCAGGACCTTCTCAACAAGATGACACTGTTCAGCTATTCTGCTAGGCTCTACTTCAGAACTCTCTCACAGCTCAATAGGTTCTGCCAGTCTAGCTCAAACGTCTCCTCCAGGTACTTTTTGGGTTCTGGATTATGGTGCCTCTTTCCACATGATACCGAAATCCACATCTCCCACTTCAGTCTATCTGTTAGTTGTCAGGGCACTCTTTTGTCCACTGAATTTTATGTTCCAGCAGTTTCCTATGTTCCCTAGCTTACCATGCAGCTTCTCTAGGTGGGTCAGCTTACCGATCTTGGCTGTAGGGTTGGCTTTGACTCTCATACCTGTTTCATCTAGGATCTATAGACAGAGACGATACTTGGGACTAGCCAACGCCGTAGGGACCGTCAGGGTCTCTACATCCTTGATCGCCTCCACCTTCCGTCCACTTCAGTTGCTCCTGTCACCTCTACGTCTACTTCCACCGCCACTGCTGCCACCACCTCATGGAGTTTTTGTGCAGTGACATCACCGTTTAGGTCACTTGTGTGGGTCCCGCCTTTCTTCATTAGTTCGTTAGGGTATTCTTCTACGTGTTACCGTTGACACGACCATGTTTTGTTAGGGTTGTAAGCTGAGCAAGCAGTTACAACTTCCTTATCATTCTAGTGAGTCATTGTCTTCTCGTCCTTTTAACTTAGTTCATTCAGATGTATGGGGACCTGCACCTATTATCTCTAAAGGCGGCATAAATCTTATGTTATCTTTATTGATGATTATTCCCGTTTTACATGAATTTTCCCTATGTCTAATCGGGGTCAGTTTCTCTCGATCTATCATAGCGTTGCAACGATGGTTCGTACCCAGTTTGATTCTGTCATCCGTACTTTTTGTTGTGATTCTACTGGCGAGTACTATTCTGGCGCTTTTCGACAGTTTCTTTCTGAGCAGGGCACTCTTTATCAGTCTTCTTGTCCCGGTGCCCATGCTCAGAATGTGGTTGCTAAGCGCAAACATCATCATCTGATTGAGACTGCCCACACTCTTCTCCCTGCCTCTCATGTTCTACCACAGTTTTGGGCTGAGACTGTTTCTACGGCTACATATCTCAGCAATATACAGCCTTCCACTGCTCTTAAAGGTGTCAGTTCTATAGAGCATCTTTACTCTCGAGTCCCCCAGTACACTCACCTTCGTGTTTTTTTGTTGTACTTGTTTTGTTCTGCTGCAGCCTCGTGAGCGAACTAAACTATCGACCTAGTCAGTTGAGTGTGTGTTTCTTGGTTATAGTTCTGGGCATAAGGGTTACCACTGTTGGGATCCTTCTGCTCGACGTATCAGGATTTCATGAGTCGTTGTCTTCGACGAATCTCAACCTTTCTTCTATCGAGATTCGGCTCATTCTCCTGTTTCCACGGTTGACTCGATTTCATGGTTGTCACTTTCTGATTTTTCACTCATTTCTCTATTATCACAGTCTTCTCCTTGTCTGTCTTCAATGTTTCCTTCTGCACCTCCACCTCCGGTGTTGCATCCTGCAACACCGCCTCTTGTTACTGCAGCACCACCATCTCGTTTCTCTAGTATTCACTATTCCAGGCATCCTCGTCCTTCACCAGTCTCCTCTCTTGGTATCTTGCCGACACCCAAATCTGATCCTCCTGATGATGCTCCTCGTTACGTCCTTCGTGATCAAACATCACTTCGACCTCTTGATCATCTTGGATTTGCTCCAATAGCTCATGCTCTCTCTGTAACTGAGCCTAGTTCTTATCGTGAGGTCGCTCCTCATTCTGAGTGGCAGCTCGCTATGGCAGAGGAGCTTGATGCTTTTCGATGTATGGAGACTTGGGTTATTGTACCGACACCTGTGCATGCTTGTCTCGTGGCTCGCGGCTTTCAGTAGGAGTGTGGTCATGCCTACGATGAGACTTTTACCCTGTTGCCCATATGACTACTGTTCACACTCTTGTTGCGGTTGCTTCTGTTGCGGTGGTCTCTCTCTCAGCTGGATCTAAAGAATACTTTTTCTTAATGGTGTTCTGCATGGGGTCTACATGCAGTCATCACCTGGGTATTCGTTCCCGATGGACACGTCTGTCGTCTTCGTCGTGCTCTTTTTGGCCTCAAATAGGCTTCTCGTGTCTGGTTTGCGCGTTTTACCTTAGTGATTATTGCTGTTGGTTTCATTGTTTGTTCCCATGATCCTGCTCTTTTTGTCCATGTCTCATATCGGGGTAGGACACTGCTTCTTCTGTACGTTGATGATATGCTCATCACTGGTGATGATTCTTCATTCATCACGTATGTGAAGAAGCATCTCAGTGAATAGTTTTTGATGACTGATCTTGGTTTTCTTACGTACTTCCTTGATATTAAGGTCTCTTCTATGCCTGAGGGCTATTACCTCTCCCAGCAGAAGTATGTCGAGGATCTCCTTGATCGGCCTGGTCTGGCTGACACTCGCACTGCTGAGACTCCCATGGAGCTATCCGTACAGCTTAATGCCACTAATGGTGATTTTTGAGGATCCCACTCGCTATCGCCATCTTGTTGGGAGTTTGGTGAATCTTATGAGCACTCGTCCTGATATTACTTATGTTGTTCATATCTTGAGTCAGTTCATGGCTCGTTCTACCCATCTTCACTACAATCACCTTCTTCGTGTTCTTCGCTACTTGTGTGGAACTATCTCTCGTCGTTTATTTTTCCCTAGCTCTACCTCACTATAGCTTTAGGCGTATTCCGATGCGATCTGAGCTAGTGATCCTTCTTATCGTTGTTCTCTTTCTGCTTACTGTATTTTTCTTGGCTCCTCCCTGATTGCCTGAAAGACTAAGAAGCAGACTGTAGTTTCCTGTTCGAGTGCAAAGGCTGAGTTGAGAGCTATGGCAGTAGTGACAGCAGAGATTACTTGGTTGAGGTGGCTAGTTGCAGATTTTGGAGTGCCTGTGGTGAGACCTACAACTCTTTTTTCTGACAGTACATGTGCTATTAGTATCGCCCGGGACCTAGTGAAGCATGAGTACATCAAGCACATTGGTGTGGATGCTTCATACACTCGCTCACAGGTGCAGGAGGGAGTACTTGCTTTATAGTTTATGCTATCAGAGTTACAGGTTGCTGACTTCTTCACGAAGCCACAGACTAGGGCATAATATTTGTATTTTCTCTCCAAACTTAGTGTGTATGATCCACCATGAGTTTGACGGGGGGTGTTAAAATAGGACTCTCTTTTGTATTCCTTATCAGTATATGGCAACCCCCTTGTACTCTAAATATCCCGCCCATTGGGGCCTCTTGAATATACACACAATATTCATAACAGTTCCAGCGCCGCTGACGCCAAGTCGAAATGGCATGAAGAATGGTTGGGGAATCACCGGCCATGCAGCCACCTCTCAAGCTTGGAGAGTTTTGTTGCAGGTTTCCTCTCACTCTATCTCTATCCTTCCCACATCTCTTCTAGTCTTCTTCTTACCTAATTCGATTGCAAGTTTCTTTGCATATCTTTCAAGCCATCGCTCTGCAATTTCTCCGTATTGCATTGCGGGTAGAAGACTTGCTGCTTTTTTGGTTAATACAATTTAGGATAGTGTGCCAAAATCTATCTATTATCTTATTAAAGCAAAGTCAAAATAAACCATAAAGTTCACTCTTAAGGGCTCGAAATTCTCATGCTAATAAATTTAAAAAGAGAAAGATCTACACCGTTGATTCTGGTAGATCCAGATTATAAAAGTACAACAAAACTAAAATTTGGAATAAAAAATCAAATAAAATCAACAATTTGATTTCTATACGAATTTCTAAGTAAAAGAGTCTATATCAAGTACAATAAAACTAAAATTTAGAATAAAATTAGAAATTTGATTTCCATACGAATTTCTAAGTAAAATCCATAAATTTTATAATTCAAAATAAAAAATAAAAACATAGAAATTAGATTTGTATACGACACCCAACAAAAAAACAAAAATTGAAAATAAAATAAAATAAAATTAGCAATTCGATTGCGATATGAATTCCAATAATTATAATTCGAATAAAATTAAACAATAGTTGGAACTTATATTTCTATGTGAAATACAACCAAAAAATAACTGAAATTTGTAATAAAAATAAAATAAAATAAGAAATTCGACTTCAATACAAATTGGAAAGTAAAATCATAAATTAGAAAGAAAAATTTGTAGATAATTAAAATTCAGAATAAAAATTAAACAAAAAATAGCAATTGGATACGAATACAAATTACAAGAAAAAGGAACTAAAATTCGGAGTAAAAAATAAAATAAGATTTGTAATCTCATTTCCATATGAATTCCAAAATAAGATCACAAAATCACAAAAATCCAAATTAATTAAATAAAATTAGCAATTTAATGCATATAAAAACTATAATAAAAGGTATCTGAAATGTTTAATAAAAATAAAAGTTATAACGAGGATGACACGACTAGTGCCGAACGAGACACAAAAGAAGCCACCACGTTCGCTCTCAAGGTCACGTATTTCTATTGTTTCTTTTTATAAAATAAAAATAAAAAATCACTAAAATTTTGATTAAAAAATACAAGTTATAACGAGGATAACACGAATGGTATTAGAGAAGACCAAGAAAGAGTGCAATAGTATTGATCTGTCCTGCAAGAAGACAATGACCCACAGGGAAGCGAAGAGCCAAGGCGGCGACGACAGAGTTGAGGACAATGTCGTGCTGCTCGCCGGTGCCATTGAAGAGAAAGTCTAGTGTTGATGGAGCCAAGGGCCGCAATGACAAGTGGTGAGTGTCGGCGTTATAAAATAATTTAGAGGCCAAAGAAGCTCGATGATGGGGATGTCGTGGCTGAGAGGAGACGAAGCTTTGCATTGAAGTCGAGCATTGGACGATATGGGGCCATCGGTAGGTCACCTATGGTGCATTGGTGTATACATGAGTAAGATACTTTAATATATTATACCAAGTAAACTAATAAGATAATTTATTGTACACATAATCGATATTGTTTGAGATTAAATAAAGGTACATGTGCATGCATACAATTTGGAAAAATAACTAATAGAATAAGAATAGGGCATGCAACTACATGATCTATGCATGATGGAAAGTGGTTAGTTTCTAAGAACCACAAAAATTTATTACACTCAATGATTTTCTTCCATCAAAGCATATACTTAATTATGTTCCTTAGGTTGTAATTTCCTTCAAGCTTCCATTGTCATTTCCAATGTATATGATATCTTAAAAGTCAAAATAGCCTATAAGACACGTAAATATATTCTCTATTAGTGATATGCCCTAGAGGCAATCATAGAGATAATTGTATCATGTCTATGTTTATGAGTTATAAAATAAATGTTTTTTTGTTCCTTGGATAAATAATCATTATAAAGATTAATAGGTATTTGACTTATTGGTGAAGCTCTTTAACTTATACGATATCATTCTAAATGTATCCCGGGTTGGATGTCACTAGTCGGAACACTAGTGACTTATCAACTAACACATGTATTGATTGATGACCATGTTTCATCGGTCATGGATATAGGGATATCGAATTAATAATGTGAATATATGTTAGAGAACATAGTGTTGGATTGACCCACCTTGAGAAACTATTGAGATTGTTATGATTTTATGTATCATCAGTTGGTCTCAAGCAATAATGATGTATAATCTTTAGACCTGAGATCAACATGGTTTCCTACATGTGTAATAGTACATTTAGGGGTTGCCAAATGCTACTCCATAACAAGTAGTTATAAAAGTAGCTTTCGGGTATGCTATAAAATATGCAGATGGATGTGACTGGTTGGATATGTGATTTGCTCCTCTTAACATAACAGGAGAGATATCTATGAGCTCCTCGATATGGTCGGATAAAGAATGTGCATGGCCATGCTAGTAGTGGTTGAAGAGTCGACCACATGAAGTTATCCGCGGATAAATCACATGAAGTTATCCGTCACTAGGTCGAAAGTATTGAATAATCCATGTATAAAATATGGCGGCGTCGAACAACATGATCACTAATCGCTTAGTCTGTTTCGCTGATTATTTAGAGATTATAATTGAGGTTAATTAGAGAGGGTTCTATAGTTTTAGTCAAAGTGCCGAGTATTAGATCTGAGTAGATCCGTTTATTGTTCGCGTAAATTTATTCGCTACCTTAATGGTTTTGGAAATCTCATCTACTAGTTAATTGTAGATAATTTCGATATCTTTCTATAGCATATTTAATCATGGATCGGATAGATTTCGAGTTATGATTTTCGGAAGACTGCTGTTTTGGTTGTACGTTTTCGGCGCTGTTTTGGTAGACTGTAGATTAAAAATAGTAAATAGCCTAATTAGAGTTTTTGATCTACATGAAAGTTGTAGATAATTGTGGTTCTGTAGAATCTGAGAACGCGTATTTTGGCTGAGTAAAACAAAAGTTATGAATTTAGTAAGACTGCTGTTCGAAGCGGACAGATCGGTTTCTGGGCTAAAACGGAGGGTTAGATGATTTAATTAGAAGTCGTGTAATCTAAGAAAATGTGGATAATTTTATGAAGAATCCAGAATGGGGTGGTTTGTTGTGATCGGACTTTGAGTCAAAAGTTACGGTTTAGTACTAAGAGAAGAATGGGTAACTATTCGCACCGGAGTATCGTGGTATATTTGGGGACGGTAGGAGCGCGTCGTTGATTGTTGTTCTTATGATGCTGTAGCTTGTATTGAAATTTGTGTATTTAATGTAGGAGGCGTCGTACTTGTTGCCATCTGCTAGTCAAATTGTCGCCGTAACTAGTAAAGGCAAGTGCATGGTAGACAGCGATCATTGATCGATCACTGTTTTCTTTATCTTCTATTACCATTATTGTTGTGCTTTTATTCTGTTTAATTGCAAACAAATAATTGGTATGTTTATATCTTTGTTGACAAGCATGATGGAAAGTTGGATATGATGTTTATGATGGAGTTGCATGTTTGCATACATAAGCATCGTTGCATATGAGAAGGTGATCATGAATGATCACAACTCCACGGGAGTGGAGGAGGTCCCCGATCCTTTTGGAGGAACGGGCTTGAGAGTGAATGTTGTCGCGAGCACTCACTCACGCTATACCGGTATACGCGAAAGAAGTGCATGTGGACATGTAGAATAGTTTTGCATTGATACATGAGATTAATGGATGTGAATCAAATAGAAGTACCTGTGATGATATTGAAGTTATCGAATGCTGTTGATTGATTATTGTTCGTGTATATCGGTGTATTTGCTGAGTCGTGGACTCACCCTTGCTCTATTGTTGTCTTTAGGTGATCTTCGAGGATGCCGTAACTGAGGGCGAGTAGAGCACATGGATAACACATGATCATTTGCCATAAGAATCTTTTCATTCACAATTGGATTACTCTTGGACATGTTAGAGATTGAATAAAGTTTAGGACAACGTTTGGGCTAGACTATTTGCTTTAATAATTTGGGTTCATTGGTTGATGCTATTTTGGACTGTTTACCTGGTTTTATTCCACTTGATTATTTATTATCGTTTGAACCATAATTATGCATGTTCGTTTGTGATCCTTGGATATGTTTATTGATGATTTCTTGATGTAATTTTATAGTGTGTCAATAATTATTAGTTTAAAGAGTATTGTGGTGGCATTCTAGGCTCAGTGTTGAAATGAGGTGTTACTGCTTGGTATCGTAGCGGCTTTAGGTCCGTGGTGAATAGATTAACAACTTAGGCAAACAAAAATTGTTAAAATTTGTTTAATATTAGTAAATCAACTAAAATTTGCTAATGGTTAACTAACCTAAAATTTGACACACTAGTGCACAGTAGGTTAGAGAGAGGTACGAATATAGTTTTTACGCTTCCGTTATGTTGCTTATTGATGGATGAGTTTATTTTGATCTTTGAGCTCTTTGTGTATTGTTGATTGTGGTTGATAGCTATGCCGAGGGGTAGAGGACGTGGTCGTAGGTGGCGGTCGTGGAGGTCTGGGGCCGGAAGAGGTTCCGTGGAGCCACCTCCTGAGATGGAGTCAAGAGGCGAGGGGTTGTCTGACCCGCCTCCTGGGCTGGGGGCCCAAGATGAGACCCCGCTTGTTGAGAGAGTTGGTGGAGAGATCCGGTTTTCGCTTCGTCAGTGCCGGCACCACATTCAAGGCATCTGTTGTTCCCGCCGCACATCCACCGGGTTCGAGGCGCGGATGTCACTCAAGAGTGGATGGGGTTGAGGTTGATCCGCTTGACGGTCGGCATACACCGTCCATGAGCTTTGGAGATGTCTTCACCTCGGAGGGTCTCGTTTTGTAGCCTTTCAAATGAAAGGGCAAGCGATATTTGGTGGGGGCGTGTTGTCTTCAAGGACCGCCACTCAAGATTGGGAGGATTTTGTAGATCAGTTCAAGGAAGTTCTACCCTACTCATTTGTTGAGAAGATGGAGGTTGCCTTGACGACCTTTGCTCGGGAGGAAGAGGTCTATCTACGAGTATGAGGTCGAGTTCAACAACTTAGTTCCGTCCCTCTAGCTTGACGATCTTCGTCAGCCAAGAGGTTCCGTCGGGTCTCACCTGAAGTCTGAGCATGTGTTGGAAGCTACTCCACTCGCGGATTACTGACTACGTGGTGGAGCAAGCCAGGCATGGAGTTGGATGCAACCAAAGGGGCGACAAGCCTCGGTGGATCGGTAGTTTCGTGGTGACCAAGAGGAGCTCTAGTGAGGAAGTGGGTCTATTCACGACTCGCTTTCAAGAAATTCAAGGAGGACCGCATTTTCGTGTCTAAGCCGTCGAGGCTGCCTTCTTCACCGCTGCAGGGTGGCGATCGGTCACAAGGAGGGTGTGTCGCGTAACCCCGCTAGTGTGATCAAGTGGGAGCTCGAGCCATCTTCTTCTTCATGGTCCCGCCGAGATCTTTCCGCATGATGATCGCTCCTCGATGCCATTTCCTTGGCCTTTGGCGCCCGGTAGGGTACTATCGCGGCCGCCACCTTCGCACCGCTTCAAAGTTGCACGACCGGCCGCATTCGCACCGCCACAGAGATGTTAGTTTAGCTCGCCGCCCGCCGTCGTTTTTCGCCATGGCGCCACACTGAGGTACGCCATGCCCACAATGGAATCTGCTGGTCGCCCCGACGTGGTGATGTACTTTGCTTGTGGATTCGCTTGATGCTTTAGTCCTTTTTGATTCTGGGGCCACCTTTTCGCTTGTCTCGGCTTGCGCTGCTAGGAGAGCGAACTTGAGTATGCAATGGATTTCTCGATCGGTGTTAGTTAGTTCTCCTGGGGTATTATTGCTAGTTCTACTGCTTGTCCGGGTGTTCTATTATCATTGATGGAGAGGAGTTCTCGCGAATTTGATAGTTATTCAAATGGAGCCGTCGACGTTATCTTGGGTATGGATTGGTTGCACTCTTATCGAGCCGTGATATCTTGTTTCTATAGAACATCTCATGCGGACTCGTCCGGGAGACTTTGACCTTTCAGGAGTGCGCCCGCGCTCTCTTTCAAGATTACCGGATTGTTCCCTGTCGGCGCGATGAACCGGACTTCTTTTAGCTCTTGCCGAGAAACCGAAAGCGTGGCTTCGCAGATTGAGGAGATTCCATGGTTAGTGATTATCCGATGTGTTTCCTACCGAGCTTCGGGCTTGCCACCGTGCGACGTGGAGTTCAGATTGATCTTGTTCCGGTACTGCCCCATCTCGATGTCTCCATATCGATTAGCACGTCCGCTTTGTGACGAGTTGAAGCAGTTGGATGATTTGTTGGCTAAAGGTTTGATCAGCGAGTGTATCGCCATGGGGAGCCCTGCTCTATTCACGTAGAAGAAGGATGGGAGTTGGCGCATGTGTATTGATTATCGCGGCTTAATGCGCCACAATCAAGAACAAATATCCATTGCCCGCATTGAGGACTTGTTTGATCGCTTGAATGGAGCTCAAGTGTTCTCCAAGATCGATCTCCGATGGTATAATCAAACCGTGTGCGTGTGAGCGAGATGTAGAAAGACCGCTTTCTCCACCGTGTATGGCATTATGAGTATAAAGTTATGTCTTTCGGATTGACTAATGCACCTGCCATTTTTATGGAGACCATGAATAACATGTTGCACGACTATCTAGATGACTTCGTGGTGGTGTTCATTGATGATATTCTTATCTATTCCAAGACTAATGAGGATCACGAGCGTCATTTGAGGCTGGTTTTAGATACTTTGAGAGACTACAAGTTCTATGCTAAGTTGAAGAAGTGTGAGTTCTGGATTTCAGAAGTGGGTTTTCTGGGTCATGTGATTAACCTCGTGGTATTCTCATTGTTGATCTAGCAAGGTCTCCACAGTGGTGGATTGGAAGAGGCCGACTAGTGTGAAGGAGGTGAGGAGTTTCTTGGGATTGGCGGGATATTATCGGCGTTTTGTGCAGGATTTCTCTATCATCGCCAAACCGATGTCTCAACTTACTCAGAAAGGTGTGAGATTCCAGTGGACCGATGAGTGTGAGCGCAGTTTTTGCATTTTGAAGGACAGGTTGGTGACCTCTCCTATTCTCACTCTTCCCGAGCCGAAGCGGTTCATGCGCTTTCAGATCGTCTCGAGTGGGTCTTGGTGTGTTCTCATGCAAGACGGTAAGGTGATTGCTTATGCGTCGAGACAGCTTAAAGAAGCACGAGCGTAATTATCCCACTCACGATTTGGAGTTGGTCGTGGTTGTTTTGCTCTCAAGATTTGGAGGCATTATCTATACGGCGAGCCTTGTGATATTTTCACAGATCACAAGAGTCTCAAGTATATCTTCACTCAGAAGGATCTGAATTTGAGGCAAAGGAGGTGGTTGGAATTGATCAAGGACTATGATCTTACTATTCAGTATCATCCAGGCAAGGCCAATGTAGTTGCGGATGCTCTTAGTCGCAAGGCGACTCCTGCTACTATAGATTGCCTCATTGCTGATTTTGATCGCATGGGAATATCTTATTGTTATCGGCAACACATGTTGAGACTCAGTTGATTCTTGAGTCATTTATTCTGCATGTAAAGGGAAGCACAACAGAGTGACCTTATTACAGGAGGTTAGGAAGTCTGGATGAAGGCAAAGAGGGTGATTTTAGTATGGATGATTACGTACTTTGAGGTTTAAGGCCGCTTTATGCGAATGTGCATGGCCATGCCACTAGTGGTCGAAGAGTCGATCACATGAAGTTATCCGTCACTAGGTCGAGAAAGTATTGAATAATCCATGGATGATAAAATATCTCACCTGGAGTTCAACTAGATATGAACTGGTCGTATGGAGATACAGACTGGTCGTAAACTGGTCGAACATGATCACTAACTGGTTGATGAACTGGTCGTAAGGAGTTATAAACTGGTTGTGACTAAATAGGAATTGGTCGTATGGAGATACAAGCTAGTTGTAAGTGATAAGGACCTGATCACAGAACCGTTTGTGATACTTCACAGACGGTTCTTAATACAAACCGTCTGTGATGAGATACTTATCACAGACGGTTCTTCTCATCACAGACGGTTTGTATTAAGAGCCATCTGTGATGAGACGCTTATCACAGGCGGTTCATGATACGAACCGTCTGTGATATGTCATCATAGACGATTTTTGTATGAACCCATCTGTGATTCGTAGTGTGGGAGTTCGAAAATTTTTAAACACGTGCACGGGAGGCAAAATATTTTGGTGCTACCCTTATAAATAATAGCCATCATCGCCTCCGACACCATGCTCTACAACAACACCTCCACCGTCGACGTCGTTGACTCCTACTCGGTCCTCCTCAGCACCCTCTTTGCCGACACCATGGTCAAGATAAGCAGTATCGGGGTACTCACAGGCCGCAAGGGGGTGATCAGGAAGATTTTTGTATGGGAGTGGTGTCTTTTTCATGTATTTTCAAGAGTCTCTGAAGATGGAAAGCTCACATAAACTATGATGGTATCAACTGTGAAACATTCAAAATCTGATTTTTTTTTTTTGCAATAGAAAAAACTATCCCAAACGGTTCTGAACAAGAACCGTCTGTGATAATTACTATAACAGACGGTTCTTATTTAGAACCGTCTGTGAAAATAGACTATCACAGACGGTTCTCAACAAAAACCGTCTGTGATACCTTTTTTCACAGACGGTTTGAATACTGTCTGTGATGACCGTCTATTATGACAAACACATAAATCCAAACTGTTCAAAAAACCACCTGTGTTGATGGTTTAGAACCGTCTGTGTTGAGGTTTTGTGTAGTAGTGTGTCCTACTAGGAATAGCTAACGTCTCGTGGTCGAAAATGAGTTTTCGAGTCACAACCGATTACGCATGAATCTACAGGGTCGCACACTTAACGATTGGAACAAACGAGTTCGGATAGGATCCGTTTTGGGCTCTTTATAAAGGGATGCATGTGGTTGTTGGGATGTAAGAGGGTTGCTCCCCCAAAACCCTAGCCGCCATCTTGTCGAAGGCTCTACCATGCGCATTGGTGCTAGCACATCGGTGTACGATGTTCCACCCATGGACGTGTGGATACCGTAGAAGCACTGTTGTTGTTGCTGCTATGTTGATCGAGGATGATCCACGACCTACACAAGGAACATGAGAGGTTGCTGGAGGAGACGATCGGTGCCGAGGACATTGGACGATCGACTACGATCACTACATCGACGCGCTCAACGTTGGATCGGTCCACTCCAACTCTTCTTATGCTGCACTGCGCGTCTAGGGGGTAATGATCTATTATCTCTTACTTACATGGTTTCTGGTTCACGTGATAACTTTTTTGAATTGCCCGCTAGCGTAGCCTACCTGTATCCCATCATTCTCAAGCATTTATACAAAATTCAAAAGAAATCTAGCCGCACAAATACGCGGGCCTCCCTGCTAGTTATTTTATTAAAGCACAGAAGCAACCACATTTGCTATCAAGGGATAGAAATTCCTACATTCATCAGTGGAAAAAGATAAAGATCTACACCGTCGATCTTTGTGGATCCAGATTATAACGGTCTAGAATAAAAGAAAGGGTCCATGTCAAGTAAAATAAAGCTGAAATTCAGACAAAAAAATAAAATAAAATCAGTAATTTCATTTCCATGCGAATTCCTAAGTAAAAAGTCCATGTTAAGTACAATAAAACTGAAACTCGAATAAAAATAAAATAAAATTAGCAATTTTATTTCCATATGAATTTCTAAGAAAAATAATTAAATAATTATAATTAGGAATTTTTTAAAAAAATCAAAATTTGATTTGTATATAAAATCCAACAACAAAATAACTGAATTTTAGAAAAAACATAAAAAATTAGCAATTTGATTTTGATACAAACTCCAATTATTATAATTCAGAATAAAAAAATAAACAATAATTATAAATTAGATTTGTATAAGAAATACAACAAAAAATAATTAGAATTCCAAATAAGAATAAAATAAAATTAGCAATTTGATTTTGACACGAATTCCAAAGGAAAATACCTAAATAACTGTAGTTTGGGGAAAAAAATTAAAGAACAATTAGTGATTTGATTCAAATACGAATTCATAGAAAAATTGAAATTTGGAATTAAAAATAAAATAAAATTTGTAATTTAATTTCCATACATATTCCAAAATAAAATCCCCAAATAAATAAAATTCCAAAATAATTAAATAAATTTAGCAGTTTGATTTGTATATGAACTCCCATAAAAATAGCTGAAATGTCCGAATAAAAATAAAAATATGTCTTTAAGAAGAAGTTAGTGGCCAAAGAACTACGAAGAGTGAAGTCGGCTTTGCATTGAAGAAGATTCTTGGAAGATGGAAGCTATAGATGTTCACATTAGTTAGACCACCAGTGAACCAACGCCAAAGAAGAGGAGCGACTAACACAAGAGAAGAAGATGTTGAGCATGTATATCACCATGGATGCGTAAGATGCATCCATCATTACAAATAGATTAGGTTGATTGGTCGTAGACTTTGTGATGATGAATAATTGACGTGTGGGTTGTATTGACATTTGCGGTTTTGAAAGTTTCAATTATTGGATTTTCAATGTGATTGGTCGGATCATGCCTTATATCGGGTGGTCTAATCGGTGATACTCGATGATCCTTTCTATAATACATTATACCATGGACTCATAATTAGCCGGGCATATAATCTATTACTTAAGTAAATAGAGGTACATGTGCAGTGCCAAGTGATATAGTTCGTAGTATTGTAACTCCGGTTTTGAAAGTTTCAGGATCATGTATCTCGGTGGTCTAATCGGTATACTCGATGTCCTTTCGATTGGACTCAGTCTCGTAGCTTCGAGTGCCAAGTGATAGATTTTGAGTCTGCATCCGATCCGAGTGATAGATTTTTGAGTACTGCAGATCCGAGTACCGAGTGGTAGAGCTCCGAGTAATTTACTCAGTCATAAATCAAGGTGTGTAACGAGTACGAATGACAGTTAGAGTTGCATGGTTGAGGGTCGGGGAAGTAGATGCGCATCCTGAGTTCACGTGTCATCTCAAATAAATATCATACGTGTAGAATCTACAATGCCAATATGTAATTATTGTTGTTCCCACCAACATGTAGTTTTTGTTAGTGTACGCTCTGGACAACACTGAGTACTTGGCTTTATTTCTACCTTCCTTGAGTTCAACTTGTTTCTCTTTTTCCAGTAGGGATATAGTTTTCAAATTGACTTCAAGAGTTTTAGTATGCCGTATCCACATCTTATCTTTCATTTTGCAGGCCATCTGACCATTGGTGCATGCCTGAAGTGACGAGTTGTTATGCCCGTAGACTGTAGGGCAATTACGGAAGTAGGGAAATGATATATGGTTAACGAGGCACTGAAGTTTTAGCCATCTTGCTCCACCTGTTGTTTGTTTTGAGAAAGCACTTGTGCTATATTAATGTCGTACTTTTCCGGTTTACAATATACAGTGGGTAAAAGTAGGATAGTAACTTCATTTATTTGAGTGCGAATTGCTTTGGTTGATTCTGACGAACTTTGGTTGATATACAGTCGTTCTTCACTAAGTCTTCTAGTGGATTCTGACGAACTTTTCCTAGTAAAGTCTGATAACATTCCAAATCCAAGGTATATAGGACGAAATTAACTATTAGTTGCGTATTGGTGGAATCAGAACGAAAATGATTCAGATTCACCGCTAGCTTCATCGTATATATAACTATATGTATAATTTTTAAGTAATATTGTACTACATAGCAATATATCCGGCAATTTTAACATCAATAAAAGTGCTTCCCAAAGTCAAGAAACCGACTAATAGCATTGGTTAATTGTAACAAAGTGAAGGAACAAAAGACCAAACCACGGACAAAAGATGGCTAGTATTGTCGAAATACATCATCCGAGCTAAATGGTCTAAAAAAAATAACAAAATAACTTAAAATTTTCCATTAAAAAATAGTAGAATGATCAAGTAAAGTAAATATATTACATTAGAATTCGCTTCTACATTATCTAAGTTGTGGAGGTGACCAATCACATCGTTATTGGTAACTCTCTTAATTTCTTGTTTCTGCACATATCAAATAAGGCTTTCACTCCAAAACTCGTCGACCACGCATGTGGAAGAACAAATGAATACAATAGAATAGAAATTTTCATTTCGGAGCAGGTGTCCTTTGCACCCCCCATGGCCCATGGGCCTCTTTGGTCAATTGGTACGTAGTCTTGCGACAAGTGCCGATCGATCTTTTTCCCTGAAGCAAAGGGAATGCAAGTGTAACATGTAACCAGATTCAGAAATAAAGCCGTGCATATTCCATTTTCTGTCAAGATTTTGAACCATGATACATCGCACGCGTGCATCGTCCAATACACCGCCCCGCCCAAGATATACCAAGCTCTTACGTACGGAGTGGTATAATTCACGTATGGTGTTGATGCTCCGGACCCTAGGCCGTAGCAGGTGGTTTTCTCTGTTTGGGTTGCAAATTAGCTGCATCAGCTGATGGTGCTCTGACTTGTATAGTACCCGTTGCCCTTTTGCCCATGTAATGTGAGAGGGACGAGTCGTGCGGTTTATAACTTTAGATAGATATGTGTGTCGTGCGTCGGCCGTCATCTCGATCGTTAGAAAGACAATATAAAATCTAGACACATTTCTCAGTGAGATCTGTGAATCATCATGCTAGCTGTAGAAAATACGCATGCGTCAGAAATTTAGAACTAGTTCACTTTATTCATGATCTCTTGCCTTCCATGGATGTATATATGCATGCGCGTAACATTTCTTATTTAGGTTGAAGATGTAGGTATATTAATTTATGTAGGTATTTTAGAACCGGATCGCGTACGCGGGCGACTTGTCCGGGTTGAACAGACCGAAGTGTCTCTCGATCTCATCCCCCGTTTTCTGGTTCTCGTTGAACATGGCGAATACGAACGCCTCCAACGCCCCGGGCCTCTTCGGTGTGCCCTGGCTGACATGGTCGATCAGGCCCTGGTTGTACGTCCGCGCGTTATCCACCGTCGCCCCGGACCCGCCGGCCGACGGCCACCCGCTCTCCGACAAGACAACCCCGACCCTCGGCGCCCCGGCCTTCTCAACCGCGGCGACTATCGCGTCGACCATCGCGTCGAAGAGGTTGGTGTAGGTCAGCCCGTTGCCGTCGTCCCTCACCGTCGTGCCCGGCTGGAAGGTGGCGTAGTTGAGCTTGATGTCCTGCGGGTTGTCTCGGTAGGAGAAGTAGGGGTACACGTTGGCCAGGAGCGGAGCGTCGGTGCTCGCCAAGAACTGCGCGATGTCCGTCATGTAGGACTGCGCGAACACGCCATTGGAGGGCGGGAAAGAGTTGGCTATCACGTCGAACCTCACCGACGTGGACACCTTGATGCTGCCGAGGCCGGCCGCGGACAGCGCACCGTTGAGGTTCCGCATGGCCGGGAGGATGCTCTGCGTGGAGCCGCCGCCGACCTCGTTGCCGACGGCGATGTACTTGATGTTCACGGCAGGGTAGTAGGGACTGACGTTGTTCTGGACCCAGGAGGCCGCGTTCGAGGGGCTCTCGGCGAGTTCGCTGAGCTTGTCGTTGCCGACGTCGAGGATGAGGCTGATACCCGAGTTGCGCAGGGCGTCGAGTGCCTGCTTGTCGGGGTAGTAGATGCGCATCCCATTGATGCCATTGGACCTGTAGAGCTGCACGACGTCACTCCGCGACGGGAGGTTGTTGCCCAGGACGCCGTAGCAGACGCCG
Source organism: Hsuehochloa calcarea (assembly GCA_036346395.1). Taxonomy (NCBI): domain Eukaryota; kingdom Viridiplantae; phylum Streptophyta; class Magnoliopsida; order Poales; family Poaceae; genus Hsuehochloa; species Hsuehochloa calcarea. The sequence continues at coordinate 86,308,041 of CM070594.1, forward strand.
ATGGATTGCACCGCTGCGGATAAGGCACAGCCGAGAGTGGCACCCGTTAGCCATCAGAATACCACTACGTGTTGATCGATGTGGTAATATATCTATCTGAGTACGTATGGAAATCAAGTGCTACGTGTTGGGAACGAATTAACATGCATAGCTCACAGCGATGTTTGTGTGTGTGCTTAGTTCTCCTGATGAAATTCGGAAGGAATGAGCTACTGAATCCTACGTGTCTGAATTTGAAGCCATAATATTGTACGTGATCATGCAGAAGCAGAATGACGAGGACCTAAAATTCCTCGCCTGCCGTGCACGCACCACAACTACATGGGGGGATCTAAAGTAGTACTACTAGAAAATGCTAAGTGCCTAGTTAATTTTTCGTTCAAAATCATTCACAGTTATATATATATATATATTATCATACGATTTAAGTAGTATATGAGAGGCGGGAGTACATACTCCTAGGAGTACCAAACTATTTTCCTATATATATATATATATATATATATATATATATATATATACACACAAAATGCCAACAGAAAATTTGCAAAAAAAATTTTTTTAAAAAAATCAGTGGTTCATTCAAGAACTTTATGAGCTCTTCAATGTTTTCATTTACTCTAGCTATTAAACCACACAGCACGTGCATGCAAATGCAAAACAGAGAAATTAAACAGAGAATGATCAGTACTTGTAGGAACAGAAGCAAATGTTCCAATGATCAGAGCAAGTGCGAGCATGGAAGCAACTTGTTGCCCATCCATTGTTCTCTCAGCTATATATGAACCCCTTTGGCTACTCCCAATCTATGCGTTGCTCTTGTGCTATGCTATGTACCACTATGCTAGGGCACACCCCCCATATATACAAGTTTCAGTGGCTAGTTTGTCACATTTCCACATCCACAGGCACGTGCATGCGTACAGCTAGCTAGCCATACATGCTGTGTTACGTTGCACCTTTAGCCAAGTTAATTTGACTCCTAACCACCTAACTGAATTAAGTGTGTGTTCGGTTGGTAGGACGAGATTGAATGAGATGAGATGATACAATTGATTGAATCGTCCTGTATGGGATGATACAATATATCAGTCTGTTTGGTTGGTTGTATATGATGATATACGACTATGTTTGGTTGGTTGTATAAGATGGTACGAGATTGTGTTTGGTGAGATTACCTCTATATTATTTTTCTTTCTTCTTTCTTCTCCTTTCCCCCTTTTTCTTCCATCCTTTTCCTTTTCTTTCGTTTGGAAGCACTTGAGCCCATTGTCATAGGGTGTTTTCAGTGTCTTCTCTTCTCTGTCTCAGAAGTCAAAACAGAGGAGGTATCCGGTTCTCCGGTGGATGCAACATAAAATCGAGTGAGGGGAGATGTAGAGGAGGTCATGGAACGCATTTTGACCCGAAAGGAAGGGGAGAAGCTCACTGGATTCAACGGGACAGCGGGGCGAGCACGGCGGCCGGCGCGGTCACTGGCTCGGGTTGAGCATGGTGAAGAAGAAGATGAGGGGGAAGGCAGCAAGGGGGTGGAGGGAGTTGAAGCGACGCTTGGAACGGACAAGGCGTCACCTGAGCGGCGGCGTGGCGCTTTCACAGGCACGGGTCGAGGTGAGGGAGCTAGATGTTCATCTAAATTCGTCGAACGAGACGATACAACATCAAACGAGAATATTCACCTAATGTGAATTATGTCGTTCGGGATGGTTTGGTACGATTCAACCAATCAAATATGTGAATAGCCTCGTTTTTTGAATCAACCCATTCCGTTCAAGTAGATACATCCATCCAAACACAACCTAAAATGCACGCATGGCATGGTGTGTGTGTCACACTCCGGTGCAGCCTAACTCGTCATCGCCTGGCATTTTCCACAGAAAATAGCGGCCTCGTGAAGCCGAAAAGTCTACGAGTTGTGGAAACTTGCCTCTGTTTTCCCCGTGTACTACCGAGAATGTTCTGTCCTGCAAATAGAATAGAATTCTACATGGAAATTCCTCTCTCTCTCTCTCTCTCTCAGCAGTAAACGAATCATGGAATACTAGCTTGTTTGTTCAACTGTATATTCAGTAGCGGACGGTGCTCTCACCTGATTGTGGCTTATCGAATATCGAATTACCAACTAGCGATAGTATGTTTAGACACGACTAAACTAAGTGGTGTTAGTACACCGAGAGCCGTCGTGAGTAGAGCGCCAGCCCCAACTGCCCAGGGTCCGCCCTTGCGTATACCCACTTCACATTAATTTCTTGCGTACGTGCAAGGGTACAGATATACAGTTTATCTTGACCAATACGTGGAATTTCAGGTCTGGGGTGCTAACTGCTTGGAATGGTGGCTTGTACCGTAGTGACTTCCAACATGTGTCCATTGTTCTTTTGTCGGATTACCTGCGTCATCGATCTTACGATCGGTTGAGATCGGAGACGATACGTGGACACGTGGTTATCCCTTCAGAACCAAACGATCAGAGATCAGTTGCACACGCCTCCCATCGAATTTCTCAGCAAGGACGTACCACGAAACCATCGTTTATCGTAGGAATTTCTTCATCCGGATTCCTCTGTAAAAGTACTATACTATTCTCTGGATCAGTAGATAGCATTTCACAGGCACATTATTGAATCAAATCATACATGACGTTGAATCATTCCATTCATTAATTTACACATCAGAGTTTACATAGACCGCTTCGGACCAATTTTTACAATAAGGGCCGAACAGACCAAATGAATACATTACAAAAGATAGCGAAAGTAACAACGGAAACAAGGAGGTGATAGCACATCTCTCCATAGGTAAGGTCTTGGACTTGGATCCTCGTAGTAGTCGAAAACTCGTGGTTCCTGCTATGAGGTTTGGGAAAGAGCCGAGTGAGCACAACTACCATGCACAAGATGCAATATTATTATATATATATATATATATATATATATATATATATATATATATATATATATATATATACTTTCTACTCCGTGTAAACTATTGTTGACAATATAAGAGGCACACAAAACCGACCTAACGGTGAGTTAGCTAGTTCCAAACCTAGTCCACGACCGGGTGAGACTAGAACAACTAAGGACTAAACTACGCTTCAATGACTTCGTGGGTCTTCAGACTTCTGGATCCTCGTAGTAGTCGAAAACTCCAGGGTTCCTGTTTATGAGGGTTTAGGGAAAGAACGAGAGTGAGCACAACTACTATGCTCGCAAGCCAACACAACAGATGCAATTATATACTACCTAAAAGAATTTGACATACTCCTTTATCACTTTGGGTATACTCATATACTAATTATAAGATACTCCAATGCGAACCACACAAAAAAATTGTAAGAGAGTCCATAGTTTTTAGCATATTTTGTAAATACCTTCATATTCGCACTAAAAAGGAGTATGTCTAAAAAATTATACATACCACCTCTGAAAAGGTGTAAATACCACCTAGGTGGTCTTATATACTCGTATACTACACATACATACTCTCAGTTGCGCAAGATACTCCCTACGTTGTGAGATACGGAATAGGGAGTAACTACTCCCGGGAGTAGGAAAAAGGCTTCATATATATATATATATATATATATATATATATATATATATATATATATATATATATATATATATATATGCAAGCTTCACAAGGATGACTCGGGTTCTTTTATTTGCGTAAAGCAACATTTGTAAATATCATAATATACAAATTCCTATCATCTAGCATTTTAACAAAATTTCATTTTATTAAAGAGATAGATTGTGCAATAATTAATAACAGCAGAGGCTATCTCCACCTTATGCTTAGTTTTTATGGTGGTCATGCCCACCTATTACCAACACTGAGTAAGAATACCTAAGAAAATTCAAATCATGGGCTAGGTGAGCCCCGCACATTTTTCAACCCATCCACAAAAGTTTTTGAAATAAAACTAACTCTTGTAAGCTCTGCATGCCCGCCCGTGATCATGGGCACGGCTGTTCGAACAGTTTTATTCGCTGCAGAGATCGTACATCTTTACCCACAAGAGATAATCGTCTTGATATATAGACACGTTACCTTTGACATGTGAATCAAGGGAGATTATCACAAGGCCTTTACAAGGCATCCCTCGGTATTTGCCACACCCGCTAAGGTTTCACCCGAGTAGGGTTTCGCTCCCGTGGGACACAACAACCACTTTACCCAAACCCCCTCTTGCGCCATGCGACTTACGCCTAGGGTCCCGCAAGTCACATACCCTAACCCGTAGCCTTGTGGGCTCACGGCGAAGGGAGTCCCCAATGGTGCAGCGCGTACCGGTGGACACCAATTAGTTAGCAGGTCGACACCATTATAAACTTGTGGTTGTACTATTTTACAATTGGAGGACATCACAGGATTAAGTCCTTAAGATTATCTGGGCGGTTCATACCACACACCAACCATTCTCGTGCTTGACGGCACCCACCATCCTTCCATGTGCCTAGATGGGGTATTAGCAAGTTTTTAGGGTTTTGAAGGAGTAGAAAATAAATTATCACAACCAATTCAGTCATTCTCCCCAATGACTGCCCAAAACAATTGTTATGATTTAAAGAATGATGATTTGAGATAGTAATACCCCGGTACTTAAACAAGACTAGCATGTCGTTTAAATATGACTTATAACTAGTAGGTTACCAGATATTTACTAGGGTGATAAGAATTTTGGGAGTTCAATTAACAATGAAATGGTATAATAATTATTTAATCATCAACTAGGCATTTAACTACCTTAGGGTGTTTGACATACATTTGCATATGAAATTAAGACATGCAATTTGATATTTTAAAAGAACATAATTTGCATAAAATGTAGGATCAACATGGTCAAAGTGTTGACTCGCTTGGACTATTTTACCGCGCCCTTGATCTTACTCAAAGCCTGCTTGAACATGGGTTCGAAATTTTGGTTGGCGTCTTTGCTTGGATCTTGATCCTGCTTGAGTCGTCGTTTCTTCTGGACTTCGATTTCTAATTACGCGATAACGATCGAAAAACCAAATAAATCCAAAGAACTCAAAAGACCAATTCAAACAAGGAGCTTCAAATAAGATCGCGGAGGACGAGCTTGAGAGAAGGGATTTGGCGAAACATGGATGTTCGATAGAGTTGAACAACTAGTTGAGCGAAAGGAGGAATTAGGCGGGTTTTTGCCGGGAGGGAAGATACAAATGAGGGTAAGGTCGAAGGAGCTTTTGCAGGGATACTCTATTGCGGATTTAGGAAGAATGCAAGATTATACTTCTACAGGTGGGAAACAATTTAACTACAAGTTCTATACCAAATCTAGATACAAGAGTATCACAAATTCTCAAATGACAGATCAACACCAATATCAGTTGTCAGATAATACACAACGATTTCAATTGCTGGCTACAAGGATCACTGCCAACACACCGATTCAATTGCCAGATTACCAACAGGGATTTCAAATTGCTAGCTACTCAGATCACTGCCAACACACTAATACTGCCAACAAAACAATCAATTCACTGCCAATCCAACCACTGAGATTTCGCTTTCTATAATCAAAACACAAAGATTTAATTGTCGGATTAAACACAAATCTCATTTGCCAAATCACTCCATTTACTGCCACTAACCTACTGACCTAATGCACAAATTCTCAATTGCCAGATATAATACATATTCAAATGCAAGTTCAAGCACATATATTCTAATTGACAGATTAAACATAGAGGTTTCATAATGCCATATCACAAATCATTGCCAAACAATACAGATTGATGAAGCAAATCATTACAGACAAATCAATACTTTCAGCTTACTCAACCTACTACTACAACCTACTGCCACATCAAGACGCGATTCTACTGCCAACTACTCAATTGCCAGATTACCAACAGGGATTCAATTGTCGGATCACAACCCACTGCCAACCAAACAAACATTGACCTGAGAAATAATAATCACAACAATCAACAATTCAATTTGCTGCTAAATCACTTATACTGATGAGCAAAACAATCATATGCATTAATTCAACTTCACTCATTGACTGGCCTGATGAACAAAGTTTCGGCAAATATAGATGGTAATCTCTGCAGCATCTAGGAAGCAATTTCACAGGCAAACAAATCAAATGCTACTGTTGTCTTAGCTTCAGACCGACAAAGGCGCACAAATAGGGTAGCAGGGAGCAGGGTTCAGGCGACGGCTGCCGGCGGCGGGTGGAGGCCGAAGGGGTGCTGGAGGTGGCCAAAATGGAATGCTGGAGAAGAGAGGAGGTCAGGATTGGTGGCGCTGGGCCAGAGCGGCACTGGATAGGGGGCGGCGGTCGGGGGCGATCGGGCTTGGCGGCCGACATCGGCGATGGCAACCGGAGGGAGGGAAGGGAAAAGAAGGCGCGCACGGGCACCAGGGCGAGGAAGGGAAGCTCACCGGGCTACTGGTGGAGGCAGAGAAGCGGCGGAGCCGGTCCGTCGACCGGAGCTGAGGGCGGCACGGGGAGGAGTACGGCGGCAGTGGTCCTCTGGAGGTGGAGTGAAATTGCGATGAGGTGGGACATTGTAAAGACCTTGTGATAATCAACTTAGCCGCACACCTACAGAAGTGTGTTAGGGGTATTATAAGTTGACATATCTCTTATGGGTAAAGTGTACAAACTCTGTAGAGTAAGAAAACTATCTAGATAGTCGTGCTCGTAGTGAAGAGCAGTGTTGAGAACTTACTTGAGTTAGCTTTCATTTTTATAAAACCATTTGTGTGTGTGGAATGAAAAGGGTGGGTTGGAGCCCAGTAGTTGGAAATGTTGGGTTGGAGCCCTGAGAGTTGAGAAAGTCTGGTTGGGAACCAGTGGTAAATACAGGATAGCCTAAGCATTGGATGGACAAACTCACTCAATGATATAGGAGACGGAATCTCCACTAGTACTTTACAATAAAAACTCAGTTTATAAAACTTATGTTAGTAAAATGCCAAGTCTCGGGTTTTGCTACTACTTAATCTATTTCAATAAATAGCTTTGTGCAAAATAAAAGAACCATGAGACTCCCCTTTGATTAGCCTTGTATGTATAATAATTGCATTGCGTGTTGGCTCGCAAGTACGATTGTGTACTCATGCTTGCTATTTACATTCTTTTAGCCAGTAAGCATAAAAGAATGCTAGAGGGACAATTATGAATATTGATCAAGATTGAAGATCAAGAAGGCCAAGAACTAGGTCGCGAGCCCATAGTCGATTGCAAGTAGGCATATCGTGATGGTTCCACATGTTATACTTTGATTCTTCTTCCGCTGCCGATCTCTGAAAGTATTTGGCCTATCCGGTCATTCTGTAAGTCAAAAGCCGTAAGGTATATTTACGCTTTGTTTAATATTATGCAATAACTCTGTATTTTCGTGATATGTGTTTGAACCAACAATGTAACTGTGTGTGCTATCTACTGATATATGGAATGATACAAATTAACACAGTAGGTCCCAAGTTACAAATTTGGGGTCCCACAGTCTTCTTCAAATTCATCCCACGTATTGAACATTGTTTGAGGCTTCACAATTTTGTTCAGGATCTCCTTGCATTCAGTTGGACTTTTGTCAATAAATATACCCCTTGCAGTTGTATTTATGCCAATGAACGAGACAAAGCAATATAGAATGTTTGCAAAAGAACATGCCCAGCAATTCCAAGATCAGGTCCTGAGGCTAACAAATCTTGAAGCCTTTTCTATGCATTACTAACACGTTCTTTGGGCCATTGAGCAAACATCATAATCTCCACTCACAACTTCTGAATCTTAGGTAACGGAAAGAAAGACATGTAGAATTGCTTCAAAAGTTTAGACCAGTTACCCCTGAATGATGATACGTAGCAAGTATACCACTTTTTTGCTCTTCCAGGTAGCAAGAAAGTAAATAATAACCATCTATACATCTCCACTGGAACACCTTGATGTTGAAACGTGTTACCAAAAATCCATGAAATTATTCCCCCAGGTGTGGGATCTTTCTATAATTTAAGACATATGGATTGATCTACTATTTTAGTATCGTTTATGCTATGGTTGTGTCTTCTTGATATTGAGCATCTTCCTCAATCGATAATTAAGTATGCATGATTATCGATTTCTTAGCCCTAAATGTAGACATGGTGTTTGGATCGAGCATGCGGATCTATATCAAGTTGTGTAGGACATGCCAGTGTTTATTAGCTTGATGGACCCTTGACAGGGAAGAATAGTGAAGGGGCAATATTGAACTGCAAGGTGAGAGCCATCACAATATTATTTGGTGCTATTTGCTATTAGATCGATTAGCCTTTCGTTATAGTAAGTGAATCTAGCCTAGGGGATTTCCACATCTTGGTTAGTTATCTCGTTCTAGATTTGGTTGATTTTCTCTAGTTACTTTCATTAATTCATAATCACTGCTTTAGTTAGTAGTAATTCATTATAAGTAGTCTATCTATTCGTTGCTTCCCTGTTGATTTCAATATCTTGGAATAGTCCTTGGTCAAAAGCTACAGACGACCCGTGCGCTAGCAGATATCAAATTTGTATGCGTATCTTGTGTTAACAAGATTTTCTGGTGTCGTTGCCGGGGAAGTGCGGTCAAGATTTATAGCTTAAATTATATTATTACTAAACCCCTTTTCCTAATCGGCCCCTTGCTACTTTTTGTTTTTCTCTTTTTTTTTTGCAAATATGAATTCCACATGTTCTTCCAAGAGCTCGTGGGATTATTCAGCTCCAAGCCTTAGCCATTGCAGCCCGCCGAGGTCCAATGGCAAGCTCGAGGCCGATGAATTCAAGCTCAGTCCAATGCTCATAAAGATGGTTCAAGTCAAACCATTCGTGGGATTAGCCGATGAGAGCTTGGCACAATTAAGCATGAAATATCTCATAAAATTATGACATATGGGGCAAAAAATTATACAAATCGAGCACCAATAGTGACCTTCCAAGGAGGACCTTCTGGAAGATGTCTAGTGGGTTGTGAAGGTTCGTAGTCCACCTATCCAAAGAGGAGAAGAACTACCATGAGTTGATTGATTGAATCCTTACGCGGGTTCAAATAGGAGCTATATACACTTGCAAGAGTGCTCCAACGACGATTAGGGGAGATCGCCGAATCTCCGAGACCTCGATAAAAAATCCGGTTGTCTCTTGTCCCTTTTTACATTTTCGCACTTAATTTATTGTTCTTTCAATTCCTATATCACTAGACTTATGAATGATTGGAACTTAGACTGCAAAACTTCACTAACATGTGTTAGGAGTTGATTGAGCACACCAGTAAACAATATACACTTAGGTTGGGTATAGTTTCTAGGTTTATCTAAATTTGTTAAAAAAGATACCCAGTTCACCCTCGCCTCTTGGGCATCTAATCCACTTCACACACCTTAATTTATACTAGAGTTGTGCAAGGATATTCAAATTGTAAAGGTCAAATCCATAAATATTATACATTCTAAAAGATATGGTCATATCCACATATACCCAACCACACAAAATCCAACTATTGTTCATTATTAAACCATGAATTTGATTCACCAACTCCATTATTGTTGTACATACTCCCATTGCCACCTCAAATGTAGCCAATTCGATATGTGCCACCTCAAATGTTGCCAATTTGGATATTTAATATTTCAACATCAAAATAGAAAATCGGACCATAAAATTTGCTAGTTTGGAAAATATGTTACTAATGCAATTTCTTATCTAGGACTTCAATATACAAAATATTTACTACTATCAAACACACATTGTTGTCAATGGTGAATTTTATTAATATTTGGATAATCAAGTGGCATGTTCTGAGGAGGCACATACTAAACTTTCCAAAGACCAAAATGCTAAGAAAATTCTACTGATAGCAATACGTGCTTCATAGTAAAATATATGGGTGATCCCATTTAGTGGGTGTGCTCTTCCCCTTTTGGTTTATTTGAACTTTTTGAATGTTTTCAAAGTGTGATTCAAAATTTCAATTTCATATTTGAAGAACTTTAAAATCGAGACTTTCAACTTGGACTTGAACAAACTTTCTATTCATATTTTAAACCTTTTGAAAAATTTTGAAATTTGAATTTAAGAAACTTTTGTTGAATTTGAACACTTTCAAATGTAGCCAATTCGATATGTGCCACCTCAAATGTTGCCAATTTGGATATTTAATATTTCCACATCAAAATAGAAAATCGGACCATAAAATTTGCTAGTTTGGAGAATATGTTACTAATGCAATTTCTTATCTAGGACTTCAATATACAAAATATTTACTACTATCAAACACACATTGTTGTCAATGGTGAATTTTATTAATATTTGGATAATCAAGTGGCATGTTCTGAGGTGGCACATACTAAACTTTCCAAATACCAAAATGCTAAGAAAATTCTACTGACAGCAATACGTGCTTCATAGTAAAATATATGGGTGATGCCATTTAGTGGGTGTGCTCTTCCCCTTTTGGTTTATTTGAACTTTTTGAATGTTTTCAAAGTGTGATTCAAAATTCCAATTTAGTATTTAAAGAACTTTAAAATCGAGACTTTCAACTTGGACTTGAACAAACTTTCTATTCAGATTTTAAACCTTTTGAAAAATTTTGAAATTTGAATTTAAGAAACTTTTGGTTGAATTTGAACACTTTCAAATGGGAATTCAATTTTTAATTAGAATGTCAACAACTTTCGAATGGGAATTTTAACTTTGAACCAGGATTTGAAGGAACTTTAAACTCCAAATTTGGAATTTCAACTAGGAATTTGGGCAACTTTCACCCTACTCCCAACGCGCACTTAGAAAGGAGGAATCATCGGTGAGAAACTAACAGCGAGTCTGGCATGTTGTGCGGCGTGTGCTAGCATGCATGTTGTCTGTGCAATAGCATGCCTAGCACATGGCATCGCATTGAAGGGGGGCTAGGGTTTGAGGACTAGGAAGAGGAGGAGAGAAAAAAAATTCAACAACTCGCCGACGACGTGTTGGGGGTAGAGGACGCGATGGTTGGGGCTGGGGTTGTGAAATCGGTGGGCGGCGGGGTATGCGAAGGGGAAGACAGAGTGACAACTTGTGAATGGGAGAGATGACACCGCGCAACGAGTAGATATGTTTCTCCAAGCCCCAGACGTGCTCGTCGCCCACATGGGCACATCAAGTAGCTAAGATCATGCACATACAAAATAGCCAAAAAGATCGTATTTTGTATATTGAAGTCCTAAATTGGAAAGTAGAGTAGACACTATTGTAGGGGTGGCCCACCGGCCACAATGACCTGACAAAGACACCGAGCAATGGCACCCCTCGACCCGCTTGAAGGGTACCAGGTACACCCCCTCATACGGAGCAAACGGTACAGAAAGGTCGGTACAACTACCTTGGATGAAGGGCACAACAGTACCACCCCCCGCATAGAGCGAAGGTGTACAACCCACCCTGGAGCGAAGGGAGTCCATGAAGGCTTCGCTATGGGACGCCTCGTACAGAGCTAAGGAGCTCAAGAAGGCTTCACACCGGGTCCACCTCACACAGACCGAAGGGAGTTAACATTACCTGTGGACCAGGAGTAGAGACGTGGTGGACAATGTCCATAAATATTTACCGTACACCAAATCTACACACAAAGGTGTAATGACCGTGAAACCCCTATAATCATATAGCCTTTTTAGGGGAAACATTATAATCTCCTGTACCCCTAATATAATACTATAAATAGCCCCTCTTCCCTTGTGGAGGGGGAACTATTGGGAATTAAAAAAACACATCTACTCATATCAGTATTGCTTCCCCTTTTTCGATGACCTTGGGGCTTTGCCCCCTTCTCTTTACGGGGAACCCTCGGGTTCCTTTCTCTATTGTCTAGTTTATAGCTACGATAGTCACGGTCCGATGAGTCCTATACGAAAGGCGAAATTTCTGTATGGAGAAAAGATTAGTTGAGCTTTCCAATTAATTCATCCCATGAGTAAACGATTCAATGTGTTTCGCTTTGGTAACAAAATCAAGTGGCAGTCCTCGTCTCTTATCGAATTTTTGGTTTCTGGATTTGATTTGGCACTATTCGATAACAAAAAAAAAGAGGAAAATAATCTACAAATTGGTTTTTAAGCAAACTCAATAGTAAAAAATGCCATATCCCATCGAAAAAAAGTCGTCTCGTAGACGAACAAAACTAAATATCCATATTGATGGCCACGTAGCGTGCGTCATATTATACCTTACCAACCAAAGTGCATTCGAGATGTTCAGGCTTATATGGTTTAATGTTAATGTTTATGTTTGAACCCAGAATTTAACCAAAGTTTAGTGTTCAACTTTACAAACGAGCTTTACTCAATGAATTGCAATACATTGTTGGCACTAGCAGCTAGACTGCTACTGTACGTACGTACATGTATACTTCCTCCGACTGTGCAACACTCGTGCCCTTAGCTTTTTATCTTATCGGAAAGTGATGGGGGTAAACGGGTGACTTGTTAGGTACTTATGGTTCCCTGCCGTTGCGTCCCCGGTAGGAGAAGTAGGGGTCAACCTCCAACCGAATTAAACTTGACTGGGACTATATCTTCCCTATATATAACAAAAAAAGGACTACATCTTCAGAATAGACATGTCTACCATATCTACACGGTAGTCAGACAGGCAGAGACTAATTGGGTCCAGCTCTGCACTTTTAGTATTATTATTTAGGGAGTTGTTATACAACATTGTACCATTAAAAGCACTTCCAACGGTATAGCAAAGTTTCGTGGAGTTTTAATATATTATAACAAGTTTTATGTAAGTTTCAATGATATAAAAGTTTTACGGAAGTTTTGTTTTAAACAGTCGAAGTTTCAAGGTTTCAACAAAAATTTCAAGTAGATTTTATCAACTTCTGCAAAAAATTTAAGAAGTTCTAAAATCTTTCGAGGAAGTTAAAAAAAATCAAACAAAAGTTTCATCCTTGTTTCATGAAGTTTCACTAGATTTCAGAAAGTTTTAAACAGTTTTCAGAAAATTTCAGTGCATTATGAGAGTGTTTTCGGCGTGTTTCAATGAATTTCAAATGAAAACTTGTCTTATACAAAAAAACAAACTGATGAAACTCTGTGAAACATGAGATGAAACTTCATGAAATACATATGAATTTGTCTCAACCAGTTATTTTGGATTAAAACTTCATGAAATTTAATCAAACTATATGAAACTTGATGAAACACGATGAAACTTGGGATGAAACTTCATAAAACTTAATGAAACTTCATGAGAGTTAGGATGAAATTTAATGAAACTATATAAAACTTGATGAAACAAGATGAAACTTGGAATGAAATAAGAAGAAACTCGAGATGAAACTTCATGAGACTTGTGATGAAACTTCATGAAACTTAATAAATACGATGAGACTTGGGATGAAACTAAATAAAACTATATGAAACACAATGAAACTTGGGATGAAACTTCATGAAAATTAATAAAACTTAATGAGACTTGGGATGAAACTTCATGAAACACAATATCACTGCTGAAAACTTGTCTTATACCAAAAACAAATATGAAACTCCATAAGATTTGGAATGAAACTTAATGAAATATGTCCCAAAAAAAATTCCCAAAATTCTACTTACTTCGTTGCTGATTAGACTTGTTCGATGTGTGTGCTTCAGATCTTGGCGTCTCTGACCATCGGGCGTGATCCCGGTGTAGAGGTACGTCTGGAAGGGCACAAGGCCGGCCGGCGGAAAGCACGAGGCTAGGGGCATAGTGGCGGCGAAGGGCACGAGGATGACGGCGTAGGAGAACCAGAAGGATGACATGGTAGCGCCTTGGCCAGAGCGGTCGGTGCGGGAGCCGACGAGCCAGGGGCGCGGGCACCACGTGTCCGCGGCGGCACCCCACCTGGCGCACAGACACGCACGCAAAAGCGGACGCGGTTAGCGTCAGAGGGGAGGATGGCGAAGACGACGAGCGGGAGGTTGGTCGGGAGCAACGACTGAAGCTCGTGATGTTCCCGCATGCCATGGAACGAGGACTGAAGCTCCGAGGAGGAGAGTCTATGACTCCTGGTCTCCAACTTTACTCATTTGCGCTATCTTGCTTTCAATGAATGAAAGCTTTGTGGCTTCCCCTAAAAAAGTTGTTTGCGCTTCTTTTAAATACGTTCGAGCGAATGGTTAGATGGTGCACCGTCGATACAGGATGGAATGCTATAGCATTCAATAGTATTTCTCTATTTTTTTTATATAACAAACGGTGTTTCTAATGTAATTAAAATCTTTAAAATAAATTACCGACAAAAGGATGTGATTACCGACAAGATGGTCGCTTGAAAATTTTGTTACAGAGGATAACACGCTCGGCAATATATTGATAACTGTTAGAAAATGTTAAAATTCTTTTAGTGTGTGGGATGAGACTAGATGTGTCAACGGATCGGCTACTAAACGAATAGTGGTTTTTTTCCTTATTTGTATTTGTATTTTCTGAACAAATACGAATCCGAATCCGAATAGCTACCCAATTCGGTCAGATTTAGATATCCTCATAACTTATATAATTGCATAATATTTATGATACTTTATCCATATACATAGCACACCTAATTATTTTAGTTTATCTATTTCACTTAAAAACATGAATTCATATTAAACTAAAAATATCATCCAACTAATTAGCCATACTGCAATAAAATATGTATATTGTTTTATCAAATTCAAATTTGAATACGAATACAAATAGTGCGGATAAAATAACATTTCATATAGCAAAAGTCCATACCATATTCGTATCCATATTTTTTTAATCAAATACGAATATGAATACAAATAGATGAGAAATTGTTAATCAAATAAAAAAATAAACTATATTCACTACTAACCGAATTCTAATGTTTCGGTACCAATAGAATTCGCGGATAAAATAAATAACTTGGATTTGATTGACACGATTTATGCGATCTGTGTACTTAATAAATTGTAAACATGCATGTCAATGGACCTCGTCCTGACTCCTGACTCCTGACTCCTATGGCCTGCGTCTATTCCTCCTCTCTTGATCAGACGCTTCCTAGTCACCGTGTTTGTTCGATCAGACAACATTTTTCTCTAGGTATCACCATTGCCGTGAGGGCGCTGCTATATACTTGGCCAATTTGGTCCTACTTTTCTCTAAATTTCCAAGCTCGTGAATAGTGTTAGATCCGGATTTTGTTAATCTAAATCTTCTGTAAAAATAATGTGTTATTTCTCAGTAGCTAGCACTCACAGATACATTACTAAATCATTTCATACATGATGTAAACTGAACCAACTATTATATTACAAAACATCAGAGTGACATAGACTGCATCGAGTCGAGTTTTTACACTAAGAGCCGAACAGACCGAATGATTATATACAAAGGCAGCAAAAGCGTAGTGGAAGCAAAAGGGTAGAGCGCATCTCTCCATAGACAAGCGACTGGTGAAACCCGTATGCGTACGATATTATCCAAAGATTAGGATAATATTAAATGCACACAAGCACCAACAGATTCAGTATTTAGAAATTCCTATGACTTAGCAATTTGACCAAAGCTTATTTTATTAAAGAGATATTGTGCAATATTTAATACAGCGAAGGTTATCTCCACCTTATGCTTATTTTGGTTGTGGTTAGATCCACCATTACCAACACCACTAAGTACGATAACCCCGAAAAATACCCAAAACAGAGTTACATCCGCCCGACTAGTATTTCATCCCATCCACAAGATTTTATAAATAGAACTAACTCAAGTTAAGTTTTCATGTCTGCCTTTGATCGTAGATACAGCTGTTTAAACAGTTTAGACTCTACAGAGGTTGTAAACTGTAACCATAAGAGACAATCCTACTCGTCACCCCACATAATTCCATAGCCATGTAGTTGAGCGAACGTCACAGTCACCTTTCAAAATATCTCATTCTTTCCGTCATCTCACTCATATGGGTCACGTCCATAAGTTGTGCGGATGTTCACCTCAGCAATTAGCGTAGCTGGATTACCCACAACATCTAGCGCGACTGGCAACTTCACCTTTCATCGGTGTCACATTCAAGCCGGACCGTATCCAGTGCTTGCACGATCCCGCTACCTCTCTAGTGAGACGTCATTTAGAGTTTAATAAATTTACTAAGTCAAGTTGTACTTTACAGACTTATGGTTGTACTTATTTTTATATAGGAGGTCATGACAAGATTGAGTCCTTAATCCATTCGAGCGGTTCATACCATATACCACACATTCTTGTGCTACGTCCGCACCCACCACCATACCATCCGCCTAGATGAGTTAACAACAATTGTTAGGGTTTTTGGGAAGCAAAAATACATTACCACAATATTCCAGTCATTTACCCACAATGACTGTCCAAAACCACTTTCATGATTAAAAGATGATGATTGTGGCATTTAATGCCCTGGTACTTAAGCAAGACTACCATGTCGCTTAAGTATAACCTATAACTAGTAATAACCACATAGCTACTAGGGTGACATGGAATAATGGATTCAATTGCCAAAGGATGGTATAATAGTTAATTAATCATCAAATGAGTATTTAACTACCAGCTTTAACATATATTTACTTAAAGAATTAAAGCATGCTATTTTGGTAATTTAAAGGAATATAATTTGTCTAAAATATAGGTTCAAAATGATCAAAGTATTGACTCGCCTGGAGTAAAGGTGAGAGAGTCTTGAAAGTTTTGCGCTTGATCAAACTGGAGATCTCCCGCATCTTCAAACTCTATTCGGACCAACGTACCAGAAAAAATAAACAGGAAAAGACAACAAATAAATACACAAGAAATAGAAAATGAACTCCAATTTAAATAAGACCAGTGTCATTAGCAAGGTTTTGAATTTAGACAAATTTAGAAACAAAAACACTAGAATTAGAGTTATAACGGAGAAGAACGAAGCTTCTGAAGTTCTGGCTTCGAGTACTGCCGGTTCCGAGTACTGTTCATTTCGAGTACTGTTGGCTTTGAGTACTGATTGTTTTGAGTACTCATCGTTTCGAGTACCACTGGCTTCGGGTACTATTTATGTCGAGTACTGCTCATTTCGAGTAATGTCGCTTCGAGTACTTATGGTAGTTGACGTAGTCGAAGAGAGGTTCCGCTACAAGACGTAGTCGGAAGGAGTTTCAACTACAAGAAGTTGTCGAAAGGAGCTATGACTACAAGACGTAGTCGAAAGGAGTTTGACTACATGTGGTTGTAAAAGAATATCGGCTACATGTGGTCGTAAAGGATATCAACTACAAATGGTCATAAAAGGTAGCGACTACACGTGGTCGTAAAGCATATCGACTACATCTTGTCATAAAGGGTGTCAACTACATGTGGTCGTAAAGGGTATCAACTACATTGGGTTGTAAAGGGTATCAACTACATATGGTATAAAAAGTATCGACTACATGGGGTTGTAAGGACATCGGCTACATGTGGTCGTAAAGGATATCGACTACATGGTGCAGTTTAAGGGAGGTTCGACAACGCGGCATGGTTGGAGGGAGTTCGACAAGGCAGTGTGGTCTGTAGGAGGTTCAATAACGCGGCGTGGTTGGAGGGAGTTCGACAACGCAGTGTGGTCTGAAGGAGGTTCGACAACGCGACGTGGTCGGAGGGAGTTCGACAACGCAGTGTGGTCTGAAGGAGTTCGACAACGCGACGTGGTCGGAGGGAGTTCGACAACATAGTGTGGTCTGAAGGAGATTCGACAACGCGGCGTGGTCAGAGGGAGTTCGACAACGTAGTGTGGTCTGAAGGACGTTCAACAACACGGCATGGTTGGAGGGAGTTCGACAACGCAGTATGGTTTGAAGGAGGTTCAACAACGCGACTACTTGGTCGTGGTCGTAGACATAGTTGGTGATATGGTCGAAAAGGAGTTCCGATTGCTCGGCGAGGTCGGAAAGACAAGAGGGAGAATCGGACATGGAGAAAGGGGGCTTACCAAGACCGATAGAGAGGTCAGAGGAGGTCGAACGTTGATGGGGGAGTTCGCGGTCGGTGACGAAGGAGACGGCGGTGAAGTGGTCGGTCGGAACCGAAGGAGAAGAGGAGAGATGGCGGTTCTGGTGCGGCGAGAACTGGAAGGAGGCATGGCGGCTGCTCGAACTCTAAGCTCAGGGCTTTGGGCAACCACTGCAACACGAACGGGAGTGGGGGAGCTTGGCGAAGAAGGGGCTGCTCGAGCTCTTCTTGGGTGGCACTTACCAGAAGCAAAGGAGAGACGAGGGGAGGAACGGGAGGGGCTCAGGGCTTCTTATAGCTGATGGGTGGAAGGCAGAGTCGTCGGCGACTCGGGGCGGCGTAGATTCTCAAGGTGGTCATGGTTGGCACGCGCAGCGGGGAAGCGACGGGAGCGATGACTCGGGTGGGCGACGCAGGTGGCAGTGCCGACATGAGTAGACGCTGGCGATGAGACGGGGCGACGGAGACATCAGAGTCAAGAGCAGGTGGAGGGGAACAGGTGGTGGTAGTGGGCCAGAAGGCGCACGCACGGCTGTGGCACTGATGCGGCGGTGGGACAGGCGACGGGACTGGTTAATGGAACTGGTCGATGGAACGGGCAGCAGAAGACCATGGGAGAGGCACTGGCCCGACTGGGCCGGAAGGGTAAAGGGAAGGATGGCCGGGAGACGGGAGGGGAGGTGGTTGTCCGGTCCAAGTGTGAGAGAGGATGGGCTGAGCCCAAAGAGAGAGATGTTTTGAAATGGAGATAGAAGTTACAGATTTTGAAAATACAACTTAAGTTGAAATAAATTTTTGAAATCAACTCATAAAAGTAAATACTATTTACAATCTGAAGACGGACTGTTACAAATCGTGACAGCCAACGACATGTTTCATTAAAGTTTTTGCTCACTGCCAAACATGAAAATTTGTAGCCAAATTTGTCTTACTACATATATCCCGGTAGCTAGGCATGCTGCCTGAATATCAACTATATAACAATTAGCAAAAATCAGGTCCGATTCACACAATAATATATCCTTCGTCTGTAGTGTATGGCTGTATGCCACTTGAAAGTTATTTGTTCGATTCATTTGATATGGTTGCAAAATTAAGAAGGCACGTTCATCTTTCACATCTTGTTGGGACTAGGCAGACTTAAAAGCAGTCAAGTGAAGTTTAAGCTTAGCTTGCACTAGTACCTCCTTGCTACTTATCACTTATGAATATGAATTTCTCAACTAAATTAAAGTGAATCATTATTCAGAACATGCGGCAATTCATATCCAGGAAATCCAACAGCGAAAGGCTCTACACACATTATCCATAGTTCGAACTCATGAAAAAAAATTTCACTGAAATCCGAAGCCAAATATCTCTTGCAGGCTCTTCTGCCAACTTAATTATTTGTCAACAACAACAATGGTTAAAGCGTGCATATGCAGCACGCACTTATCCTGCTTATAAGTGCATTATTGCTGCTTAATTTCCTTGGAATGCAATAGGGTAAACCGGTGACTTGTCTGGATTGAACAGCCCAAACTTCTTCTCCGTAGGGTCCCCCTGCTTCTGGTTCTCGTTGAACATGGCGAACACGTACACCTCCATCGGCCCGGGCTTCTTGGGCGTGCCCTGGCCAACATGGTTGATCAGGTTCTGGTTGTACGCCTGCGCGTTCTCCACGGTGGCCCCCCTCCCGTCGGCCGACGGCCACCCGCTCTCCGACACGATCACGTCCACGTTGCCCCCGTCGCTCACCTTCTCCACTGCGGCGCGCACCGCGTCGACCATCGCGTCGAAGAGGTTCGTGTAGGTCAGCCCGTTCGGGTCATTCACCGGCGTCGAGCTCGGCTGGAAGAGCGCGTAGTTGAGGTCGATGCCCTGGTCGTTCTTGTAGGCGAAGTAGGGGTACACGTTGGCCAGGAGCGGCGCGTTGGTGCTCGCCAAGAACTTCACGATGGGCTTCATGACGAAGGGGTTGTTGAACACGCCGTTGGAGGGCGGCGAGGAGTTGTCGATCGTGTCCATCTTGACCGCCGTCGACACCTTGATGCCGCCGAGGCCGGCGGACTGGAGGGCGTCGTGGACGTTCTGCATGGCCGGGAGGATGCTCGGCGCGGCGTCTGTCCCGGTGAGCTCGTTGCCGACGGCGATGTAGTTGATGTTGACGGCTGGGTAGTAGGCCTGCACGTTGGTCTGGACCCAGGACGCCGCGTTCGACGGGCTGGCGGCGAGTTCGCGGACGTCCTTCTCGACGCCGACGTCGAGGATGAGGCCGATGCCCGAGCCGCTCAGGGCGTCGAGGGCCTGATGGTCTACGAAGTAGATGCGCATGTTGCTGATTCCCCTGGACCTGTAGAGCTGCACGACGTCGCTCGGCGAGGGGAGGTCGTCGCCGATGACCCCGTAGTTCACGCCAATGGATTGCACGGCTGCTGCATATACAAATGCACATGTTCAGTGAGCACTAACATACAGTACGCATGCATTTGCGCACGGCCGGAGACATGGAACATATGGTTCCTAATCCCACGTCGAAGCTTAGGAACGTACTCGGAGGAACGGAGACGAATGCTGCAACGAGCAATGCCGCTGCAAGCACGGGAGCAACGCCTTGCATAGCCATCTTCTTCCACGCCTCTGCGACTGTCTAGGTTGTTGATCTTGCACTAGATGTATGTACCAGAAGGCAACACTGCTAATTTTATACTCGCTAGCTCCTGAGTGAAACTTCCAGGCAAATCAAACTGAGACCAGGACTGGTTCAAGGTAATATTGGTTACATACAGTTCTATTAGTCACAAAGACTAGGCAAGGTCGGTCAATTGATCAGAAAACCTTGCCGTTTTATGTACGCTTGCATTGAACCTATACAAAAGGAACAGACAAACTGAGATCCTCGATCACATTGTTCATTTCGGGTGCAGTCGTCACCACATAATCAAGCATCACACAATTTTTTTTCCCCAGCCTCATTGCGAACGCGTGGATGCTGAGTTGCTGGTCTGTGACCTCTATTAGCTAACTCAAAAAAGGCGCAAACTTCGAAGACCGTTCGAACCAAATTTTCCAACGCCAACCTTTACTTGCCACTACGACCCATAACCGTGGCACATGAAGCAATTAATGGATATATCATAGAGCGAGTCTTATACGGCCGTTCTTCTCGATCACACACGTGGACATGCCAATATGGAATTCCAGGCTCGCCACAATATACAGTACATGGGGAAATTAGTAAGAGAGGCATATCAAAAGTTAACAAGAGTAGTACTGAAATTTCAATGTGGGTGTAACATCCTCATTTTGCAAAGAAGATTCAAAATCAAAAAATTGGATTTCAAAATTTCAAATCTTCAAAAACTCGAACCCTCACCTCGGGTTGGGCCATCCCGGCCCGGTTCTCCGCCCGCCTCAGCCCGGTCTCTTGCCCTCGCTTCGCCCGCACGCCACCGCCCGCTTCCGCCAACCGCACCTCTTCCCCCTCTGCCATCTCCCCCTTCTACCGCCGGCCGCAGCACCTCTCCGCCCAGTCCCGTCACCGCCCCTCCTCCCCAATCCCCCTCCTCTGCGCCATCCGGCTCCTGTCACCTCCTCCGCTCGGTGCAGCACGCTTCCTCCCCGCCCAATCGCATCACAGCCCGCCCCCGCCAATCCCCTCTGCCGTAGCCTCGGGACCGCGCGAGCACCCGAGCCCCTCTCCCCCTTCTCCTCGCCCGTCGGCTATAAGTAGCCGGGCCGCCTCCTTCTTCTCCTTCCTCCCCCTCCACCACTTTATCTCCTCCACTCTTCTCCGACGCGGTCGCTTCGCCTCCCGAGACACCACCGCCCCTTCATCTCCAGTGCCGTCGCAGCCCTCACCTCCTTCCGAGCTTCGGTTGCCGTCGCCCCCGGCCTCCTCCTTCGCCTCCGGCTCCAGCCTCCATCCCGGCGCCCTTTTCTCCTCCACCTCCGTCGCCGCCGCCCGCCGATTCCCCCGCTCCCGAGTGCCTCGGCTCTGCCTCAGGTCCCCCCTCCCACCTCCGGCCGTCGCCCTCGCCCGCTCCCGAGTGCCTCGGCTCTGCCTCAGGTCCCCCCTCCCACCTCCGGCCGTCGCCCTCGCCCGCGCCCGAGCTCCCCCTCTCCCTCCGCTCCTCCCTCCCCTCTCTCTCTCTTTCTCGGGCGGACGACGTGAAGCGTCGCGTCCGCGTGACGTCGTTGCCATTTTAGCCCTTTACGCCCGACAAAGGGCCCCACCCACAACAACCACCGACGGCGGGCGGCTACATTGGTCAGACGTCGTAGGCGGGACTCGGTCCCGAGCACGCGTGCTGTGGACGAGCATAGTGCACGCCACGTGTCGGCGCGTGGAATTTCTAGATTTTCTGATTTTCTCTTTAATTGTTAATTCGGTTTAAAGTTTCAAAAATCCATATCTTTTTTTTTATAACTCCAAAAATTATGAAACCTGTTTCTAAAATTTTCTAAAATCAAGATCTTGCTAGTGACACTGGTCTTGTTCGTTTTGGAGTTCCTTTATTATGAGTTTGGTATTTATTTGCTCTCTCTGCTATTGTGTCTTTTTTCGGTACTTTCGTCCGATTAGGGTTTGAAGACGCATGAGACCTCAACTTCGATCAAGCTCAAGAATATCAAGACCCCGCTGCCTTTAACCAAGGCGAGTCAATACTTTGATCATTTTGAGCCCACATTTTATGCAAACTATGTTTATTTAAAAATATCAAAGTTGCATGCTTTACTTCTGTAATCAAATGTATGTTAAAGCTTAAGGTAGTTAAACACCCATTTGATGATTAATTAATTATTACCCATCCTTTGATAATCGAATCCAGTATTCTTTGTCACCCTAGTAAATATATGGTAAATACTAGCGTAGGTTGTACTTAAGCGACATGCTAGTCTTGCTTAAGTAACGGGATAATAAATGTCCCAATCATCATCTTTTAATCGTGAAAATAGTTTTGGGCAGTCATTGGATGTAGATGACTGGTGTGTTGTGTTAATTGGTTTTCCTCCCCAAAACCCTAAACAACTTGCTAGTACCATATCTGGGTGGATGGAAAGAGTGGTGGGTGCGGATGTAGCACAAGAATGGTTGGTATATGGTATGAACCGTCCAGATGAATTAAGGACTTAATCTTGTCTTGACCTCCTGTGTAAAACAAGTACAACTATAAGTCTGCAAAGTGCAACTTGGCTTAGTAAAATTTATTGAACCCTGAAAGTCATCCCACAGCTGGTGTTTGGAAGCGTGCAAGCGGCATGATGTATGTATGCTTGATAGGGACACCAAGAGAGGGTGAAGTTGCCAGCTACGCTAGTCGTTGTGGTCGGGGCCAGCTGCGCTAGTCGTTGTGGTAAACATCCCGCACAACTTATGGAATTGGGCATAGAGGTGAGATGACGGAAGGGGTAAGGTAGTTTGAAATGTTATTGTGACGATCGCTCAACTATATAACTAAGAAATCATGTAGGGTAACAAGTATGATTATCTCTTGTGGGTATAGTGTACAACCTCTGCAGAGTCTAACCTTGAGTTAGTTCTTTTCAAACACCCGCGCCCTTGCTTTGGACGGTAGCAAAGGTTGACATGTGAACTTAACTTAAGCATGAGTTAGTTCTATTTCAAAAAAATACTTTGTGGGTGGATTAAAAATGTGGCAAATGGAGCCCGTTAAGCCTTGCTTTTGTAATGTAATCTTTTGGCTCATTCTCGTTTTCGGTCTTTTATTGTAAAACTTGACCTAGGAGTTCTTGAAGTATAGTTTAGTCCTTAGTTGTTCTAGTCTCGCCTTGATCTAGTGACTATGTAAACTATATTATCGATGTGTTAAATTAATGAATGGTATGGTTTTGCGCCATGTATGAAATGATTCAGTGATGTATCTGTGAGTGCTATCCACTGATTCAGAAAATAATGCAGTGCTTTCATAGAGGATTCGGGATTAAAAATACGGATCCGACAGTGGGAATGGTCCTCGCTGAACTCGATTAACTATGGTACAAGTAACAGAACAGACGAACGAAAATGAAAACAATGTATTGTGCAGAAGAAATATCCTAGAAATACTGGATACAACAACTACGAAAGCACATAACAAGTTCGTAGGGCAGAAATCCACACCTTACGGAATCACAGTAGACAGTTATCTGCCTGATGATGGGATCAAGAGAAGGCTGACAAACGATTAGCCTCTCTAATTGGTCATAGATACCTTAACTGAACTTCACGGAATAAGTAATAAATTAGCCATTTGACTGATGCCCGGGCTGTACACGCAACTTTCTTCTGATTTTCCATATTTACTTGTATTGGTAGTGAACAAGGTAGGGATAAAATTTCCTTTGAGAACCAATTTCCAGTGCCCTTCCTTTGTCACCTTACAAAGAATTGGCTTCTCATGGTACCACAGCAGCATTTTCCAACAGGAATTTCTCAGCTTCTGCCTTGTCTGCCAGGAACTCGCCGTTGATCCAATACCCTCAACCCTTCCTTCACAAAAACTCCAAGAGAAGAAGCCATCTCCAGGATATCTGATTCGTAGCAGATCCGCTACGACGATGCCAAACATCGCCGGAGACGACTGGTGTGTGGAAGGTTTGAGCGGAAGGCTTTAAAGAGTAGAAACTGCCCGTACGACTGCAACGAAGAATCTCAGTCCGGGTGGGGAGAGCCTTCACAGATAAACCAAAAGGGATCAAATTTGATGGAATTGTTAGACAGACGTAATGACCCTCACGTATACGAGTCGATCTCTGCCGGGATATTCTCCTCTTGATATCTATTTCTATAAATCACGCATGGAGAATATCCTAGCCGGGTGCATATATATTCTTGTACCCTCGTCGACTCATTAATCAATCTTGATTCGCGTGATAATCTCGCTTACATGGTATCGGTCGGTCGCTCCTCAACCGACCGCACGCTTCCGCCACCCAACCCTAACCACCCGCCGCCTCTCCGCCATGGCAGAGGACGGCGCCGCCGATGAGCGCGAGGCCTCCGCCGCCGTCGTCGCTCGTGGCGCGAGGCCTCCGCCGCCCTCACCCGCGATGCCGCCGCCGCCGTGAGCGCGAGGCCAACGCCGCTTCGTGAAGACACTCGCCGCCTCTCCGCCACGGCAGATGACGCCGCCGCCCTCGACCGTGATGTCGCCGTCGCTCGTGAGCGCGCGACCACCGCCGCTCGTGAGCATGATGCCGCCGTCGCTCGGGAGTGCGAGGCCGCCCACGCCCGCCAAGTCCACCAGGCACTGGTTCTTGACGAGGCGGCGGCCCTCTCCAACCTTCACGCCCAGGATGTGGCGGTTCAGAATATCAAGGCCCTTGTGCCTATTGTTATGGACCTCGCCTCCCCGCACTACAGCAAATGGCGCGAGCACTTGCTCATCACGCTCAGCAAATTCTCCCTCACCGACCACGTCCTCACCGACGACGTCCACCCCGACCTCCCTGATTGGTACCGGATGGACTGCGTCTATCGCTCATGGTTGTATGGCACTATCTCTACCGAGCTCGTGGAGATCCTCATGTCACCCGGCACCACTGCCCGGCTCGTCTGGCTTGGCCTACAAGAACAATTCCTTGGCAATCAGGAGACTCACGCCCTGTTCCTTGACACCGAGTTTCGCCAGTTCGTCCAAGTCAACCTCTTCGTGCCAGATTACTGTCGGAAGCTGAAAAGCATGGCCGACGCCCTTCGAGCCCTCGGCGAGCCCGTGCGTGATCGAACTCTCGTTCTCGCCGTCCTTCGCGGGTTGAATGACAAGTTCTATTATATGGCCGCCTTGCTCAAACGCCAGCGTCCGTTCCCGTCGTTTCTCGAGGTTCGCTCTGACCTCCTACTCGAGGAACTGACGATGGCAAACCGGTCCTCCTCCGCCACCGCTTTCATCGCTGCCACCCTGCTTGCCCCTCGTGGGGGCGCACAAACTGGGGGCGCTCAGCAGGGTGCATCGTCCGGACACAGCAGCGGCGCATCCAGGGGTCGCACGCCCACCCCTCCATAGGGCAACTCCTCCAGCAGCTCTGGCAATTCCAACTGTCGTCGCCGTGGTGGCAATGGCGGTGGCAAGGCCTCCGGCGGCACGGGCTCATCCAGTGTCAACACCGCACCCTGGCCCTCCTTTTACAATCCTCGGTCGGCACAATTCGAGATATGGCGGGTCACCAGGCGCTCCAGAGGCGCGCCTCAAAGATGCGATCTTGGCGGCCGTGCCTCGCCCCGCCGCGTCCTACAAGATGATCGCGCTTCTACGGCCCAGGCCCGGGCGCCTCCCGCAGCTCCACTACCCACCCGTGCTGACACCTGGTCCACAGGCGGCTCCGACACCCGGGTAGATGCCGATGTCGGGCCTCAGCTCTTGGGATCAACAGTCATTGGCGGACGCTTTCAGTACCATGTCGCTGACTCCACCCGCCACCAACGACTGGTACATGGACTCTGGTGCTTCCTCGCACATGACCTCGAACGCCAGTAACCTCTCCTTGACTCATCCACCACGGTCATTCACTCCTTCATCGATTGTTGCCGGTAATGGGTCTTTGTTGCCCATTACCTCTACTGGCTCTACCGTCTTTCTCGGTCCTTTTCGTCTTACTAATGTTTTGGTTGCACCACACATTATCAAAAATCTTATATATGTTCGCCAGTTTACTACCGATAACAATTGTTCCATAGAGTTTGACCCTGCTGGCTTTTATGTGAAGGATCTTCGGTCCAAGAACGTGATCGTCAGGTGCAATAGCTCGGGCCGCTCTATCCTCTACGTCCACCTGCGTCACTCCCCACACCTTGTGCCTTTGTCGTCGGAGCCCCAGCTTCCTTGTGGCATCGTCGTCTTGGTCATCCTGGTCACGATGCCCTCTCCACATTAGCTAATATGTCTGCCATCTCTTGTAAGAAAAGTGCCATTTACGCTCTTTGCCATGCTTGTCAACTTGGCCGTCATGTCCGCTTACCTTTTGCTACTTCACAGTCTAGAGCTCTCAAGAATTTTGATTTAGTTCATTGTGCCCTTTGGACATCATCTGTCGTCAGTGTGTCTGGTTATAAATATTACTTGGTCATTCTTGATGATTGCTCGCATTTTCTTTGGTCGTTTCCTCTTCGTCTTAAGTCCGACACTTTTTCCACTATCTCTCACTTCTTATCTTATGTGGCTACACAGTTCAGAACCACGATCAAGAACGATGTGACAACAGTCACAAGTTTGACAACTCCAGTGCTCGCACTTTCTTCCTCACCCATGGCATCCACCTTCGCATGTCGTGCCCTTACACCTCCCCCCAGAACAGCAAGGCTGAACGCATTATCCGTTCCATCAACAACATTGTGCGCTCCCTGCTGTTCAAGGCCAGTCTCCCCACGTCCTATTGGGACGAGGCCCTCCACACCGCCACATACCTCATTAATCGTCTTCCCACCAAGACGCTTCGCTTCTCTACTCCTTTCTTCGCCCTTCACGGCCGTCACCCCACCTATACTCATCTTCGCGTGTTCGGCTCCACGTGTTATCCCAACCTTTCAACCACCGCACCTCATAAACTCTCCCCACGTTCCACCTTGTGCGTCTTCCTAGGTTATTCCTCCAACCACAAAGGTTATCGTTGTCTTGATCTCATTTCCAACTGGGTCATCATCTCCTGGCATGTTACCTTTGACGAGGCATCGTTCCCCTTTGACGAGTTGAATAAACCTGTGACCGCTAACGATTTTGATTTTTTTACATGATGATGAGACCGCGCCCGTTCCCATTGGGCCGCCGCGGTTGTTTTCCTCTACATGTACCCCCTCACGTGCGCATGATGACGCACACACGCGCTTAGCGCCGTGGCTGCCCACGAGACGCGACCACGCCGCGTGGCGCTGCCGCGTGGTTCGCACCCGTGTGCCCATGCGCGGCCACCTCATCGCCCGCCGCGTGTCTGCCACGCGCGCCTCTCCATCACCACCAGATCCGCGCGCGCGCGCCGGTGCGGCCTCCCGGCGCCCGCCGCGTCGCCACGCGTGGCCCGCCCGAAGTCCCTCCCGCGGTTGCCATGGCTCCCGCGGCCCCCCTCGCGGCTCCTGCCGCGCCTCCCGTGGCCCCGGTCGCACCTACGGCGGCTTTCCTCGCCGGTGCGGTGCTCGTCCCGCCGACCGCCAACTCTCATTCCATGGACACCCGTGGCAAGCGCGGCTTCCGTCAACCAGTCGAGCGGCTCAACTTAAATGTTGTGGCCCTCTCCCCGCTGCCCAAGACATATCGGTCCGCCTTGGCCGATCCACATTGGCGGGCTGCCATGGAGGACGAGTATGTGGCGTTGCTGTCCAACAATACTTGGGACCTCGTTCCTCGACCGCCCAAGGCGAATGTGGTCACTGGTAAATGGATTTTCAAGCACAAGCTCACTTCCGACGGCACTCTTGACAGGTACAAGGCTCGTTGGGTTCTTCGGGGTTTCACTCAACGTCCGGGCATCGACTTTGATGAGACTTTCAGTCCTGTCGTCAAGCCTGCCACTATGCGTTGTGTTCTGTCCTTGGCTCTCTCTCAAGATTGTCCCATCCATCAGCTCGACGTCAAGAATGCGTTCCTTCATGGTCACCTCACTGAAACAGTCTACTACTCACAACCAGCGGGTTTTGTGGATTCATCACACCCGGATTTTGTATGTCGCCTCAACAGGTCTCTTTATGGACTTAAGCAGACGCCCCGAGCTTGGTACAGTCGGTTCAGTTCATACTTGTTGACACTTGGATTTGTCAAGACCAAGATAGATACATCTCTCTTTGTGTACCGTCGTGAAGCTGACACTGTTTACCTGCTACTCTATGAGGACGACATTGTTCGACAAATTCGCCTGTTGAGTTACTCTGTAGACTATCGCATGCCTTCGAAAGTGAATTTTCCATGAAGGATCTTGGGGAGCTCCATCACTTCTTGGGTATCTCTGTGCAGCGTCGTCCTGGTGGTCTCTTTCTCTCTCAGCGCCAGTACACATTGGATATTCTGGACCGCGCCGGTATGTTAGAGTGCAAGCCATGCAGTACACCTGTGGATACCAATCTGAAGGTCTCTGACACTGTTGGCCCCCCCTGTGAGTGATCCTACTAATTACCGGAGCCTTACTGGAGCTTTACAGTACCTCACTTTTACTCATCCGGACATCTCCTACGCGGTTCAGCAAGTCTGCCTTCACATGCACGATCCCCGGGAACCTCACCTTGCTGCTGTGAAACGCATTCTGCAGTACCTTCGTGGCACGCTCGACCTTGGGCTTACTCTACAGCACTCTCCGCAGCAGGATTTGGTGGTATACTCTGATGCTGATTGGGCAAGCTGTTCAGACACACGCAAGTCTACTTCTGGCTATGCTGTGTTCCTTGACGATAACCTTGTTTCCTGGTCCTTGAAGCGACAGAACACTGTGTCCCGCTCCAGTGCTGAGGCTGAGTACCGTGTTGTTGCCAATTTTGTGGCTGAGGCTTCTTTGCTACGCCAGCTTCTTCACGAGCTCCACAGTGCACTTCGCCGAGACACTCTTGTCTACTGCGACAATGTGAGTGCGGTGTATCTCTCCACCAACCCTGTACAGCATCAGCGCACCAAACAAGTGGAAATTGATCTTCACTTCGTTCGAGAGCGCGTTGCCATGGGTGATGTCCGCGTCCTTCACGTTCCGACGTCCTCCCAGTACGCCGATATCTTCACCAAGGGTCTTCTGTCCTCTGTATTCACCGAGGTTCGATCCAGTCTGAACGTCCGCTCCGCCGATGCTCCGACTGCGGGGCGTGTTAGACAGACATAATGACCCTCACGTATATGTGTTGATCTCTGTCGAGATATTCTCCACTTGATATCTATTTCTATAAATCACGCATGGAGAATATCCCAGCCTGGTATATATATTCTTGTACCCTCATCAACTCATTAATCAATCTTGATTCGCGTGATAATCTCGCTTACAGGAATGATTATTGTCAGTAGTAAAACGATGGGCATACACTAAATTTTTATGAGATTAGGCACAATAGGGGCGTTTCTAAGATGAAGCTGTTTGGAATGGGATGGAAAACAAAGCTAGCCAATGCGAGTGGCTGGGATAAAAGAACTATTGCCAACAATGACATAATCGGAAGAAGGTATGGAAAAGGAAGAGATCAAGTTACCGGCATCCGGTGTCACGTGAGAGGTGCCTGGAGTCCACATACTGGTCTTGGTTATCTGGTGGCAGGGAAATCTTTTCTGAAAGGTTTTGGGGGGGGATTCGGCTAATTTAGGCTGTTTTTTTAATTGAAATTCTTGGATTGTAAATTTTAGAAAAATCAAATTCAAACAAAATTCAAGTAAATTTGTTTTTTGGACAAATTTCATCAAAACCGATTTTTCGGGGCCGGTTTTAATTCCTATCGGTTACCGGCGATAACTGGCGGAATTTTGTCGAGATTATTTTCACTGGCTGGTGGTGCCATGTTGTTGAGTGCATGAACCAGCAAAGATTGATCACATGCATGTGAAGGTGTTGTAGAAGGAGGTGGTGTAACATCCCGTTTTTGGCTTTTGCAAATGGATTTCAAAACTTGTTTGATTTCAAAAAGCTCAATTCAAAATTCCCCAAAAGATTTCAAATCTCGGTCTCATTTCTCTCTATCTCTCTTGGGCCTAGCCCATGTTACTAACATTTTGCAGGAGTTTGCTGATGTGTTTCCAAGTGACATACCCCTAGGGCTGCCTCCAATTAGGGGGGATTGAGCATCAAATTGATTTAATTCCAGGAGCATCGCTTCCCAACCGTGCGCTATATAGAACCAATCTCAAATAGACTAAGGAAATTCAACGTCAAGTGCAAGACTTGCTTGACAAAGGTTACGTACGCGAAAGCCTCAGTCCTTGTGCTGTCCTTGTGATTTTGGTACCTAAGAAAGATGGATCATGGCGTATATGTGTTGACTGTAGAGCTATCAATAATATTACTATTCGATATTGTCATCCTATTCCTAGGCTAGATGATATGCTTGATGAATTAAGTGACTCTACTATCTTTTTTAAAGTTGATTTGTGTAGTGGATATCACTAAATTCGATAGTTAGGTGATGAATGGAAAACAACATTCAAAACTAAGTTTGAATTATGAGTGGTTGGTGATGTCTTTTGAGTTATGATGAGGACATGACCCCTATGGATATAACCACATTTGCTATACTCATTGTTCGAATTACAAGAGCTCGTACGCTTCACTTAGATTATCATATGAGCTCGTTTTTAGGAGTGTATTTATATTATATGAACTATATGATGCTACCTAATGATAAAAATATATATTTGTGCAGCATCACATCACTTTTTGTCCAAGCTAAGCAAGAGTTCGAGCTGGACACGTTTTGGAATCCAAATCGGCCTCTAGAGACACCACCGACTTTAAATGCACATAACTTTTGCAAACATAGTCCGATTCGGATGTTCTTGAGCTTGTTGGAAAGCTTATTCCGAGGCCTTTTCAATGGATCCAGCCTCACCTCCAAATTCCTTCTATAGACTTTGGAATCATCAAAAAAAGATAATATATCACCTATTTAGGTCAATTTGGACTTTGTAATCGTATTGGAAATGGCTCATACGCTAGTCGGCATCCCAAGGGAGCCCATACTGTTCACATGAACAGTAACTTCTCTATGAACAGAGTTATGAATAGTACCACCCCAATTTTGTTAGCTATATGCGGCTTCCACTTCCCTATATAAGGAGGTCGTACCCCTCTAGTTTTCTTGGATTTCGTTCTATTAGTTTCTCCATTCGTGCACGGTTGATAACGACTTGTCGAGCAGTTCAGCGATTACGTGGTTTCGGGACTTGCGAGTTCGTAGCCAGGATCGTGAGAGTTGAGCGACTTCTACCGAATTTATATTCTCATCGAAAGATCGGGCCAAATCAGGACCTCCGAGGTTCATCAGGTTAACTAATGCACCTAGTACTTTCATGAAATTAATGCATGAAATTAATGAATGAAGTTTTGCGTACTTTCATACGACAATTTGTGGTGGTATATTTTGATGACATATTGATCTATAGCAAAACATTAGAGAAATATCTTGAACACTCGTGTGCTATTTTTAATACTCTATGTGATGCACGTTTGTTTGGTAACATTGAGAAGTGCACCTTTTGCACCGATCGAGTATCGTTTCTTGGATATGTTGTTACTCCATAGGGTATTGAGGTTGATCAAGCCAAGATCGAAACTGTACAGAGTTGGCCGACTCCTAATACAGTCACACAAGTATGGATTTTTCTCGGACTTGCTGGATTTTATCGACGCTTTGTCAAATATTTCAGCACCATTGCCGCACCGATGAATGAGCTTACGAAGAAATGTGTTCCTTTTATCTAGGGCCCGAAACAATAACAATCGTTTCAGATTTTGAAAGATAAGCTTACACATGCACCATTTTTTAACTTCCTAATTTTGGTAAGACTTTTGAGCTTGAATGTGATGCTAATGGAATTGTACTTGGAGGTATGCTTATTCAAGAACATAAACCTGTTGCGTATTTTAGTGAGAAATTAAGTGGACCTAGTCTGAATTATTCTACTTATGATAAAGAATTATATGCTTTAGTTCGAACATTAGAGATATGGCAACATTATTTATGGTCCAAAGAATTTGTTATACATTCTGATCATGTATCATTAAAGCACATTCGTAGTCAATCAAATCTGAACCGTAGACATGCTAAATGGGTTGAGTTCATTGAATCATTTCCATATGTTATTAAACACAAGAAAGGAAAGGATAATGTTATTGTTGATGCTTTATCTTGTCGTTATACCATGTTATCTCAACTTCATTTTAGAATTTTTGGTTTAGAGACAATTAAAGAGCAATATGTGCATGATGATGATGATTTTAAAGATATCTTTCAGAATTGTAAAGAAGACAAAAGCTGGAATAAATTTATTGTAAATGATGGATTTTTTTGTACTAACAAGCTATGCATTCCAGCTAACTCCGTTCGTCTTTTGTTGTTACAGGAGGCGCATGGAGGACTCATGGGACATTTTGGTGTCAATAAGACGGAGGATGTTTTGACTGATCGCTTCTATTGGCCTAAGTTGAGGCACGATGTTGAGCGCTATGTGTCTCGCTACACTACATGCCATAAAGCTGAGTCACGTCTTAATCTACATGGTTTATATATGTCTCTTCCTGTTTCTAGCGTACATTGGGAAGATATTTCTTTGGATTTTGTTTTAGGACTGCCTAGAACAAAGTGGGGGAGGGATAGTCTCATGCTTTGGTGTCCAGATTTTCAGATTCTATGAGCAGTGAGTTCGAGATGAGCATGATGGGAGAGCTGACATTCTTCCTTGGTCTTCAAATCAAGCAACTGAAAGAAGGCACCTTCGTTCACCAGAGTAAGTATACAAAGGACCTTCTTCGCGCTTCAATATGGGAAGCGAGGCCAATGTCTACTCCCATTGCTACAACCACCGTGCTGGACCCTGATGAGGATGGAGAGTCCGTGGACCAGAAGGAGTACCGCAGTATGATTGGCTCCCTCCTCTATCTTACAGCGTCGAGGCCGGACATACAATTCGCCGTATGTCCGTGGCGCCGCTTCGAGCTTCCTCGTGCTTCTCATCGTCAAGTAGTACGTCGGATATTCAGTACCTTCAAGATACGCTTGACTTTGGACTCGTATTCTTCTTCTTACGCTCTTTCAATTCGAGCATTTTCGATGCCGATTTCACGGGTGTAGAGTGGATAGGAAGAGTACTTCGCACTTGTCATTTCTTGGGCACATCTCTTGTTTCTGGTCTTCTAGAAAATAGTCTTGGTTGCAATGATCCACACCGAGGCCGAGTATGTAGCTGCGCCGATGGTCGCCTCGTGTTCTCTGGATTTTATCCACGCGAGACTATGGGTTATCTTTGAGAAGTGTTCCTCTTTTCTCGTGACAACACTTCGCAATTAATATTGCCAAAACCCAAAGGCAACATTCCGTGACTAAACATATTGATATTCGATTTCATTTTCTTAGAGACCATGTTGAGAAAGGTGATGTTGTGCTTCACTTTGTAGAGTCCGAGCAACGACTTGCGTGATATTTTCACTAAAGCTCTTGATTCTTCTCGCTTTGTCGCTTATGGGAGAGTTAGGGGTTATTAGTCCTATTGGTCTGTTTTGAGGGGGAAGTTGTTCTTCTTGCATTCATTGTATCATAATGCATGTTTCAATTCATTTGTCTTGCATTGTATAATAGAATTAGTGGAGCTTTGATTATTATCCTTGTATGACTTGTTTTCATCTTCTATACCTTGTCATATCAAGTGATAGTCTGCTAGACTTCTTTTATGACTCTTCGTGTTTGGCTTAGCTTTTGCCTTGCTAGCTTTATATCTGTGAGCAAATTGAATCAAATCATGTCTTGTTGGATCTTGTGACTAGTTTTGCTCTAGTGACCCTCTTATGATTCTTGCCATGTCTTACAGGTTGAATTGAGTCTTGAACTTATTTTGAGATGAAAAATGAGTTTTTTTTACTTCTTAAGTCAAGCAAAAGAAAAAAAAGATTCTCTGTGCGAAAAAACTGATCTCACCAATCCTTTCTCATGAGACGGCTTGCCATTGCACTAGGCATGAACTCAGGGGGAGTTTTGGATGACCTAGACCACTCTTTTAAGCTTATCGCTTGAGATGGTCGCGGCAAGGCTTGAGATCTAGCACGGTAAAAAAAAGAGAAAGAAAAAAAAATGCCCAAAAAGGGCTAAGTGCTTGAGTTTTGCTTCAAAAGAATTCTCTTAATGCTCAAAATGCCTCAATTCTTGTTTTGAGTCTCTTTTTACTTATAGACATGGCTTGACTCATTTTTGGTTGCTGTTAGTGAAACTATGATATTGAGCAACTTTTCATGATTTTAATTCTGTTAATCTCTGAGAACTGCTATTTTGGTTGTAGCTTTGCAGTACATGTTTTGCCATGATTGAATATAGCGTCTACTCTTTATATGGCTTGGTATAATACTTGTACTGTCGTCTTGTATAATGGTCATGGCTCCTTTTTTACTAAAGTTCAAAAATAAAGTCATTCCATTCATGCTCTTTCTTTTTCCATGCATCTTGATGAATTCATTGTCAAAGGGGGAGAAAGATTGTGAAGAAAATGCTGTTTGGAGCTTTTGGTTTAATACTTAAGGTTTAATATAAAAGAACTTCATAAAATAAAAAAATTGAACCTTTTGAAAATTTGTGATCATAGTGAGTTAAGTCTCTTGGTTCTATTGCTGGTTCCTGATTTCATTTGCAATTGAAGAAGACTCACAATGATCAAAGGTCAAAATAGAACTTTTTGTCTTTCATATGGACCTAAGTGAGATTTTTGGCTACTTTCTGGAAATTGAATCCTTTGGTGCTTTCATTGCCTTATCTCACTTGCTTATACTATTCTGAAGCCAGCTTGGTCGGTTCCTAGGCTTTTTCTTGCTTATGGACCAAGTTGTGCCTTTATGCTAAAACGAAAGTTTTTACTTTTCATTTCGAAAAACCACATTTTCTTGAAAATTGTCAATGTGTTCATCAAGGGGGAGATTGTGGATATCGTGAGGATATGTGCACGATCTCAGGATGATGAGTCAATTGGCAATGGCGTTGTTGGTTTGCAAAATCTCGCGGTTTGGGTTTGCTCGGTCGCCAAACCACAAAGCGGTCCGACGGTTGTGTTGGGCGGTCGACCGCCGTGGAGGTCGACCGCCATGGTGGCGGTCCGACCGGTTTTTCAAAAGTGGTTTTGGAGCCGAGCCAAAAATAGGTTGTGTAGGCAAGTGAGGAGTCTCCGGATGTGGTCACATCATTTTTGGAGCTCCCAGTCAAAAGTTCTATTGAGTTGAAAATTCGAGAAGGTTTCGGATTTTCACGCTGGAAATTTGGCTAAGTCCTTTCGGCCGGTTCGACCGCCGTTATGCGATCGGTCGGACCGGCCCGATATCGGTCGGACCGGTGGAGTGTTGTCGGATCACGATGACTTGGAGGTACCCAAGTTTGCATTGAGTTGTATTGATTGTGTTTATTGTATGAACTTCAATGCTTTATTGTTGTATATTGCATTGCGGAGCTAACGTGGGTCAAGTTGTGAAGAACTTGTTCCCAGAAACGGTTTGTTTGTCTATTGTTTGTGTGTGGCT
Source organism: Hsuehochloa calcarea (assembly GCA_036346395.1). Taxonomy (NCBI): domain Eukaryota; kingdom Viridiplantae; phylum Streptophyta; class Magnoliopsida; order Poales; family Poaceae; genus Hsuehochloa; species Hsuehochloa calcarea. The sequence goes on from CM070594.1 coordinate 86,344,159, forward strand.
TGCGTGTCAACGACGTCAACGGTGAGTGGATCGACTACGCTTGCGAGCCGAGGTCCGTAACGATCATGGATACCGGGTGAGGTCGTGTGACTCAAGCATGGTGCAGAATGGGCAAGATGGATCGAACGGGTAGTTCGGTACAGCTGGTTGGATCAGGTGGTGCGGATATCAGTGCGAGTCTCTGGGAGGTTCCGATGGGATTCGGACAAGAGAGGCTTGGCGACGTGATGAGAACCACTGATCAATCTACACGTGGTGAAGCAGGCGATTGCTTCAGTAGTTATGTGTGTGTGGGCCCCATGTGTATTTGGGTCCCAAAAGTGAAACCCTAGGTCTCTAGTATAAATAGAAATGGGGGAGATGGAAAACCCCCTCAAGCATTCATTTGGCCCCTTCTTCCTTTTTCTAGGGTTTGGAGGAGAGGAGAGGAGAACTAGGGTTTGGAGGGATTGAGAGTGTGCTCCTAGTGTGAGCTCTTGTCCTCCTTTGTGGAGAGGCTTTGTAAGCATCTAGTGTGATCAAACAATCTTGTGATGCTTAATTGAAAGATCAATTGTCCCCTTTGTGTTCTTCTCTCTTTTGGATGATTTTGGTGCTTCCTTGATTCAAAGGTTTATGCTTGGTCCCTTGGCCTATTTTATCTTGCTTTGATGTGGGGGAATACTCCTAGAGTCATCTAGATCATCAACTCCCCACAAGCAAGTCTTGAATCAAGATTTTCATATTTCTAGGGTTTGTGCACTTCTTTTGTAAAACCTCGAGAGATCGTTTCATGAGTGGATCCAAGGATCGCCGCTAGAAATAGGTCTCTAATATCATTAGGGAGGTGTGCTCAAATTTGGTCAAGTTTCATTGGTTGAATCAAAAGTTGGATCAAATTTCATTTTGGAGTTGGACTTGATTTTCAAGATCTTTGGGTCGAACCGGTCTCGACCGCCCGTGTTTCGCATCGCTTAGATCGCCGGTCGAACCGATGTCCAACGGTCCGACCGCCGATTAGTAGCCGGTCCGATCACGATTGATCGTCGGTCGATCGCTCGTGGTAGCCTGGTCGGACCGCCAGATACCAGCCTGTAATGGTGATTTCTTTTCTCCATTTGTGTCGTGTGGTTGAGGGGTTTAGCAAATCCATCACAAGGCTTCCAATGTGCGCTTACTGATCTTCTTAGCTTTCATAGCTAAAGGAGTAAAGTTCGTGTTGTATTTGATTTAGGCGAGAAAGTTGAGAAAGCGCCTATTCACCCCCCCTAGTCGCCTTTACAGTCCTACACATTCGCATAATTCAACCACAAAGATGTGCCCTTTTCAGGTATTATATGGATTTATTCCTCGCGCTCCTATTGATTTATTACATTTACCATCTTCGAAAAAGGTAAACATTGATGCTACACAACGTGCTTAATTGATTCTGAAGATGCATGAGACAACTAAAGAAAATATAGAGCGAATGAACGCACAATATAAACTTGCAGGGAGTCAGGGTAGAAAAGAAATAACATTCGAACCTGGAGATCTTGTTTGGTTGCATTTGCGCAAAGATAGGTTTCCTGACTTGAGAAAAGTCAAAATTGATGCCTAGAGCAGATGATCCTTTTAAAGTGTTAGAAAAGATTAATTGTAATGCATATAAGCTTGATCTGCCTGCAGATTTTGGGGCTAGTCCCACATTTAACATTGCAGATTTCAAGTCATACTTGTGAGTAGAAGATGACCTTGAGTCGAGGACGACTCCAATTCAAGAAAGGGAGGATGATGAAGATATCCCTTCCATTGATACAACCATTCTTACTGCTTCTGATGTGCAAGGGCTAATTACTAGAGTATATGCTCGCCAACTAAGTTATCACGTGACTTCGTTTCTCAAAGTGCATCCATATTCTATGAACTTTATGATGATGCCTAAAGTACGTTATATTATTTTACTTAGGAATCAAGGATCGAGAGGCAAGCTAAATAGAGATGATGGCAGCACCAAGTATGGAGATGATCATATGAGGAATGGATATTCTATACTGAGGCTTAGCATAATCTAGCATGAAGACTATATCAAGTTGTTTAGGCCAACACTTAGCAGTATTTGAGTAAAAGAACTTAGTGCTACGCCACCTATGCTAATGAGCCACGGGCCTTGTAATTCGAGCTGGACACCTATGGTTTGGCACTATTTATGTAGTACTATTCACGTGTGAACAGTACCCATGGCCGCCGCCCCTCTCTTCATCCTTTACATAGTGGTCGCCACCCTTAGGGTTTGGCGGGTTTTGTTTATTGAAGTTTAGATTTGCTACTTTATACTTTGTCTTCTTGTTCGGCGAGAACAACAGTGACATCGTTTTCGAAACCCCACATATCAATACCAATTTTATTCATATTTGTAATACATCAGATTGTATTTTTATCTTGTTCTTGCATGCTTCTTCGGTGTATGCAGAAGTTGATCTTCGTGATCAGGTCATCCGAGTATTCGTGCACGGTTGATAACGATTTGTTGAGCAGTTCAGCGATTGTGTGATTTCGAGCCTTGCGAGTTTGTAGCCAGGATCGTGATAGTTGAGCGACTTCTACTGAATTTATCTTCTCATCGAAAGATCGGGCCAAATCAGGACCTCCGCGGTTCATCAGAAACTACTCCTCAAAATCCGCCTACGCTTTACATTTTCTGGGTCCACGGGGACAAACTTCAAAACCCTAATTTGGAAAGCCACGCCCCCAGTGCAGATTCTTTGCATGGCTGGCAATACAAAACAAGCTTTGCACCTCAAACAGACTGGAAGCACGAGGGTGGCCAAACCAACGCTTTTGCCCCCTTTGCAGACACACTCCGAAATCGGTCCTCCATCTCTTCGCCCAATGTCGTTTCTCCTTAAGAATCTGGAAGTATATGGCAGACTGGCTAGGAACAAAGAGTTTACAGCCATCCGTCTGTTCCCCTAGCACGAGCATCCTGGACTGGTGGTCCAATATAGCGGAGAGGAAAGGCTCCGCCACGAAGACCACGATCACGACCCTAATCCTAATTATTTAGGAGATCTAGAATAAACGAAATGCAAGAATTTTTAACAACAGAGCCACCGCACCGCAGGAACTGATAGCGAAGAATAAGAAGGGTCGAACTTGGTCCCTTGTGGGGGGCCAAGTGCGTGGAGCTTTTTAATCCCGTGTAATTAAGGTCTTTTTTAATTATGTACTATATATGCGGCTTCAATTCTACCCTTTCTCTATTAATATAACGGGTCTAGTCGTTATATTAATGTGTTGTCTAGTATGGTTGAAGGCCTTGGACCCTTGGCTGATGTGGGCCACTAGTTCTTGTTTGTTATGCGTCAATTATCCTGGCTGCTGTGCTTGGCGTAGAAGTCGGACAAGTTACATGTGCATGCTGCTCTCGTCTCTGGCTTTCCGTCCGGTTTCCCCGGCGTGTATGCGGAGAGGGTGGGCCGGCCGACTGGGCAGGAGGGAGGCAGTAGTCTGTGGCCAAAATTTGTTTTTTTCGGTAATTTTGGTTTTTATCGAAGACCGAAATTACGCCGAGTTCTGTGCATGTAGGCCACGCTTGTATGCACACCACATTACATATGGGCCCTTTGCCCTTTTTCCTTGTTGCTGAATGGTGCACATTTTGAAGTAGCACTAGCAACCCCTCAAAAAGAAAAAGAAAAAAAGTAACACTAGCAAACTGAACGCTCGCGTACACATGAGACATGGAACGTACGTACGTTCGTTCTTAATTCAGCTTCGTCCAAACATCAAGCTGGCGGAAAATCATCAATCTAAGCTTACAACACGTAAATTTCTAGGCGTCGACATTCGTGATGGGCCCTTCAAACCAGAACCGAGCATGGAACACCCACGCCCCGACGCTAAGCAGCAGCACGCCCCCGACGGCGACCGGCGTGTAGTTGAAGTTGTCCCTCGCGACCGGGTACGCCACCGGCAGCGAGAAGAGCACCGTGACGATGGCCACCCAGAGCACGGCGGCCCAGCCGACGACGATCCCACACCGCCCGAGGTGGAACGGCCCCGGAACGAACGATTTCCGGGCCGTCGTCACACGGAAGAAGATGGGCAGCGCGTAGGCGATGTACAGCCCTAGAGTCGCGGTCGACACCATTGCTTGGAACGCCACCTGGCTCCCCAGCGACTGTCAATGCAAGAAGCACGAAACGATCGATGCATGTTTAGAGAGATGTATATATGTAAGAGGAACAAGCTAGCTAGGCACGCCACATGCACGTACCGTAAGAGCCATCACGAAGGCCACGACCACAGAGAGCCACACGACGTTCAAGGGCACCTCGTGCTTGTTCACACGGTACCATACATGCGAGAGCGGCATCGCACCGTCTCGGGAGAAGGCGTACCCCATCCTGCAGTGCAGTAGCAGAGAAACGGTGGTACGTATAATTAGCTAATAGATTAGTGGAAAACAATACTGGAGTATGTGCGTTTTAATTGATAAATTGTTTAGACCTTGAATTGCTGGTGACGCACGCGAAACCGCAGACGAAGATGGCGACCGCGACGGCTCCCAGGCAGACGAGCCCTCCAACCCCGCTGCCGTACCGCTGATGGAAGGTGGTGTACAGAGCTTGAGCAATGGCGTATCCGCCGGCGTCGTTGCCGGGGTTCAGGAGGTACGGTATGTCCGTCACTACTGATGTCAGGGCCACTAGGTAAATCCACCCGAACATGGTCGAAAGAGCAACGGAGGTGAGGATCCCAATTGGGCCACTCCAGTCTGCTTTCTTTGTTTCTTCGGTCTGCATATACAAGGACGACGTCAGAAAAAAAAAATACCATCAGCGTGTATTTGGGTTGTATTGTGTAATTTGAATCCGCCATGTGCAAATGAAAATTACCAACACAAAAATGTGGGAACATGAGCACCAGATTAACTCACCATGTGAGCGGACGTATCGTAGCCCATCAGAGAGTACTGGCTCGTCAACAACCCCACAGCTAGAATGTAAGCCTTGTTGTGGATCCCCATACCATTGTCTGTGTTGAATTCGGTAAAGATGAACTTAAAGCTCGCCCTTTCCTTGGCAACAGCCGGAATCAAGATTATCAGCACAAAGACACCTACCATTTGTTCAGACAGGACGAGTTTAAGAACAATCAAGTGATGAACGTACCTACACCTGAAAAAGTATGGACTACGGAGGGAGTATGGATCGATCACGACTATAATTAATTTGCAGATGTTCCCAGAACAAATGATCATCAAACCACACCTGCAGCATTCCAGAAAGCCCCAAGTTGGCCAAACCAGGACAGCCACTGGATAGGGAGGCTGTTGATTAGCCCATGCAGAATCAGGATGAAACCGTAGATGGCCAAGACGACGTACTTGGAGGCCATGTAGCCGCCGCCATTAGCTCCTCCCGTACCAAGCAAGATGATCACTTGGATAAGCTGCGCCAACGAGAAGTCTACGCTCGTGGTAGTAGCCCACTAGGACAGTTCAAACAAGAGACTGGACTGTCAGAAATGTGTCAAGCAATTTACTAAAACAAAATTCAAGCATTAGCTCATTGATGCTTCATGATCCATTAGGCTGCACACAGTACAATCTCATTGTCCTACAATATTGTCACGGACGATCTGAGTTCGGAACATGTCATTATTTCACGGAACAAGCCCTTAGGGGTGTTTGGTTGGTGCCACGTTTTGCCACACTTGAGTTAATCCTATTTGATCTTTTGTAGCAACTGTTTGATTCACCGCCACCATATTGTGGCATACCACAGTTTCCTAGCATCCTATCCCACTTGTGATAAACATGTTGCTTTACTAAAATGTTGAAATTGTAATCTGAATTCTCTAATATGAAGAGTACGAATCAGTTTTTACATTAGCGGATACGTATCCGACTTGAACTCTACGTCCTTTATCCCCTATATATACATCTTGTAAGCCGTACGAGGAGATGAACCGCTTCATTGTAATCCTGTGTGATTTGTAAACACTTCACAAATAGTGATCATCGTCGGTTGACGCCTGTGGGTTTTTTCCCGCAAGGGTTTTTTACGTAAAAATTTGTGTCTCGTTTTTGTTTTATTTTTCTAACAAGTGGTATCAGAGTGCAAGAGATTTTAGAGTTCAGAAAGATATAAAAAAAAATAGCAGATCGGTTTCGCCGTCGCCGTCACGCGCAGCGGTGCGTCTCTGTCTACCGTGCGCATTGCTCCTCAGGCGTGCGACAGTCGATCGCGACTACGCGCGGAGGAAAAAAAAACAAGCATTGCCAGTGGATTGATCTGCGGCGGCCGATCTGGTCTTCCGTGCACATTGCCCCGGGTGAAGCGCTCCTCGCGCGTTTTTTTTTCTTTTCTCTTCGGCACGTCCTTCCGTCCTCAAACCAGCGCAGCATCGATTCGGTCGCAACAGCCGCTCGGCTCGGTCATCGTCCGTCATCCGAAACCGACACAATCCAAGAAAGCAGAGAAGAAATCAAGACCAAAAAAAAGAAAACTTCTGAGCAGCACGCAACACAAGTTCCAAGGAAAGTATTTTTTATTGAATCACCGAATACCTCCTTGCTTCTTCCATTAACAACCTTTATTTAATCACAAAAAAGGCTCTCGTGAGTACATTTGGAGAGAGAGATATATATATATATATTATTCATTCCATCCCAGAAAAGGTTCTCACCAATTGTAGATCTAATTTTTGGGTGATCTTTGCTAATTCCACACGAGAAGTACCAGCAGATTTGAAGATTTTTTTTCATGTGCACATAAGGTGTACCAAGTTAGTCGTGATTTTTTGCTAGCTTTACACAGATCAATATCAGCAAATTTCAGGTTTTATTCCTCATGACGACTTTGAAGTATGATCTTCCACTCATAGGTCGTGACACAAGATTTTCGCTGTAGCAAATCAAGATAAGGGATGTGTTGGCACAGATGGATTTGGATGATGTTTTGAAAGGTTTTGAAAAACAACATATCGAATGGACCCCAGAGGAGAAGCGCAAAGACCGTAAGGCTTTATCTCAAATTCACCTACATCTATCAAATGATATTTTACATAATGCTTTGAAGTAGAAGACATCTGCTGCATTATGGTTGAAGTTGGAACAAATCTGCATGACAAAGGATCACACCAGTAAGATGCATCTTAAGTAGAAATTATACTCCTACAAATTACGAGAAGGAGGATCCATGCTTGATCATCTTTCAGTGTTTAAGGAGATCGTTACCGACTTAGAGTCGATGGAGGTAAAATATGATGATGAGGATTTGGGTCTTATTCTTTTGTGTTCACTGCCTTCTTCTTTTTCAAATTTTAGAGATACCATATTATACAGTAGAGATATTCTCCCTCTTAATGAAGTTTATGAAGCTTTGCATGCAAAGGAGAAGATGAAACATATAGTACCTTCTGAAAATTCAAGCTCGCAAGGAGAAGACTTGTTTATTCGTGGCAGGCAAAAGGAGAAGAACTCAAACAATGGATCTCGAGGTAAAAGTACGAACGGCTATAAGAGCCGGTCGAAATCAAGATGCAAGTACAAGTCGTGCAAATATTACAAGAAAAGTGGGTACGGTATCTCTGAATGCTGGAAGCTACAAAATAAAGAAAAGAGAGCTGGCTACTATAAGCCAAAAGGTAAAGCCTCCCTTATTGCTGATGATAGTCCTAATAGAGAAATTCTTGTTGTCTTTGCTAGATGTGTTAAGACCAATGATGAAAGGATTTTTTATTCTGCCTGCACCTTTCATATGTGTCCTAATAGGGATTGGTTTGCCACCTATGAATCTATTGAATGTGGTACTGTGTTGATGGGTGATAACTCATCTTGTAAGATTGCAGGAATTGGTTCTGTTCAGATCAAGATGTTTGATGGTATTGTTAGAACTTTGACAGATGTGAACCACATTCTAGATTTGAAAAGGAACCTCATCTCTTTGAGTACTCTTGATACTAAAGGGTACAAGTATTCTAGTGAAGGTGGAGTTTTAAAGGTATCAAAAGGCTCTCTTGTTGTGATGAAAGATGATATTAAATCAGCTAATCTGTACCTTCTTCGAGGTACTACACTATCAGGTAATGTTGCTGTAATTTTAAGTTCATTATATGATTCTGATGCTACTAATCTTTGGCATATGCGTCTTGGGCATATGAGTGAACTTGGTTTGGCAGAATTGAGCAAGAGATGACTTCTTGATGGACATAGCATCAATTTTGTGAGCATTGTGTTTTTGGCAAACACAAGAAGGTATTTTGGATTATGTGTATTCTGATTTATGAGGACCATCTCACAATATATCGCTAGGTGGTGCTAATTATATGTGGACAATTATTGATGATTACTCTAGAAGAGTATGGTCTTATTTCTTGAAGTAAAAATCAGAAGCATTTTCAGCATTTAAAGAGTGGAAGACTATGGTTGAAAGACAAACTAAAAAGAAGGTAAAGAAACTTCGCACTGATAATGGGATGGAATTTTGTTCTGGTGAATTTGAATCATATTGCAAGACTGAAGGCATTGTTAGGCACTACACCGTTCCTAGTACTCAACAAAACGGTGTAGTTGAGCGTATGAACAGGACCATCATTTCCAAAGCACGTTGCATGTTGTCTAATGCAGGTTTGCACATGCGTTTTTGGGCTGAAGCCGCTTCCACTGCTTGATATCTTATTAATCGGTCACCTTCTATTGCAATTGAAAAGAAGACTCCAATTGAGGTATGGTCTGGTTCCCCAACAAATTATTCAGAGTTGAAAGTTTTTGGTTGTATTGCTTATGCTCATGTTGATAATGGAAAATTAGAGCCTAGAGCTATTAAGTGCATCTTTCTTGGTTATAAACCTGGTGTTAAAGGATATAAGTTGTGGAATCCTGAAACACGTAAGGTTGTGATTAGCAGAAACGTTGTCTTTAATGAATCTGCTATGCTTCATGATAAACTACTTGCTAATGTTCCTGTTGAGAGAAAGCAGAATTCAAGTGTTCGGGTGGATCATCTTATTGGTTCAGATAACACATCAGACAAAGAAAATATTATTGTTCATAATGCACCTATTGTTGAGAATCCTTCTATTTGTGAGCAGTCACCACAACGGTCCCTTGCAGTTGACAGACCTAGGAGGGAGATTAATCCACCCAAGAGATTAATTGAAGAAGCTAATATTATTGCTTATGCTTTGAGTGTGGCAGAAGAAATTAAAGGTAATGCAGAACCTTCATCATACTCTAAGGCTATTGATTCTACTGATTGTAATAAGTGGATAACTACTATGCATGATGAGATGGAGTCACTTGAAAAGAATGACACTTGGGAACTAGTGAAATTGCCAAAGGAGAAAAAGCCTGTTCATTGCAAGTGGATTTTCAAAAGAAAGGAATGTATTTCTCCTACTGAACCAGCGAGGTATAAAGCAAGGTTTGTTGCTAAAGGTTATAGTCAGATTCCAGGTATTGATTTTAATGATGTATTTTCTCCAGTTGTGAAGCATGGTTCTATTCACACTTTACTCAGTATTGTTGCTATGCATGATTATGAACTTGAGCAATTAGATGTTAAAACTGCATTCTTACATGGGGAGTTATAAGAAGATATTTATATGGACCAACATGAGCGTTTTGTTATTCCTGAAAAAGAACACCTTGTTTGTAGATTAAAGAAATCTCTTTATGGTTTGAAGCAATCTCCTAGGCAATGGTACAAGAGATTTGACTCATTTATGCTCTCTCATAATTTTAAGCGATCTGATTATGATAGATGTGTTTATTTAAAGACTGTCAATAGTTCAGCTATTTATTTGCTTCTCTATGTTGATGATATGTTGATTGCTGCAAAAGATAAGTTAGAAATAGCAAAACTAAAAGCACAGTTGAGTAATGAATTTAAGATGAAAGACTTAGGTGCAGCAAAAAAAATTCTTGACATGGAGATTATTAGAGAGAGAAAATCTGGCAAGTTATACCTTAGTCAGCAAGGTTATATTGAGAAGGTCCTTCATCATTTTAATATGCATAATGCAAAACCAGTTAGTACTCCATTAGCTTCACATTTCAGATTATCTTCAGCTTTATGTCCTAAGTCAGATTATGATATTGAGTATATGTCTAGAGTTCCATATTCTAGTACAGTTGGTTCTCCTATGTATGCCATGGTTTGTTCTCGTCCTGATTTATCTCATGCATTGAGTGTGGTTAGTAGATACATGGCTAATCCGAGCATTTGAAGGCAGTCCAATGGATTTTCAGATATCTGCGTGGTACTTCTAATACTCGTTTGCAGGTTGGAAATTCTAGAGATGAACTTGTTGGTTATGTTGATTCTGATTATGCTGGCGATTTGGACAAGAGGAGATCTCTCACAGGTTATGTTTTCACCATTGGTGGTTGTGCTGTTAGCTGGAAGGCAAGTTTGCAAGCTACTGTTGCCTTATCTACCACTGAAGCACAATATATATCTATTTCTGAAGCTTGTAGAGAAGCCATTTGGTTGAGAGGTTTGTACCCTGAGCTTTGTGGAGATAATTCTTGCACTACCATATTTTGTGATAGTCAGAGTGCTATATATCTTACAAAGGATCAGATGTTCCATGAAAGAACAAAGCACATTGATGTGAGATATCACTTTATTCGAGGTGTTATTGCTCAAGGTGATGTGAAAGTGTACAAGATAAGTACTCATGATAATCCAGCTGATATGATGACAAAGCCAATTCCAATTATTTGCTCAAACTTAGTTGGTGTTACAGTTTAGTCCTAGAGACTAATTGGCGCACAGTGATTCTTTTTATCTTATTGTGGATATATTCTGGTGATTGAAGATTCTTCATTATGCTACAAGAGGAAATTTATCTCAAGGTGGCGATTGTTGAAATTGTAATCCGAATTCTCTAATATGAAGAGTCTGAATCAGTTTCTAGATTAGCAGATACGTATCCGACTTGGACTCTACGTCCTTTATCCTCTATATATACCTCTTGTAAGCCGTACGAGGAGATAAGCCGCTTCATTGTAATCCCGTGAGATTTGTAAACACTCCACAAATAGTGATCATCGCCGGTTAGCGCCTGTGATTTTTTCCCGCAAGGGTTTTCCACGTAAAAATTCGTATCTCGCTTTTGCCCTATTTTTATAACACAAAATTTATCCAACTTGTAGCCACTAAATTGGGCGCCACAGAAAGGGTGGCTTGCCACTCCTTAGGAAGAAAATTGTGGCAAGCGGTGGCATCCATCTCTAAGAGCCTCTATTTTTTAGTTTGTTTTCCTGTTTTTTATATTAAAAGTCTTATTTATGCATTTGGGAGCATTTTTCGAAATTAAACAAAGCCTTTCTCAATTAAAACCAGTAACAAATGAATTTTCTAACAAATATAAAAGCTGATAAAATTATGGAAATATTTCTCCTAAGTCTTATATCATCCCAGTAGTCCCTCAAAAAAATTCATGATTTTTGGAACCCTTTGGCTATATTTGCATGTTGGGAAAAGTTTTCATATTTGAATTGAAATTCAAATCACCTCTCTCCCACCCTCACTTGTGGGCCGAATCCAGCTTCGGTCCAAGTCCCTTGGCATGTGCTGGATGCCGTCCATCCCAGCAGCGACCCAACTCGCCCCCGCCTCTCTCCCTACCTCCATCTCCCTCTCTCTCTCTCTCTCTGGCACGCGAGGTCCTCTGGCAGGGATCGTCACCCACCTTGTGGCGCACCACTAGAACACCATGGTGAGCGCACACGCCCGGTTTTCGACCGCGCTACACACCATTTCGCCTCACTTGGCAAGTCATCGCCTCCACCTCGCCCCGTCCCGTCGCTGTAGGCGCATCAAGTCGCCTTCTTTTGTCCCAATCGGGCGGAAAGGGAGAATGCGCCCTCGAAATCTCGTCGCGGCCGCCATTTTCTCATTGATTTCTCCCATGTTATCTTGCCTTTTCTCCCCCGTATAAAGCTTTCCAACCGCGTCACCTCCCTCCTTAGCTCTCCCTCATTCCATTTTTTTTGAGAACCGGAACTTCTCGCTCTGTGGTTCAATCAGTGGGAACGTAAGGTGTCGCCTTGGGCACCGGTGAGCACGCAGTGGGCCAACCACATCCGCGCTGGTGAGCTCTTTCTCCCTCGACATCCGCAAGCAAGATCGCCTCTAGCCTCCTTAATGCTTTCCCATCGGTTGTTGTTGCAGTTGGGGCCACAGGGAAGCGGGAACACATCGTCTTCCTCAAGTCCGGCGGGCTCGCTCATCACCGTCACTGTGTTCCCATTGCAGTGGTGAGTTTCTTGTGTTGTCCTTGCGCAGCATCATGCCTTTTCATATCGCGATCCAAACCCCTCAAGCTATTGCATATTTGTTGCACTAGGTCCTCGGATCTGAGATGTCGTCTTTGTTTTCGACCGTCACTTCCATTCTTGTCGATTCCCGTAGTCCGGTGAGCCTCTGTTCAATTCCTTCTGTTTGAACCAACCTTAGCATGCATGTAAGTTGATGCATAGCTCCTTGTAGCTTTTGTACTCGCCGTGTTCGCTGCCACCGTGAATCATCCTCCACCGTAGCAGCTCACCGCTGTCAAGCTGTCCCGGTGCCACTCCGTCGTCGTAGTTCATCTTGGTGAGCTCCTGTTGCCTCAATGAGTCCTTTGGCCACCTTGTCGAGGCCAGGCATGGCCTCTAGCGTCGTCGCCTTTGGTCCCATGTTCGTGCCACTACTTGTCTCCATCATCACTGGTGCACTCCGGTATCCTCTCGCCTCGTCGCCACCACCCAGAGCATCACCGTCGATTCCTCTTTCTTTTCTATCGCTTGTTGCTGCTAATCTCGCGCCGCTCACCACGGCGATGCGGTCAAGACCGCCTAGCGTATGCTCTCTGCTTTGAGTCGATAAAACCGGCTGTCAGGGCGCCAAATACAGTTTAAATTTTTTATTGAAGGGTTAATTATTTAATTAAGTGCTAATGTACCACTGGTAGGTGAGACCCGCTTGATGTTTTTGAAATTAAAATGTGATTTAAAATATATAAGAATGTCATGCAGATCCACGTGTAATAAAATGATCTTCGGAATTTTATTAAAATGGGAAAAAATAACATGTGAGACCCGCTGGTCAGCACATCCAACCCCCTTTTCTTTTTTTTCTGCATTTTCTTCACCGAACATACTTCAAATGCTAATAACTTTTGCATATGAACTCTAAATTAAGTGAAACTTGTTTCTAAATTTTTATAAAATCATGAACTTTAATAATATGTAAAAAAAATTGAATTTTATCTCCTTTCGAATTTATTTTTCTCTTATTTGTGTTAATTGACTTTTAACGAATAGATACGACGTTTCGGAAGTTCCTGAAGTTGATCTAGAGCAAGACCAAGGGTTCAACGAGCAAGGAATGCAACCCCTTTAACCATATTTGATCTCATATTTTCACTATTATGTATATTGTATTGCAAAACTATATGCATGTGTGTATTTTTGGTAAAAGTGCTCACCAATTGTTGCATGGAACCTGCCTTGATAAACTTGATATCCTCAATGTTGACACCATAGGAATATTATGCACTGTTGGTATGGATATTTGTGGAATATTAGTTGTGGTTCGAGTAGATGATGCTTAGCCATGCAGATAAAATCGATACTAAAATTTATAGGTGGGCACAACTTCATAAATTGATAAAAATTAGAAACACTTATACATATGTCTAGAGGAGGTACCTCTGCTATTTTTGTTATCAAATGAAAACTAAAAACTTGTTTTAGACTTGGGCGGGTGTATGTTGAGACCAGTGCAGGTGCACGAGTCCTTGGTTGTGGCTGTCTCACCCAAGTCGTTAATGACCGAGTCTATGGTATAGTTATGTGACGTCCCGTTTTTGAACGGCAAATAGTACCTCCGTTTTGTTTTCAGTTTTCGCCTGTTTGCCGTTTTGTCGCTTAAATTCAAAAACTCCAAGCTTCCCCTAAGCTCGGGTTTGTGTTTCAAACCTACTTTCAATTTCCAAATTCAAAATTCGATTTGAATTCACCTGTTTCGAATTTTGGAACCCCTCTCAAAATCTTACCTCCTTTTATTTCGTTGGGCCAACTCATTTCCCCTTTCTTTCTCCCCCTCCCGCGCCAAATTTCTCCCCCTCCCGAGCCAAATTTCTCCCGGCCCGGCCTGCCTTTCCCACTATCTTTCCTTCCCCGCCTGGGCCACTTCTTCTCATCCCCGGCCGGCCCACCTCCTCCCGCAACCGCGGCCTGGCCTGCTCCTTTTCCCTTCGGCCCGCGTCGCTCGCCCCTTCCCCTCTTTACCTCCGCCCGGCCCAGCCACTTTCCTTCTCCCCCACCCCGCGGCCCGACTCGCCTCCTCCCCCACTTGCTTCATCTCCCCTCAGCCGCATCGCCTTCTCTTCTCCTCCCCCACCTAGGTTGCGCTGCCTCCGCCGGCCTCTTCCTTGTCGCATCCTCCCACCACTCAGCCTTCTTCCGCCGGCCCGGTTTCTTCTTTCCCCGGCTTCTCGCCCAAAGATCGCCTTTCTCCTCCCTCGCCCCACACCGATCGCCCGCCACCCTCCCGACACACACACACTCCACCTCCACCCCGCCGCCCATCCTCGCGCCCACCCCACCAAAGACGTCGCCCCACCGCTTCCACTGCGCTACCATACCGCTGCCCTCTGCCCTGTGGCACGACTCCACCCGGTCCGAGCCGCTCATCGCCCCGGGTCAGCGCTTGCGTCTCTTCCGCCAGACCCCCATACCACCGCCCACGCCATCGCCCATGCCGCCACCTCCTCCCGACGTCAGCCCCTTCCCCAGCTCCATCCCACCATCAGCTATAAGAGGCCTCGGCACCCCGTTCCATCTCCTCCCTGCCTCGCTCTCTCCCCCTCCCTGGTAAGTTCTTCTGAGAGTTCCTTCCGATTCGGCTTCTTCATCTCCTCTGGCCGAAGACCCTTACGCCATCGTTCTCCTCCCCGCGCCGCCCTCAGGCCAGTCACTGGCGCTTGGAGCGCCATGGCGACACCCTGCTTCCTAATCACGACCGTAGCTCCTGGCTATTCGTCCGCCGCCGTGCTCCTTCTGCGCGCCAGCTTCCCTCACCGGCCATCTCCGGTGCTCCTCCGCCTCCACCAACCCTCGGTGAGCATCCCCTCCTCTTCCTGCTGCTCCTGACGTCCTCCCCGCTGCCCTACTCCCCTCTCTGCCGACTGCCCTCTCTATGGCCGATCCCCCTCCCAATGGAGTGCCAGTAGTTGGCTAGCAGTATAGGTAATTGAATTGCTGATAATTACCTGTTAATTATTGCCAATTTTGCTGCCAATTGATACTACCGAATCCTTGTTCAAACCATATATTGTTTCAGCTGGATTGATGTCTGTGTTGCTTCTCCAGTACGGTAGATTACTTAGCATTGTTCATCGGTATCAGTGTTTGGATTGCAGTGATTGGTGTAATCTGACAATTGAAAGAAACTAATGTGTTTGAACTGGAAAAATTTGTGTATAATCCGGCAAATAGATCATCTGTGAAGTGTTCTGGCATTTGACATTCTGTGTTGAGTGTTAGCTTTTGAAACCTCTATATAATATTGCCTTTGAATCCCTAATGTAATCTGGCATTTGAAGTCTGTATTATCTGTCATTTGGGTTGTTGGCTGTAGTTTATTGCTTCTCCAATCCATTGTTAGCAGCAACCTTCTGTGGCAGTGATTGAATAGCTGGCATTTGAAGTTCTGTTTAGCGACTGACATATGAAAATCAATTTTGATCTAACAATTGAATGTTGTGCAGAGTAATCTGTCATTTGAAAATTTGTTTTAGTCTTGCAACCGAACCCCTGTTAGTAATACGGCAAATTGAAACTACCTGGCAGAAGGATGTTGTTAGCAGTGAATTGAATTATTGATTGTGATCCTAATTTTTAAGAGATAGATACGATCTTTAGTTAGCAGTAGCAGTGATATTTGATTGTTTTACTGACCAATTGATAGTTGTTGGTTTAGTGCTTCATCAGTGAATCAATGATTGTTAATTGTGGCAAGTTTAATAAAATTTAATTTGCAAAGTTCCTTCGACCTTAACCTTTCTTTGCCTTTTCCCTCCCGACAGAATTTTCCCGCCATCTCCCCCTTCACTCAACTGGTCGTTTGACTCTGTCAAACATCCCAGCGTCGCCCAACCCCTTCTCTCAAGCTCGTCCTCGGCAATCTTTTTGAGGCTCTTGTGTTTTATTGGTCTTTTGAGTTCTTTGGATTTATTTGATTTTTCGATCGTTGTTGCGTAATTAGAATCGAAGTCCAGAAGAAACGACGACTCAAGCAGGATCAAGATCCAAGCAAAGACGCCAACCAAGATTTCGAACCCCTGTTCAAGCAGGCTTTGAGTAAGATCAAGGCCGCGGTAAAATAGCCCAGGCGAGTCAACACTTTGATCATGTTGAACCTACATTTTATGCAACTTATGTTCTTTTAAAATATCAAATTGCATGCTTTAATTTCCTATGCAAATGTATGTCAAACACCCTAGGGTAGTTAAATGCCTATTTGATGGTTAATTAATTACTATACCATATCATCGATAATTGAACTCCCAAAATACTTATCACCCTAGTAAATATATGGTAACCTACTAGTTATAGGTCGTACTTAAACGCCATGCTAGTCTTGTTTAAGTACCGGGTATTACTACCACAAATCATCATTCTTTAATCATAACAATTATTTTGGGCAATCATTGGGAAGAATGACTGAATTGGTTGTGGTAATTTGTTTTCTACTCCTCAAAACCCTAAAAACTTGCTAATACCCTATCTGGGTGGATGGTATGATTGGAAGGTATATGGTTGGGTACTAATGTAGCCCATGACATGTTGTGGTTGGTACGTGGAATGAACCGCCTAGATAACTTTAAGGACTTAATCCTTTGATGACCTCCCAATGTAAAACGGTACAACCACAAGTCTATAATGGTGTCGATCTGGCTAAATAATTTGTATCCGACAGTACGAGTTGCGCCAGTAGATGAACTCGAGACACCGTAAGCCTTGCGGCGAAGGGTCGGGTGCGCGACAAATGTCGTTTGAAGGTGCAAGGGGGGTCTGGGTAAGTGGTTGTCGGGTCCCACAGGAGCGAAACCCTAATCAGGCGAAACTTCAGCGAGTGTAACAAATACTGAATGATGCATTGTAAAGGCCTTGTAATAATCTCCCCTTGATTCACATGTCTAAGGAAACGTGTGTTCATATCAAGATGATTATTTCTTGTGGGTAAAGATGTACAATCTCTGCAGAGAATAAAACTATTCGAACAGCCGTGCCCACCGTCACAGGCGGGCATGCGGAGCTTACAAGAGTTAGTTCTATTTCAAAAACTTTTGTGGATGGGTTGAAAAATGTGCGGGGCTCACCTAGCCCTTGAATTGGATTTTCCCTGGGTATTCTTACCCAGTGTTGACATTAGGTGGGCGTGACTACCATCAAAATAAGCATGAAGGTGGAGGTAGCCTCCGCTGTTATTAATTATTGCACAACTAATCTCTTTAAAAATGCAATTTGGTTAAAATGCTAAGTGATAGGATTTTCTAATATCTGTATTTATAAATGTTGCTTTACGCAAATAAAAGAACCCGAGACATTCTTGTTAAACCTTGCATATATATTATTGCATCTATTGTGTTGGCTCGCGAGCACGGTAGTTGTGCTCATACTCGCTCTTTTCCCCAAAGCCTCAGAAACAGGAACCCTGGAGTTTTCGACTACTACAAGGATCCAGAAGTCTGAAGACCCAGGAATTCATTGAAGCGTAGTTTAGTCCTTAGCTGTTCTAGTCTCACCCCAGTCTAGCTGATTCTGTCGGTTCTTGTGTGCCTCCTATATTGTCCGAGGTTTTTGGATAATATCGGGAGTACACGGGTTCCCCTGTCACCTGCATGTGGAGAGATGTGCCCTCAATTCTTTGCTTCCGTTGTTGCTTTCGCTATCTTTTGTAATGTATTCATTTGGCCTGTTCGGCCTTTATTGTAAATATTGACCCGAAACGGTCTATGTAAACTCTGATGTGAAAATTAATGAATGAAATGATTCTACGCCATATATGATTTGATTCAGCAATGTGCCTGTGAAGTGCTATCTATTGATCCAGAGAATAGTACAGTGCTTTCACAGAGGAATCCGGATTGCGAAATACGGGTCCAACAAGTTAGACCCAAGATAAGGGGCCTCAGCGGTCCAGCCGCCTCCACGTAAGGGGCCGGCGGCCGAAGGCCACGCCGGCTGGGGAGGGGGCGATAGGGGCCACGGGGGGAGGGAGGCCACGGGGCCACGGGGGAAGGCGGGGGAGGCGAGTGAGGCCACGGGGCCACGGGGGAAGGCGGGGGAGGCGAGGGAGGCAACGGGGGAGGGGGCGAGGCGAGGGGCAGCGAGGGGGCGAGGGAGGTGAGGGGCCGAGGGGCCGAGGGCGAGTGGGAGACGGGGGGCGAGTGGGGCCGGGGGGCCGTGCGAGTGGGAAAAGAGAGAGAGAGAAACTGGGGAGCAGGGAATCCGGTCGGACGCACAAAAAGAGAGAGAGAGAGAGAGAAATAAACCAGGGGAGAGAGGGGGCCAGACAGAGGGAATCCAAAATATGCTTTGCTTTCTTTCAAATTAGTTAAGCTTTCAAACGGGCAAGCACAGTTCATTGTTTTGCAACGTTCGGAAGCTAACGTTTAGAAACTCAATGTTCGGCAACTCACCGAGCCTATAAAATCACCAAGCATTCGCCGTGCTCAGTGCTAACCGTGGATACGAAAATAAACTCACTGACCTCATTTCTTCACCATACAAAAATCAACTTTCATTTATTCATCATCCATCCACTCTCCTCATTTCTTCAACATTCATCTACTCTCCCCCATTTATTCACCATCTATCCATCCGTTATGCTACCAATGAGTCGGAGCACCAAGGAGCTCCCGAGCAGTATGCTACCAAGGAGTCGGAGCACAAAAAGGACAGCAAGACGACTTAGTGTAAGCTCTCGCCGCCGCTCCCCAAGTCCTCCTCCGGCTCCGACTCCTATTGATGCTCGCCAGTTCTCGCCAAGCATGGGAGACTACGGCATGGATGACCGTCATATGGACGGTACGGAGGGCTACGAGGAGTACCAGGGCGGTCCGGAGCCAATGGGGCCTCCAGAGTTCTCTCCCGTGTCCACGGACGGCAACATTGGCGGGTCTGGACGAAGGGCGAATTGCTAGAAGCACATGACGTGGAGCCAGGAAATAAAAGACGGCCAAACGGTAGATATCGTAACCTGTAATTATTGCCAAGCTGAATTATCTGCTCGTGCAGCTGCAGGGACAGGGTACTTGAACCGACACTACAAAGCATGCTTACACAAGATCAGAGCGCAGAGCCGAGGGGGAGGAGTACAAACGCAGCTAAACTTCGAGGCAGATGGCTCTGTAAGTACTTGGGTATACAACCCGCTTTCTGCTCGTGGGGAAATTGCTAGATATATTGTTGCAGAAGATCAACCGATTAGGATGGGTGAAAGTCGCGCGTTCGAAAAAATGATCCAACGCGTCTTTTGCCCACAATACCAACATGTTAGTAGGAGAACCACTACATCTGATATTTTACGGATGTATCGTAAGGAACTAGCAGAGCTAAAAGAACTATTCCTACAAGTTCAGTTCTCTTTTGCTATAACTTCAGATATTTGGACATCATCACACCAGAGAAGTGCCTACCTTAGTGTTGTAGCCCATTATTTAGACGATAATTACAAGCTAAACAAGATAGTCATAGGGTTTAAGGTAATTAACGAATAACACACGGGAGAGGTCATTGCTGAGCGTATACTATACGTACTTGATGATTTTAAGATAGATAATAAGATTCCTTCTATAACTCTTGATAACGCATCAGCCAACACGACTGCTATGAACATCCTCACCCCAAGATTGCAGACGTATATTGGTGGTTATGTTCTCCACCAAAGATGTGTATACCATATCTTGAACCTTGTTGTTCAAGATGGTATGCAAGCGATTGGCAGATTTTTGAACAATACACGCGACGTCTTTCGCTACCTCACAAATTCCCCACAAGTGGCAGCCAGGTTCGCGGAGTACTGCGCGGCCAATGGAAAGGAGCTAAGAAAATTCGGTCTTGACATGAAGGTGAGGTGGAACTTGACCTATATCATGTTAAAGAAGTTACAACGGTATGAACATGTCATATCCGTTTTTGTCAATGCTAACTCTCAAGACAATGAACTAGTAATTACTAATTCAGATTGGCAGATTGATAGTCGTTTTCGAGAGTTTTTACAACCTTTTTATAAAGCAACAAAGATGTTATCTGGTATTTATTACCCCATCTCTCCCTTAGTTATAGAATATATTTGGTTAATTGCAAATAAGATTGACAAATCTAGGAAGGATCCACATTTAGTTCATGCTGTCGCACAAATGGAGGAAAAATTTATTAAATATTTTGGTTATATTTCACACGTGTATTGCTTTGCTATCATTTTCGATCCTACGAAAAAGTTTCCAGGTTTGCAAATCGGTATGGAGGGAATATGTGAATGCCTCGGTCTTGATTACTCGAAAGCTTTCGTACATGTCAAAGAGGAGCTTTTTCGTGTTTTCCGCATGTATTATGACAAATTCAGCAGCAGTGCGAGTTGGAGGCCCCACAGCAAACGCAACAAGGAAAGAAAAACTTGACATCCGACTTGTGGAAGAAGGTAAAGGTTGGAGGCCCCAGTTCTTCGTCCTCTCAGTCTCAGGCAGCTCCCGTGTGGAATTCTGTCTCAGAGCTAAACCACTACCTGGAGCATGATTTTGCAAACATCGATCCTGAAAGATAGACTTGCTCGAGTGGTGGAAGAACAACAAGCGAATATTTCCTGTGCTGTCACATTTTGCACGGGATGTTTTGCTGGTGCCGGTGTCCATTGTCTCTTCAGAAGCAACGTTCAGTATGGTAGGGAGAATAATTGAAGAAAGCAGATCATCCCTCACGCCTAAGATGGTGGAGGCAATCACATGCGCAAAGGACTGTGAATTGGCTAAAGAGCAGCAACAACATCAACTGGAGGATCTTGACCTCGAACGCATGAATAATCTCGACATTGATGAGTAGTTAGTATGTACGCATGTTGTTACTGTACTATTTTGCTTACTCGGGGAACCCCACTCTAGGGCGTAAGGTTTTTAACGATGCAGTAACATTGTATTTGTAAAATATTAATAAAAATTCAATTTTTTTTCCAAAATGTTTACGTGCCCATGTTTTTACCAATTAATTCAATTTTAACTAGGTTCTTAATTAGGCGGGCACGAGAGGAATGAAGATGGCGGTCGCCACCACCATCGCTGCCTCCGCCGTATATAGTAATTTTGGTCGGGCTTGGTCGGCACAAGACGACCTCAAAGACGATGGGCTTTGGGCGTGCTTGGACTGACCGAGGTGAAGTGGGCGGCACACGACGGTAGGGTGACCGGCCGAGCCAAGACGCAGACGACGCGCCCAAAGCACGGTGGGCCGGGTCGGGCAAGACGGCAGACTACCGACTCCCACCTCTAAATCAAACTGTGGGTGGTAAATTGTAGGTTGAAAATTTGGGCTAGTGCGGGCATAGAGGGTATCCATGTTCGTACGAGCTTTGCGAGGACTACAAAGTTTTTCAACATAATGTATGGGTTTTTAGTAGTTTGGGGAGCTCTTCATATCTTAAGAAAGTATCATATGAACTCTCAAATCGGGTACTAAATGATATCGCGTGACATAGTTGATATGGTAAAATATTTTTATCGTGTGAGTAAAATTATATAACATCTACATAATATAAATATATTTGAATAGACGTGAGCCTCAGAAGGTCGCTAGTCGCCATCCGCATCGCCAGTCGAGGATACCAAGTTGACTACTAGCTAGTAATGGTAATATAAATATATTTGAATAGACGTGAGCCCACAAAGGCTGCTAGATGCCATCCAGACTGCCAGGTCGAGGACAGTCCAAGTTGACTACTAGCTAGTAATAGTATAGACCGATATTAAAAGGCTACTACAAGCTAGCATACTACTTGAAGCTGCAGCCAAATAGCCAATACTCATGGAGCATATGAAGTTCGAGCGTACCTGTCCAACGATGTTGAACCTGTAAAACATAAGAAAAGAGACGAATTTAGAGCATCTCCGATAGTTTGTTTATTAGGTTGTTACTAAAAGAAGAGAGAACTCAATCTAATATAAAAAAAAAAGCTTTTCATTGAATTATTTTTTGAATTTGTATCTAAAATTTTAATTGCTACCCATAAAATAAATTTTTAGATAACAAACAAGTCTCTAATTACTATTTTGTTGCTTCTTATATTTTGGTATCAACAACTTGTTTGTTTCTTTATCTAGAAACGAACTCACATTCTCTCCTCTACATCACCTAAATGCTGATGTGTTCATCCCTTACTAACAAGTGATATTGACTATTGTAGATGCATTTACACGTGCAATATGGTTGGAAAACTCGTCCTTTGCTTTCTGAATGTAGTGTACAGAAAGTGCGCGTGTGTATGTACGCATGTTTCGTACTCCTGGGAGTACGTACTCTCACTTCTAATATACTACTTAAACTAATATATTATACTTTTTACCACTTTTAGTATACTTAAACACCAATTATAAGATACTTCAATATGACTTGATTGGGAAAAAAATATATATCATTATAGCCCTTTATTTTTGTTATATACCCTTTTTTCAGATATAAAAGAAGTATATATACATATTTTTCTATAAAAAAAAATAGACTTCAATGAAATTTATCAAAGAACTCACTTTAAGGTATATTGTAATTATGATTGGAGTATGCTCAAATTGACAAAGAGATATCATCATACAATTTAAGTGCTATATGAGAAGTGAGAGTACATACTCCAGGAGTACCATGCCATTTTCACACACACACATGTGTGTGTATGACACATTTCGTACTCCTAGAAGTATGTATTCACACTTTCAATATACCACTTAAACGAATATATTATACTTTTTTACTACCTTTAGTATACTTAAATACCAATTATAAGATACTCAAATGTGACTTGATTGGAAAAAAAATTCGTTGGAGTCATGTTTTTTTTGCTATATACCATTTTTATATATATAAGAAGTATATATACAATTTTTTCCATAAAAAGTAGACTTTGATGAAATTTTTAAGTACGCACAGGAGGAACCGAGAAAGAACGAGATTCAACGGCTTACATCTCATGAAGAAAGATAGATCTAACGGCTCACATCGCATGACGAAGATAAACCGTCACTAATTCCATCTTTAAGTAGTAGAGATAATGATCGGTTTTGGAGAGACTGTTGAGCAAACTACCAAAATGACAAATTAATCATATACAGTCCATATCAATGATCGATCAGGAAATTCGAAACAGAACATGTCCAGTCCAAATCACTTATCTGACGACACGAAACTAAGCACGAACGCCAATAGCCAAGAGAGATTTTGGATGGTTACAGGTACATACCAGCCAGTGACCCAGGAAGCAAGGGAAGCCCATTTTTTGCCGGCCAGCTTGGCGCTCCAGTAGTAGAGCCCGCCAGAGGTCGGGTAGGCCGAGCAGATCTCGGCCATGGACAAGGCGACGCAGCCGTTGAACGCGGCCACCACCAGCCACCCGAGCGTCATCGACGCCGTACCGCCGTACCGCAGCCCCGTGTTGTACGTCGTTATCACTCCCGCCAGCACGGAGATGATGGAGAACGAGATGGCAAAGTTGGAAAGAACACTGCAGGCCAAAAGAAATCCACACGTCGTCAAAACACTCCAGAGTCGAGAGATGCAAACTTGCAAAGGCTGATGATGAAACCGAAGCACACGTACGAGAGGCCGCGCTTGAGCTCCTGCTTGTAGCCCAGCTGATGCAGCCGGGCTTGGTCGGGATCGGCCGGATCGGCCGTCACGGCCACCACGGCCATCGCGCGGTGCTTCCCTACGTTACTTCCTCCTCTACCTTGGCTGCAGGTTACTACTGAATTCCTCCCCTCGGGTTTACCCAGTCAGTCAGTGGCGCTTAATAATGAGTACTAGTAGCAACTTGTAAGCTTCTTAAAAATAGTATTTTGATGCACCGGGAGGTCCGGGAGTCAAAGAAGGGAGTGGTGGAAACTGCACGCTGTCGCAGCAATTGGGCATGTGCTCAGGATATTTTATTGGAGGAGAAATATTTAATGATTGCAATTGACATTTGGCGTAGCCGTGTTACCTACTGTTGGATATTTTAAGGGCTATTTGATACATTTTTATTTTGAGAAAAGAAGAAATAATAAAAGGAAAAAAAATGGAGAGGTCCACTTGACATTGAGATGAGGAGCGGGATAAGGTCATGAGATCTTATCTCCAATGACAGAAGGCAAGTGAGATGAGGAGCGGGATAAGGTCATGAGATCTTATCTCCAATGGCAGAAGGGATGGCTCTCGGGTGCTTGGTCTTCGGACTGGCGGCGGCGCGGGCGTCTTGGGGCAGGTGAGTCCGCAGGCTCAGGGGAGAAGCTCGCCGGCCATTGGCGGCGGCAGCGTAGTTCCTCTCCTCCTCTTCAAAGGCCGCCTCCTCTCTTCTCCTTTCTCATCCCAAAAAATACAATGAATTTTCTCCTTTTGTGGTTCTTCCTTTCCTCCGGATTTAGTTTCGGTTTTGGGCTTTTTGGAGCTCCTACGACGCCGTGAGTAACCCAACGCCATCGGTGGTGAGGTCCGGAACCCTCTCCCTTGCACATCCTGTTGGTTCTCTTCTTGCGCCCTTTCTCTGTTGGGTGCTCTGTGAGGGAACTTGACTCTTGCATTTTTGGAGCTTTGTTCTGGCTAGCTCTGGCTTGGCCTTGGTGAGGTGAGGACTCGTTTTTCCAGTGACTGGTGTTCTCAGGTGCATTCGAACGGTGCATTTCGGTTGGTCTTGTGCGGCATCTCCTGTACCTTGGCTTCGTCTTTCAGTGTGTCCTGAATTGCGAAGATTTGTATTGTGTCTTCGTCAGCCCCGTCTAGTATTCGTGGCACAGCGAGGCGATTTTCTCAGACAGCACAATTCGCGTGCCTTGCCTGGTTCTACTCGGTGACTGTGAGTGCCATCCGCGTCATGAGTATAGTTGATTGTAATTTTTTGCATTATTGATCATTGTGTGTTGTGCTAGTTAATTACATTCTTTAATTTAATCTAGTACTGGAAGACTTTATAAGTAATAACTGTGGGTTCAGTTTAATAGCTCAATGAAGATAATAGTCATATACTGAAATTGGGGTGATAGCTAATTCAGTTTTGAACTCTAATTGTGTTGCTTACTGTTGTCAATTTATATCTAGCTTTCGGCTCTGTTAAATTCCAGTTGGTTCAACTGTGCAGTGTCTACTAATCTGATTTGATGATCTATGACCTTGCTGGTATGATGTCAGTTGACATGCTTACATGTTGCAATTTGTGATACTTTAGCTTTGTTAGTCTTTCACTTCTCTGTTGACTGAAATGCTATTGTTGTGATTGCACTATTAAGCAATTTCATCATTTGTTGTCTGGCATATTAACTTGTTGTATAAGATATTAAATTTTGACATATTAGTAAAGCATTCTTTAGAGCTCACAATCTAGATTTTCCCTGTCATATCTAATTTGTGAATAGTATAGACTTTAGTGGCGAGGAGGCTAAGATTTTGTCTTGAGCAGTCCTGTAACACCCTGGCTATTCGGAAGCCAAGATGTCACGCAAAACTATCAAACTACTAAGAATAGTATTAAAGCTGGATTATACAGATTCAATCAACAATAATTTCTAAAGAATGACAATAAACGATCACCAGATTCATGGAAAAGAATGGATAAACAGATATAATACCACAAACAGTCAAGCAATACCAAAGTTGGATTATTACAACTGAAATTTATTTAACAAGTTGGCTTGACTGAAAGGTAATAATAATTATTCTGATTGGATAAAAGTGAAGCGCAGTGTGCCGAACTACCCCACCAAATCACCTTGTCTTCTCCTTAATTACCTAATTAAAACATACAAAGCAAGGGTGAGTCGAAGACTCAGCAAGTACATACAAGAATAATCAAACATAGAGTGGACAACACAATCCAGTTGAATTACGAACAAATCTTGGAACACATATATGATTGAATGGAATGAATACATGAATGGATGGAATGAAAGAATGCATTGAAGGAATGGACTAATCACAGCTTATACTGTAGATAACGAGTGATACACCCGTCGGTGTTCACTTAAGCCCGTACTTCACAAAGTACGGGGACCCAATCACCGTATGAAGAACGTTTCATACGGGTGTCCAAGTTGCCACATTGGAATGGTGGTCAACACTACCCACATTGGAATGGTGGGTTTTCAAATGCCCATGCTGGAATTGATGGGTCTTTCAAATGCCCATACTAGAATTGTAATACCCCAAAAGTAAATCGGCGTACTAGAAGAAGTTTCAGAAGAAGGAGCTAATGGGAGAATCTGAATCGTTTTTTTCTTCAGGGGGTTTTCTGTGTTTTTCAAAGAACCTGACTCGGGCCTCAGCCAGGGTGGCCCATGAGGGCTGGCCAAAGGGGGTATCTCTCCCCCCTAAACCCTAAAACCCCTTCCCCCTTCCCCTTTTCCCCTCCCCAAGCCGCCACCCCTCCTCCCCCTCTCCAACCGGCCGCCACCCTCGTCCCTGCAGTACAGCGATTTTCTTCGTCAGATTTGGGTACGTTCTGTACGTTTTCTGATCTTATCACCTCTTAGAAAGTTGTAGCCCTTGGTCTTAGCTTTCTTTTGGCACCGAGATCATTTGATTTGGAGTTACGGTTTAGGAGATATGGTAGTTTTACCGAGACTGTCCAGGAGAGCTGACGTGATTTGACAGATTTTCTTGTCGGGCCATTATGATTTACTTAGAGGCCGAATCTGGTATTTTCGTCTTCTAGAGTTTTGTTCCTGATGTCGTGATCTTTCTTTTGGCACTGAGATCACTTGATTCCACCTTACGGTTTAGGAGATATGAATTTTTTAATCGTGCGCTGTCCTGTCTGCCTGAGAATTTGGAACTATCGGTTTTCCCCTCGGTTTTGATCTAGTTAGAGTCCGATTCAGAACTTCCACCCAACTAGGTTTTTGTAGCCCTTGAAATTATCTTTCCGAGTTGATAAAGATCATCTCAATTGGATCTGTATATTAAAAGTTATGCCATTTTCTTTACCACTATTCTGAAATCTGGGCAGATATCTGTTAGTGTTTTCAACTGTTATTTAGGCCACTGTTTTGGCCGAATCAAAGGATTCCACCAACTAGAGTTTCGTAGCCTGTTACGTTAAAAGTATTTGAGCACTGGTTTCAAGTCATTCGGAGTTATAGATATTTAATTACGATTTTCTCGTACTGCTGATCAGAATGGCGATATTGGCTGATTAGTTAATTCGTCATTTTGAGTTTTTGGTTATGTTGATTAGATATAGGGTTATGGTAAACGCTTATACCCACGCCATAACTTATTATTCTTATTTCAATAAATATTTGTGTAGGCGGTGGTGGGTGGAGAAATTCGTCGTTGCCTCCTAACTCGTCACAACGGAAGGCAAGTACATGGTAGAGTGGTGAACAATGGGTTGTTCACCATGATCCTTGTTGTTACTTATCATGCTATTTATTATGCTTTCGTTCAGCTTATTCTTATACATGATATTGATGACCTTGAGTGAATGAGATTATGATAATGAGATAATGAGTAGATATTGAGTTAATGAGATGGACTATGTTGATGAATAAATAAAGATGTCGCAATATTTACATTCATCATGACATGGGTTGCATGAGCTAGGTCGGTGAGAAAGTCATGTAACTATTCCGGTGAGGTCGGTGAGAAAGATACATGACTAGTCCGAGAGCTCTAGATAAAATCCTACTTTGGTGGGGACTTCACGGGAGTGAAGAATAGAGTGTGTCATCGACGGTGAACACTCGCTATACCCAGATCACCGATGAGATGCATATGAGCATGAGCATGTTGGTGCATTCGCATATCTAAGTAAATTGTTAAATTGTGCAACTTTACCTATATGGAATATGGCTTGTTTGTTTGAGAATGATAATGGCATTAACTAAATGGATGATGATGATAACTTTGATTATGGTTAATAAACTATTGTTTATGGCTTTATTATGTATTTGCTGAGTCTTGGACTCATTCTTGCTCCATTGTTGTTTTTAGGTGACCAGTGATGACGTTTTACTCGGGAAGGGCTAGCGCACTTGGAATCATGCACTTCACCCAATTATTTGATTCATTGGACATGAGAAACTTTTAGAATAACATGAATATTTATATCTAGGACATGATGGTATTGAATAACCATAGATACTTGGTTTATGTTAATCTTGGTTTATTATTTTGCTATACTCCTAGGTCTAATTTATTTATGATTGTCATAGTGTTATGCCTGTGTTAATGCGACCCGTGGATGGGTTTTAATGTTGTTATACTTGCTGAATTTTCACAAAGGTGTTGATGTATAATAGATGATAAGAGTAGTTTGGTGGCATTCCGTGCTCGGTGTTGGGTTTTGGGTGTTACAGCTTGGTATCGAGCGGCTTCAGGTCCGTGGTGAATAGATTAATAACTTAGTTAACCTAAAATTGCTAAAACTTGTTTTAGGACTTGTAAAATATACCAAAATTTGATAATGGTTAATTAACTTAAAATTTTGATACACTGGTGCACAGTAGGATGGGAATGGGATGAGTATCGCATTTACGCTTCCGTTATGTTGTATTGATGATTTATGTTATGAATTGGTTCTGACTACTTATGATTTGATTATGTGATTGCTATGGGTCTTGATAGTCGAGAGGTAGAGATTGTGGTGGTGGCCATAGGCATGGCCAAGTTATATCATCGTTTATTGTATGATAGTGGTGAAGTGTTTACATCGGGTAACTTAGTTACAGGTGTTGAGGATATGTTTCTTTAGAAAAGTTGTTGTCCTCCTTGAGTTTGAATTTGATTATTCCTGTTATAGTTGCGGTTGATGAATTTTCTTGGGTTAGTATTTACAATGCAGTTGATGTATTTTCATTGGTCTTTGTTGGTTATATTAAGTTATTATTTGTTCTCCTGACTGTTGATCTGTTGTTGTTTCTTGTGAACGTCGTTAATTTGCAAGGTTGATCTTTTCACAAGAGATCTACCTTTCTTGTTGGGAAAAAAATGACTCATTTGTTAGCTTGGTATTTTGGATAACGAAAGTTTTCTTTTTCAAGTCCTTTAACATGTGGAAGCTTTGACTCAATGTATTTCTTTAGGGTATTTTGAGTATTGAAGTTGAATGCTTCGCTGTTATAAAAGAAAATATTAAAACCCTTTAGCGATGTCTTGTTGTGGTTAAGTTAAAGGTTGTAATTAAATAAATTAATAGATATGGTATGTGTTATCAAGTTGGGTCTCAGAGTGTGGTGTATAATCAATCTTAACCAAGAACCTTGGAAGGAAAGTTGATTAACTTGATGGTGTCATGTGGTAGTTCTTGATGAACTATGATTAATAGTATGGCTATACCTAATTGGATTAAAAGGAGTTATTAAGAATTGTAGAACATTGATGACCGGTATGATCATTAAAATTATTTAGTTTTGCTAAACTTGTTGGATTAGTTGGTCTCAGTGGATTAATCTTACTGTGGGAAGGAAAAGTTAGGAGACGCTAGATTATTACCATAGTGGATATTAATCTTGGAGTTATCTTATCTGTAGATACTAGATGATTTTATATTATAGAAGGAGTTTCTAGATAGTTATTTTAACTAGAATAACTGGACGAATTTGGTTGCAGAGGTTTTGAGACTTTTTGATCGATGGAAGGCTATGATTTTGGAAGTTTTGTTGGGATTTTGCACTAAAATATGAATATGAGGATGGATAGTTGAACATGTATTTGTGATTGTTCATGTGATTTGAAAAGGAAAGTAGGTAGCATCTAGATTTCTTGATGAAGCCGCTTGATAGCAATAAAGGTTGGAGTGCAACAATTGTGTGTTGACGTTTGGTGTTGAGCATCTATAAGAGGTGAACTGTGGGATTAATTGGTGGCCTATGCTTTCATGATAGTGGAATTGTCAGACGATAGCATGTCCATAATGAAAGTGTTTTGGTATAACATTTTGATTTGTGTAGTAGATCTCTGCTAAAATAAAGTTGTTGTTGTAGTAGTTTGTAAGCTTTTGGTGGACTCTCGATTTGAGGACGAGATGATAAAGTAGTATGAAACAATTTGGTGAGTTTTTTGAGAGCTGCACAATGGAAGGGTAGACTATGATGAATTTTCGTTAACAATGTATTATTCTGGATGTTAGTAAGATTATCAGCAATAGATTGGTAGTGTGTTGTCGATTCTTATAGAAAGAAGGTAATTTGATCGTCACTCGTGGTATCGCTCAAATGAAAATTTTCAAGTTTTGCATCCGTGATCTTTTGTAGTTCATGGTTTATGTAGTAGCTGGGATTGGATTGAGCAAGTGGCTTGTTGGAAAGCTTTATTGGTTCTTAAGTGATTCATGTGATTTGGTCTTACAACTTTTCTTGTTTGAGTGGGCAACGTGACGTTATAATTAAAAAGAATTACTTTCTTTGTTAAAGAAAGAGTGAAGTAGAAGTATTCGAGATCGAAGTCAAGTTTTGTAACTCGCAGTTTACTTGAAGTGTGTCTAAACTTTCTATTTTTGCCCCATAGGAGTTTCTCGATTTTCAAAAGTGGTGCTTTGTTTTATTTGAGATTTTATATTCTCTTTTTGTGGGACTTGTGCCCTCAATTGTGGTCTCTGCTTTTGCTTTTCCGAGATCCTTGTTATTTGTCTATTTCTCCCGATCTTATGTTTGTTGCAAAAGGAAAACATTTTTTCCCGGGTGCTGAAAAAATATTTTATTTGCCACTTCATCAATTTGTTTTACAAAACCTTATGGGGTATACAGTGGCATCCGGTTAGTAGTGGTCAAGTATATGTTGATGTGAGACCTGATGTTGTAAGTTATTTCAAGAGCATTGGAGGAAGAATTGATTTTGTGATGTAAATCTTGTAGAGAATTGGATCCAAAAGCAATGATGGTCGTTGAGGTAAAACTGATTATGTTGTTACAACTAGTAAAACCAATAGTGAATTGTAATTCAAGAACCCTTGTTCATGTCGGTGGAATATTGAAATATTCAAAAGTTTGGAACTTGGTCAATTAGTTAGAGTCTTGCGAATGTGTATATTGCGGTCGTGTGGGTGAAATGGAGTAGTGTGGTTTAGTGGGTTCAAGTTTGGTGAAGCTAATCACATTAGGCAGTTACTTGATTAGTGAGGAATGTTGATATTAATGATTGAGGATATTGTTTGGATTCCAGGAATTTTAGTTATCCGATCAAAGAATTTCCTATCAAGTATACCAAAAGTTCATTGTAAGAGTCTTAGAGGTTGAATCTGGCTTTACATTTTTATGCTAGACCTTTGTTCACACAATGAGTGTGTGTAAAGAAAGTGGAATAATAGAGTTTCTGAGCAAAGTGGAATGATCATTGATAGAACCTTTCGATGTAGTACATGAGCGTGTGTCTTGAGGATTCGAGTTGTTCTTGAAAATTAGAGGTAATGTGATTGTGTGAGATCTATTTTGTGGCGCTTTGGGTGCCTTCATTCAAATTAATGTTGATTAGTAGAATGAGATGCCTAGAGTAATTGGAGGATTCAATGGAGCCTCTTCACAATGGTGTTAATGATGTATTTCAGTTTGAGCATAATTTGAGGATGTTCAATTAAAAGGTTTAAGCACGTGTGGTATGCGATGAATTTGAATTCCAAGGTTCGAGAGGAGTTTTACTCCTAAAAGAGAAACTGAGGAAAAGGATGTTTCCTCGGTTAGTGAAGCGTTTTCCTGATTTCGTTTGAGTTATGTGTTGTTTTCCGCAATCTGAGTTGGCGTTGTGTTAGCATGTCTGATTCATTTTAATTCAGACAAACCAAAAGAAGTATTTGTTTTGGGCATTCGAGTGGTTTCTTCTTTGGCTATCGTGGTATTCATTCGTAAACTGCCTATTTAGAAAATGGATTTGTTTTCGTGTTGAAATGTCAAATTTTGGGATTTAACCTTTTTGGTGGAGAGTTAGCATTGCGTGGATGCGATGAGGACTCTCTAGTTCCAGTTGGATTCTCTTGGTTTCCGAAAATTTCAGAAATTTGGAAGTTGGCATATCGCGTTGACCGTCTCGGGTCCTTATGCTGGCACGCATCGCTTGGTGTGCTCGAGTGTTAAGTGAGTAATCGAGCAATTCCAAGCTTGGGATATCGTTATTTCATTCCATTGCTTGCTTTCTTTCGAAGATCGTTGAGTAGATTCGGTCGAATCTGTTTAAGGGGTAGAATGTAATACCCCAAAAGTAAATCGGCGACTAGAAGAAGTTTGGAAGAAGGAGCTAATGGGAGAATCAATCGTTTTTTTCTTCAGGGTTTTTACGTGTTTTTCAAAGAATCTGGACTCGGGCCTCACCAGGTGGCCCATGAGGGGCTGGCCAAAGGGGGTATCTCTCCCTAAACCCTAAAACCCTTCCCTTCCCTTTTCCCCTCCCCAAGCCGCCACCCTCCTCCCCTCTCCAACCGGCCGCCACCTCGTCCCTGCAGTACAGCGATTTTCTTCGTCAGATTTGGGTACGTTCTGTACGTTTTCTGATCTTATCACCTCTTAGAAAGTTGTAGCCCTTGGTCTTAGCTTTCTTTTGGCACCGAGATCATTTGATTTGGAGTTACGGTTTAGGAGATATGGTAGTTTTACCGAGACTGTCCAGGAGAGCTGACGTGATTTGACAGATTTTCTTGTCGGGCCATTATGATTTACTTAGAGGCCGAATCTGGTATTTTCGTCTTCTAGAGTTTTGTTCCTGATGTCGTGATCTTTCTTTTGGCACTGAGATCACTTGATTCCACCTTACGGTTTAGGAGATATGAATTTTTTAATCGTGCGCTGTCCTGTCTGCCTGAGAATTTGGAACTATCGGTTTTCCCCTCGGTTTTGATCTAGTTAGAGTCCGATTCAGAACTTCCACCCAACTAGGTTTTTGTAGCCCTTGAAATTATCTTTCCGAGTTGATAAAGATCATCTCAATTGGATCTGTATATTAAAAGTTATGCCATTTTCTTTACCACTATTCTGAAATCTGGGCAGATATCTGTTAGTGTTTTCAACTGTTATTTAGGCCACTGTTTTGGCCGAATCAAAGGATTCCACCAACTAGAGTTTCGTAGCCTGTTACGTTAAAAGTATTTGAGCACTGGTTTCAAGTCATTCGGAGTTATAGATATTTAATTACGATTTTTCTCGTACTGCTGATCAGAATGGCCGATATTGGCTGATTAGTTAATTCGTCATTTTGAGTTTTTGGTTATGTTGATTAGATATAGGGTTATGGTAAAACGCTTATACCCACGTCATAACTTATTATTCTTATTTCGAATAAATATTTGTGTAGGCGGTGGGGCAGGGAGTGGAGAAATTCCGTCGTTGCCTCCTAACTCGTCACAGCGCGGAAGGCAAGTACATGGTAGAGTGGTGAACAATGGGTTGTTCACCATGATCCTTGTTGTTACTTATCATGCTATTTATTATGCTTTCGTTCAGCTTATTCTTATACATGATATTGATGACCTTGAGTGAATGAGATTATGATAATGAGATAATGAGTAGATATTGAGTTAATGAGATGGACTATGTTGATGAATAAATAAAGATGTCGCAACATTTACATTCATCATGACATGGGTTGCATGAGCCAGGTCGGTGAGAAAGTCATGTAACTATTCCGGTGAGGTCGGTGAGAAAGATACATGACTAGTCCGGAGAGCTCTAGATAAAATCCTACTTTGGTGGGGACTTCACGGGAGTGAAGAATAGAGTGTGTCATCGACGGGTGAACACTCGCTATACCCAGATCACCGATGAGATGCATATGAGCATGAGCATGTTGGTGCATTCGCATATCTAAGTAAATTGTTAAATTGTGCAACTTTACCTATATGGAATATGGCTTGTTTGTTTGAGAATGATAATGGCATTAACTAAATGGATGATGATGATAACTTTGATTATGGTTAATAAACTATTGTTTATGGCTTTATTATGTATTTGCTGAGTCTTGGACTCATTCTTGCTCCATTGTTGTTTTTAGGTGACCAAGTGATGACGCTTTTACTCGGAAGGGCTAGCGACTTGGAATCATGCACTTCACCCAATTATTTGATTCATTGGACATGAGAAACTTTTAGAATAACATGAATATTTATATCTAGGACATGATGGTATTGAATAACCATAGATACTTGGTTTATGTTAATCTTGGTTTATTATTTTGCTATACTCCTAGGTCTAATTTATTTATGATTGTCATAGTGTTATGCCTGTGTTAATGCGACCCGTGGATGGGTTTTAATGTTGTTATACTTGCTGAATTTTCACAGTGTGTTGATGTATAATAGATGATAAGAGTAGTTTGGTGGCATTCCAGGCTCAGTGTTGGGCTGGGGTGTTACAGTAGTGTAATACCCTGGCCTGCTCATAGCGTGGCCCATGTGGCCCATGAGGAGTTGTGTGGTGGGATTAGTCCCATATTGCTTGTCTCAAGTGAGTTAGAGTAGTTTATAATGCCTGTTGGATCCAAACGTAGCACCTCCGGGTTAACCCTTTTACATGAAGCGAGGACGAAAGTGTAAGTGAGGTGCTATGTGTGGCGGGTCCGCCTACTGTGCAATTGGGCATTGAGCCGATTTTGGGTCGTGGTGTTACAGATGGTATCGAGCATCAACCTTTGCAGACGAGCGCTGCAAGGGATGTGGCGCGGGCATATGACGATGGCGCATGTGGTCCCGGAGTGGACACATGGCATGGTATATGTGCCGCACCGGACGCACGGACGTACCGAGGGGTGGTTCTGCATCCGCCGCATATGCGATATCTTTGCGAGGGCGCCACTTTAAGGGGTGAGTGTAATACCACGCTCGCTCATAGCGTGGCCCATGTGGCCCATGAGGAGTTGTGTGGTGGGATTAGTCCCATATTGCTTGTCTCAAGTGAGTTAGAGTAGTTTATAATGCCTGTTGGATCCAAACGTAGCACCTCCGGGTTAACCCTTTTACATGAAGCGAGGACGAAAGTGTAAGTGAGGTGCTATGTGTGGCGGGTCCGCCCCACGGTGGGCTGGGCATTGAGCCGATTTTGGGTCAGGGTGTTACAAGAATTGATGGGACTTACCAAAAGAATCCACTCCCGTGGTCATAATGAATTTTATGAATGAATATGATGATTTCTCATGGTATGAATGAATAACACACATTAGTGGAAAAGACACATGGCATTCAACAACATGTGTAAACAAGTATGAGTATGCATTCCCACATAACATAATATATCAAGGATGCCACACAAGTTAGTTGCATGTAATGGAATGCAACAACTGAAATGAATGCTAATTCTTTAATCACAAGAATCATCTTCTTGAAATGAAATAAACATCAGGATGGATAGAAAAAGGCATTCACAATTTATCCCAACATCAAGCAAACAATTGGAAATATCACCAAACAGCATAGGGTACTTGCCTTCCGCGATGTGACGTAATAGGAGGACACGAAGATGCCCCATCCACTCACCGTCTCACCGCCTACACAAATGTATAATCGAAATAAGAATAACAAGGTATGACATTGCTACAAGAGCCCTTCCATCCCCTCTATCTCTCCCACCCAAACAACGGGATCAATTTTACCAAGTTTACCCAACAGCCCGATTACCGCTAAACTGGCAGCGATACTAGAAAAATCACCATTAATTATCTGTAACTCCAAAAGACCTGAAACTAGTGCTCACTGAATCTTAACAGATCAGGCTACAAAACATTAGTTGGCGGAATCCCCTGATTCGGCCAAAACAGAGGGCTAATTAACAGCTAAACACAACTCATCTACGTCTGTCCAGAATACAGATCAGAGATAAAGAAAACGGCGTAACTTTCAATCTATTGATCCAATGAGAATGATTCTTATCATCTTGAAAAGATAATTTTAAGGGATAAAATAACTTAGTTGGGTGAAGGTTCTGATTCGGCCCCTAATTTGAACAAAACCGAGGGACAAACCTACTGACCTCAGTTTTCAGACAGACCGGACAGTTCGTAATCAAAAATTCATATCTCCCAAACTACAGATCGGATTTTCCTGATCTCAATGTCAAAAGAAAGCTAACGTTCCCAGACATAAAACTCTAGAAGGGCAAAACCCCATATTCGGCCTCTACAGTAGTCTAAACAATAGATTAAAACACTAACAATTATATGCCCAAAATTCAGAACAGTGGTAAAGAAAATATCATAACTTTCATTATACAGATCCAATGGAGATGATCTTTATCAGCTGTAAAAGATAATTTAAAGGGCTACAATAACTTATTTGGGTGGAGGTTCTGAAAATGCCTCTAACTAAATCAAAACCTAGGATCAAGCCGACAGATCCTTCTCGTCAGACAGACAGAACAGCGCACACTAAAAAAATCATATCTCCTAAACCATAAGGCGGAATCACGTGATCTGGGTGGCTATGGAAAGCTAAGAACAATACCTACAACTTTCTAAGAGATGGACAGGACAGAAAACGAACGCATCTTACCCAAAAGCGACGTACAAGGCGGTGCCCAGCAAGGGGGAAGGGGGGGCGGCGGCTCCAAAGGGGGGAGGGGGAGAGAAATGTGGAGTTTAGGGTTTGGGGCGGGGTGGGAACCGCCCCTCTTATGGCCGGCCACCACATGGGCCCCTCCTGGGCCGTGGCCCAGGCCCAGGTTGCCGTGAAATCACAGAAAACCCCCCGGTGAAAAGATGATTCTGGTTTTTCGATTAGCTCCCTCTTCCGAAACTTCTTCTAATAAGCCGAATCACCTTCGGGGTATTACATTCTACCCCCCTTAACGGAATTCGACCTCGAATTCTAACCGGCAACTAATACCAGAACGAATTTCCAAGGAGTTGAAATCAACGGATTTAACCTGTACCAGAAACAAACGGGTCTGGATACTGCTCGCGCATGCGAGACTCTATCTCCCAAGTGGCCTCTCTCTCGGAATAGAGAAACCACAAAGCAAAGATGTGAAGCGACGCCCGACCTAACAATCAACTTGAACTTTCTAGGTACACTCATCAGAACAGGATCGAAGGTAAGACCTTACTCGATGGTCAACGTGTTTAACTTAATCTCAAACTTTGAATGGTCCTATCGCTTCTCAAAGACCAAAGACACACCTTACGCTATGTGATTGGCAGATGTACCGTGACGGTCAAAGCGATAAGCCAGCTTCCTAATTTCTTCTACTGCCGGAAATGAAGAGAATCCAACTGAAAAATAGAGAGTTCTCATCGCAACCACGCAATGTTAACTCTTCACCAAAAAGGTTAAATCCCAAATGTGACTATTCATCAGTAAAGCAATTCCACTTCCAATGAATCAATTTGCGAAAGAACACCACGAAAACCAAAAGAGAAATTTGCTTGAATACTCAAATCCAATATTTTTTTCTCGATCGAATCGGAAAGATTCACCATGCCAACACGCCCCAACTCAAAGTGCGAAAACACTTATCAACAAAGACAAAACCCAAACGAGAAGCAAGGAAACACATCATTTTCCGAGGAAACATCCTTTCTTCCGCTTCTCTCTTCGAGGAGTAAAACTTCTCTCAATATTGGAATTAATTCATCGCATACCTCAAGAGATTAAACCTCTTAATTGAACATTATCAAATTATGCTCAAACTGAAATACATCATCCACACCATGGTGGAGAGACTCCATTGAATTTTTTTATTTCGATTGCTCTAGACATCTCGCTCTACTATTCAACCTTAATTTGATTAAAGGCACCCAAAGCGCCACAGATAGATACCACACAATCATATTACCTCAAATTTTCAAGAACAACTCGTAATCGCAAGACACATGCTAATGTACTACTTCAAAAGGGTCCTAGCATAAACATGCTCGGAAACTCATTTATTCCACCTCTATACACACAATCAAGAGGTGACCAAAGGTCTAGCATAAACGAATGCAAAGCCCGTTTAACTTCCAAAACCTCTACAACAGATTGCTCTTATAATCGATAGTTAAATCATCGAATTAAATATCTAACATTCCCACAATTCTAACATACTCACTCATTGACATCATCAGAAATCACCCACACCATCTCGCAATGCTATCCAATTGCGTTACTCTATAAATTCAATCAAGGTTTCCATACCTCCGATAATCACCAACCTTTCAATCCTGAATTGAAGTTCTGGAATTTCACTATACCAAGTGTTAATCAGCCGTAACACTTTTCAGACTTACTTCAAGTCAAACATCTCGTGTGAATCAATTTCCTCCAAGGGATACAGATCAAAACCATTTCACATTCTACAACTCCTTCGATAACTTGTTAACAAAATATCACCACCACGATTACTCATCCACCACTACACAGTGGTCAAACTTACACTTTGCAACCACTTTGCAACACAGAACTGTGATCCTTTCTCAAAAGGAAGAGGCGAACAAAAACAAGTTCATTCATACAGGAAAGCGTTGCTCACCACGGCGGCCAAGAAACCAAAAGAAATATTCTGCTAAAGGTGATCTTGGAAAACAAAACTAAGTTCGTGGTTGAGGGAACACATTCCTCGTAAGATAATAGCAAATAACAACCGATAAGAAAACGACATTACGATTGAAACTCGAAATCTTTTGAGTGAAAAGGGCAGAAAATTTAGGCAATGAACTCATTGAACTTAGGTGGAGTCCACAATTGAAAACATGAGCCTCACAAGAAGAGAATGTCGGATTTACAGATAAGAACAACGAGCATTCAAGATCAAAACGCCGCATCATCAAGAACCATTATAACTCGCAACAAATCGTTTACGTGGCAAACTTCGTTTATCATAATTAATCGGGACCTCCAATAGGTCATGAACACAAAACTCAAATTGAATCATTTTGGAAACATCAAGAAAGGTGGTCAAACTTCTTTCTATAAAAGAATCAACCTTACTCTCACATTACCGATCGTGTCAATAAACCTTCTAAAGGGAACATGACAAATCGGGTCATAAAATTTTCAAGATCAAATGGAATTGTAATAACAACTTATTCTAGAAAAGAATTCGCACGAAAACCACAAAGTTGAACAAACGTCACACCCAAAGACTACAAAACTCTAGAGAAAGGGGTTTTACACTTTTCTTTTCAAAGGAGGTTCTAAACTCCAACACTCCAAATATTCCAAAGAAATGAACATAGTCGAAATTTTCTTCAATGAACTTTGTGAAAGGAAATTTTCATTCTCCGAATCACAAACGGATAACCGAGCTGCCCTTATCAACAAGAGAGATAGGGCTAACATAAAGAGAACGATCTTGTCAAGAATAACGTTCACAAACAGCAATGAGAGCTCCGCAGCCAGAAAGGCAAGAAACTATTTTGAAAAACAAATAGGGTCTAATAGAAACCCGTAGCCGTGCAACCCCCGACTTAAGCATAACCAAGCACTCCAAAAGGGTTTTAACGCTTTTCTTCAGAAAAGAGATGCATCAAATTTCAACAAGCAGAGGGTTCCAAAAGGAATACATTGAGCCAATGCTTTCTCGTGTTAACGATCTTGCAACAAGAATTCTCATTAGGCAAACCATCAAACGAGTAAATGAGTCGCTCTTTTCCAATGAGAAAGAAAGAACAACTATGAAAATATCAATGTTGCCAATTTACAAAGATCATTCGTAGTAAAAACAATTCGACAATCGAAAAACAATAATATTTTTGGAGTACCATTAAAGGCCTATTTAAACTCGTCTACCAACATCATGAACCCAAGAGAAATTCATCAATCGCCACCGGACAAGAATTTGTCAAATTCGAAAATCAAGGAAGAGAACGACGATTAAAGCGACCCAAGAGAAATATGCAAGATCAATACACACTTGATAAAGAACTTGCAAAAGAAGTCTTCCAATACCGAGATTCCAAACGAACGAATGAGTTAAATTTCTCCAACAGGGGTAAAACAAGTCTTTTGTGAAAAGAGAAATCTTGCATTTGAACTATGCTCACGTGGAGCAGAAATATCACAATAGTCGAAAGGGCAATATTTGTTTCAAAGAACGAATCGAGAACTACTGAGCTTGCCTTCTTCATTAAAACCCCAATTTCAAAAGAATTCACGAATCGCCAGAACCACAACCAGAAACCGGATATCGGTTCGAGAAAGGCAACAAGTTCATCAATGAGCTCATGCTCAATACGAGCTTATGGAACAGAGGTAAGAAGTTCTCTAATATCATACTACAAACAAGGGTGTAGCCCGCAAAACCTGTGACATCAACCACGAACTCAATCGATCAACGCCCGCTAGCGAAACGCATAACTAATGCAATCAATTATGAATATATATATTTATATCGGATCATCTAATGACGATCATAGAATAATTTCATAGATAAAGGTTATCACATCATATCATGGATTAACACATCATAGCACAACACAATTTAACAACGACTCAATACTCGAGTCACCAAAATTGAAATGCGAAGCAATAGCTTTACCCAACCCCTCCTAATGTGCACAAGGTGTCAATTTAATATGTTTGAATGAACCACGGACCTAAAGCCCGCTCGATACCAATCAGTAACACCTCGCTATTCGAAGCCAAGATGTCACGCAAAACTATCAAACTACTAAGAATAGCATTAAAGCTAGATTATACAGATTCAATCAACAATAATTTCTAAAGAATGACAATAAACGATCACCAGATTTATGGAAAAGAATGGATAAACAGATATAATACCACGAATACAAGCAATACCAAAGTTGGATTATTACAACTGAAATTTATTTAACAAGTTGGCTTGACTGAAAGGTAATAATAATTATTCGATTGGATAAAAGTGAAGTGCAAGCAGTCAACTACCCCACCAAATCACCTTGTCTTCTCCTCAATTACCTAATTAAAACATACAAAGCAAGGGTGAGTCGAAGACTCAGCAAGTACATACAAGAATAATCAAACATAGAGTGGACAACACAATCCAGTTGAATTACGAACAAATCTTGGAACACATATATGATTGAATGGAATGAATACATGAATGGATGGAATGAAAGAATGCATTGAAGGAATGGACTAATCACAAATTATACTGTATAGCGAGTGATACACGCTGCGGTGTTCACTTAAGCCCGTACTTCACAAAGTACAGGGACCCAATCACCGTATGAAGAACGTTTCATACGGGTGTCCAAGTTGCCACATTGGAATGGTGGTCAACTGTGGATATCGTGAGGATATGTGCACGATCTCAGGATGATGAGTCAATTGGCAATGGCGTTATTGGTTTGCAAAATCTCGCGGTTTGTTTGCTCAAGGTCGTCAAAGCCATCGCGGTCTCGACCAGGTTGTCGGGCGGTCGATCATTGCGGAGCGAAATCGACCGGCCATGGTGGCCGGTCCGACCACGATTTGAAAGTTGGGTTTTGGAGCCGAGCCAAAATAGGTTGTGTAGGCAAGTGAGGGAGTCTCCGGATGTGGTCTCATCATTTTGGAGCTCCTAACAAAAGTTCTATTCGATTGAAATTTCCGAAGGTTTCGGAATTTCGCTTGAATTTTGGTTGTCTTTGGACCGGTCCGACCGCTGCTAGGGGAGCGGTCCGATCAAGATGAATCGGTCGACCGCCCTATGGGGCGGGCTGACCGCAATCACTTGAATGAAAGCCAAGTGTTGCATTGAGTTGATTTTGAGTGTGTGATTCTCCGAACTTCAATGCTTTATTGATGTATATCGACATGGAACCGACGTGGGTCAAGTTGAGAAGAACTTGTTCCTTAAACGGTTTGCTTGTCTATTGTCGCAGGCGGTGGCTTGCGTGTCAACGACGCTAACGGCGAGTGGATCGGGACTACGCTTGGAGAGCCGAGGTCCGTAACGATCGTGGATACCGGGTGAGGTTGTGTGACTCAAGCATGGTGCGAATGGACAAGATGGATCGAACGGTGGTTCAAACAAATGGTTGGATCGAGTGGTGCGGATATCGATGCGAGTCTCGGGAGGTCCCGATGGGATTCTTGACAAGAGAGGCTTGGCGTCGATGAGAACCGCCGATCAACCTACACGTGGTGAAGCAAAGATTGCTTCAAGAGTTATTTGTGTGTGGGTCCCATGTGTAAGTGACCCAAAAGGGAAACCCTAGCTCTCTAGTATAAATAGGAAGGGGTGAGGTGGAAAACCTAAGAAAGCATTCATTTAGCCCCTTCTTCCTTTTCTAGGGTTTGGAGGAGAGGAGAGGAGAACTAGGGTTGGAGTGTGCTCCTTGTTGAGCTCTTGCCCTCCTTGGTGGAGAGGCTTTGTAAGCATCTATTGTGGATGAACAATCTTGTGATGCTTAATTGAAAGATCAATTGCTCCTTTGTGTTCTTCTCTCTTTTGGATGTTTTTGGTGCTTCCTTGATTCAAAGGTTCATGCTTGGTCTCTTGGCCTACTTTACCTTGCTTTGATGTGTGGGATTACTACTAGAGTCATCTAGATCATCAAACCCCACAAGCAAGTCTTGAATCAAGATTTCCTCATTTCTAGGGTTTGTGCACCTCTTTGGTAAAATCTCAAGAGATCGATTCTGCAAGTGGATCCGACCGATCGTCGCTAGAAATAGGTCTCCAATATCTTTAGGAAGGTGTGCTAGAAATTTGGTCAAGTTTTATTGGTTGAATCAAAAGTTGGATCAAATTTCGCTTTGGATTTGGGTGGAGTTTTTCAAGATCGACTCTACCGTCCGATCGCCTTCAACGGCGGTTCGACCGCCTGTGTTTTCGCATCACCGTTTGCGGGTCGAATCACGTCGCCCACCGGTCCGACCACCGGTTAGTTGCTTGCCGATCATTGATCACCGCCGGTCCGACCGCCGTGGTAGCCGGCCGATCGCCTGTGTCCAAAGAAGAACATTGAGTTCTTTTCTCCTTTTGTGTCGTGTGCTTGAGGGATTTATCAAATTCAACACAAGGCTTCCGCTGTGTGCTCACCGAACTTCTTAGCTTCCATAGCTAAAGGAGTAAAGTTCGTGTTGGTTTTGATTTAGGTGAGAAAGTTTTGAAAGCGCCTATTCACCCCCTAGTCGCCTTTCCGGTCCTACAAGTGGTATCGAGCCTGTTAGCTCTGCTCTATAGGTCTTAACCGGTCTTTGGAGCCATGGCGATCGACAAGTACTCAACCAAGCCACACATTTTTGAGGAGTTGACTTTGCATACCGGAAGGCTCGTATGCAAGCGTATATCGAGGCTCAAGGGCACGCTATTTGGCTAAAGGTGAAAAACCCTTATGTCGTGCCACCGATGACGATACGATCACTCCGCATGTGGAGGCCAACAAAGAAGGCTCGGAATTATTTGATCCAAGGCCTTAGTCGATCCGAGTTTGAGCGTGTTGCTCACTTGCGGTCCGCTCACGAGATCCGCGACACTTTGTGATTATCACGAAGGGTCCATCGCGATCAAGGAAGTGAGATGTAACCACTCAAAAGGTTTACTCAAGATCGAACAAAGGCCCGGTGAGTCTTTGGATGAGCTGGGGAAGATTCTCTAAAATTCTTCATGATCTCCGCATTGTTGACTTGATATTTTCTCGAAATCAAAATGCACGCCACTTCGGGTGCTCTTGATGTGAAGGTCTCGGGGTATGAAGATCACTTCCATCAATGACAACATCACATGAGTGAGCTTACCATGGATAAGCTCTACTCGAGGTTGAAGACGCATGAGATTGACTTTATCTCGCGTCTCCCCAAGACAGAGTCGATGGCTTTAGTGGTCGACAAATCCAAGGGTTGCTCTTCTGATTCTCTTGATTGTAGCTCATCTGGCTTTTCATTATCTGCTTTACATTCTTTGAGTGATGAGCAACTTGAGAAATTGCCCGAGGATGACTTAGCCTCCTTTCCACCAAATTCACAAGAGCGTATAACAAGGTGAGAAATAGGAGGAGGAGGACCTATCACGTGCTTCGAATGTGGTGAGCCAAACCACATTCGCTCCAAGTGCCCCAAGCTAAAGGGCAAGGAGGAGAAGGAGACAAGAAGACATCCCCAGGAGAGGGATGCAAAACCCAAGAAGACAAACTATCGGAAGTTTGTCAGCCGGGTCCTTGCCGCTCTTGAGAATGTAAATATGAGCGATGTGGACTCGAAACGGAGGACGACGAGAGTGATTCTCGTGGCAAGAAGAAGGCGCATGACTTCACCGGCATGTGTTTCATGGCCAAGAACAGCCACGACAGCTGATTCCTCCAAAGATGAGGATCCTTTTAGTGATCCTGATGAGGTATGCCCTTCTATTGCTGATATGAAAAGGGCTTTGGTGCTTGTTGAATGTAAATTGCATAAGCAAGTAAAATGATTAGGAAGGTGACATTATGATTGATAATTTAAATCTTGAAGTTGTTAGGCTTAAATCTATCAATCCTGCGATATTTGTGATTCCCGCACTAGCTTGCTTAAAGATTTGACAAGCTTGAAATCGCCATTCCTCCGTCACAAATCAACTAAAAGATGCTCTCGATGAACTAGAATCTTTCAAGTCTAGATCTGCTTGTTTAGATGTCATTCCTCTTGATGTGACTGCCATGGAAGCTATCCCTTTAACTTGCTCTAATTGTGCTTGTGGTTGTGGATGATTACTCCAGGTATTCATGGG
This sequence comes from Hsuehochloa calcarea, assembly GCA_036346395.1. Taxonomy (NCBI): domain Eukaryota; kingdom Viridiplantae; phylum Streptophyta; class Magnoliopsida; order Poales; family Poaceae; genus Hsuehochloa; species Hsuehochloa calcarea. Next base: position 86,388,916 of record CM070594.1, read on the forward strand.
TTTATTTTCTTGCTTCTAAGGACGAAGCATTTGGATTCTTTAAAGATTTGGTCCTTAGAATTGCTGTTGATATACCTGGAGCTTTGAGAGCCATTAGGAGTGATAATGGGACAGAGTTCAAGAATTCTTCTTTTTCTACCTTCTGCGCTGATAGGGGAATTGAGCATCAGTTTTCTTCTCCTAGAGTTCCTCAGCAGAATGGTGTTGTAGAAAGGAATAACAGAACCCTTGTAGAGATGGCTCGGACCATGCTGGATGAGCATTCTACTCCTAGGAGATTTTGAGCTGAGGCGATCTCTACTGCTTGTTATATCTCCAATAGGGTTTTCTTGAGATCTGTGGTTGGGAAGACTTCTTATGAGCTTAGATTTGGTCATTCTCTCAAGGTCTCTCATTTCAAGATTTTTGGTTGCAAGTGCTTCATTCTTAAACATGGAAATCTTGATAAATTTGAGTCCAGATGTTTTGATGGCATATTTCTTGGATATCCTGCTCATTCTCGTGGCTATCGTGTTTTTAATGTTGATACTAACAAAATTGTTGAGACTTGCGAAGTCACTTTTGATGAGGCTAGTCCTGGTACTAGACCCGATGCTTCAAGTACACAGGTTTCTGAAACCCAAGAAAGCATCTTCGTCGATGATGATTCTGAGGATGAAGACCCAAACCATCCTCCTGCTACCTCTGAGAGGGGTGGAGAGCCTGCTACTACTACTTCAAGATCACCGAGCAAGCCTCCCCTATCCCCACCGACGATCCGAGTGGCTCTGCTCCTACCTCCACAACTCATGGGGTAGAGGCCACTGCACCAGAGCACCTCTTCGCATTCAATGACAACATCCTCCCGAAGATGATTGGGGATCTTCAAGAGCGAGTCACTCGCCTCCGTGTTTATTTCTCCTGATTCCCATGCACATTCTGCTTTTGTCGCTTCTTTTGAACCTCGAGATATCACCCATGCTTTATCTGATGCCTCTTGGGTCAATGCCATGCATGAAGAGCTTGAAAATTTTGAAAGAAACAAAGTTTGGTTTTTAGTTGAGCGACCTTCCGATTCTCATGTTATTGGAACAAAATGGGTTTTAAAAATAAGCAAAGTGAGGATGGATTGGTTGTTCGCAATAAGGCTAGACTTGTTGCTCAAGGTTATTCCTGTAGAGGGCTTAGACTTTGAGGAGACTTTGCTCCAAAGAGCTAGATTGGAGGCCATTCGCATTCTTTTAGCATTTGCAACATCCAAGGGTTTCAAGCTTTTTCAAATGGATGTTAAAAGTGCTTTCTTGAATGGCTTCATAGAAGAAGAGGTCTTTGTCAAGCAACCTCCGGGTTTGAAAATCAAAATTCCCAAACCATGTTTTTAAACTCTCTAAAGCCTCAGATGGATTGAAACAAGCTCCTAGAGCTTGGTATGACAGGCTTAAGAGTTTCTTGCTTGAAAATGATTTCAAAATGGGAATGGTTGATAAAACCTTGTTCACTCTCAGGCATGGCAGTGATTTCTTGTTGGTTCAAATATATGTGGATGATATTATTTTCGGTGGTTCCTCTCATGCTTTGGTGTCTAGATTTTCAGATTCTATGAGCAGGTGAATTGAGATGAGCATGATGGGAGAGCTGACATTCTTCCTTGGTCTTCAAATCAAGCAACTGAAAGAAGGCACCTTCGTCCACCAGAGTAAGTATACAAAGGACCTTCTTCGGCGCTTCAATATGGGAAGCAGTAGGCCAATGTCTACTCCCATTGCAACAACCACCGTCTGGACCCTGATGAGGATGGAGAGTCCGTGGACCAGAAGGAGTACCACAAGATGATTGGCTCCTCCTCTATCTTACAAATACGAGGCCGGACATACAATTCGCCGTATGTCCGTGCGCCGATTTCGAGCTTCCTCGTGCTTCTCATCGTCAGACGCGCGATCTTCGGTATCTTCAAGATACGCTTGATTTTGGACTCGTATTCTTCTTCTTGGCTCTTTCAATTCGAGCTTTTTCGATGCCGATTTCACGGTGTAGAGTTGATAGGAAGAGTACTTCTGGCACTTGTCATTTCTTGGGCACATCTCTTGTTTCTTGGTCTTCTAGAAATGCAGTCTTGTACATACCATACCGAGGTCGAGTATGTAGTAGCCGCCGATGGTCGCCTCGTGTTCTCTCGATTTTATCCACGCCATGGACTATGGGTTATCTTTGGGAAGTGTTCCTCTTCTCGGACAACACTTCGCAATTAATATTGCCAAAACCAAAGGCAACATTCCAGACTAAACACATTGATATTCGATTTCATTTTCGAGAGATCATGTTGAGAAAGGTGATGTTGTGCTTCATTTTGTAGAGTCCGAGCAACGACTTGCGATATTTTCACTAAGGCTCTTGATTCTTCTCGCTTTGTCGCTTATGGGAGAGTTAGGAGTTATTAGTCCTATTGGGCTGTTTTGAGGGGGAAGTTGCTCTTTTTGCATTCATTGTATCATAATGCATGTTTCATTTCATTTGTCTTGCATTGTGTAATAAAATCAGTGGAGCTTTGATTATTATCCTTGTATGACTTATTCTCATATTCTATACCTTGTCATGTCGAGTGATAGTCCGCTAGACCTCTTTTATGGCTCTTCGTGTGTGGCTTAGCTTTTGACTTGCTAGCTTTATATCTGTGAGAAATTTGAATCAAATCATGTCTTGTTGGATCTTGTGACTAGTTTTGCTCTAGTGATCCACTTATGATTCTCGCCATGTCTTACAAATTGAATTGAGTCTTGAACTTATTCTGAGTTGAAAAATGAGCTTTTTATCTTATTAAGTCAAGCAAATGAAAAATGAGATTTTCTGTGCGAAAAAACTGATCTCACCAATCCTTTCTCATGAGACGGCTTGCCATTGCACTAGGCATGAACTCAGGGGGAGTTTTGGATGACCTAGATCATTCTTTTAAGCTTATCGCTTGAGATGGTCGCGGCAAGGCTTGAGATCTAGCACAGCAAAAAAAAAGGGAGAAAGAAAAAGAGAAATTGCCCAAAAAGGGCTAAGTGCTTGAGCTTTTGCTTCAAAAGAATTTTCTTAATGCTCAAAATGCCTCAATTCTTATTTTGAGTCTCTTTTACTTATAGACATGGCTTGACTCATTTTTGGTTGCCTTGAGTGGATCTATGATTTTGAGCAACCTTTCATGATTTCAATTCTGTTAATCTCGATTTACGCTATCTTGGTTTTAGCTTTGCAAAGACACGCTTTGCCATGATTGAATATAGCGTCCTCTCCTTATATGGCTTGGTATAATACTTGTACTTGCCTATATGTATAATGGTCATGGCTCCTTTTCACTAAAATTCAAAATAAAGTCATTCCTTCATGCTCTTTCTTTTCATGCATCTTGATGAATTCATTGTCAAAGGGGGAGAAAGATTGTGAAGAAAATGATGTTAATAATGTTGGAGCTTTTGGTTTCATACTCAAGGTTTAATATAAAAGAACTTCATAAAATAAAAATTTTGAACCTTTTGAAAATCTGTGATCATGGTGAGTTGAGTTTCTGGATTTTATTGTCTTATCTTATTTGATTTGCAATTGAAGAATACTCACAATGATCAAAGGTCAAATAGAACATTTTGTTTTTCAAATGGACCTTAGTGAGATTTTTGGCTACTTTCTGGAATGTGAATCCTTTTGTGCTTTCAATGCCTTATCTCACTTGCTTACACTATTCAAGCCACTTGGTGGTTCCTAGGCTTTTTGTTGCTTATGGACCAAGTTGTGCCTTTATGCTAAAACGGCGAATTTTTACTTTTCATTTTGAAAACCACATTTTCTTGAAAATTGCCAATGTGTTCATCAAGGGGAGATTGTGGATATCGTGAGGATATGTGCACGATCTCGTGATGATGAGTCAATTGGCAATGGCGTTATTGGTTTGCAAAATCTCGCGTTTCGGGTTTGTTCCAAGGTCACAAAGCCATCAAGGCGGTCTCGACCGGTTGTCTTGGGCGGTTAGATCCGCCATGGAGCGATCCGACCGGCCATGGTGGCGGTCCGACACACGATTTGAAAGTTGGGTTTTGGAGCCGAGCCAAAATAGGTTGTGTAGGCAAGTGAGGGAGTCTCTGGATGTGGTCCCATCATTTTGGAGCTCCCACCAAAAGTTCTATTCGATTGAAATTTCCGAAGGTTTGAATTTCTCGCTTGAATTTTGGCTAAGTCCTTTGGACCGTCCGACCGCCGTGGGGAGCGGTCCGATCAAGATGAATCGGTCGACCGCCCTATGGGGCGGTCGGACCGGCAATACTTGAATGAAAGCCAAGTGTTGCATTGAGTTGATTTTGAGTGTGTGATTCTCGAACTTCAATGCTTTATTGATGTATATCGCATTGCAGGCCGACGTGGGTCAAGTTGAGAAGAACTTGTTCCGGAAACGGTTTGTTTGTCTATTGTCGCGTGTGGCTTGCGTGTCAACGACGCAACGGCGAGTGGATCGGGACTACGCTTGGAGAGCCGAGGTCCGTAACGATCGTGATACCGGGTGAGGTTGTGTGACTCAAGCATGGTGCAGAATGGACAAGATGGATCGAACGGGTGGTTCGAAACAGCTGGTTGGATCAGGTGGTGCGGATATCGATGCGAGTCTCTGGGAGGTCCCGATGGGATTCGGACAAGAGAGGCTTGGCGTCGATGAGAACCGCCGATCAACCTACACGGTGAAGCAGCGATTGCTTCAAGAGTTATTTGTGTGTGGGTCCCATGTGTAAGTGACCCAAAAGGGAAACCCTAGCTCTCTAGTATAAATAGGAAGGGGTGAGGTGGAAAACCTAAGCAAGCATTCATTTAGCCCCTTCTTCCTTTTCTAGGGTTTGGAGGAGAGGAGAGGAGAACTAGGGTTGGAGTGTGCTCCTTGTTGAGCTCTTGCCCTCCTTGGTGGAGAGGCTTTGTAAGCATCTATTGTGGATGAACAATCTTGTGATGCTTAATTGAAAGATCAATTGCTCCTTTGTGTTCTTCTCTCTTTTGGATGTTTTTGGTGCTTCCTTGATTCAAAGGTTCATGCTTGGTCTCTTGGCCTACTTTACCTTGCTTTGATGTGTGGGATTACTACTAGAGTCATCTAGATCATCAAACCCCACAAGCAAGTCTTGAATCAAGATTTCCTCATTTCTAGGGTTTGTGCACCTCTTTGGTAAAATCTCAAGAGATCGATTCTGAAGTGGATCTGACCGATCGTCGCTAGAAATAGGTCTCCAATATCTTTAGGAAGGTGTGCTAGAAATTTGGTCAAGTTTTATTGGTTGAATCAAAAGTTGGATCAAATTTCGTTTTGGATTTGGGTGGAGTTTTTCAGTACTGGACTCTACCGGTCCGACCGGCCCTTCAACGGCGGTTCGACCGCCTGTGTTTTCGCATCGGTTTGCCGGGTCGAATCGCCGCCCACCGGTCCGACCACGGTTAGTTGTCGGCCGATCATTGATCACCGTCGGTCCGACCGCCCGTGGTAGCCGGTCAGACCGCCCGTGTCCAGTGAAGAACATTGAGTTCTTTTCTCCTTTTGTGTCGTGTGCTTGAGGGATTTATCAAATTCAACACAAGGCTTCCGTTGTGTGCTCACTGAACTTCTTAGCTTCCATAGCTAAAGGAGTAAAGTTCGTGTTGGTTTTGATTTAGGTGAGAAAGTTTTGAAAGCGCCTATTCACCCCCCCCCTAGTCGCCTTTCCGGTCCTACATCAACACTATCCACATTGGAATGGTGGGTTTTCAAATGCCCATACTGGAATTGATGGGTCTTTCAAATGCCCATACTGGAATTGATGGGTCTTTCAAATGCCCATACTGGAATTGATGGGACTTACCAAAAGAATCCACTCCTGTGGTCATAATGAATTTTATGAATGAATATGATGATTTCTCATGGTATGAATGAATAACACACATTAGTGGAAAAGACACATGGCATTCAACAACATGTGTAAACAAGTATGAGTATGCATTCCCACACAACATAATATATCAAGGATGCCACACAAGTTAGTTGCATGTAATGGAATGCAACAACTGAAATGAATGCTAATTCTTTAATCACAAGAATCATCTTCTTGAAATGAAATAAACATCAGGATGGATAGAAAAAGGCATTCATAATTTATCCCAACATCAAGCAAACAATTGGAAATATCACCAAACAGCATAGGGTACTTGCCTTCCGCGATGTGACGTAATAGGAGGACACGAAGATGCCCCATCCACTCACCGCCTACACAAATGTATAATCGAAATAAGAATAACAAGGTATGACATTGCTAAAAGAGCCCTTCCATCCCCTCTATCTCTCCCACCCAAACAACGGGATCAATTTTACCAAGTTTACCCAACAGCCCGATTACCGCTAAACTGGCAGCGATACTAGAAAAATCACCATTAATTATCTGTAACTCCAAAAGACCTGAAACCAGTGCTCATTGAATCTTAATAGATCAGACTACAAAACATTAGTTGGCGGAATCCCCTGATTCGGCCAAAACAGAGGGCTAATTAACAGCTAAACACAACCCATCTACGTCATCCGAATACGATCGAGATAAAGAAAATGGCGTAACTTTCAACCTATTGATCCAATGAGAATGATTATTATCAGCTTGGAAATATAATTTTAAGGGCTAAAATAACTTAGTTGGGTGAAGGTTCTGATTCGGCCCCTAATTTGAACAAAACCGAGGGACAAACCTCATCGACCTCAGCTTTCAGACAGACCGACAGTTCGTAATCAAAAATTCATATCTGCCAAACTACAGATCTGATTTTCCTGATCTCGGTGCCAAAAGAAATCTAACGTTCCCAGGAATAAAACTCTAGAAGGGTAAAACCCCATATTCGGCCTGTACAGTAGTCTAAACAATAGATTAAAACGCTAACAATTATATGCCTAAAATTCAGAACAGTGGTAAAGAAAATATCATAACTTTCATTATACAGATCCAATGGAGATGCTCTTTATCAGCTTTGAAAGATAATTTAAAGGTCTACAATAACTTATTTGGGTGGAGGTTCTGGAAATGCCTCTAACTAAATCAAAACCTAGGATCAAGCCGACAGATCCTTCTCGTCAGACAGACAGAACAGCGCACACTAAAAAAATCATATCTCCTAAACCGTAAGGCAGAATCACGTGATCTCAGTGGCTATGGAAAGCTAAGAACAATACCTACAACTTTCTAAGAGATGGACAGGACAGAAAATGAACGCATCTTACCCAAAATCGACGTACAAGGCGGTGCCCAACAAGGGGGAAGGGGGGCGGCGGCTCCAAAGGGGGGAGGGGGAGAGAAATGTGGAGTTTAGGGTTTGGGGGGGAACCCCCTCTTATGGCCGGCCACCACATGGGCCTCTCCTGGGCCGTGGCCCAGGCCCAGGTTGCCGTGAAATCACAGAAAACCCCCCGGTGAAAAGATGATTCTGGTTTTTCGATTAGCTCCCTCTTCCGAAACTTCTTCTAATAAGCCGAATCACCTTCGGGGTATTACAAGTCCAACATCTGATAGCAATAAACAAACAATTAAAATATAAGCATTATGTTGATTTTATATGTTTTTGAATCGTATATTTTGAGCATGTTATCATGTTTAATTGACATAAAAAATTACATATTTATATGTTATTGTTGTTATTTATATGTTGCTGAAAATATACTTTAATTATTATAATTTATGCTAAAATAATTTTACAACACCTACGAGTGGTGCAACGTACCACTAACAAGCGTTTTTGCTTATAGAAATAAGGAAGATGTAACATCAAGCAACAATGATCTGATCGCGCGTAGATATATTCTAGGATGCAAGTGTGTAGCATACTACTACTACCAAATCGTGAGTGCTGAGGGAGAGATGGTTGACCTGATCTTGCTCTTCGCTGTATAGCATACTACTACTACCTAATCGCAGATTCTGCTCAAACCAAGCACAGTACTTTGTAAGTTGGAACCACTACCAAAGAAAGCATATATATATTGTAAGTTGGAACCACTACCAAAGAAAGTGTATATATATATATAAGGAAAAATAAAGAAAGTTTATGGTTTATGTACAAAAACAAAATTAAAAATTACAGCCGAGAGCTCAATATTGTGTCTATAGCCAGTCAAATAGAATTTCTCTATGTTGCTCTCTAATTCGATGCACATGCAAAGCGAGCTCATTCTTAGATCTTTTCCAGTTTGATATAGAGTCAAATTTGACCTTGGAACGCTCTACCTTTAAAAGAATGCCTTGTGCATTAACCCAAAAGAGGCCAATAATATTCCAGCAGGTGACACTGAAGGGGCAATCAAAGAATAGATGATTTACTGTTTTGACTTGTTGATCTTGACATAGAACACAGTAGTGATCATCCTCCATATGAAAATGTCGTCTATTTAACATATCTTTAGTGTTGAGTCTATCCATAAGCAATAACCATGCGAACACTTTGAGCTTCATCACACATTTACTTTGCCAAATCCACTTGAGAGGTTTTGGTGTCACAATTGCATTAAACGAATGCTTGTAGGATTTTTGTGATGTATATATGCTTGATTTCCAAATGCAAGTCCAAGCATCTGAACAATTGTTTATGGGCGAGAATCTTTGGATGACATCAATCAACATATTGTACTCCTCAAAGGCATCATTCGAGAGCAGCAAATTGAATTTGTCTCTTATACCTGGATTATGTAAAAACAGCGAGGCCGAACATTCCTTATTTTTTGGCAAATGCATATAAAGCTGGGAATCTGATGCAATAAATATTATCGTTCCAAACATTTGTCCAAAATAACGATGATGTTACAATTCCCCCAGTCACCGTAGCAATGCCTCTATAAGTATTGATATATTTCATAACATCTCTCCACCAGAATGATCCTTGTATTCTTGAGCGGTGGGGGACCCCCTTTGTTCTTTAGCCTACATACAAGGTTCCATGCTGCTAGATCCCCCCCCCCCCCACCCCTTTTTTTTGAGGTCGGAGCCACGCCATAGACAGTGTTTTCTTGCTCTATCAATATTGTTGATCACTGTTACTGGAATTCTCAAAGAGCACATATAAAAGGTGGGTAAGGCTGACAGAACCGAATTGACTATTTGCAAGCGACCACCATAAGATAAATAAGCAGCACAACTTGATAATTTTCGCTCCACTCTATCTGTTAATGATGATAAATCACGCACTCTTTGTCTTGTAATCCCCAAAGGTAAACCCAGATAAGTAAAAGGCATGGTTCCAATTTTTCAACCAAAAGTTTGTTCTAGAATTGTAATTTTCTCCTCTTGAACATTGATTGGTACCAAAAAGATTTATTATAATTTACCTTCAGACCCGTAGAGTTGGAGAAAGAATTTAGAATCACTTTCAAGCATAAGAGCTGCCTAGCACTTGCCTATTCACTATTGACTGTAGAAGATCAGCTGCCAAGACAAATAGTAGGGGTGATAGTGGATCGCCTTGTCGGACTCCACTCTTACATTGAAATTGCCTCCATGAGACTCCATTTAATAAGATTGAAGATGTGCCTGAGTTAAGTAAAACCTTTATCCAATTGAGCCATCTTTCATAGAAACCCATTCTTTGCATTACTTCAATAATGACACTGTATTCTACTGTATCAAAAGCTTTTTCAAATTCTAACTTTAAGATTATGATTTCCTTCTTGGACTGCTGGCATTGGTGAATGTACTCAAAAGCCAACGCTAGGCAATCTTGTATTGTTCTCTTCTTGATGAATCCATATTGACTTTTGTGAACTAGTTGAAGAATTACTTTTTGCCGTCGGTCAGCCAATAATTTTGTCAAGAATTAAGCAAGGAAATAGGCCGATAATCATTCACACCCTCTGGAGATGTCTTTTTTGGGGCTAGAGCAATATATGAACTATTTATGCATTTTAGCTGAACCTTACTGTTATAGAAATCTTCATGAAGTCTATAGAATTCATATTTTATAATATGCCAGCACTTTTTTTTATGAAGTGGCCATTAAAGCCATCCAGCCCCGGAGCTTTATCAATAGGCATTTCCTTCACAAGTTTATCAATTTCTTCATGAGTAAACCCCATATAATTTCCAAATCATGCACAGGAGTGGTCAACTCATGTAGATCAAAAATCATTTTTGGTTGAATAGTTGTTCCCAATCTGTCCCTGAAAGAGTTCCATAGAATAGTCGCCTTTTCATTATGTCCTGTGACAATGGTGTCTTCAGAGGTAACTAGCTGAGTTATTGTATTTCTTCGGTAACTCTCAAGTGGCTAAGGCATGAAAGAATTTGTATTCTCATCCCCAAACTGTACCCAACGAATCGTGCATCTCTTTTTCCAATAGATATGCTTATAGTGTAGTAGACGAATAAGATGCTTCTTTATAATAGATCTGAAATTCCGCTCAGATGCTTCTTTATAATAGATCTGAAATTCCACTCAGGTCTGCTTAGATGTCGTTACTCCTCTAGTCCATCCATAATGTTTATGACCAGGCCATAATGCGAGATTAAAATGGATAGATTGGAGATACTATTGTTATGAATATATTGTGTGTATATTGAAGAGACTCAATGTGCAATATATATAAGGTACAAAAGGATATACCCTATACAGATAAGGAAATACAAAAGACAAATTCTATCTCTAATATATCTCTAACACCCCCCTCCCCCCTCAAATGCAAGGTGTATGCAATAGCATTGCATTTGGAAATGGTTGACACTAAACTAAGAAAAATTCAAAGTCCAAGTCTTGATAATGTCGTCGTAGCATGCAGCTTTTAGAAAATATGTCGATAGATAAAACTGTCAAATCAAGCCAAATAGGAATAGATAGAAGCATGATAGCGCAGATCAAAGCCCAAGACGGCGGCGGTGCAGTGCACAAGAAGCGCAACAGAGACGTAGTGCACTGGAAGCACGGTGGCCTTAAAAGCTCGGGCGGCGGCTAAGAGAGAGCGGCGGCATCATAACGACGATCTGCAACAGTTTGAAGAAAAGAGCGGCAGTTGCTGTCATGGAAAAAGAATTCCTATGTTTCTATGACTGATAATAGATTTGTGGACTCGCGTGACTTAGACGAACTAAAAGATAAAGTGGTACGGACTTGGATGGACGCAACGGAAGAAAAACGACACAAAGGATAGCTAGTAGATACTAGAAAAACTAGCAGCCGGTTCAATCTCCACCAACAGCAGCACCCGTGCACCCGCATGTTCATGCCTTCAACCACTGGCCTGAGCCCCTTTATTGCGGCACCAACTCCCATGCCATCTCCATCCTCCATCCAGAGCCATCTGCATCGACTTGGCAACTTCTCCAATCTCTCCAGTTCACCATGAAGCAAAAAAGCTTCTTTCTGGAGCAAGAGCACAGCATGTCCCCATTAGCAACAATAAACAACTGCCATTCCAATCGGGCCAATAGATGCTCCTCCCAGCCGAACAAAGCAGCAACCACACACAGCAGCCGAAGCAAAAGGAGGGAGACAGCGGCTTGTGAGGCCCGACGGCGGCGGCTTGGGAACCCATCGCTCAACCCACTGGCGTACCCTGGCTGCATCTGCACCCTCACCTTGACGGCCTCCATGGGGCCGAACGCGACGTCGGCCACCACCTCAGCGGTGGCCGACCTGGCGAGGTAGATGAGGGTCTTGTACTTGGCAACAGACCGCCTGGCAATGTCGGTGTATCGCTTCTCCTCGTACATGCTGTACTTGAACGCCCTCGCGCGCCAGAATCGAGGAAAAGGTCGGCGCCCAGCCCCTGAAGAAGCCACGGACGCCTTGCTCTTTCATGACCACGCCGAACGCTGATGAGGTGCTCTTGTACTTGGCTAGGTCGATCTGGATGTTGCACTTGATGACATCGAGCGGCGTGATGGCGCGACGTGAGCTCACAAGCGTGGCCTACCGGGCGCCGCCACGTAGTACACAAAGAGAACATCTCGATCTTCCCAAACGGTGGCTCGCTCGGTGTTGATCCAATCGCAGGCGACAAGAGGCCGTCCCTGGGAGTAAAGATCGGTTCTCCCTGTGGCAGCAGCAGCAAAGAACGAGTAGAGGCTAGGAGGCGGCGCAGGTAAAAAAACGCTAACCTTGGCTTTGATACCATGTTATGAATATATTGTGTGTATATGGAAGAGTTCCAATATGCAATATATATAAGGTACAAAGGGATATACCCTATACAGATAAAAAAATATATAAAAGACAGATAAAGAATACAAAATAATTCCTATTTCTAATATATCTCTAATATCTGTTACTCCAAATTTTTAGTCCATGCCGCGGCACTTTGAACTTCGCTGAGAGAACCACATCCGCATTGTTAAGGTGGCAAGGCAGATTCCAATAGTATGTAACTGTGTCAAAAAAAACCTGGGTGATCTGTCCAATAATTCTCAAAATGAAAGATTTTAGCTTTTGGTATAGTAGTTTGGATAGAGACCACAGATGGAACATGATCAGAAATATTTCTAGTAAGCGATGTAACCATTGTGTTAGGATAGGCATCTGTCCAACTCACTGTAGTAAAAAAACCACTCCAACTGCTCAAGAAGCGGATTTCTTGCATATTTCTCCATGTGTAAGAGCGTGCTTTAAGTGGGAGCTTAATTAGACCTAGTTGGCTGATAAGTCCACTGAGGTTGAAAATGTCGTTCATGTTTCCTCCAGGTCTATTGCGATTCTGCATTGAGCGAATAAAGTTGAAGTCCCCAATAATAAGCCAATTTTCATCATCTGGAATTTGCAAGTTCTGGAGCCAATTCACAAAGTTATCACGTTCTGGATTATCACATGGTCCGTAAACGCAAGTTAAAGTCCAACTTTTGGAAGAGTGATTTGAAGTGAAATTTACTGTCATAGCAAATTGTAAATTATGTTACATCTGGCCAGAGAGTATAGAGCCGTTCCATATAATCATTATGCCTCCAGAAGCACCGTTTGACGGAGAGTAAACGAAGTGATCAAAGCATCTTGGGCAAAATTTTCTTATATAAGAATTGTCAAAACTTTCTTTTTTAGTTTCCTGTAAACAGATGACATTGCAAGCACTTTCATCAATTCTTTCCCTCAAAGAGTGCCATTTATCAGCTGAGTTTATTCCTCTAATGTTCCAGCAAAGCACGTTCCAATTACGGCACATCTGACTCGTTGATCGACATTAAGAAGGATGGACTATGAGAAAGGTATGGCATAGCCTTACCCCAGCTTGTAATGTAGCAGGAGATAATAGAAACAATGAAACTGAGAGGAGACTGAATATCAAGTAAGCAGACTCATGCTTTAAACTGCAGAATCATTAACAACAAGAGCATAGCCTGATAGACTTACCAAAACCCACTGCTGTGACCTACGAGGCACGGACACGTGTGTCGGACATAGGATTTGCTATTTTCTAAAAAATAGCGACACCGAACACAGTTATATATATATATATATATATATATATATATATATATATATATATATATACTTTCTACTCCCGGGTGTAGTTACTCTCACCTTTGATATACCACCTAAAAGAACTTGACATACTCCTTTATCACTTTGGGTATACTCATATACTAATTATAAGATAATCCAATGCGAACCACACGAAAAATTTATAAGAGAGTCCATAATTTTTAGCATATTTTGTGTGTGTGTGTGTGTATATATATATATATATATATATATATATATATATATATATATATTCTCGTGTAGTTACTCCTACTTTTGATATACTCCTTTATCACTTTGGGTATACTCATATACTAATTATAAGATACTCCAATGCGAACCACACAAAAAATTTGTAAAATAGTCCATAGTTTTTAGCATATTTTGTAAATACCTTCATATTTGCACTAAAAAGGAGTATATCTAAAAAATTGTACATACCACCCCTGAAAAGGTGTAAATACCACTTAGATAGTCTTATATATTCGTATACTACACATACATACTCTCAGTTGCGCAAGATACTCCCTACGCTGTGAAATACGGAATAGTGAGTACGTACTCCCAGTAGTATTAAATCATTTTCCTATATATATATATATATATATATATATATATATATATATATGTGTGTGTGTGTGTGTGTGTGTGTGTGTGTGTTTTATATTTATTATTTATCTAAGAAGGAACATAAGACGATTCACTCACTGCCGGTCGCCGGAGGAGGAAGTCGCCGATGTTCGTCGGTCACCGCCGAAGGGGACAGTCGTCGGTTCGCCACCGTGCGAAAGGAGCAGAAGGCGAAAGGGGCGGCATCAGGGAGAAGGAAAGTTAACACATGAGGGAGGGGGACACCGCCGGAGCAGAAGGAAACAGCAGGGGCAAGTAGGCGGCATCAAGGATAGCACGGGAGGGAGGGAGTCGCCGCCAGAGCAGAAGGAAGCAGCAGGGGCGGCATAGCAGGGGATGAGGGGCGAAGGGGCGGCGTCGAGTGGGGATGAGTGAGCGGATCGACTCTGGCTCTAGAAAGTTAGGGTTAACACAATGCAATGGGTTGGGCTTCCATGCTTGGGCTAAATGGACTGAGCCGAAATGACAAATACATGTTCGAATATGCCAAAAAAAATCGTCGGCCTAATTTCGAACATGCCTCAATGTCCAAGCTGTGTCCGTATATCCAACACGGACTCGCGTATTTCCAGCCGTGTCCATGCATCAGAGTCTGTGACTATAGGAACCAAAAGAACTAACAGAGGAATTTGAAGTGATAGATGACCAGTTCAACCAGCAAGAACTCGGAACAGAGACAGCCAAAATAACTGAAGCAAAACTGACAAATTGTCTAAATTCAGACTTCAATGAAATATTTTAAGAGCCAACAGAGCAGCAGACAACCAACCACTCACCATCTACTGCCCGCAGAATTTGACAACTTCAACATCATTCTGAGTCTTCGGGTTCGCCATTAAGGCATCAACCGTCAACTCCGCAGGAGCAACCTTCAGGAAACCGATCTGAACCTGTTTTCAAAATGTATAATTCAATCAGAGACTCATACTATATACATGACAAATAAGTGAACACTAATTTCACACTAACATATATAAATATTGCAGACACCCTAAGATTATTTTTTTCCCCAAAGGTTCTTTCAGACATAACTCATGTTGAAGCTCTTTTTTCTGCAGGGATGGAGTACTTTGTATGTATTAATGTGTTCATAATGTATAATTTATTTACAGTCTCGTACTATACATGACAAATAAGTGAAGACTACTGTTACACTAACAGAGATGGGAGACCAAAAAGTTACAATAATTATTGAACCAGCAATCTGAACACTGCAGTAGCGCGGAGATTGGAACATCTTATTACGCGAAAGAATGGTAATTCCGCATCAATAATTTAAGACTCTGTGGTGACAAAGATGCAAATGAAACCCAAGAACCATCTCCGCAGCACAATACAATAGGTCTTCGACTCTACAAATAGGATATTTAAAAAAAACATTTTTAATAGAATTACATAAATAAATATATGTTTAATAAAATTACAAAAATAATTTTCTGTCATTATTCCAAATGACGAATTGATCGTGTCGGCATTTGGAATGACGATGGAAGCCTACTTTTGTAATTTTATTAAACGGATATTTATTTTTATAATTATATTAAAAATGTATTATTTTAAAAAACAAATAGGAGGTAAGAAAACAGGGGTGTTAGCAATCGGGTAACACACTAAGGAAACCTACGTATTAAAATATTAGAGGAGAAAAATAAATCCCAGAAAACAAACATATCTAGATGGTAAAAAGTCAAAACAAGCATATCTAGACAATAAATTAGTCTTTGATGAAAACAATACCAGATTACAGGAGCACTTAACTGGTGAAGATCATGTGTGTTCTACTTCCAAACAGGACAAGCCAATTACTCACAACTTCCTAGTGACAATTTATGCCTGACTTTGCTTTTCATATTTTTAAAAAATTAATTCAACAATGAAAACCAGCCGATTGCTCGGGCAATTCTGGAGTAACCGACCAGATGGGGAAAAACTGGTCAACGCATTGCACAAAATAGAAAGATCAACTGCACTAGGTGACCATGTGAGTATGTAACAATGTCTACAAATTGTATCTCCCCTTTTGAGATTAAATTTTTGGACATGTACATGCGATTCATTACACATACAAAAACTCTTCCCAAGTATTTTTTTTAAAAAATATTGAAGAACTAATAACCAGGGGGAAAAATCCAAGCCAGTAACCGGCGGTTTTCTCGGGTTTTGCAAGTTCAAATTTTAATTTTTAAAATTCGACTGGTTTTTAATCAAATTCAAACGATTTTCTTCCAGAATTTTTCCGGTTTGAACGGTAACCAGCCGGTTACCGTTCCCGGCCGGCCGGCGGTAAATAGGTACTGGCCGGTTATCTCTTCCCTGCTAATAACTGCAATGTACCCCTTTCCCTCGGGAAAGAATTGCAACGTGCAACAATGCAAAGTGCATCCTAATAATATCTCGCTGCAAAATGACAAGGTATAGGTAACTAACAAAAAGACATCACCAAGTCAAAGAATTTTTTGCTAATATAGCAACTTTTGGATGCGTATTTGTAGTATTGACCACACAGGCCAGGAAAAATCCCGCTTCAGAATCGGTACTTCTACGTTCTGGGCCGGGTTTGGGATTAAAAATCCCGGTCGGTTTTCTCTGGTTTTGCAAGTTCAAATTTTAATTTTTGAAATTCAGCTGGTTTTTAATCAAATTCAAACAATTTTCATCTGGATTTTTTTTGATTTGAACGGTAACCGGCCAGTTACAGTTCCCGGCCGGCCGGCGGTAAATGGTCTGGTTTCGGTTATCTCTTCCTTGCACGGACTCGTATTTGCAGTATTGGCACCGATGTCGTACGGCCGCCGTGCGGAGGCCTCTCCCTGCCCCCCCCCACGTAGCCCATTGCCGCACGGCCGTCGTGCGGCAACACCTTCCGCACCGCCACGTGCCCTCCCGACAGCTCCCGGAAGCCACCTCAGCCAGCCCGCCGCCACACGCTGCCATCTCGGTCGTTGCCGCACAGCCGTCGTGCAGCAACGGCTCCTACGCCGCCACATGCCCTCCCCACCTCAGCCACCCACCGCCACGCGCCGCCACCTCGGCCGTTATTGCACGACCCCCGTGCAGCAACAGCCCTCGGCCCGCCACGTGTTAGGTTTAGTTAGTTAGGTTAGTTAGTTAGTTAGTTAGGGTTAGTGATTAGACTTTCATGGTGGTTTGTACGAATTTTTAAATATAGCTAATGAGTTCAAAAAATCATGAAATTTTATGTGGAGACTCTTGACAAAATGTACTTACTTGTGTAAATTTGTTATAATTTTATTCGTTCAGAATTTTTTTCTCGCTATTTTCATGTTAATGTACAATGCATAGCTTTTTGTGTTAAGTGTCATGTTTGTGCGAGGACAAAAAAATCAATAGAAAACCATGTCATGTGTTGTTTCCCCAAAAATCTAAATGAGGCCCTCCCTCCATCTTCCTTTTCTTTTTCACCGAAAGCATCAATCACTTTTATATCCTGTCACCTCCTTTTCTTATCCATCAAATCTTTGTCTCCCCGAAATTCATGGCTTAATTCGCTGGTGATGCCGATTACCCTCTGCCCCTGGTGCTTCGGGCGGGGAGGGACTACTGGGAGCTGGACAATTGCTACGTCCCTATCCTCCGGGACACGAGCTTGTTGCCCTTTGTGAGGTTGGTGTCCGTCGGACGTCGGATCACCCTAGGCGCCGACCATCGCTTCGGCTTGTCGGCGTGTGGAGGCCTGAGACGCACACATTCCACTTTCGGTGGGGTGAGATGACGGTCACCCTGCAAGACGTCTTACTCTTGACCGGTCTCCCGATCTGGGGTGAGCCGCTTGTTCTGGGCCCTCCGGGTGAGGACTGGAAGGCCGAGCTGGAGCAGCGGTTCGGCCAATCTCTCCCGAAGCATATACGTGGTGCACCCTGGACTTGGCTGAGACAATTCAGTCAGTGCCCGTAGGGTGCACCTGACAAGGTCGTTAGGATGCACCTCGTTTCTTACCTTCTTCAACTCTTTAGTTAAGTCCAATTTCCAACCACACAGGGCGATTTTTGCTACCCCAGCTACACCTGCCATGCCGAGTCGTTAGTTGACGCGGAGGCTGGGGCGATGCCTCAGTATAGCTGGGGGTCAGCAATCCTTTGCGCCACATATCGAGGGTTGTGTGACGCTTCATGGCGTGGCACCGGTGGTGATACTTTCAACCTGGTTGTCTGCTACGTGCTCCTGCAGCTGTGGAGTTGGAAGCACTTCCCTGTTGGGCGGCCATCCATCAAGATAGTGGTGCACCCGTGCCCCGTTCCGCATGACCAGATAGATGGGCCCACCATGGGCTTATGGTGGACTGCTAGACATCCGCACTAGGCCAACACAAGACCGGTGAGGTGCTACTTGTTGTATCATAATGAGTTCGAGTCGTGGCACGAGAGCGACATCATATGGAATCTATGGTATCCATAGTGCGTGCACACGGTAGCACCGCACGGACTGTCCGTGCAATGCATCCGGGATGTAGTACTGTAGATGACCGACTGCCACCTGGTGTTCGCACATATTGTGGAGCCTTCCACGCTGCAGCGCGTAATGCGACAGATTAGTGCGCACCAGGTCATGCCCCCCGGACAGCAGGCCCCTGCCGCGAGCCATACACCTGTGAGACAAACTTCATCAGAATAATGTTTACGATTTCTTACATGCTCCCTTTCTAACATCAATCCTTTCGGAAATGTTGGCAATCGAAGCAGGGTGGGCATAATAAGGACTGGCGCCCGGTCCAGCACCAGTGGATTACGACATGGACGGAGAGGGAGCACGTGGATGTCTTGCGTGCCCCACGTTCGTACGACCCTGAGACGTACGGTGCGTACATGAAGTGATATGTGTCACGGGCGCGCGCAAGACTCACTATTCCTCCACCGGAGCACCCGGAGCCGGTGACAGAGGAGACGCACCAACAGAGCCTCCGCCGCTCGTTCGATCGTCACAGCGCTTCTCGGCGTGACGACGTAGTAAGACACTTACAACCTCTGGTCTTTTCATTGATGACATTCGTGCTCTTCGTTAGTGAACCTGTTACGTATGTCACTATAGTTGAAGCGGGTGCAGCACGTCCATCGTGCATCGAAGGCCGCCATTTGCAGTCCAGATAGAACCCCAGAGGGATATAAAAAAATTTCAAGCACATCTCGATGGAGATGAAGAAGATAATAAAAAACTTGACCTGCGGTCATTCGACGGACGACATCCTGCGCATCGGGCAACAAGTGGGGGCGTGCTCACTCGCTAGGTCACCACAGCCTAGCGAGTCCGGCTGGCGCTGTAGCGTTCCCCGTCGGTCATCCACGGCCCAGGTCGGCGGGGAGGTAAGATATGTACAAATCTACGTTCAGTTTTATTGGTAATGTCTTATGTTCCACTAACATCATATCGTTCTCCCGCCGTAGGTTCGTCGGGATCAATCGCTTTTACCGTCCACACCTGGTACATAGACTGGTGCTCCCCCTCGGTCATCTGCACTGCACATCTGGAGGTACGAGGTTATCAGTTTACGTCCAGCGTGTTTATTTGTACTAACATCGTTCCGTCTTGCAGCCTTAAGTTGGTCATGGGGTGACGACCAGTTCACGTCGACTGATGAAGACGATACGGGCCTCCCAGCTCCTGCCAGGAGCAAGACACGCGCCGTGGTACGCATAATTGCGGCTGTGGTTTAGAGCGCACACAGGCGTAGCTCCTCTGGGTTCGCTGTCCCACCGTACGTTCAAAGGCAGAGCTCCTCTGGGTACGCGAGAACCCTGTACGTCTAAGGCCAGAGCTCATCCGCAAAACCAGAGTTGCAAGCATCGTACCCATAGAGTGATTTTATAGACTCTGCCGTTGATGAATTCTTCGAAGGTGTCCCCCGGGTCGGCATGCCTAATCACGACGACATGTACGCCTATCAGACTTTGCTCCAGAGTCAACCTACTGCTCCATCTCCGCCTCAACTATCTCGGTACCCCCTCCAAAGCGACACGCGCTCTTCGGACCTGTGGACGTATTTCACCGGTTATGCTTGGCGCAAAACAAGGCCACGCACACGGACGCAGCACAGTAGGCAGAAAGTAGTGGCCCATACGAGTGAGCCATATTGTATCGTGTGTTATTCAATGTCATAATATAATATTTTCTCTCACCTTGTTTATATACAAACACGTCTCCAGAAAGCTATGCATTGTCGCTGTTTAATAGAAGATAAGTAGGCAAGTACACTGACATGAAATAGCAAGAAAAAATCCTGAATGAATAAAATTATCACAAATTTACACAAGCAAGTACATTCTGTCGGGAGTCTCAACGTAAAATTTCATGATTTTTTGAATTCATCTGCTTTATTTAAAAATTTGTATAAACCGCCCGCGAAACCCTAATCACTAACCCTAACTACCCTAACTGACTAACTAACCTAACTGACTAAACCTAACACATGGCGGGCCGAGGACCGTTGCCGCACAGCGGCCGTGCGGCAACGGCCGAGGTGGCGGCGCGTGGCTGAGGTGGGGAGGGCACGTGGCTACGCGGGAGCCGTTGCCGCATGGCGGCTGTGCAGCAAAGAACGAGCTACGTGGCGGGCAGTGAGAGGCCTCCACACGGTAACCGTGCCGTATCGGTGCCAATACTGTAAATACAAGTCTCAAGTGTTCAATACTGTAAATACGCATCAAAAAGTTGTTATATTAGAAAGAAAAAAAAACAGTCAAAATGGTCAGTAGCAAGATACTAGGATGTACAAATCCCAGCAAGCTAATGAACCCAGTGATGTAAACTTCAAGCTCAATTGAGAAAATAAAGCTATAATAAAATGCAAGGGCTAGAAATGTTCTTTTCAAGGATTAGATGGAACTGACTGTACTATATACCTGAATAGCGGACCGTCAATAAAAGTAGGGAAATCCAGAAATGTTTATGTTATAAGCGAAAAAATAGACTGAAAAGACTTGCCCTCGTCGCAATTGCGGCCTCACCAACCAGCTAGGGGCTGTGTTTCGAGCAAAACATGATTCCTTTATTCTTACAAGCATAGCAGTAGCAGGATATAATATTTATTACGAGTTTGCTAAGTTGAGAATATATAATTAAAGCCCCATTGCTATTAGTATTATTACTAGAAAAGATTGGTATGAGACAAGTAAATCCTGTCAAACCAATAGCCACGATTACAGCAGGTCAAAATATGGTGGATGAGTGTGTAAATGTTGAGTAACCGTCGCTGGCGAGTCCAGTCCGAACGGGTACCTCGTATACAATGATCAGAATCGTAAGAACGATGAAGAACACAAGAACACAACAATAGAATGAACACGAGATATGCGGGACTTCGTGGTCTCGCTTATTGCTTCTAACAATTAGGGTTACAGGAGAGGGGGTGACCTCTATTTATAGACTATGGATGAGGAGTTCAACCGGGCAGACTCTCCGGTCTCGGCTCAGATCGGGCCAGACTCTCCGCAGTCCCGGCCCGGCTTAACACTCCCCTTGAACACTCATCCAACATGTTCATGTCTCGTCAAAACTCCATAAAAACCCAAAGGGGAAAATTTGGAGAAAGAGTACATATCATGCGTCACTGTGTTGCACGAATTGCCTCATCAAAACCTTAGCCGAAACTTCAGAAAACTCGTAAGGGAAAAAGAGTACAATCCACCAAATTTCATTTTATCTCCTGGATTTATTCTTTGGGTACTGATCTTCGTGATCAAGATTCAATAATGAGTTCGTGAAGATTCTCCCCGATTCTCGCACTTCTTTAAGTCTTATCATTCCAATTCTACGTGTGCACCTTTCAAAGCTAGATGTCGAAGTGATTTTAGTGAATAAATCGCAAGATTCTCACATGACTTAGTATGCGATGACTTTAATTTCGCCCATCTTTTGCAATTCATGAGCATAGAATAACTTGGAGTTGATATACTTTATGAGGGGACTCTTCACATAACTCATTTGCACTTTCGCAATACAAGCCGCATTATCTTCATAGATAATCGTGGGGTTTGCGCAGTATTCAATCCAAATGACTGCTGGATGTGGTGAATCTTCCGAAGCCAAACACATTCTGTGAGGCCTCGCATGATGCTATAATTTGCGAGTGGTTCACAAAGTCGATACAAGACTTTGCTTAGACGATTTTCATGGAATTGCAGCCCTCCACATAGGAATACATAGTATGTTTGCGACTTGGTCAGTATGGGTTCGACAGAACCCGACATCCGTGATAGTCATTCATACACAAGTCTTGGTTCTTTCTGTAGAATAGACCAAGTTCTTTGCTTTCTTGGAGGTAACGGAAGATGTCCATTATTTCCTGCCAATACCTTTGGTAGGTTCTGTATTACACCTTGCTAATAGATTTACGGCAAATGCAATGCCTGATCTAGTACAGTTTGCTAAATTCATGAATGCTCCTACTGCACTCAGGTACGGGAATTCTGGTCTCAGGACTTCCTCCCCCTCTTCTTTAGGTCTGTACGGGTCCTTGTCTTGCTGCAAGGATCTCCCGACCATCGGCACTTTCGAAGGATATGCCTTTTCAAAGCCGAACTTTTCCAACACTTTCTGAGTGTAGGTTGGCTGATGTACTAGAATCTCTTCCGGGGTATGCTCAAGCTGCAAGCCTATGCAGTATTTGGTTTGATCCAAATCTTTATTTCAACTCGACTCGGTAAGAGCTTGATTTCTTAATACCTTCTAAGGTTCCAATGATATTCGATCATCTTCATACACCGAGATTTATACAAAATCCATCCCGGATCGCCGTATAAATACACAGGATAATTCTCATTGTTCGTGTAGCCTTTCTTGCATAGAAAGTCGCCGAGCGATTATACCACATTCTCACTGATTGCTTGATCCATACAAGTGACTTTCGAGTTGCACATCAGATAGATTTCTATTTGCTCTATCTTGGTTCGGACAGGATACATTCTGTATCTTCATATAAATGTCCGAATTCAAATTTCTATAAAGGTATGCAGCTACCACATCCATCAATTTCACTTCTAACTTCCAAGTTTGTCGCCATTGAGATAAATATCTAAAGGTAATTCCGCCCATGACCGGGAATAGGTTTCTTCATAACAATCTCTGACGTTGAGTGAAACCTTGTGCAACGAGCCTTGCTTCTTTCATTTCTCTTTCGAACAAATACCCACTTATGCCCTACAGTGGTGCACATGGGGTGTGCACTTCTGTGCCCAAACACCTCTCTTTTATTCAAAAAGAACGATTGATTTATTGCTTTCTTCCAATCTTCTCAATCGACCTTTTCTTATATTCAACGAGCGATGCGTGCTCGGATCAAGATTGATGATTGTGACAATTTTCTTTGCAACATTGGCTGTTGGCTTATTCATAGATTCTCCCAAGATCATATAGCTATGTCTTCAAGGGGCGAGATTTCTAATGCTTCTATTTGCTTACCGCTACTTTCAATTGAGGGGCAAGTCCCTTTAGTTTTTCAGCTCCGATGTGTGCGCACACATCCATGCTGATGTCTCCCTTCATGGGGATGTTCAATTCTAGTATGCCTTTCCTGAAGGTTCCATACCGGTGCCAGGTCTCAACTGGCTCCCCTTCTGATTCTGGGGTACTTTCATGATCGGCTGTGTCAAGTCCTTCTTATCCTTTTTCACCAGGCGTCCCCGGTTACTTCAGATTCGAGGGGCCGGAGTTCTCATCCTTTCAGAGGCCTTAGGACGGGATTAGGGATACCTTCATCGGTATTTCAACCCTCTCCGGTGCATTGCGTACAGGCATATGCGACTTGGTCACGCTCTTCAAATCACTAAAGTGGTTAGGTAGTTGATTCGCTAATGCTTGCAAATCAATTATCTTCTGGATTGTAATTGTTTTCTAGACTTCAATTGTCTTCTAAACTTCTCTATTTGCTTCACTAGTGCACGGGTCTTATGCATGGATTTCAAATATCTTCTAGACTTCAATTGTCTTCTGGACTTCTCTATTTCTCGACATTTTACATCAAGGGTTGATTTCCTCCCCCTAATGACGAGAAATAATTCTCATCTAATATGCTATCAAGGAGCGGTCGCATGCAAATCTCTAGTCGTGGGGTCCAAATACCGATTATGGATGCCGCCTCATAACCAACGATATCCCGACTTTTAGAGAGTGCCCATTTCAGTTTGCTGTGGTGGTGGTATAGGTACATAAACCTTGCAACCAAACCTTCAAAGATGAGAAATTTTCAGTGTTGACCCTTGCGCTAGTTGCATAGGTGAATGGATGTTATATGTCGGTGGTCTAAAATTGATGAGAGTTGCTGCGTGCAGGACTGCGTTTCCACAACATGTAGTTGGTAAATAACAATTCTGCTAGTCCATTCTGGGTGTGGACATGCGGTACGGGATGCTCAATTTTAATTCTCATTTTCACACAATAATCATCATATGCCCTTAAAGTAAATTCTCCTGTTGTCCATTCCGTGGACTTCACATGATGATAAGGGAAATTATTCTTAATGTTAATTATCTACGAGATTAGCTTTGCAGAAGCGGGGTTTCTCGTAGACATTAAACAAATGTGCGACCGTTTCGAGGAAGCATCGATAAGCACCATAAAATACCTAAATGACCCTTACAGGGGCTGTTTAGGACCGCAAATGTCTCCCTGGATACGGTCCAGGAATGCAGGGATTTCGTCCTTTACTTTCAGAGTAGAGGGTCTAGTAGTCGGCTTCCGATGGTACATGCAGGCACACAAAATCTTCCGATTCGGAAGTTCTTTAAATTGACACTATGTCCCTGTGAATTGTTAATTATATTTCTCATCATCCTAAGACCTAAGTGACATAATCTATCATGCCAGAGATAGAAGAGGTTTTAGAGCTTCTAAATATAGTTTTTAGGGCAGTATAGGCTGCAGATGCCTTAATATTAGTGTAGTATAGCCCATTTTCAAATGAAGGAAGTCATTCTAATACCTTTTTTTTTTCGTCACGCTTTGTAATGAGCAGGTATTCCTTACCATGCTCTTCTTCAGTCTCTACGTGGAAACCGTTAGCGCGAATATCCTTGAGAGTTCTAGTCGATTATGGGCACAACATGGCTTCTTTAAAGACCAAAGTTATGTCCGTAGGGAGTATAATTGTGGCCCTTCCTGAGCCTATTATACATGTATCGCTGCCTGCGATTGTCGTAAGGCTACGAGCATTCTTACTGATCGACTGAAAAATCCATCTCTCTCAAGGTGGTATTCATTGTGCCGCTACCTGCTAAGCACACTTCCTCCATAGGGCGATACATGCATTCTAATATAATGTACTTTATTAATATGAAGCAGAAATCCAGCAACACATAAAATAAAATACTTCAGATATCAGAACATAACTTGCTATCATAAATACGGGAAATATAAGTCTTGCAGGATTCATCATAAGAATTTAATGCTTTGCTCTTCTAGAGCCTACAACCATTATTCAAAGTTCATCACAATCACAAAATGCAAGTGATCAGTAAAGGATCTAAGTGCAATGCGTGCACTAGATCGAATCAGCGAAGTATTCAGAAACTTCTGCCTCAATCTGCTACATGGCGATCTTCTCCTCTTGGGCAATTACGGCTGTGGCCGCTGCTATGTCCAAAGGAGGGATGATGGGGGCTGCTACTAGGCTGTCCATATCCATAAGTGCAACTAATGGGTGTGGATCTTCCGTGCCTGCAATGGTGAGGTGTGCCTCATGCTATCCTTTGCCCCTTTTCTTAGATCAGAAACACCAATTACGTGCGACTCACGACCTTACCCTTCTTGCCCTTCTCCTTCGTGAGAGGCTTCATCACCTTGTAGCTGCTAGTATTGGCTTCATGGCCAATATTGCTACTAGGTGGCTGTGAGATGTAGTTCTTCCTTAGAACATCATCTTGAGCTTCCACAATTTTCATGATGTTAATCACTGCGGCATACTACTTGTAGCCATTTTGACAATAACTGCGTGCGAATTGCACCGCATTCGGGTAAAGGTAGAGATGATCTTTTCAATCTTCTGCTCATTTGTGATTATATTATCACATAATTGGAGATTGTATAAATTCTGACCATGCCGGGTCAGTTCTTCGAACTCTGGTTCGTGATGCCGCTATTTTTCATATTCATGCAAAAGTTCATAAAATTATCACTGGTAATTTCCATAAAATGGTTGCAAAATTCTTATAATGCTCTTCGAACTCCTAGTTCGTGATTCCGTATTTTTCTATGCATTTTCATGATTTACTGCTATTTTCAGTGATTAAAAGCAATATTAATAATCACAAATAATCAAAAACAGTAAATACAATAAATAAAATGCATAAAAATAATAATAACAAGGTAAAATATGATTCAAATGCAAAAACCGATTCAAAATTTGAATTCACGGGCCCTATTCTCATTGGAATATGAATTTTCATGACTCGCAATTTTCGAGGCTAAAACGTAAAAACTTCAGTTCTGAGAAATTTTTTCGCGCAATTTACAAAAATAATGAGGGCCTTTTTGCAAAATAGCCATTTTTTCTCTCTTCTTGTGCGATTTATGCGGGCGGCCCAAAAGGTTTACCTGCTCACGCAAGATAAAGCCCAATGAGAGAGGGGACTCGGGTAGGTTTCCCTACCCCGAGTTCCTCTCGGGCGGCGGCGGCTCCCTTCATGGGAGCCGCCGCGTTCCTCTAGGGTTGCCGCCCCCCCTTTTCGCGTGTAGTGGCGGCGCCGCTTCCCGCCGGAGACGCCGCACCGGCGATGGCGGCTTTGCTCCGAGCGGCCGCTTGCTTGGGGTGGCGGCGGCATGTTGCGCGGCCGGGCGATAAAGTCGCATGGGCGGCGGCGCAGCAGCGCGCGGGCGTGGCGGCCGCTCAATCGGCGCCGCGGCGGCGGCGGCCGGCGGCGACCGAGCCGCGTCGCGGCGGTGGTCGAGGCGTCGGCCGAGCTACAAGGTGATTGCGGGCGGGCCGGCGGCACACGGCGCGGCGGCGGCCCAAAGACTCGGCTGCGGCCGAGCCGGGCCGTCGATGGCTCTTCTCCTCCCCTTCCCTTCTTCATCAAGGCGTCCAAGACAGCGGCGATGCAAAGGTGGTCGGAGGCGAGGCGCGACTTCAAGGCGCTCTTCCCCTTCTAAGGTGCTAGGAGGCGGCATCGGCGGCCGGCGGGCGCTGGGTGGCAAGACCGCTACGGACGGCGATGGAGGGTGGCTTCAGCGGCCGGGCGGATGGGTGGCGGTTGTTGGCCGTGGGGCGTCGGGATGACCATGCGGGTCTCAGGCGCGAGGTGCAGCACGGCCGGGCTGGTCATGGCATCGGCCGGCCGGTGGAGGCGGCGACAAATCGACGACGGCTCTAGGCCGTTCATGGCGCTCGGCCGGCCGGCGGTGTGGGGTTGAGGCGGCCACGCCGGGGCCGTCTTTGGCGTCGATGGCGGTGCGCGTGCGGTAGCGCGCGTCTTTGGCGGCGATGTGCCGTCGCGGCTTCAAGCCGCCGAACTCTGTGCCCCTTGGTTAATGTTCATGTGCATTTACTATGCATATTCGATTACTATTCATATATAATCATCGTTCATGTGAGCAATTACCGATTGACGACTTGAGTCGATTCACGGTGAATTGGCAATTTCAATCTACTGTACAATCAACATCCGATCTTTCATGCAATCTCCGACGACATTGTGTCGGCGACTTCAAGTCACCGCGGTAGATTAGAACAGATTTGCACGTAGAAAAACAATCTAGAAAGCAAATTTGCGAAATTGAAAGCAATCTAGAAAATACGATTCAATCTACGAGTGTCGTTCTTCGACGGTTACCTTCGATGCGAGGAGAGTCGATCGTCTTGATAACGTGTTGAGTAACCGTCATTGGCGAGTCCAAATCGACGGGTACCTCGTATACAATGATCGTAATCGTAAGAACGATGAAGAACACAAGAACACAACAATAGAATGAACACGTAGATATGCGGGACTTGAGTGGTCTTTATTGCTTCGAACAATTAGGGTTACAGGAGAGGGGGTGACCTCTATTTATAGACTATGGGATGAGGAGTTCAACCGGCCAGACTCTCCGGTCCTCGGGCCAGATCGGGCCGAGACTCTCCAGTCCTGGGCCCGGTTTCTTAACAGTAAAGACTCGCTGGGGGCCTGTGCGTGATGTCCCCATCGCTGGCCGGCAACCAGGCGCCGCTAATTAGGTGCTTTCAATTGTCCGACGTGCTTTCAATTGTCCGAGATTTACTCCAAGCCATTGATGCGTAAGACCCATTTATAGTTACCCAAGATGGTAGGAAGTATCTCTAATAAGTTAGAGATAATATTATTTTTAGCATATGCTATATTGTTTTTACAGATAATATATATAATAGATAGTCTCTAGCACACTCTTTGACATTTAAATTTTATAATTTTTTTAAAACGAACCTGCATGCCAACTATAATAGATTGATGTATCATGTCTTGTTTCGCGTGCACGACAGTCTCTTCAGGAAGAGACGATATGTACTCTCTCTCTCCCCTACATAGGATTTTGTCAACGTGATATAGCTAAGTGGCGACAATAAAGATACTATTAGAGATACCCTTAGAGGAGACACAGAGACCCGTTCATCGAGGAAGAGGTTGTAGTCTCTGATGCTCGTGGCCATGATAAAACTTCATGCAATAAGATCGGCAAGTCTGTAGACTACATGCAGGGGCGGAACTGGTCTCAGAACTATGTGGTAATCGCTCGAGGTCCATGATTAAAAGTCTCTATAAAAATTCTAAAAAACTCAATAAAATACAAAACTAAAAACAGCTGTACCGGTCCAAGTCTTGACCCTTAACTACCACGCATGCACGAGAAGTGCCCTTGTAGCCCACTAGCATGATCTCTGAATCACATTCTACCAGGTAGACAGGGTAGGAGATTGTGTCATTCGGGCGCATGGTGATCATCACCGGCTGTTCCCCCGGTTGCAGTGGGTCAATCTGGAAAATCTCTGCTCTGTGAAGGTGAACCTTCATACTAGTATCATTCTCATGCACGAGGGTTTCAGTATTTCCTGGAGGGGGAGCAGCGGGAATAGATGGCGAGCATCGGCATTTGGGGCGACTGCGGTGACGCGGTCTCGCGCGAGGAAGCGGCAGCGCGGCCAGGCGCGTGCACAGCGTGGACGGCGGCGTGGAGCGCGCTCGCGGCGCGACGTCTCGGCGGCTCGGCCCGGTCGTGACACGCACACACGGCGAGCAATCCGGCACGGCACGGCCCAAGCCTGAGGCGCGCTGGTCACCGCACAGTTGGGCATTGGCTCACGCGCCGGTGCTGTCTATCAAGGAACAGACTGTTACGAAACCCAGAAGGTTTCGATGTGAACAAATACAAGAACTGTCTTTAGTGTGTTTTGCCTATAAATAGAGAGACTATTCTACTGTGTAATCACCCCTGATCATTAATAAAGACTTCTGGTGTTCTCTCTTATTGGTATCTCATGTATTCTGTATTCATCGTCTTGATTGATTGATTGCGTGATCGTATTGCCGTTCATCGATTCTTCTATTATTTCATAACACGTTATCAACATGAATTGCTCTCCAAGGTGAAAGGTATGCAAATCACGAATCGATCTACTACGCATTGCAATTTATATTCTAATCTAGATTGATACTGGATCCGTTATGCAATGCCATGAATAGATCTACAATTTATGTTTTAAGATCTAGATCCGATGAGATTGTCATCTAATTATGAGATATGTAAATCACGCCCAAGAAAAAATGATCTTGGCCTCCAACACCGACGCCGACCACGCCGCATTGTCGGCCGCCGTAACCGCCGCCTCCACCGTACTCCTGTCACGGTGCTAGCCCGGCCCCACCACCGCCGCACCACCGACGGCTCGGAGCCGCCGCCCGCCATGACCACCTCCCAAAAGACAACATCACAGAAAGGGGAAGAAGGAGAGAGACTGCCGCATCGCGGCCGCTCACGCATCCCGCCGCCGCAAAGACCGCCGCTGTTCGCCCGGCGCCGCATGCCTCCGCAACCTCGCCGGCGCCGCTGTGCATCACAAGAAAGGGAAGGGAAGACCAGGCCGCCACCGACGGCCGACTCGCCTGGCCGACCCCACCGCCTCCGGCCGCCTCGCAGCAGCCCGCCCCGCCGAGCCTGTCGCCGTGGCGTGAAGCCGCAGCGCCACCGCACCACCGCCGCCGCTCGCTTCCCGCCGCCTCCTGGAGGATGCCGCCGCCCTATGGTCGCTGCCGCCACCACCTCACGGCGCCGTACGGCTGCGGCCGCCGGCGATGTCTCGCCGTGGCTACCTACTACAGGCGTCTTGCTGGTGCCACAGGTACCGCCGCCGCCACTGGCGCAAGGGGTTGGGGAACCCTACCCCATGCGCCTTTAGCGCAGGCTGGCTGAGAAAAAAAAGGAGGAAAAAGCGATTTTGCAAAAAGGCCCTTGTAATTCTGAAAATTACAAAAACTTTTCGGGAATAAGGAATTTTTTGCAAAAAAAAACCCCTCGGATTTTTTGAAAATTACGCGTAAAAATTTATCAAAACTGATATGTTCACATTTTTGCCCCTGAAATTCATATAATTTATTTCCTTGATTGTTTAAGCCTTATGATAATCTAGTTAGCTTATGGTATTATTGTTTATTGTTCTCGAATTATTTATTTCAGCATGTTATTTTCTGTTTAAGTAATTCTAAAAATTGCTTATTAATTAGCAGAAAAATCATTAAAATACTAGAAAATTCCAGAAAGATCCTAAATAAAATCTACTGAATAGATAAAATCCACACCTTACTGATATAGCAATATTCATACTGTTTACCTGTAGTAAATTAGAATTATGCATGAATAATGTAGGAAATGTCTAACATCGCTAAAAAGGAGTTTGCTGAACTTGCCCTGGACGGTAGCAACTACCTCACATAGGCAATGGACGCTAAGATCAACCTGACGGTCAGAACACTCGTCGCTGCCATAACCCCACCGAGGTCGGGCTCTCGCCATTCCCGATCTTTGCCAAATGCGCGTCACTACACTTCTTGAGGCACCATATCCACCCAGACTTGAAGTCTGAGTATCTTTTAGAAGAAGACCCGCTGGCACTGTGGAACTCCCTGAAGGAGAGGTATGACTAGCAGAGATCCATCATGCTACCTGAAGCACAGTGTGAATGGACCAACATAAGGTTCCAGGATTTCAAGAAGGATCATAAACTTATTGCTAAGCTCAGATTCTGTAACCAGAAGATCACAGATGTTGAGATAATTGATAAGACTTTGAGCACTTTCCACCCTACTCACAGACACTCCAAAGAATAAGATCGCAAGCCAAGTACAAGAAGTACTCGGAGCTGATTACCACTCTTCTCTAGGCAGAGAAGAATGATGAGTTACTGATGAAGAACTATCAGACTCGTCCCACTGGATCACAGCCATTGCCAGAAGCACATGCTAATTTCCAGAGGACCAGTGGTAAGGGCCGCGGAAAGGGCCCCATGCAGAAAGGTGGACAGTGGAAGAAATTGAATGTGCAGAAGGGAAATGGCAAACCCCGCTGGAAATGGGGCAAGGGAGAGGCAAGCAACAGAAGCCAGACCTAGGTAGCAAGAAGACATACCCTCCTTCACCGTGCTACAGGTGTGGTTGCATGGACCATTGGTCCCACACCGCCGCACCAAACATCCGTGGAACTCTACCAAGAGTCAGTTGCTAAGGGCAAGAAGGCGCCAGTAAAAAAGGCTGCAGAGACACATTTTGTTGGTCAACCTGATGCTGATAAGAATGATGCCCCAAACACAGTGATGGAGTTTGACACTATAGCAGGGGGTTATCACATGGAGTTTGACACATATGGCGACCTACAGTAGGCCATAGGCTATCTCCCCGGGCAACTCCAAATGTCATAGTTTTCTTAGGTTTGCTTTATCAGTTTAGGTTATTCCAGAAGAATAAGTGGATTTTCCATGCTCTTATGAAACATTATTTGTTTAGAATTTAAACATTATTTCTTAATAAATAAATGAGCTGCCTGTTCTTTTGGAGATTTATTCCTGTTGAATTATTGTTGACTATATTATATTCTATATAGAACAACTTTTTGAATCTGGTGAAGGAGGAGGAAATTTGTCTAGTAGACAGTGGAACTACTAACTCAATCCTAAGGGATACCAAATATTTCTAAACGTTAACTAAGAAAATAGAAAATGTTATGACAATAGCTGGAAGCGATGCTCTCATAGTTGGCACTAGAAGAGCCATACTTGTTCTCCCTATGGGCACCCGAATAGTGATTGAGGATGCTCTCTTATATCCCGAATCAAAGCGTACCCTATTAAGCTTTAAGGATATTCGCCGAAATGATATCCATGTAGAGACCGACAGTTATGGGGATACATAATATCTCCTACTGACTAAGCCTGACGGTGGTCAGAAACGTGTGGTTGAAAAACTTCCCTCCTTCTCATCTGGGTTATATTATACCTACATAAAACTTGAAGAATATGTAGCGTTAAAAACAGAGTACAAAACCTTAGAGCCCTACAAGATCTGGCATGATCGTCTAGGGCATCCTGGAATAGGAATGATGAGAAAAATAATAAGCAACTCTATTGGCCATAGCTTAAAAACTCCATCCTTTCCTAAACCTGAAGATTTCTTGTGCCCAGCCTGTGCAAAAGGAAAGCTCATCACTAGACCTTCTTACCTGAAAGTAGAGGCAGAGTCACCTATTTTCCCGCAGAGAATACAAGGTGATATCTGTGGACCTATTCAACCCCTGTCAGGCCCCTTTAGATATTTTATGGTGGTATTAGATGCTTCTACTAGGTGGTCCTATGTATGCCTGCTGTCTACTAGGAACCACGCCTTTGCTAAACTAATAGCTCAAATTATCAGACTAAAGGCCAACTTTCCAGATGAAAGAATTAAGTCCATTAGAATGGACAATGCCGGTGAGTTTACCTCTAAGGCATTTAATGACTATTGTTTAGCTTTAGGTATTAAGGTAGAGCATTCTGTACCGCATGTCCACACTCAGAATGGCCTTGCAGAGTCATTCATCAAAAGAGTTAAGCTAATTGCTAGACCCCTCATCAAGACGACAAGAGGCTCCCACCGCTTGTTGGGTCATGCGGTGTTGTAGGCAAGCAGACTAATAAATTTAAGACCGATGCATACCATCAAGTTTCCCTTTGCAACTAGTGCGTGGGAAAGAACCAAGTATTTCCCATCTGCGAAAAATTGGTTGCATCAGATATCGTGTCAATTTCACCACCACAACGTCTACCATGGGCCCCACCGAAGTTGGGAGTATATGTTGGTTTTGAGTCCCCGTCGATTATTAAATATCTTGAACCTACCACGGGAGACATGTTTACGGCCCGACACGCCGATTGTATCTTTGATGAGGAAAATTTCCCGACATTAGGGGGAGGAAAATACCTTACTACTGATAAATGCCGAGAAATAGATTGGAATGCCTCAGGCATTCAGGCCCTGGACCCATGCACTAAAGAAGCTGAACTAGAAGTTCAGCGAATAATAAACATGCAACAAATTGCAAATAACTTGCCAGATGCATTCACTGATCAGAAGGGGGTAACAAAGTCTTACATACCAGCAGCAAATGCTCCGGAGAGAGTGGAAATACCCTAGAAGGATACTCGAACCACTCCAACCCCTCATGTGAAGAAAAGGGGGAGAGCACCAGAGAACGAGGCCTCAATTCCGCGGAGACGTCCGCAGAAAATAGAACTCGATAAGACATCTTCCCGGTCAGTTGAAGAGAATCAACCTGAAGTTAAGAATACCCCTGAAGGGAATAATCCTGAAGATAGTAAACCCAGTACAATTGCGCGCACAAAGTCTAATACTAGGATTTCGGAACAACCAGACTCCGTCGTTGTGGGAAATCACGAGGATACGAGTACACATGGTAATAGTGGGGTCATCGACGGTGTTTATGCCACATGACTTCTTGATATGGGAGAGGAGGGGGTTGGAGGAGGCTAGGCATGCCTCGGCTCAGC
Source organism: Hsuehochloa calcarea (assembly GCA_036346395.1). Taxonomy (NCBI): domain Eukaryota; kingdom Viridiplantae; phylum Streptophyta; class Magnoliopsida; order Poales; family Poaceae; genus Hsuehochloa; species Hsuehochloa calcarea. The sequence goes on from CM070594.1 coordinate 86,422,964, forward strand.
TTGGTGCGCCTCTGTGTACTCGTATCCTTGTGGTGAGTTCGTCCTGCTCATGTAATTTGTTGGTCACTTCGACGAAATAATGTTAGCTTTGCAATAATAAACATAACTTAGTGGTAGAACTAGGGTTTGTAGTTATAAATCGGCAATGTTAGGCTAGGATAAATGTCGTGTATAGTGTTACAATGTAGTATATTTATGTATTTTTTGTAGTGTAAAAATGTTTGATTACCTCCATTAGTAGATAAATTATTGGAAGATGTAGGCTGCTTAGGTTTAGATCCGCAAGACCTAGTGATACTAGTTTTAGGTTATTTATATTTTTTAAATTTAATAGTGTTTAGGGTTTAGGCATGACGGGTCGGGTGGTGATGCTGCTTGGTTGTACGGCCTTTTGGGTCGCATGCTAGACGGTCGGTACCGCAACCGGCTACATTCTAAACTTCAGCTAGAGGTACAGGTTCCCGATGAGTTGGGGTGTTGTCGACTCGCACTCTATCGATGTCTTGGAGGCTGGACCAGCGTTGGTTCTCTAGGTACGACACTTGTTAATTGTTTCATCCAACATTTACTAATGTTCACGTTCTTACAACCTTCTCTTCAATGTTGCACTATAGGTTGCGAGCCATCAGACTCTTTCCTCTTGCTCGGATGTAGCGGGCCACTCAGGAGGACGACATTGAGCAGGATGTTGGCCTGGAGGCAGACGTTGACCGATCCCGGTGCTTCCCTTTCAACTGCTAAATCTTCACCGCTCTCGTGGACCGTTGGCGATCGGAGACGCACAGCCACAACATGTGTGCATGTTCACTGGGCTACCGATCCACGGTCTCCTAGTCGTGCCAGACGAACCTAGGGACGACTAGTGGATTGATTTGCTGTAGAGGTTCCACATAGTTCTTCCACCACCGTAGGAGGAGAGGCGCCCTAATAGGTTTTTATGCAAACTCAAGCAGTTCGGGGTTGGTGCTTTTTACAATTTTGTAACACATTCATCCATATTAGTATCGATCTAATGCATTATTCTTATTGTAGGTTGAGGGGATGGCACCCGATGCAAACTACTACCAAGTGATGTGTCACATAGAGACATACCTGTTGTGGTTATTCCGTTGGGTGATATTCACGAGTATCCACGGCAACAGCATCGACGCCCAACTCATCTAGTTTGCCCAGGCAATCACTGATGTAGACATCGAGGTGGTACCACAATTCAGTTGGGGTTCCATTGTGTTGTAAAGTACGTAGTGTGCCCTCCACAAAACTTGCCTCAGGAGCAAGTTGGCGTCCCTGTTGGCCGGTTGCCCTCTACTACTCCAGCTGTGGTCGTTTGAGCATTTCCAGATCGGATGACCGTGGTAGAGGGTAGGGTCTACGACGGGGATGACGTCGACCAACCGACCGTGGGATCCCTTTGGTGCCATCGAGAGATAAATAGTTCTTAATAATGGCAATGCAAGCTTCGGTACACCCACCTTCTTTGTTGTGTTTTCACATTGTGCTTTCTCCTTTGCAGCCTTAGTGGGCAGATCTCTAGGTGCGCAGCATTTACGAGTACTTCATGGAGGCCTTCGACTAGATCACGGACGACCAGGTGCGGTGGGAGTCATACCCGCAGGAGGATTTGAACGCCACGCACGGTAGGTTGTCCCGCTTTGCACGAGGGACCCGCGTCTCGATTCATGCGGAGGAAGATGGTGTTCGACGCCTTCATCGAGGACTACGTCGTGCACCACGTGATGAGGTAGTTCGGATGATGGCGTAGGTTCTCACCGCTGGGGACAGCCGGTCCCACCCATGACGCACTCGTAAGTGTTTAATATGTGTTATTTGTATGTGTTGTACGATATTTTTTGTGACCGACTAACTAACCTGAACTCTTCATAGGCACTCCAGAAAGGGTGCACAAGGCAACTAGGGGGCACACTTGGCTTCTTGGAGTGCGTAGTGGAAGAGGGCCTTGGAGGACGTAGTCAAGGAGGATACTCCCTATGACCCAGTATCGTACCAGGAGTACCCGCGGTGGTACACGCCACTCCCGCGGGTTCGTTTTGTCTATGTTGTCAATTCACCATAGGTTGAGCTAGCTCGGGATGACCAGGTGTACCCTAGATTGGTTGGTGTTTCTCTGCACTTGGTGGTATGTGTCATGTTATGTACATCGTTATGTAAATTACATTTTGCATTTTACTAACTTTGATGTTGCCTTTCGCAGAACGACCTCGGGAATGGAGAGTTGTAGAGATGCGCACTCCATGTGGGACCGCATCCGTCAGGGCGTGGAGGTCACACGGGAGGAGGTCAGATCATTCGTAAGTCATGTGTATGAGCGGTCCCAGCGCATCGCTAGCTTGACCTCCTACAGGCAGCTATCGAACGCTACTGGACCATCCTCGCAACATCCCGCAATACAGACCCCGCCATCAATGAAACATCCACAACGACACCCAACAACTCCCCTGCCGGACTAGGCAGGAAGCTCGGCATGGCAACAGGCATCCTCGCCATACCAGTTCCTCGTGACATTCTCATCATTGGTCCATCCCATGATGATGCCCACGCTAGGTACTTGCCACCATCGCTTTTGGTTTTGCCATGATTGAATACCTGCATCGAGTGTTTAACACTTCACTAATCTTGCAAACTAGGTATGCATCAATCATCGCCCCCATACATGTATCACTGCGGCAAAGTGATTTCAAGGAGTACATCATCGACGACCTCGACGTGCTTACAGGTTCACAGTTGTTTGGTTCGTCACACTAGACCTGCTCCTGTTGTGCCACTTGGAGATAGAGTTGTCCGAGTTCCTGAGCGGTGGACCCCTTTGGGACCTAGGCAGCGACAACAATGGCATGTCAGCCCAAGCGGGGCTAACAACAAGGACAAGGACAGGGTCAGGAGCATGGACAGGGACAGGGAGGGAGATGGACAGGTAAATCATTAGTACCATGTGTGGTATGTCTTTTATTTCTCACCTTGGTATCGATGTAGATGATGTGATTATTGTTCTTCTGCATGCTTTAAAATTATGCATATTAGACCATTTCTTATGGTGCTTGGATCTTGGTCCTACCTCCTCCCATTAGCGCCGCGGCAGAGAGACATGCTACTCAATTCCAGCTCCTTTCCCCTATTCAGCACTGTGACATAAGGGGCATGTTACTCAATTCCAGCTCCTTCGCCCTAGTCATCACTCAGTTTCACACTGCGCTTTTTAGACCAAAGCGATAACACTCTGCCATCTGCTTTTCATACCGAAATAACCATACTCTGGATCAAGCTTTTAGCCTTAGTTGATAACATACACTAGCTTTTCCCTGTGAATTGACAACTCTCTGGGCTATGCTGCACCCAAAGATTCCTCTTGGTTGACGCGAGTGACATCCATTCACCACAATCTACTCCCTCAATGCTACACCCTAACCGCCTATACAATTATGGCATACTCCACCACTACAGGCAAGACTCCAGTTGAACTAGTTTGGAAAACAGGAAGAGAGAGGTACAGGAGTTCACACCACCCGGTTCGGGAATGGAGGACTACGGGTCGATGATCCAAAAGCAAAAATATTCTGCCATGAAGGCACGAATGTACCCTGATTGTTCTTACAAGGATGCTTCTGTACCACAAGTTTCCACGCCCGCAGTGTGACTATAGTAACCCCACATGGATCATTCAATCTAAACATCCTAGTACTGCTGCAATGGCTTACTACATGTGGATTACCATGTAAGTTAATGTCATACATCGATATTTCACATTGCATGTTGTATTTTGAATATCGCTAACTTTATCTGTGTATTGTAGCCGTTGGAGCGTTGCTACTTCTTTCAATGAATTGACGGTCTAGAGAAGTGTGACAAGGCATTCATTCAGCATAAATACATGTTGCTACGCAGTTTACCCCGAGGTGTTTACCTGTTGGAGACCGCCCTCAACTGGGAACGGGCAAGACAAGGGAAATGCACCAATGGTCCCTAATGTTCCTGATGCTCCTGCTGCACTGAAGATTATTCTGGACAAGAACATGCCCTAAAAAAATGTTATAGCCGAGTACTAGGAAGCCTGCACCCACAAGGGGGAGTAAGACGTATGTCTACAAGCCTGTGTTGATTTACATCCGACAAGTAGCCTGTGTTTGTATTGTACTTGTGGTTCGGGTCGAAGGTTTGTGCATTTAGCCATTTGTACCGTAGAAATAACCAGGCAACCATATACACCTAACCAGACCCTACGCGCCATCTAATTCAATCCTCCATGGTCAAGTGTTATGTCGGGCTTGCAATCTCATCTTCGTTATTTCATTCTTGTCACGCAAGAACCTAAGCTCAGAAAATATTTCGCCAAATTTTGAATTCTTTGTGTAAAAACTTAAAAGGGTTCATCCGATTAACAAATTATTTATTTACAAACATTTGTAGTTAGCAAACTCCACCTTTTTTACCACTAACAATTATTCACAAACAACTCTTCCAACTATTTAATTTGTGAAATTCAAGCTAAGTTTATTTAAATTATTTCATAAAAAATAGCCTTTTGTCAGCGGTTGGGAATGTGATTGTGCTCAGTCGCCGACCTCGGCAACTGGCCTCAGTCGCATTCTGGATCTGCGACTGTGCCCGGCACGAGCTTGAGTCGTGCCACCAACTCGCGACTGAGACACGTGGTAGACCAAGACCTCAGCCGTGCTTCTGTCGAGCGGCAGGGCCTCCCACGACAGCTAGTCACTAGCTCACCGCGCAATTGAGCCCAGTCGCCTGGTGGGCCTGTGACTGTGGGTTATTTTTGTAAAAAAAATAAATGTAGGTTATTTTGTAAATTGATTAAAAATGTTTATTTAGAAGATTTTTTTTTTGAATAGATTGTATGATATATGTTGAATGGTTTAATCCTTAGACGCATCTATGTCCACCAAATTCGAAATCGGACTATAGAAAGAAAATTAGGTGGCGTTGTGCTCTCTTGTACGCCTACTATATTTTGTACTCTTTGCTAACTAGCTACCTGGGCGTGCATTTGCGCGCTCATTGTATCCAGGAGCGAAGAAAAGTCAAGTTGAAGAGTAGATTTGGGATATCAACGAAGAGCGAAATCAGAATACTAATAGAGGAGCTAAAAATATTAAGATATGGAAGAGAAATATAGGTTTAGTTTGTGTGGGGTGATGTAGTGTAATTAGGAGGAAATATATCACTATACTGTAAGTAAGAACATATTGGTAGGTAAATTTAACATGGTCTAATGGTGTAGTATATCATACCAGTGGTCAACTATCAATATATAATAAGGCAATAGCAGCATATCCCTGTACCAGACAATCTAAGTACCAATCAATATTACTTATTTAATTAAATACTGACTTGAGTAATTGCAACAAAATTTCAGAGAGTGGAGTTTGGAATGGAGAAAGAAATGCACAGTTTCACCTTTTTTGGAATTGCTGACAAAAAGTGTCCAACCTCCTGCATATAGAATGCAACACGATAGGTCGGATTAAAATAATCACAAACAAAGGGGGTAGGTCAGATTAAAATAATCACAAACAAAGGGGCTTCATGAAACATCAATTGAAACAGACAATAAATCAATACATAATTAAAGGATCCTCTGGTATCGTTGTCTGACTTGGTCATACAGCACGCATTCAGTTTTGAGTCTTTATACAAATCTCTATGCAACAATTATCTCAACAGTGGAATTGGTTGAACAAAAACTCTAAACCAAGGTAGTTCAACAAGATTGGTGCACTTAGCACCTAGCCCCATACTTCATATGACTGCAAAAAAACTGTGAAGTCAATCTAGCTCTGGAAATCTTTCATATCAAATTTGAACACAGCAGGAAAAATTGATGTGTCAGTTTTCATTATATATCCTGAATACATGAGCTGATATAAAAAGTGCATTGCTGTTCAAAAAGCTTCTTTAGGAGTTAAAACACTAGAAGATCAATCGATGCTTAACAGATATAAGGCATGAATTACATGAAATAGTTGGATAGCCAAGACACCATAAGCCACTGGCAAAGCTGATTCCACAAAATGGAAGTAAAACTTGCATATCAGGCGGGGGTCCAGTAGCATTTGGATCAGTGAAATATGTAACAATTTCTAGTGGAAGACTACTAATCTACACAAAGGCCCAAATTTATTAGCAATTTGGCATAGAAGGGTATTAAGATGTGGTAGCATATAACAAATGAAGAGTAAGGCACATATACCTTTGATGCAATTCCTAACGCAACACAAGAGAATACAGTGAGAAGGAAGAGTAACAACGAAATGACATATTGCCACAGGGTAGTAGGTCCAGACTTGGAAACCTCTCTTCTTAAGCAAACCAAAACTAACACGCGGTCCCCTGTGTGGGTCTTCCCCTTCTGAATTGGGCTCCTCCACCATAAAAAGATTGTATTTGTCACCTGTAACTTCATGTACCTATTGTTGAAGTTTTGCAAAGATTTCCTCTCTCTTACCTTGGAGATTCCCAATAAATAGGTCTCCTTCCCCAAGATCAGCAAAAGGTCATTCTTTTGTCATCCAGAATGTTGTGTGTAACCAAAAAGATTTTCCTTAATAGCCTTGAAATCAGCTGGATCAACCTTTTCTGGGCCGAGGAGTTCTAATAGCTTAACTGTATCGATATTATCAATACTAAAGCTCAAAAAGTGGTGGTTCGTTTGGAACACCAGGAGTCTGTGCAAAGGGAGATGTAACAACATATGTTTGAGAAAACTATCAGTCGTGCTCGTAATATTAAAACAAATACGCTTTCCAAATTAAAAGGAATATGGATGTATGTCTTATTAATTATTCATTGGACCTTGCGGCCAACAAAGGATGAAAAAACTAATAGACATAATCATATGATACAATTATTGTTAAATATAGTAGAGACACAGCGAGGTTCATCATTCATCATTTCGGTAGGATTACTCAACATGCATTGCCAGAATATTGAATGAAGGGCAATTTTCACTAGATATATTAGTGTAGGTCATTGACAACCAGAACAAGAACATTGTGGATCCCTCCCCGTCATTCCTCACTATCGAATGTTGCGCCCGCCATATCAACATTAAAATGTTACTTCACAAGTATAGTCGTACTAATACAACATCGTAATTGCAAGGATATAGCCGGGAATTTAATTCCCATTGAAATCGATAATGAGTAACTGACTAATAATCCTCAATGTGCCTATGATCTTGACTGTAATTGCGTACAGTTTTGTTTCCCAGCCCATTCATTCTTATGATGAATTCAAAACTTACCCAAGATATTATATGCATCTCTGCTCTCTGCAACCACGACTGAAAAAAGCAAATACAAGTACAAACACGAGCCTCCTTATTGAAGACATCATGCCTGCCTACAAGTTTGCTAGTTTAGCAAAACAGAACTAACAGACCATGTGCACCACAGAGTTTTTTTTTAACAAGCAAAGCGCATGACATGAGGGCCCCACAAGTAAAAGAGTGAGAGAGATGGAAGAGTGACATGTGGGCCCCTAGGGTCAGTGAGATAAAACAAAGAAGAGAACACAGAGCACCATAGAGAGAAAACATGGGAGGAGTCAAGGCTCGGGAGTTGCGTTAGCTGGCAAAGCGGCGCCAGCAGGAGGCTGGTGACCCAAAAATGGGACCCCGTGGGGGTACCTAGCCCACGTTGGGGGCGGTGCAGGCCGGCGTGGCTGGTTGCAGCGGCACAAGAAGCGCATAGACCTAGGGAACGCGTAGAGCCAGTCGGGGGTGGCCGGAGAAGGTTCGAGGAGGTGCAACGACGTGGTCGGGTGTTGAAGAAGCGGCGACGCGGCGGCGTGCTCTGCGATGAATTAACAAATTGAGAGGGGGATTAGGAAGCCGACGTCCGGGAACGCGTGGTGACACGGTCGGGAGGGCACGGGGTGGACTGGAGAGGGGGATTGAGCGGTGGGCGGTGGGCGGCAGCGCCGGTTTTGGGGAAGAATGCAGATGTGGTGACGGTGAACTCCGGAGGTAGGAGGGATGGAGGAGAGTGGGGGAGGAAGGGGTAGAGAAGCGGGCTTGCAGAGCCGGTGGAAGCAAGGAGGAGTGGGCGCTCATGGGGAAGAAAGAGATGGGGCCGGTGAAGGAGGAGGGGAGGCGGCCGGTGAAGGAGGAGGAGGGGAGGCGGGGAAGAGGGGCGGTTTGGCGAGGGCACCGTCGATAGTGGAAGCGGGGTGGGAAAGGGGAGGGGTCGCGAGCACGCGTGTGAGAGTGCTCAGGCTAGAAGGATCAAAAGGCACGCGAAACAAAAAAAATCGAACGACAAGAACGAAGGGACGCATGGAATCAGACAGGGGAGAAGAAACAGAGCTACGTGACCGCCTCTGTTGGCGAGAAAAACACGCCCCTTTACCCTTTAGGATACTTCACAACACCCTGTCAACATTCAAGCATCAATAAAGATCTCATCCTCCTTCGTACACGTGTACTCAGCATTCTCAAAGCAACGTCTCTCTTTAGGCCCACCATGCTTCTTGATTCTCATCGAGTCCCGGAAATCAATCCAGCTACAAGAGAGAGAAAAAAATCGGTAAAGATAAGGGGATTCCGGAAGCGTATCCTCTGCCTTTGATGAGCAGTGGGGCGCAAAAGGGTGAATATGGACCGTTGGATTTGAAACGAACGGTGCAGATCAAGTGCTACAGCCTTGTTTCCGTTGCCGAGAGCGCGGTCTTCCTCCACTCCGGCGCCGCCTCGCCCCCCTCCTTTGTCGCTCCGGACGCCGCTGCGCCGCCGCGGGCCCCTCCACCACCGATCCGGAAGCCGCCTCGCTGCCTCGGCCCCCTCTCCTTTGCCGATCCGGAAGCCGCCGCGCCGCTCTTCTCCGACTACTTCCTCTGCTCCAACAACAGCACCAACGCCATCTACGGCGACGACCCCCGGCGCTCCACTTCGTCGACCCCGCCCACCTGACGTGCCCGGCGACTGCCACTGGCCGCCCCTTCTGCTGCTAAGTGTTCGGAATCTGCTTCCCCGACGGGGCGTCGTGCTCGCCGCGCCGTCTCTTCCTCGAGCTGCTCCACCTCGCAATTGCGGACCACGACCAGGTTGCCCTCCAATCCTCGCCCCCATCCGTTTCGCCTTTCATCCGCATCTGATTCCCGTGTGCATAATTTGAATATCATATGTGTGATTTCCGGGATTCCGTTCACGTTTTTTGGTCGGTGGATTTTGCGGCACCTGCTTGACTTGCATTCAGCTTGTTCGTCCGCTCGTTGCCGTTGCTGCTTTGAAATGCTTATTTGGTTTTCTCTACAAAAGTGGATGAGATCGGAGCGGAGATACATGGAGTCGAAAGCGCCGAGGATCTATGAATACATAATTAAAGGATCCTCTGGTATCGTTGTCTGACTTGGTCATACAGCACACATTCAGTTTTGAGTCTTTATACAAATCTCTATGCAATAATGATCTCAACAGTGGAATTGGTTGAACAAAAACTCTAAACCAAGGTAGTTCAACAAGATTGGTGCACTTAGCACCTAGCCCCATACTTCATATGACAACAAAAAACTGTGAAGTCAATCTAGCTCTGGAAATCTTTCATATCAAATTTGAGCACAGCAGGAAAAATTGATGTGTCAGTTTTCATTATATATCCTGAATACTTGAGCTGATATAAAAAGTGCATTGCTGTTCAAAAAGCTTCTTTAGGAGTTAAAACACTAGAAGATCAATCGATGCTTAACAGATATAAGGCATGAATTACATGAAATAGTTGGATAGCCAAGACACCATACGCCACTGGCAAAGCTGATTCCACAAAATGGAAGTAAAAGTTGCATATCAGGCGGGGGTCCAGTAGCATTTGGATCAGTGAAATATGTAACAATTTCTGGTGGAAGACTATTAATCTACACAAAGGTCCAAATTTATTAGCAATTTGGCATAGAAGGGTATTAAGATGTGGTAGCATATAACAAATGAAGAGTAAAGCATATATACCTTTGATGCAATTCCTAACGCAACACAAGAGAATACAGTGAGAAGGAAGAGTAACAACGAAATGACATATTGCCACAGGGTAGTAGGTCCAGGTTCGGAAACCTCTCTTCTTAAGCAAACCCAAACTAACACGCGGTCCCCTGTGTCGGTCTTCCCCTTCTGAATTGGGCTCCTCCATCATAAAAAGATTGTATTTGTCACCTGTAACTTCATGTACCTATCGTTGAAGTTTTGCAAAGATTTCCTCTCTCTTACCTTGAAGATTCCCAATAAATAGGTCTCCTTCCCCAAGATCAGCAAAAGGTCATTCTTTTGTCATCCAGAATGTTGTGTGTAACCAAAAAGATTTTCCTTAATAGCCTTGAGATCAGCTGGATCAACCTTTTCTGGGCCGAGGAGTTCTAATAGCTTAACTGTATCGATATTATCAATACTAAAGCTCAAAAAGTGGTGGCTCGTTTGGAACACCAGGAGTCTGTGCAAAGGGAGATGTAACAAAATATGTTTGAGAAAAGTATCAGTCGTGCTCGTAATATTAAAACAAATACGCTTTCCAAATTAAAAGGAATATGGATGTATGTCTTATTAATTATTCATTGGACCTTGCGGCCAACAAAGGATGAAAAAACTAATAGACATAATCATATGATACAATTATTGTTAAATATAGTAGAGACACAGCGAGGTTCATCATTCATCATTTTGGTAGGATTTCATCTAATAACTCAACATGCATTGCCAGAATATTGAATGAAGGGCAATTTTCACTAGATATATTAGTGTAGGTCATTGACAACCAGAACAAGAACATTGTGGATCCCTCCCCGTCATTCCTCACTATCGAATGTTGCGCCCGCCATATCAACATTAAAATGTTACTTCACAAGTATAGTCATACTAATACAACATCGTAATTGCAAGGATATAGCCGGGAATTTAATTCCCATTGAAATCGATAATGAGTAACTGACTAATAATCCTCAATGTGCCTATGATCTTGACTGTAATTGCGTACAGTTTTGTTTCCCAGCCCATTCATTCTTATGATGAATTCAAAACTTACCCAAGATATTATATGCATCTCTGCTCTCTGCAACCACGACTGAAAAAAGCAAATACAAGTACAAACACGAGCCTCCTTATTGAAGACATCATGCCTGCCTACAAGTTTGCTAGTTTAGCAAAACAGAACTAACAGACCATGTGCACCACAGAGTTTTTTTTTAACAAGCAAAGCGCATGACATGAGGGCCCCACAAGTAAAAGAGTGAGAGAGATGGAAGAGTGACATGTGGGCCCCTAGGGTCAGTGAGATAAAACAAAAGAAGAGAACACAGAGCACCATAGAGAGAAAACATGGGAGGAGCTGGGCGGCTCGGGAGTTGCGTTGGCGCTGGCAGGCGGCGGCGCAGGGAGGCGGGCTGACCCCAAAAATGGGACCCCGTGGGGGTACCTAGCCCATGTTGGGGGTGGTGCAGGCCGGCGTGGCTGGTTGCAGCGGCACAAGAAGCGCATAGACCTAGGGAACGCGTAGAGCCAGTCGGGGGTGGCCGGAGAAGGTTCGAGGAGGTGCAACGACGGTGGTCAGCGGTGTTGAAGAAGCGCTGACGGCGGCAGCGTGCTCTGGCGACAGAATTAACAAATTGAGAGGGGGATTAGGAAGCCGACGTTCGGGAACGCGTGGTGACACAGTCGGGAGGGCACGGGGTGGACTGGAGAGGGGGATTGAGCGGTGGGCGGTGGGCGGCAGCGCCAATTTTGGGGAAGAATGCAGACGTGGTGACGGTGAACTCCGGAGGCAGGAGGAATGGAGGAGAGTGGGGGAGGAAGGGGTAGAGAAGGGGGCTTACAGAGCTGGTGGAAGCAAGGAGGAGTGGGCGCTCATGGGGAAGAAAGAGATGGGGCCGGTGAAGGAGGAGGGGAGGCGGCCGGTGAAGGAGGAGGAGGGGAGGCGGGGAAGAGGGGCGGTTTGGCGAGAGCACCGCCGAAGCGGAAGCGGGGTGGGAAAGGGGAGGGGTCGTGCGGAGCCAGCGAGCGCAGAGGAAGCGACGAGGTGAGACTTGGGCTGGACGAGCACGCGTGTGAGAGTGCTCAGGCTAGAAGGATCAAAAGGCACGCGAAACAAAAAAATCAAACGACAAGGACGAAGGAACGTGTGGAATCAGACAGGGGAGAAGAAATAGAGCTATGTGGCCGCCTCGCCTCTGTTGGCGAGAAAAACACGCCCCTTTACCCTTTAGGATACTTCACAACACCCTGTCAACATTCAAGCATCAATAAGGATCTCATCCTCCTTCGTACACGTGTACTCAGCATTCTCAAAGCAACGTCTCTCTTTAGGCCCACCATGCTTCTTGATTCTCATCGAGTCCCGGAAATCAATCCAGCTACAAGAGAGAGAAAAAAAATCGGTAAAAATAAGGGGATTCCGGAAGCGTATCCTCTGCCTTTGATGAGCAGTGGGGCGCAAAAGGGTGAATATGGACCGTTGGATTTAAAACGAACGGTGCAGATCAAGTGCTACTGCCTTGTTTCCGTTGCCGAGCGCGGTCTTCCTCCACTCGCGCCGCCTCGCCCCCCTTTGTCGCTCCGGACGCCGCTGCGCGCGGGCCCTCCACCACCGATCCGAAGCCGCCTCGCTTGCCTCGGCCCCTCTCCTTTGCCGATCCGGAAGCCGCCGCCGCTCTTCTCCGACTACTTCCTCTGCTCCAACAACAGCACCAACGCCATCTACGGCGACGACCCCGGCGCTCCACTTCGTCGACCCGCCCACCTGACGTGCCCGGCGACTGCCACTGGCCGCCTTCTGCTGCTAAGTGTTCGAATCTGCTTCCCGACGGGCGTCGTGCTCGCCGCGCCGTCTCTTCCTCGAGCTGCTCCACCTCGCAATTGCGGACCACGACCAGGTTGCCCTCCAATCCTCGCCCCCATCCGTTTCGCCTTTCATGCGCATCTGATTCCCTTGTGCATAATTTGAATATCATATGTGCGATTTCCGGGATTCCGTTCACGTTTTTTGGTCGGTGGATTTTGCGGCACCTGCTTGACTTGCATTCAGCTTGTTCGTCCGCTCGTTGCCGTTGCTGCTTTGAAATGCTTATTTGGTTTTCTCTACAAAAGTGGATGAGATCGGAGCGGAGATACATGGAGTCGAAAGCGCCGAGGATCTATGAATCACAATCAATGCAACATTCCCCAGGCTCACAACAGACCGACCTCTTGAACAGATTTAGGCTAGTTCCCGGAGCCTGGACTCGTGGAATCTAGTGCAGTTAGAACTGCCAGATGGTTTGCCAACTCCCAAAGTCCCACTAGCGAGCAGGAATAAACAGAAAACTTGCAGAATCACATTAGTGGGTGTAAATCAAGTGTAGATGAATGCACACCAAAGCAGGACCAAGCATAAAGAGTGCTTCACGGGCACAGCAATTGTTCACAGGTTTTGTAAAAGATTGCAATTACATATAGTACTTCCACAAAGATAACTACCCTGCAGATCTCTTAGCATCAATGTGAATTTCGGCACAGAAATTGCGTCAAATGCATTTCAATGGCAAAAACTACAACATGTTCTATATAGATAGACTCCACACACCCCGCTTAAGATTAACGTCGGCACTTTGCGTGCAACTCAACATTCTGAAACAAGTATTTCTTTTCCCCATTTCCACAAATTCACCTAGAGGTAAACTAAAACAGCATTTAACAGTAATAAGACATGCAGGAGGCTCAGTAAGGTCGGTGTCGCCAATCTGTTCTTGATCTGCTGCTTCCGCTTGGACCATAACCGTACTGTAAGATGACAAGCATTTGTTAGAGGACATGCCACATATGATTAAAAAAAACAATTGGTGACGGCCACAGAACAACATTTAAGCCTAGACCTCTGTTTCTACTCGAGCAATTTAATAGATATACGCCTACTATGCACCATGACCACACAAAAAGATCTGTGTACTTACATCATAATCTAGACTGCCACAGAACCTGCCGTAAGATCGCATTGAACCATAAGCTCCGTAAAGATCCATGGGTTCCATGTAACCACCACTTGAATCACCCTCAAGTGGTGCAGCTGTGTCTATTGCAACCTGAAATATTGGAACAATATTATCAACAACTTTTTTGCCCAATAGAAAAGCTAAGGTCAATAATATCATTTTGGCAGTAGATGCAAGGGGAGCAATAACAAAGAAACAGTGAAACACCCACAGCCTTACCTCATGTCCCAGAATCTCATGGCTTCTGCGAGCTACCCGATCTGCCACACCCTCATCAGCGAAGGTGACGAAACCAAATCCTCGGTGGCCACTTCTTTTAGGGTCCTATAAGGGAACTAGAAAAGTTGAGACAATGTAAAATGTAATTTGATTACATGCAATGACAGTCATAACCTTACCTTTGGAATATAAGCATCTACAATTCGGCCAAATCTGCCGAAGTAATGCCTTAGGTCATCCGTGTTTGCTTCTTGTGGAAGCCTGCCAACAAATATCTTTTTGCCCATTCCTTGGGAGGATCCATAGTATCCTCCTAATCAATGCAAATCGAACAGCAAAATACTTAATCCACCAAAAAAGTTGCTTTTATGTCAAATCTGAGACACATTTTTATAACGGAAGACTTACTTCCATAAGCTGATCCTGGATGGTCGTATAGTGTTGGTGCACCCAAAGCTGCATACCTGGTAGCAGCTGAAATGTATGCATTATATGCACCATAGCCACCCTGGGATGTCCTGCTTGGAGGGTATCTGACATCTTCATCCTGACGCAGACAGATTTTCAGGTGGTAACAAACACTTAACTAAATACAAAATATGCCTCGAGAGATAGCCTAGTAGAAGATAGTAGTGGGATTCAACCACAACTGAGCTCTGTTCCAGAATAGAGTAAGGTACCTTTGGAGTTGCACGGTCAACAACTACAGTTGTACCATCCAGCTCATGCGCCTCTTGCATGATGCTGTCCACGGATTCTGTTAAATTACAGATTTACAGTTAACATGAGAATAAGGTAATTGTACAAATTCAGATTGAGCTGACGATAAGAAAATATAGGAATAATTGAGACAAAACATTGATCATGCATAGGAAAGAACACAAACATAACAGCAAAATGATTAGCTTGGGAGGATGAGCATTAGACTAGCTAGTAACTACTATGTTTTTTTTTTGGTGTGCAAGAACTCTTACAATTGGATATCCTATGCCAAATCCTAATCCATCAAAATGCCAAGCACATAAAAGAAAAATCAGAAAAATAGAAGAAAAAGGGCACACCAACAGTTGTCTACAGGTGCAATTGGCTAACTATATCACAATAGATTCTTTGCTTTAAGAACAAACCGCGACAAGATAAATAAATGCGTTGTGAATGACTGGTCAGCGTTGCTAAGTAGTCAGCTGGGTTGACACCTAATTGTTACACATATGACCCTCCTTCAACATCTGCACGGGTTTATTACTTTACCATTGGTACTAGTAATTTATGCATTTGTCTTGGATGCCAAACATAAATATATGACTCGGGGAATCTTTAATGGAGATCGCATAGCAGTATCTGAATAATTTTTTAACAATCAAAAAATGGAAATAAATAAATTAGATTTGCTGCCCATGGTTATTAAGGCGTCGCCTAAGCGACGCCTAAGCGTCGCCTAAGCGGTAAGGCACTGTGAGGAGTCAAGGCGTCGCCCCGCCTTGCCATCGCTCGTCGCCTCGCCGTCGCCTGTCGCCTCGCCGTCGCCTGTCGCCTCGCTGTCGCCCGCCGAGGAGCCGGAGCAGACGAGGGGGAGCGGGGAGGCGCGCAGGCTCGGGAGCAATGAGCGGCGGGGAGGGGAGGCGCCACGGACCGGAGAAGGGAGGGAGGGGGAGGCCGGCGGGGAGAAGGGGGAGAAGGGAGGGAGGGGGAGGTCGGCGGAGGAGAATGGAGGGAGGGGCGCCTCGGCGGAGTCGGCGGGGAGAAGAGAAGGTCGGGATGCCAAGTGAAGGGAGAGATGGCGCAGCGGAGATGAAGCAGGAGGTTAAGAGGCGAGGGCAGCGGGCAGGCGGGGCAGCGCGCCGGTCAGCGGGCAGGTGTGGCCCTGCCGGGATCTTCTGTGGCCCTGCTGGGATCTTCTGTGGCTTCCAACTGCTGTTGGGATCTTCTGCGGCCTTCCAGTCTGCTGCTCTGCACTGTCGCCTTATGATTTCTAAGGCGTCGCCTCGCCTCGCGCCTTACCGCTTAAAAGGTGTGAGGGGGGTGAGTCGCCTCGCCTCGCCTTACCGCCTTAATAACCATGTTGCTGCCTTTCTGATTTCAAGCATATAAATAGGTGAACCGAGTGTAAGCCCACATAACAAGACAGATCTGCACTTATGACTGTGTCCTAGAAGTGGATATTGTGTCCTTGATTGCATATAGTTTCATATTTCCAATATGCATTCATGACTGCAGAAGGTGGTATCGTGGAAATCATCACTCATCAGAATGACAGTGCTCTGACATATCTGTGTGTTTACCACAACCACAACTAAAACGGTGAACAAAAATGTGCATGAACATCAGACTTAAGTGAAGCATACACGTGAAAATGATTTAGTGTTTTTTTGCCAGTGCTGTAAAGGACATATTTTACTGTATTGTGCTAAATACAAGAAGGCGGCTGCATCATAACTTCTTTTAACATTTCATTTGTGTTAAAATTGATGTCCCATGTCCCCCCACACGACCAAATAAACTTCGTGCCTAAATGAATGCTGGAGATGTCTGTAAACGTACCTGCACTCTGAAAAGTGATAAACCCAATTCCACGATGTCCTTTTGAACCATGTTCCTACACATGACATAGGAGGGTGGAATGCTCATTTCAGTAAAATCTTATCATCTCAAGCTGTAGTTTATTTCATTGCAATAGCACATCACCAATTCATCATTGAATGTGACAAATTACAATGCTTTAGCAGCACCAGAGCAAATACTCATGCAAAATGAACTTGTCTGCAATTCTGCAGTATGAACTTTATGCTCATTGTAATTACAAGAACTATCCTATTCAAAATGCTGACAATGTGCTTATGTAAATTCAATTCTCATCTTCCCTTGCACTGTCTAGACAAATATAAGAAGCATGACTCACCAGTAAGGCTATAGGGCATCAAGGAACCCTAAAAGTTAGGTATATAAGTCAGCAACCAACCAACCAAGTAACTTTGTTCAGTGTCATCAAGCAATAGTTTAGGCCCATACACAATATATTTGTGCTTAAGATTGCATGTCAAATCTTCTAACTTCTAAGAACAGAAGCAAATCTAACTTATATAGATAGGGTGTCCCTCACATGTATAGGCCATAAATTACAAAATTACAGAAGATCCCCTAAATAATATTTTTGAGAAATTCATCAATAGAGCACGGAAATACAAGCATGGGTGCCTTATGAAACAATACTTAAGTATATGTAGGATACTAGTTGCAATGTAAAATAAATTCCAGCTTTTCTAACCTTTGGCATGTAAAGATCGGTTATTTCCCCAAAGGCTTCAAAGTGTCTGTTAAAACAACACACTAGTTTAGACAAGCTAAGATATTAATCAACTAGCAAGTAAATCAAGAAGAAAAAGCAGTAAAGCTATAGCTCACCTACGAAACATCGACTCATCCACAGATTGTGGAATTCGAGCAACAAATATCCTAGTAGCTTTTTTTGCTCCCTGTGATTTCATTTCTTCCTGTGTTAAGAGAAAATTACACCATAATCAATTACAGCTTGACACCAATCAACTACAGAGCATATGGATATTAGACAGAAAAAAAAAGTATATGTACGTTATTTACCTTGGGAGTTGCTATCTTCACTTCTAGAGTTCGGTTCCCAAGAACATGCTCACAGTCAAGAACATTCTGAAACAGTGTTGTAGAATGATTTAGAAGCAACAAATTGCAAATTGACCCAACAAGATTACAGCTGTGAAAAGGTGTTACTAAATCACTTCCTAATAGTATGAGCAGCGAGCACCTATTCAATATTCGGATGTTGAAATTTGAAAATGAAACTATATCATAGCTAACACATATGGACTCTAGTAAAAGGTGGCAATGTACAAGACTTGTTATGCAATATCATGCACGAAGCAAATGGCAGCAATCCACGAGTAAAATGCCACTTTGCCAATGGTTTGAGAGACAAGGTACAGTCACTGAAGTCAAACAGAAAAAATGGGTCACTGAAGTCAGACAGAAAGAATGGGTCACTGAAGTCAAACAGGAAGAATGGGTCTTTTTCTTCTTTTACTACCTTGGCATCATCAGCTGATGAAAATGTTACGTAGCCAAACCCACGAGATCGACCAGACGAGCGCTCCTGTTATTTTCAACAAGCAAGAAGCAAGGTGGTAAATTATTTTTCCTTGAAAAAGCGCAAAACATAAAAAATAACTAAATCTCAAAGCAAATATGTGAAAGACAATGAGCACATAGCCATATCTATTCCAAAGAAAACTCATTCTTGAGAGGAATAAAATGTGTAAGAAATTGTCAACCAGACAAAAAAATAAGAGGATATGGTTTTCCATACAACTTTAAGAGAAGGAAACATATGCTTCTAAAATCCCAATACTGTAAAATTAAGGAAAAGAAAACACAAAGAATGGCATGCTATATTTAATCTGAAAGTGGAATTATTCCAAACCTTCATTACAACGCAATCATCGAGCGGCCCAAACTTGGCCATGTACTCTCTTAATCCTTCGGTATCCACATCCCAGGGGATTCCAAGAACCTAAGCACATTAATGACACATCCTCAGTATTCATCAACAGAGGCATTCATGTAAAGAATCTTACTAAACAAGAAATGTTAAGTCACTCACCACAAGCTTTGTGGCCATTATACCACTGGCTCCAGATCAAAACCACACAAACTCTTCAACCCTAGTCCTTTTGGTGCCCAAGAATCACCAAGGTATTGCCTTATGAAGAGGTATGATGGAGAGGCAGGCACACAACTTTAAGCTTCTTGAACACGCTTGATGTCTAGTTGGGTTTGATGGTTGATATGATTTGGTAAAAGTGGCTCTGGCCAAAAATAACATTCATATTCAAACTCTTAGAACTAGTATTTTACTATCCAAGATGTAACCAATGGCAAAGTAGCATTCTAAATGGTATCTGGAATTCTGGATAAATAGTATCCCTCTATCTTACTAAACGGTGAAAGCAAAATAAAACTACCCCAAGCTTCAATAGGGCCTCTTGGAATAGTAAAATTGATGCTTGTGATATAGTAGAAAGGTATGTTACAACAGCTGCCAACTCATTCAAAAGCTAAAGGGCATATTTGATCATGCAGCAACTTACTATGTTAAACCAAAACTACTCCAAAGCATTGGTCAAGAAACATCGTATGAATTTTAAACCAGGGCGTATTCGTCCATGCACTGAGATGAGAAAACTAGTTATGCAGCATCTAAGTGGTATACGGTTCAGTGTTCCCCTATGTCAAACTCGCCTCGCGCAAGTTCCAAATTTACATAGCACCTATGTAGCATGATCCTACGGCCTACCAGAGTTCTATTCTAATAGTATGTTTTTCTCATCTTCACCAAGTGAATTCCGAGGTTACAATTACAAAACTAGCAGCGAATAATCGAAAGAAAAAAAAGTTCGCCTTTACCCCTCAAAATTAACAGAACAAATAATTCCAAACAATCGGAAGCGGAACCTAGCGGCCACGAGCTCGGGGGCTCGCAAATGAACCTTGGCAACCAAAATCCCCCAAATTCCGACCGGAAGGGATCGCCTTTCCGGATCTAAACGCCCGCGACCATTCGGACCCATATCTCGTCAACGAGAGCCGGGGACGGGGGTGCGTACCACGCCGAGGACGATGAGGCAGCGGCAGACGTCCTCGTGGAGGTGGAATCGCCGGGGGAGGAGGGAAGAGGAGGATGAGAGGATTTGGTGGGAGGTTAGGGTTCGTCGTGTGGCACGGCTCGTAATTTTCCCAAGCAAATTGGTTTTCCTTGTTTCCAGAGTTTCTCTGTAGGGGTAGGGGAGGCACAGATAAATGTTGTGCTATATTTGCAGCCTAGCCCTTGTAGATTAGTTGTTTTCCCTGTGCCCAGATGAAACAGGGACGCGGCCTTGTCTGGTTGACCGTGATCCTTCCTAAATTGACCAAAAATAAATTAATATAAAGGGGAGGGTGCCCGCAGGGCTAACCGGATGGATTGGCTATACAGCACTCGATTTATGACTCATATTGATTTCCTAGTCCTTAGATGTACTTGAATATTTATATGTAGTCTTTAGATGTGCTTGAATATTTATGTATTGTCTCGCCCTACACCTGTGTCTTCGGTGAGCACCATCGACGAAGCCAACTCGCCATCGTCTTTGCCGATGGTAGTGCCGACACCTCGAAAAGCAGCGAACGCAACAAGGGAGGAGGTGCGAGGGAGAAGGGGGTATGTGTGAGATGTGTATGAAGCACAAGCCCTTGAACGAGCTCTAGCGGTGGCCCGATTAGAGTTGGGATATCTATACCAGCGCCTCCTCCGCCTCATGACCTCTGCTATTATGGGCCTGTTTAGGACGATTGTAGCTTTTCTGAAAAGCAACTTATAGCTGGGTTGAACAACTGAGTTAAAGACTTTTGGTGTTTGGCAGTCTGTCTTTTAGGCCAGTTGGCTGGAGTTTCTGAGTTGAAAAATATCTAAAACCCTGAGACAAATGATAGCTTGTTGATGCCATTTAACAACAGTTAACAATAACTAACTGCAATTAACGATAATTAATGTAAATGACAATAATTAACTTAATAGACGACAACTAACACGATTGACGACAATAACCACAATTGACGACAATTAACGTAATTGACTGTAATTAATGATAATTAACGCTTTGACCACAATTAACACAATAGACTATAATTAACAACAATTAACGTAATTAATGACAATTGTTATAATATATAATTATTACATAAATAATTACAATAAATAATTATTACATAAATAATTAATTTACAACAAGAAAAAAGGGCAAACAAAATGAGGCCGACGGCGACAACAAGAAAAATGAACACATACAAAGCTTTTGGACATGACTAGATAAATAACTACTGGTTTTGGAATTGCAATTCATGCTGAATAGGGAGCACAGAGCCATGGCGGTGTCGACGAGGGAAGGTGAGCACGGGCACTGGCACAGCATGGGGATCGCAATGGCGTGGTCGGTTCGGCTTGAGAGTGGTCAAGGAGGTGCAGCCATGGTTGCCATGGTCGGCGACGAAGAGCTTGCGGTGGCAGGGCTTCTCGACGACTAAGAATATGAAACGATGTAGGAGATAGGATGAGTGATGCTGGGAACACGTTATAACGCGGTCACCTTGGTCGGTGGATCACTAGAGAGGAAGAACAACGCGAAGGCGGCGTCGCCGGACTTCGGGAAGACACCGGGTTGCGTCGCTTGTTCCGGGCAAACGAAAGGAAGTTAGGGAGTGGGGTTTGAGGCAAATTGAAGAGGAGAGCCGGGAACACGTGATGCTCTCTTTATAATGCGAAGGGGACACTTGAGTTGACGGGATATGGTCGGGGAATAATGCTTCAATTTTCGGTTTGCAAAAGAAGAACGGGAAGAATCAGCCAAATTGAATGCAATTGCTGGTGGAAATGTAAAATTGATCGTTGTATAATGTGGGTGATAAAGACACAGTCATTTTGCTTCAAACGGAATTGATTTTGGATGTTTGAGTGGGAAGAACGAGGAGAAATGGTGGTGGTTGGCCATGAGAGCTGTTGGAGCTCGGGCTGGTTAGGGCTGCACAGCGTGGGCTGCGCAAGAGCAAGGGGAGGGGAAGAAGGTGGCGCGGGTGGCCGGGCATGAGGGCAGCGGTGAGGTCGGTGGCGACCGGCGAGGTGGGCTGCAATAAAGGCGCTGGTGGCCGGCTCGGGAAGACAAACACGCACAGGAAGAAGTACGGGAGGAAGAAGATGTATAGGAGAGAGAAATAATAAAGAATATCATAATAAAAGACAAGATGCAAACAATTGAAAGAAAAAGATTTGTGGTAACGCATTGAAGGGCTTTGTGCAGTTAAGCAAGCTAGTTAAGGGAGTAGAATTTGGATTGTGCAGTTAAGCGAGCTGGTTAATAGAGTAGTGTGTGTGTGTGTGTGTGTGTGTGTGTGTAAAAGAGAGGAGTGCAAAAGATAGATTGGATCGAGAAACTAGAACGAATATTTTTCTAGAGATTTGAATTTGAATTTTCATATTTGGAATTTAGCTTGGAAATGATTTTTTGGAATTTGAGTGGGAAATTGGATTTTTTAGATTTTCTTTCAGAATTACACATAAAATACAAATAAGATCCAGATAAAATCCAGATATTTTTTATTAATTACTTTAAAATTAAATTTTAAATAAAGCGAATTTTAAAATGTCACATTACCAAAACAGCTGGAAAGTGGCCCTCAACGTCTTTCGGGGCCCGAAGTCAAGTCCCAAACAGGGCCTAGAGCCTCCCCGACGTCTGTCTCTAACTTTGTGTCTGTCCGCCTCAAGAAACCCCGCCCATGGCAATGCCATATCAAGACCGCGCCTCCATGTCCGTGCCCCTCCTCCCGTGGCCCGCCTTCCACTCCTCATCCTCCTCCGTCTCCTCCTTCTCCTCCGTCACCTCCTTCTTCTCCACCGCCTCCTCCTTCTCGGACGTCGTCCCAGCGGATGCCGCCGTGGCGGGGTCGTCCTAGCCGATGCCGCTGGACGTGTTCAAGGCGCTCGCTGTGTTGAGGGACCACCTGGGCTCCGTCTCCTGCCTCTTGCTCTACGTGGAGTTCTGCTCAGCGTGTCCACCGGCGCTGACATCGTCGTGGCAGCAGCCGGACCTCCGCCGACAAGACCATCGGCCTGTGGCGCCAGCGGCGGCCTTGCCAAGGTGGGCACCATCAGAGGCCACGAAGACATAAAAGTGGTCATAGGGTGAGCAATGGGTGCATGGTTTACAATGGAGGACTCGACAAGAGCATCAGAGTTTGGTGGGCGCCGAATGGTTGAAGTGGCAATGAGAAGCAGCAAGAGGAAGACGTGAACGATCCGAAGAATTGTGTGTTCTTGAGGTGAATTATGTTTTGGTCAAAAAATGGTTGTATACTGGACTGGAGGAAGAAAGGTTTGTTTTGAGATTGTTGTGGTTTAGGTTGTAGATTGGTGTGACGCCCCGTGTCATTACCCCAGGGGTAATCATACTTAGGCATACGGATTACTATTAAATGCCTTGTGAACACCGCCCAAACGAATAGCAAGCCTTTATCAGAGTTGCGCAGCAGAACAATTAGATAGAAACTGTACATCTTTATTACAGTAGTAGCCACGCAAGGCTATGGTTCTTAATACAAATATTACACAAATACAAAAAGGGAGCTTCTCCGCTTCTCTAGTCTGCTCTGAAGTACCGCCCTCCTATTCGTCCCACGAGTCAAACAAGGCGCTCATCTCGCCCTGGTCCTCGAAGTCGGTGCCTTCTCCTCCTGCGGCTGCATCGGTACCTGCAAGTCCTTCGTCCCACTCAGGATAGTTCCCGGTCGAACTAGGATCTAACAAAGGAGAATACTAACAAGGTTGAGTACAAACGTACTCAGCAAGCATTAATAACAAAAGATGCACTACATGACTGATCTCTGCTTGTTATCACATTTTCTATAACATCTCTTTTCTAAAAATAACTCAGTAAAACATTAGGTGGTAAATTTTAATTCTAAATACTACTTGTCACTCGGAGAGAAGATAGACCCCTAGCGGTTCCCGTAGACTCCAATCCAGGAGACTGGAATGAATTCATGATTTGATATAGCACTACGCAGGCTTGTACCACTTTACCCATAGCTACTCTGAACTCTCTCTGAGCTAGATCCACCGCATTTCCTTTGATGCGATTTCGAGTTCATAATACAGAATATTTTTCAGGTTACGTGATTAGGTATCCACCCATTACATTCCGTCAGTGCTGATTTAGTCACGGTGCTAACCTCGGCATACACCGAGTTCTAGTAATGTTGGTTGGGATGGCTCTTGTCCGTGCCCAACACTCCACCTTGGGGCGGCTCTCTTCCATGCCCAATACTCCAATGTAACCCGTTGTAGAGAACTTAATTACATAATAAGGTAGCATTTTCTGCCCGCCGAAATGGGAAAATGGTTGGTACTGAATTTACGGCCTCTGACCGAGTAAGAGTTTTGTTGGTCCTTATATTTTAACCATATGTAAAGGGGTCCCACCTCTTACCTCATCATCATCATCATCGCCGCGTTTCCCCTGCCAGAACCCCCTTTACCAACCTCGTAATTCTCATTTCTCATCTCATCTCATCATCTCTGTTCTCTTATCTTTTTTCATCATCTTAATCCGATTTAATTTTGAGAAATAGTTTTGATGCAATACATATATGATAGAGCAATATACGGTTTACATTTAACATAACTATATTTATGTTTAAGAGAATAGCTTGCCTTTGGAGTTGTAGGAAAGGTCGGTGTCGACGAATCTCTGATCAGCTTCCCCTGTCGGCACTGGTTTGCCCTCTGTAGCAATGCGACAGCACGAATAATATATAAATAAATACTTAGTTGAGTTTGAGTGATAGTAGGCGTATAAAATGCTAATGCGACCCCCTATGTTAGCCAATTTTAATTTAATAAAAACTTTTTGGATCCCAACCCAGTTAGCACTCTCCCGCTAAAATCGTTCTACGGTTTTACTTGATCTACAGCCGAAATCGCCAAACTCGCGTTCTACTACTTGACAAGCACTACCACTCGAGCTTACACTTTTCTACGCTTGCAAGAATATACCTGAGTGTGCAAGACTATAAACAATTCCTTGCACACAAACGGGTTACTCTAAATAACTGAACAAGCAAGAGTTATACCGATCTTCCTAAATTTTTCCTATACTTAAAATTATACACATAATTCCTAACCCTAATCTCTAATTATCTAATTGTTGGACCGTAAAGGCGACTAGAGGGGGGGGTGAATAGGAGCACGCTCACTTTTTCACAAATTATGAACTCAATACAATTTCACTCCAGTAGCTATTAGAGAGCTATGAAGATCAATATACCAGTACAGCGGAAGACTAGTATTGAATCCAATTAAATCCCCTAAGCAAAATAACAAAATCAACTAAGATTGCAAACTCACAAAGACGGGCGGTCGATCACTGACTCAACCGGTCGGACCGATTGCCGGCGGTCGACCGGCGTTAGTCTTGGCGGTCGGACCGCCCAAAATCGGTCTCGACCGGTGATGATGGCGGTTCGACCGTAGACTCGTAACCGATCTGCAACAAGAAAATCACCGATGACGGTTGCAATTAGGTGAAACTTTGATTCTCAACTCCAATCTTTATGAAACTTTGCACACCTTCTATATGCTATCGAGGACCTATTCCAATCGAATATTATGATAATTCTTGGAACGATCTTGAGCAATTGCCAATTGATTAACAGAAGGTCTAAAACCGGGCAAGAACGAAAACTTGATCCTAAAGCTTGTTCGTGAGAGATTGATGATCAAGATGATGCTAGATAGATTCACACATATCACAGCAAGCTAATTCACGTGAAAGAATCAATCACAAACTCACGGATCAAAGAAAGCCCTAAAAACACGAAATTGAAAGCAAGAACGAAAAGAGACTTATCTCAAGCAAACCTTGCATAGATTGATTTCGTGATTGATGCTGGATTACATCCACACCATCATGGATCAGTGGACAATCAAAGATCACGAAATTCACCACAAACCATCAAGAGCCCTAGCCTCCACCTCAACTCCCCTAAAGACAATTAGGGTTTTGAAACATAAAAGGCGAGAGTGAGAGGTGACCACCACCTCCTCCTATTTATAGTGGAGGCCTAGAACTCCTAGGGTTTGACTTAATTGGGCTCCTGCAAGGTCCACTAACAAACGGGTCACACACGCACGCTCGCAAAGCGCCGCTTTTAACTTTTGACCTAAACCGCCGCCATGCGTCATGGATTTGCCAATAGGTCACCCTTGTCCATCTTGCGCCACGCTTGAGTCATTGACCTCGCTCGCATCGCCGATCGCTCGGACCTCAACTCTCCAAGTCTAGTCCCGATCCTCCTCGCCGCTGACCGTCGTTGACCACCAAGCAACCTCGCACAACCATAGACAAGCAAACACGAATTCGGGAACAAGTTCTTCACAACTTGACCCATGTTAGTCAAAACATGCATCATGCAAACCATATGCCACGATACCAATGACTTTGACCTAACAAATCAACATCGCCACGGTTGGCCGACGTTCAAGTCAATACCGGTCTGATCGCTCCAGTGGCCGGTCGGACCGCCTCTGGCCGGTCGGACCGCTCCACGTGAGCGGTCGGACCGCCTTGGGACTTAGCCGAATTTCAACCATCGAAAATCCAAACCTTCGGAAACTTTAAACCAATAGAACTTTTACCGGAGACTCCAAAATCATGAGACCAAGTGCATTGGGATCCCCTCACTTGCCTACAACACCTATTTTTGGCCCAAGATGTTTTGACCACTTTGGTCACCGCGGTCCGACCGCCACATGGCCGGTCCGACCGATTTGGGACCGGTCGGACGCTGCAGTGCAAGGGCGGTCCGGACCGCCCTATCCCAATAAGCTCAGAACTTTGTCGAAAACACGTGAAACGACAAACCGTAAACGCCATTGCCAATTGTCACATCATCCTAAGATCTGGAACATATCCCCATGAAATCCACACTAATTACCTAACTACTTAACTACTAACCCTCCCTAACGAACTAACCCTCTCTCTCGCACGACACTACCCACCGCCTCCTCTCTCAAGCCTTATCCTCCCCCACTCTCTCTCGCCTCTCCCTCTCTCCTGGTGCTCTCGCGCCACCAGCCTCAAACGGCCGGCTCCTCGGCCTTGCTCCCGGCTCACCTGGCTCCAGCTCAGCTCCTTGCGCCTCCTCCGCTCCACCGGCTCGCTTCCCGCTCCGGTTCCTCGCCTCCCTCTTCACCCAAGCACCGCTATCGCGCGCCTCATTGCCCGCTTTGTATCGCCTCTGCTCCACCGGCTGGCTCTGACCGCGCGCCTCCCTAGCCCTCGACTTCCTCGCTCGGCCCAGCGCCTTTGCTCACGCGGTGCCCTAGCTCGCTCCCGGCTCGGTCTCCAGCCTGGTGCCCTCCGGCCCGGCCCGGCAGGCTAGGCCTCTCGGGCACCAACCGCCTCGGTCCACTGCTATGCTAAGGTAGTACTACTTCTTTTGGCCCCTCTCTCTACTCCCTTCCCCCTATTGCTATGGGATGCGATGAACCCGAGCTATCTTGCCTCGAGATCGATGGTATGTGCGAATGATGTGAATGTGCAGTGCATCCTGAGGTGTAACTGAGGTTACCTCTGCTAGGATTTGGGTTGGGAGAAGAGGATGGCAGTGCTGGCCCGTGCTGGTGCTCTCCTCTTCTTCTTGGCTCCCTGGCTTCCTTCTTCCTCTTGCTCCCTTGCTGCTGCAGTCTTGCCTTCGGCTGAGAAGAAGTGGGAGGAGGGGAATGTCAGTGGAAGGTTTGTGTGCTTTGTGAAATGGGGTGATGGCTTGTGCTTGCCTTGGGAGGCTGTGAAAGAGAAGTGGCTTCCAGGGGGAATGTAATGCTTATGCTGCTACTTGGGGGATGAACTTGGGGGCTGGCCTGTGCTGGTCTCCCTGTGCTTGATATTTCTACCGGTGGCTTGTCGGCTTTGCGGGGATGCACTTGACCGAGGGAATGAATGGGGTGAGGGAAGTTTCTGGAGGTGGCTGTGCTGCACTCGGTTGTTTTGCTTTGCTCTGTTGTGCTGGGGCTGTGCTACACTCTCACCAGCGGTGCTGGGTTGGATACACCCAGTGATGCTTTGACTGAGGGTGTGGTTTACTGAGATGTGCATTGTGAGACTATAATGTGGTTACAGCAATTGCAAATAGTGGGTGTTGGATTCTAATAATGCCGGATGAAGAAACCCACAGAAGTGACAGGTGCCGAATGACCTCGGGTGGTCTGGATATCTTGACGATCAAGGGGCCAACTAACTCCGGTTAGTCTGGATATCTTGATGGTCAAGGGATCGACTACTCAGGTTGCTCCAGATATCCTACTGTACTTTGGGAAATCTGACGGCCACTTCCTATATTTTAACTTCCTATATTCTAATGCTCACGAAAATGCTCTCAACTTAGCTTGCTAACCGATTTCTGATTTCCTAACGAGTAAGGAAAATGGATCGCGAGATGGTTCTACAGACGGACGCTCAAAGGACACGGCGACGAGGATGGCTGCTGCTACAAGAATGCAAGAAGAGGATTAGGTTTTAATTAATTGTTGTTAAAAACAATGCAATTGGTTGTAAAATAAATCTTGTAACAATTGATGCAATGAGATGATGCTGCACTGGTACAAAAATGCTTTATGCTATCAAAGGTGTTAATTATGCGGGTTGTCACAATTGGATTGTTTGGCAGCACTATCTGAGTTGATCGTTAGAGGAGAGGATTCAAGGAGACATAAAAGTGGTCATAGACTGGGTGTAAATGGCTGTATAACATAGCACCGTACTCTGGTTTCCATATAGGTTTTGATCGAATGGCAAAGGTTGATAATATGTGTGTGTGGTATGGTTATGTTCATACACCTCGAAGGTGAAAGGGCGAAACGGATGACTGCGCAATGAGTAGTGTTTCTATGCATGATCCCCTTAATACAAGTTGCACAAATCTCGAAGCAAGGGAAGCGACAAGTAATCGCCACCCACCCTTCTTTCTTGCTTTAATATTTGTGCAGCTTTCAAATAGTGATGCATAGAAGCGCCTTGAATCGCAGTTACTGATTTAATTCGCACAGAACTGTTGCTGCTGTGCTGTGCCACCTCGATTGCTGTTTCCCTCTGTGAACAATTCCATCTTAATAATCTTCTTGATCCGGAATTATCGAGAAAACGAATCTTGTCCGACGATGAAAAAAAAAAACGAAAATCAAACTCTGCCATCTAACGGTTCTTCGATGATCCACGACGTGTCGTGTAACATAGGAAACTACTATTAATTGGAGGAGGCACTTGATGACTGATTGGATCTTTGCCTGTTTGGGCTCGAAAAACACTACAGTATTTGGGCGGGCTGAACCGAAGAATGCGGGTTGGCTCACTTGACTTGAGCACGACAAAAGTCGCGGAGCCTACCCATCTAGAGATGTGCTCTGCCTCTCCATTCCGGATCTACCTGTCCCTAGTCCCTACCCCGCATCTGTCTGTCCCAGTGTTGACCTCTAACCGAGTGCTCGCGATGGAGGACGAGGTAAATCTGGGCGCCGAAGAACAGGACCTCGCCGGCTACAGCTTCGAGCCGACGGAGGACGAGCTGGTTCTCCACTTCCTCCGCCCGCAGCTCCGCGGGTTCGCGCCGCGCTTGGCGGGCGCTGTCGTGGAGGCCGACCCCTGCGGCGCCTCGCCGTGTGAGCTCCTCGCGAGGCACGGCCGGCGCGACCGGGGCTACTTCTTTGCGGCGCGCGACCGCAAGAAGCCCTTCGTGCGCCGGTCCGTCGCGGGCGGCGGCGCCTGGATGCGCAGCTCGACCAAGAACGGCAGATCCGTCACCGACCTCGGCGTCGTGGTGCGGTGGTGCAGGCTCAAGTTCTGCTTCTACGTGCGCGGCGAGATGGGGCAGAGGAGCACCGGGTGGGTCATGGCCGAGTACGAGATCACCGACCCGCGGTGCTACCGCCGCGCCGACGACGGCGAGGAGGACGAGTACTGGGTGCTCTGCCACGTCAGGAAGAGTACGAGGACCGTCGCGACGACTGATTCCCCAGGCGGGCGCGGCTCGTCGGCGCAGGCCAAAGCACGGAGGCGCGAGCTGGCCGCATAACGCCGGGCATCTGGTGGCGACGAACTCGATCGGGGGTGAATCCACAGCGCATGTGAGAGCACGAGGTGATGGCCTTGGATTCGATTACTACTTCCATTGTGGATCGATGCTTAAACAAACAAAGCCATTTGTGCTTCTTGTGTTTCATCACCCATCTGTCGGTCTTTGTGTTAGGTAGTGAAATAAAAAGGATATTTAAGATAGAGATATGCACTGTAATTTAGTTGGTGCGGTGAGTGAATGCATTGCCTCTTTCTGACAAGATATGCGGTCTTTGTGTTGTGTTTCATGCCCCCTTAATTGTAACAGGTTTCCCTGTTTCGCTACCGGTGTTACCTCCTTATCACGTGAAAAAAATTGACCCCGCGTTTGGCCCGTTTGGAACCGAAAATTTTCTCAAAAAACAGTTTAATTCCTATAGGATCCGGGAAAAAAAAAATCAGCGTTCCAAACGAGGTCCTTCCTGCACTCACTTTACATTGAGAGATAGAGTGGTATTTAGGTACATTACCAAAAATATACTACACAGACTTAGTCTACATATATACAGTATCTCCGACGACACACGGGTATTCCTGACAACCCTAGGGTGCGGGGCACCCCTTGGTGCTCTGCTACGACAACTCCCTCGTCTACGTGGTCTGGGGTCGCGAGGACAGGTCCCACGATCCCGAGAGGTGAGCGGACGCAATCCTGTTACCCCCGGTCCCTCGGGAGTCGGGATACCCCAAAACAAAATCGTCACGAGGACATCCCATCGAGGCATGGACTACGGGCGCGGCGGCCGAGGCGATGTCCAGATCGCAAAGTCGACGCGGGGCCACCACACCGAGGCATGGCCCTCGAGGTGGGTGGTGAGCAGCGGCGAAGCACGTGTGGGCGAAGTCGACGCGGGGCCACCATGCTGAGGTACGGCCCTCGAGGCGAGCGCTGCGACGGGGCCACCCCGCCGAGGCAATAGCCTCGAGACAAAGTGATGAGTAGCGGCGAGCACGTGTGGGTGGCCGCCGCCAGCTGAGGCATGGCCTCGAGGAGGCGGCGTGTCGGGGCCGCCGCCGAGGCTATAGCCTCGAGGCGGCGGTGGCGATGGCGGCTGCGATGTGGCAAAGTCGACGCGGCCGCCGTCGCGAACGCATGGCCCTCGAGCGGGCGTTATCTGTGGCGGCCACCGAGGCTATAGCCTCGAGGTTGGCGATGAGCAGCGGTGAGCACGCGTGGGCGGCCGCGCAGAGCCGGCGTGTGGAGCATGACCCTCGGCGGGCGGTGCGTCCGGGCCGCCCAGCGAGGCTATAGCCTCGAGGTGGGGTCAGGCGGCGGCGAGCACGTGTGGGTGAAGTCGTCGCGGGGTCGTCGTGCCAAGGCATGGCCCTCGAGGCGGGAGGCACGTCGGGTTCGCCCCGCCGAGGCTATAGCCTCGAGGCGGACGGTGAGCACCAGCGGAGTACGTATGGACGAAATCGGCGCGGGACCGTCACACCGAGGCATGGCCCTTGAGGCGGGTGGTGTGTCGGGGCCGCCTCACTAAGGTTATAGCCTCTAGGCGGGTGGCGAGCAGCGGCAAAGCACGTGTGGGCGAAGCCGACGCGGAGCTGCCACACCGAGGCATGGCCCTCTAGGCGGGCGGCACGTCGGGGCCGCCCCGCCAAGGCTATAGCCTTGAGGTGGGCGGTGAGCAGCGGTGAAGCACGTGTGGGCGAAGTCGACACGGGGCCACCGTGCGGAGGCATGACCCTTGAGGCAGGCGGCAAACCGGGGCCGCCCCGCCAAGGCTATAGCCTTAAGGCGGGCGGCAAGCAACGGTGGAGCACATGTGGGCGAAGCCGACACGGAGCCGCCGTGCCGAGGCATGGCCCTCGAGGCAGGCGGCCCATCGGGGCCACCTCGCCGAGGCTATAGCCTCGAGGCGAGTGGTGAGCAGTGGCAGGGTGAAATCGTTGCTACACCGTTGTGTTTGATTACTTCTTCGA
Source organism: Hsuehochloa calcarea (assembly GCA_036346395.1). Classification (NCBI taxonomy): domain Eukaryota; kingdom Viridiplantae; phylum Streptophyta; class Magnoliopsida; order Poales; family Poaceae; genus Hsuehochloa; species Hsuehochloa calcarea. Next base: position 86,454,805 of record CM070594.1, read on the forward strand.
GTGTGACCGTTTGTGATGATCTTGTTGGGGGCCAGGTACCATTGTAGGACCGAAAAGGCGACTAGGGGGGGTGAATAGGCGCTTTCTCAACTTTCTCGCCTAAATCAAATTCAACACGAATTTTACTCCTTTAGCTATGAAAGCTAAGAAGATCGATGAGCGCCAAAGGAAGCCTTGTCTTCAATTCGATAACCCCGATAACCACACGACACAAAAGTGGAGACTTAATCTCAAAGGGCGGTTTGGGCACAAAGCGGTCGGACCGCTATCGAAGCGGCCCGACCGACGGCTAACAAGCTGATCGGACCGGCTACTAATCGGCGGTCGGACGGTGAACAATGATTCGACCAGCGATCTGGCTCTGAACACGCAAGCGGTCGGACCGCCGTTGCAACACCGGTCTGACCGGTTCAGTCCAGTACTGAAAAATCAAGCCCAAATCCAAAACAAAATTTGATCCAACTTTTGATTCAACCAATGAAACTTGACCAAATTTTGAGCACACCTCCCTAATGATATTAGAGACCTATTTCTAGCGACGATCCTTCGATCCACTTCAGAATCGATCTCTCAAGGATTTACCAAAGAAGTGCACAAACCCTAAAAATATGAAAACTTTGATTCAAGACTTGCTTGTGGGGGTTGATGGTCTAGATGATTCTAGGAGTATTCCCACACATCAAAGCAAGACACAATGGGTCAAAAGACCAAGCTTAACCACTTGAATCAAGCAAGCACCAAATTCATCCAAATGAGAGAAGAACACAAAAGAGAGACAAATGAACTCTCAAGCAAGCATCACAAGATTGATTGATCTCACAAGATGCTTACAAAGCCACTCCCTCAAGGAGGACAAGAGCTCACCAAGGAGCAACCACAATCTCTCCTCTCTTCCTCTCAAACCCTAACCCTAGAAAAAGGCTAAGGAAACCAAATGAATGTCTCAAGGGGGTTTTACATCTCCCCCCTTCTATTTATAGGAGAGGACTAGGGATTCACTTTTGGGACCCACTCACACATGGGACCCACACACAACATCTGTTGAAGCAATCGCCTACTTCACCACGCGTAGGTTGATCAGCGGTTCTCATCACGTCGCCAAGCCTCTCTTGTCCGAATCCCATCGGAACCTCCCAGAGACTCGCACCGATATCCGCACCGCCTGATCCAACCAGCTGCACCGAACCACCCGTTCGATCCATCTTGCCCATCCTGCACCATGCTTGAGTCACACGACCTCACCCGGCATCCATTATCGTTCTGGACCTCAGCTCTCCAAGCGTAGTCCCGATCCACTCACCGTTGACGACGTTGACCTGCAAGCCACCTGCACAGCAATAGACAAACAAACCGTTTCCGGGAACAAGTTCTTCACAACTTGACCCACGTTAGCTCCGCAATGCAATATGCAATAATAAAGCATTGAACTCCATACATAAACAACAATCAAAACACATCAATGCAAACTTGGCTAACCTCCAAGTCAAAGACGGTCTGACCGCCCTACAAGGCCGGTCCGACCGATTTCAGGCCGGTCCGACCGCTCCCACAACGGCGGTGGGACCGGTCGAAAAGACTTAGCCAAAATTCCAGCTTGAAAATCCGAAACCTTCTGGAATTTTCAACTCAATAGAACTTTTGACTAGGAGCTCCAAAAATGATGTGACCACATCCAGGAGACTCCCCTCACTTGCCTACACAACCTATTTTTAGATTAGCTCCAAAATCCATTTTTAGGTCAGGCCGGTCTGACCGGCAACCACTGCCAGTCCGACCGCTCCACGGGCGGTCTAACCGCCCCACACCACCGGTCAGACCGCCTGTGGTCTGACAGCTTGAAGCAAACCCCGAAAACGCGAGATTTTGCAAACCAACAAAGCCATTGCCAATTGACTCATCATCCTGAGATCGTGCACATATCCTCACGATATCCACAATCTCCCCCTTGATGAACACATTGACAATTTCCCAGAAAATGTGGTTTTTCAAATTGAAAAGTAAAACAAAACGCCGTTTTCGCATAAAGGCACAACTTGGTCCATAAGCAAGAAAAAGCCTAGGAACCGACCAAGCTGGCTTCAGAATAGTATAGGCAAGTGAGATAAGGCAATGAAAGCACAAAAGGATTCAAATTCCAGAAAGTAGCCAAAAATCTCACTTAGGTCCATATGAAAGACAAAATATTCCATTTGACCTTTGATCATTGTGAGTCTTCTTCAATTGCAATTAAGATCAGAAAAAGGCAATAAAACCCAGAGACTCAACTCACTGTGATCACAAATTTTCAAAAGGTTCATGTTTTTTTTTATATGTGTTCTTTGATGTATGAAACCTTATGTAAACCAAGAGCTCCAAAACAGCATTTTCTTCAATCCTTCTCCCCCTTTGACAATGAATTCATCAAGATGCAAGGGAAAAGAAAGAGCATGAAGCAATAACTTTATTTTTGAAATTTAGCAAAAGGAGCCATGACCATTATCGAAGTAGACAGTACAAGAATTATACCAAGCCATATAAGGTGAAGAAGCTATATTCAATCATGGCAAAACATGTACTGCAAAGCTAAGACCAAAATAGCAGCAATCTGAGATTAAAAGAATTAAAATCATGAAAGGTTGCTCAATATCATAGATTCACTAAAAGCAACCAAGAATGAGCCAAGCCATGTCTTATAAGTAAAAAGAGACTCAAAACAAGAACTGATGCATTTTGAGCATTAAGATTACACTTTTGAACCAAAACTCAAGCACTTGGGATTCCTTTTTGTTTTTAAAAGGATTTTTCAACTGTGCTAGATCTCAAGCCTTGCCGCGACCATCTCAAGCGATAAGCTTAAAAGAGTGGTCTAGGTCATCCAAAACTCCCCTTGAGTTCATGCCTAGTGCAATGGCAAGCCGTCTCATGAGAAAGGATTGGTGAGATCAGTTTTTTCGCACAGAAAATCTCATTTTTTTTTCATTTGCTTGACTTAATAAGATAAAAAGCTCATTTTTCATCTCAAAATAAGTTCAAGACTCAATTCAACCTATTTGACATGGCAAGAATCATAAGAGGATCACTAGAGCAAAACTAGTCACAAGATCCAACAAGACATGATTTGATTCAATTTGCTCACAGATATAAAGCTATCAAAGCAAAAGCTAAGCTAAACAAGATAAGCCATAAAAGAGGTCTAGCAGACTAACACTTGATATGACAAGGTATAGAATATGAAATCAAGTCATACAAGGATAAAGATCAAAGCTCCATAACTTTTATCATACAACGCAAGATATTTGAAATAAAAATGCATTATGATACAATGAATGCAAAAAGAGCAAATTCCCTCAAAACATCCATGCCTCAGTACTGGGATTTGAGATAAAAGATCTAGGTGTCCAGTACTGAGATGGACGATGCCTGGGAATAGCAAAAGAAGCAGCAGAAAAATGATTAGGCACAAAATCATAAGAATGCCCACGAGCACCACCTGGACCTCTCCAAAACGATCTACCAAAAGACCGATACTCCCCCTGTCTAGGTGCTACCCGTGGTCTATCCTCACGATATCCAAAACCATACTGCTGCCTGGACCCACCAAAAGAGTCAATAAAATTCTCTACAAACCTAGGCCTATATGTAGTACGATGAATAGGCTGCCTGGTTCTAGAGACTACAGCTGAAGAAGAGACTCCTCTAATGGATCTCAAAGTGCTCACTCTCTCTTTCCTCTCAATCTTTGCTCTCCGAAAGCAAAACTCAACAGTGTGGCCCTCTTTCTTGCAGAAGGTGCAATGGTACTTGACCTTTTGAGGGGCCCGTACTGGTGAAACAGAAGCACCTTTCTTACCAGAAAGAGTTTGAGCAAAACCTGCAGCTTTGGATACAACCTTGAAAGTCTTAGAAGGTTCTTGCTCAACCTGACCACTTTTCACAATTTTAGCAATCTTTGGTGGGAGATTCTTGGAAAGCTCTAGGGACTTAAAACCTAGGCCACTGTTTTTCACACTCACCTTGGATTGGTCTGGAATCAAGTTGAGTTTCTTTTTCCCACTAGAAAACTTCTCAAGAGTCATTTTGAGGTAACCATTCTCTTTTGCCAAAACTCCACAATTAGAGCACTTTTTAGAATTGATTGCCTCAACATGTTTGCTCTTAAGAAGGTCTACTTCCACTTTCAGAGCCTCACAAGACACGCAATAGGACTCTCCAATCCTATTCAACTGCTCCTTAAATTTGACACTAAAAGCCTCTTGTATCTTACCAACAACAGTTTCAACTTCAGCATGCAACATACAAGAGGAAGAATCAATGACTTTCTTGGAAGCAGTAAGAGACATGGATCTTTCAATTTTAGCTTTCTCTTCAAGAGTCTTGTTTAAAGCTTCAATCTCAATTGTAAGCTTAGGACAATTTTCACACGAAGCAGCTCTAGAGTAAACGACCATTTCGGTCATTTCTTGCATTTTAATCCTATTGTTCTTACAATGAGAGCAAGTGTGACTAGCATCAAATTTTTGCAATTCTTTTAAAGAGCTATCCAGTTTTAATTCTAGCAAAGCACAATTTGAGCAAGTTAACGGAATAGCGTCTAAAGCAGTCACACCAAGCGGAATGGCATCCATGCAAACAGAACTAGACTTGAGAGATTCTAGTTCGACAAGAGCATTTTTCAATTGCTTTTCAATAGAGGAATGAGCATAATTTAAGCTTGACAATTCATTAGGCAAGCTAGAGCATGATTCACAGAAATCATAAGATTAATGGATTTGAGCTTAACAACTTCTAGGTTCAAATTATCAATCATAGTATCATGTTTCTTAATCAATTTAACTTGCTTATGCATTTTTGTTCAAGAAGCACCAAAGCCCTTTTCATGTCGAGAAGTGAAGGGCATACCTCATCGGGATCACTAAAAGGATCCTCATTGTTGGAGGAGTCATTGTCGTGGTCGTTCTTAGCCATGAAGCACATGCAATGAAATCACGTGCCTTCTTCTTGCCACGGAGTCACTCTTGTCGCCCTCAGCCTCCCGAGTCCACATCATCCATGCTCACATCCTCTAGAGCTTCAAGGACTCGGCTGACAAACTTGCGATAGTTTGTCTTCTTGGACTTAGCATCCCTCGCTTGAGGATGCCTTTGTGACTCCTTCTCCTCCTTGCCCTTCAGCTTGGGGCATCTAGAGCGAATGTGGTTCGGCTCACCACACTCAAAGCATGTGATAGGTCCACCTCTCCTCCTATTTCTCACATTGTTGTACGCTCTTGTGAATTTGGTGGATAGGAGGGCTAAATCATCTTCAGGTAGTCTCTCAAGTTGCTCATCGCTCAAAGAATGCAAGGCAGACAAAGAAAAGCCAGATGAGCTAACATCAAAAGAATCAGAGTATCTACCCTTAGATTGGTCGACCACTAAAGCCATCGGCTCTGTCGTGGGGAGACGCGAGATAAAATCAATCTCATGCGTCTTCAACCTCGAGTAAAGCTTATCCATGGTAAGCTCACTCATGACAGTGTTGTCATTTATGGCAGTGATCTTCATCCCCCAGACCTTCACATCCAAAGCCCCCTAAAGCTGGCGTGCATTTTTAGACTCAGAAAAAACAAGATCAACAGCGCGGAGATCATGAAGAATTTTAGAAAATCTCCCCCACAGCTCATCTAAAGATTCACCAGGCCTTTGCTCGATCTTAGAGTATGTTTTCTTCAGCTGGTTCTGTCTCACTTCCTTGATCGCAGTGGACCCCTCGTGATAATCACAAAGAGTCCGCCAGATCTCATGAGCAGACAGCAAATGAGCAACACGCTCAAACTCCGATGGACTAAGGCCTTGAATCAAGAAATTCCGAGCCCTGCTGTTGTTCTCCACATTTGGAGTGATCAAATTGTCATCGGCTGGCACGACATAAGGGTTTTTCACCTTAAGCCAAATTGCGTGCCCTTGAGCCTCGATGTAGGCCTGCATACGGGCCTTCCAATATGCAAAATCAACTCCATCAAAAACATGTGGCCTCAATGTATACCTGTCAGTCGCCATGGCTCCAAAGACCGATTAAGATCTATGAGAAGAGCTAACCGGCTCTGATACCACTTGTAGGACCGGAAAGGCGACTAGGGGGGGTGAATAGGCGCTTTCTCAACTTTCTCGCCTAAATCAAATTCAACACGAACTTTACTCCTTTAGCTATGAAAGCTAAGAAGATCGATGAGCGCCGCGATGGAAGCCTTGTCTCAATTCGATAACCCCGATAACCACACGACACAAAAGTGGAGACTTAATCTCAAAGGGCGATTTGGGCACAGCGGTTTGAGAAGCTATCGAAGGTCTCGACCGACGGCTAACAAGCGCTCGGACCAAGCTACTAGCGGAGGTCGGACCGGTGAAGCGGTTCGACCGTGATCTGTGATGGCCTGAACACAAGTCGGACCGCCGTTGCAACACCGGTCTGACCGGTTCAGTCCAGTACTGAAAAATCAAGCCCAAATCCAAAACGAAATTTGATCCAACTTTTGATTCAACCAATGAAACTTGACCAAATTTCGAGCACACCTCCCTAATGATATTAGAGACCTATTTCTAGCGACGATCCTTCAGATCCACTTCGCAGAATCGATCTCTCAAGGATTTACCAAAGAAGTGCACAAACCCTAGAAATATGAAAAACTTTGATTCAAGACTTGCTTGTGGGGGTTGATGGTCTAGATGATTCTAGAAGTATTCCCACACATCAAAGCAAGACACAATGGGTCAAAAGACCAAGCTTAACCACTTGAATCAAGTAAGCACCAAATTCATCCAAATGAGAGAAGAACACAAAAGAGAGACAAATGAACTCTCAAGCAAGCATCACAAGATTGATTGATCTCACAAGATGCTTACAAAGCCACTCCCTCAAGGAGGACAAGAGCTCACCAAGGAGCAACCACAATCTCTCCCTCTCTTCCTCTCCAAACCCTAACCCTAGAAAAAAGGCTAAGGAAACCAAATGAATGTCTCAAGGGGTTTTTACATCTCCCCCCTTCTATTTATAGGAGAGGACTAGGGATTCACTTTTGGGACCCACTCACACATGGGACCCACACACAACATCTGTTGAAGCAATCGCCTGCTTCACCACGCGTAGGTTGATCAGCGGTTCTCATCACGTCGCCAAGCCTCTCTTGTCCGAATCCCATCGGAACCTCCCAGAGACTCGCACCGATATCCGCACCGCCTGATCCAACCAGCTGCACCGAACCACCCGTTCGATCCATCTTGCCCATCCTGTACCATGCTTGAGTCACACGACCTCACCCGGCATCCATGATCGTTCTGGACCTCAGCTCTCCAAGCGTAGTCCCGATCCACTCACCGTTGACGACGTTGACCTGCAAGCCACCTGCACAGCAATAGACAAACAAACCGTTTTCGAGAACAAGTTCTTCACAACTTGACCCACGTTAGCTCCGCAATGCAATATGCAACAATAAAGCATTGAACTCCATACATAAACAACAATCAAAACACATCAATGCAAACTTGGCTAACCTCCAAGTCAAAGCGGCCCGACCAGCCCTACAAGGTTTGGTCCGACCGATTCAGTTTGGCCGGACCGCTCCCACACCCACGGTCGGACCGGCCGAAAAGACTTAGCAAAATTCGGCTTGAAAATCCGAAACCTTCGGAATTTTCAACTCAATAGAACTTTTGACTGGAGCTCCAAAAATGATGTGACCACATCCAGGAGACTCCCCTCACTTGCCTACACAACCTATTTTTGGATTAGCTCCAAAATCCATTTTTAGGTCGGCCGGTCCGACCGCAACCACCGCCGGTCCGACAGCTCCACGGGCGGTCGACCGCCCCACACCACCGGTCCGATCACTTTGTGGTGCGGCGACTAAGCAAACCCCAAAACGCGAGATTTTGCAAACCAACAAAGCCATTGCCAATTGACTCATCATCCACGAGATCGTGCACATATCCTCACGATATCCACAACCATCCCCTTCACCGGCCACGGTGGATTCTTCCCGCGACTTGGAGTGGTGTAAAGGGTTGCTTGTTTGTCCGAGGAGGCAAAGCCAACAGCCCCCCACACTTTATTATTATTGGGTTTATTTGGAAGGAGGCGGTTTAACGCCGTCCCCATACTTTTTTGATTGGGCACGTTTGGGAGCCCAAAGCTAGCGAGAGAGGTGAAACCGATCACCATCCTCTAACTTTTTTTGATTGGGCTCCGCAGGGAGCCAAAAGCTAGCGAGGGGGAGGCGAAGCCAATCGCCGTACTCCAACTTTTTTTGGATTGGGCTCGCTTAGGAGCCCAAAGCTAGTGAGGGGAGGCGAAGCCGATCGCCGTCCCAGTTTTATTTTTTTTGATTTAGCTCGCTTGGGAGCCCAAAACTCGCGAGGGGGGGGGGGGGCGAAGCCGATCGCCGTCCCCCAACTTTTTTTATTGGGCTCCGCTTGGGAGCCCAAAGCTAGCGAGGGGAGGCGAAGCCGATCGCCGTCCCACATATTTTTTTTATTGGGCTCACTTGGGATCCCAAAGCTAGCAAGGGGGAGGCGAAGTCGATCAGCGTCCCCTAACTTTTTTTTTATTGAGCTCCGCTTGGGGAGTCCAGAGCTAGGGGGCGAAGCCGATCACCCTCCCCTAACTTTTTTTGATTGGGCTCGCTTGAGCGCCCAAAGCAAGCGAGGGGGAGGAAAAGCCGATTGTCGTCCCCCAACTTTTTTGATTGAGCTCGCTTAGGAGCCTACTGCTAGAGAGGGAAGGCGAAGCTGACCGTCGTCCCCCACTTTTTTATTAGGCTCGCTTGGGAGCCCACTATTAGCGAGGGGGCGGCCGATCGCGTACCCCATACTTTTTGTGATTGGGCTCATTTGGGAGACCAAAGCTAGCGAGGAGGAGGCGAAACCGATCGCCTTCCCCCAACTTTATTTTATTGGGCTCGCTTGGGAGCCCAAAGCTAGCAAAGGGGAGGCAAAGCCTTTCAGGCAGTCGACTCCCTAGTCACCGAGGCAAAGCCTTTGAGGCAGTCGACTCCCTAGTCACCGAGGTATGGTCTTCGGAGCAACTATGGTTTTACACGTTCGAATGCAATATGCAATGTCTCTCCGCCGAGGCGAGGCCTTCTAGGAAGGAGACTCCCTAGTCTACGAGGAACGGCCTTCGGAGTGACTATGGTTTTGTGTGTTTGAGCGCGATATGCAATGTCTCTTGGCGTATTCGAGCACGATATGCAATGTCTCTCGGCCGAGGTGAGACCTTCGAGGCGGGAGACTCCCTATTCGCCGAAGCGCGACTTTCGGAGCGACCAGGGTTTTATGTGTTCAATCGCGATATGCAATTTCTCTCCGCCGAGGCGAAGCCTTTGAGGTAGGAGACTCCCTAGTCGCTGTGGTGTGGCCTTCGAAGCCACTAGGGTTTTGCACGTTCGAGCGCGATATGCAATTTCTCTCAGCCGAGGAGAGGCCTTCGTGGTGGGAGACTCCCTAGTCGCCGAGGTGCGGTCTTCGGAGCGACTATGGTTTTGGCGCTGCGTCGAGTGCAATTTGTAATGTCTCTCGGCCGAGGTGAGGCCTTCGATGCAGGAGACTCCCTAGTCACCGAGGTGCGACATTCAAAGCGACCAAGGCTTTACGCGTTCGAGTGCGATATGCAAGGTCTCTTCGTCGAGGCGAGGCCTTTGAGGCGGGAGACTCCCTAGTCGCCAAGGCACAACCTTCGAAGCGACTACGGTTTTGCGCTGGGACTCAGAGCCGTGTGTGGTGTCTTTTATGCACTTCATACTCTAGAGAGTGAGTTAGCGTGCACTGGGGCTCGAGGCCATGCATGGTGCCTTTTTTATACACTTCACACTCTTGAGAGTGAGTTAGTGTGCACCGGGACTCGGGGCCATGCGCGGTGTCTTTTTTATACACTTCACACTCCGGAGAGTGTGTTAGTGTGCACCAGGGCTCGGAGCCATGAGGGGTGTCTTTTTTATGCACTTCACTCCATAGAGTGAGTTAGTGTGCACCGGGGCTTGGGGTCATGCACGATGTCTTTTTTATACACTTTACACTCCAGAGAGTGAGTGTCGGGACCTAAAAATGCAATTCTGGACACTCTGTGTATTCTGCACTAGTCCAGGATCACGCTAATGCACACAGTATCAACATAAATGAATATCGATCCACACAAGATGATTAATAAAATAAACAATTAATTTGAATAGAAATAATGATTTTGACCTTATGGTCGAGTTTACATTTATTAAGCCACACAGGGCTGACAATAAATAAATAGAAGCAGCGGAACAAAGTTTAACTCCAGTAGAATCCCATCAATTTACCACAAGCAATTGACTGGGATCAAGACCCTAACGATCAACACCATCGTAGAACTCCTCCTCAAATGCAGGCGCAGACTCCTCCACTTCTGTTGAATGTTTGAAGCAAGCATGAATACACAACTGTACTCACAAGTCATACCACAGAATGCAATTTATAGATGATGGCTTATTCCAATGGAATGACTTATGTGGTTATTTTGCATAAGACAACATTTGCATTTGAATATGAATAATAGATTGAAAAATATATTTAAAACAAATAAATGATAATAATTTAATGTTTGTTTTCACAAAGGACACACAGTCTAAATAAGTTATTCACACAGCCATATGACTTAGATCACACAGCTCCATTCCCAAATGTTTTATGAAAATCTACCTCGTGTGAAATCCCCGAGCATGTCCATGACCGCGGATGCGGCTATTCGAATAGATTGATTAACACTCTGCAGAGATTGTACACTTTACCCACAAGATACAATCAGTGTAGCTAGCACTGACAATAACAAAACATTTCATAAATTTCATCTCAAACATTAATACTCCCATGTGCTTTACCACCGTCCAATTTGTACACACAGCCCTTGGTACGACACACACTGTTGGATCTGAAGATGGTGAACCGCTCATATATGTGACCCAAACACAGCGGTACACAACTTCCACCCTGGCAAACAGCCTAACCTATCTGCCTGAGTAGTCAATGTAAAGACTCCATTACTTACTAAGTTAGGCCCGTTCCATACTAGGTATGTGGTTGTGCAAAAAGGCTCAGTTCAATAGCGCACAAAGTTAAGTCCTTAATTGACCAAGGCAAGACTTCCACTTTCTAACTAAATGTCATACAGACCAATATACTCATTCACACAGTTTCCACCATATCACATAGTATCCACCACTTGCCTCAGTCTAAATCTTTTCCCACCATGTTGGTTAAGTGCAACACATGCCATCAACGAGTAATAGCACACAACACACACAGTTTTATCACACCGTTCCATAATCACTTAGTCAAGTTTATATTTACAACTCACATGAGATGATGACTCGTAGCATTGCTAAGCAATCTACTCGTATCTAACCAACCCACGTCAATACTGCAATAATACCAACTAATAATGAACCAACCTAGGGTGACAAAAGATCATGACATGACAATAGACAAGGTGGATATAACAAATTGGATTAATAACTAAACCCAAAAGCATTTAAATAAATACTTGAAGTAGAATGCAATACATTGAAACAAATTATTTTGAAAATTGGATTCAATATGATCAAAAGTATAACTTGCCTTGAAATATGTCTAGGTATTGATCTTGATCTTGAGGCACTCCTTCTTCTCCAAAGTTCCCCGAAGTATCAATGTCTACTCGTAAACGGAATAAATAAATAAAACAAATAAATAAATAACATAAGTAAAACAAACTCTAAAAATTAAATAAAAACTATAAATAAATAGATCTCGAATTTATATGAATTTAGGAATTTGAATGGGCTCAATCGGAGTTCGGATGCAAAAGATATGTGCTTTGGAAGTTTGAATCTAAAGAAAATACCTAAAAGGATTTATTGGCTTTATCTGAATTATTTTTCAAATAAAAAATCCAGATTATGACGCAAGCATGATGTCAGCGAAGGATTTTCAGATTTAAAATAAATCCCTAGAAATTCTGACATGTGGGCCTACATGTCAGCCACACGTCTCACGGTAGACCAAGTCCACTGAGGCGGTTGAGTCTGGGTTTGGTGAACCGTGCCACCCATGCGCTAATGAAGTGGACACACACACAACACGTCGGCCCAGAGGGTGACGCTGGCCCAACGCAACTTGCCATGTCGGTCGGCAAGCGGCGCTCGGAAACCAACGTCAACGGCGAACGACGGCGCCTCGACGAGAGCGGGTGGTCGCTCTGGGTAGCCCTTGCTATTGCACACCTGATGGTACCTACCTTGGCTCGAGAGGTCAATTGGTCGCGGAATTGTGCCGAGGCGGAGAAGCGAAGGTATGGGTGTTGTCGGGTTGAGCACGAGGCGCTCGGGAGTCACGAAGAGGCGCACGGGAAGGCTCTTGCGATGAGGAAGTCGGCGATCTTTGTCCCACGGAGGTGAAGCGTCACTGGCGGCGGAGGAATTGAGATTTTTAGAGTTTTGGCTCCGAAAACCCGATCTAGCAATTGCAACCACTCTAGGGTTTTTGGGGCGAAATTGATTAGGGTTCGGAGTTCAGGGTGAAGGGGCGACCCTCAGGCGCTATCCTGAATAAGAAATCCCCAAATCGGTTTTGATCTGGACTCGCCAATTTTGAGAGATAGAAAGCGGATTCAAGATACGATTGATATCAGAAAATGTGGAAGGGATAAATACCAAGCTTAACGAGATTCTCTGGGATTGTTTTAGTTGGAAAGTTGATTTGCCAGACGGGGGCTTCTAGAAGAACAATGGCGGTGCAGCTACGGACTCACGAGGCCTTGAGCGGCTCGGAGATGGCGACACGCCCGGGCACCGGTCGGCGAGAAGAGAGGCGCCACAGAGAGAGGAGGGGCGCGACATGGGGCCGCATGTTAGTCGGAGCGGCCGCAGCTTGCTTGAGGAGAGGTCGGACAGCAGTGCTTGGGCCGTGCGGAAACAGGGATGGGTTTCGGCTCATTACTGTTCCAAAGATTTTTAATTAGTTTTTCTTTTTTGAAAATACCAAAAAAAATCCAAATAGCAAATAAACTCAGAAAATTGTAGAAAAAACTAGAAAATATATCCAAGCACATAGAATCCAAATAAAATAATTTTGACAATTGTTGATGTTGGAATTAGTCATATTAAATTATTTTTATGTTGAAAGTCCATATTAAGCTTTAAATAAAATTCAATAAAAATTCAAATGGTGAATTCTCCAACTAGTAACTTTCTAAAAGATTTTTAAAGCTTAGAAAATTGGGATGTTACAGTAAGTTAGTGTGCATCGAGGCTCGGGGCCATGCTCAGTATCTTTTTTACACACTTCACACTCTGGAAAGTGAGTTAGTGTGCACCAGGGCTAAGAGCCATACGCAGTGTCTTTTTTATACACTCGTACCCTTGAGGGGCGTCGGTGTCTGGAGCCATATGCCAATATTTACAGTGCGGTGACCCTCTGCGCATGTCTGCTACCTGTATCCCCGTGGAACCAATGAGGTGTAAACATTGCACTCTTATCTAGCACCTTTTCTTTTTATAAGTGCTCACGTAGATACCCTTGCCTCTAGTTGTGCAAACGCAACTTTCCTACTTTGAAAGCACATAAAATCTTTAAAGGCAGTAGTACTTGCCTCGGCGCTTTGGTGCTATTGCACGCCCAAAAGGCTACGTTGAGGCAAGGCCTAAGCGGGCGCGACGAGGGCGACAGGTGGCGCCATGCCCGAGCCGAGCCGGTGGAGGCTGCTGCGAGGCGCCATGCCGGCTGCGCGGCAGCGAGGCTAAAGCTGGCGAGCGAAGGGGACTCAGGGAGGTCCGAACAGAGGTAGCTCTCCATTCTGAGGCATCCTTGGGCGAGTTGGGTCCGCCGAAGGGACCCAGTCGGAGGGACCGAGGGGCTCCGAGAGGGGGGCAAAAAGCGTCGAGGCGCGCTCAATGTGACGCCGCCGAAAGGGCTTGCTCCAGGCGGCCTAGAGAGTGGCTCGAAGGGGTCGAAGGGGCTCAAGGTGGCTTAGATGGTGCGCCACGGCGGTCTCCGAACAAAGAGGCGAAGGTGGTGCGCGTGCGCGATCGGCTTCGGCCAAAGGTGTTGCCGCCCGAGGAGAGTCTTGCGCCACGCTAGATCGAGGCGGCGAGGGCCCCGAGGTAGTGGTGCCACGCCGGATGCGAAGGTGAAGGGAGGGGCCCAGCAGCGGTGCCACGCGAGCGGGCGATTGACCCGATGGGGCATGCATGAGGCGAGTGCTTTAGGCGGCCGAAGCGGCGAGCTATGCCGAAGGGCCTAGAGCCGATGGCGAGATGCTTTAGGCCGCCGGAGCCAGGGCCGAAGCGACGCGACGAATGGGCCGGCCGGAGGTGAGATGCTTCTGTAGCGGCGAGCTAGGGGCGAGGCGGGTGTGTGAAGGGCGGAGGCGGAGGGCGGCGATGCCAAAGGGCCCAGGTGTTCGAGAGCTAAGCGGCCAAAGGGCCGAGCTAGAGGTGAGATGCTTTGGCGTAGGAGGTAGGGGTTGAAGGTCATTGGAATTAATCCCGTATGGACCCAAGTTTCCTAATTACTTTTATACTTGCGGTAAAGTCATGTCCGAGTAGCTCTAGGAATAGAAATCGTGTTGAGTAATGAGTCCGTATAGCGATTCGGTTTCGGCCTTTATGAGGCGGATAGCTTTGAGTTTTATTGTATCCAAGCATAAGCAAGAAGCAATAAAGATTAAATCTGGCGGAAGCGTGAAGTTTTCTACGGCTTTTTGTCTTCTTTTTGCTTTGGGTCGGCTAACATCGGTATCGAGCCAATGTCGTCGTTCCTGGCGGCGGTGGGCGTTCCATTATCTGCGGTAGACGCGACAAACTACACGAGCCGGTGATTCGGTGCAGCGATGATGGAGGATCAAAGGCGTCAGGAAGCAATCGGCCGTGATCGGGGCGGCCGTCGGCCAAGAAGGACAAGAAGGCGAGTCGCATCTTCTCCAAGCGCTCTGGAGGACCTCGATGGCGGTGGCAAGGAAGAAAACGAAGGAGGTTTGGGGCGCCTCAAGACAAGGTTCATTAGCGCGGATCGCGTCAAGAATCTTGTATTGTAGGCGTTGAAGAATGACCCGACATCATGCGCATGAAGGAGGAGAAACCACTGGACGATGCACGGAAGACTCAATGGCATGTCCGTCGAGTACTAACAACTGGCGGCGGCGCTCGACGATGCCGCATTGGTGAAGAAGCTATTCGACACCGTGCGGATCGATTCACGAGTGTGATCGCTGGGATCGGCGGTTCTCGACTTCACACCATGCCGTTCGAGGAAGCCGGGGCGGCGAAGACTTATGAAGAGCGGACGCGCCGCGCACATCCGGCGGAAGCGGCGGCGACGGCGGCTCCGCCACTCACTCGGTAAGTGGCGAGCGCGATGAAGAAGGATGGCGGCGACTCCTTGCCGAACAACAAGGGTAAATCCTATGCTCCTGCGAGATAGCGACAACCGCGGTCGGAGTGGGCGTGGTCACGGCGGATGGCGCGGCAAGGCGGGTCCGCGACGGGCGCCGAACAAAGGCGGCACGAGTGGTTCCAGCGGCGGTGGCGTGACAAAGCCACATCCGCCGTTTTTTGCGTGGACAAGATGGGCCACTATGCATCCGAATGCGTGGTCCGAAGAAGATGGAGGCGTACCTCACGCGCGCAAATGACACCGAGCACGCCACGATGCTCACGGTGTCGGAGGAGATAAGCGCCAAAATAGCGAAGCGGCGGGATGTCGTCTGGCCGGCGAGGAGAAAACGAGACGGAGGAGAAGGCGCTTTGTCATATGCGGTACTGACAGACAGGCGGGCAACCACATGACCGGCGACGAGGCGGTTCGCGAGCCGACGAAAATGTCACCGCAAGGTCAAATTCGGCGGCTGACTCGGCGGTGCAAATCATGGGCAAGGGTTCAATCCTGTTCGGTTACAGGAACGGGGATCAGTGGCTGCTCCAGGAGGTATATTACATCCCGAGACTCCGAAGAAACATCGTGAGCCTCGGACAACTAACCGAGACCAGCCACAAAGTGATCATAGACGAGGACGCCCTGCAGGTGCTCGACAAAAGTCATGCGAGACTGCTCATGAAGGTGAGGCGCAGTGCAAATCGTCTTTACCAAATTGAATTGCATCTAGCGGAGGCGGTGTGCCTCCTGGTGAACCTTGAAGATCCGGCGTGGCTATGGCATGCCAGGCTTGGCTATGTCAACTTCCACGCTATGAAGCTCTTCGTTGACAAGGGGATGGCGGTGGGTGTCTTTATGATCACGCACCCAAACCAGGTGTGGTCGGTGTTTGGTGGCGAAGCAAGTGAGGCGACCGTTCAAAGAATGGCAAATTACTGATGGAGAAGCCGCTTGGTACATTACATCGCGACCTCTGCGGTCCGATCACACCTTCGACCCTCGCCGGTAACAGTTACTTCATGTTAATTGTTAATGATTACTCAAGGTGGATGTGGCTGTACGAGATTAAGACGAAGGACCAAGCCTGCTCTATGTTCCAAAGATTCAAGTTGCAGGTCGAGAACATGAGCGAGCGGCGCATTAAGACGCTGAGGACTGATCGCGGTGGGGAGTTCCTCTCCACTGAGTTCAACCGGCTCTGCGAGGAGGCCGGGATCGGCGGCATCTCACGCGCCATGCGCCACAAAGAAAGCGGTGTGGTGGAGCAGAGGAATAGGACCGTGATGGCAATGGCGAGGTCCCTTCTCAAGAGTATGAACGTACTAGGAAGATTTTGGGGGGAGGCGGTGCGGCACGCGGTGTACTTGCTGAACCGCTTGTCGACGAAGGCACTGGGCGAACGCACTCCGTTCGAGGCACAGAAGGAATCCGCATATAGCACACCTTCGTGTGTTTGGTTGCACTGGCGCCGCCAAGGTGACAATGCCACACCAAGAAACTCGACGACCGAAAGCGGTAGATGGTGTACCTTGGCATCGAGGACGGCTGCAAGGCGCACCGCCTGTTTGATCCACGGCGCGGTAAAATTCATGTACGTCGTGATGTAAAATTTGAAGAAAAGTCGGAGTGGTCTTTAGATGCAGTGCGGCGGTGGGGATCCATCAAATTTCGTCGTCGAGAGGAATGCGGCGAGCCGACGAGAGGCGACTTTGTGCGCTCGCGGGTGGCGGCGGCGAGTCGGCCCCGCGGTGCAAGATCACCCGGCTCCTTCATCGACTCCATTGGTGGTGAGGTGGCGCCGGAGGGCCCGACAACTAGGGCGCATCTTTGCGGACGCCGCGGTAGCAACCTCCCGACATCCCCACCACTCCGATGATGACGGCGACCTCTGGATCACTGGTAAATGATCCTGCCACGCCTGCCTTGGTTGTGGCCACATCACTGTCAAGTGGGAGCAGCAGCATCGATGATGGACATGTTCGTTATAGGCACATCGACGACATCATGAGAGATGCTCAAAGGCTGGAGCTTGACGAGGAGGATATGGAAGAAGAGGCCATGCTCGTAGAGACGGAGGAGCCGATCACGCTATCAGCGAGGCCATCGGGCGACAAGCACGGAGGACGCCATGGCCAGGATATTGAATCCATTGAGAAGAATGAAACTTGGACCCTCACGGCGCTACCGACTGGACACAAGCCAATTGGGCTCAAATGGGTCTACAAACTGAAGAAAAACTCAGATGGAGACGTGATCAAGCACAAGGCTAGGTTAGTCACGAAAGGATATGTACAGCGACAAGGAATTGATTTCGAGGAGGTTTTTGCACCGGTGGCCAGACTCGACACCGTGCGCGTTATCCTTGCCATCGCTGCCAATCGCGGTTGGCAAGTTCACCACCTCGACGTCAAGTCTGCCTTCCTGAATGGAGAACTCGAGGAAGAAGTCTATGTTACCCAGCCGGAGGGATTCCTGATAAAGAACAAGGAGCACTTGGTGCTTAAGTTGAGCAAGGTGCTCTACGGGCTTCGGCAGGCGCCACGGGCCTGGAACATGCGATTTGATAGAAGCTTGAAGCAGCTCGGTCTTGTGAAGTGTGCTCAAGAACAGGCTGTGTACACAAGAGGAACAGGCCGGGCAGGAATCATTATTGGTGTATATGTTGATGACCTCATTGTGACAGGAGAAGACCAAGGTGCGATCGCGGCGTTCAAGCAGCAGATGATGTCTGATCGAGATGAGTGATCTCGGATTGCTCAATTACTATCTCGAGTTGAGGTCAATCAAGAAGAAGACGCATCACAATCAAGTAGGAAGCTTACGCCAAGAAGGTCGACTCAATTCGGGATGATTGAATGCAATCCCAAGAAGATTCCTATGGGCAAGATCCGCAATTGTACAAGGACCACGATGGACAACGGTGGATGCAGCGGATATCGCCGTGTTATTGGTTGCCTAAGGGACTTACTTCACTGCAGCTAGATCTCTCTTTTCTTTGTCGGGGTGGCTTGCAGATTCATGGAGGGCCACGGTGATGCATCACAAGGCGGTCAAGCGAGATCCTCAAGTATGCGAAAGGGCTATGGATTATGGTCTTGTATATACGAGAGGAGGAGATGATGAGGTGATCACGGGGTACCGACAGACGATGATCGACGGCGACAACGATATTGGAAGAGTCTGCGGGGCATGGCGTTCTATGTCAGCGTATGTTTAGTGTCATGGAACTCACGAAGCGAAAGACGGTAGCCGTCATCTTGTGAAGCCAGTACATGGCGGCAAGCGGCGGCATATAAGCGTTGTGGCTCGAAGCTTGTTAGGCGACGTAGCCGGGAAGGAAAATAGTGCGGTGAAGTGTTTGTTGATAATAAGTCCGCAATCGCATTAATGAAGAATCTCGTATTCCATGGACCGACAAACATATCGACACGAGGTTCCATTTTATCGTGAATGCATCGAGGAGGACGGATCGTTGTGGAGTTCATTCGCACGGATGAGCAATGGTGATGTCTTGTGAAGACATTGCCGGCGGCGAAGGCGGGCAACAATGCGGCTTTGCTAGGTGTTCGTGATCTTGGGCCACATCGAGGATTAAGGGGAGTATGTTGGAATTAATCCCGTATGGACCCAAGTTTCCTAATTACTTTTTATGCTTCAGGAAGTCATGTCAGAGTAGCTTTAGGAATAGAAATCGTGTTGAGTAATGAGTCCATATAGCGATCGGTTTTCACCTTTATAAGGGCAAATAGCAGAGTTTTATTGTATCGGCGTAAGCAAGCAATAAAGATTAAAAGTCTGCAACAAGCGTGAAGTTTTCTACGGCTGTTTTTGTCTTCTTTGCTTTGGATCGGCTAACAAAGGCGAGCGCGACATTGAAGGTGGAGCTAGAGGGCGAGGCGACGCCAAGGGCACAGGCCGGAGTGAGATGCTTCGGACAGCGGAGCTGGGGAGGCGAAGGGGCGACTCTGAAGGACGAGGCGGAGGGGTGAGGCTACGCAGAAGGGTCGGAGTGGGAGGTGAGATGCTTCCGGCAGCAGTTGGGGTGTGGCGGGCGATCTTTGAAGGGCCGGCCGGAGGGTGTGTCGCGCTCAGGCCGAGATGCCGGGTGGTGGAGTGAGGCGAGCCAGCCAAGAGCGCGTGGCGAGGTGCTCGGCGGACTCAGTGGGAATAGGGTTGGTATGTGTTAGAAAATGTGGCTAAGTCTAATATATTTTAGTGATGAATAATTGACAATGTTATTTGAGGCGTGTCGTGGTGCAATGGACTTATGTCGGTCAAGTTGGAAAGAACTTGTGCCGAGAAAATATGTTGCTTTGGTCTTTGCATGTGGGGGTAATTGGAGGTGATCGTGGTCTGGCGGTGACCGGAGATGGCTTGATCGAAGTCATGATCTAGAGGGTCGAGGATGCTTGAGGAGGCAGTCGGGCTCGAGTTGGGCGCATGGAGATTAAAGATGGATGATGTGTGTTAGAGCTACGGAGGTGTGGTCGGAGGCTACAACACGTGACATATTTTAGGATGCCTAAAATTGGATATTTTGTATGTCAGTGTTGAGTTCACGTAGTGGGCTTTAGGACTATTGGGCCGTATGTGGGTGTTTATGCTCAAACGCTAGAAGGCCCATTAAAAATTCTAGGGTATATATATATATATATATATATATATATATATATATATATATACCGACTATGATGGTAAAAAAAGGGTGTGCGGCGTGATATCCAGAACCAAAGAAAAAAGCTGTGGCGGCCAGGGCTTGAGGCCACATGAGCACGGCCGGAGACGCTAGCGCAACGCAGAAAATTGCTGGCGGCTGTGGTTTGGCGTCTTGAGGCGGCTGGGGCGGTGGCTGCTTTATTTTCTCTCTGCGCGCAATCTGGCAGAAGTTCGCGGTGGCTGTTCTTTTGCGAATCACGCGGCTATGCATGTTCAGACGTCTCGTCAAACGCAGATTGTCAGCCGCCGTGTGCGCTTGTAATCTCAAATTCGTGTGAAGCCTTGTGCATTAACGTGCATGCGGTAGGTGGAGATTTTCTCTTATGTCAGCATTCAATGTGGATAATTGAAAGCCATGATTTCGTTACTGTGTTGCTACATTAGTACGTGGAGAATATAATATTGCATTGTTTTGCTTCAGTAATTGAGGTGACCTACCGAACAATATTTTTGTTGTTTTAATCTACTGTTTAAGCATAGTTTATTGCACTATTTATTACAGGTTGTTTAGGCTTGCTACAGTGTATATATATATATATATATATATATATATATATATATATATATATATTACTGTCTTTTGCTTTTGTGTTCTTATTGTGTTGATAGGTTAGAAAGTCATAATCGGGAAGATTTGAAAAAAAGGCCTCCACATGAATTACAATCATTCACCCCCCGATTGTTATTAACGATCCTACAAGTGGTATCGAGCGGGTTTATTTTCTAATTGATCTTAACAGTGATTAGAAAACATGTCGACGGATAGGTATTCCACAAAACCTTGTGTTTTCAATGGTGTTGATTTTCAGTATTGGAAGCGAAGATGGAGGCATATATTCAAGCTCAAGGCTTTGTAATGTGGGAGAAGGTCTACAAGCCTTATCAAGTGCCCAGAAACGATGTTGTGTCGCGACAAATATAGCACAAGTGGAGGCAAATAGCAAGGCAAGGAACACGATAATTCAAGGACTAGGAAGGAGTGATTTTGATCGTGTTGTGCATCTTAAATCGCATATGAGGTATGGAAAGCATTATGTGATTATCATGAGGTTCATCTACTATTAAAGAGGTGCGTCAAGATATGTACAAAAAGGATTACATGCGTTTTGAGATGAAACACAGTGAATCAATAGATGATTTCTTTGCTCGCTTTAATAAAATTCTTAGTAACCTACGTCTTTGTTAATGTTACTTATCTTGATCTTTGAAAATGCACGTCAATTACTTGGAACATTAGATATGTCTATATGGGAGATGAAGGTTACATCCATTAGAGAATCTCTGATCATGAGTACACTTACATTAGATGTACTTTATTCTAAGTTGAAAACTCATGAATTAGATGTTTTGCTAGAAAAATAATGGTGATAAATCAATTGCTTTAGCTTCACAATCTAGCAAGTCTAATGGTGATAATTCTTCTACTAGCTATGCTTTGTCTTCTTTGTCTTCACTAACTGATGAACAGCTAGAGCAACTCCTGGAAGATGATTTGGCACTCCTGTAATACCCCGAAGGTGATTGACATTAGAAGAAGTTTGGAAGAGAGAGCTAATCGAAAACCAGAATCATCTTTTCAACGGGGGTTTTACGTGATTTCACGGTAACTGGGCTCAGGCCATGGCCGAGAGGGTCCCATGTGGTGGCCGGCCATAAGAGGGGGGTTCCCACCCCCCCCCCCCCAAACCCTAAACTCCACATTTCTCTCCCCCTCCCCCCTTTGGAGCCGCCGCCCCCCCTTCCCCCTTGCTGTGCACCGCCTTGTACGTCGATTTTGGGTAAGATGCATTTGTTTTCTGTCCTGTCCATCTCTTAGAAAGTTGTAGGTATTGTTCTTAGCTTTCCATATCCACTGAGATCACGTGATTCCGCCTTACGGTTTAGGAGATATGATTTTTTTTAGTGCGCGATGTTCTTTCTGTCTGACGAGAAGGATCTGTCGGCTTGATCCTAGGTTTTGATTTAGTTAGAGGCATTTCCAGAACCTCCACCCAAATAAGTTATTGTAGACCTTTACATTATATTTCAAAGATGATAAAGATCATCTCCATTGGATTTTTATAATGAAAGTTATGATATTTTCTTTACCACTGTTCTGAATTCTGGGCAGATAAATGTTAGTGTTTTCATCTATTATTTAGACTACTGTAGAGGCCGAATCTGGGGTTTTGCCCTTCTAGAGTTTTATTCTTGGGAACGTTAGCTTTCTTTTGGCACCGAGATCAGGAAAATCCGATCTTTAGTTTGGGAGATATGAATTTTTGATTACGAACTGTCGGTCTGTCTAAGCGAGGTCGATGGGTTTGTCCTCGGTTTTGTTCAAATTAGGGGCCGAATCAGAACCTTCACCCAACTAAGTTATTTTATCCCTTAAAATTATATTTTCAAGATGATAAGAATCATTCTCATTGGATCAATAGGGTGAAAGTTACGCCGTTTTCTTTATCTCGATCGTATATTCGACGAGGCGTAGATGGGTTGTGTTTAGCTGTTAATTAGCCCTCTGTTTTGGCCAAATCAGGGGATTCCGCCAACTAATGTTTTGTAGCCTGATCTGTTAAGATTCAGTGAGCACTAGTTTCAGGTCTTTTGGAGTTACAGATAATTAATGGTGATTTTTCTAGTATCGCTGCCAGTTTAGCGATGTCGGTACATTGGGTAAACTTGGTAAAATTGATCCCGTTGTTTGTGTGGGAGAGATAGAGGGGATGGAAGGGCTCTTGTAGCAATGTCATACCTTGTTATCCTTATTTTGATTATACATTTGTGTAGGCGGTGAGTGGAGGGGCATCTTCGTGTCCTCCTATTACGTCACATCGCGGAAGGCAAGTACCCTATCTTTGTTTGGTGATGTTTCCAATTGTTTGCTTGATGTTGGGATAAATTGTGAATGCCTTTTTCTATCCATCCTGATGTTTATTTCATTTCAAGAAGATGATTCTTGTGATTAAAGAATTAGCATTCATTTCAGTTGTTGCATTCCATTACATGCAACTAACTTGTGTGGCATTCTTGATATATTATGTTGTGTGGGAATGCATACTCATACTTGTTTACACATGTTGTTGAATGCCATGTGTCTTTTCCACTAATGTGTGATATTCATTCATACCATGAGAAATCATCATGTTCATTCATAAAAATTCATTATGACCACGGAAGTGGATTCTTTTGGTAAGTCCCATCAATTCCAGTATGGGCATTTGAAAGACCCATTCCAATGTGGGTAGTGTTGACCACCATTCCAATGTGGTAACTTGGACACCCGTATGAAACGTTCTTCATACGGTGATTGGGTCCCCGTACTTTGTGAAGTACGGGCTTAAGTGAACACCGACGGTGTATCACTCGCTATCTGCGGTGTATATCACGATTGATAAGTCCATACCTTCAATGCATTCTTACATTTCATCCATTCATGTATTCATTCCATACATACATGTATGTGTTCCAATAATTATTCGTAATTCAACTGAATTGTGGTGTCCACTCCATGCTTGATTATTCTTGTTTAGTACTTGCTGAGTCTTCGACTCACCCTTGCTTTGTATGTTTTAATTAGGTAATTGAGGAGAACGACAAGATGATGTGGTGGGGTAGTTCGGCACACTACACTTCACTTTTATCCAACCAGAATAATTATTATTACCTTTCAGTCAAGCCAACTTGTTAAATAAAATTTCAGATTTGTAATAATCCAACTTTGGTATTGCTTGACTGTTCGTGGTATTATATCTGTTTATCCATTCTTTTCCATGAATTTGGTGATCGTTTATTCTCATTCTTTAGAAATTATTGTTGATTGAATCTGTATAATCCAGCTTTAATGCTATTCTTAGTAGTTTGATAGTTTTGCGTGACATCTTGGCTTCCGAATAGCCAGGGTGTTACAACTCCTCTCTACACGCTTCACATGAGCTTTGAAGAATGTGAGATCAAGAAAGAGAGGAAATTTTGGTCCTCAAAGGTGCTATGAGTGTGGTGATCTCAATCATATTCGTTCCAAATGTCCAAAGTTTCTAGCAAGATTTGCAAGGGAAGAAAATGAGAAGGAAGAAGAGATGGAGAAAGGAAAAAGGAAGAATAAAAAGAAGGGCTATATGAATCGCAAAGTGGTGCATCGTGTTCTTTCGGCTCTTGAGCAAATTAATTTGAGTGATGTGGACACGGACAGCGAGGATGATGTTCCCAAAGGCAAGAAAGAGTTAATTGGGTTGTGTTTAATGGCAAGTAGCAAAAGCTCCACCGACGATGATGATCTTGACAGCGATAACTACAATGAGGTAGAACCTTCTTACGATGATTTAGCTAACGCTATTGCTAAACTTGGTACTGTGCTAGAAAAGAAAGATAAATAGATTAAGAAGTACGATACTTTGATTGAATCTCTAAATTCTGAAATTGAAAGACTTAGAGTTTTAATTCCTGATGAGCTTCGGCCGAAGAAAAAAGGGGGTAGGGGCCGAATAGGGTTTGCTTTGGCCGGCATGCTTCGGTTTTGCCCCGAAGGTGGGGAGGGGTTGGCACTTCAAGTCTGCTCCGAAGGTTACAAGGTGGGCTTTGTCTCTTCCCTTATTCTGACTTTTGGTTTGGTTCGCACGGACGGTGCCAACTATCGTAGCAAAAAGACTAGACAGTGGGTACAGAGTACCCTTTGTCTTGGGAGAGACAGAAGGGTGAGGAGCCAAAGACATAAAATGTGTATGTGTATTTCTCATGTATGAATATGAGGAGTTTCCCTCCTTACAACCCCATGGGGTCATATATATAGGGGGCAAGAAGGGATATTTCCCTTCTTGCCCTCACTTTACATTGAGAGATAGATGGGTATTTAGGTATATTACCAAAAATATACTACACAGACCTAGTCTACATATGTACAGTATCACCGATGGCACACGGGTATTCTTGACGACCCTAGGGTGTGGGGCACCCCTTGGTGCTCTGCTACGACAACTCACTCGTCTGCGTGGTTCGGGGTTGTGAGAACAGGTCCCACGATCCCGAGGGGTGAGTGAACGCAATCCTATCGCCCTCGGCCCCTCGGGAGTTGGGATACCCCAAAACAAAATCATCATGAGGACGTCCCATCGAGGCATGGACTACGGGCCGGGCGGCGTGTAGGACCGGAAAGGCGACTAGAGGGGGTGAATAGACGCTTTCTCGATTTTTCGCCTTAATCAAATTCAACACGCATTTTTCTCCTATAGCTATGAAAGCTAAGAAGATCAGGAAATGCACAGAGGAAGCCTTGTGCTGAATCCGATTACCCCCTTAACCACAAGACTCAACAGAAAGAATTGATCTCAGGTAGACCGGTCTGACCGACTGCCAACGGGCGGTCTGAAAGCTGGCGGTCCGACCGGCGTTCACCTGGCGGTCGAATGGTGGCGATCGACCGCGATATAAATCGGTCGGACCGATTTAGTCCAGTAGCACTGCACAATGCCCAAATCCAAAACAAAAATTGGTCCAACTTTCGATTCAACCAATAAAACTTGACCAAACTTGGAGCACACCTCCCTAAGGATATCTGGGACCTATTCCTAGCGACGATCGTCCAGATCCACTTTAAAGAATTGATCTCTTTAGGTTTCACCAAAGAAGTGTTCAAAACCTAGAAATATGAAAAACTTGATCCAAAACTTGCTTGTGGGGGATTGAAGATTTAGATGGTTCTAGGAGTATTCCCACACATCATAGCAAGGTAAATGAGGTCAAGAGACCAACAAAAAACAACCGGATCAAGGAAGCACCAAAATCATCAAAAGAGAGAAGAAAACATAAGAGACTTCATCCTTGAACAAACATCCATAGATCGATTTATCCAAGATGTTGCTTGTCAAAGCCACTCCCTTAATGAGGACAAGAGTTCAATCAAAGATCACACAAACAAATCTCTCTCTAAACCCAAGCCTCTCCTCTCCTCTCCAAACCCTAGAAAACTTAGGGTTTTCTCAAATGAATGCTTGGGAGGGGTTTTTCAACTCCCCCCTTCTATTTATAGGAAGGCCTAGGGTTTCTAGTGGGCTCCTATTAAGGCATAATACAAATGGAATACACACACACATCACATTGAAGCAATCGCACCTTCACCACGTGTAGTTTGATCGATGGCTCTCATCATGTCGGCAAGTCTCTCCGTCCAATCCCGCCGGAACCTTCAAGCCACTTGCACCGACTCGCGCCGCTTGATCCAACCAGCTGCAATGAACTGCCCGTTCGAACCATCTTGTCCATTCTGCGCCATGCTTGAGTCACACGACCTCACCCAGCATCCATGATCGTTCTGTATCTCAGCTCTCCAAGCTTAGTCCCGATCCTCCTCACCGATGACGTCGTTGACCTGCAAGCCACCTGCACAACAATAGACAAAAAAAATCGTCTCCGGGAACCAGTTCTTCACAACTTGACCCACATTAGCTCAACAATGCAATATGCAACAATAAAGCATTAAAACTCATACAATAGACACCATCAAAACACAACAGTACCAAAGTGGCCGAAGTTCAAGTGGAAGCCGGTCTGACTGCCATACCCACCGGTCGGACCGATTTCACGCAGGTCCGATCGATTTCATAACGCCGGTCCGACCGCTCCAAATGACTTAGCCAAATTTTTAACTTGAAAATCTGAAACTCTCTGGAATTTTCAAATGAATAGAACTCATCATCCTAAGATCATGCACATATCCCCACGATATCCACAATCTCCCCCTTGATGAACACATTTGTAATTTCCCAGAAAATGTAAGTTTGTGGTTTAAAAAGTAAAAAAACTCGTTGTTTTCGCGCAAAGGCACAACTTGGTCCATAAGCAAGAGAAAGCCTAGGAAATGACCAAGCTGGCTTCAGAATAGCATAAGCAAGTGAGATAAGGCAATGAGAGCACAAAAAGTTTCAATTTCCAGAGAATAGCAAAAAATCTCACTTCGGTCCATATAAAAAAACACTTGTTCTATTTGACCTTTGATCATTGTGAGTCTTCTAGAATTGCCAATACAATCAGAAAAAGCAATAAGACCAAGAGAATGCAATTTAGATGTAAGTTCCCACTCACTATGATCACCAATTCCAGAAAAGTCAATTCCCCCTTTATGACTCCAAAAGCTCTAAAAACCACATTTTCTCTAATCTCTCCCCCCTTTGACTATGAATTCATCAAGATGCAAGGAAAAAGATAGAGCATGAAGAAATGGCTAGTTTTTTTCAATTTTTTTTAAACTTTAGCAAAAGGAGCCAGGAAGATTATCCATGAAGACAGTACAAGTGCTACACCAAGCCATATTAAGTGAAGAAGCTATGTTCAACCATGGCAAAACATGTACAACAAAACTAAGACCAAAATAGCAATAATCTGAGATTAAATGAATTAATGCCATGATAAGTTGCTCAATATCATAGTTTCACCAAGGTATCCAAAAATGAGTCAAGCCATGTTTATAAGTAAAATGGAGACCAGAAATCAGAAACTGAGGCATTTTGAGCATTAAGAGTTCAAATATGAAGCAATTTATTCAAGCACTTAGTATTTTGAGCATTTTGCTGAAAATAATTTTTTTATAGCATTGTGCTAGATCTCAAGCCTTCTTAGTGACCATCTCAAGCATGAAGCTTAAAAGAATGGTCTAGGTCATCCAAAACTCCCCCTGAGTTCATGCCTAGTGCAATGGCAAGCAGTCTCATGAGAAAGAATTTGTGAGATCAGTTTTTTCACACAGAAAAACTCATTCTTCATTTGCTTGACTTAAGAATTAACAAAACTCATTTTACAGCCCGAACTCAGTTCAAAACTCAATTTAACATATATGACATGGCATGAATCATGAGAGGATCACTAAAGCAAAACTAGTCACAAGATCCAACTAAACATGATTTGATTCAATTTGCTCACAGATATAAAGCTAGCACGGCCAAAAACTAAGCTAAATAAGAAGAGCCATAAAAGAATCCTAGCTGACTAGCACAAGACATGGCATAGTATAAAGTATGAAAACATGCCATACAAGGATAATAATCAAAGCTCCACAAGTTTATAATACAATGTAAGATATTCGAATTTTAAAATGCATTATGATACAATGAATGCAAAAGGAGCAAACTCCCTCTCAAAACAACCCAAGAGGACTAATAACCCCTAATTCTCCCCGTAAAGTAGCAAAACGAGAAGAATCAAGCGCTTTAGTGAAAATATCTACAAGCTACTGCTCAGACTCTACAAAGTGAAGCACAAACATCACCCTTCTCAACATGATCTCTCAGTAAATGGTATCGAATATCAATGTGCTTAGTCCTAGAATGTTGCACTGTGTTTTTGGCAATGTTTATGGCAGAAGTGTTGTCACAGAAAAGAGGAACACTCCCCAAAAATAACCCATAGTCCCGCAGCGTGGATAAGATCAGAGAACACGAGCAACCAACACTGCTGACTACATACTCGACCTCATTGTGGGCGTACTGTAAGATCGTTCTCTAGAAGACCAAGAGATAAGGGATGTGCCTAAGAAATAACACGTGTCAGAAGTACTCTTCCTATCCACTCTACACCCATAAAATCAGCATCGAAAAATGCTCGAATAGAGAGCGAAAGAAGAAGAATACGAGTCCAAAGTCAAGAGTATCTTGAAGGTACACGAAGATCGACGTCTTGCTTGACGATGAGAAGCACGAGGAAGCACGAAGCGGCGCCTGGACATACAACAAATTGTATGTCCGGCCTCGACGCTGTGAGGTAGAGAAGGGAGCCAATCATACTGCGGTACTACTTCTGGTCTACGGGCTCTCCATCCTCATCAGGGTCCAGCACGGTGGTTGTGGCAATGGGAGTAGACATTAGCCTACTGCTTCCCATATTGAAGCGCCGAAGAAGGTCTTTTGTATACTTACTCTGGTGAATGTTGGTGCCTTCTTTCAGTTGTTTGACTTGAAGACCAAGGAAGAATGTCAACTCTCCCATCATGCTCATCTCGAACTCACTGCTCATAGAATCTGAAAATCTAGACACCAAAGCATGAGAAGAACCACCGAATATGATATCATCCACATAAATCTGAACCAATAAGAAATCACTCCCATGCCTGAGAGTGAACAAGGTTTTATAAACCATTCCCATTTTTAAATCATTTTCAAGCAAGAAACTCTTAAGCCTATCATACCAAGCTCTAGGAGCTTGCTTCAATCCATACAAAGCTTTGGAGAGTTTAAAAATATGGTTTGGGAATTTATGATTTTCAAAACCAGGTGGTTGCTTGACAAAGACCTCTTGTTCTATGAAATCATTTAAGAAAGCACTTTTAACATCCATTTGAAAAAGCTTGAAACCCTTGGATGTTGCAAATGCTAGTAAAATGCGAATAGCTTCCAATCTAGCTACTGAGGCAAAGGTCTCTTCAAAGTCTAAGCCTTCTACATGGGAATAACCTTGAGCTACAAGTCTAGCCTTATTGCGAACAACCAATCCATCCTCACTTTGCTTATTTTTAAAAATCCATTTTGTTCCAATAACATGAGAATTAGAAGGAGGCTCAACTAAGGTCCAGACTTTGTTTCTTTTAAAATTTTCAAGCTCTTCATGCATGGCATTGACCCAAGAGGCGTCAGATAAAGTATAGGTGATATCTCGGGGTTCAAAAGAAGCGACAAAAGTAGAATGTGCATGAGAATCAGAAGAAATAAACCTGGAGTGAGTGACTCGCTCTTGAAGATCCCCAATCATCTGCCTTGGTGGATGCGATCATTTGAATATGAAGAGGATCTCACAGTGCGAGTGGCCTCTACCTCACGAGCTGTGGAGGTAGGAACAGAGCCACTCAGGTCGTCGGTGAAGATAGGAGGAGGCTGCTCAGCTGAAATTAGAGTAGTAGTGGCAGGCTCTCCAACCCTCTCAGAAGTGACTGGAGGATGTATCGGTCCTCATCCTCAGAGTCATCATCGACGAAGATGTTTTCTTGAATTTTAGGAACTTGTGTACCTGTAGTATCGGGTCTAGTACCAAGACTAGTCTCATCAAAAGTGACTTGAAGTCTCAACAATTTTGTTAGTGTCAACATTAAATACCACGATATCCACGAGAATGAGCGGGATAACCAAGAAATATGCCATCGAACATCTAGACTCAAATTTATCAAGGTTGCCATGTTTAAGAATGAAGCACTTGCAACCAAAAATCTTGAAATGAGAGACTTTGGGTGAATGACCAAATCTAACTCAAAAGAAGTCTTCTCAATCACAGATCTCAAGAAAACCCTATTAAAGATATAACAAGCGGTAGAGATCGCCTCATTAAAATCTCCTAGGAGTGGAGTGCTCATCTAACATGGTCCGATCCATCTCTACAAGGGTCATGTTCTTCCTCTCTACAACACCATTCTGCTGGGGAACTCTAGGTGAAGAAAACTGATACTCAATTCCCCTATCAGTGCAGAAGGTAGAAAAGGAAGAATTCTTGAATTATGTCCCATTGTCACTCCTAATGGCTCTCAAGGCACCAAGAATATCAACAGTAAGTCTAAGGACCAATTCTCTAAAGAAGCCAAAAGCCTCGTCCTTAGAAACCAGAAAATAAACCCATGAATACCTGGAGAAATCATCCACAACCACAAGCACATACCTTTTCCCACCAGCTGACTGAACTCTAGAAGGACCAACAGTGTCTAAGTGCAGAAGCTGTCCTGGTCCATCAGTCATCACAAGGTAAGATGTGGATGGGAAGTAGACACCATCTTACCATGTCTACAGGGCGAGCACACAAGATCTCTAACAGCCTTCAGCCTAGGCAAACCTCTAATCAACTCCTTGCAACTGACTCTAGTCAAGTGGTCAAAACCTATATACCCAAGTCTATGATGCCACAAGACAAGATAATGAGAATAAGATGCTACAAGACACCTAGGACCGGAAGCAGAGGAGATACTGAAATTAGCACAAAAGATCTTATCAAATCTGGAGATCTCAAAGACAAACTCACCCGAGGAATCTAGAACTCTACACTCACCACTTTTAAACCTTACTTCTAGACCCTCATCAAGCAGCTAAGAAAGAGATAGCAGATTATACCTCGACTTACTTACCAAAGCGACATCTTTAAGCATGAACACATTGTTGACACGCACGGTGCCCTTGGCATCCGGTCCGGTGAGAAGCATCCCCAAAGTAATCAATTGATTGCTAGATGAGCGTGTGAGGAGGAGAACCATCTAGAATCTCTGGTCATATGTCGAGAACACCGGAGTCAATAAGCCATATGTCCTCCTTCCTCGCACGACGGACATAAAAGCACAAGCATAAAACATATGTGCCTCGATCTTGGGGTTAGTGATAAAGATCTAGGAATCTAATCTTGAGATGCACGATGCACGGAACAACGATGAAGCGCGAGAAAAATGATCGGGAACAAAATCATAAGAATGCACACGAGAACCACCTAGACCTCTCGAAGCGATCTACAAAAGATCGATACCCCTGTCTAGATGCTACAGTGGTTTCTCTGGACGATATCCTAAACCGAATCTTTGCCTAGACCCACCAAAAGAGTCAACAAAGTTCTCTACAAACCTAGGCCTATGAGTAGTACAAAAAACAGGCTGCCTGGCTCTAGAGACTACAGCAGGAGAAGGGACTCCTCTAATGGTTCTCAAAGCGCCCATTCTCTCTTTTCTCTCAACCTTAGCTCTACGGAAGCAGAACTCAACAATATGGCCATCTTTCTTGCAGAAAGTGCAATGGTACTTGACCTTTTGAGGGGTCTGTACTGATGAAACAGAAGCACCTTTCTTGCTAGAAGAAGTTTGAGCAAAACCATGATTTAAAAACAACCTTAGATGGCTTAGGGGTTCTACCTCAAACAGACTACTTTTAACAACTCTTACAATCTTAGGTGGGTGATTCTTGTAATGCTCTAGGGAATTAAAACCTAGGCCACTATTTTTCACACTCACTTTGGATTGGTCAAGAATTATGTTGAGTTTCTTTTTCCCACTTGTAAACCTCTCAAGAGTCACTTTGAGGTAATCATTCTCTTTGGCTAAATCCTCACATTTAGTGCACTTTCTTGACTTGGTTGCCTCATCATGCTTACTCTTAAGAAGAGCCACTTCCACTTTCAAAGCCTCACAAGACACACAATAGGAATTCTTAATCCTATTCAACTGCTCCTTAAATTTAACTCTAAAAGCCTCTTGTATTTTATCAACAATTGTTTCAACTTCAGCATTTAAGACACAAGAGGTGGATTCAATAACTTTATTAGAAGCAGTAAAAGATATGGATTTTTCAATTTTAATTTTTTCTTCTAGAGTCTTGTTCAGAGCTTCAATTTCAATTATGACCTAAGGACAATCTTCACATGATGCAGATCTAGAGTACATAACCATTTACATCATCTCTTTCATTTTAATCCTATTATTCTTACAATGAGAGCAAGTATGATTAGCATCAAATTTCTGCAATTCTTTCATAGCACTATCCAATTTTAATTCAAGCAAGGCACGGTTAGAGCAAGATAAAGGGCTAGCATCTAAAGCAGTCTCATCAAGAGAAATAGCATTCATGCAAACAGGACTAGACTTGAGAGATTCCATTTCATCCAAAGCATCTTTCAATTGATTCTAGAGAGGAATGAACAGATTTTAAGCTTGTCAATTCATTAAGCAAGCTAGGCGAGGAATCACAAATATCATCAGGATTAATGGATTTGAGCCTAACAACTTCTAGGTTCAAATTATCAATCATAGTGTCCTATTTCTTAATCATTTTAGTTTGCTTATGCAGTTTTTGTTCAGCCAGAACCAAAGCCCGTTTCATATCAGCAAGCGAAGGGCATACCTCATCGGGATCGCTGAAGGGATCCTCGTCATTGGAGGAGTCAATGTCGTCGCTGTTCTTGGCCAGGAAACACATGCCGGTGAAGTCATGAGCCTTCTTCTTGCCACGGGAGTCATCCTCGTCGTCCTCCGTCTCCGAGTCCACATCGCTCATGTTTACATTCTCAAGAGCGGCAAGGACTCGGCTGACAAACTTGCGATAGTTTATCTTCTTGGGTTTCGCATCCCTCGCTTGAGGATGCATTCGTGACTCCTTCTCCTCCTTGCCCTTCAGCTTGGGGCACCTGGAGCGAATGTGGTTCCGCTCACCACATTCAAACCATGTGATATGTCCACCTCTCCTCCTGTTCCTCACCTTGTTGTAAGCTCTCGTGAATTTGGTGGATAGGAGGGCTAAATCATCTTCAGGTAGTTTCTCAAGTTGCTCATCGCTCAAAGAATGTAAAGCTGATAAAGAAAGACCCGATGAGCTAACATCCAAAGAATCAGAAGAGCTACCCTTAGATTGGTCGACCACTAAAGTCATCGACTCTGTCTTGGGGAGACGCAAGATAAAATCAATCTCATGCGTCTTCAACCTCGAGTATAGCTTATCCATGGTAAGCTCACTCATGACAGTGTTGTCATTTATAGATGTGATTTTCATCCCCCAGACTTTCACATCAAGAGCACCCAAAAGCTGGCGTGCATTCTCAGACTCAGAAAAAACACGGTCAACAGCGCGGAGATCATGAAGAATCTTGGAGAACCTTCCCCACAACTCATCTAAAGAATCAATAGGCCTTTGCTCGATCTTGGAGTATATTTTCTTGGTGGTTACATCTCACTTCCTTGATCGCGATGGAGCCCTCGTGATAATCACGGAGAATCGCGGATCTCATGAGCGAGACCGCAAATGAGCGACACGCTCAAACTCGGATCGACTAAGACCTTGGATCAAAAATTCCGAGCCTTCTTTGTTGGCCTCCACATCCAGAGTGATCACATCGTCATCGGCTGGCACGACATAAGGGTTTTTGACTTTAAGCCAAATTGCGTGCCCTTGAGCCTCGATGTAGGCCTGCATTCGAGCCTTCCAATAAGCAAAATCAACTCCATTAAAAATATATGGTTTGGTTGAATACTTGTCGATCGCCATGGCTCCAAAGACCGGTTAAGATATATGAGAAGAGCTAACCGGGCTCTGATACCACTTGTAGGACCGAAAAGGCGACTAGAGGGGGGTGAATAGATGCTTTCTCGATTTTTCGCCTTAATCAAATTCAACACGCACTTTTCTCCTATAGCTATGAAAGCTAAGAAGATCGGTAAATGCAGAGAGAAGCCTTGTCTTTGAATCAGATTACCCTTAACCACAAGACTCAACGAAAAGAATTGATCTCGGGTAGACGGTCGACCATTTGCCAGTGGCGGTCGAAATCTGGCGATCCGACCGGCGTTCACTGGCGGTCGAATGGTGGCGGTATGACCGCGGTATAAATCGGTCGGACCGATTTAGTCGATAACTTTGCACAATGCCCAAATCCAAAAGCGAAAATTGGTCCAACTTTTGATTCAACCAATGAAACTTGACCAAACTTGGAGCACACCTCCCTAAGGATATATGGGACCTATTACTAGCGACGATCTTCGGATCCACTTCAAAGAATTGATCTCTTTAGGTTTCACCAAAGAAGTGTTCAAAACCTAGACATATGAAAAACTTGATCCAAAACTTGCTTGTGTGGGATTGAAGATTTAGATAGTTCTAGGAGTATTCCCACACATCATAGCAAGGTAAATGAGGTCAAGAGACCAACCAAAAACAACCGGATCAAGGAAGCACCAAAATCATCAAAAGAGAGAAGAAAACATATGAGACTTCATCATTGAACAAACATCCATAGATCGATTGATTCAAGATGTTGCTTGTCAAAGCCACTCCCTCAAGGAGGACAAGATCTCAATCAAAGAGCACACAAACAAATCTCTCGCTAAACCCAAGCCTCTCCTCTCCTCTCCAAACCCTAGAAAACTTAGGGTTTTCTCAAATGAATGCTTGGGAGGGTTTTCCAACTCCCCTTCTATTTATAGGAAGGCCTAAGGTTTCTAGTGGGCTCCCATTAAGGCCCAATACAAATGGAACACACACACACACACACATCTGTTGAAGCAATCGCCTGCTTCACCACGTGTAGGTTTATCAGCGGCTCTCATCATGTCAGCAAGTCTCTCCGTCAAGATCTCGCCGGAACCTTCAAGACACTTGCACCGACCGCGCGCTTGATCCAACCAGTACAACAATGCTGTTCAAACCATCTTGTCCATTCTGCGCCATGCTTGAGTCACACGACCTCACCTAGCATCCATGATCGTTCTGGATCTCAGCTCTCCAAGCTTAGTCCCAATCCTCCTCACCGTTGACGTCGTTGACCTGCAAGCCACCTGCACAGCAATAGACAAAGAAATCGTCTCTGGGAACAAGTTCTTCACAATTTGACCCACATTAGCTCAACAATGCAATATGCAACAATAAAGCATTGAAACTCATACAATAGACACCATCAAAACACAACAATGCCAAAGTGACCGAGTTCGGTGGAAGCCGTCATTGCCATACCCAGGTCGACGATTTCACGCCGGTCCGACCGATTTCATAACGCCGGTCGACCGCTCCAAATGACTTAGCCAAATTTTCAACGAAAATCCGAAACTCTCTGGAATTTTCAAATGAATAGAACTTTTGTCTGGGAGCTCCAAAAATTATTTGACCACATCCAGGAGACTCCCATCTCATGCCTACACAAACTATTTTTAGCCTAGCCCCAAAATCCATCATCAACTGGCGGTCGGACCGTAATGCTGCCGGTCGGACGCCACAAGCTGGTCGACGGCCGCGGCAGTCGGTCGGACCGTCTGTAACCTGACAACACAGGAGCATTTTCGAAAACGCGAGATTTTGCAAACCAACAACGCCATTGCCAATTGACTCGTCATCCTAAGATCATGCACATATCCCCACGATATCCACCGCGGTAGCGTCGAGGTGAAGCCTCTGCTGGCGAAGTCGGCGAGCCACCAAGCCGAGGCATGACCCTCGAGGCGGGTGGTGAGTGTGCGGCAGCTGCGATGTGGCGAAGTCAATGCGGGGCCAGGATCTTGAGTATGGCCCTTGAGGCGACCCGGTGCGATAGGGCCACCCTACCGATGCTATAGCCTTGAGGCAGCGGTGAGGCGGCGAACACGTGTGGGCGAAGTCGAGCCGCCCGCGCGAGGCATGTTCCTCGAGGCGGGCGTGTCGAACGCCCATTGTAGATCGAGGTGGCCGACTAGAGGGGTGAATAGGCGGTTTTAAAATTCTTTCGACTCTAAACCAAAATATATCTGAAGCTAATAATAATTGGTTTTGCACAATGAAAACCTAAATCAACTAGGCTTCCCTACTTGCACCAACAATACAAGAAAGCAATCATACAATGATATATAAGCAATTAAAGCATGTAATGTAAATTGCTCAAAGTAAAGCACAAGTAAAAACAAGATGACACGATTATGTTTTACCGTGGTGTTCGGAGACTTGCCGGTCTCCCCTAATCCACGTTGAGGTAAGCCCAACCACGTTGGACCGGCTCCATTAATTGAGCCAACACCTCAGAGTAAGTCCAACACTTGGATCGGTTTCAAACCAGACCAACACCTCATTCCACTATGGTTGCTCTTCCTCCACTAGGGAGATGGCGAGCACCAAACCACTCACAAACACGCTGGGTCTTCTCACGAGCTTCTTGAGAAGATCACCGCGCACGACGCCTCCACGCCGTCAAGGTGTCGGCAAACACCAAGAGTAACAAATCCAAACTTTCACTTGAACTAATCAAGTGTCAACGCTCACGTGGATATGCAATCCACTACCTAAGGCAACACATGCACTTAGGGTTTACTTTCAATTCTCACTAAGTGCAACACATGCACAAAATAGAATGAGCGGCTTGCTCTTAGCTCAAGAATGAGTATAGCACTCAACAATAGCACCAGCAACAACCAGCACCCTCTCCCAATCGGCCAAGGCTCATATATATAGCCCACATACAAAAACTAGCCGTTGGGAGAAGATTCCCACAAATCAGCATAGGGCCGGTCTGACCGCCAACCAATGGCGGTCGGACGCCCCATGCATAACTGCTAGAAAACTATTGTTGGGCCTTCACGATCGGACCGCCATGTAATGGCGGTCGGACCGCGCCAACCATCAGTCCGACCGCCCGCTTTGGCGGTCCAACCGCTCGATGGAAATTTGGCCTAAGTGCCAAAACAGGCGCTCTCTGGAATAAACGTTCCGCTTTCTCAACAGCGGAACTTCCGGACAGAAAAACCAAGACAAAGGAAATTGGTCCGACCGCCCAACATATGGTGGTTCGACCGATTGGCCACCGGTCAGACCGGTACACACCGGCGGTTTGACCAGCAGACCACAAAAGCAAAACACATTTGCTTCACATCAAGTGGTGAAACATATTCGCCCATTTGAGTACAATTCCAACAAGGTTACAAGATGATATTCTCAGCTAGTTGCAAAATACATTTGCCAACATTTTAGAATACTCATTACAAGGAATAAGGTACATGGACTTACACCATTTGCAAAACACATTTGCAAACTTAAGTCACATGCTACAAGGGTTATGCATGAGCCTCGACTATTTGCAAAACACATTCGCAAATAAATAGCATCATCCCTAGATGAGCTAGAGCAACTATATTGAGCTATCAACACATTACTAGCTCAAACTACTAGTTAAGACCCCTCTTAATAATATAACAACCTATACTAGTAATCGGTCTTCCAACCAAACACCAAGATCGGTAAAAGACTAGTAACACATCCTTAGCCCTAGCTAGTCATACCTTTGCCTTGCATCTTCATGAATCTTGATGACGCACATCAACACTTCAAGTCCGGGTTATTAACTCGATAATCATCAACACATGATGATCCTTTGCTTGACCTCCATCAACACATGATGGGTCTTCTCTTGTCTTGATGATCTACTCATGATCATCTCTTCTTGATAAGCATCAACTCATGATGCATCCTTTACACCAAGCTCTTGACTTGATGATCAACTCATGATCATCTCTTCTTGATAAGCATCAACTCATGATGCATCATTTACACAAGCTCTTGACTTGATGATCAACTCATGATCATCCCAAGTCTTCATCATCTTGGAACATAACCTATTCATCCAACTCATGAAAAATGCTAGTTCCATAATATGATTACCATTAATTACCACACTATACCATTAACTCATAATGGCGGGACAAGATACTTCAATCTTTCCTCTTTGGTAATTGATGATAACCATAATTACTCATAAATTGAATGATGATAATGAGAGAACAAATTGAATATATATCAACTACACAAGTTATATATATACTCTAACGTGAGTATACAAGAACTACACAAGTTCTATATACTCATAACATGCGTATACAAGAACTACATAAGTTTTGTATACTCAAGCAGTTTGTTTCAAAGTAAAGATCCCAAATATATGTGGAGAATGGAATATGGATCAATACTAATGAAATCTTAAAATATAGAATAAAACTCCCCTAAATGTGTGCATACACAAATGTGTAATAAGATCATATGCACATATTCAAGTTTGACTAATGGTTGAGTTCAATCCTATATTTTGGATCCGAGGAATGCAACAATATATAAGATTGAGATGTCGATTGCATACCTCGTTGTATTTCACCTTTATATCCAAATGAGACTACACAAAGATAATACTTGACAAGAGAGTTAATCTCATATTTGGATTTATCATTAATCAACAAAACAATCCATTAACTCATAAAGGCGGGTCTAGATCTTTCACCCACCGAGGCTATAGTCTCGAGGTTGGCGGTGGCGGTGGTGGGACGCGTGTGGCGAAGCCGACGAGGAGCCGCCGTCTTGAGCATGGCTGTAATACCGGAAAGCGAAAAGAGTTAAGAATCGAATCGAGTAATTTGAATGGAAGCCAGGAGAAAGAAAAGACAATTAAAGGAGTAGAAATTCTGAAAAATAGAAGGGTTTTCATAAACTCTCGACAACTGGGCACAGGCCACGGCCCAGAGGGGCCCATGTGGTGGCCGGCCATAAGGGGTTCCCACCCCAAAACCCTAAACTCCACATTTCTCTCCCCTCCCCTTTGGAGCCGCGCCCCCTTCCCCTTGCTGTGCACCGCCTTGTACGTCGCTTTTGGGTAATATGCGTTCGTTTTCTGTCCTGTCCATATCTTAGAAAGTTGTAGGTATTGTTCTTAGCTTTCCATAGCCACCGAGATCACGTGATTCCGCCTTACGGTTTAGGAGATATGATTTTTTTAGTGCGCGCTATTCATGCATCGGCGAGAAGGATCTATCGGCTTGATCCTATGTTTTGATTTAGTTAGAGGCATTTCCAGAACCTCCACCCAAATAATTTATTGTATCCCTTTAAATTTTATTTCAAAGCTGATAAAGATCATCTCCATTGGATCTGTATAATGAAAGTTATGATATTTTCTTTACCACATTACGAATTACGGGCAGATAAATGTTAGTGTTTTCATCTATTGTTTAGACTACTGTAGAGGCCGAATCTGGGGTTTTGCCCTTCTAGAGTTTTATTCCTGGGAACGTTAGATTTCTTTTGGCACTGAGATCAGGAAAATCCGATCTGTAGTTTGGGAGATATGAATTTTTTTACGAACTGTCGGTCTGTCAGAAAACGAGGTCGTGGGTTTGTCCCTCGGTTTTGTTCAAATTAGGGCCGAATCAGAACCTTCACCCAACTAAGTTATTTTAGACCTTAAAATTATCTTTCCAAGCTTATAAGAATCATTCTCATTGGATCAATAGGTTGAAAGTTACGCTGTTTTCTTTATCTCGATCGTATTACGGACAGGCGTAGATGGGTTGTGTTTAGCTGATAATTAGCCCTCTATTTTGGCGAATCGGGGATTTCGCCAACTAATGTTTTGTAGCCTGATCTGTTAAGATTCAGTGAGCACTGCTTCAGGTATTTTAGAGTTACAGATAATTAATGGTGATTTTTCTAGTATCGCTGCCAGTTTAGCGGTGTCGGTACATTGGGTAAACTTGGTAAAATTGATCCGTTGTTTGTGTGGGAGAGATAGAGGATGGAAGGGCTCTTGTAGCAATGTCATACCTTGTTATTCTTATTTCGATTATACATTTGTGTGAGGCGGTGAGGCGGTGAGTGGAGGGCATATTCGTGTCCTCCTATTCGTCACATCGCGGAAGGCAAACCCTATCTTTGTTTGGTGATGTTTCCAATTGTTTGCTTGATGTCGGGATGAATTGTGAATGCCTTTTTCTATCCATCTTGATGTTTATTTCATTTCAAGAAGATGATTCTTGTGATTAAAGAATTAGCATTCATTTGGTGGTTGCATTCCATTACATGTAACTAACTTGTGTGGCATTCTTGATATATTATGTTGTGTGGGAATGCATACTTATACTTGTTTACACATTTGTTGAATGCCATGTGCCTTTTCCACTAATGTGTGATATTCATTCATACCATGAGAAATCATCATGTTCATTCATAAAATTCATTATGACCACGGAGTGGATTCTTTTATTAAGTCCCATCAATTCCGGTATGGGCATTTGAAAGACCCATCAATTCCGGTATGGGTATTTGAAAACCCATCAATTCGAGAATGAGTGCGTGTGATCCACCATTCCAATGTGGGCCCGTTGGACACCGTATAAACGTTCTTCATACGGTAACTTTAAGTGAACAAGCCGGGTGTTACACTTTCGCTATCTGCGGTATAATTTGTGATTAGTCCATTCCTTCAATGCATTCTTTCATTCCATCCATTCATCTATTCATTCCATTCAATCATATATGTGTTCCCAGATTTGTTCGTAATTCAAGCTGGATTGTGTTGTCCATTCTATGTTTGATTATTCTTGTATGTACTTCTTTGAGTCTTGACTCACCCTTGCTTTATGTTTTAATTAGGTAATTGAGGAGAAGACAAGATGATTTGGTGGGGTAGTTGGCTGCTTGCACTTCACTTTTATCAACAGAATAATTATTATTACCTTTCAGTCAAGCCAACTTGTTAAATAAATTTCAGTTGTAATAATCCAACTTTGGTATTGCTTGGCGTATCAGTGGTATTATAAGCTGTTTATACATTCTTTTCCATGAATCTGGTGATCGTTTATTGTCATTCTTTAGAAATTATTGTTGATTGAATCTGCATAATCCAGCTTGAATGCTATTCTTAGTAGTTTGATAGTTTTGCGTGACATCTTGGCTTAGAATAGCCGGGTGTTCACGATTGAGTATCGAGGCGGGCTTTAGGTCAGTGGTTCATTCAAACATATTAAATTGACACCTTGTGCACATTAGGAGGGTTGGGTAAGCTGATTGCTTCCGCATTTCAATTGTGGTGACTCGAGTATTGAGTCGTTGTTAAATTGTGTTGTGCTATGATGTGTTAATCCATGATATGATGTGATAACCTCTATCTATGAAATTATTCTATGATCGTCATGAGATGATCCGATATAAATATATATATTCATAATTGATTGCATTAGTTATGCGTTTAAGCTAGCGAGCGTTGATCGAGTTGAGTTCGTGGTTGATGTCACGGTTTTGCGGGCTACACCATGTTGTAGTATGATATTAGAGAACTTCTTACCTCTGTTCCATAAGCTCTGTATTGAGCATGAGCTCATTGATGAACTTGTTGCCTTTCTCGGCGATATCTGGTTTCTGGTTTGTGGTTCAGGCGATTCGTGAATTCTTTTGAAGTTGGGGTTTTAATGAAGAAGGCAAGCTCAAGCGGATCTCGACTCGTTCTTTGAAACAATTATTGCCCTTTCGACTATTGTGATATTTACGCTCCCACGTGAGCATAGTTCAAATGCAAGATTCCTCTTTTCACAAAAGACTTGTTTTACCTGTTGGGAAAATTTAACTCATTCGTTCGTTTGGAATCTCGGTAGTGGAAGACTTCTTTTGCAAGTTCTCTATCAAGTGTGTATTGATCTTGCATATTTCTCTTGAAAGTGCTTTAGTAAGTCGTTCTCTTCCTTGATTTTGAATTTGACAAATTCTTGTCAGTGGCGATTGATGAATTTCTCTTGAGTTCATGATTTTGGTAGACGAGTTTAAATAGGCCTTTAATGGTACTCAGAAAACATTATTGTTTTGATTGTCGAATGTTTTACTCACGAATGATCTTTGTAAATTGGCAACATTGATATTTTCATGGTTGTTCTTTTTTCTCATTGGAGAAGAAGCGACTCATTTACTCGTTTGATGGTTTGCCTAATGAGAATTCTTGTTGCAAGATCATTAACACGAGAAAGCATTGGCTCAATGTATTCCTTTTGGAACCCTCTGCTTGTTGAAATTTGATGCATCTCTTTTACGAAGAAAAGCGTTAAAACCCTTTTAGGTGCTTGGTTATGCTTAAGTGGGGTTGCACCCAAACAAAGATTATGGGCTCACGGTTTCTATTAGACCCTATTTGTTTTCAAAATAGTTTCTTGCCTTTAAATTGCGGAGCTCTCATTCTTTGTTTGTGAGCGTTATTCTTGATAAGATCGTTCTCTTTATGTTAGCCCTATCTCTCTTGTTGATAAGAAGCAGCTTCGGTTATCCGTTTGATTCGGAGAATGAAAATTTCCTTTCACAAAGTTCATTGAAGAAAATTCGACTATGTTCATTTCTTTGGAATATTTGGAGTGTTGGAGTTTAGAACCTCCCTTTGAAAGAAAAGTGTGAAACCCCTTTCTCTAGAGTTTTGTAGTCTTTGGGTGTGACGTTTGTTCAACTTTGTGGTTTCATACAGAATTCTTTTCTAGAATAAGTTGTGATTACAATTCCATTTGATCTTTGAAAATTTTATGACCGATTTGTCATGTTCCCTTTAGAAGGTTTATTGACACGATCGGTAATGTGAGAGTAAGGTTGATTCTTTTATAGAGAAAGAAGTTTGACCATCTTTCTTGATGTTTCCAAAATGATTCGATTTGAGTTTTGTGTTCATGACCTATTGGAGGTCTCGATTATTTATGATAAGCGAAGTTTGCCACGTAAACGATTTGTTCGAGTTATAATGGTTCTTGATGATCAGCGTTTTGATCTTGAATGCTCGTTGTTCTTATCTGTAAAGATCAGACATTCTCTTCTTGTGAGGCTCATGTTTTCAATTGTGGACTCCACCTATGTTCAATGAGTTCATTGCCTAAATTTTCTACCCTTTTCACTCAAAGATTTTGAGTTTCAATCAATATCTGCGTTTTCTTATCGGTTGTTATTTGCTATTATCTTACGAGGAATGTGTTCCCTCAACCACGAACTTAGTTTTCGTTTTCCAATATCACCTTTAGCGAATATTTCTTTTGGTTTCTTGGCTTGCCGTCTTTGAGCAACGCTTTCCTATGAATGAACTTGTTTTTGTTCGCCTCTTCCTTTTGAGAAAGGATCACGGTTTGTGTTCGAAGTGTTTGCAAGGTGAAAGTTTGCCCTTTGTTTGGTGGTGGATGAGTAATCGTGGCGATGATACTTTGCTACCAAGTTATCGGAGGAGTAGTAGAATGTGAAATGGTTTTGATCTGTATCCCTTGGAGAAATTGATTCACACGAGATGTTTGACTTGATAAGTGCGAAAAGTGTACTGTGATCAACACCTGGTATAGTGAAATTCTAGAACTTCAATTGAGTTGAAAAGTTGGTGATTATCGGAGTATGAAACATTCATTGAATTTTTAGAGTATATGAATTGGATAGCATTGCGAGATGGTGTGGGTGATTTGATGATGTCAATGAGTGGGTATGTTAGAATGGTAGTAATGTTGGAGATTTAATTCGATGATTTCACTACTCGATTATAAGAGCAATCATTGTAGAGGTTTTGGAAGTTAAATGCGGGCTTTGCATTCGTTTATGCTAGACCTTTGGTCACGTCTTGATTGTGTATAGAGGTGGAATAAATGAGTTTCCAGAACATGTTTATGCTAGGACCCTTTTGAAGCGATACATTAGCATGCGTCTTGCAGCGATTCTGAGTTGTTCTTGAAAATTTGAGGTAATGTGATTGTGTGGTATCTATCTGTGGCGCTTTGGGTGCCTTTAATCAAATTAAGGTTGAATAGTAGAGCAGAGATGTCTAGAGAGCAATCGAAAAATTCAATGGAG
The DNA here is from genome assembly GCA_036346395.1 of Hsuehochloa calcarea. Classification (NCBI taxonomy): domain Eukaryota; kingdom Viridiplantae; phylum Streptophyta; class Magnoliopsida; order Poales; family Poaceae; genus Hsuehochloa; species Hsuehochloa calcarea. The sequence goes on from CM070594.1 coordinate 86,498,939, forward strand.
TCTCTCCACCATGGTGTGGATGATGTATTTCAGTTTGAGCATAATTTGATAATGTTCAATTAAGAGTTTAATCTCTTGAGGTATCACGATGAATTGAATTCAATATTGGAGAGAAGTTTTACTCCTCGAAGAGGCGGAAAAAGGATGTTTTCTTGGAAAATGATGTGTTTCCTTGCTTCTCGTTTGGGTTTTGTCTTTGTTGATAAGTGTTTACGCACTTTGAGTTGGGGCCGTGTTGGCATGGTGAATCTTTCGATTCGATCGGATAAAAAAAATATTTGATTTGAGTATTCAAGCAAATTTCTCTTTTAGTTTCAGTGGTGTTCTTTATAAATTGATTCATTGGAAGTGGAATTGCTTTGCGATGAATTGTCACATTTGGGATTTAACCTTTTTGGTGAAGAGTTAACATTGCGTGGTTGCGATGAGAACTCTCTATTTTTCGATTGGATTCTCTTCATTTCCGTGATGAAGAAATAAAAGAAGCGACAAAAGTAGAATGTGCATGAGAATCAGAAGAAATAAACCTGGAGTGAGTGACTCGCTCTTGAAGATCCCCAATCATCCTGCTTAGTGGATGCGATCATTGAATATGAAGAGGATCTCACAGTGCGTATGGCCTCTACCTCACGAGTGTGGAGGTAGGAGCAGAGCCACTCAGGTCGTCGGTGAAGATAGGAGGAGGCTGCTCAGCTGAAATTAGAGTAGTAGTGGCAGGCTCTCCAACCCTCTCAGAAGTGACTGGAGGATGTATCGGGTCCTCATCCTCAGAGTCATCATCGACGAAGATGTTTTCTTGAATTTCAGGAACTTGTGTACACAGTAGTATCGGGTCTAGTACCAAGACTAGTCTCATCAAAAGTGACTTCGCAAGTCTCAACAATTTTGTTAGTGTCAACATTAAATACACGATATCCACGAGAATGAGCAGGATAACCAAGAAATATGCCATCAGAACATCTAGACTCAAATTTATCAAGGTTGCCATGTTTAAGAATGAAGCACTTGCAACCAAAAATCTTGAAATGAGAGACTTTGGGTGAATGACCAAATCTAACTCAAAAGAAGTCTTCTCAATCACAGATCTCAAGAAAACCCTATTAAAGATATAACAAGCAGTAGAGATCGCCTCTGCCCAAAATCTCCTAGGAGTGGAGTGCTCATCTAACATGGTCCGAGCCATCTCTACAAGGGTCATGTTCTTCCTCTCTACAACACCATTCTGCTGGGGAACTCTAGGTGAAGAAAACTGATACTCAATTCCCCTATCAGTGCAGAAGGTAGAAAAGGAAGAATTCTTGAATTATGTCCCATTGTCACTCCTAATGGCTCTCAAGGCACCAAGAATATCAACAGTAAGTCTAAGGACCAATTCTCTAAAGAAGCCAAAAGCCTCGTCCTTAGAAACCAGAAAATAAACCCATGAATACCTGGAGAAATCATCCACAACCACAAGCACATACCTTTTCCTACCAGCTGACTGAACTCTAGAAGGACCAACAGTGTCTAAGTGCAGAAGCTGTCCTGGTCCATCAGTCATCACAAGGTAAGATGTGGATGGGAAGTAGACACCATCTTACCATGTCTACAGGGCGAGCACACAAGATCTCTAACAGCCTTCAGCCTAGGCAAACCTCTAATCAACTCCTTGCAACTGACTCTAGTCAAGTGGTCAAAACCTATATGCCCAAGTCTATGATGCCACAAGACAAGATATGAGAATAAGATGCTACAAGACACCTAGGACCGGAAGCAGAGGAGATACTGAAATTAGCACAAAAGATCTTATCAAATCTGGAGATCTCAAAGACAAACTCACCCGAGGAATCTAGAACTCTACACTCACCACTTTTAAACCTTACTTCTAGACCCTCATCAAGCAGCTGAGAAAGAGATAGCAGATTATACCTCAGCTTACTTACCAAAGCGACATCTTTAAGCATGAACCTGTTGTTGACACGCACAGTGCCCTTGGCTGTCCCGGTCCCGGTAGAAGCATCCCCAAAAGTAATCAATTGATTGCTAGATGAACGTGTGAGGGAGGAGAACCATCTAGAATCTCTGGTCATATGTCGAGAACACCCGGAGTCAATAAGCCATATGTCCTCCTTCCTCGCACGACGGACATAAAAAGCACAAGCATAAAACATATGTGCCTCAGTACTGGGGTTAGTGATAAAAGATCTAGGAATCTAGTACTGAGATGCACGATGCCTGGAACAACAGTAGAAGCAGCAGAAAAATGATCAGGAACAAAATCATAAGAATGCACACGAGAACCACCTAGACCTCTCCGAAACGATCTACCAAAAGATCGATACCCCCCTGTCTAGATGCTACCGTGGTTTCTCCTGACGATATCCTAAACCAGAATGCTGCCTAGACCCACCAAAAGAGTCAACAAAGTTCTCTACAAACCTAGGCCTATGAGTAGTACAAAAAACAGGCTACCTGGCTCTAGAGACTACAGCAGGAGAAGGGACTCCTCTAATGGTTCTCAAAGCGCCCATTCTCTCTTTTCTCTCAACCTTAGCTCTACGGAAGCAGAACTCAACAATATGGCCATCTTTCTTGCAGAAAGTGCAATGGTACTTGACCTTTTGAGGGGTCTGTACTGATGAAACAGAAGCACCTTTCTTGCCAGAAGAAGTTTGAGCAAAACCCGCAGATTTAAAAACAACCTTAGATGGCTTAGGGGGTTCTACCTCAAACAGACTACTTTTAACAACTCTTACAATCTTAGGTGGGTGATTCTTGTAATGCTCTAGGGAATTAAAACCTAGGCCACTATTTTTCACACTCACTTTGGATTGGTCAAGAATTATGTTGAGTTTCTTTTTCCCACTTGTAAACCTCTCAAGAGTCACTTTGAGGTAATCATTCTCTTTGGCTAAATCCTCACATTTAGTGCACTTTCTTGACTTGGTTGCCTCATCATGCTTACTCTTAAGAAGAGCCACTTCCACTTTCAAAGCCTCACAAGACACACAATAGGAATTCTTAATCCTATTCAACTGCTCCTTAAATTTAACTCTAAAAGCCTCTTGTATTTTATCAACAATTGTTTCAACTTCAGCATTTAAGACACAAGAGGTGGATTCAATAACTTTATTAGAAGCAGTAAAAGATATGGATTTTTCAATTTTAATTTTTTCTTCTAGAGTCTTGTTCAGAGCTTCAATTTCAATTATGACCTAAGGACAATCTTCACATGATGCAGATCTAGAGTACATAACCATTTCTGTCATCTCTTTCATTTTAATCCTATTATTCTTACAATGAGAGCAAGTATGATTAGCATCAAATTTCTGCAATTCTTTCATAGCACTATCCAATTTTAATTCAAGCAAGGCACGGTTAGAGCAAGATAAAGGGCTAGCATCTAAAGCAGTCTCATCAAGAGAAATAGCATTCATGCAAACAGGACTAGACTTGAGAGGTTCCATTTCATCCAAAGCATCTTTCAATTGATTCACAACAGAGGAATGAACAGATTTTAAGCTTGTCAATTCATTAAGCAAGCTAGAGCAGGAATCACAAATATCATCAGGATTAATGGATTTGAGCCTAACAACTTCTAGGTTCAAATTATCAATCATAGTGTCCTATTTCTTAATCATTTTAGTTTGCTTATGCAGTTTTTGTTCAGCCAGAACCAAAGCCCGTTTCATATCAGCAAGCGAAGGGCATACCTCATCGGGATCGCTGAAGGGATCCTCGTCATTGGAGGAGTCAATGTCGTCGCTGTTCTTGGCCAGGAAACACATGCCGGTGAAGTCATGAGCCTTCTTCTTGCCACGGGAGTCATCCTCGTCGTCCTCCGTCTCCGAGTCCACATCGCTCATGTTTACATTCTCAAGAGCGGCAAGGACTCGGCTGACAAACTTGCGATAGTTTATCTTCTTGGGTTTCGCATCCTCGCTTGAGGATGCATTCGTGACTCCTTCTCCTCCTTTCCTTGACTTGGGGCACTGGAGCGAATGTGGTTCCGCCACCACATTCAAACCATGTGATATGTCCACCTCTCCTCCTGTTCCTCACCTTGTTGTAAGCTCTCGTGAATTTGGTGGATAGGAGGCTAAATCATCTTCGAGTAGTTTCTCAAGTTGCTCATCGCTCAAAGAATGTAAAGGCGATAAAGAAAACCCGATGAGCTAACATCCAAAGAATCAGAAGAGCTACCCTTAGATTGGTCGACCACTAAAGTCATCGACTCTGTCTTGGGGAGACGCAAGATAAAATCAATCTCATGCGTCTTCAACCTCGAGTATAGCTTATCCATGGTAAGCTCACTCATGTGATGTTGTCATTTATAGATGTGATTTTCATCCCCGGACTTTCACATCAAGAGCACCCAAAAGTCGACGTGCATTCTCGGACTCGGAAAAACACGGTCAACAAATACGGAGATCATGAAGAATCTTGGAGAACCTTCCCCACAACTCATCTAAAGAATCAATAGGCCTTTGCTCGATCTTAGAGTATATTTTCTTGAGCTGGTTCTGTCTCACTTCCTTGATCGCGGTGGAGCCCTCGTGATAATCACGAGAGTACGCGCGGATCTCATGAGCGGACCGCAAATGAGCGACACGCTCAAACTCGGATCGACTAAGACCTTGGATCAAAAATTCGAGCCTTCTCATTGGCCTCCACATCCGGGTGATCACATCGTCATCTACCGGCACGACATAAGGGTTTTGACTTTAAGCCAAATTGCGTGCCCTTGAGCCTCGATGTAGGCTGCATTCGAGCCTTCCAATAAGCAAAATCAACTCCATTAAAAATATATGGTTTGGTTGAATACTTGTCAGTCGCCATGGCTCCAAAGACCGGTTAAGATATATGAGAAGAGCTAACCGGGCTCTGATACCACTTGTAGGACCGAAAAGGCGACTAGAGGGGGGTGAATAGATGCTTTCTCGATTTTTCGCCTTAATCAAATTCAACACGCACTTTTCTCCTATAGCTATGAAAGCTAAGAAGATCAGTAAATGCACAGAGGAAGCCTTGTGCTGAATCCGATTACCCCCTTAACCACAAGACTCAACAGAAAGAATTGATCTCAGGTAGACCGGTCTGACCGACTGCCAACCAAGCGGTCGAAAGTCGGGCGGTCCGACCGCGTTCACTGGCGGTCCGAATGGTGGCGATCGATCACGGTATAAAATCGGTCGGACCGATTTAGTCCAGTAGCACTGCACAATGCTCAAATCCAAAACGAAAATTGGTCCAACTTTTGATTCAACCAATGAAACTTGACCAAACTTGGAGCACACCTCCCTAAGGATATATGGGACCTATTACTAGCGACGATCTTCCAGATCCACTTCAAAGAATTGATCTCTTTAGGTTTCACCAAAGAAGTGTTCAAAACCTAGACATATGAAAAACTTGATCCAAAACTTGCTTGTGTGGGATTGAAGATTTAGATAGTTCTAGGAGTATTCCCACACATCATAGCAAGGTAAATGAGGTCAAGAGACCAACCAAAAACAACCGGATCAAGGAAGCACCAAAATCATCAAAAGAGAGAAGAAAACATATGAGACTTCATCATTGAACAAACATCCATAGATCGATTGATTCAAGATGTTGCTTGTCAAAGCCACTCCCTCAAGGAGGACAAGAGCTCAATCAAAGAGCACACAAACAAATCTCTCGCTAAACCCAAGCCTCTCCTCTCCTCTCCAAACCCTAGAAAACTTATGGTTTTCTCAAATGAATGCTTGGGAGGGTTTTTCCAACTCCCCCTTCTATTTATAGGAAGGCCTAAGGTTTCTAGTGGGCTCCCATTAAGGCCCAATACAAATGGAACACACACACACACACACATCTGTTGAAGCAATCGCCTGCTTCACCACGTGTAGGTTGATCAGCGGCTCTCATCATGTCAGCAAGTCTCTCCCGTCCGAATCTCATCGGAACCTTCAAGACACTTGCACCGACTCCCGCGCCGCTTGATCCAACCAGCTGCAACGAACTGCCTGTTCAAACCATCTTGTCCATTCTGCGCCATGCTTGAGTCACACGACCTCACCTAGCATCCATGATCGTTCTGGATCTCAGCTCTCCAAGCTTAGTCCCAATCCTCCTCACCGTTGACGTCGTTGACCTGCAAGCCACCTGCACAGCAATAGACAAAGAAATCGTCTCTGGGAACAAGTTCTTCACAATTTGACCCACATTAGCTCAACAATGCAATATGCAACAATAAAGCATTGAAACTCATACAATAGACACCATCAAAACACAACAATGCCAAAGTGACCGAAGTTCAGGTGGAAGCCGATCTGACTGCCATACCCACCGGTCTGACCGATTTCACGCCGGTCCGACCGATTTCATAACGCCGGTCCGACCGCTCCAAATGACTTAGCCAAATTTTCAACTTGAAAATCCGAAACTCTCTGGAATTTTCAAATGAACAGAACTTTTGACTGGGAGCTCCAAAAATTATTTGACCACATCCAGGAGACTCCCATCTCATGCCTACACAAACTATTTTTAGCCTAGCCCCAAAATCCATCATCAACTATGGCCGATCGGACCGGCAATGCCTGCCGGTCGGACTGCCACACGGCTGGTCTGACCGGCGGCTTGGTCGGTCGGACCGTCTGTAACCTGACAACACAGGAGCATTTTCGAAAACGCGAGATTTTGCAAACCAACAACGCCATTGCCAATTGACTCATCATCCTAAGATCATGCACATATCCCCACGATATCCACACGGCGCGTCGAGGTGAAGCCTCTGCTGGCGAAGTCGACGCGGGGCCACCAAGCCGAGGCATGACCCTCGAGGCGGGTGGTGAGTAGCGGCGAAGCACGTGTGGGCGAAGTCAATGAGGGGCCACCGTGCCGAGGTATGGCCCTTGAGGCAGCCAGCGCGATAGGGCCACCCTACCGATGCTATAGCCTTGAGTAGCGGCGGAGCACGTGTGGGCGAAGTCGACGCAGAGCCGCCGCGCCGAGGCATGTTCCTCGAGGCGGGCAGCGTGTCGGGGCCGCCCCGCTGTAAGATCGAGGTGGCCGACTAGAGGGGGGTGAATAGGCGGTTTTAAAAATTCTTTCGACTCTAAACCAAAATATAATACGGAAGCTAATAATAATTGGTTTTGCACAATGAAAACCTAAATCAACTAGGCTTCCCTAATTGCACCAACAATACAAGAAAGCAATCATACAATGATATATAAGCAATTAAAGCATGTAATGTAAATTGCTCAAAGTAAAGCACAAGTAAAAACAAGATGACACGATTATGTTTTACCGTGGTGTTCGGAGACTTGCCGGTCTCCCCTAATCCACGTTGAGGTAAGCCCAACCACGTTGGACCGGCTCCATTAATTGAGCCAACACCTCCCAGGTAAGTCCAACACTTGGATCGGTTCCAAACCGAACCAACACCTCATTCCACTATGGTTGCTCTTCCTCCACTAGGGAGATGGCGAGCACCAAACCACTCACAAACACGCTGGGTCTTCTCACGAGCTTCTTGAGAAGATCACCGCGCACGACGCCTCCACGCCGTCTAGGTGTCGGCAAACACCAAGAGTAACAAATCCAAACTTTCACTTGAACTAATCAAGTGTCAACGCTCACGTGGATATGCAATCCACTACCTAAGGCAACACATGCACTTAGGGTTTACTTTCAATTCTCACTAAGTGCAACACATGCACAAAATAGAATGAGCGGCTTGCTCTTAGCTCAAGAATGAGTATAGCACTCAACAATAGCACCAGCAACAACCAGCACCCTCTCCCAATCGGCCAAGGCTCATATATATAGCCCACATACAAAAACTAGCCGTTGGGAGAAGATTCCCACAAATCAGCATAGGGCCGGTCTGACCGCCAACCAATGGCCAGTCGGACCGCCCCATGCGCCAACGGCTAGAAAACTAGCTGTTGGGCCTTCTGCCGGTCGGACCGCCATGTAATGGCCGGTCGGACCGCCGGCAAATCGGTCCGACCGCCGCACCTGGCCGGTCCGACCGCTCGATGGAAATTTGGCCTAAGTCCCAAAACAGGCGCTCTCTGGAATAAACGTTCCGCTTTCTCAACAGCGGAACTTCCGGACAGAAAAACCAAGACAAAGGAAATTGGTCCGACCGCCCAACATATGGTGGTTCGACCGATTGGCCACCGGTCAGACCGGTACACACCGGCGGTTTGACCAGCAGACCACAAAAGCAAAACACATTTGCTTCACATCAAGTGGTGAAACATATTCGCCCATTTGAGTACAATTCCAACAAGGTTACAAGATGATATTCTCAGCTAGTTGCAAAATACATTTGCCAACATTTTAGAATACTCATTACAAGGAATAAGGTACATGGACTTACACCATTTGCAAAACACATTTGCAAACTTAAGTCACATGCTACAAGGGTTATGCATGAGCCTCGACTATTTGCAAAACACATTCGCAAATAAATAGCATCATCCCTAGATGAGCTAGAGCAACTATATTGAGCTATCAACACATGACTAGCTCAAACTACTAGTTAAGACCCCTCTTAATAATATAACAACCTATACTAGTAATCCGGTCTTCCAACCAAACACCAAGATCGGTAAAAGACTAGTAACACATCCTTAGCCCTAGCTAGTCATACCTTTGCCTTGCATCTTCATGAATCTTGATGACGCACATCAACACTTCAAGTCCGGGTTATTAACTCGATAATCATCAACACATGATGATCCTTTGCTTGACCTCCATCAACACATGATGGGTCTTCTCTTGTCTTGATGATCTACTCATGATCATCTCTTCTTGATAAGCATCAACTCATGATGCATCCTTTACACCAAGCTCTTGACTTGATGATCAACTCATGATCATCTCTTCTTGATAAGCATCAACTCATGATGCATCATTTACACCAAGCTCTTGACTTCATGATCAACTCATGATCATCCCAAGTCTTCATCATCTTGGAACATAACCTATTCATCCAACTCATGAAAAATGCTAGTTCCATAATATGATTATCATTAATTACCACACTATACCATTAACTCATAATGGCGGGACAAGATACTTCAATCTTTCCCTCTTTGGTAATTGATGATAACCACTTAATTACTCATAAATTGAATGATGATAATGAGAGAACAAATTGAATATATATCAACTACACAAGTTATATATATACTCTAACGTGAGTATACAAGAACTACACAAGTTCTATATACTCATAACATGCGTATACAAGAACTACATAAGTTTTGTATACTCAAGCGGATTTGTTTCAAAGTAAAGATCCCAAATATATGTGGAGAATGGAATATGGATCAATACTAATGAAACCTTAAAATATAGAATAAAACTCCCCCTAAATGTGTGCATACACAAATGTGTAATAAGATCATATGCACATATTCAAGTTTGACTAATGGTTGAGTTCAATCCTATATTTTGGATCCGAGGAATGCAACAATATATAAGATTGAGATGTCGATTGCATACCTCGTTGTATTTCACCTTTATATCCAAATGAGACTACACAAAGATAATACTTGACAAGAGAGTTAGTCTCATATTTGGATTTATCATTAATCAACAAAACAATCCATTAACTCATAAAGGCGGGTCTAGATCTTTCACCCGCCGAGGCTATAGTCTCGAGGTTGGCGGTGAGCAGTGGTGGGGCACGTGTGGGCGAAGCCGACGAGGAGCCGCCGTGCGGAGGCATGGCTGTAATACCCCGGAAATGAAAAGAGTTAAGAATCGAATCGAGTAATTTGAATGGAAGCCGGGGAAAGAAAAGACAATTAAAGGAGTAGAAATTCCTGAAAAATAGAAGGGTTTTCCATAAACTCGACAACTGGGCTGGGCCACGGCCCAGGAGGGGCCCATGTGGTGGCCGGCCATAAGGGGGGTTCCCACCCCCAAAACCCTAAACTCCACATTTCTCTCCCCCTCCCCCCTTTGGAGCCGCCCCCCCCCCCTTCCCCCTTGCTGTGCACCGCCTTGTACGTCGCTTTTGGGTACGATGCGTTCATTTTCTGTCCTGTCCATATCTTAGAAAGTTGTAGGTATTGTTCTTAGCTTTCCATAGCCACCGAGATCACGTGATTCCGCCATACGGTTTAGGAGATATGATTTTTTTAGTGCCCGCTGTTCTGTCTGTCTGACGAGAAGGATCTGTCGGATTGATCCTAGGTTTTGATTTAGTTAGAGGCATTTTCAGAACCTCCACCCAAATAAGTTATTGTATCCCTTTAAATTATATTTCAAAGCTGATAAAGATCATCCCCATTGGATCTGTATAATGAAAGTTATGATATTTTCTTTACCACTGTTCTGAATTCTGGGCAGATAAATGTTAGTGTTTTCATCTATTATTTAGACTACTGTAGAGGCCGAATCTGGGGTTTTGCCCTTCCAGAGTTTTATTCCTGGGAACGTTAGATTTCTTTTGGCACCGAGATCAGGAAAATCCGATCTGTAGTTTCGGAGATATGAATTTTTGATTACGAACTGTCCGGTCTGTCTGAAACCGAGGTCGAGGTTTGTCCTCGGTTTTGTTCAAATTAGGGGCCGAATCAGAACCTTCACCCAACTAAGTTATTTTAGCCCTTAAAATTATCTTTCCAAGCTTATAAGAATCATTCTCATTGGATCAATAGGTTGAAAGTTACGCCGTTTTCTTTATCTCTGATCTGTATTCTGGACAGACGTAGATGGGTTGTGTTTAGCTGATAATTAGCCCTCTATTTTGGCCGAATCAGGGGATTTCGCCAACTAATGTTTTGTAGCCTGATCTGTTAAGATTCAGTGAGCACTGTCTTCAGGTATTTTGGAGTTACAGATAATTAATGATGATTTTTCTAGTATCGCTGCCAGTTTAGCGGTAATCGGGCTGTTGGGTAAACTTGGTAAAATTGATCCCGTTGTTTGTGTAGGAGAGATAGAGGGGATGGAAGGGCTCTTGTAGCAATGTCATACCTTGTTATTCTTATTTCGATTATACATTTGTGTAGGCGGTGAGGCGGTGAGTGGAGGGCATATTCGTGTCCTCCTATTACGTCCACATCGCGGAAGGCAAGTACCCTATCTTTGTTTGGTGATGTTTCCAATTGTTTGCTTGATGTCGGGATGAATTGTGAATGCCTTTTTCTATCCGTCCGATGTTTATTTCATTTCAAGAAGATGATTCTTGTGATTAAAGAATTAGCATTCATTTGGTGGTTGCATTCCATTACATGTAACTAACTTGTGTGGCATTCTTGATATATTATGTTGTGTGGGAATGCATACTTATACTTGTTTACACCTGTTGTTGAATGTCATGTGCCTTTTCCACTAATGTGTGAAATTCATTCATACCATGAGAAATCATCATGTTCATTCATAAAATTCATTATGACCACGGAGTGGATTCTTTTAGTAAGTCCCATCAATTCCAAGATGGGCATTTGAAAGACCCATCAATTCCAAGATGGGCATTTGAAAACCCATCAATTCCGAATGGATACGTGTGATCCACCATTCCAATGTGGGCCACGTTGGACACCGTATGAAACGTTCTTCATACGGTAACTTTAAGTGAACACCGACGGTGTTACACTCGCTATACCGGTATAAGTCGTGATTAGTCCATTCCTTCAATGCATTCTTTCATTCCATCCATTCATGTATTCATTCCATTCAATCATATATGTGTTCCAAGATTTGTTCGTAATTCAACCTGGATTGTGTTGTCCACTCTATGTTTGATTATTCTTGTATGTACTTGCGAGTCTTGACTCACCCTTGCTTTGTATGTTTTAATTAGGTAATTGAGGAGAAGACAAGATGATTTGGTGGAGTAGTTCGACTGCTCGCACTTCACTTTTATCCAACGAATAATTATTATTACCTTTCACCAAGCCAACTTGTTAAATAAATTTCAGTTTGTAATAATCCAACTTTGGTATTGCTTGACTGTTCGTTGTATTATAAATGTTTATCCATTCTTTTCCATGAATCTGGTGATCGTTTATTGTCATTCTTTAGAAATTATTGTTGATTGAATCTGTATAATCCAGCTTGAATGCTATTCTTAGTAGTTTGATAGTTTTGCGTGACATCTTGGCTTCCGAATAGCCAGGGTGTTACAATGGCCCTCGAGGCAGGCTGCGCGTATGAAAATGAGGAGTTTCCCTCCTTACAAACCCATGGGGTCATATATATAGGATGCAAGAAGGGACATTTCCCTTCTCGCGCTCACTTTACATTGAGAGATAGAGGGGTATTTAGGTACATTACCAAGAATATACTACACAGACCTAGTCTACATATGTATAGTATCTCCGACGGTATACAGGTATTTCTGACGATCCTAGGGTGCGGGGCACCCCTTGGTGCCATGCTACGACAGGCATGTAGTGGGGAGTTGGTTGTCTCATTCACTAACTACCCTCTCAATACACATGGTATATTTGGCACCTCCATCCCTCGGTCTCACAAGACAAAGGTTACCATGTACCTACTGTCTAGCCTCTGATGCTACAACAGTTGGTGTAATTCGTGGGGACGGGGCAAGATGCTATGTATAAAAGAGAAGCCAAAAGTATCAAATTAGAAGGAACGAGGGGTTCCCAAAATCCCTTCATTCAGAAACACATGACACCCCAGCTCGCATCCGGTCTCGCACTAATGGGCTTCGGCGCGCATTCGGCTTCGCACTAATGGGCTTTGCCATGTAGCCCACCTCGCACCCAGGTAGATATGGGCCATGGCCTCCCTGCGGACACAACAACCTCCTATACAAGCTCATGAAGGATGTGAGACCATGTTGGACCAGCTCCGCTCCACCCGCGTTGCACTGCTTCGTGCTCCTTCGGCACCCCCCTCACGCCGCACCGACACCGTGCTCCACTGACATTGGCCGCCAAGCCCCCTCGGGGCCCCTCGCGTCTCCGACGCAATTCACCTTGATCGGCCACACCCGACCTCGGGACCCTTCGGCACCCCTCCACCTTCGGCCCCCTCAGCTTCCCCTCGTAGCCCCCCCCCACGCTGCGCCGCCCTTTGCCGACCGCCTTGGGCCCCCTCGGGCCTCGTCACGTCCTCACCACGCCTGTCGCCTCGAGCTATTTCGGCGTCCCTCTCGAGGCCCCTTGCGTTGCGCCGACACCGTGCTCCACCGACGTCAAAGCTTTCCCATCATCGAGCTTCTTTGTCCGCTGACTTCTTCAACAACGTTGACGCTCTCCACTCATTGTCCCGACCCTTGGCTCCTTCGACTCTGGCATTTCTTTTCAACAACTCTGATGAGTAGCACGGTATTGTTCTCGTCGAATGACTAAGGTGAGCAACGTGACATTGTCCTCATCTCTGTCGTCGTCATCTTGAATCTTCATTTCCCCATGGTTCAATGTCTTCTTGCACGACAGATCGATGTCTTTTTCACTCTTTTGTGGTCTCCTTTCACACCGTTTGTGTTATACTCATTATAGCTTTTATTTTTCTTCAAAAATTTAATTGTTTTTATTGGAGTTCGCATACAAATCAAATTGCTAATTTTATTTAATGTATTCTCAATTTCAGTTATTCAGGGATTTTACATTGGAATTCTTATGGGAATCAAATTGCAATTTTTATTTTTATTTTCTTATTCTGAATTTCAATTTTTTTGTATACAAATACTATTACTATTTTTCCTTTAATTGTTATTCCGAATTACAACTATTTAGGTATTTTATTTTGAATTCATATTTAAATCAAATTGCTAAATATATTTTATTTTTTATTCCAAATTTTAGTTACTTTTTGTTGGAATTTGTATACAAATCCCATTGCTATTTTTTTAATTTTCATTCTTAATTATATTTATTTAGGGATTATATTTGGAATTCGTATAGAAATCAAATTGCTAACTTTATTTAATTTTTATTCAAAATTTCAGTTATTTTTGTATTGTACTTGACATAAACCCATTTCATTTAATCTAGATCATTATAATCTGAATCCACGACAATCGATGATGTACATTTTTATCTTTTTCCATCGATTAATGTGAGAATTTGTAGTATTTGAGAGCGAACATAGTTCTTTCTTTTTATTACTTTAATAATATAATAGATAACATCCAATGACTGGCCGCTATAGTTCAACTTTAATCATGGCTCACGTGACTAAGGGACAAATGCTTTTTTTTAATAGAATTTATGGAATATTTATCTTTTTATTAGCAGTTGCTAGACGACTGTCATGAGCTTTTGTCATTAATAGATTGCAGAAGGGAACAGCAATAAATAAATTTGTTTGTTTATTTATTCTTCATCTTTGGTAGTATACACATGACAAGAGAAATGAACAATATCAAGCTTTATGTTGTCTTTAAAAAAACTTTATGTTACGCATGGGGAATTTTATTTGAAAATATTGGAAATCACTCTATGCTGCTTAATGCCAATAGTAATTCGTGCTATAATAAACGAAATTGCTAAAAAAACTGTCGCATAATTTTTTTAAGAGAAAACAGTCGATTTTCTGACCTTATAATTTTGCTTGGAGATTCGTGCTTCGGCCGGCAACATCGTCTTCTCTGGAGATTTGCTAAATAACATTCGACTGTTTTCTTTTGTCAAAATAGTCGAATTTTCATCCGTCCGATATGCTTTGAGATTTGCACTTCTTCTCATACGATGAATTATATCCGAATTTATTATGATTTTTTTCGGACTATAACGGGTTCACCACATTGCCGTATTTTGTTGGTATAGAATTTTAATTTTTATCTGTGTTTTCGTCTTTGTTTTTGCTAAAGGAAGCATTTTTCCTGCTCCCCAACGTAGGGAGTGTCTTGCATAACCGAGAGTATGTATGTATAGTATATGAGTATATAAGATCATCTAAGTGGTATTCACACCTTTTCAGGGGTGGTATGTATAATTTTTTAGATATACTCCTTTTTAGTACGAATATGAAGGTATTTACAAAATATACTAAAAACTATGAACTCTCTTACAAATTTTTCGTGTGGTTCGCATTGGAGTATCTTATAATTAGTATACGAGTATACCCAAAGTGATAAAGGAATATGTCAAGTTCTTTTAAGTGGTATATCAAAGATGGAAATAACTACACCCGGGAGTAGAAAGTATTAATCCTTTGCTAAATATCTCAAAATATATGTTTGATTTTGAATAATGTGATGAAAATATAAGTTATTAACACTTTCGACAACAATTACAATGATCAAGAACAAAAATTACATACATAATTTTTTACATACATAATTTTTTATAAATTATGTATAATGAAGTTATAAATGAATTAAAATTTCGAAACTGCTATATATCTGTCGCACGTTTCTTAGGGTGATTTCAGTCGGTTTTTCGGCCGTCCGATTGACTGAGATCCATGCTCAGATGGCCTGTGGACCGAACAAGGTATGCCAGGCGAGACGGTCTGTTGCTGCTGGTCTCGCCTCGTTTGTCGACCAGGACCTATCAGAAGAAACACTAGCAACGACCACACACACATATATTATATTATATACATACGATAGTAGGATACGTATCATTAGCAGGTAGTAGTCTGTACATGAGAATGGATGCATGAGAGAGGGGCAGCTAGCTAGGCCGAGTCAGCTGAGCTACGCAGTGCTATCTGTGTATTGTCTGGATCGAATTCTATTTGCATTCCTTCGATGCAGCAGCAGGATCCAACCGTTGAAAATATGACTGCTTTGCTAAAAAAAATCAGTCGAAAGTGATATAGACACTCTCTAAAATTCAACTATTTTGAGTTAAGAAATCGGTCGAATGTTGTTTTATGTATGGCAGCTATAGTACTAGCATTTCCAGCTTTTAATCCCAAACAGATTATGGCAACCCACGGCCAGCTTGCTTCCATAAATGTGAAGCCGCCTAGTACTCAACGATGAGCTTGGCCCTGGCATGGCCGGCCTCCACCCTGTACTGATCCCCCATGCCGAAGTGCGCCATGAGCAGCCACACCACCGTGAGCAGCTCGCCGCCCTGGCTCAGCTGCTTCGCGTGGAAGTTGCCCCTGCACTTGCCCGCCGCGTAGCACAGCATCTCCACCCACACCCCGGCCACCAGCCTCCACCGCTTCGTCTCATCCAGCTCCCGCAGCTTCTCCGCCAGCCCGCACGCCTGGAAGAGCACCGACTTGCTCCGGTCTCCCTTCACCTGCCGCGGGTCTACGTCCGTCTTCACAGCCTTGAGCGCTTCCGTGCCCTCCTTCTCGGCGTTGATCTCGTTGTCCCGGCGGAAGAAGCTCTTGGTCTCCGCGCAGGTGTCGCCGAAGCGGATCTGCCCGATGCTCGCCGTCAGCATGAACGGCCGCATCACCAGGAGGAAAAGCATGTAGTTGGAGATCTCCCTGCTCGCCTTCCGTAGCTTGTCGGTGTCCAAGTTGACCTTGTCGGCACCGGCGTAGTCGGCGCTGCTGCAGAAGCAGCAGTCTCTGAACTTTTTCTTGATCTTTTCCGCGGCATTGTTATTGCCGGGAGCGTTGCCGGAGTTGGTGCACGAGCAGCATGCCTTGAACTTGGACTTGATTTCCTCCGTGGCCCTCACACTTTGGTTGCCCGGACCATGGTGTTCGCTGCTGGCGCCCTTGCCGCGTTCACGCAAGCCGGTGAAACAGCTGCCAATGCCACCACCGCAGGAAGCGCAGCATTTGTCGTCCTTGTTGCAGTCATCCTTGTGGGCGTCGTAGAGGCAGAGGTCGGTGGCGATGTGCCACAGGAGGATACTCTCGTCGAACTCGACCTCGACGTTCCACCCAAGATCCTTGTAGTTGTAGCACCCCATGCGCTGGAGGACCCATTGCCCGCGGTGATCCCCGAAGCGCCGGAAGCTCGCCTGATCCTTGGTGCTGTTCGCCTTCTCCTTGATCAGCCGGAAGATGAGCTCCTTGAGCTCCACGGACACGTCGATGTGCTTCGTGTACCAGAAGCAGTCCCACATAGTCTTGACTCCGATGTTGTATACCCATTCGAGCCTCTCGAGCGCTCTGGTGAGCCGTGTGGATTTGTCCTTGATGCAGTAGCTGATTAGATTGTACTGCGCTATCTTGTTCGACCACCGTGGCCTCACCTCCGGCAGGAAGTACTTGAGGGCCTTGAAGACTCCCCTCGCCACCGAGCCGCACATGTCTTTCATTCGCAGCGCCGCGTAGCTCCATGGCGAGATGATCATCAGCAGGATGGCGTAGACCTCCAAGAAGATGGCGCCGATCAGAAGCACGTAGGACACCGCGATGTCGACCGGCTTGTATCGCCTCTTGTCAACCAGCAGAAAGACGGCGAGCGACACGACCGGCGCGGACAAGGTGTAGATGCGGATGTAGCGGCCGGTGGGGCCGTGGATGACGGATGCCTTGGAGTGGAGCGACTCGTACATGAGCTGCAGCTCGATCTCGACGACCTTGTACGCCTGGTCGCGGTTGAGCCGGCGGAAGAAGGCGAGGCTGTCGGTGCGGTCCTGGAAGCTGAGGATGAGGTCGACGAAGAGGCGGCGGTACGTGGCGAAGAGCCTGTGCGCATTGGCGACGAGTTCTCCGTAGTCCATCTTCGCCTCCGTCACGTGGATGTCGTCGTCGGGAGGGCGCTCCGGCACGATGACGATCTCGGCGGGCAGACCGGCCTCCTTGCTGGAGTGGTACTCCTCCATGAACTTGGCGTAGTTGGGCCCCTCGTCGGGGCGCGTGAGCATGGAGCTGCGCAGGCCGCTCATGCTCGCGCACTTGAGCGCCCAGGTGCGCTCGGCGTACTTGACGACGCCGGAGACGAACATGAGGACGGCCGGGATGAGGAGGCCGATGGCGGTGGTGCGGGACTTCCAGTAGACGTACAGCGCGAGCGTGACCTGGGAGCCGAGGCTGAGGAGGTGGCGGAGCCAGAGCTCGTTGTCCTCGATGGCGAATGCGGTGATGGTGTCCTGACCGCCGAGGTGTAGGATGAGGAAGGGCGCCCAGAAGACGCGGAGGTGCATGTCGTGGAAGGGGAGGCCGTTGGGGAGCCTCTGGTTCTGGGATAGGTTGCCGAGCGCATAGATGGCGACGAAGTCGGCGAGGAGGTAGGCGAGCCAGAGCAGCAGCTGGAGCCAGGCGGCGACGTTGCGCTTGCGCACGCCGCCGGTGAAGAGGAGGAAGACCTGCAGGGAGAGGCTGCTCATGAGCAGCCCGCGGATCTCCCACTCCCCCCACAGCTGCCTCAGGTTCTTCATCGGTCTTGATTTGGATGGCGTGGCGTGCACATGTTACGTGTTTCGATCACAATGCGCTGAGCGGCACGCACAATGTGAGATGTGTAGGTAACGTACGTGCTCAACGTGTTTGAATGCTATCATGTTTTGCGATCTTTGCACAACAGTCTTTATTCCTTTCTTTTGCTTTGCTCCTAGCCCTGGTCCTAGCTAAAACTATTCCATCTCCTTTGTAAATTTTTTTTCCTTTTGTGTGGTCTAAACTTGTCTTCTGCCTGTATTGCGCTTTCTTCTTTCTCTTTTCTTTGCTTCCCCATTAGGCATTCGCTGATGCAACACAAATGTTGTCGGCAGGGAGCGCCTGTCATGGCACTCCCTCTTCCTGGAGGCAACTCGTTAACAGCCCAACCAACTAGAACGGTATTTTGGTCCTACGAGTGCCATTTTTGCCGAGCCGTTTTTTATACCGAATTACCCGGCCCATAAATACACGCAAGGCTCCCTGAAAACGAACCCCACGCCACGACCGAATGCTAATCTTCTGGTTACGAACCTTCCAAATGCACATCTCACTTGGAGAGAGTCGAGTTAATTCGTGTCTGCTTTCTGTTCATGTGATGATAGATCAATCGGGTCGTTTGAGTTGATCAACATGGCATATCTCGAGGGAATATTTTTTTCACGACGCGTCTCGAGGGAATACTGTCATATTCCACGTCCACGCGGAAATATTTATCTTTAGAATTCTGCTGGAGCTAGAGATTATTGTATTAATAAAAAAAACTACCGCGTATGTACATTGTAAGAGCAACCAAGCGATATACGATTTTTTTAAAAAAAAAATAAACCATTTCTAATCATTTAAAAAAAATAACCCACAACTTATTTTTTATACAAAAATAATCCTTAGTCACTGGCTCATCAGGCAACTGGACCCAATCGCGTGGTGGACCAACGATTTGATGACCTGGGAGGCTCGCACTACAAAAAACGTGACTGATGCCTTAGTTTGTCACGTCACAATCACGAGGTGGTGGCACGAATTTAAAAAAACAAATGGTTGGAATAATTGTTAGTGACAAAAGACTGTAATTATTTCTAAATTGATTTATGTGGATGTTCGTTCACCCTATTAAATTTTTACACAAATAAGTGAAATAACCCTAAATTTGTCAAAAAAAAAATATTGTAAGTTTCAGTTTAAGCGAGACAAGAATGGAGCAACGAAGATGAGATTGCAAGACCAACATAACACTTGAGTATGGAGGTCTGTATTACTTGACAAAGAAGTTAGTAACAACTCGAGAAATAATTAAATATTTTAGAAATAAATAATGCAATAAATTAGCATAAAGACAAACACATGTGAATCAAGCAGCGACATGTCTAAAGTAAAGATAGCTCGCAACACACGGGATACAACAACGAAATGGGTTAAACAAATTAACAATGACTATATGAACAAAGCACTTCTAACATGGACAAGTACTGTAGGTAAGCACGGATCACGCAACAACTCCAGCTTCGTTATCAGCAACATGTCGCCCTTCACGACCTTGGCAGCCTCTCCCACGACACTAGCGATGCCGTTGTGACCTTCACCCAACCCATTATGCTTCATGCACTTGTTCTCCGTATACCTATAATTTCTGTAAATTATACACCTCTTCACAAGACCTCCAGCTTCAGATGCGTCTATGTCGTTTCAGATATGACGAGTTTGCCGATGGTCCTTGTCACCCTTCAGCAAGTTTAAATCAGGGATCCATATCTACCAATAAACATGAGTAGGACGAATTTTTTTGCAAAAGGACGAGTACACAGAGGCGCGACGAGCTCAAGGCAGAGTCTCCTCCTCCCCTCTCCTCTCCCTTCTTATCCTCTCATCTCTTCTCCACTTTTCATCTCTGTCGCTCGCGCTCTCCTCTCTTCCCCTCTTTTTGTCATGCGAGTGAATTCAGATGGGAATCAACCGAGAATATCGGCCTCGGTCGTGATAGCGTAGCGCGACTGGTCTGTCAGTCGACCAATCGCGCGAGGGAGGCGCGACTGCCCTTACGGTCGCGCGAGGGAGACACAACTAGTCGACGTGGCTCAACGTCGTCTGCTCGTCGTGTAACTAAGTGTCGACAGACCTCAGTTGCGCGACGAGCCCGCGATTATGGGCCAACTGGGCTCAAATTGCTAGCCCACCGCGTGATTGGGCCTAGCCAGCGAAAGAGGATTATTTCTGTAAAAAAATAAAATGTGAGTTATTTTTGTAAAACAATTAAAAATGGTTTATATAGAACAAAAATTCAGCAATATGCCGCGGCTTATTCATGATGGAATTGGAATTGGAAACTACCACGATAATAGGAAACAACCACATAATTTCACATATACAAACCGAGGGAAGCTTCCTACATACGTGCCACAACCGCCAAAAAACTGAATCATTGTCTAAACTGGGAGGAAATGAAGCTAACAAACGGTACAAGGTGTTGAGTAACCGTCGCTGGCGAGTTCAGTTCGAGCAATTACCTCGTAAACAATATTCAGAATCGTAAGAACAAAGTAAGAACACAAAGCACAACAGTAGATTGAACACAGAGATACGAAGTGACTTCAGACTTCACTTTTTTGCTCTTCAATAATCGCCTTACAATGGTAAAGGGTCCCCCAATATATATAGCCTCCTGACCTTGCTAGAGTTTCCAGAAGGGTGCTCATATATGGACCGACCCAGAGTTTCTTAACAGAAGGAACCTGCACTTGCAAACATCCCAATCCGATTGGAAGCTGCAGCGGCTTCTTACAACATAGATCGATGCAAACAAAAAAGCTGACACCATCCTTGCAATCAAAGGGTTCTAAACCAATCCCAAATAGGAAACTGATCAACTAGAAGTCACATGGCTTTCACACAGAAGAGATCGATGCAGCCAAAAAAAATCTCCACATTTTAAACAGAGATATGATGAGAAATCTATTGTTCACAATTGATCATATTAGTCTTCGCAGTTCTTGCCAATCAAGCAGCAAGAAAAACTTGCAAGGTTGGTGTGCTAAAAAATTTGGCGAAGAATCTTACGCTGCCTACGTACACGTTGTTTCTTTGTTACTGTTCATTTGGAATTTAGGAATTTTGTAGAAAAATCTTTAGAACGAATAAAAACAGCAATAAAATTCCCCAAAAAAATCCAATGATATTTTTTTTAGATAATGGAAGAGAAAAAAACCCTTCCAACCTCTGCATCAAGGATGCACACAACCCATTTTATTAAAGAGTTTAAAGCATCAATATAACCAAAACTGTTAAAAATAGCTTGAAGCCTTACAAGCAAACGATGACTGAAAATTAAACTCAAGCATTACAAATTTTGTGACTAAACCGCCACCCATGGATGTTTAAAATTTGCTTCGCCACTACCTTCAGCCTGTCGCTTTCGGCCAACATAGACTACTTCTGGGCTGGTTTCTGCAAATTTGCCCAAACCCTGAGCTAGTGGCCACTCAAAAAGATAACCTGCAAGGGATTAGTGATATTTTTTTTGTCAAAAACAACATCATTCTGACGTAACCAGGTAGACAATCATAAGACATTAGCTCCCACTAGGAGTTGCGACTTTAAATTATTTGGAATATCGACTAACCAATTCCCAAACATGTTTTCTATACTCACAGGAGGAGATAAATTAAATGCACATTGAACAAACTACCATGCAAGAAGTGCAAAGGGGCATTCAATAAAAAGATGCTAAATTGTTTCCTCATTAATACAAAAAAAATTAGCACATTTTGCTTCCCCTCCAATTCTTTTGTGCAAATTATCTTTAATTAAAACTACCCCTCTTTTCAGATACAACAGGAATATTTTCACTTTTAATGGAATTTTAATTTTCCAAAAAAAATTCCACCTGAAAACATCTCTTTGAGAGATCAAATGTACACTAGTCATTCTCAAAATTAACTCATTCCACGTATGTAACTTAGACCCAATAATAGGTCTTCGAAAAGAAATATTTAAAGAAGTCGTTCTCAGAATATTCGCCTCTATATCATCCTTTCTCCTTACCACGATATAAAAGAGTGGATATTGACTTTTCATAGGAGAGTCTCCTAACCAAATATCTTCCCAAAACATAGTTTGCATTCCATTTTTAATCAAGAATGAACCAAAACGAAAAAAAACTGAACTTTGATCTTCATTAAACCTGTCCAGAAATGGGAAGATCCAGGCTTATTATCCAACTACGAAAGACACTTCCCACCAAAATATTTACTTTTAAACTTAGATTTTCATACTCCTTCTTCATTAAGTAACTGAAACAACCATTTTCCTAATAAACTTTTATTTTTTTGTGTCTAAGTTATGAATGCCTAGACCGCCCTACTCTTTGGGTGAACACACTAAACTTCATTTAGCAAGCCGATATTTTCATTTATGACTGTCACTCTGTCAGTAAAAACGAGAGCGATAAAAGTCTAATATTTTGATAACCTCCTTAGGAACATCAAAAAAGGACAACATAGACATTGGCAGACTACTAAGCGCCGAGTTAATAACTACTAATCGTCCTCCAACAAATATATTGTTTTCTTTCCAACTGCTAAGCTTCTTTTCAACTCTATCCTCAACCGCTTTCCAATCACAATTTCTTAGTTTTCTAAAGTGAATCGGAATACCTAAGTACTTGGAATGAAAGACACCTATTTCACAATCAAATAACTAAGTATCATGTGATTCAACCTCTTTGGCAGTACCAAAACAAAAAATCTCGCTCTTATGGAAATTAATCTTTAAACCTGATAATTGTTCAAAGACACATAGGATAAACTTGATATTTTTTTGCTTGTTCTAAATCATTATTCAATAAGAGTATAGTGTCATCAGTATATTGTAATATTGACAACCCATCATCAATCAAGTGGGAAACTACCCCCGATAAAAGACCTTCTTTAGCTCTAGAGATAAAGATAGCAGGCATGTCCACAACAAAATTAAAAAGAATTGGAGAAATAGAATCACCTTGACTATGACCCTTCTGAGTTTGCAAAATGGATCCAAGATCGTCATTTACTTTTATTCCAACATTCCCATCCTTAACGAAACTTTCCACCCAAGAACACCACTTAGTTGAAAAGCTTTTCATTCTCAAAGTTTGAATTAAACATGGTCATTTTACTTTGTCGTATGCTTTCTCAAAGTCAATCTTGAATACTACTGCATCCTAATTTTGTTTATGTAACTCATGGATTGTTTCATGGAGGATAACAACTCCATCATGAATAAATATCTCCTGCATGAACGCCTACTGGGAAGATCTGACAACTTTTTGAGCCACCTCAATAATTCTATTAGTAGTAACTTTAGTAAAAACTTTAAAACTAACATTTAAAAGACAAATAGGTCAATACTGTTGTATTTATTTAGCATCCCTTTTTTTGGAATTGAACAAGTATGAAACTCATGAAACATAACCATCATGCCATTTTTTATGACTTCCTAAAACACCTGATAGAACTCAGCTGGGAAACCATTTATCCAGGTGCTTTGTTATGTTCCATTTGAAAGATAGCTTCTTTCACCTCCTTCTCCGAGAAAGGTTCTAGAAGGGATTTGTTTTCCGTATCCGAAACTTGAGGTATATCATTCCTAAAAGAATCAATCATAGATACATGATTAACTTCGGATGGTCCAAAAGACCTTTATAATAGTTAGTGGTATACTTTTTTTATTGTACATCACCCCAAATTATCCCCTCTTGTTCGAGCTGAAAAATCATTTGTATTATATGCTTACCATTCACAATTAGATGATAATAACTTGTATTTTTATCTATTTCGCTTTAGACCTTTTGTACCATTTAATTTCTTCTTCTCTTAACAGATGTGTCAATATCTCATTTGCAAAAATTTTAAGAGAAAGGTCTTCATCAAACAATCACAAAAGCTCAGCTTTTTTATCTAGCTTATCAATTATCAAGTTGAGTTCTAGCTTTTCTTTTTTATAAGTCACACTGCTATTTTTAGCCCAACCTCGAAGATATTGTCTAAAAGCTCTAACCTTACATTGCCAAATTTGTAATACAAACTAACCTCTAATTTTCTTTTTCCACAAATCGGCCACCATCTCCCTAAACCATTCCCTACACAACCAGCCTAATTCAAATTTAAATAAAGGCTGACTCCCTCTATAAGAGGCCGCTCTCGTATTTAAAAGCAATGGTGTGTGATCAGACAAATATCTTTCAAGGGCATTAACCTTGGCCAATGAAAATTTATGCTCCCAGTCTGCACTCATTAAAACTCTATCCAGCTTTCCAAAGGTTGGATTATCTAACGAATTGGCCCAAGTAAATTGTCTCCTAGATAAATCTATTTCCCTTAAATCCAAATTATTAATCACAACATTAAACAAAAAATGCCATCTATATTCGAAGTTATCATTGTTTTTTTTCGCCTGCATGTATGATAATATTAAAATCACCCCCAATTAAAATGGGAAGTGAATCTTTCCTACAGACGTGAACAAGTTCATTAAGGAATTTCTCCATGAATTGGGATTGAGCTGCACCGTAAATAGCCACCAGAATCTATTGGAAGTAATCCTCTCTATTTTTTAGGTGAAACTTTACATAAAAATCACCAACATCAATATAACCAATATCGAAGACCTGATGACCCACCCCTAAAAGAATGCCCCCAGATCGACCTTGTGGCGGAGAACAATGCCACAAAAATTCCCTTCCACCACAAAGATGATTAAGACTCGACGCTGAAAAGTCTTTTTTTACCAGTTTCAAAAATGGCCACAAAATCTAAATGTTGCTCCTTAACCACTTCACAAATGTAATGATGTTTAGCTAAGTCACTCAGACCTCTGCTATTCCAAAAAAGACGTTTCATTTTAACTTTAATTTGATTGGCCTGGAATGCGTACATTTTCCTTTCTTCCTACCAGAGCTAGATAACCACTTTTTATTTGTTACCAATGCAAAATTAGGATGGTCGTCCTCCACAAAATCCTCATCTAGATCACGACATAAATGATTAAGGGTTGAGAAATTACTACAATCCCGATTCTCACCCTCCAACTCATCAACATCTAAAATTCCTTTATTTTTTAGTCTTTCGAGTTCAAGATTCTTAATACTTTTAATAGTACTAGCAATCTCTGTGCTATCATCTCCTAAAGAGATTCCAATGTTTTGACAACTTGTTCATCAAGAAAAGACAAAAAAAAATCTATAAACTTACTTGGATCAAGTTTGATATTACGAACTTGTGCACACCGCCCTTTTGGACCGAATCCTAGTCTCCAGACTACTGTTTTCTTGATACGCTCACTCTGCCAAGGCTCCACCGGATCAACCAATTGACTCATCACCAGCCAAAAAGCCCCAACTGATTTTGAACATGGTATAGCCATGTTCCTATTTACAGTATGTAGGACCGGAAAGGCGACTAGGGGGGGTGAATAGGCGCTTTCTCAACTTTCTCGCTTAAATCACATTCAACACGAACTTTACTTCTTTAGCTATGAAAGCTAAGAAGATCAGTAAGCGCACAGTGGAAACCTTCTGCTGAATTCGATAACCCCGATGACCACACAACACAAAAGTGGAAACTTAATCTCAAAGGGCGATTCTGGCACAGGCGGTCGGCCGACCGCTACCACGGCGATCGGACCGACGGTCAACCAATGATCGGACCAAGCAACTAATCAGCGGTCGGACCGGTGGACACGGTTCGACCCGGCATCAAATGATCGAAAACACGGGCGATCGGACCGTCGTTGCAACACCGGTCGGCCGGTTCATCGAATCGAAAAACTCAACCCAAATCCAAAACGAAATTTGATCCAACTTTTGATTCAACCAATGAAACTTGACCAAATTTCGAGCACACCTCCCTAATGATATTAGAGACCTATTTCTAGCGACGATCCTTCAGATCCACTTCGCAGAATCGATCTCTCAAGGATTTAACAAAGAAGTGCACAAACCCTAGAAATATGAAAATCTTGATTCAAGACTTGCTCGTGGGGGTTGATGATCTAGATGACTCTAGGAGTATCCCCACACATCAAAGCAAGATAAAATAGTCCAAGGGACCAAGCATAAATCTTTGAATCAAAGAAGCACCAAAATCATCCAAAAAGAGAGAAGAACACAAAGGGAGCAAATGATCTTTCAATTAAGCATCACAAGATTGTTTGATCACACTAGAGGCTTACAAAGCCTCTCCAACAAGGAGGGCAAGAGCTCACACAAGGAGCACACTCCAAACCCTAGCTTCTCCTCTCCTCTCCTCTAAACCCTAGAAAATGAGGAAGAATGTCAAATGAGTGCTTAAGGGGGTTTTCCATCTCCCCCTTTCTATTTATACTAGAGGGCTAGGGTTTCACTTTTGGGACCTCTTACACATGGGACCCACACACATAACTATTGAAGCAATCGCCTGCTTCACCACGTGTAGGTTGATCAGCGGTTCTCATCACGTCGCCAAGCCTCTCTTGTCCGAATCCCATCGGAACCTCCCAGAGACTCGCAGACGATATCCGCACCGCTTTGATCCAACCAAATGCCGAACCACCAATTGCTCGATCCATCTTGCCCATCTCGCACCATGCTTGAGTCACACGATCTCACCCAGATCCATGATCGTTCGGACCTCGGCTCTCCAGCGTAGTCCCGATCCACCTCACCGTTAACGTCGTTGAGCGCAAGCCACCCGCAAAGTTAATAGACAAACAAACCATTTCCGGAACAAGTTCTTCACAACTTGACCCACGTCGACTCCATGATGCAATATACATCAATAAAGCATCGAAGTTCATATAATAAACACGATCAAATCAACTCAATGCAAACTTGGCTAACCTCCAAGTCAATCAGCGGTCAGACAGCCCACAAGGCCGGTCCGACCGATTCAGTCGATCGGACCGCTCCCACAACGGTGATCGGCCAAAAGACTTAACAAAATTCAAGCGTGAAAATCCAAACCTTCGGAATTTTCAACTCAATAGAACTTTTGACTGGAGCTCCAAAATGATGGGACCACATCCAGAGACTCCTCACTTGCCTACACAACCTATTTTGGCTCGGCTCAAAAACAAATTTTCAATATGGCGGTCGGACCGCCACCATGGCGATCGGACTCCTCCACGAGCGGTCGATCGCCCGACACAACCGGCCGACCGCTTTGTGGTGACAGCGACCAAACCCAAACCGCGAGATTTTGCAAACCAACAACGCCATTGCCAATTGACTCATCATCCTGAGATCGTGCACATATCCTCACGATATCCACACAGTAACCGTCTTGACACTCACTGCATACTCAGTCACCCTTCGATGAACCACAGGGTCAGCCAACTGAGGTACACAAGCCGCCTTGGTACCTAGGAAATCAACCTGGTCGGAAGAAGCGTCACTCATCACCATAGTAGGCGAAAGGGCATGTCTCATGGGTTTGTCCTCAGCTGTATTCATCATTTCCTGGGCCTACAAAATAGATTCCGCTACCGAGCTTACATTAGGAGACACTGCTGTGGCATCGGGTGTACTGTATGAAGTAACTGATGGACGTACCGCGACACCTGAAGGGACTGGCTCAGCAATAGCATTGCCTGGCACGACAAGAAGAACACCTAGCCCGCAGGTCTAGCTGGTTCTTCCGGGAGCAACAACTCATCCGACACAGCTGCTAAAACACCCTGCTGATCAGTGAGCAAACCAACCTTGGCCTTTGCTGAATTATGTCCCTGGTCATCCAAGAGGAGCGCCCCTCCCCTCGAATAACCATCACCAACTCCTTTCTTACTGGCCTCAGTGTAGTTCAGACGGTATCCGATGCTAAAAGCCCTAGGACAGTCCCCTTAGTCATTGAGGTAGACTGTCCCTTACAATTCTCAGAAAAATTCGATTTAAAATCCAAATTATTATTCGATCTCTTAGCATTTCTATCTTCCATCTCGATACCGTTTTCCCTTAGTAGTTCAATCTTATATGTCATCATTTTTTTAGATAAGTAAGCATTGTTCTTTTCTACGAGAGGAACTAAGCATTATATGTCTCTCGAGGCCACGGTGTGATCCGTAGTTGTCACCATTGAGCAACTTCTCGTCCTTCATGATCGAGTCATCAATGAACTGGTTGCAGGGCCTCACCAACATTTTTGCCAGTGTCGAATCCTGACATTCATATCTCAGCCATCAACGATGTGATGCAGAAGTTGAAGCTGAAGCTTTGTTGAGGGAATTGTTACCTCAGAAGGGCTTTGGTTGTAGAACCTCTGCTTCAAGAAGAAGTCTGGGCCTTGCAGAATTGCAATCCCTGTGGTACCTTGGCTGTTGTACAGACTACAGTGAGTCGCCGTTCTCTCTAAACTAAGAAACCATGCCGTTTTGGACTCTCCTATGGATCCTACTATCTAACGACTCTGAAACGAAACAATTTGTTTTAGACTGTCGTTATATATAAAAATGTTAATACTTGGGGGCAAAGTTCTTGAATCAGGTTTTGAGATCTGTAAAAACAGTGTGGGTCAAATCCAGGCCCGCGAGATCAAGGCCCGAAGGCATCACAGCGAGCAGACATGCAGACCTAGCTTGATCAATCTCCGTGCACATTACCATGCTTCCTTCCTCCTCTCATCCAGAGCATCGGCTTATTGTGCACAGATCAGCAGACCTGACAAAATCTGTTCTTTGCAAATATAACAGAAACCAAAAGGTATTTTTGCTTGGCAAGCTCAAGAGACCAAATCCCTTAAGCGAGATTTGGGAGTTGATCAGATAATTGTAGTCTGAATTTTTGGTCAACATTTCATGAGTTTCTGTGAAAGCTTATCATCACATCAACTGGACCAGATCTTGCTTTTTCCGTTCTTAAAGACCAAAAGATCTAAAACAACCCGAGTTAAACCGAACAACAGATAATAAATTGCACAGATCTTGGAAGGCTCAGAAGGATCCATTGGTTTATCTCAATCAGGAGGATGGAAATCCCTCAGAAAATAGGTAGGTATTTTTGGTCATCACAGCCTCAATTAGATCCAATGCACAAACAATGTCCACAAACACCCAAACAAAACAAAATCAAACAAGAGAGCAAAAAAGAGGCGAAAGACTTCAGGATCGCAACTCACAATGTACACAAATCACAGATCTACGAAGATTTCAAGACCCGAAGATTGGCGGCTGGAGGCGTGAAACGACGGAGGGAAGGAAGGGCACGGGGGCGTCTGTTATATAGAGGGGATTTTGCGAGTAGCTAGGGTTTCAGGGGAGCAAGAAGAATTACGAGGATAACCTCGTCCTCATGAACTCTTATCGGGCCGGCCCAGTTAAGAGATTTTGCCTACACACACGACAGCAGGCAAACAAGAAAGCTCTGGGTTTTCTTCCAATCCTGATATTTAGTCACAGTTTTCTCATTAGCCATTGTGCATCAGTTTCGAATCTCGAACGACAATTTCAGAGAGAAAAAAGAGCACGTCAACATGAACTGCACTCGAAAAAAAAAAATCGTACATTCTGTCCTCTGTGTTAATTCCATCACATCCAAACTGTCCCAAACATCGCATCGCATCGCATCGCAAGTGGCCTGATATAGGCCCATAGGCCCATATGAGGCCCAAACGGGTTCGCGCCATCTAAGCTTTTGCCCATGTAATCCACGACGCGCACGTCGTCCGGCCGCCGGTGCTCCACCTGGTGCCCGCCGTTCGTAAACGATCCGATGGTCCTCGTCATCGCGCCGACGCCGTGGACTCCCACGTTGTAGAGCTGACCCGGCAATGCCCCGCCGACGTCGAACCCGACCAGCTGCGTCTGGCCCAACGGCAGCCCGTCGTACGGTCCATGGGCTCTCATTGGCCCAAATGGGTTCATGGCAGGGAGACGGTCGGGTCCACCCATCATAGATCCAAAGCCCACGGCATACCCGATTGTCGTCGTCGCGCCCATTTCGGCTGCCTTTTGTAGGAGCGCCGTGGCGGACATGCTTGCTGGCGCAACCGGGGAAAAGCCAATGGTTGCATCGCTTTCGGCCGTCTGAGCCCGGAGCGAGCTTGCTCCGTTGAAGAACAATAAATATACATTGATAACAAGTAAAACAATTAGATAACAATAATTTGATAATTGATTTCACAAAGACGCATAGCCTTAACCGATTATTCACATAGCCGATGATTTATATCACACGCCTCCTCCCCACGCTTTATGAAAACTACCCTAGTGTGAAATCCCGAGCATGCCCATGATCATGACGGCTATTCGAATAGATTATATTATACTCGCAGAGTTGTACACTTTACCCACAAGATATAGTTAGTGTAGCTAGCACTAACCATAACAAAGCATTTCGTGATCCGATCGTATCATGCTAGGCCTGTCTCAAAATGTAATGTGGTTGTACAGATAGGCTCCCAATGGCACACATGGTGAGGTCCTTAATTGACCAAGGCAAGACTACCATTTGCTAACTATGCCACACAGATTAGCTCCCATGCACACAGCTCACACTACCCACCATTTCACACAAGATCCACCACATGCCTCGCCTAAATCCTTTTCCACCCGTGATTAAGTGCAACACATGCCATAACAAGACACAAGACACACAGATTTTACCACACAGATTGCATATTCACTTAGTCGTTTAAATAATCAGCCTCACATGACATGGAGATTCGTGGCATGGCTAAGCAATCTAATCGCACTAACCAACCCACGTGGTGCTACAATATTTACCAACTAAATATCAACTAGGGTGACAAAGGATCAAGGCATAACAATTATACAAGGAAGGCATAACAATATGGAATTAACTACTACACCCAAAACATTTAAATAAATACTTGAATTAAGATGCAGAATTTAAATTAAAATACTTTTAGCAAACCGGGAATCAAGATGGTCAAGGGTATAGCTTGCCTTGGAATAGGTTCAGTCGGTCTTGGTCTTGGAAAGCTCCTTCTTCCTCAAACCTCCGTATATCGTCAAGTCTACTCAGTAATCTAAGCAAACAACAAGAATAAATAAATAACATGAAGCAATTAACTCCAATAAAATAATTAAAAATCTCCAATAGATAGATCTTGATTTTATACAAATTTAGAAATTTGAATGGATGGATTTGGAGTTAGCATGCAAAAGTTATGAGGTTCCAAAGTTTGAAACAAAAGAAAACCCTAAAATAGGATTTATTGGAATTCGAATTGTTTCTCAATAGAAAATCGGATTATTGCGCAAGCATGACATCAGCATGACGTCACCGAAAACCTGAAAAGATAAATAAAGAAATCCCGACGGGCCCACACGCCGTGGACACGGCCACGTGGACCAGTCCACCGAGCCCTCGTGGATCTCGGTCTGGCCGAGTGGCGCGCTCGCGCTATGGCCGACGCGGCGCTTCCACGCACTGACACGACGCTGCGGAGAGGTAGGTCGGTCGGGATCGAAGGCCCACGCCACGGACGACAACGGCGCTGTGGCGGCTCGACCGACCAAGAACGGCCGCGGTGATCGCCGGCGAGTGGGTGGCACCGGAAGCTCTCTCTGCGAACCTTTTGCACCGGTCTCAGGCTCAAGAGGACGACGGAGGTGGTCGCGGCGAGCTCGGCTGACGAGATGCTCGGTTTTGTCGGATGGCTACTCCGGAGGTCCAGCGGCGTGGTGGTAGCCGGAGGTAGGTCTGGGACGGCGGACTTGGCGACGGCTCCACGGAGGAGAGGCCACCGGCGCAAGAATTGAGTTTTTAGGGTTTCGTGACCAAACCCAACTCTAAACCGCGCGCTCTAGGGCTCTTGGGGAGGTGGTGGCGGATCTCGTAAACTGAGGTGCTGGCGATCCTCGGGACCTATTTATAGGCCCCGGGTGGACTGGGTGGCGAGATGGCGGCGGGTTCAACGGAGTCCAAACGAACGCGCAAGAAAACGGGATAGAGGCGGCGGATTTGAACTCAAACGTGTTTGAAAGAGTCCGGGAGGAGGGCTTCGAAGGCGCCGTCCGCAAGAATCGGGCCGCTTCGAGATTGTCTGACGGAGCTCGAGACGCGAAATGGCGGACGCGCTCACGCGAGACGAAGAAGATCGTCGAGACGACGACCTCAGCGGCCCACGCGCGTCGATGTACAGGCGAGGCGCCACAGACGAGATCCGTCGCCCGCGCGATCCAACTACCGAGATTTAACGAGCGCTGGAGAGAGAGACGCTGCGAGATCCAAGCGCCCAAATTGACGGACCCACGAAGGTTCGGGCCGAGATGAACAGGATCGCCAAGGAATTCGCCCAACTACTATTTAGAGATTTAAAATAGCTTTTCTTTTAAGAAAATACCGTAAATCCAAATAAGCAATGGAAAATAGCAAATGAACTTGGAAAAATTCGAAAAATTCTAGAAAATACAACCAAGCTCATAGAATCCAAATAAAATAGTTTTGACTATTGTCCATGTTGGAAATATTCATATTATATTGTTTGTTACACAAAGTCCAATATTAAGCTTTTAAATTAAATTCAAATAAATCCAGATGGTGAATTTTCTTCCTACTAACTAATCAAAGGATTTTGAAAGCTCAAAATTGGGATGTTACAAACCTTCCCCTTAATGGAATCTCGACTCGAGATTCGAAAGCTAGCTAGAGAAAAGGCTAGGGAACTCGCTTTCAACTCTTCTTCACGCTCCCACGCTGCTTCTCCTTCCGAGTGGTTACTTCACCGACTTTGCGTAAACGAACGGCCTTGCTTCTGCGCGGCCTCATGACATCCAAAATCTTGACCGCCGCTTCCTTGTAGGTGAGGTCTTCTTTTAGTTCAATCGAATCCAACTGCTTTTTCTTCCGTACACGAAGACACTTCTTCACCGTGAGACGTGGAAGACATCATGTACTCGCTAGCGATTGGGCGCCCAACGATAAGCCACTTCTCCACGGCTGCTCCAAAATCTTGAACGGACCAACATACCGAGGGGCAAGTTTTCCTTTGGCGTGGAACCTTTTCACACTCTCGAGGGGCGAACTCAAGATACACAAAATCTTCGACTCAAAACGAGATCACGACGACGATTGTCGGATAACTCTTCGCCGATCGAGCTATCTTTAATCTCTCCGATCATGGACACTTGCTTTTCTCGCTTCTTGAATAATATCCGACCAAAGATCGACGCTCAGCGTTTCACGGCTCAACGGGTTCTGCAGAGCGACCATACAAAGCCGCAAACGGTGACATTTGCAGATCGCTTGATAGATGTTATTGTACGAGAACTCGTGATAAGGTAAACTCTTATCCCAACGGTAGCATTTGCTAGAGCACGTGCTCTCAACATATCTTCTAGTATCCGATTGACCTTTCTGGCCATCCATCCTGTTCGGGATGATATGCAGATCGAAATTCGATGAGTCCCAAGGGCTTCCCGCAGACTATGCCAAAACGGAGGTGAACCGAGATCCTCGATCCGACACTATCTTCTTGGGCACACCATGCAAACCGATAATTCTTGACATATACCTCGCCAGACGATCTCCCGAGTATGTGGTTTTGACCGCAGAAATGGGCAACTTTAGTGAGACGGTCCACTATTACCCAAATCGAATCGCAACCCGATTGAGTCTTGGGTAAACCGTAATGAAATCCATTCCGATTTCTTCCCACTTCCATTCTGAATCTTCAAAGGTTGCAATGCACTGGCCGTCTCGATGCTCGCTTACCTTCCGACAAACGCCGACAAGGCAACGAACTCGCGACGCCTCGCCTGTGTTTGGCCACCAAAACTTATTCTTAACATCCCGATACATCTTAGTACTACCGGGTGAATCGAATACCTCGAGTCATGGGCCTCCTTTAAAATTAGTCGCTCAACCCATCAATATCCTGGTACAGATGCGTCCATTGATCCACAAGATATCTTGATCATCTACCGTGAAGTCCTTGAACTTTCCTTCGCCATCTTTTCTTAATGTCCAAAACTCAATCCTTTGGTTGAGCCTCAAAACCGCTTCTCCAAAGTAGGTCAGATTCCAGATTGGCCAAAAATCCATCGATACTACTTCTAGCTTCATCTTCTCGAATTCTCTTGAAGTTCGAACAAAGCTCTTTCACTTCCAAAGCATTGCAGGGTTTCTACGCCAAAGCATCGGCGACAACATTGGCTTTGCCAGATGGTAATGAATTCCAAGATTATAATCTTTATTAACTCCACCATCTTCTCTGCCTCATATTCAGTCCGATGGGTGAAAATATATTTCAAGCTTTTATGATCTGTATATCTCGCAATGATTACCGAGAGGTAATGACGCCAAATCTTCAAAGCATGCATGCTAATTCTAGATCATGAGTAGGATAATTCTCTTCATGGGGCCTTAATCGCTTTGACGATACGCGATGACTCTTCCTTCTTGCATCGACACATCCTAATCCTTGACGCCAAGCATCACAATAGATATCAAAATCCTGCCGATATCCAGCAAAACTAGCACCGGGCCAAGTCGGCACTTCTTCAATTCTTGGAAACTTTCTTCACGTGGTCTAGGTAAACTTTTCTCTTTCTTCAACAATTGCGTAAGAGGTTTAGCAATTGATGAGAATCCTTCAATAAACGGCGATAATATCTCGCCAATCCCAAGAAATCGCGAATCAAGTGATGCCTTGGGTCGCTCCTGTAATCATCGCTTTCACTTTACCGGTCAATCGCTACTCCGCACTGCCATCACATGACCAAGGAAATCCACTTCTTCTTCCGTAAGTCGCACTTGCTAAACTTAGCATACAACCGATGTTCTCGAGCTTTCTAGGATTAACCTCAAATGCTCAGCATGTTCTTCTTCTGACTTGGAGTAAACCAAAATATCATCGATGAATACAACTACAAATTTATCCAAATATTCCATGAATACCTTATTCATCATGTTCATGAAATAAGCAGGGCATTAGTCAGACCAAAGGACATGACTAGGAACTCATAATGTCCGCATCGCTGAGAAAGCGGTCTTAGGTACATCCTTAGGGCAAATCTTCAACTGGTGGTAACCTGATCGCAGATCGATCTTCGAGAACACTCCGGCTCCTTTCATCTGATCAAACAGATCATCTATCCGGGGCAATGGATACTTATTCTTAATGGTGACTTCATTGAGAGACCGTAGTCGATGCACATTCTCATGCTTCCATCTTTCTTTTGACGAACAAAACCGGCGCCCCATGGTGACGTAACTAGGCCTCACAAAACCTTTCTCCAAAAGTTCTTCTATTTGCTTCTTCATTTCTACTAACTCATCGGCTGGCATCCGATAAGGTCTCTTTGAGAGTGGTGCTGTTCCTGGCACTAGGTCGATAACGAACTCGATGTCACGATCCGTGGCATTCCCGTAACTCTTCCGAAACACATCCGGATACTCCCAACAAGCGCACATCTTCCAAAGCGACAATCCTCATGCTATTGACAAGCGATGTCCATTACGCACCGAGGTAGCTAGAAACTCCACTTTGTTTCCTTTGGTATCCTCGATTGTAACGGCTTCTGCCACAATCTAGCACGGCTTTGTGCTTGGTTAACCAATCCATGCCAAGGATGACATCTATGGTTTGGGTGTCTAGAATAATTAGGTTAGCTAGAAACTCAACTCCAATTATGAGTAACTTAGCCCCTAAACAACCCACATTAGAACTTAGCTCGCTCAGCGATCGGACTAACAGAGTACGCTAAGAGGCATAACTTCCAATTGGTTCTTAGTTGCAAAATTTCCGAAACAAACGAATCGCGAAGCTCCGTAATCAAACGAATCTGATGCAGTATCGAATTTACAGGAACTTACCCAAGACGACGCCTCGTGCTTCTCGGCTCTTCCAAGGTGACGTGGTTAACACGACCTCCGACCACCGATCGAGGCGCTCCTCCGTTGATCGTTCCCGAGAAACTCCCTCGTTGTTCTCGCATCGGGTCTTAGCAGTGTGTTGCTCCAAGGTTGAAGCGATCGGAGTGATGGTTCCTTTCTAGGACACCGATCATGGCGGGACCGTTGACGCAATCGTAACACACTCTTGGTTCACCTCGCCGGATGTTGTTCCTCGGTGGGGTTGACGTGTAGTGTTGCGAGGATTCGAGCAAAAGGACGAGGTGCCGAAAGCGTGCAGGGTCCCGACGTAACTCGTGGTTGGAAACGATTCAACCGCTGTGGCACTATCCTTGCCCTCTCCGTTGTTGCCGATGGCCTCCTCGCCGATTCATCTTACGCTGGTGCTCCTCCGCCTTGCGTTTGTCTTCCATGATCAACGCCTTGTTAACTAGTTCTCGGAAATCGGGAAGGTGGGCAATTAGATTGACTCGCCCCGAAGTTCAATCCCTTCAAGAAACGACTGACGGCCTTGTCGAGCGACATCCTCTCGCAAAGATAGCGGCTAACTGAGAAAACTTGTTCAGGTAATCAGTCACTGACATAGCTCCTTGCTTGAGAGCACGGAACTCATCTTTCTTCAGGTCCATAATGCCTTCAGTACATGGTATCGCGAAAAGCGCAGAAAATTCCTCCTGTGTGATATTCTGCGGGCCTCATGTGTCGGCAGAAGTTCTCCCACCACTCAGCCTATACCCTCCATCCGATGAGTGGCATATAACACTTTCTCATGATCGCCGATTGGGTGATCGCAGCCTTCCTCTCAATTACGCTGAAGCCAATCATCCGCTTCCACCGCGAGACATGTCCAGAGAAAGTTGGTGGATCGGGTCCTCATGAATTCACCAACTTGGATGGTCCTTGATGACCATGAGCGCGGGCCTCCACAATGATTGTTGTTGTTGTTGTTCATGGCCTCGATCCGTTCATCATGGTATACATCATCTGCTGAGCCGCCATGAAGGCTCCAAAGTTCGCAAGTCAAGAGGGGTGCTTGGGGTGGTCATCGCTCGCAGGATCTCGCCATTTTCTCCGATGTCAGTACCGAACCACTTGCAGAAGCAGTGACGAGTCCGAACCATCCGATGAAGTTTCATAGGTTAGATAAGGTAGCAAGCACAAGATGAGTTAAGAACTAGACAGGTAGATTAAACCCAACAAACACAATCAAGAAACTCAAATAGAATAACCTTTATTAATAGCTTATTAGTATGGTCGCAACAAATGCCCTGTGGCCTTTGCACTCATACTTGCACACAGAAAAATAAAGCGGACCTAAGCACACAAACTACCGCCTAAAGGGCGACTCTGAAAAGGAAATCGCTAAGCTCGACTAAACTGAACTCAATGAACTACTCGAGAAAGCCTCCAAAGCCACGGCGACGCCCCGACGGTAGACTCAAGTGAGCCGCATCCTCGCGAATCGTCCTCGATGCATGAACCGGTAACGGAGCAGGCGGGTGTAGGTACAATGCTCCTCCGTGTGCAGCTCACTGGTCCTCTAACCGCAACCCCATCGCTCCTCTCGGGATCTCTTCCGGATTTTCCTCTTGATCATCCTCGAGCTCATGCTGACCGTAGAGAGCGTGCTCTAAGACGGCGATCCTTTCCTCGGCTTCTTCCAAGGCCTGATAGGCGCACCTCACTGGTGTCGGCCATCGCCACTCCTCCCGAGACCGTGGAATCGCAAGATACACTCATCGTGGCATTGCCTTCCCTATTGGTAGACGGAAGCGCAGATAGCTCCCCGGCGCTGGATGGTAGCGAAGACGGTGTGTTTACTCTTCAGAGATGTGGCGACTTCGAGTATGGCCAGCGTGATGACTCGAATTCCTCGCGCAAGGTGGTCCTCCGGCCGAGATGTCCAAAGGTCGGCCGCCTCGTGTTCCTCCCGGGCGATCGCGAGCATGCACTCCAACCATGATCTCGTCTCTGACTATGTACTCACCGCCACGGTACATTGGGCGCAAAGCCCCAAGTGTCGCATGAGCGCCCACACTCTGGCAAGTCCTCCTGCTATCTCCGAAAGTCTCGACGTAAGGCATCTCAAGATGGACAAAGAGATGAAAACAACTTTAAATGACGAGGAGAGAAAGAATTTCAAGAATAGTTGAGTCAAGAGAGACTGAGATGAGTTAAGGAGTTCAATTAATCTTGTAAGTTAATTCTTCCTTAGAAAATAGTTTGGACTCACTAAGAACGCCAATCTAACTATGGTCAAGACCTACACAAGATGGCTCGATACCACCCTCGGATCCCAAAATTTCGATTCGAATCCTCGTGTTTCGTGCACTAGTCCAGATCACGCTAGTGACACAAGAGTTAACAAAGGTGGATATCGATCCACACCAAATAAAATAGCATAAACGATAAATAAATAAAGGTTTGACCTTACGGCGAGTTTACATTTATTTAAGCCACGCAGGCTACGAGAAATAAAGCAAATGAAACATAAACGGCAATGCAAGATCCCATCGATTCACCACATGCAACCGATCGGGTCAAGACCTCGCGATTAGGCACCTTCGATAAACTCCTCCTCAAAGTCGGTGAAGACTCCTCCTCTTCGCTTGATTCGTCAAAACAAGCGTGAGTACACACCGCATCAAGCCACACCACGTAGATGCAATATATATATACATGCCGGCTTTTTCAAGGGAAAGGCATTCATGGTTCTTTTGCATAAATGCAATGTTTGCAATTTGAATCAAATTGGGAAAGAGTACCAATGCTCTAACTCAACAATGGCTCGGTACTTATCAAGTCGTAAGCTAGAAAAACATTTTTAGGTTTGAGTACAATTTATCCCTCGAAAGGATAATTTCTCATGAGACCAACTTGCTCGGATGGCTTCTTCGATCCATAATACCAAAAGGAGTTTTCTTGGAGCAACTCCAAAACCGTCTCAGTCAAGAACCGAGACACCTCCTCTTGAGATGGCCTCATTAGATTACGAGGATACGGATGACTCCCATCTACGAGTATCTTTACAAGGGTTCATGACGAAGATGATCTTGAGGCGGTCGATTATCCCGAAAAGCCAAAATGTATACTTTGGTTGAAGGAGTCCTCTATAAGCGAGGAACCCAAGGGATACTCATGCGATGCATTCCATAAACGAAGAATAACACTCCTTCACGATATACAAGTGGCATCTGTGGGACACATGCTTCCTCTGAGAACATTGGTTGGTAAAGCCTTTCGACAAGGTTTTCTTGGCCTCTGACACTGTCGATGCTAAGGAGGTGGTTAAAAAGTGTGTCGATGCCAATTCCATGGTGAAGCAGATACACCAACCGACTCAAGCATTACAAACAATACCTCTTTCTTGGCCTTTTGCGACACAGGGGCTTGATATCCTAGGACCGTTTCCCAAAGCTCCGGGAGGTTTGAATTCCTTTTGTGGCTATTGACACGTTCACAAAATGGATCGAAGTGAACTCATGCTTGGGATAACAGCGGGCAAAGAAAAGGTTCATGATGAGAAGCGTAATTAGTCGATTTGGAGTTAAGTCGGATAATTACGGACAATAATAAACAATTACGCAAGTGCAAAATTTCGTGAATTTTGCGGCGAGTTGGGTACCAAGCTATGCTATGCTTCATTGCACATCCCCAAAGCAATGGGGCGGTCGAGCGTGCAAGCGGCCAAATAATGCGAGGAATTAAAACTCGAGTCTTGACCCGACTTGTTAAGCGCTCGGGGCTTGGGTACAAGAATTACCCTCCATATTATGGGCGATTAAATGCGACCACGATCGAACAACAGGAGAAACACCATTTTTCTAGTTTTGGGCCGAAGCCATGCTTCCTCCGGAGCTAAAATTGCGGTCGACACGAGTTGAAACCTTCAACAACTCAGACCAGGAACAACTTCGAGCAGATGACATTAACCTACTCGAAGAGAGGAGAAACCTAGCCTTAATCCGTTCGGCAGTCTACCAACAAGCCTGCGCAGATACTATAATCGTAAGGTCAACCTCGCAGCCTTCTTTGTGGGTGACTTAGTATTGAGGCTCTGCCAATCCAAGTCTAATCGGAATAAACTTTCCCTAAATGGGAAGGTCCTTACGATGGTCGAAGTAACTTCGGCGGAATGCACGACTAGCAATGGAAGATGGACGAGTTCTCTCAAACTCTTGGAACATCGACCGATTCATAAATTCTATGTGTGACGGTTTCTCGAGCAATAAAAGTCCAGGTTCTTTCTACCTCTTTTTGCCTTAATTTTTGAGTAGTGCTTTTTTAATCTTTCGACTATGATATGAAAACACGCAGTTTTCTTTACATTGGCGGCGAGAAACATCATCCGGTGAAACTTCTCCTCTCTGCATGTGGTTACGCCCACTAGAAGAAATTTCCTAGCATCGACTCGTTACTCACTTTTTCCGCCAATACAAAGAGCTCGGGTTTTATCTAGTCGTAATGTTATCAAAGCCAACTCTCTCAATCTTAGTCTATTTTTCGATAAATTCAAAAATATTCTAAGTAGAGTGCACTTTCTTACATTTGTTCGACCACATTTAGTGTACTCGATTTGTTTTAATCGGTGAAGGAAGAGACACACCTAGTCGAAGTCTTTCCTCTCTGCATGTGGTCACGCCCACTAGAAGGAAACTTCCTAGTGTCGCTCGATCTCCTACTTTTGCTCTTTGGAAAAGACTTATCGAAGTCCACCAAAAAGGACGAGCGAATGACTAAAGTACTCTAAGGCGTTTGTTTAACTCAAGTTCTTTGTTCTTGGTTTGATTAAACTAGTCGGAGATGGGAACATCACCTAGTCGAAGTCTTTCCTCTCTTGCGTGGTCACGCCCACTAGAAGGAACTTCCTAGTGTCAAGTCGTTTCTACTCTTTTCGACCGATTGCTTAACAACCGTAACAAAAGCTATAAGTTAAATAAACCTCTCTTTGTTTTGAAACCCCATTTTAAACACTATTTATTTAGATTGTCTAAACAATCTAAGCAAATAGTCGAGGGCTAGGATAAAGTTATTAATTTGACTTCAATTCTTAGTCTTTCGTTCGTTTATTATCTTTTGAGTTACTAACTACTCGACAAGATGATTTTCGGAAATGAAGCGGATCATATATTACTCATTAACAAAATTATCTCCTTTACAAGGTAGTTACAAGATTACTCTGAAGGGGGAGAGCCTAGCTGCATTTCCTCCTCCACCTTTTTACCAACTGACTGCATTTCCTCAATCAGACGACTTGCCTCTGATTCAGGACAGTCGAAGTCGGCTTCAATTGGTTTAACATTAAGGCGGGGGTCTTGAGCTTTAAGTTTCGCCAAAGCGTAACTTCTGCAACCATTGCTTCCCTTATCGATTCGACAGATTAGTCTTGAGTGGTCACCATTTCTTGCAATTTTCCGACTTGTTCCCCAATGGTACTTGTGTGAGCGACTATGGTATCTTCTCGAGGAGTTTTCCCTCAGAATGTAGCTCATTAAGCACATTGTTCAGGAGAGTGATGTTGCCTTGAAGACTAGTCTTCATCGACTCCATCTCCTGTTGGGTACAAGTCGAAGCCTCGCGAAGCTTCTTGTTTTCGACCACTTGTTCTGAAAAGAACAATATCGGTCAAACAAAGATATACTTCTAGAGGAAGATAACACAAAGATAATTATAGGTAAAAGCTTTTCTTACCTACTAATTGAGAATCAATTTCTTGACCTCTTCTCGATGGGAAGCAATAGTTTGACATGCTTTTGCTCCCATGCTCGATGTCCTCTGCATTCATCTTAGCAATGCGGACGGACTCATTGCGATTAAGGTCTTTGCTTGGATTTGACCTCGAGGCTTCTCAATTGGGCAGCAATTTACGAACAAGAAATTGGCATTAGAAAAGGAAAATACTCAAAAAGAATAACGGTAAAGATTTACTTACATTAATCGAGTTCTAAAACCCTCGAGTTCTTGATCCTTATTCGCGTGTAATGCGGAAAACTCTGAATAACCAAAGATTTTTCTTGAACTTGATGCGAGCTTCCGCATCTCTTTTCTTTATCTGGAGAAGAAAGGAGGGTCGAGTAAAGGTTAAAGATCAAAAGCAGTCTTAAGTTCAGAACTTCTTGTTTATTTTTCTGCAATCTTTTAGATGCAGAGAGCAGTCTCTCGAAGTCTATCAGAGAGAACTAATACTTCATTCCTTAGCCTTCTCGACTCCTCTTTTTATAGTCGGCTTAATCGGCTAAGGTCTTTGAATCCTTTGTTTAACCTACAAAGGGCAGAGACGGAGATAAAAATCACCAGAATGGTTGTGAGTACTTCTACAACCACCGACCTAGTCGTAAGTTTTTCTGCGACTACGAATGGTTGTAAGTCTTTCTATGACCACTATCACGTCGTAAGTAGTCGTAAGTTTTTCTTCGACTAATCCTTTGTCATGAGTTTCTTCCATGACTATTCTCGTAAGACATTATCACAGTATTTAAGTTGAAAACAACTATGGATGATAAGTGACTTACCACCTCTGCGCCTGCATGCGAGTAGCTCTTTCTCTGTCTTAGCTCTAAAGTTGTCGATGATACTCATCCGACAACAACAATTTGCTCGAGCTTTACGCAAAAGAGAGAAGTGAGAAGTGAAGGAAAGCCACATGTAAAAGTATTTTGAAGATACTTACATTCATAGTCGTTCTAGCAAAATCGAATATACAAGGTCAGGGTCTTTGCGACTTATCTATCCTCGCGACTTTGTCCCACCACACCTTCTCGAGCTCGTTGTCAAAAGTATTATCCGTATTGGGAATATCTTTGGGATGGGGACTCAGTCACGAGATTATGCGAAGACCCTCGACGGAGGCGAGGCCCAAAGAAGTCACCACGAAGTTGAAATTTTCTCCTTCTCGGTTGCGTGATTTCTCTTTGGGTAGGGAAGGAACGCCTCCTCGATTTCCTTCCCAGAGCGGTCTGCAGTGGTCACCACCTTGACGAGGCTTCCACAGTGCCTCTGTTGTTTCTCGACTTGATGGTCGTGGCGGCCACCTCAACGATAATGCACCGCTACCTCAAGAGTCGTGAATTCGACTTGGCAGATGTGGGAGACACTGGGAGTCTCGACTTCATCGGCCACAGGGCCAAGGTGATGCTTGACTACCTCCGTTGCTACCTCTCCGATGGTGAAGGGATAGCAATGGACTTCTCGCGAAGCATTCCGAAATTGAAGGAGTCGGTTGAAATAAAGAAAAGCAAATCGAGGTTGTGAAAAGAAAAAGTAAATGTCCTTCTTACACTTCAAGACATTTCACATACCTCGCACCTGGTCTTAACCGGGAATTTTGGAGCAATCCTCCCAGCGGAGGACCTCTTCTTCTCCACGACCACGTCAGTGAGGTTCAACATTTGGCTCGGCTACGACCACGTGCAGTCGTAGAGTTTGAACGAGAACGAGCTCGGTTTCTGATCTTCTGATGGACGAGAGGTGTCTCGACCATTCCGAAAGAACCTTGCCTCGATTGCGAGTTGTCTTGATCAAACATCGTCCTTCATAAAAGACATAAAATCCTTCCAGTTCTCCTTTCCAGTTGTTTAATAAAACTAGGAGTGGCACCAGCTGCGAAAGATTCCGTGTCATAATAGAAGGGTACCTTAGCCTTGCGAGGTTTGCGCTTGAGAGGTTCAAGCGCTTCAACCTCCTCGGCCGGCGAGTGCGCCTCGGCCAGATACAACTACATTGCCGCAGTACTTGTAGAGGTTTGGTCGAAAGACCGAACTCGAACTTGCTCCCCCTTGTCGGCATTTTACAAGTCGGCGTCTCTTGAGGGAGGAGCCGAGTCTTTGTCTTCGACAACCCGGCGCCAATAGTCATCGAGCGACTTCTTCGTCGTCTGGCGATTTTCCATGCCTACTTTACGTAAAGCAAAGCAGAAAAGAAGAATCACTAATTAGTCGTAAGTTTTTCTCGACTAGTACCAAGTCGTAAGTTTTCTCGACTTTTCTTGATTGTAAGATATTCTCGATCACCATTAGTCGTAAGTATCTTCTACGACTATAAAGTCCTAAAGAGAGAATCAGATTTGATTACCTTTAGGCGCTCTATCCTTTCATCTGCGGACAAAACCGCAATGACTTGAGGAAGCCCCTCGGAGTGGCGGGGACTTCTCACAGATGAGTCGACTCTGAGTCAACCTCGGCTGTGAAGATGCGTAATAAGCAGATAAAAATATTAGAAAAAGTTGAGAAAGACCAAGCGGAGAGTTAAGTCGACAATTGCTTACCCTCCTCGTAGTCTCTGGTGGGGTCTCCTCTTCCAGTACCTCCACATAGGAGATGCTCGTTTCTTGAGAGGACTAATTGGCGTGTGATGAAATCTTTCACCACATGCCATCCGGTCGACCCTTCTTCCTTCAAGTCCTTAATGGCTTGAATATAAGGGCTAATCCGGCTAATATCTTGAGGGTTGAATCCATGAAGATTTCTTTTCAGCGACTTTCCCCACGAAAGAAAGGTGTCTTGAGGTGACCTTCGGTAGAACCACCTCTTCCTCCACTTCGACCACGAAGACCGGGTGAAACTCGAATGTACTCCTTCGACTTGAGTCGTGGAGCTTGAACCACGACTTCCGCGATTCGGTTTGTCGAGCCATCCCATAATAATATTGGAACAGCTCGAGATCCGCGGAATCCCAGTGCGCCTCGCACGGATACACGAACACACTCAACATGGTAATGGAATTGGGACCTAAGTTCACGGTTCCACCCCAAAGTGTTCGAGTACTCTTTATAGAGAAAGGGGTGGCGAGCAATCGAAGCCGCACTCTGTCGCTTGGAAGGCGGATTTGCCCATTTTCCCCGATGGCGATCTTTGCCCGATGGCGGAATCCACTTCACGAGCCTTCTCGGGATCTTCCGACATCGACCAAGATCTTGATCTTAGCGCATCCATCTCCGATTCCTCCCATTCGAAACTCTCTGGCCATTTCGC
Organism: Hsuehochloa calcarea; assembly: GCA_036346395.1. NCBI lineage: Eukaryota > Viridiplantae > Streptophyta > Magnoliopsida > Poales > Poaceae > Hsuehochloa > Hsuehochloa calcarea. Next base: position 86,543,930 of record CM070594.1, read on the forward strand.
TCGAAGCAAAGTTTTTTGATTGGGTTGGCGGCGAGAAGATGAAACCTAGTCGAAGGCGGAGAAAGCAAACTCGAAGAACAGCGGAGTGATTTGGGAAAAGTAAAACCCAAGTCTACCTTCCGTAAGTTTTATAACACACGATCTCCGCCGCTTGAAAACCGTCTCGTCTATAGAGTGCAGCAGGAGTTGGTTGTACCGCCGAACAGCTTCATCGGACAAGTGCGAGAGAGCGGTTGCAATTCCCAGATGGTCAGTTCGAGAAAAATTAGGTGCCTATCGTCACCCCAAGCAAAATTACATTCTTGACCAAGTATTTACGGTGAAGGAAGTATCAATCGGAAGGCTTTTCTCGATTCCCTGCTCGACCACCAGGACGGTCGTAGGGGTTTCTGACTTTTAAGTTGTAAACAATCTTCACTTCTATGATCGCCGGGAACCGTCTCATCAACAGATCTGTAGAGATCGTTTGCAATTCCCAGACGATGCATTCGAAAGTTATGTTTGTTTTATCATCTCCAAGTAAAATTACTTTCTGACCAAGTCTTTACGGTCAAAGGAAGTATCAATCGGAAGGTTTTTCTCCAATCGCCTACTCGACTACTACGGTTGTAGGGGTTCTTATGACTTTTGATAGTTGTAAGCAACCTTCTTGACCAAACAAATTCTGGTCAAAGTAGCATTCAAATATCGAAGGTTCTTCCTTCGACTATTGTTCTCGACATTTTCATGGTCGTAAGACCATTTACGAAACCTTCACCAAGTAAGTTACTTTCACTTGAAGCTGGGGGGCTAGATGACGAGGATCTAATAATCCTCATTTTATCTTTTATCTGTAATTCTTATTATGGGTAAATATGATGTCACATAGTCCCCAGAAGTACCCCTTATTTCTATAAGGGAGGCCTAACCTTTGATTGTAAGTTCTTCTACAATCACCCCCATAGTCGTAAGTTCTTCTACGACTACATCATGGTCGTAAGTCCTTCTCGACCATTACATAGTCGTAAGTTATTCTCACGATTGCTACGATCGTAAGTCCTTCTCGACCACTACATAGTCGTAAGTTCTTCTCGATCGCTACGATCGTAAGTCCTTCTACGACCGGAAAACTACGACCACCTTATAATCAAACCTACGGGCGGGTAGGTCCAATTGATTAAGGAATCCGAACGGTCTACACGCACTATTATTCCGCGTATTAATGGTGTGTAAATACCCCATTATCTCTGGAAGATAATTGCCAGACGGCGTGAAGAAGTCAAGGCGCCGGTAATTACTACCATCATGCGCCCGTTACTACATTAATTAGGCGCATCTTCCGTAGGACGAAACGGCTACTTCTTCACGACTATATAAGGGCATCAATGAGAGAGATAGAAAGGAGGCGAACAAGAGCCAGTCAAGTAGGAACACAAGTGCTATTCTCTGTAATAGTCTTAGTCTTTTACTTGATCATCAAGAATACCATACACACGATTAGGGTTATTATTCTCTCGGAGAAGGCTGAACTGTCTAAACATCCCGTGTCAATCCACTCTGCGTGATCTTATCTCTAGGAGACCCCCCGAATCAAACAATCTTTACGTAAGATCGGTTCTAATACACCGACAAGAACTAACTCAGGTTAAGTTCCCATGTCCGCCTTTGACCGTAGGCACGGCTGTTTAAACAGTTTAGACTCTGTAGAGGTTGTACACTGTACCCACAAGAGATAATCATACTCGTTACCCACATGATTCCTTAGTCATGTAGTTGAGCGATCGTCACGATAGCGTTTCAAACTACCTTGCCCTTCCGTCATCTCACCCCTATGGCCAATTCCATAAGTTGTGCGGGATGCTTACCACAACGACTAAGCGCGGTGGCCCGACCACAACGACTAAGCGCGGTGATAACTTCACCGTTTTCGGTGTCCCATTCAAGCTAGCATACGTCCTGCCGCTTGCATACTTCTAAACACCAGTTGTGGGATGACATTCAGGGTTCAATAATTTTACTAAGCCAAGTTGCAATTTGTATACTTGCGGTTGTACTTGTTTTACACAGGAGGTCATGACAAGATTAAGTCCTTAATTCATCTGGACGGTTCATACCACATACCAACCATTCTCGTGCTACGTCCGCACCCACCACTCTTTCCATCCGTCCAGATGTGGTACTAGCAAGTTGTTTTAGGGTTTTGGGAAGGAAAACCAATTAACGCAACACATCAGTCATCTACATCCAATGACTGCACAAAACTATTTTTCATGTTTAAAGGATGATGATTGGGACATTTATTGTTCCGGTACTTAAGCAAGACTAGCATATCGCTTAAGTACAACCTAGGCTAGTATTTACCACATATTTACTAGGGCGACAAAGAATACTGGATTCAATTATCAAAGGATGGCTTAATAAGTAATTAATCAGCAAATGGGTATTTAACTACCTTAAGCTTTAACATATCATTGTTTACAAAATTAAAGCATGCAACTTTGATATTTTAAATAAACATAGTTTGCATAAAATGTAGACTCAGAATGATCAAAGTATTGACTCGCCTGGGTCAGATTATCGCGGCCTCGATCTTACTCAGGGCCTTCTCGCGAGGGTTTTGAATTCGGTCCTGCGTGCGTATCCGAATCTTGATCTGCTTGAGTCATTGCTTCTTACGGACTCAGACTCCTAATTACACGATACAAGCAAAAACAACAAATAAATCCGAAGAACTTCCAAAAGAGCAAATATAAAGAAAACACTTTAAATAAGTTTTGCGATGAACGAGCTGAAGAGACAAGATTCAGCGAGGCGGGGATGTTTGACAAGGTCAAGCGATCAATTTGCGAGAGGGGTCGTGGTGAAAAATTCTACGAGAAACAAGGAGAAAGCGAAGTCGAAGAACTTCATTTGGATACTCCACTTGGATCTGTGATCGGGCAAGATTAGGATACGATAATTTGCGGGCTTTTAACAAGACCGTAAAACATTTTATCAAAGCGACTTTTGAGCGGGGATAAACAATATTTAGACCAAGGAATCTTTGGATAGGATTACAAGATTAATTCTGAGTTTTCAAGGTAGGTATCGAGATTAACATGTTAATCGAATAGCCCTCAAAATATTTTGAGAAAATGCAAGTTTATTTCAAAGCATTTTACACAACGCAGGAAATTTGAATAAATATGTTTTAACAAAAATAGACATGATTGCGGAGACGATTACGAAGGTCATTTGCATAACCCGATTTCCGAGATTTTGCAAATTACGCTCTTAATCGATAGCTCTCAACTAAAGCGAAAATGATAATTCTACTAGTACTTGACAATCGTGAGTTAACCATTAACAACGGTTAATCGAATCAGCATAAGTTGTAGTATAATCATACGAGAATAAATATTTTGGAAATGTTTTAGCCAAAATGGAAAGCTACTTGGCGACCGAGGATTACAAAACAACACAATACACAAATCACAATTCTTGATCCACGACTACCTGCACAGCATAAACAAAATATTTTCAAGATCAATACACACATCGACAATACACAAATTTTCAAATGCCAAACTCCACGGCGATTCAATTGCATACACAAATCTTCATACACCGACAAATCATTCCAATTGTATACACAAAAATCTGCTTCTTTGCTCCACTTCCCTCAGATCCACAAGGGGGCCCACAACTGAGACAGAGAGCGGGGAAGGCTCGACCACAGGAACGAGAAGGGGCGGGTGTGGGCGGGCCGAGTTCGGCCGGGGAGGCGATCGGCCGGGGAGAAGAGGCGCCTGGGGGCGCGCGACGCAGGGCGGCTGCCGGCAATGGCGGCAGAGGGCGTCGGGGCGAGGATCTTGAGGGGCGGCGGCGTGGCGGGCAGCCGGCCGGAGAGGCGGCGGCGGCCCAGGTGCAAGCCTGAGGCTGAACAATGACGACGACAGCGGCAGCCGGAGGAGAGGGAGGGAGGAGGAGAGGCGTGGGCACAAGGGCGGCACGGGAGCTCACCGAGAGGCGGCGGGGTGGGGAAGCTGGGAGGCGGCCGACGGGAGCGGAGGCGGTGTAGAGGCGCTTCGGGGCGGCCGGCTGCGATGGCGAAAGCCGGCCGTCGGCGGAGGAGCGTCGAAGCGGCGTGGAGTCAGCTGGCGGCGGATGGGATGGCGAGGCGGGAGGAGGAGAGATGGCGGTGCGGCTCTGAGAGGAGGGAGGCGAAGAGGGGAAGAAAAGGGGTGGCTCGGCCTTTTATGGCTGAGGAGAGAGGGAAGCCGGCGGAGCAGAGGGAACAATGAGGCGTGAGATGGGGAGAAGAAAAGCCGCGTGTGTGAGAGTCAGCCAGTGGCGTCGGATCTGGAGGAGGCGGGCTTGTCGAGGCGGCAGCGATCGATCCGAGGGGAGGAGCAGCGGCGGTGGAGTGCGGGAGGGAGACGGAGCGCCGCAGGGATCTGGAGCGGAGAAGAAAAGGGGAAGGGAGAAAGAGGTCGGGCCGGGCGATGGAGTCGGCGCGGATGGGAGAGAAGAAAACCGTAGGGCCGATGTTTAGTGGCCGAAGAAAGCGATGGGCGAAAAAACCGGCCCAAGAAAATAGGGATGGGCTCAAATTTTCAAAAAGGTGGATTCAAAGCAAATTTTGAATCTAGAATTTGAAAGAAAGTTTGAAACATAAACCCGAGCTTAACGGAAGCTAGGAGTGTTTGAAATTTAAACCAAAATTTGAAAATTCGAATAAAAATCAAAAACCAAGGTAATTACTATTTATCAACTGAAAACGAGATGTTACAACCTGCGGGTACGGGACATGCTGATCGATCGCACAAAATTTATATTGAAGCATAATCCCGTATGCACAACAGTGGGCATCAGAATTTAAATCCTGATAGGTGAAATCATATACCCACAACTTCACCTTTTGTTGGTTTCCCAACTCATGTTATCTTTGATCTCACCAGACAGGTCAACTTGACATTATATTCTACATTTTTATTTGAAGGAAGACTTGACATTGTATATGAGATCAAATGTAGTTGAGTGGTCAGGCTGAGGCTGCAACATTGATATAAGATTCTTTGGTTTCTGGTCCACACTTAGTGTTAGACTCTTTGGTTCTTGGTGCACACTGTAACCTTTGGTCTATATATGTAATTTTTGGCTTATCAATACATACAGTGTGTGTAATTGCCCCAAATATACTACTCTCTCATGGTATCGAGGCGGATCGCTTTGCAACCGCACTCTTACGCTAATCCCACCGCCATAGGCGTGAAGACGACACCGCGACACATTGCCGCGAGCAAGACAGCCGCCACAAGGCCAGCCTTGTGCATGGCGAGGAGGCGCGCATGCATCGCCCTCTTTGATGGCGCCATCATTGCTTCCCTCCATGCTCAGGCATACGACGTCCTCAATATCAAGGCCATCGTCCCTGTCATCCTCGACCTCGCCTCTCCGAGTTACAACAAAATGGTGCGGCCTCTTCCTCTTCATCCTCGGCAAGTGCACCCTCTCCGACCACGTGCTCTCTGACGACGCCCACCCCGATGTCGCAGGCTTGGTCCAGATGGATTATCTCGTTCTCTCGTGGCTCTATGGCACTATCTCCGCTAAACTTCTCGAGATCGTGATGACTCCTACCTCGATGGCGTGGGGGGCGTTAGACTCTTCGGTTCCTGGTCCACACTTAGTGTTAGACTCTTTGGTTCTTGGTCCACACTGTAACCTTTGGTCTATATATGTAACCTTTGACTTATCAATACATATAATATGTGTAATTACTTCAAATATTCCACACTCTCAACTACTATACACGAGGGACGGTTCACATGGAGCATTGGAGATGTTTTAAGAGGTTTTTAAATGCATTGAAAGGGTCATGCATGCTAATGCCATTCGTCAAGTCCATCTAAGATCATACTTGTCGACGAAATGTCCAACTAAAATAAATAGGTTGACCAAAATATATAAGTTGTACACCGCGTGTCAGCAAAAGAGAAGAGAAATGCTTCCATAGCGTGGAGCTCGGGGTCTAAATCTCTGCACCCAATAGGGCAGAACAAACGAGAACAAATATGGTAACTTGGGTCCCCATGGCCTCCCCCGCCCCGGTAGCCTAGTGGGTGGATAGTGGTCCCCGACCCTCCGTAGGGTCACGTCCTCCACGGAGAAATTGCCACCCTTAAACAGAAGGGAGCGAGCGGGGTGGCAATTCGGCTAGTGTAGGGTTTGGTATGGACGTGAACTAGGACAAAATCCGAATCGTTCGCCATTGTGACCCGCAATCGGACGGACAGAAACAGTAGCACAAAGGAGTGGCCTTGGTTACTTCCAGGTTGAATAGACGGATTATTACAAATCCACGGCAAATTAATTAGGCCAACTAACCGAAGCTGTACTTGGTTATTTAATAGATAGGAAAACGAAGTGCTTCATTGACAATACGAGGACGAACTAGCCCTCTTAACACGAAAATCACGCCACCTCGCACTATATAAGGCGGCCTATTCTTTCCTACTGATGATCACAAGCAAGCATCGAAACATCTCTAGATATTTGAGCAAGCGGATCAGAGGCCGAATTAACCGGTTAACCTCTTCGAGCAAATGGGAGGTATGGATTAATTCATTTTCCTTTCTAATTGTTCTCTTGATTTAATTTGTTTCAAGCATTTCTCTCTTCATTAACGGAGTACTGTAATGCTAATTAACAACAGAAGATCAAAGCATAGCCTAAGATTTGCTACAGCCTATGTTATTCTCACTTGATCTGACCTAGTGCACGTACGGTACTGCAGCCGTGCACGGTGTCTGCTATGGCGTGCTCGGCGACAACCTCCCCGCGGAGCGCTGTGGTGCAGCTGTACAAGTCCCGCAACATCCACGCCATGCGCATCTACTACCCGGACCAGGAGGCCCTCACCGCCCTCCGCGGCAGCGCCATCAGCCTCATCCTCGATGTCGGCGGAGTCGACGCGGTCCGCGACCTTGCTAACAACCCCTCCTCCGCCGCCGCTTGGGTCCAGAGCAACGTCCAGGCCTACTACCCGGACGTCATCATCCGGTACATCGCCGTCGGCAACGAGGTCCCCCAGGGCGACATGGGGCTCATCCTCCCGGCCATGCAAAACGTCTACAACGCCCTCGTGTCGGCCGGCCTCGCGAGCAACATCAAGGTGTCTACGGCGGTCAGGTTCGACGTGATCAGCAACTCCTTCCCGCCCTCCGACGGCGTGTTCAGGGACTCCCACATGACGCCCATCGCGCAGTTCCTGGCCAACACCATGTCGCCGCTGCTGGCCAACGTGTACCCATACTTCGCCTACAGGGACAACCCACGGGACATCAAGCTCGAGTACGCCACCTTCCAGCCGGGCACGACGGTGAGGGATAAGAACAACGGGCTGATCTACACGAACCTCTTCGACGCGATGGTGGACGCCGTCTACGCGGCGCTGGAGAAGGCGGGCACGCCGAACGTCAGGGTCGTCGTGTCGGAGAGCGGGTGGCCGTCGGGCGGTGGGTTTATTGCGGCGACGGTGGATAACGCGAGGAGGTATAACCAGGGCCTGATCGACCACATCCGGAACGGGACACCGAAGCGGTCAGGGCCGATCGAGACGTACATATTTGCCATGTTCAACGAGAACAAGAAGCCAGGGGATGAGATCGAGAGGAACTTCGGGCTGTTCTACCCTAACAAGGAGCCCGTCTACCCGATCACCTTCCCGAATTAACAACCGCCGAGACATGGAGCTGCAGATGAATGCTTCAACAATGCCCGGTGAAGATCACTGTTTGCAATCTGGCATATTATGGATGCTATGCCAAGTGAATAAAATCTATGATTGAATGTTGGTGCTTACATTTTGTTAAGTGACGCGGTGCTGCCGCAATCTCTACTGCGCAAGTTCCGTTTGTTTGATGTCTATGAACTCAACTGCCGACGATCTCGAGGCAGTATATTTGTTAAATTTTCGATAGAATGAACTGGGGGCTCGCCTCTGTTTCTAACAAAATAAAAAGGTTGGTGGTTACTCTGGTGATATTCAAAGTATCTCCTTCGCTTTGGAGGTCTAGAAAATATCATAATAATTCTTAAATAAAAAGGCACAATTCCTAGAATTTCTCTCATTAATTGATAGAAAAATATAACGGTGTAGATTAATCATCGTATATAGATATATTTTGCAAATGATTGGTTATATTCAATGTACCTCCTTCACTTTGGAGGTAGAAATTCCACAATAATTATTAAATCAGGAAAAAGAAAAATTTCTAGAAATTCTCTCATTAATCGATAGAAAAAGAGAAGATATACACCACTTATTTCTGTTGGGCAAATTTGTAACGGTGTAGATTAATTATATATAGATATATTTGCAAACAACCGGTGGTATTCAAGGTACCTCTTTCGCTTTAGAGGTCTAGAAAATTCCACAATAATCATTATATCAGAAAAAAGCAAAATTCGTATAAATTCTCTCGTTAATCGGTAGAAAAGAGAGGATCTACACCACTTTATTTGGGCATGGCCAAATTATAATGGTGTAGATTAATCATATATAGATATATCTACGAACAACCGGTGATATTCAAGATACCTCCTTCGCTTTAGAGGTTTAGAAAATCCCATAGTAATCCTTAAATTAGAAAAAAAAGAGCAAAATTCTAGAAATCCTCTCACTAATCCCTAAGCATGTTTTCCGTTATGACAAGATAACTCTGTGGGTACTGGCTTGGTGTGTAAATCTTGTATACTGTAAGTTTTGAAGTAACTAGTCATAATTCTTTTCTTTTGAGAGGTCCAGGTCGTTCTTTGAAAAGTTAAAAGGCAAACAGCAGTGTAGTGCAGAGATAATTCTCTAGGCCATGTGATTAAACTAGAAGATCCCCGTAAGGCTCCATTTAGTATCGCAAACCGCTTTAAGATATTTTGATATTTGGTTGGCTACCAATTTTTCCGAACAAGATGCAAACGTAGATATTGATCGGTTCGAAATGGTGTACAGAATAGATGGGAGGATTAGGAAATATGATAGGAGCAGTCATTAGATAACATAATTTATATGACTATAATCTGATTTGCCAAATAGAGCACTCAATTTTTCACAGCTGTTTCTCGGCACAACTTTGAAAGATAAGCACCGCACAACCACCATGAACCGACGCCAAGTCATGTTCCAAACCAAAGCCAGACAGCTTGTTTAATTGCTCTATATGTTTTGACCCCCGGTTTCTTCATGCCATTCTGTTCATTGCTACTATTGACAGAGACGTTTTGCCAATATATTGAACGGTATGATGGCGCAGACCTATAATGTTACATTATATAAGTAGTTCTGGATCGATCCATCCATGCTTATCCGCGTGATAAATCAGCATTTCCCCCCCCTCATGATTGACCACATGGGAAAGCAGCGAACGAGGGCGTCCAGTGCACGCATAGACTCAATTTCCGCTACCTGGAGATTAATCTGTGAAGTGATCGATTGTTAGCCTCGACGAATTTGACACGGGCAAGCAAAACTGTTGTCGGACCTCAGGTTTTGAATACCCGAAGCTCTAATGTGTATCGTATTAGTCTCATTATCAATAGTTAGTACACATATCCATAACTTTGACATACACATCCATACATAATATACATACAACATAAAATAAATATGATATTTAACTTAAACGATTACATTACAGAGTATGTGACGAGGATTAAAATATCTATATATATATATCACTTTAATACATAAGAAAAGATCATACATCTTCGTGGTCGTAACCCCTAAGGCTAACGATCTCACTGGTCGTAAGGATTTCAGATGTTACATAATAAATACCCTGGTCGGACAAGATCCCGTACCTAATTCCTGACCAGTTAACTGCTCGTAAAGCTATGAACTGATATCTGGATCCAAATCCAAGTATATCTTTTACCGTGTGATGAATGAAACACGTGTTGTACACTCCATACCAACCGACGTTATATAATCCTAAAACACTGACTAATGGTTGAGTGTCTCACCGATATTTAATCGCACTGTGATTGATACTTTAATCAATCATCACCTCCCTCACCCAAAGCGCAATACTTCGCACATACGTCTTCTCCAGAAACAACTGGCACATCTTCGGAAGCTATTTAAAGATGGAGCATGAAAGGATCAATGGGGACAAGAGACTATTGACATTAGATTCATATTTTTGATCTATTTCAGTAGCATAGCCAACATCATACTCAGTGTAACTACGATTAGTCCTTTGCCTGATCGTAGGCATTCCTTGTAAACAGTCAGTGTATAGTAATAAAGAGTGACCTCATTCTCTTCCAGGAGATACACATCGTTTTCCTATATTTCTATATTTTCATAAGATCGACAATTTGATAAATCAGCGATTGGCGCCGTCTGTGGGGAAGAAGTTGCAAATTTCCTGAAGAAATTCTTCGCTCATCAAATCCTCACCCGTTCCTCATAATCGCTTATGCGACTATGGCAGGGAGTTAGGACGAGGAGAACTGGTTTGACTTGGACGACTACTCCAACCTCGACATGGAGGGATGCATCCGCGCCATGGATGAGAATGAAATGTCGTCATCATCATCCTCCATGATTCGTATGTCGCAAACATCAGCGAAATCGAAAGCGAAATACTCGGGGAGAGGAGACCCGACCAGGGACTACGACGAGGGTAAGTGATCTTCCGACTTAGCTCTCGGTTTGGTCTTTCTCAACACTGTCTAATATTCTTATCTGTTTACACAGATCTTTCACAGGCAGAGATTGACACTAGGGTCAAACTCATCAGTGAGAAATCTCCGCCACTCGAGTGGCGGTTCCTCAAATCATTGCGGCTTTGCATGAGATGAAAAGATAGGCGCCTAAAGGTAATCAAAAAATTAATTTTTCTTTAGGACTTTATAGTCGTAGGAGAACTTACGACTAGTGGTGATCGTAGAATATCTTATGATTAAGAAAGTGTCGTAGAAAAACTTACGACTTGACACTGGTCGTAGAAAAACTTACGACTGGTTAGTAATTCTTCTTTTCATTTTGTTTCTGAAAGTAGGCATGGAAAATCGTCGGGGCGACGAGGAAGTCGTACCGATGACCATTGGCGCAGGGTTGTCGAAAGACAAGGGCTCGGCTCCTCCCCCTAAGAGACGTCGACTTGCAAGATCCGTCGACAAGGGAGGAGCAAGCTCGAGCTCTGATCTTTCGACCAGACCCTCTACAAAGCCTGCGGCAGACATAGCCGTAGTTGAAACCGAGGTTGCAGCTGTCGAAGCCGAGTAGGTTGAAGCAGCTGAACCTCTTAAGCGCAAACCTCGCAGGGCTAAGGTACCCTTCTACTATGACAAGAAATCTTTCGCAGTTGCTGTCACTCCTAGTTTTGTTAAGCAACTGGAAAAGGAGATCTGGAAAGATTTTATGTCTTTGTGAAGGATGATCTTTGCTCGGCCACGACTGCGATCGAGGTTAGTCTTTGCTTTTGGAATGGTCGAGACTGATCTCGGCCATCTAGGGAATAAGGAGACCAGTGATATGGTTCTTGTTCAAGATCTACGACCAGACGTGGTCGTAGCTGGGCCCATTGTTGAACCTCAACCATACGTGGTCGTGGAGAAGAAGAAGTCCTCCGTTGGGAGGATTGCTCCTAAATTCTGGTTAAGACCGAGTGCAGGTATGTGAAATGTCTTGAAGTGTAAGAACAACATTTACCTTTTCCTTTTCACAACTTTGATTTGCTTTTCTTTATTTTAGTCCGACTCCTTCAAATTTCCCAGTGAATGCTTAGTTGAGAAGCCCATTGTCACCCCTTCATCCTTTGGAGAGGTAGCGATGGAGGTGGTCGAAGGATCATCCTTAGCCCCGGTGGCGATGAGGTCGTGACTCAAAGATGGTTCCCTAACCGGAAGTTGTAGCTACGATCGATGAAGTAGCGGTGCGACCATTGAAGTAGCGGCTCACGACCATTGAAATGGCAACTCGACTCTCGAGGTCGTGAGTTACAACAGAGGCATTGTAGAAGCCTCGGTCAAAGCGATGTCGAGCACATACACCGCCTCGAAAGGAAATCGTGGCGGCGATCCTTCCAAGATCAAAAGGAAGCTTCGATTCTGAGAATCGGAAGAAGAAGAATATTTCAACTTCTGTGCTGACTTCTTTGGACCTGCCTCCGTCATAGGGTCTTCTGCTTTCAGATCTCACGACCGAGTTCCCCATCCCAAAGATATTCCCAATAGGGGGAACACCTTCGACAATGAGCGTCTTGAGAAGGTATGGTGGGATCAAGTCGCGAGGGTAGACAAGGCTGAGAACCACGAGATGGTGTACTCGACCTTTGCTAGGTCGACCATGAATGTAAGTATTTTTTAGGATACTTATATATGTGGCTTTCCCTTTCTTCTCACTATCTTTCTTTTGCAGAAAGCTCTAGAGCAAATTGCTGTTGTCGGTGAGTATCATCAACAACTTTTAGAGCTACGACAGGAGAAAGAAGTACTCTGTGCAGAGGCAGAGAGATGGTAAGTCACTATTATTCATAGTCATTTTTGATTTGACTATTTTATAGTGCTTAAGAGTTTTGTCATGGAAAAACTCATGACGAGGTATTGGTCGTAAAGAATTTACGACTAGAGACATTGTCGTAGAAAAACTTACGACTAGATCAGTGGTCGTAAAGAGCTTACGACCAGCGGCTTTGTCGTAGAAAAACTTACGACTATGGGAGTGATGCTCATATCCATTTTTATCCTTTGTAGGTTAAAAAGTGATGAAAAGACCCTGGCTGACTCTCTCGATTATGAAAAAGAGGAGTCGAAAAAGCTAAGGGGGGAAGTAGTAGACCTCTCGAAGAAATTTCGAGAGGCCATCTCTGCAACTAGAAGTTTGCAGGAAAAAATAAACAGTAAGTGCTGAACTTAAGACTGTTTTTATGTTTGACCTTTACCCGACTTCTCATTTCTTTTCCAGAAAAAGAAGATGAAATGAAGAAACTCCGGACCGAAGTTGGAGAAAAAGCTTTGGTCATTCAGGAGTTTTCTCGCATTTCCAATAATAAGGATCAAGAACTCGAGGGACTGAAGACTCGAGTAACAGGTAAGCAATTATTTACCTGTCGTTCTTTTCGAGTATTTTCCCTTTTCTAATGCTAGTTTCTTTTTCAGAAATTGCTGCCGAACTGAGAAGCCTCGAGGTTGAAATCCATGAAAAGACTTTGATCTATAACGAAACCGTCTGCATTGCTAGGAAGAATGCAGAGGACGTTATAGCATGGGAGAAAAAGCACACTGAAATTATTGCTTCCCATGAAGAAGAAGTCAAGAAGTTGGATTCTCAACTAGTAGGTAAGAAATGCTTTTACCTATGATCATATTTGTGTTCTCTTCCTCTAGAAGTTTTTATTTTTGTTTGACCGGTTTTATTCTTTTTAGAACAAGTGGTCGAAAACAAAAAACTTCGCAAAGCTTCGACTTGTGCCCAACAGGAGATGGAATCAGTGAAGATTAATCTTCAAGGTAACATCACACTCCTGAACAATGTACTTGGTGAGCTACGTACTGAGGGGAAAACTCCTCGAGAAGATACGATAGCTGCTCACTTAAGTACCATTGGGGAACAAGTCGGGACTTTGCAAGAACTGGTGACCACTCTGAAGGTCAATCAAGCTGAATCAATAAGGGAAGCAGTCGAAGCTGCAGTGAGCTATACTCTGGCAAAACTTAAAGCTCACGACCCCCGCCTTAATGTGCAACCAATCGAAGCCGATTTATTGCCTTACTCAATCGAGGCAAGTCGTCGATTGAAAAATGCAATCGATTGGCAAGAAGGTGGCGGAGGAAATGCAATTAGGCTCTCCCTCTTGAGTAATCTTGTAACTACTTTGTAAGGCAGACAATTTCTGTTGATGAGAAATATATGATCCATCTTGTTTCCTGCAAATCATCTTGTCGAGTAGTTAGTAACTCAAAAGATGATTAACGAATGAAAGACCAAGAACTGAAGTTAAATTAATAACTTTATCTTAGGCCATCTTGCTTCCTGCAAATCATCTTGTCGAGTAGTTAGTAACTCAAAAGATAATTAACGAATGAAAAACCAAGAATTGAAGTAAAATTAATTACTTTATCCTAGCCCCCGACTATTTGCTTAGCTTGTTTAGATAATCTAAGTAAATAGTGTGTGAAATAGGGTTTCTGAAAATAGAGAGAGGTTTGTTTAACTTATAGTTTTGCTATGGTCGTCAAGCCTTTGGTCGAAAGAGTAGAAGCGACTCGACACTAGGAAGTTCCTTCTAGTGGGGCGGGACCACGTCACGAGAGAGGAAAGACTTCGACTAGGTGATGTTACCATCTCTGACTAGTTTAATCAAACCAAGAACAGCAACTTGAGTTAAGCAAACGTGAGGACATTGAGACCGTGAAATCCTATGTTCCTTAGGAACCCAGTGTGATATATACTGTGCTTAATGAGTACGATTACCTATGTTGTGGGATGCAACATACTAACTACCTCTGCTGGCCTCTCCCAACAACATGTGTGCCCTCTTAGCGTTTGCTATATGCTTATGTCCAAGTTGGGATTGTCTCACATGGGTGGTCTATCCCAATAGGATTTTCTTGCTAAAAATGACCGTATCTCAATTCTCCCGGCCGGCATACCTAAGGAAGTGTGCTATATTCGGAGGCATCTGGAGGCTTACGGGCTAGTCGAGTCATGTGGGTAAAGTAGTACACCTCTGCAGAGATAATCTATTCGAATAGCCGTGTCCACGGTTATGGACAACACTTGGTTTAAGTATGTTTCATCGTTAGACTTCAAAAAGTTAAAAGTTGACATGGTTGTAAATTGGTTACGACACGAATGGGATGTTCGTGTGCTTTAGTTTATCAAAGTGGACAGCCACTTTGGTATTCTTTGATTTATTACATTATCTATGTCTTGTGAAACTTTCGTTTTAATAAATGAATTTATAACTTGGCTTTTGAAAACTAGATGGTCTAGGAATGTAAGATGTTGCGTTTTATGCAAAACTAGAACCACTATTGCTATCCCTTGATTGCCCAATATGCATAACTACTTTTCTTTGTGTAAGACTTGCGAGTGCACTTGTACTCAGCCAGATGTTGGCTGGTCTTTTTGTTTTTCTTTTCAGGTGAGGACGATTTTGAGCCCGATGAGCTCGGCGATCTTGCGATGTAGGCGTTTCTTGACGAGTAGTGCTATCATTTAATCCCCAGTCGGTTGCCTTGGGTTATGGGCATACCTTGCTGGACCTTTTGGTTTATTTATCTTGCTTCCGCTGTTATTTATCACTCTTATTTGAATTTGGCCGGTCGGTCATTTTGTAATTGTTGTAGACTTAACTATTATGTTGTATGTCTTTTGGATTGTTAATGTACGATGTTGTATGGATGTGATCAACGTTGAATGAGAGTATGAGTGTGTTGGTCGCTGATCCTGGGAGCCAACACGGTCTCATACTCGCTGTTATGAATCCCACTTTAACTTGTCTAAGCATTGGCTTTGACCATTTGGATAACCGATAATCATGTAGTGCTTGCAGAGGAGCAACACGCATGATCACCGGGGCTCTAGTTTCGGTCGGGCTCCTCACTTGGATGGAGTTAAGGTGGAATTCATTTACTTGAGGCCTAGAGTTACTTCCTTAAGATCGAGATTGTCTCGGTCTTATGGGATTAACTCGGGGGTCCTCACAGCGTGGTATCAGAGCTATACTGACTGTAGGTTAGAGATAGCACTGACATTAGTGTTAGCAAGTCTTTTGATCAAATTATTTTAAATTTAGCAAAATAATTTCAGAAGTTTTAGTTATGAACATCTTTTATTCCTTACCCATCCTAGCATCTATTTCTTACCTCTCTATACATTTCCATTGTGCAAAAATCATTTTCTCCCTGGCTCGTCTCTCTTTTCCAACACTAGAAACACTAAGTAGTCACCGGTGAAGAGCATCGGCGAAAGGAGGAGAAGACGATGGCTTGTTGCGATATTAGGTTTAAGTTAGGAATTATTCTTAGATTACATACCCCCTAATTATATTCATTAACTTATAGACGTTGGGTTTTGCAATACGATTATTTGCTCTCTTTTGTTCTAAGTAGTTGCTCTTTATGTATAGTGTGTTTACCGGTTTGCCTTCGGGCGTTGTATTTCGCAAACACACCAAAGCACAGCCTTATTTTAAAAATGAATTATGTGCTATCCACACTACTTTCTTTTTCGTTTATTTCGAGTTGGCTCTTGTGTTTTGAAGCTTAAAATCTCTAAATTAAATTAAGGATCTTACCCTTGTTGTTTCCACTACCTTATGCTTTTCCCTCTCATCTCTTAAATGGAAATAGCAAAGCAGAATCGGTAAAGAGAATGATATGATTGAATAACTCCTATTTTATCTTTAATAAGATCTTTTGTGTTTGGGTGATGTTGGTGGACTAGCGTGATCAAAGTGATCTTTGATGATAAAGAAATTGGATTATTACTCAAGGATCTCGGATATGATTTTAGATTAACTAATTTGATTTTTGTACCATGAGATATTAACCTTTGTGAGATCAATTGTGGATTATCGTAGGCATTACCATCAGAGGTTATGAAATGAGTATAAATGGAACTATTACAGTGAGATATAAGTTTGCCTGCAGGTGTTGTTGGATTTTTATCGGAGGGATATGCTGGTAGAAATCGTAGAATGCGTATAGTAGGTTGAAGTAATGATTTTGTGGGATCATTTGTGGATTATGGTGGGGGTTACTATCGAAGGTTGCGCTATGAGTATAAATGGAATTATTGTAGTGAGGTATAATCTTGCCTATTGGTTATGTCGGATTTATGTTGGAAGATATGCATGTGGAACTCATGGAATACATGTATAGGATTGGATTAAGAACTTTGTGATTCAATTGTGGATATTAGATGTTAGGTATGTCTTAGTTGATATGTCGATAAGATTGTGAGTCAGATTTAGGTCTAGTGTGATAAAGTTGAGATTGAGAACGTGATGATATTATGATATTTTGATGGATACACATGATGATAATTTGAGATTTGTGAAGTTGTAATTGAGTATACAACGAGATCATAGTATTTCTAGAGATGAAGAATGATTATGTGATTGAATGGTCATATAGTGGGTGACTATGAGGATTGAATATGTGATTTATCTTTATGGGAATAGTTGTTACAAGGATGATATGATTCGATTAACTCGGGATGATTAAAGGTGGTGGTTGGATTTAGATAATACCTGAGGATAAGTAGACTATGGAAGATATTGAGCTAATATCATTGGATTGAACTCAGATAATTATCGTGAATAACTTGATTTAGACCAAAGTGTTGATTCAGATTATTCGGATTATAGTCGGATTACAAACTCACCTTGGATAGATGACCTATTTGATTAATTGATTTACTTAGGTCGGAGTTGACTATGGATAAAGATGTATATGTATAATCTAGGATAATTGTGTTGATTTTGGAGTTTAATTTGATCCCAGAGTAGGTATGAGTGGATTCTACTGTAAAAGATAATTGTGTGCATTTAATGGATTGATTATCGCAAGTGGATTGATCATGCTAACTAAAGGATTAAGCAGCAGAGATATGGAGACATTGCTGAAGACACAATTGATCTTGCATAGATGTACCCTCTTTTAGGAATTAAATTGCCGTGAAAAAAAATGATAGAAACCAATAAATAATTTATGGGTGGTTGATAACCTATGTCACTTAGTGGATTGTAGACCTTTAAATACGGTTCTTTAGTGCTCATGAATTGAGAGTTTTATTGGAGATACCCAATGAAAGAATTTTATAAAGCAAGTGTACTTGGAATATGTGAGCAATCTGGTGGTTCCACTCAGGAGAGGCATACCAAGTGATTGTAAGTTCTCCTACAGTCACCCCCATTGTCGTAAGTCTTACTACGAGTACGTTCTGGTCGTAAGTTCTTCTACGACCACTACCTGGTCGTAAGTCCTTCTACGACCATTACCCAGTCGTAAGTTCTACTACAACTAGTATCTGGTCGTAAGTCCTTCTACGACCATTACCTAGTCGTAAGTTCTACTACGACTTATACCCAGTCGTAAGTCCTGTTACGACTACCTTATAATCAATAAAACTCATGAGTGAGTGGGTCCAATTGATTAAAGAATCCGAACGGTCCACATGCACTGTTATTTCGTACAATAATAGTGCTTAAATACCCCATTACTTCTGAATGGTAACGGCCAAACGACGTGGAGGAGCCATTGCGCCTGTGATTACTGCCATCATACGCCCATTACGGGATTGATTGGGCGTCTCTTCAGCAGGGGAAAACGGCTACTCCTTCACGACTATATAAGGACATCAATCAGAAGGAAAAGGGGCCAAGCGAACAGAGATTGAGACAGAGATAGCGAATAGAAGACTAGTACTCTTCCTTGTAATAGTCTAAGTTTCTGGCTCGATTACAAAGCAGATAGACAATACCATATACACAGGAGTAGGGTTGTTATTCTCTTCAGAGAAGGCCCGAACCTGTATAAAAATCCCGTGTCGATCTCTCTGCGTGATTTCATTTTCTAGGAGACCCCCCGAATCAAACAATCTTTACGTAAGGTCGGTTCTAAAACACCGACAGTGTCCAAAGATATATGTCATTCAAGGAGACATTTCAAAACCAGTACCAAATGAAAGGGGCTGAATTTATATGAATATAGAAATTTGGATCACCCAAATCGGAGTTCGGATGAGAAAGTTACGGCCGAAAGAAGTTGGAAATCACATTAAATGATAGAATTAGGGTTTTTCGGATTTTCTGGAATTTCCGGAATTATTTTTCAACTGAAAATTCCGGATTAAACAGTCAGCGCTATGCAATCGCTTCTGCAGCAGCCCACGCGATTGCCACGCCGCCAGGCGCCGACGCTTGCGGCCGAGTCTTGACACGCCACGCCCACCCGAGAAGCTACAAGACGGAGTTCAAGGCTCGCCAATGGAGAGCGCGGCCGAGGCGGCGACACCGAAGAAAGAGGGGCGGAGGGGAAACCGATCGCACCCTTGGAGGAGGAGGGCGGCAAAGCGGTGGCCGGCGAAGGACAAAGGCGATGTGGCGGCGAAAAGAAGCGGCGGCTTCGGGGCGAGCGCAGCAATGGGAAGAGGCGCCAGGTCGGCGCCAACTCGGGGAAGGCGGTGGCGGGATCGCTGGCGCCAGAGGAAGACCGGAGGCGGCGCTAATGGCGGTGGCGGGATCGCTGGCGCCAGAGGAAGACCGGAGGCGGCGCTAATGGCGGGCGGCGAGCTTCGAATGCCGTGGGAACTCAATTCCGCGAACGGAGGCAAGGAAGGAGAGGGCGGCCGGGAAATGGAGAGAGGAGGAGGAGGCGGTGCCGAGGCGCCCTTTTATGGAGGTGGAGGAGCACGTGAGGGGCGCGGCACCGGAGAGAGAGAGAGAGAGAGAGAGCGGCGCAGAGGCTCGCAGCGCGCCTTGCATAGGCGAGCGAGAGAAAGGAGGGAGCGGAGGCGCGATGGGACGGGATTCGGGAGGCGCCTTGCAGCCTGGGCGCGACAGAGGAGAGAGGGAGAGGAAGAAGGAGGGGAAGAAGAAGAGCTGGCCCAAGGCGGAAGGTCAGTCCGATTTTGATCAGACGGTTGCGCGAGGCGACGTGAAGCGAACAGGAGCGGCGGATGGAGATCGGGCGGTGGCGGCGCACAAGGGAGGGAGGTCTGGTCAGGAGAGCTGGGCCGGAGGCGGGAATAGGGATGGGCCGAAGAGGGTTTCGACCCATCAACAGTAAAGGGATTATAAATAGTTTTTGATTTTCAGAAATTCAAACAAATCAAAAAGCAATTTAGAAAATAGCAAATAGAGTCCAAAAATTCTAGAAAAATTCACAGAAATTCCTTGAATTATTCTCGACTTAATAAAAATACTTTTAACTTTAATCTTTCTTTTTCTTTTTCAAATAAAATAATTTTTAATTTCGGATAAAATGAAAACCATTTTTAAAATCCAATAAATCCAAGGAAAGACTTTCCAAGGAAAGACTTAAAATAATACTTTTGATTTTAAATACCAGAAATCTCAATTAAACCAACTTTAATTTAATTGAAGTTTGATTAATTCATATTAAACTGCAATTGATTCTGAAATTTCAAATTAAGCTTTTGGCAAATAGAAGCAAATGGTTCTCTTTTAAAATTTTCAAAAACTCCGAAAAAGCGGGACGCTACAAACCTACCCCTCTTAAAGGGAATCTCGATTTTAGATTCAGTGACTAGAGAATAGGTGGGGAAACTCAGCCTTCAAGTCATCTTCTCGTTCCCAAGTGGCTTCTTCTTCCGTGTGGTTGCTCCACTGGACCTTGCAGAAACGGATGATCTTGCTTCTTGTCACTCGCTCTGTTATTTCCAAGATCTTGATGGGATGCTCTTTGTAGGTGAGGTCTTCCCGCAGGGCAATTGCTTCCATTGGCATCTGCTCTTCGGGCACACGCAAACATTTCTTCAGCTGAGACACGTGGAAGACATTATGCACATCTGACAGCTGAGGCGGGAGCTCCAACTGGTAAGCGACTTCTCCTCTTCGGGCTAGAACTGGGAAAGGTCCGATGTACCTTGGTGCAAGCTTTCCGCTTACTCTGAAACGACGCATCCCTTTGAGAGGCGACACCTTTAGGTACACATGATCACCAGGTGCAAATGCTAAATCTCGGCGACGGTTATCAGCATAACTCTTCTGCCCGGTCTGTGCTGTTTTCAGCCTTTCTCTAATTGATCGAA
Organism: Hsuehochloa calcarea; assembly: GCA_036346395.1. Classification (NCBI taxonomy): domain Eukaryota; kingdom Viridiplantae; phylum Streptophyta; class Magnoliopsida; order Poales; family Poaceae; genus Hsuehochloa; species Hsuehochloa calcarea. Next base: position 86,564,679 of record CM070594.1, read on the forward strand.
TTTGCTCTTCGGCTTTTTCCAAAATATCTGGCCCAAACACTTGTCTTTCGCCTACTTCATCCCAATACAAGGGTGTTCTGCATTTTCTTAGTAAGAGCTTCAAATGGAGACATCTGGAGGCTTGATTAGTAATCTGTTGTTATAGGAGAACTACTGCATAAGGCGACATTTGATTCCAATCGGTGCGATTTGCTAAGGCACAAGCCCTCGGCATATCTTCTAGGATTTGATTTACTCTTTACATACATCCATCCGTGCAGGGATGATAAGATGTACTAAAATTTAGATTAGTACCCAAAACAACGTGCAACTTTGCCAAAAGCTTGAGGTGAATCGAGATCCTCGATCCGACACGATCTTCTTGGCACTCCATGCTTTGGCACACTATCTTTGCCATGTACAATTCTCGCGATCTATCACGAGTAAGTAGTCTTGGTGGGAGAAAGTGAGCAACTTTGGTTAGGCGATCCACAATTACCGGATAGAATCATAACGACCTTGTCCTTGGCAAACCGGTGATAAAATCCATGTCAATTTCTTCCCACTTCCATTCGGGCACTCTCAAGGGTTGCGAGAGTCCAGTAGGTCTTTGATGCTCGGCTTTACTCATTGACGGACATCACACCGAGCTCGTGCTCGACAATCTCACGCTTCATGCTAGGCCACCAATACATTTCCTTGAGGTCTTGGTACATCTTTGTGCTTCCAGGGTGAATGGAGTACAAAGTTTCATGGGCTTCCTTGAGTATCACCGCTAAGCTCTTTCGATCCGGAACACAGTTTCGCTTGTCAAACCAGATGGTGCCTTGTTCATCTTACAAAATCTCGTGGCTTTACCCTTCTTCATGTTGCTCTTAATTTCCTTAATATTGACATCTTCAATTTGAGCTTCCTTGATCTGATTCCGCAAAGTGGGTTGAACTTCTAGGGCAGCTAGATAACCTTCCTCAACCAACTCTAACTTGACCTTCTGGAACTCTTCATGAAGGGCTGGCTGATTTTCCTTGATCGTCAGGGTATTGCAGTAGACTTTTCTACTCAAGGCATCTGCCACAACATTAGCTTTTCCTGGGTGGTAATGGATTCTAATATCATAATTCTTGATTAACTCTAACAATCTTCTTTGCCTCATATTAAGATCAGCCTGAGTGAAAATGTACTTCAAGCTCTTATGGTCCGTAGACTTCAAATTACCAATAAGGTAATGACGCCATATCTTTAAAGCATGCACTACGGCAGCTAACTCCAAGTCATGAGTGGGGTAATTCACTTCATGAGGCCTCAATTGACGGAAAGCATAAGCTACTACCTTCCTTTCTTGCATCAGGACACAACCAAGTCCTTGCCGGGATGCATCATAGAAAATCTCAAAATCCTTCCGGACATCGGGCAAAATCAACACCGGAGCTGTTGTCAAACACTTCTTCAACTCTTGAAAACTTTGCTCACAATCTGTTGTCCAAGCAAATTTCTTTTCCTTCTTCAACAGCTGAGTGAGGGGTCTTGCTATCTTGGAGAATCCTTCTATGAATCGGCGATAGTATCCTACCATTCCAAGAAAACTTCTGACCTGAGGCACCGACTTGGGTGACTCCCAATTAAGTACATCCGTAACCTTGCTAGGGTTAACAGATACTCCTTCTGCAGACATGACATGTCCCAGGAAAGTAACTTCTTTCATCTAAAACTCACACTTGCTGAATTTAGCATAGAGTTGATGATCTCTAAGCTTATTCAGGACCAATCGGAGGTGCTCTTCATGTTCTTCTTTACTCTTGGAATACACTAGAATATCGTCAATGAAGACAATGACGAACTTATCCAAATACTCTATGAATACTTTATTCATCAAGTTCATAAAGTAAGCAGGGGCATTGGTCAATCCAAATGACATGACCGTGAACTCATCTGATCCATACCGGTTGAGAAAGTCGTCTTGGGGATATCTTACGGGCGAATCTTCAAGCGGTGGTATCTCGACCTCAAGTCTATCTTGGAGAACACTCCGGCTCCTTTCAACTGATCAAACAGATCATCGATCCTGGGCAGAGGGTACTTGTTCTTGATGGTGACCTCATTGAGGGCTCGGTAATCCACACACATCCGTTGGGTGTCATCCTTCCTTGCAACAAAGATCACTGGGGCTCCCCAAGGTGAAGAACTTGGCCGGACAAAACATTTCTCTTGCATTTCTTCAATTTGCTTCTTCAGTTCGACCAAATCATTGACAGGCAATCTGTAGGGTCTCTTGAAAATAGGTGCAGTTCCCGGAACAAGATTGATGACAAACTCCAAGTCTCGGTCTGGTGGCATTCCAGGTAGGTCATCAGGAAAGACATCTGGGAACTCCCTGACTACTGGCACTTCCTCCATAGATACAACACTGGCACTGCAGACTAAAGCTCCAGCTAGCTTCTCTGGGGAGGCTTCAAACTTTACTTTGGTTCCATCCGGACTGACCAAAGTGATGCTTCTACCACCACAATCCAAGAGGGCTTGGTGATTGGCAAGCCAATCCATTCCCAAAATCATATCAAGAGACTTGGTGTCTATGATGATGAGATTAGCAAGGAATTCTACCCCTTCTATGGTCACTTTAACCTTAGGGCAACCTTGGTTCGTACTCAATTCCGAACCGGGAGATTGAACCAACAAAACACTTTTAAGAGGCAAAACTTCCAACTGGTGTCTTTCAAAGAAACTCAGAAACAAGCGAATGCGAAGCTCCGAATCAAACAAAGCGATGGCGGATCTTTGAATTGACAAGGAACTTACCCGGCCGACGTCCGGGTCATCTGGGCTTCCTCCACAGTGGTGTGGTTCACGACCTCTTCCAAAAGGCCGAGGAGTCTTGGTAGGTGCACCGAGTCCGAGGGGCTCCACGTCCGGCTCTGAGTGGGGTCTGGTCGGAGTGGCTCCCATGTTGAAGCAGACGGAGAAGGGCCTTGCTTCTGCGGGCAGCTATTGGCGAAGTGTCCCAGCTGATGGCACTTAAAGCAGGTGATCCCGTCGGCGGAGTTGCCGTTCCTTGGCTGCTTGGTTCTTTGGAGTGTTGAAGCTGCGTCACCTTTGAACCTAGCTGGGCGAGTCTTTGCTCTGGGGGCTCAATGTGACAGTGGAGCAACACGGCGAGGCGGCACATTCATTACGATTCTCTGGGAGTGAGGCCGATGGGCACTTGTGTGCATCATCTTTCTCTTGCGGGATTCTTCAAGCTCACGGCGGGATTCCTCGATGAGCATGGCCTTGTTCACCAGGTGCTGGAAATCTGCATAATCATTCCCAATGACTTGCACCTTCAAGCTAGGGTTGAGTCCTCTCCTGAAGCGCTTCTGGCGGGCATCATCTGAGGCAACGTCCTCTGGGGCATAACGGGATAGCTGGGTGAATCTGTTAAGATATTCACTCACTGACATGTTGCCTTGCTGCAACTCACGAAACTCATTCTTTTTCATTTCCACCTTCCCATCAGGGATATGGGAGTGGCGGAAAGCTCCGAAAACTTCGGCCCAAGTGATACTCTCAGGGTTTCCATGGGCGGCACAATAGTTCTCCCACCATTCTGCGGCGGTACCTTCAAGCCGGTGAGTGGCATCTGAGAACCTTCTCGCGATCATCACAACGGGTGATAGCGAGCTTCTTTCCATGGAACGTAACGGTCATCTGCGTCCAATGGCTCGGAGGAGTTAGAAAAGCAGCGGATGGGTCCTTAGAAACTCGCTAGCACGGGTGAGGAAAAGCGGGGGTGGAGGCGTGGGCGTGGCGGTACCTGGTTGCTCGATTCATCATTGCGAAGGGCGGCGTGATGCAGTTCTCTGGCGAATCATCATCCGAGTCATGTTACGCATCATAGAGCTCATCACCGCGTGCTGGCCGCCATGAATCGACTCAAACCACAGTCTGCTGACCGCGGCTCGGGAAGGCGGTGCATTGGCGCTGGGGTCTCATCACGGCTTGCGGAGTTGCGGGTCTGAACCATCTGCGACAAAGCTTCACCGGTTTAATAGACGAGAAGAAGAAAGCAATTTAGACGAGGGGAAAAGCACGGAGATGAGCGAGAAACAAGGGAGACAGATGGATCAGCCTAATGCGGACAAAGTTGGTTTTACCCAACGAACGGATAGCCGGAAAGCTATCAAGAAGCAAACAAGAAAGAGACACTCAAGCACAAAAGCACTATTACGCAGACTAAACGACTCTAAAACTAGGGAGGCAGCTACCAATCTAATCTTTACGGAGGGTCAACTTGGAACAGACGGCGGATCTTGAGCTTCCAAAACTGCCATTGCTTGATCTTGAAGGGCTCGATCCTAGGGATATTCCAGAGGTAAGGAGGTCAAATTTAAATTTGAAAACCAAGTTCCAGAAAAGATAAGATGAAAGAACTCAAGAATGATATAAGAGGGTAAGATGATAAGAAAATAATAGAATAAGATAAGAAAGAATAGAATGAGATAAGAGAAGAATATCTAGTCAAGTTAATTGATTGGTTTGCTTTAGAAAATATATTTTGAATTTTTGACTAAGACGACCAATCTAACTGTGGTTACGTCCTACAGTCGATATGGCTCTGATACCATCTCTTGTCGGACCCCGGGAGTCACACAACCCCGAGACCCTCTGTGCATACCAAGCTAGTCCCATGATCAGTAGCTAGCTCGCACAGTCGTAACAATGATGTTATCATAACTATTCAACAACGAACTAATGAAGCAGACAAAGTAATATTAATTAAAACAGCAAAGACCTTATGGTCAAGGTTCTTACAAAAGTCGCCTCACAGGGCTTAGCAACAACAGAGTATCTGGCAGCGGAAATCTCAAAATACGTGGAGCCCAATCGACATGCCCACAGGCAATCGAGTGGAGGACGTGACCTAGTTCGCAAAGTCTTCAAAGTAGCCTTCCTCATAGAACTCAACCTGTTCTGATTCTTCTGCTGGGACTGATCAACAAAGGGCATAAAGCCGTGAGTACATAAAGTACTCAGCAAGTCGTAGAGAAATGTATACATAGTATTCATGTCAGGATTAAGCAAGGATGGCTTTATGTTTAATTTGCAGAAAGCAAGTTTAACAGTAAGTACAATAATTAGATTGCAAAGCAGGATTTTAAAAGAATAATACATAGATAACCAAGTTCTTTTGAATCAAACAGTGAACATCCCGTTCACTTCCCAACCTTTCCAACCAAACCTTTCCATCGAACCAAACCACACTTTTGAAAAATGCTACCCCTTGCGCGAAATCACCAGGCATGTCCGTAACCGGGGACACGGCTATTTGAATAGATTTTAACACTCTGCAGAGGTTGTACAGCTTTACCCACAAGAGATAAATCACTTGTAATGTCCGTCTGACACACTTCCGAGGGTGTGCGACTAAGTGATTATCACAAGGCCTTTACAAAGTTCCATTTTGCCTCGGTTACGCGCTAAGGTTTCGCCATCACGCCCCCTCTTGCGTCATTAAACCACCACAACAGAACCGACTCAAAATTTCCCCAATTAGTTGGCCAGGTCCGTCCCATACCGGACTTATGGTTGCACGAGGTGACCCAGATCAATGACTTGCAAAGTTAAGTCCTTAGTTGGCTGCTCAGACAAGACTACCACAACCCAATGTGCATCACACACCCACCTTTACTCCCTACCACAAGCCCGAGCATAAATCATTTTTGTTCATTCCCGACCAAATGGCAATCCCTGCCATGGCACAACATCTTTTAATTACAGTGGCATCACACCACAATTTCATAGTTCCATTAGTCAAATTTCATTCATCATTGAACATGTGATCGCAAGTACTGCGGGTAACTAGAGCATGTCTAAGCAATAATACGCACCCAAGTTGGTATTACAATTATGTCCAACTGGTATTAACCATCCTAAGGTGTCCAAAAATATATGTCATTCAAGGAGACATTTCATTTTCAATTATCAAGGTGACATAATGGCAATTTGGGTAATTATCAACTCCCAAAACCATTTTTTTAATAAATCTAGCCATGCATGATAATTTTAAACAATATACATTTGTAAAATGGGTTCAACATGGTCAAAGGCCTACGACTTGCCTTCGTTGACGAGGCGGGTCTTGATCGTCGGTCGAAGAAATCTTAAAACAGCCTAATCTACACGTGCGATAATAGCAACAATAAATAAAACAGCACCAAATGAACTCCAAAAATTACAAAACTAGTACCAAATGAAAGGGGCTGAATTTATATGAATATAGAAATTTGGATCACCCAAATCGGAGTTCGGATGAGAAAGTTACAGCCGAAAGAAGTTGGAAATCACATGAAATGATAGAATTAGGGTTTTTCGGATTTTCTGGAATTTCGGAATTATTTTTCAACTGAAAATTCCGGATTAAATAGTCAGCGCTATGCAATCGCTAGGCGGCAGCCACGCGCGTTGCCACGCCAATCAGAGTGCGACGCGCCGGCCGACGTCTTGACGCGGCGCCACGCCACTGAGTGGCGGCGCCAGACGGAGCTCGGCTCCGGGAGAGAAGCGCGGCGGCCGGGCGGCGACACCGAAGAAAGAGAGGCGGAGGGGAAACCGTCGCGCACCCTTGAGGAGGAGGGCGGCGGTGGCCGGCGAAGGAGAAAGCGGCGATGGCGGCCGAAGAGAAGCGGCTTCGGGGCGGCGGCGAAGGAAGAAGGCGCACGGTCGGCGCCAACTCGGGGAAGGCGGTGGCGGGATCACCGGCGCCAGAGGAAGACTGGAGGCGGCGCTAATGGCGGCGGCGGCGAGTTCGGTACCGTGGGGAACTCAAATCCGCCGAAACGAGAGCAAGGAAGGAGAGGCGGCGGGAAATGGAGAGAGGAGGAGGAGGCGGTGCCGAGGTGCCCTTTTATGGAGGTGGAGGAGCACGTGAGGGGCGCGGCACCGGAGAGAGAGAGAGAGAGAGCGGCGCAGAGGCTCGGGTAGAGCGCGCGCATGGGGCAGAGAGAAAGGGAGGGAGCGGAGGCGCGATGGGACGGGACGGGGGAGGCGCGGCGACCGAGGGGAGCGGCGGGATTCGCGGCGGCGAGCTCGGGCGCGACAGAGGAGAGAGGGAGAGGGAAGAAGGGAGCGGGAAGAAGAAGAGCTGGCGCGGGCGGCGGAAGGCCGTCCGATTTTGATCGGACGGTTGGCGCGAGGGGGCGACGTGGGCGAACGGGAGCGGCCGGATGGAGATCGGGCGGCTGGCGGCGGGCGCGCGCGGGAGGGAGGCTGGCCGGGAGAGCTGGGCCGGAGGCGGGAATAGAAATGGGCCGAAGAGGGTTTCGGCCCATCAACAGTAAAGGGATTATAAATAGTTTTTGATTTTCAGAAATTCAAACAAATCAAAAAGCAATTTAGAAAATAGCAAATAGAGTCCAAAAATTGTAGAAAAATTCACAGAAATTCCTTGAATTATTCTCGACTTAATAAAAATACTTTTAACTTTAATATTTCTTTTTCTTTTGCAAATAAAATAATTTTTAATTTTGGATAAAATGAAAACCATTTTTAAAATCCAATAAATCCAAGGAAAGACTTTCCAAGGAAAGACTTAAAATAATACTTTTGATTTTAAACACCAGAAATCTCAATTAAACCAACTTTAATTTAATTGAAGTTTGATTAATTCATATTAAACTGCAATTGATTCTGAAATTTCAAATTAAGCTTTTGGCAAATAGAAGGAAATGGTTCTCTTTTAAAATTTTCAAAAACTCCGAAAAAGCGGGACGCTACACCTTCTCAGTGGAGTGCGAGAATGTCGAGGATTTCCCTCGCGCTCATCAGAGTATTGACTCTGTTCGTCACCGTTGATGCCCTTGCCATTGCCGCGAGGGGTCGCAGTGCGTGATCTTCTGGGAGTGTTCTCATCTCGGCCTCCATTAGGCTGACCCTGATCTGAGGGAAGGACGAAGACCTCCCGTTGATGATTCTCACTTGCGCTCGAGGCCTCCTCGCTTGAGGAGTATTCGAGAGACACCATCTGGCGACTTGGAGTAATCCCCTCCAGGTAGGGGAACTCCGGGTTATAACAGTCTCCATCCGCAAATGAGATCTGCGGAGAGACGGCCGAATTTGTAGGAAAAGCATGCTTGATCCCACTCCCTCCGGGGTTATCCTGAGGGAGAGGATCACCAAATGTTGGTGGAGTCCTGGAATGGTGGCTCTCAGAACTTGTCTCACCAAGTCGGACCGTCTGAGAGGGACTTGGACACTTGGAGGAAAAACTCTCGTCGTATCGTAAGTCCTTCTGGGTGCAGTCCTGGTCAGATTAACCCTTGTCCTTTGAGGGAATTGACTCCTCTGTTGGACGTATCGTTGTGGGGGATAAGGATCCCTCCTCAACTCCATTGGTGGGATGGTCTCCTGGAGAATGATTTTCGGAGGCGACATCACCATCAAAGGATGCATTACTCGGCTCGTAATCGAAACCGGCATCCATGTCGACGTCTGCGTAATCTGCCAAGTCAAACCAGTTCTCCTCGTTCCATTCCCCTGCCATGAGTGCATGAGATATGGAAAAAGAGAGTATGTTGACAAGAGATTACTGGAAGATCCCCATGGACGGCGCCAACTGTCAGTGTTTTAGAACCGATCTTACGTAAAGATTGTTTGATTCGGGGGGTCTCCTAGAGAATGAGATCACGCAGAGAGATTGACACGGGATTTTTATACAGGTTCGGGCCTTCTCCGGAGAGAATAACAACCCTACTCCTGTGTGTGTGTGGTATTGACTGTGTTCTCAGCAATCGAGCCAGCAACTAAGACTATTACAAGGAAAGGTACTTGTCTTTCTCCTTGACTGTCCTCTATTAGATGTGTTTTCTGTTAGCCGTGTTGCCTCAATCGCCCTTCGTCTCTTCTGATTGATGCCTTTATATAGTCGTGAAGGAGTAGCCGTTTTCCCCTGCTAACGAGGCGCCTAATCAAGCCAGTAATGGGCGCATGATGGCAATAATTATCGGCGTAGTGGCTCCTTCACGCCGTTTGGCGGTTATCCTTCCGAGGTAATGGGGTATTTAAGCACTATTATTACGCCAAATAACAGTGCATGCTGACCGTCTGGATTCCTTAATCAATTGGACCCACTCGCTTGTAGGTTTTATTGATTATAAGGTAGTCGTAGCTGACTTGGTCGTAGAAGGACTTACGACTAGGTACAAGTCGTAGAAGGACTTACGACTGGGTACAAGTCGTAGAAGGACTTACGACTAGGTAATGGTCGTAGAAAGACTTACGACCAGGACATAGTCGTAGTGAGACTTACGACTATGAGGGTGATTGTAGAAGATCTTACAATCACTTGGTAGGCCTCTCCCTTATATAAATATAAGGGGTACTTCTGGGGACCACGTGACGTCATATTTACCCATAATAAGAATTATAGATAAAAGATAAAATGAGGATTATTAGATCCTCGTCAAGAAGAGAAATGCTTCCATAGCGTGGAGCTCGGGTCTAAATACTAGGTGGTGCCTGGGGCATGTGCATGATTAGCTATGAGCAAAACATATTCAATGGCCACCCCCGCCCCGGTAGCCTAGTGGGTGGATAGTGGTCCCCTACTGTAACATCCCCGTTTTCTCGTTTTCCCGGCCCGGCCCACTCCCTTCCTCCTTTTCTTTTTCTCTTCCGTTGGCCCGGTCCGCTCCTCTTTCCGCCCGAACTGGCCCGCTCACCCGTCTCTCTTTCTCTCTCTCCCTTATCCCTTCGCTCCGGCCGCATCGCCTCCCTCCTCTCTTCCTCTCGCTCCCGTCGCCTCATCTCCTCGCCCGCGCCGCCTCTCTTCCTTCTCTGCTTCCTCAGCCGATTCGCCCCCTCCCCCACTCCTCCCGCGTGCACCGCCTCCGCCCGCCGGCCTTCTTCTCCGGCTCGGCCCAGCCTTGCTTTCGCCCGGCCCGGCCCGGCTCCACCAACTCCACCTCCACCTACCACGCTGTACCCACCCCGAGTCGCCTTCACCGGGCCCCAGCCAAGCGCCGCCCCATCCCCTGCTCTCGCCCCCACCACTACCGCGGCGTCACCTCCACCGCCGCCCGTCGCTGCCCACACCCACGACGCTGAGCCACCCTCCGCCTCGACCAAGCTACGCCTCGCCCGGTCCGAGCAAGCGGCCTCGGTCCAAGCCGTCGCCGCCGGTCCGTCGCCTCTCGGTCGGCGCCCGGATCCGTCGTCCTCGCAGGCATGGGCCGCCACTCCGTCGCCCATACCGCCATGCCATCAGCTACTCCACCGGCTCCCTTCCCCTCCTGGCTATAAATAGCCCCGGCGCCATTGCTCCTCCTCCCTGCCTTGCTCCTCCCTCTCCCGGTAAGAGCTCCAAAGCCGCAATCATTCTTTCTCCTCCCTACCGAAGGCCCCTTGCCACCGGCCGCCCTTTGCCGCCTCGGCCCGACCACCAGACACGTGAGCTCCTCCTCGGCGCACCCGTGCCTCCCCAACCACCGAGGACCGCTGCCGCCGTGCTTCTCCCCGCGCCGCCCTCGACTCCGACCGCCACCGGTGCTCCTCCGTCTCCACGAAGCACTCGGTGAGCCTCCCCTCTTGCCCCCCCCTCTTTTTTTCCTCCCCGGCCACGCTTCCCAGCCACCTCCTGTGGCAACCCTTCCCCTCCAGTGCCCCGTTTTGGCCACCTCCGGCACCCCTCCGGCCTCTACCCATCGCCGCGACCATCGCCGAACCTCCCTGCTTTGCCCAGCCAGCCGGCCCGCACCCCCTTCTCCCTGCTCCCAGCTCCCTCACATGGCCGAGCTTCCCCTTTTGCCCTGCCCTCTCGGCCGACTGCTCCCCTGAGGATCCAAAACAGACATCAATAATGATGTTTGAGTGTTGATCTGTAGCAAAAATCTTCAGTATCAGTAATTGATTGATTGTTGTTGATTATTATCTGTAATTAATGATCTTCAATGTTTGAGAGCATTTTGATGATCCTTATCGATGGGAGTGATTGGTTGTTGTCTGTGTCCCTATAATCATTAGTAAGAGATATCGGTATTGATGTCAATGATATGTGTTTTGTATTTGATATATGTGTGCAATCCAGCAATTGGAATCCTTTGGTAATGAATTGTTGCGATCGTTGTATGTGATTGTAAGTGTAGTATTTTGTAAGTAGCATTTTGATTAATCTGTGTATGATCTAGTAATCAAAGATTTGTGTAGTAAGGGGTGTTATGTCATTTTGAAAATATGTCTTTAAACCCTGTTTAGTAATCTTGCAATTGTGAATTGGTTCATTAAGTCAATAGTTGTTTGGTCTAGCCATTGAAAGCTGTATGATTGATGTGGCAGTAGATTGAGTGCTGAAATTTGGGATTTCTGTCAATTAAGTTTTTGTATTGTTGAACTTGTGATCAATTGTTATTCATCCATTTCAACTGTCAACGTTTGATTCGTAGATCATAGCAGTAGCAATGAGGTTGCAATCGATCCAACGATTAAGAAATATTGCAATAGGATAGTAGGATGTTTTGCTAGTAGTAAATCAATTATTGATTAATTGTCTGTGATTACTGATCATGAGTATAAGTGTTTTGGCAGTAAATTGAATTGTTGGTTGTGATGCTGGTTATTAGGGATAGTTTGATCTTCAGTAGCAGTATTGTCTATTGGATTTGTTAATCGATTGTTAGTTGTTGGTTAGTGTTTCGTCTGTAGGTCAATGATTGTTGGAGGTAATGATATTTGGTGAAAGCTGGAAGTATTGATTTGATTGCTTTATCAATTCGTATTGTTTGGAAAGGATTTGTGGTTTGGCAATAGAATATGTGTCTTGATTTGGTAGTAGGTTGTAGTAGTAGGTTGAGTAGCTAGCAATTGAATCATTGAGTATTATCTGGCAGCTGAGTTTGGTATTGAATTGCCATTGGATTGTGTGTCGATCTGGTATTCTAGATTTGGTATAGAACCGTTAGTTAAGTTACTTTGTCGCCTGTCAAAGGATAATCTTGCAGTCTTTCGAATCCGCAGTAGAGCATTCCGGCCAAAAGCTCCTTCGACCATACCCTCCTTGTATCCTCCCTCCGGGCAGAAATCCTCTGTCATTTCTCCTTTCGCCCAACTGGACATTTGACTCTGTCAAACCTTCCAGTGTCGTCCAAACCCTTCTCTCAAGCCCGTCTTCCGCAATCTTTCTGAGGCTCTTGTGTTTTATTTGGTCTTTTGAGTTCTTTGGATTTATTTGGTTTTTCAATCATTATTGCGTAATTAGAAATCGAAGTCCAGAAGGAACAACGACTCAAGCGGATCAAGACTCAAGCAAAGACAGGCCAAGACTTGAACCTCTGTCTAATCAGGCTTTGAGTAAGATCAAGGCCACGGTAAAAATAGCCCAGGCGAGTCAACACTTTGATCATATTGATCCTACATTTTATGCAATTTATGTTCTTTTAAAAATATCAAAATGCATGCTTTACTTTCTATGCAAATGTATGTCAAACACTCTAAGGTAGTTAAATGCCTATTTGATGATTAAATAATTATTATACCATTTTCTTGATAATTGAACTCCCAATATCCTTGTCACCCTAGTAAATATATGGTAACCTACTAGTTATAGGTCGTACTTAAACGCCATGCTAGACTTGTTTAAGTACCGGAGTATTACTTACCCCAAGTCATCATTCTTTAAATCATAATAATTATTTTGGATAGTCATTGGGGAGAATGACTAAATTGGCTGTGGTAATTTGTTTTCTACCTCTCCAAAACCCTAAAAACTTGCTAATCCCCGTCTGGGCGGATGGAAGGATGGTGGGTGCCGTCGAGCATGTGTATGGTTGGGTACTAATGTAGCCCAAGACATGTTGTGAATGATATGTGGTAAGAATCGCCCAGATAACTTTAAGGACTTAATCCTGTGATGACCTCCTATTGTAAAACAGTACAACCACAAGTCTATAATGGTGTCGACCTGGCTAAATAATTTGTATCCGTCAGTACGAGTTGCACCAGTAGATGAGCTCGCGATACCGAAAGCCTACGCGGCGAAGGGTCGGGAGCGCGGCAAATGTCGTGTGAAGGCGCAAGGGGGGGGGTCTGGGTAAGTGGTTGTCGGGTCCCACGGGAGCGAAACTACTACTCAGGCGAAACCTCAGCGGGTGTAACAAATACTGAAGGATGCATTGTAAAGGCCTTGTGGTAATCTTCCCTTGATTCACATGTCTACGGAAATATGTGTACATATCAAGCTGATTATCTCTTGTGGGTGAAGATGTACAATCTCTGCATAGAATAAAACTGTTCGAACAGCCGTGCCCACGGTCACGGGCGGATATAGGAACTTACAAGATATAGTTCTATTTCAAAAACTTTTGTGGATGGAATGAAAATGTGTGGGGCTCACCTAGCCCTTGATTTGGATTTTCCTGGGTATTCTTACCCAGCGTTGGTAATAGGTGGGTATGACCACCAACAAAATATAAGCATGAGGTGGAGGTAGCCTCAGCTTTTATTAATTATTGCACAATTAATCTCTTTAAAAATGCAATTTGGTCCAAATACTAAGTGATAGGATTTCCTAATATCTGTATTTACAAATGCTGCTTTACGCAAATATAAGAACCCGAGCCATCCTTGTTACACCTTGCATATATATTATTACATCTGTGTGTGTTGGCTCGTGTGCACGGTAGTTTTGCTCATCCTCGCTCTTTCCCCAAACCCTCAGAAATAGGAATCCTGAAGTTGTCGACTGCAACAAGGATCCAGAAGTCTGAAGACCCAGGAATCGTTGAAGCGTAGTTTAGTCCTTAGTTGTTCTAGTCTCACCCCAGTCTAGCTGACTCCGTCGGTTCTTGTGTACCTTCTATATTGTCCGAAGTTTTCGGATAATATCGGGCGTACACGGGTTCCCAGTCACTTGCCTGCGGTAAGATGTGCCCTCACCCCTTTGCTTCCGTTGTCGCTTCCGCTATCTTTTGTAATGTATTCATTTGGCATGTTCGGCTCTTATTGTAAAAATTGACCCGAAGCGGTCTATGTAAACTCTGATGTGTAAATTAATGAATGAAATGATTTTACGTCATGTATGGTTTGGTTCAGCAATGTGTCTACGTAGTGCTTTCTACTGATCCAGGGAATAACACAGTGATTTCACAGAGAATTCAGATGCAAAAATCCAGAGTCCTACACCGACCCTCCGTAGAGTCACATCCTCCACGGAGAAACTGCCACCCTTAAACAGAAGGGAGCGAGCGGGGTGGCAATTTGGCTAGTGTAGGGTTTGGTGTGGACGTGAACTAAGACACAATCCGAATCGTTCGCCATTGTGACCCGCAATCGGACGGACGGACGGAAACAGTGGCACAAAGGAGTGGCCTTGGTTACTTCCAGGTTTAATAGACGGATTATTACAAATCCACGGCAAATTAATTAGGCCAACTAACCGAAGCGTCACTTGGTTATTTAATAGATAGGAAAACGAAGCGCTTCATTGACAATACGAGGACGAACTAGCCCTCTTAACACGAAAATCACGCCACCTCGCACTATATAAGGCAGCCTATTCTTTCCTACTGATGATCACAAGCAAGCATCGAAACATCTCTAGATATTTGAGCAAGCGGATCAGAGGCCGAATTAACCAGTTAACCTCTTCGAGCAAATGGGAGGTATGGATTAATTCATTTCCCTTTCTAATTGTTCTCTTGATTTAATTTGTTTCAAGCATTTCTCTCTTCATTAACGGAGTACTGTAATGCTAATTAACAACAGAAGATCAAAGCATAGCCTAAGATTTGCTACAGCCTATGTTATTCTCATTTGATCTGACCTAGTGCACGTACGGTACTGCAGCCGTGCACGGTGTTTGCTACGGCGTGCTCGGTGACAATCTCCCCTCGCGGAGCGACGTGGTGCAGCTGTACAAGTCCCGCAACATCCACGCCATGCGCATCTACTACCCGGACCAGGAGGCCCTCACCGCCCTCCGCGGCAGCGCCATCAGCCTCATCCTCGGTGTCGGCGGAGTCGACGCGGTCCGCGACCTTGCTAACTACCCCTCCTCCGCCGCCGCTTGGGTCCAGAGCAACGTCCAGGCCTACTACCCGGACGTCATCATCCGGTACATCGCCGTCGGCAACGAGGTCCCCCCAGGAGACATGGGGCTCATCCTCCCGGCCATGCAAAACGTCTACAACGCCCTCGTGTCGGCCGGCCTCGCGAGCAACATCAAGGTGTCTACGGCGGTCAGGTTCGACGTGATCACCAACTCCTTCCCGCCCTCCGACGGCGTGTTCAGGAACTCCGACATGACGCCCATCGCGCAGTTCCTGGCCAACACCATGTCGCCGCTGCTGGCCAACGTGTACCCATACTTCGCCTACAGGGACAACCCACGGGACATCAAGGTCGAGTACGCCACCTTCCAGCCGGGCACGACGGTGAGGGATAAGAACAACGGGCTGATCTACACGAACCTCTTCGACGCGATGGTGGACGCCGTCTACGCGGCGCTGGAGAAGGCGGGCACGCCGAACGTCAGGGTCGTCGTGTCGGAGAGCGGGTGGCCGTCGGGCGGTGGGTTTGCGGCGACGGTGAATAAGGCGAGGAGGTATAACCAGGGCCTGATCGACCACATCCGGAACGGGACACCGAAGCGGTCAGGGCCGATCGAGACGTACATATTTGCCATGTTCAACGAGAACAAGAAGCCAGGGGATGAGATCGAGAGGAACTTCGGGCTGTTCTACCCTAACAAGGAGCCCGTCTACCCGATCACCTTCCCGAATTAACAACCGCCGAGACATGGAGCTGCAGATGAATGCTTCAACAATGCTGGGTGAAGATCACTGTTTGCAATCTGGCATATTATGGATGCTATGCCAAGTGAATAAAATCTATGATTGAATGTGGGTGCTTACATTTTGTTAAGTGACGCGGTGCTGCCGCAATCTCTACTGCATGCGCAAGTTCCGTTTGTTTGATGTCTATGAACTCAACTGCCGACGATCTCGAGGCAGTATATTTGTTAAATTTTCGATAGAATGAACTGGGTGCTCGCCTCTGTTTCTAACAAAATAAAAAGGTTGGTGGTTA
The DNA here is from genome assembly GCA_036346395.1 of Hsuehochloa calcarea. Taxonomy (NCBI): domain Eukaryota; kingdom Viridiplantae; phylum Streptophyta; class Magnoliopsida; order Poales; family Poaceae; genus Hsuehochloa; species Hsuehochloa calcarea. The sequence continues at coordinate 86,580,708 of CM070594.1, forward strand.
CTCTGGTGATATTCAAAGTATCTCCTTCGCTTTGGAGGTTTAGAAAATCTCATAATAATTTTTAAATAAAAAGGCACAATTCCTAGAATTTCTCTCATTAATTGATAGAAAAATATAACGGTGTAGATTAATCATCGTATATAGATATATTTGCAAATGATTGGTTATATTCAATGTACCTCCTTCGCTTTAGAGGTTTAGAAAATCCCACGGTAATCCTTAAATTAGAAAAAAAGAGCAAAATTCTAGAAATCCTCTCACTAATCCCTAAGCATGTTTTCCGTTATGACAAGATAACTCTGTGGGTACTGGCTTGGTGTGTAAATCTTGTATACTGTAAGTTTTGAAGTAACTAGTCATAATTCTTTTCTTTTGAGAGGTCCAGGTCGTTCTTTGAAAAGTTAAAAGGCAAACAGCAGTGTAGTGCAGAGATAATTCTCTAGGCCATGTGATTAAACTAGAAGATCCCCGGCCGTAAGGCTCCATTTAGTATCGCAAACCGCTTTAAGATATTTTGATATTTGGTTGGCTACCAATTTTTCCGAACAAGATGCAAACGTAGATATTGATCGGTTCCAAATGGTGTACAGAATAGATGGGAGGATTAGGAAATATGATAGGAGCAGTCATTAGATAACATAATTTATATGACTATAATCTGATTTGCCAAATAGAGCACTCAATTTTTCACAGCTGTTTCTCGGCACAACTTTGAAAGATAAGCGCCGCACAACCACCATGAACCGACGCCAAGTCATGTTCCAAACCAAAGCCAGACAGCTTGTTTGCTCTATATGTTTTGACCCCCGGTTTCTTCATGGCATTCTGTTCATTGCTACTATTGACAGAGACGTTTGCCAATATATTGAACGGTATGATGGCGCAGACCTATAATGTTACGTTATATAGTAGTTCTGGATCGATCCATCCATGCTTATCCGCGTGATAAATCAGCATTTTCCCCCCTCATGATTAAATCAGCATTTTCCCCCCTCATGATTGACCGCATGGGAAAGCAGCGAACGAGGGCGTCCAGTGCACGCATAGACTCAATTTCCGCTACCTGGAGATTAATCTGTGAAGTGATCGATGTCGTGATCGATTGTTAGCCTCGACGAATTTGACACGGGCAAGCAAAACCGTTGTCGGACCTAGGTTTTGAATATTCGAAACTCTAATGTGTATTGTATTAGTCCCATTATCAATAGCTAGTACACATATTCATAACTTTGACATACACATCCATACACAATATGCATACAACATGAAACAAATATGATATTTAACTTAAATGATTACATTACAGAGTATGTGACGATGGTTAAAATCTCTATGTATTACTTTAATACATAAGAAAAGACCATACGTCTTTGTGGTCGTAATCCCTAAGGCTAACGACCTCACTGGTAGTAAGGATTTTAGAGGTTACACAATAAAAACCGTGGTCGGACAAGGTTCCGTACCTAGTGCCTGACCAGTTAACTGCTCGTAAAGTTATGAACTGATATCTGGATCCAAATGCAAGTATATCCTTTACCGTGTGATGAATGGAACACATGTTGTATACTCCATACCACGCGACGATACATAATCCTAAAACACTAACTAATGGTTGAATGTCTCACCGACATTTAACCGCACATCAGTTGATACTTTAATCAACTGCCACCTCTCTCCGATCAGACACAACACTTCGCACAAGTGTCTTTTCCAGAAACAACTGTCACCTCTTCGGAAGCTATTTAAAGATGGAGTATGGAATGATCAAGGGGGACAAGAGACTATTGGCATTAGATTCATACTTTTGATCTATTTCAGTAGCATAGCCAACATCATACTCATTGTAACTAGGATTAGTCTTTTGCCTGGTCGTAAGTATTCCTTGTAAACAGTCAGTTCATAGTAATAAAGAGCGACTCCATTCTCTTCCAAGAGATACACATCGTTTTCTTCTATTTCTATATTTTCATAAGATCAATGATTTAATCGTTGACAGTTGGCGCCGTCTATGGGGAAGAAGTTGCAAATTTCTTGAAGAAATTCTCCACTCATCAAATTCTCACCCGTTCCTCATAATCGCTCATGCGACTATGACAGAGAGTTGGGACGAGGAGAACTGGTTCGACTTGGACGGCTACTCCAACCTCAACATGGAGGGATGCATCCGCGCCATGGATGAGAACGGAATACCGTCATCATCATCCTCCGCAGATTCATATGTCGCAAACATCAGCGAAATCGAACGGATGGATGAAGATGCACCACCACAACAAGTGGTGCTTCCAGAGGGATATGCCATTCCGACCAGTTCGGAATGTCCAAAGATATCTCCAAGCCTGGTCCTTTCGATCGGCGAAAAAGGTGACAAAACTTCAGCCCCGCAATCCGAGAATCAGTATACTCTCGATACGATCATGACAGACAGGTATTCACCAACAGCTTCTGGAAATTCCAAGAGCTAACTGACATCTGGTAATGTTGTCGATGAAACCTCCACTGGCTATAGGCCAAAATGAGGATCATAAGACTCAGCATACGATCAACGATTCACCGGATCAGGTTGAGTCCACCCCCAAAGGCCTCAGGAGGTGCTAATTTTCGACCGGTCTCCATCGTGGAAACTTCTGGTAGAGGCACTAAAGGGCTCTCCACTTATTACAGTAGAAGCTCTTCGGAAGATCGCTGCTGGAAGCACGAGGTCAATGCGATCGGAAATATGGATCAAAATGCCATGTACGGTCCTGTATACACTACCTCGGCACCACATATTGATGGAAATGGCACTAGCAATCAAGCACCAAATGCCAGAGGTAACAGAACTGATAGATGTCAATCAGTTAATTCTCCTGATTCTGCCCCCACCTATATTAATGGGTCAGATGAGACCAAACACAAGGTCGGGGGAAGGTTCATATCTACGAGCGCCTACAACTACTATGAATCCTCCAAGACCTTTAGTAACGGTACAGAACCTACAGCGTGTTCAAAATATTTTAAATAACACTGACCCTGCTCTAGCAGATGCTTCAGGTTTTGTCCAACTTGTAGGCCAGGTATCAGAAATCATTCAGCAAACCACGCAACGTACGGAAGCATATCGGGAACAAAGGAGTTTACGAAGTCAAACTATGACTTCATCCCAACGCTCCTCCCTCAGTAGAGAGCAGCATGGTTGAGTTGGGGATCAATCGATACCAAGACCTCTTCAATGATTCCGACCAAGGAATCATGAGGGAAAAAGGCTATTTCAAACAACCGTTCCTTCTCCTCGTCGAGAGGATCAATCGATTGGCCCTGATGAATTCCAACATCGTCTAGGCCAAGCAGGTGGTCGGATGCGTCATACAAATGTCCACGACCGAATCGGAACACCGGAGCCCCTGTATTCTATTTTGAGAAACCGGTCTCTGACCGATTACAATTCGGCATCCTTTCAAAGAAGGTGACATGAATCAATCACAGGCTGTCGAGCTTTCTCTGCAGGGCTCCAGGCTGTACGTTGGCCCAACAGGTTCCGGCCAGCCAACATGGACAAGTTCATTGGGACCCATAACCCGTTAGAATTTCTTCAAATCTATACTACCGCCACGAAAATGTGATGGAAAATTATCCACCTACGGTACTTGAAGGGTCTGTCCGGTCATTGTTGCTCAATCAGATCAATCTATACTTGGGAGCAACTTTGCGACCTCCTGATTGTAAATTTCCAGGGTACGTACGACCGCCCTGGAAAGGAGGATGACCTTCATCGAATCCGGCAAAAACCTAATGAAACTCTTCGTCAATACATCAAAATGTTCATACAGATTCGTAATTCAATACCAGAGGTCACAGAATCTTCTGTTATTCAAGCTTTCAAGGCAGGTCTAAGGAATCGACAGTTTACGGAGGACATCGCTATGAATCCACCACGGACGACTGTCGAGCTTTTCTACATGGCCGACAAATACGCAGACACTAGTGAAGCGGTTGAGTGGAGTGAGGCCATTGATCGGAAGGATAAAACCCCTCAACCTGGCTTAGAAAAGTTAGAAAAGAAACGCAAGAAGGCTCTCAAGAAGAAGAAACACCGCAAGCCCGATGATAAGGAAATCCTTACGATTTCTGATAAATTTACCAAGGGTAAGAAATATTACACCGATCGAGGCAAAGAAAAAGTTCCGACCGATGGATATAAAAAGAACAAGAGGTGGTGTCCACTTCACCAGCAGGCAGGGCATGACTTGCGCACCTGTCGAGTCTGGTAAAAGAATCTGGAGGATTACTATGCAGGTAAAGGCCCACTCCCCTCGATACAAGAACTCGGGGAGGCAAGTTCCAAGAAGGACAAGGATGGCGATGACGAGATGGAATACCAGGAGCCTCAACATTGACCAACTTGTAGACTCTACCTCCGGGTGTGAGTTATTAAGTTTTATAGATGCGTATTCAGGGTACAACCAGATTAGCATGAGTAAAGAATATGAGGAGAAAACTTCCTTCATCACTTTTCAAAGATTGATCCAGAATACCTTTAGTCCACATATAGGTCAAAATCTAGAAGTCTATGTTGATGATTTGGTTGTGAAGAGCATCAACGCTGGCATTACATTCTCGACTTACAAGAGACTTTCAATAACTTGAGAAGGCATAACCTCAAGTTAAATCCATTCAAAATGTGTGTTCGGAGTTTCCGCTGGAAAACTTCTTGGTTTCCTAGTTTCAGCTAGAGGTATCGAAGCAAATCTAGCAAAAATATCGGCCATCGACCAGATGCGCCCTCCGACCACAAAGAAATAAGTCCAAAAACTAACCGGTTGTATGGTAGCGCTAAGTCGTTTCATAGCAAGGTTAGGTGAAAAAGGATTACCTTTTTTAAGATTCTTCGAAAGCATGGAAGTTTCGACTGGACTAAGGAAGGAAACGATGCATTTGAAAATCTTAAAGAGTACCTTACGAGTACCCCGGTCTTAGTCTCTCCAAAACCGGAAGAACCATTGCTGATTTATGTGACTGCAATGCCACAAGTTGTTAACGGTGTCTCTTGGTCGTAGAGCATTAAGCATGCGACTAATATATAATGTAAGCAAAGTCTTACATGGACCAAAGAAAAGATACCCACAGGTACAAAAGCTGCTCTATGGTCTCCTTATGGCTTCAAAGAAACTAAGACATTACTTTTAGGCTCTATGGTCCATTTCTTCTGCAACTTTGTCTCCAAGAGGCCTTACTTCCTTGAGAAACTTGGTCGCCTCTTGAGGCAAGCAGTTGAAATTTTCTTCAACAGCTTGAAGATGGTAGAGGGGTCGGAAGCCTTCAGTTTTGCCAAAGCAAAACTAACTCCGCTCGCTATAGATTCCTTCATTGATCGGGAGTAATTTTCTCTAGTAGTTCTGATCGAGCTATTGAGATCCTCCAAAAGTTGTCCTAGGTAGTTCATCTTCTCCATTGGATCTTTCAAGGTAGGCAAGCTCGATCCTGATCCCATATCGAAGATCATCTTATTAAGTGAAGTAATCTTTTGATCAAGACTACAGACGAGCTGCCACCTTATCTTGCTCAAATTCTAGAGCCTTTTTCACCCTAGTAAGCGCTTGATTTTGTTCTACATAAGTAAAACAAGTGTTAAGGAAGAATGATTAGAAGAGACAAAATACTAAGTCAAGTTTCCCAAACTTCTTTGTGCATGTTCGTCATAAATGCGATCGACCAATCTTTAGCTTGGCATTCTTCTTCAAGCTTGTTATTTTGGTTTCTTTAGCCACGACTTCTTTTATTTTCTCCAAATCTATCAAATATGATAACAGAGAATAATTAATAGAAGAAGAACAGAGTCACGAAGAAGAAAACAAGTTAAGTAGAAAGTTCTTACTTTCTAATTTGGAGTATTTTTGCTCTAGGGTCGTTATTCGCTGGGTGAGTCCTCCGACCACAGCAAAGTTCTCGACCTTGTGCTATACAGATAGCATTCTTTATTAAGTTTCCTATAAACTTTAAGAGGAACTAGGGAAATGGTTGTAGATACTTACCTGAATTGCCACATCATTATATTCGGCAAAAATATCATCAGGACTCGTCTTGGCTTGACAGTCTGATATTTCCCCCCCCAAACGGCATCAAGCTCCTTATCCTTGATAAATCGAGGGGAAAAGGGAACTTGTTAGTTTGAGAGGGAGTACTTACAGAAGTCAGAACCTGTTGAAGATCTTTAGGGATTTCTACCTCCGCCGATGGGGCTATAATCACCATGGGATCCTGATCAAGTTAAACGCGATACCGCTCAAATGTCTCGACCATTTTCTCCACAGGGACTCATCCCGAGGGAGGCTCTGGTCGGAGACGTCCTCGACCATTTGATCTTCCTGTATGTTCTGATCGGAAACAACCGGAACACCAGAAGATCTGCACAAAATAAAGAGAGAAAGTTCAAGAGTTTAAGATCACCAACCACATTTAAGGTATGCACTCATATAACTACTTCATTTGTACATACCTAGTCGATTTTTTGGTCTTGATCTTGAAGCGCGCTGGTTTAAAATAAGTAGCGCTCGCTTTCCTTTTCTTTTCAACCAATTTCGCCAGTTCTGATCTGGTAGGGTTGGTTGTGCCTTTTACATTCTCCAACAAGGGATCAGAAGTAATATTATCGACCAGTTGGTCAAGAATAGAGTTCCTTATCGTTGGATCGGAGGGTGTAGACTCGTTGGTCTCCAAAACAGTTTCTTCAACAGCAACTGGCAAATGGGACTCAACGATTACCGTCTAGATTAATAAACAAAGTTAGTCGGGTGATGAACTTGCTTCATCTAGCAATAAATATTTTTCTTTTTTTGGTTACCTACCTCTACGAGACCACTGCCTTGAGTGATCGTTGGAATGGTCGGATCGTTAATAGGCTCACACGTTTCAGTGGCCTCGTTGATCCTAAGTCCTACCGACTACATACGAAAGAGGATTTTAGGTAAAACCACTTGGAAAATATTAGAAAGATGAAAAGTAGTTGATATTCTTACCAAAAGTCTTTCAGCCCTCTCTTCTGCGGTAACGACCACTAAGATCAGAGGGAAGCCAGCCTTTTCGCCAGGCTCTCCAGCACATATTATCTTGATCCGACAAATGATCTCATCAGGAGATAAGGCTGCAATAATAAATGAAAGATTTTAGGATTACAAAAGCCATCAACTAGCAAGGTAAACTGATCGGAATCCTTTGGAATTTACCTTCTCTGAGTCCTTGGTCACATCGTCACGACCAATGTACCAGAGCATCGCATGGCCTTCAATGGACTAATCCGACACATGGAAAAGTCCATCACCACATGCCAGGAGGTTAACCCCCTGACATTAAGGAGATGGATGGCTTCAACCCATCTCCCTACTTTTCCCTCCTTCTTTGAGGAGGAGCGCCATCGCGGATTCTCGACTGCCTTTCTACCGTTGTAGTAAAGGTCGTCTTCTGCGTGATCTTCATATAAAACCAGCTTTTCTTCCATGATGACCACAAAGATTGTGAGTACATGGGAATGTACTCATCAGCTTTTCCGTCGTGGAGGCACGACGTACACTCTCCGGGTGTACCGATTGTTTTCTTTGTATTCGCCATCCTGTAGTAGTACTTGAAAAGTTCCGGAGATGCAGGAATCACCAAGTACGCTTCGCAGAGGTAGACGAAGATAGTAAGGTTGGCGATGGCATTGGGGGCCAGATTAACCAGTTCTACTCCATAATATTCCAATACAAGGGAAAAGAAGGAGTGAACTGGGAGCCTAAAACTGCATTCGATGTATGCGAGAAAAACAGGAATCTCTCCATCTTCACCACTCGGGGAATGCTCCCCGATAGCTGATCTCCAAGAAATCAAATTCCTATCGGACAGCAACCCAATCTTCTCCAGACTTTCTAGCTTCTTCTTACTCAAATCAGAAACCTATCAATTCGTGATGAGATCCGACATGGCAGGTTATTTTGGATGAAGAAGTCACAGGTGGTCGGAGGCGTAAAAACCCTAATACGCAGTGCAAAGGGGTTTTTATAGCCGCAATTCTCTAACCGCATCCGAGAGTTAAGAGAAGTCCAAAGGACAAAATCTTTTTGACCAACGAACAAAAAACTTTGCAAGTCCCAAGGCAGTTTCTCAACTTTGAAATGAATACAGACTACTTCAAATGTCACGACATTTAATGAGGGGTCTGCCCGATACGATTCCATCGAAAGAAAGTTTTTACACGACCCATTCATTTAAATTTCGGGGGCTAGCTAACGAGGATTAAAATATCTATGTGTTACTTTAATACATAATAAAAACCATACATAAAATATATATTGAACAACAAGTGAGTACTTGAATAAATAACAAAGCGCAACCTCCTCATTGCGATCAACATCTTATTTCCAGCCATAGACATGACACTCAACTCAAATATCAACAACAAAATCATTCCCTCATTTTCTAACAAGAACCATTTTATGCAAAAGCCAAAACTATACCCGATGGACCGCACCAAGCACGCTCGTGACAGCAAGCACGGCTATTTAAATAGATTTACACTCTGTAGAGGTGTGCAACTTTACTTACAACATACAAATTCTCTAATTTGTTTGTCATTCATCGATACCACCACTCACTATTATTTGGAAAGCAGTCTAGATCATGTATCGAAGCTTTTACATCATATAGTTCTAACTTTGTACTAGCCCGACGAATGAATACCCTCACTTCACCTGGCTATACCCTTGTCTCAGTGAGGCATTCACCGTTGTGTCGGAAGGCTTTGTTCCCAATGTCTCGGTGGAGTGAACCCCTTTGAATATGCCTACACCGGTCATGCTAACACTACCATGCCCTACCAACGTGGAAGACTAGTTTTTAATAACTTAATTAGCTAAGTCTGTCCCATACCGGCATGTGTGGTTGTATGCTTATGTAAGATTGGGAGCACCGACGTTTGGTCCTTAGTTGACCCGGACGAAGATCTCACCCAATCTATTTGTGAAATACACCTCTCACACTTCTCAGAATATAATATAACTCGGTCGCGTCACAAACTAAGTTTTTTATTTTTATTTTTATACAAAATAACAGAGGTAAACCCCCCCTGGACTATCATTTTAAAATCTCACAAATTCATGTTCAACATTTTATCCATTTTTCAATTTTAGTAAATCTAGAGTCTGACTAAGCATTTGTACGATATTCGCACTCAAAATATCCAAATAGGCATATTCTATTGCCTAAACCATAACCTATTGGCTGCAACAATAAGGATACCAATATTTCATGGAGAATCATGCATTAAATAGGATTATAACTACCGTCATCCCTAAATATAGTAATTTTAAGCAAACATACACGCATGCATAATAAATATTTCAAAAAAAGTACAATAATCAAAATAGTAGAATCAACATAGTCAAAGGAGGTGCTTGTTTTGCTCTTGTTGCCATCAATAAGAGGATGGAGGTGTTGGGATACGTGTATGCTATGCTAGCTAACAATTCAAAAATTCAACCACGTAAACTAGGATGTCATGCAAACAAAAGATCACATATCATTGCCACCAGACGTGCGGTGCAGCGGAAGAAGAGTTGGAGCAACCTGGTCCAACGAAGTGCGATCAATGTAGTGGTCGTAGTCGATAGTCCTCGTAGTCGATCGTCTGCTCGAGTAACCAATCGAATTCCTCGCCAAGGTCGTGGATCGTCCTCAAGCGCAACAGCAACCGCAGTTGCGCCTCTACGGTATCCACGTATCCAGGAAAGGAACAACCGTATGCCAGTGTGCTAGCACCAAGTCGCACGGGAAGACTCTCAAGAAGATGGCGGCTATAGTTTGGAGAAACTCACGTCAACCCGTGTCGTGGATCTCCTCTGTTACCCGTGTCTCCTCATAGCCTCAAGCATCTCTTTATATAGTGCCCGTGACAAATCCTATTCGAGCACGTTTGATGAATCTATCCGTACTAGTTTGTTCCAACCCATTAAGTATGTGACCCTGTAGGTTCATACTTAATTGGTTGTGACTCAAAAACACCTTTCCAATCACGAGTCGTCAGTGGTTCCTAGCAGGACATAACGATTCCCGAATGCACACAAATTATATCGAACGAACCTCAATGCAATATGATCTACGACCAGGTCTTTATCACCAACGATCAGCTCGTATCTCTATACGACCAGTTTAGATTCGGTCTTGACCGTTCATAACTCGTTACAACAAGGTTTCGACCACATAGTGATCATATTCGACTAGCCTACGACTAGCTCGTATCTCCATACGACTAGTTCGTATCTGATCGAACTGAACAACTAACTCATGTATTCTCCCTTTGCCTCACTATATCTGGTTCAACTCTAGGTGAGATATCATGTCATCCATGGACTGTTCAATACTTTCTCGATCAAGTGTCGGATAACATCATGTGGTCGAACTCTTCGACCACTAGTGGCATGGCCATGCAATTTCTTTATCCGACCACATCGAGGGGCCCAGAGATATCTCTCATGTTATGTTAGGAGTGGCAAATCCCATATCCAAACAGTCACATTCCTCTGCATGTTTCATAGCATACCTGAAAGCTACCTTTATAACTACCAAGTTATGGACTAGCGTTTGGCAACCTCAAAGTGTACTCTTACACATGTAGAAAACCATGTTGATCTCAAGTCTAAGGATTATACATCATCATTGCTTGAGACCAACTGATGGTACATGAAATCATAACAATCTCAGCAGTGTCTCAAGGTGGGTCAATCCAACACCATGTTCTTTAATATGTGTTCACATTATTGATTTGGTATCCCTATATCCATGATCGGTGAAACATGATCATCAATCAATACATGTGCTGGTCGAAAGAGTTACTAATATTCCGACCAATGACATTCGACTAGGGATGCATTTAGAACGACATCATCATAAGTTAAAATAGCTTCACCAACAAATCACATACTTGTTAACCTTTATAACTGATGATTCATTCAAGGAATAAAATAACATTTATTTAATAACATATAAACATAGATGTGATACAATCATCTCTATGATTACCTCTAGGGCATATCACCAATAGTCTCTCACTTGCACTAGAGTCAATCAAATAGGTATCGAATACTCATAGCTCTTGTGTGAATATAGTCATATTCGACCAATCCATGACTAGCTCGTATCTCCATACGACTAGTCTAGATCTGTTCGTATCACTATACGACTAATCATGGATCTGGTCGTATCACTATACGACTAGTCCTGGATCTGGTCGTATCACTATACGACTAGTCCATACCTAGCCCAACTTGCATTAGAGTCAATCATATAGGTATCCTATACCCATTGCTCTTGTGTGGGCCTCATACTTAGATTGCGGGAGAGACTTTGTCAATGGTTCAGCAATATTCAAATACGTGTGCACTTTGCATATCTTTACATCACCTCTCTCAACAATCTCACGAATAATGTGATATCGCCGAAGTATGTGCTTGGACTTTTGATGTGATCTATGCTCACTTAGCTTCTGCAATGGCTCCACTATTATCACAATAGAGATCCATTGGACAAGAAGCAATCGAAACTACACCTAGATCATCAATGAACTTTCTAATCTACAAGGCCTCTTTTGCAGCTTCCGAAGCTGCAATGTACTCAACCTCTGTTGTAGAATCAGCAACCGTTCCCTACTTGGAACTCTTCCAGCTTACTGCTCCTCCATTCAAACAAAATACAAACCCTGATTGCGATATGAAATCACCCTTGTGGGTTCGGAAGTTAGCATCGGTGTAACTATTTACGATCAGCTCTTCTTCACCACCATACACAAGGAATGCATACTTAGTCCTTCTCAAGTACTTAATGATATTCTTAACTACTATCCAGTGACCTTCATCTGGATCCAACTGATATATGCTCGTAACACTTAGAGCATACGACACATCTGGTCGTGTACACAACATGACATACATGATAGATCCGAAAGCCGAAGCATATGGAATTCTTGCTTTAATCCATAAATGGATTTCTTAAGCTTGCATACCTTTCTAACTTCCTTTGGATCGACAAAACACTCAGGGTATGTCATGAACATATCCTCACTTAGGTTTCTATTTAGGAAAGCCGTTTTGACATCCATTTGTTATATCACATAATCGAAATATGCAATAATTGCTAAAATAATCCGGATAGACTTAAGCGTCGCGACAGGCGAGAAGGTTTCATCATAATCAACACCTTGAATTTATTTGAAACCCTTTGCGACTAGTCATGCCTTATGAATGTGAATCTTTCCACCTATATCTATCTTTTCTTAAAAATCCATTTGCACTCAATGCTCGTAGTACCATCATGTGCATCAACCAAGTTCCAAACTTGATTATCATGCATGGACTTTATTTCGGATCTCATGACTTCAAGCCATAACTCAGAGTCTGGGTCCATCATCGCTTATGTAAAGTCTTAGGCTCTTCTTTTTTAAACAATAAAGCGTCATGCACATACCTTATAGGCAATTGACGTGGCCTTTTTGATCTACATAGGACTGATGCCTTATCTACAGGTTCAACAACATCTTATTCATCCTGTAGAGGTTCAGTGGGAGTTGAAGCATTTTCAGATGGTTCCCGAATTTCTTTGAGTTGCACCTTGCTCCCACTGAAACCTTTGAAAAGAAACTCTTTCTCCAAGAAGACACCATCTCGGGCAGCAAACACTTTTTATCAACAAGATTATAAAAATAATATCATTTAGTTTTCTTAGGATACCCCGCAAAGAAGTACTTATCGGACTTGGGTGTGAGTTTATCAAACGTCAAATATTTTACATAAACCTCACAACCCCATAACCCGAGAAAAGATAATCCAGGACTCTTCCCGGTGCATATCTCATATGGTGTCTTCTCTACAGTTTTTGATGGAACCCTATTTAAAGTGAAAGTCGTTGTTTCTAGAGCGTATCCCTATAATTGCAATGAAAGATCAGATTGGCTCATCATTGACCGAATCATGTCCAACAATGTTCGGTTCCATCGTTCAGACACCCCATTCCATAGAGGCGTCCCAGGTGGAGTAAGTTGTGAAATAATTTTACACTACTTTAGATGATCACCAATCTCATGGCTCAAATATTCACCTCCACGATCAGATCGTAGATATTTGATTGTCTTGCCAAGTTGATTCTGCACTTCATTATGAAATTCTTTGAACTTTTCATAGGATTCCGACTTATGTCTCATCAAGTAGACATAGCCATATCTACTGAAATCATCAATAAATGTTATGAAGTATTGAAAACCACCTCTGGTCGGAGTACTCATTGGTCCTCATACATCCGAATGTACTACGACCAATAGATCACTCGCCCTCTCACATCTGGTCGTGAAGGGGTGCTCTTGTCATCTTGCCAAAAAACAAGATTCACATGTTTCAAATGATTCAAAATCAAATGAGATCAGAAAACCATCTTTATGGAGCTTCATCATGCGCTTCTAATTTATATGACCTAGTCGACAATACCAGATAAAAGTGGGATTCAATTCATTAGGTCGAAATCTCTTAGCATTTATGTTAGAAAACCATCTTTATGGAGCAAGGCCATAAAGCCTATCTTCAAAATAAATTGAACAACAATTCTTCTTTATTCTGAAGTCATAACCTCCTGCTCCTAAACATGAATCAAAAAATAATATTTTTGCTTAAGACTGTAACATAATAACAATTATTTAGTTTCATAACTAATTCTGAGGGTAAAGCTAATGGCAAAGTGGCAATAGCTAATGCAACAACTCTTGCTCCAATGCCCACACAAATATCAACATCTCCTCTTGTCAAACTTCTACTCCTTATCAGTCCTTGCATCGAATTGCAAATATGAGCAACCGATCCGATATCAAATTTCCAAGAATTGGTCGGAGAAGTGGCAAGATTAATTTATATAACATTTATGACTGAACTGGAAGTTTTACTTCCCTTGTTCTTTTTCATCTCTACTAAGTACTTCTTGCAATTTCTCTTCCAAGGACCCTGTAGAATATATTCGTTCTTTTTTCTTGTTTGAAAACAATTATCAAATAACGAAACCAGTTATTAAAGTTGGTTGCATTCAGCTTTTCTTTGTCAAGAACAGATTGCAAATTAAATGTAGGTGCAGAAGAAGTAGTAGGTGCCATGATCTACATCAGAAATGTATGCAAATATTCATCACTATGTTTATATAAGATCTTCTATTAGACACTCACGTTTGTGGTTATGTCAACCAGTCTACGCCCAGCTCGTATCTCCATACGACTAGTTTGGACCTGGTCGTATCATCATACGACCAGTCCATACCCGGTCGAACTTAATCATCAACAGTCAATAAAAGATACTCCCACTATATGTTCTAAACTATGTTTCCCTCAAACATTATATAGTACGTTCAAATTCAAAAAATCATTAAGTCCTAGTGAGCTTTGGCATCACTGCTAGAAACCTAGTGATTTTAGGTAGACATCCTTTTACCAATCATATCATATATGACTCTTGTCTGTTGGGCCCAAAGCCCAGAACCCTTTTGATAGCCTTGTAAAGTTAAACCAATACTATGCATATGGGTGTCCCACACCCACCCCATCTTATTAAGATAGTCAATGACACTCTACTTTGGTAGACCTACTAATTAACGATCAAAATCGTGACGGACACAACAATTATAAAGGCACCAAATTAACTTAATTTTTCTTGAGGGATACTATTCTACCATGTTAAAACATATAATGCTAAAACATGATCAAATAGCATGACAGTAATAAACATTCACAGATAATCAAATTAAACTGTGAAATAGTATGACCCTTATCATTACGATCTCCATCACCATGCTTCCTGTCCTTCGACCATCATGCTTGAAGTCTATGACAATATTCATCTACTAAGCAATTACTCCTAAAAGCTAGTAATGAATTACGGACGAGAATATCAAGCATCACATGTCGCTGGTCGAGGACAGCGCGCTCGGAAACCTTTTTCGGGACATGAATTTTATTCACGTAACCGAGCCTCGGAAATCATCATATTAATCATACTAACCCAATCCTGAACCAATCTGATCACTGCCTTGATACGACCACACACTGCGGCATACTCCGATGGTGGAATTCCGACTAGTAGAAGTATCATGCAAGGCAGTCGTAAACAAGTCGAGTAAATCATCCAGTGCTCTTAGCTCATACATCCTCGTAAACCCATCTACTATCGTTGAAACCCGATCAATTTTATCGACCAGTGCCTAGACCATTCTATCCACATGAATCGATCTAGGTTACCAGACCAAACCAGTAATAGATCCAATCTACTACTGCCACATATCTAGTATATGCGATCGATCTAGATCAAAAACTATGCAGGATGGCTTTGATACCACTATTGGGATATAGGTAGACTACGCTAGCTGACAATTCAAAAATTCTACCACGTAAACCACGATGTCATACAAGCGAGAGATCACAGATCATTACCACTAGACGCACAGTGTAGTGGAAGAAGAGTTGGAGCAGCCTGGTCCAACGAAGAGTGCGTCAATGTGGTGGCCGTAGTCGATCATCCAATGTAACCGATCGTCCTCGCAGTTGATCGTCTCCTCGAGCAACCAATCGAGTTTCTCGCCAATGTCGTGTATCATCCTCAAGCGCAACAGCAACCGCAATAGCTCCTTTACAGTATCCACACGTCCAGGGAAGGAACAATCCTCACTGGTGTGCTAGCATCAAGTCGCACGAAAAGGCTCTCTCAAGAAGATGATGGCTATGGTTTGGAGCAGATCACGTAAACCCGTGTCGTGAGTCTACTCTGTTACCCGTTTATCCACATAGCCTCAAGCATCTCCTAATATAGTGCCCGTGAAGGATCCTATCCGAACATGTTTGACGAATCATATATGTACTGGTTTGTTCCAACCCGTTAAGTGTGTGACGTTGTAGGTTCATGCGTAATCGGTGGTAATTCAGAAACTCCTTTTCAATCACGAGTCGTCAGTGGCTCCTAACAGGACATAACGATTTCCGAATACACACAAATTATATCAGATGAACCTTAATGCAATATGATCTATGACCAGGTCCTTATCGCTAACGACCAGCCCATATCTCTATACGACAAGTTCAAATTCGATCTCGACCAGTTCGTAACTCTTTACGACCAGGTTTTGACCACATGGTGATCATGTTCGACTAGCCTACGACCAGCTCGTATCTCCATATGACTAGTCCGCATCTGATCGAACTGAACGACTAGCTCGTGTATTCTCCCTTTGTCTCACGATATCTGGTTGAACTCCAGGTGAGATATCATGAAATCCATGGACTGTTCAACTGTTCAATACTTTCTCTATCAAGTGTTAGATAACACCTCGTGGTCGAACTCTTCGACCACTGGTGGCATGGCCATACATTTTCTTTATCCGATCACATCGAGAGGCCTAGAGATATCTCTCTTGTTATGTTAGAAGGGGCAAATCCCATATCCGAATAGTAACATTCCTCCGCATGTTTCATAGCATACGTGAAAGCTACCTTTATAACTACTTAGTTACGAAGTAGCATTTGACAACCCCGAAGTGTACTCTTACACATGTAGAAAATTATACTGATCTCAGGTATAAGGATTATACATCATCATTGCTTGAGACAAACTGATAACACATTAAATCATAACAATCTCAGCAGTGTCTCAAGGTGGGTCAATCCAACACCATGTTCTCTAACATGTGTTCACATTATTTATTTGATATCCCTATATCTATGACCAGTGAAAAATAGTCATCAATCAATACATGTGTTGGTCGAAAGAGTCACTTGTGTTCTCACCAGTGACATTCGACAAGGGATATATTTAGAACGACATCATCATAAGTTAAAAGAGCTTTACCAACAAGTCACATACTCGTTAATTTTTATAACTAATGATTCATTCAAGGAGCAGAATAACACCTATTCAACAACACATAAACATAGATATGATACAATCATCTCTATGATTGCCTCTAAGGCATATCACCAACATGAGGATCGTTGTAAATTTCGTTCGAACAATCGGTGTCTAATCAAAAGAGCTTCAAGCAAATTAAATATAGAAAAATAATTTCAAGAAACAAAATCCAAATCTTTTTACATATTCAGATAGAACATTATTTTAGATGAATTTAGAAAACAAATATTCATTAATTTGGAGTTTGTATGCAAAAGTTATTAAAAATTCAATTTGCTTAAGTTTTGAAAATCAAGAATTTATTAAAAGTGTGATGTCGAAAGTGTATTATCTGAGGTTTACGCTTTCCAATAGAGAAAACATATTTTCCTCTGAGTTCTACATAGGTTTACGCTTTCCAATAGAGAAAGTGTATTTTCCTCTCAACTGAAAGCGATTTTTCTCATTTTTCTGAATTTTATTAACTTACATGTGGGGCATACTTGTCAGTGACTGTGGATATCGTGAGGATATGTGCACGATCCCAGGATGATGAGTCAATTGGCAATGGCTTTGTTGGTTTGCAAAATCTCGCGTTTTCGGGGTTTGCTTCTTCTTTGCCGGACCACGGTGCGGCGGCCCCGGGTGGAGTGGGCGGTCGGACCGCCTGTGGGACTGGCCGGACCGGCGGTGGTGGCTTGGCCGGACCTACCGACCTAAAAATGGATTTTGGGGCTAATCCAAAAATAGGTTGTGTAGGCAGGTGAGGGGTGTCTCCTGGATGTGGTCCCATCATTTTTGGAGCTCCCAGACAAAAGTTCTATTGAGTTGAAAATTCCAGAAGGTTTCGGAATTTCTCGCTTGAATTTTGGCTAAGTCATTTGGACCGGTCCGACCGCCGGTGTGGGAGCGGTCCGACAAATGAATCGGTCGGACCGGCCTGTGAAGGCGATCGAGCCGGCAATCACTGGAGGTGAGCCAAGTGTTGCATTGAGTTTGTTCTGAGTGTGTTATTCTATGAACTTCAATGCTTTATTGATGTATATTGCATTGCGGAACTGACGTGGGTCAAGTTGTGAAGAACTTGTTCCCTGAAACGGTTTGTTTGTCTATTGTTTGTGCGGTGGCTTGCGTGTCAACGACGTCAGCGGTGAGTGGATCGACTACGCTTGGAGAGCCGAGGTCCGTAGCGATCGGGGATACTGGGTGGTCGTGTGACTCAGCAGTGCGAGAATGGGCAAGACGGATCGAACGGGTGGTTCGATACAGCTGGTTGGATCAGGCGGTGCGGATCTCGGTGCGAGTCTCTGGGAGGTTCCGAGGGGATTCGGACAAGAGAGGCTTGGCGTCGATGAGAACCGTGATCAACCTACACGTGGTGAAGCAGGCGATTGCTTCAACATATTAGTGTGTGGGTCCCATGTGTGAGTGGGCCCCAAATGTGACTCTAGTCCTCTCTAGTATAAATAGGAAAGGGGGAGAAGGAAAACTCTTGAGGCATTCATTTGGTTTCCCCCCTTGCTTTTCTAGGGTTAGGGTTTGGAGAGGAAGAGAGGGAGAGATTGTATGCTCCTTGAGTGAGCTCTTGTCCTCCTTGTTGGAGTGGCTTTGTAAGCATCTTGTGAGATCAATCAATCTTGTGATGCTTGCTTGAGAGATCATTTGTCTCCTCTTTGTGTTCTTCTCTCATTTGGTTGAATTTGGTGCTTCCTTGATTCAAGGGTTTATGCTTGGTCTCTTGACCCTTTTTGTCTTGCTTTGTTGTGTGGGAATACTCCTAGAATCATCTAGACCATCAATTCCCACAAGCAAGTCTTGAATCAAAGATTTTCATATTTCTAGGGTTTGTGCACTTCTTTGTTTAATCCTTGAGAGATCGATTCTGAAGTGGATCGAAGGATCGTCGCTAGAAATAGGTCTCTAATATCATTAGGGAGGTGTGCTCGAAATTTGGTCAAGTTTCATTGGTTGAATCAAAAGTTGGATCAAATTTCGTTTTGGATTTGGGGTGGATTTTTCAGTACTGGTCGAACCGGTCGACCGGTCTTGTAACGCGGTCCGACCGACCGCGTATATTCGCATCATTGATCGCCGGTCGAACCGTTGTCCACCGGTCCGACCGCCGATTAGTTGCCGGCCGATCATTGGTTGAACGCCGGTCCGACCACCGTAGTAGCCGGTCTGACCGCCAGTGCCTAGATCAACCCTTTGAGTTTAAGTCTCCACATTTGTGTCGTGTGGTTGTCGGGGTTTGTCGAGTTCAGCACAAGGCTTCCGCTGTGTGCTTATTGATCTTCTTAGCTCTCATAGCTAAAGGAGTAAAGTTCGTGTTGAATTCGACTTAGGCGAGAAAGTTTTGAAAGCGCCTACTCACCCCCCCTCAGTCGCCTTTCCGGTCCTACAAGTGGTATCAGAGCCGGTTAGCTCTCTTCTATAGATCTTAACCGGTCTTTGGAGCCATGGCGACTGAGCGATATTCAATCAGGCCACATGTTTTTGATGGAGTTGATTTTGCATATTGGAAGGCCCGAATGGAGGCCTACATCGAGGCTCAAGGGCACGCGATTTGGCTTAAGGTGAAAAATCCTTATGTCGTGCGGTAGATGACAATTTGATCACTCGGATGTGGAGAACAACAAACAGGCTCGGAATTTCTTGATTCAAGGCCTTAGTCGATCGGAGTTTGAGCGTGTTGCTCATTTGTCGTTGTCGCTCATGAGATCTGGCGGACTCTTTGTGATTATCACGAGGGGTCCATGCGATCAAGGAAGTGAGACAGAACCGACTTAAGAAAGCATACTCCAAAATCGAGCAAAGACACGTGAATCTTTAGATGAGTGTGGGGAGATTTTCTAAAATTCTTCATGATCTCCGCAATGTTGATCTTGTTTTTCTGAGTCCAAAATGCACGCCAACTTTTGGGTGCTTTGGATGTGAAGGTCCGGGGATGAAGATCACGCCATCAATGACAACACTGTCATGAGCGAGCTTACCATGGATAAGTTTTACTCGAGGTTGAAGACGCATGAGATTGATTTTATCTCACGCCTCTCTCGATGCATTCGATGGCTTTAGTGGTCGATCAATCTAAGGGTAGATATGCCGATTCTTTTAATGTTAGCTCATCCGATTTTCTTTGTCCCTTTGCATTCTTTGAGCGATGAGGAACTTGAGAGACTACCCGAGGATGACTTAGCCCTCCTATCCACAAAATTCACGAGCCTACAATAATGTGAGGAGTAGGAGGAGAGGAGGACCTATCACATGCTTGAGTGTGGTGAGCTCAACCACATTCGCCTAGATGCCCCAAGTCAAGGGCAAGGAGGAGGAGTCACAAAGGCATCCTCAAGCGAGGATGCTAAGTCCAAGAAGACAAACTATCGCAAGTTTGTCACCGAGTCCTTGAAGCTCTAGAGGATGTGAGCATGGAAGATGTGGACTCGAGTCGGAGGACGACAAGAGTGACTCCGTGGCAAGAAGAAGGCACGTGATTTCACCGGCATGTGCTTTATGGCTAAGAACACCACCACGACAATGACTTCTCCAACAAATGAGGATCTTTTAGTGATCCCGATGAGGTATGCCCTTCACTTCCTGACATGAAAAGGGCTTTGGTGCTTGCCGAACAAAAATTGCATAAGCAAGCTAGAATGATTAAGAAACAGGATACTATGATTGATAATTTGAACCTAGAAGTGGTTAGGCTCAAATCCATTAATCCTAATGATTTCTGTGATTCATGCTCTAGCTTGCTTAATGAATTGTCAAGCTTGAATAATGCTCATTCCTCTCGTTGAGGAACAATTGAAAATGCTCTTTACGAACTAGAGTCTCTCAAGTCTAGTTCTGTTTGCATGAATGCCATTCCGCTTGATGTGACTGCTTTAGAAGCTATTCCATTAAATTGCTCAAACTGTGCTTTGCTGGAATTGAAACTGGATAGCTCCTTAAAAGAATTGCAAAAATTTGATGCTAGTCACACTTGTTCTCATTGTAAGAATAATCGAATTAAAATGCAAGAGATGACCAAATGGTTGCTTATTCTAGAATTGCCTCTTGTGAAAATTGCCCTAAGCTTACAATCGAGATTGAAGCTTTAAACAAGACTCTTGAAGAGAAAGCTAAAATTGAAAGATCCATGTCTCTTCTCGCTTCCAAGAAAGTCATTGATTCTTCCTCTTGTATGTTGCATCTGAAATTGATATTGCTATTGGTAAGATACAAGAGGCTTTTAGAGTCAAATTTAAGGAGCAGTTGAATAGGATTGAGAGTCCTATTGTGTGTCTTGTGAGGCTCTTAAAGTGGAAGTGGATCTTCTTAAGAGCAAACATGTTGAGGCAATCGATTCTAAAAAGTGCTCCAATTGTGGAGTTTTGGCAAAAGAGAACGATTACCTCAAAATGACTCTTGAGAAGTTTTCTAGTGGGAAAAGAAGCTCAACTTGATTCTAGACCAATCCAAGGTGAGTGTGAAAAGCAAGGGCCTAGGCTTTAAGTCCCTAGAGCTTTCCAAGAATCTCACACCAAAGATTGCTAGAATTGTGAAAAGTGGTTTGGTTGAGCAAGAATCTTCTTTGTCTTCAAAGGTTGTTCTTAAATCAGAGATTCTGCTCAATCTCTTTCTAGCAAGAAAGGTGCTTCATCTCACCAAGACGGACCCTCAAAAGGTCAAGTACCATTGCACCTTCTGCAAGAAAGAGGGCCACACTGTTGAGTTTTGCTTCCGAGAGCAAAGATTGAGAGGAAAGAGAGAATGAGCACTTTGAGATCCATTAGAGGAGTCTCTTCTACAGCTGTAGTCTCTAGAGCCGGGCAGCCTATTCAGCGTATCACATATAGGCCTAGGCGTGTAGAGAATCTTGTTGATTCTTTTGGTGGGTCCAGGCAGCAGTGTGGTTTAGGATATCGTGAGGATAGACCACGGGTAGCACCTAGACAGGGGGAGTATCGGTCTTTTGGTAGATCGCTTTGGAGAGGTCCAGGTGGTGCTTATGGGCATTCTTATGATTTTGTGCCTAATCATTTTTCTCACGCTTCTTTTGTCTTTTCCTGTGCCTCATCCATCTCAAGATCGACTCCTAGAACTTTTATCTCAAATCCCAGTACTGAGGCTTGGATGTTTTGAGGGAATTTGCTCTTTTTGTTTTCATTGTATCATAATGCATTTTTATTTCAAATGTCTTGCATTGCATAATTAAAATTGTGGAGCTTTGATTATTATCCTTGTATGACTTGTTTTCATACTCTATACCTTGTCATATCAAGTGATAGTCTGCTAGACTTCTTTTATGGCTCTTCGTGTTTTGGCTTAGCTTTTCCCTTGCTAGCTTTATATCTGTGAGCAAATTGAATCGAATCATGTCTTGTTGGATCTTGTGACTAGTTTTGCTCTAGTGATCCTCTTATGATTCTTGCCATGTCTTACAAGCTGAATTGAGTCTTGAACTTATTTTGAGATGAAAAATGAGCTTTTATCTTCTTAAGTCAAGCAATTGAAAAAAAGAAGATTTTACGTGCGAAAAAGCTGATCTCACCAATCCTTTCTCATGAGACGGCTTGCCATTGCACTAGGCATGAACTCGGGGAGTTTTGGATGACCTAGACCACTCTTTTAAGCTTATCGCTTGAGATGGTCGCGCAAGGCTTGGGATCTAGCAAGAAAAGGAGAAGAGAAAGAAAAGGAAAAGAAAAATTGCCCAAAAGGGCTAAGTGCTTGAGCTTTGCTTCAAAAGAATTCTCTTAATGCTCAAAATGCCTCAATTCTGTTTTGAGTCTCTTTTGCTTATGACATGGCTTGACTCATTTTTGGTTGCTTTTAGTGAATCTCGACATTGAGCAACCTTTCATGGTTTTAATTCATTAATCTCAGTTTCGCTATCTTGGTTTTAGCTTTGCGAGACATGTTTTGCCATGATTGAATATAGCCTCTACTCTTTATATGGCTTGGTATAAGTCTTGTACTGTCTACATAGATAATGGTCATGGCTCCTTTTGCTAAATTTCAAATAAAGTCATTTCTTCATGCTCGTTCTTCTCTCATGCATCTTGATGAATTCATTGTCAAAGGGGAGAAGGATTGAAGAAAATGCCGCTTGGAGCTTTTGGTTCACATAAGGTTTCATGCATAAAAGAACACACACACACACACACACACAAAATTTTGTGAACCCTTTGAAAATTTGTGATCATAGTGAGTTGAGTCTCTGCGTTTTATTGCCTTTTTCTGATTTGAATCAATTCAAGAAGACTCACAATGATCAAAGGTCAAATAGAACTTATTGTCTTTCATATGGACCTTAGTGAGATTTTTGGCCATCTTACGGATTTTGAATCTTTTGTGCGCTCAATGCCTTATCTCACTTGCCTTCACTATTCTGGAAGCCGCCTTGGTCGGTTCCTAAGCTTTTTCTTGCTTATGGACCAAGTTGTGCCTTTATGCAAAAACGGCGATTTTTACTTTTCATTTGAAAAACCACATTTTCTTGGAAATTGCCAATGTGTTCATCAAGGGGGAGATTGTGGATATCGTGAGGATATGTGCACGATCCCGTGATGATGAGTCAATTGGCAATGGCTTTGTTGGTTTGCAAAATCTCGCGTTTTGGGTTTGCTTCTTCTTTGTCGGACCACAAGTGCGGCGGCCGGTGGAATGGGCGGTCGATCGCCTGTGGGACTATCGGACCGGCGGTGGTGGCGGTCGGACCTACCGACCTAAAATGGATTTTGGGGCTAATCCAAAATAGGTTGTGTAGGCAGTGAGGGTGTCTCCGGATGTGGTCCCATCATTTTGGAGCTCCTGACAAAAGTTCTATTGAGTTGAAAATTCCGAAGGTTTGAATTTCTCGCTTGAATTTTGGCTAAGTCATTTGGACCGTCCGACCGCCGGTGTGGGAGCGGTCCGATCGAGATGAATCGGTCGGACCGCCCCGCCTGGGGCTGATCGACCGCAATACTTGGAGGTGAGCCAAGTGTTGCATTGAGTTTGTTACGAGTGTGTTATTCTATGAACTTCAATGCTTTATTGATGTATATTGCATTGCGGAACGACGTGGGTCAAGTTGTGAAGAACTTGTTCCGGAAACGGTTTGTTTGTCTATTGTTTGTGCGGTGGCTTGCGTGTCAACGACGCCAGCGGTGAGTGGATCGACTACGCTTGGAGAGCCGAGGTCCGTAACGATCGGGGATACCGTGAGGTCGTGTGACTCAAGCAGTGCGAGAATGGGCAAGACGGATCGAACGGGTGGTTCGACATACCGTTGGATCAGCGGTGCGGATCTCGGTGCGAGTCTCGGGAGGTTCCGAGGGGATTCTGACAAGATAGGCTTGGCGCCGATGAGAACCGCCGATCAACCTACACGTGGTGAAGCGGCGATTGCTTCAACAGATTAGTGTGTGGGTCCCATGTGAGTGGGCCCCAAATGTGACTCTAGTCCTCTCTAGTATAAATAGGAAAGGGGAGAAGGAAAACTCTTGAGGCATTCATTTGGTTTCCCCTTGCTTTTCTAGGGTTAGGGTTTGGAGAGGAAGAGAGGAGAGATTGTATGCTCCTTGAGTGAGCTCTTGTCCTCCTTGTTGGAGTGGCTTTGTAAGCATCTTGTGAGATCAATCAATCTTGTGATGCTTGCTTGAGAGATCATTTGTCTCCTCTTTGTGTTCTTCTCTCATTTGGTTGAATTTGGTGCTTCCTTGATTCAAGGGTTTATGCTTGGTCTCTTGACCCTTTTGTCTTGCTTTGTTGTGTGGGAATACTCCTAGAATCATCTAGACCATCAATTCCCACAAGCAAGTCTTGAATCAAAGATTTTCATATTTCTAGGGTTTGTGCACTTCTTTGTTTAATCCTTGAGAGATCGATTCTGCAAGTGGATCCAAGGATCGCCGCTAGAAATAGGTCTCTAATATCATTAGGGAGGTGTGCTCAAATTTGGTCAAGTTTCATTGGTTGAATCAAAAGTTGGATCAAATTTCGTTTTGGATTTGGGGTGGATTTTTCAAGATCGGATCAACCGGTCGACCAGGTCTTATAACGGCGGTCCGACCGCCAGTATATTCGCATCATTTGCATCTTTGCCGGGTCGAACCGTTGCCCACCGGTCCGACCGCCGATTAGTTGCCGGCCGATCATTGTTGAACGCCGGTCCGACCGCTGTGGTAGCCGGGCGACCGACCGCCGCCCGGATCAACCCTTTGAGTTTAAGTCTCCACATTTGTGTCGTGTGGTTGTCGGGGTTTGTCGAGTTCAAAGACAAGGCTTCATTGTGTGCTTATTGATCTTCTTAGCTCTCATAGCTAAAGGAGTAAAGTTCGTGTTGAATTCGACTTAGGCGAGAAAGTTTTGAAAGCGCCTACTCACCCCTCGATCGCCTTTCCTGTCCTATAGTGACTCATAGTTTTCTAATCTGGATTTTTATTTATAAACATATGTGGTCCCACATGTCATAGAGTCATTATTTATTAACTAAATGATTAGACCTATTTTCTATTTAAATTATATGACGACTCGGTCCACATGTCATTCTCTTGGGTTTCAAAACATGTCTTAAAACTGAGAATAGTGTGTGCTCCCATATGTCAGTCACACATTTACTAAAAAAAATTAAATTAGATTTTTGTTAACATTTTCGGTTGGTCCCACCTGTCATGAACTTATCACACTTAACCACAGTCGTTTAGTGTTAAGCTAATACTCAGCCGAGTGGGACCCATTGTCAGAGATAGAAAGAAAGAAAGAAGCGGGAGAGCTACATAGCCAAGCGCCGTGGCGAGCTCGCCACTTGCGAACGACATGGCAACTCAGCTCGGGAATAGGCAAAATGGGTTCCTCTCTCAACGATGATTCCACTGGGTGGTGGTGGATGCCGGGGAGATGGACGGAGGTGGCGCTACACCGGCGAGGAGCGGCGGAGTGTCTCGGGTCCAAAATGTCTTTCGCTCATGGAGTAAATCTACAGTGAAAGATGGTGCGCTTAAGCTTTAGGACGTATCTACGATGCTATAGGTAGCGGCTCGGGGACCAATGGTCACCGGAGCGGTAGAGACAACACTTCTCGCGGTGGCGCCATGGGTGACCACGTTGAAGTCTATGTTGCACTAGCTAATCGTCTAATCTAATACGTGCAAAAGCTCCAGGGGACTACTAGAACCTTACCAAGGTTCTTGATGGCGTTTGGGAATGGCCGGAGTAGCTTGGCGACGTTGGGCAGCAGTGGCGAAGAGGAGGCTCATGGCAATGGCATGCTACAATGATGGAGATGCTATAAGGAGGTGCACATTAGCTTGCATGCATGCTGAGGATGGTAAGGATAGAAGGAATCGACTAGCGACTCACCGAGGCGACGACAATCGGGGAAAATTGCTGCGGTGGCCGGATTCAGGGAAGAGCTCGATTCTGATGATTCCTTGAGCTAGGATCCACATTAAGCAAGGAAGTAGCACTAGTGGAGTATGGAACACTATATGACCTAGTCAGGTGAGGTTCAAATTCAACAGAGTGTTGGGAACGTGAAGGTCCAAAATGGGGTGTGTGTCGGAGGTGAAGGAGATGGTGGTGCGATGTAGGATCAAGGATAACCGACTAGAAGGGGGTGAATAGGAGGTTTTAAAATTTTCTACAAATTTATCGAAGTAAGCAAGATAATTGTCGACGATCAAATCGCTGATCTTATGAATGTATGAAGGAAAAGAGGAAAATGACGCGTATCTTCTGGAAAGTAATGAGACTACTCTTTATTGCTGTGAACTAGCTATTACAATGGATGTACGTAACCTAGACTAAAGACTAACTCAGGAATACAATGCTCTTGAGAGTGTTTCCCAATCTATCTTCACTGTTCTCGCCTCCTCCACTTCGGTTCGTAGTCCTCCTTATGTAGTTGATGAAGCGTTGGCAGTTGTCCCTGGGAGAGATGCCTGTTGGAGAAGCAACGCGTCTGGTCAAAAAGAGGCGTCAGTTGACAATGGGTCAACTGCCGTACGGTTATATGTTAGTGAGCCATTAACCATATTCCTGTGTCTTAGAGTTACGTATCGCCGCGTGGTATGGGATATACAGCACATGTTCTGTAACACCCCAGCCCAACACTGAGCCTGGAATGCCACTAAACTACTCTCTAAACTAATAAATATTGACACACTATAAAATTTCAGCAAGAAGATATCAATGGACATATCCCTGGATCACAAAAGAGCATCCATAATTATGAATCACGCAAGAGTAAATAAGCAAGGGGAAATATAATCAAGTAAACAATCCAGGATAGTACCAACTACTGAATCCAAATCATTGAAATAAATAATCTAGTCCAAAATGTGACCTAAACTTTATTGAACCTCTAACATGACCAAGAGTAATCCAACATTGAATGAAAAGGTTCTTATGGCAAATGATCATGTGATTGAAGTATGGATCTAATCCATGTGCTCTACTCGCTCTCAGTCACTGCGTTCTCGAAGATCACCTAAAGACAACAAAAGAGCAAGAGTGAGTCCACGACTCAGCAAATACATTAATATACAACGAACAATAATAAATCAACAGTAATCAATAACTTCATTATCATCACATGCACTTCTATTAATATTCTCATGCTGTTAACTTCTCTTTGTTTCACACCCATTCATCTCATATATCAATGCAACTCTAATCTACATGTCCACATGCACTTCTTTCGCAGATACGGTATAGCATGAGTGAATGCTCGCGACAACATTCACTCTCAAGCCCGTTCCTCCACAAGGATCGGGGACCTCCTCCACTCCCGTGGAGTTGTGATCATTCATGATCACCTGCTCATATGCAAAGATGCTTATGAATGCAAACATGCATAATTTCATATTACTCATCATATCCAATTTTTTTTCATCACATCCATCAACAATATAAATCCATACCATTCCATTGCTTGCAATTAAATAAAATAAAAGCACAACAATAATGGTAATAGAAGATAAAGAAAACAGTGATCAATCATTGATCGTTGTCTACCATGCACTTGCCTTTACTAGTTGCGACGCACGATTTGACTAGAAGATGGCAACAAGCACGACGCCTCTCCTACATTACATACACAAATTTCAGTACAAGCTACAACATCAAGAATAGCAATCAATAGACATCGCTCCTACCCGTCCCCAAATATACCACGTTTCTCCGGTACCGAAAAGTCAACCCTAGCTGTCCTGTTACTAAAAAGAGCGTAACTTTTGACTCAAAAATCCGATCACGACAAACCACCCAGTTCTGGATTCTAAACAAAATTCTCATCGTTTTCTTAGATTACGAAGACTCCTAATTAAATCATCTAACACTCCGTTTTTAGCCCAGAAAACCGATCTGTCAGCTTCGGGACAGCGGGTCTTACTAAATTCATAACTTTTATTCTAACCAACCAAAATTCGAGTTCTTGGATTCTACAGAACCCTTAGACAATTATCTACATCTTTCATGTATATCAAAAACTCTAATTAGTAGATTTACTATTTTTAATCTGCAGTCTACCAAAACAGCGTCGAAAGATGACAACCACAAAGACAGCAGTCTTCCAAAATTAATATCTCGAATTCTACTTGTCTGATTGACATGATTAAATATTCTATAGAAATATATCGAAATTATCTACAATTAACTAGTAGATGACATTCTCAAAATTCGTCATTAAAGTACCCGAATAAATCGTACAACAGAACAGCAGGTTAAACATATCTATTAATCGGCCCCTCGACTAAAAATTCTACAATCCTCTCTAATCTCTAATTAAACTAACAAAAAGAGGGAGAAAACCAGATCGTTACCACATGACGAAAACCAGATCCCAACTTCCTAAATTTCTCTCTTCTCTTTCCTTCTTGGCTTCTTCTTTTCTCCTTCTAGTTCTTCCTTGTTTTTTCTTTCCACTTGCTTCGGCAGGAGATGATGCAATACTAGCTACGGTATGCACCAACAAAGAAGTGACATGCATGCGGCAATACACCGCTAGCTAGCACCACACATGCGTGAAGCAAATGAGTAGCAAATGATAGGAAAGGCGCTCGGAAACTCCGCCGAATGGCAGTGGATGGCCTCCACGCAGCAGCAGAGCAGCGAGACAATGTGATGGCGATAAGCGATCTGGCGAGCAAGCGGTCTTGAGGCGTACGGCAGCGCCTAAAAAAGAGGAAAAATGATGGTGATAACGGCCACGCTCCCCGTATTGGGAAAAACCGAGCGGCTAGGGTGGGGGAAAAAGACTGCTAGGGTTTCTAGAATCCACTCTCCCCACGATCCTTTTATACCGGTACAAACCAACTCCTCCCTAAAACTCTAAAATATTCTATTTTTCACGTATTCTCTTTGATTAATTACGCACAGACCCTTTAAGAGGTTATTACTATTTTTTTGTAATATTACATTCTACCCCCCTTAACAGAATTCGACCCCGAATTCTAATCGTCGTTCTATTAAAAAAAACAACCACAACTGAAAGTAAACAACAACAAAAAAATAACACGTACCCGACGTGAACAACTCCGGGTATAGCTCGCGCATGTGAGACTCCAACTCCCAAGTCGCCTCGGTCTCAGACTGATGAGTCCACAGCACCTTGACGTATACCAACGTCTTGTGCCTCAGCACTCGCTCTGACTTTTCTAGGATGCGCACCGGACGCGACTCAACTGTGAGGTCTTGCTCAATAGTCAACGGCTCCAATGAAATCTTATGATCTGGATCTCTCAAAAACTTTCTCAACATCGAGACGTGAAACACATTGTGAACCCCACGCATGGACTCAGGAAGGTCCATGCGGTAGGCTAACTTCCCAATTCTTGCAATAATCGAGAACGGTCCAACGTACCTCGGGCTAAGCTTCCCTTTGGTACCGAACCGAACAATACCTTTAGTGGGAGACACTCTCAAGAGCACTGTCACCCATCGCAAACTCCAAGTCACGCCTCATATCAAGATAGCTTTTCTGTCTACTCAGCCGCCAATGATTTACGCCTCACCATGGCCACACGCTCAACGGTCTTCTGAATCCAATCCGGACCCAAAACTGCCTTCTCTCCTACTGCATCCCAACAAAGCGACGATCTGCACTTCCGCCCATAGAGAACCTCGAATGGCGCGGCTCTAATACTGGAATGGTAACTATTATTATAAGCAAACTCTACAAGTGGCAACTGGTCCTCCCAACTACCCTTCCAAGACAAAACGCAAGACCGCAACATGTCCTCCAAAGTCCAATAGTACGCCTGATCGCCCATCTGTCTGGGTGAAACGTTGTACTAAGGCGGAGCTGTGCCCAATGCACTCTGTAGACTCTCCCGAACTTGAGACAAACTTGGCGTCCTCGCCGTAAATGATGGTCTTTGGCACACCATGCGCCTTACTATTTCACGCACATAAATAGGAGCTAGATCACTCATTGAATTTGTCGTGCGAATAGAAATGAAGTGCGCAGACTTGCCGAATCGATCCACCACTACCCAAATCGCATCCTTCCTCGCGCGCATTTAGGTAACACCACCACAAAGTCTATAGAGATATCATCCTAAGGCCACAGGGAAACCTCCAAAGGCTGCAACAAGCCTGCAGGACGCTTGTGCTCAGCTTTTACTTGCTGACAAACACCGCAAGAAGCCACATAATTAGCAATGTCCACCTTCATCCTTTTCCACCAAAATTTCGCTTTGAGATCTCGATACATCTTAGTCTCACCAGATGAATAGAGATACTGAGTGCGATGTGCCTCCTCAAGATATCATCTTTGACCTCCGCTTTTGTGGTACGCAAAGCGGCCTTTAAACCTCAAAGCACCGTAATCGCCCATGCTAAAATCACCCTCTTTGCCCTCATCCGCACGCTTCCTAACCTCCTGTAGTAACCGGTCACTCTGTTGTGCTTTCCGCACACGGTCTGGAATAGCTGACTCAAGAATCAACTGTGTCTCAACATGTGATGTGCCCGCATAACAATAAGATATTCCCATACGATCAAAATCAGCAATGAGGTAATCTAGAGTAGCGGGAGTCGCCTTGCGACTAAGAGCATCAGCAACTACATTGGCCTTTCCTGGATGATACTGAATAGTAAGATCATAGTCCTTGATCAACTCCAACCACCTCCTTTGCCTCAAATTCAGATCCTTCTGAGTGAAGATATACTTGAGACTCTTGTGATCTGTGAAAATATCACAAGGCTCGCCGTATAGATAATGCCTCCAAATCTTGAGAGCAAAGACAACCGCAGCCAACTCCAAATCATGAGTGGGATAATTCTGCTCGTGCTTCTTTAACTATCTCGACGCATAAGCAATCACCTTACCGTCTTGCATGAGAACACGGCCAAGACCCACTCGAGACGATCTGAAAAGATCGTGAACCGCTTTCTGCTCGAAGAGTGAGAATAGGAGAGGTCACCAACCTCTCCTTCAAAGTGCGTAAACCGCTCCACACTCATCACCCACTGGAATCTCACACCTTTCTGAGTAAGCTGAGACATTGGCTTGGCGATGATAGAGAAATCCTGCACAAAACGCCGATAATAACCAGCCAAGCCCAAGAAACTCCTCACCTCCTTCACATTAGTCGGCCTCTTCCAATCCACCACTGTAGAGACCTTGCTAGGATCAACAGCAATGCCTTGAGGATTTATCACATGACCCAGAAAACTCACTTCTGAAATCCAGAACTCACACTTATTCAACTTAGCATAGAACTTGTGCTCTCTCAAAGTCCCTAAGACTAGCCTCAAGTGGCGCTCATGAGCCTCATTAGTCTTAGAATAGATAAGAATATCATCAATGAACACCACCACGAAGTCATCTAGATACTCGTGTAACATGTTGTTCATGGTTTATATAAAAATAGCAGGTGCATTAGTCAATCCAAAAGACATAACTTTATACTCATAATGCCCATACCTGGTGGAGAAAGCAGTCTTCTCTACATCCTGCTCACGCACACGGATTTGATTATACTGATCGAGATCGATCTTGGAGAATACTTGAGCTCCATTCAACCGATCAAACAAGTCCTCAATGCGGGCAATGGATATTTATTCTTGATTGTGATCGCATTAAGCGCCGCGAGAATCAACACACATGCGCCAACTCCCATCCTTCTTCTCTCGTGAATATAACAGAGCTCCCATGGCGATACACTACGCTGATCAAACCTTTAGCCAACAAATCGTCCAATCGCTTCTTCAACTCGTCCCAAATGGACGTGCTACCGATATGGAGACATCGAGATGGGCCGAGTACTGAACAAGATCAATGCGAAACTCCACATCTCGCGCAGTGGCAA
Organism: Hsuehochloa calcarea; assembly: GCA_036346395.1. NCBI lineage: Eukaryota > Viridiplantae > Streptophyta > Magnoliopsida > Poales > Poaceae > Hsuehochloa > Hsuehochloa calcarea. The sequence goes on from CM070594.1 coordinate 86,612,893, forward strand.
GCCTTAAGCTCACCGGGAACACATCCGGTAATCACTAACCACCGGAATCTCCTCAATCTGCGGCCACGCCGGTTTCTCGGAAGAGCTAAGAGAAGCCCGCCAATGCACGACCGAAACACCCCGGCCAATATCGAAAGAGAGCGCGGCGCACTCCTGAAAGATCAAAGTCTCCCGCACGAGGTGCGCACGCAGACTGCTTCTACGTAAACAGGATATCACGGCTCGATAAGAGTGCAACCAATCCATGCCCAACATAACGTCGAACGGCTCCATTTGAATAACTATCAGATTCGCCGTGAACTTCTCTCCATCAATGACAATAGAGCACCCAGGACAAACAGTAGAGCTCGCAATAATACCCCGTGAGAACTAACCAACACCGATTGAGAAATCCATCGATACTCAAGTTCGCTCTACTAGCAAACGCCGTCGAAACAAACGAAAAGGTAGCCTCGAATCAAAAGGACTAAAGCATCAAACGAATCCACAAGCAAAGTACCTGTCACCACGTCAGGACGACTCGCGACTCCATTGTGGGCATGGCGTACACTCGTGACGCCATGGCGAAAGAAGACGATGTCGGGCGCGCGAGCCCGACAATCTGCGTGGCGGTGCGGTAAAGCCGGTCGTGTAACTCGGTGGTGCCAAGGTGGCGGCCGCCGAGAGTACCCTCTTGAGGCACCTAAGTCAGAGGAAGTGGCGTAGCAGAGGAGCGACCATCATCCGAAAGATCCTCGAGCAGACCCATCAAGAAGAAGATGGCACAGCTCCCACTTGATCACGCTTAGCGGGTTCTCGCGACACACCCGCTCCTTGTGACCCGTCGGCCACACCGACGGCAATCTCCCGTCCAAGAGCACTTCAGCCAGCCATGTGTCCATCACCGCACTTAAAGCAAAGCATGCCCAGCTCGGGAGACGAAGAGCCGAGTACCGCAAAGGACGAGGCGCCAAGAAGGGAACGACCTCATCAAGTAGACTTGGAGGATCATGTCCTCCTTGAATTTCTTGAAAGGTGGTCGAATGCACCCACTTCCTCACTAGAGCTCCTCTTCCGTCACCACCGTAAGCAACCACCCACCAGAGGCTTGTTTGTCCCTTTGTGAGCTGATCTCCAACTCCATGCCCCTAGCTTGCTCCACAACAGAGTCAGAGTCACAGAGTGGAGTAGCTCCCAACACATGTCGGTACTCAGAATTGAGACCCCGACGGAACCTCTTGGCTTTCTGAAGATCATCGTTCGCTACCGAAGGGACCAAGCGAACCAAGTTGTTGAACTCAGCCTCATACTCAGCAATAGACCTCTTCCCCTGAGCAAAGGTCGTCAAGGCAACCTCCATCTTTTCAACAAAAGAGTAGGGGTAGAACTTTCCTTGAACCGATCAACAAAGTCCTCCCAAGTGATCGCCCTTGAGTGGCAGTCCTCGAAGACAACACGCTCTCCCATCAAATATCCGCTTGCCCTTTCAGCTGAAAGGCTACAAAACGGACCCTCTGATGTGAAGACATCTCCAAAGCTCCAAATTGCCTCTCCATGTAGCGCAACCAGTCGGCTGCCTGGACCGGTGTACCCGACCCGTCAAAGGGATCCAACCTCAATCCCATCCACTCGAGCGCCATCCGCGCCTCGGTCTTTGGAGGAGCGACAGAGCAACAACAGATGCCGCGAAGAATGCTGCGGCGCGCGTTGACGAAGAGCACGGATCTCTCCCACCAACTCTCTCAGCAAAGCGGGGGTCTCATCCTGGACCACAACTGATGAGTCACGGCGGCCCGATCTTCCGATAGGTTCGATTTGGTTCGTCGTGAGGACGTTGACGCTTTGAGGCTTCCGACCAACATATCGTCACCTCGCAATTCGCTACACCCGCACGCCTGTCGTTATCGACCACGCTTGCACGCGATCGACCTTACCACGAAGGTTATTGTTCCTGCAAGCAATCGAAGCAACTCACAAGAATAAGGTAGATGCAATCTGTTTTGCGGATATGGATGAAGTTTACAAGTGGGGTTCTCAAACCGATAATCGCGTAAACCGCAATTGGCGTAATAATCTAAGAAAACCCGCCTAAACTATGGCGCTCTCGATATATATAGGGGACGTGAGGAGGTCGACCTAGGGTTGTCGGTGTGGGATGAGGCGTACACAACCTGGACTCGACCTCGCCACGCTTACAAAGTCTTATTAGTTTCCAAAATGGTGACGCAGCACCTTGTGTCGCGTATTTCTGGTCGAAGATCTAGTCGTAGGACTGGTCCTAGGGTGGTCTTGAGGAGTCCATGCTATCTTTGGTCATAGATTGTGTCCAACGAGTACTGTGCTCGCCTCTCTGGTCGTAGATTGCTCCCAACGAGTCATCTGGTCGTAGGTCTTCTTGAAGTAGTCGAGGCCTCGCGAATCGTCGTGGACCTTCTTGAACTGGTCGTAGGCCTTCTTGAAGTGGTCGTAGACCTTCTTGAACTGGTCGTAGGCCTTCTTGAAGTGGTCGTAAACCCTGCGGAACTGGTCGTAATCCTAGATTCCTGAGTACAAGTAAATCATCTCCATTAGGCAGCATCATAGAGTTCTCAAATAATACACTAAGCCCTAGAAACGATTTTACCTGATAGATTAAGTCACGTGCTCTAGCTCTTGTCATAGGACCTTGTAGTTCAACACCCAAATCTGGAGGGTCTTGTGTAGTACGTGTATCCGAAGGAGGGATGTCCTCATCATACCCCCCCCCCTCTTGAATTGGAGTCGTCCTCGACTCAAGCTCATCTTCTTCTCCCACGTATGGTTTCAAATCTGAAATGTTAAATGTGGGGCTAACCCCAAAATCTGCAGGTAATTCTAACTGATATGCATTATCATTTATCTTCTTAATTATCTTAAACGGTCATGCAGCTCTAGGCATCAACTTTGATTTTCTTAATTCGAAATCATCCTTTCTCAAATGAACCCAAACTAAATCACTGGTTCAATTTTGACAACTTTCCTACCTTTATTTCCAAAGAACCCTATACTTTTCACCATACGCCTATATTCTCTTTAGTGGTCTCATGCAACTTGAGAATAAATGCAAGACGCTTCTTAGCATCTAGATTTATTTTTTCAGAGGTTGGTAAAGGTAGTAAATCAATAGGAGCACGGGGTTAAAACCATACACTACCCAAATGACTTACCTTGGTGGTGGAGTGTATTGACCTATTGTAAGCAAACTCAATATGCGGTAAACACTCTTCCCACATCTTCAAGTTGTTCTTTAAAACAGCCGGAACATGGTGGATAACGTGCGGTTGACAACCTCCGCTTGTCCATCGGTTGGGGATGACACGTAGTAGAAAAAGCGACTTTGTCCCCAATTTATTCCAAAGCGATCTCCAAAGTGGCTCAAAACTTCGTGATCGCGATCCGAGACAATAGTATTGGGCACTCTATGTAAGCTTAATGATTTCCTGAAAAACAAATCAGCTATGTTTGTAGCATCATCGCTCTTGTGACAAGATATAAAATGTGCCATTTTAGAAAATCGATCCACTACGATAAATATACTATCTCTCCCCCTTTTTGTCCTAGGCAATCCTAAAACAAAATCCATAGAAATATCCTCCTAAGGGGCACTAGGAATAGGAAGAGGCATATAAAGTCCATGTGGATGGAGACGGACTTAGCTTTGTTGCATGTAGTGCAATGAGCCACGTGGCGCCGACATCACGCCTCATCTTTGGCCAAAAGAAGTGGGTGGTCAGACATCTTCTCGCTTTTTTGCTCCAAAATGCGCCATCAAACCTCCTCCATGTGCCTCTGTAACAACAAAAGACTAACAGAGCTAATTTGGAATGCATAGCTTGTTAGCACGATAGATCAAACCATCATTCAGCACATAGTTATTCCATGTCTTCCCTTCTTTACAATGTTCAAGCACTTCCTTAAAGTCCAAATTAGTGACATATAAACTCTTAATGGCCTCCAAACCAAAAATCTTATGGTCAAGTTGAGATAATATGGTATAACGCCTAGAGAGCGATCAAGAATCACATTGTCCTTACCTTTCTTATGCTTTATGACATATGGAAACGACTCAATAAATTCTACCCAATTAGCATGTCGCTTATTCAGTTTAGCTTGACTTCTAATATGTTTTAGCGATTCATGATCGAATGTATAACAAATTCTTTGGGCCATAAATAATGTTGCCAAGTTTGAAGCACACGAACTAAAGCATACAATTCTTTGTCATAGGTGGAATAATTCAAACTAGGCCCATTTAGTTTCTCGCTAAAATATGCAACCGGTTTACCTTCTTGAATCAATACACCACCTATTCCAATCCCGCTAGCGCCACATTCAATCTCAAAAGTCTTACCAAAATCGGGGAGTTGGAGTAGGGGTGCTTGGGTGAGCTTCTCTTTCAACAAGTTGAATGCCTTCTCTTGCAGTCCCCATTGGAAAGGCACTCCTTTCTTTGTCAATTCATTCAATGGTGCGGCAATGGTGCCAAATCCCGCACAAAACGCCGATAGAATCCAAAGAAGGCCGTGGAAGCTCCGCACTGTGACACGATGGTCGGCGCCGGCCACTTTGGATGGCTACAATCTTTGTCTCATCCACCTCAATTCCCCGTGGTGTTACAACATATCTAATAAACGCAACTCGATCGGTGCAAAGGTGCACTTTTCGAGGTTACCAAACAAACGTGCATCTCTCAAAGCATTAAAAACAGCACGATATGATTCAAATGTAGCTCATGTGACTTGCTATAAATCAAGATATCATCAAAGTAAACCACCACAAATTTTCCAATGAAAGAGCGTAAAACCTCGCTCATCAATCGCATAAAAGTACTAGGTGCATTAGTTAGACCGAAAGGCATCACTAACCACTCATATAATCCGAACTTAGTTTTAAAAGCGCTTTCCATTCATCTCCTAATTTCATTCTAATCTGGTGGTAACCACTCCGCAAGTCAATCTTTGTAAAAATAATAGAACCACTCAATTCATCAAGCATGTCGCTCTAGCCTAGGGATAGGATGACGATACCTTATAGTAATGTTATTAATGGCTCGCAATCAACACACATACGCCAACTACCGCCTTTCTTAGGAACCAAAAGAATTGGAATAGCACAAGGACTAAGGCTTTCTCTTACGCACTCCACGGTCCAAAAGATCTTGGACTTGTCGCTGAATTTCCTTAGTCTCCTCTCGGATTGGTCCTATATGCGCACGGTTTGGCAAAGTCGCCTGGGATTAAATCAATTTGATGCTCTATCCTCGAATAGGTGGTAATCCCGGGTACCTCACCGAATACATCCACATACTCCCGCAAAAGGTTAGCAACAAAGAAGGCAAAGAGCTAGCTATATCCTCAAGCGAATATAAGGCATTGTTGCATATCAAAGCATAGCATGGCAGCTCGTTATCACAAATTTCAGCAAGTTCAGATTTAGTGGCAATCATAACACATCCCTTCAATTTAATCCCCTCGGACTTAGGACTAGACGCCACTTTCTCCCTTTTAGGTGGGAAAACACGTTTTGCTACTTGCTGATTTTCAGATTCATGCTTATCGGTGTTTCTTTCATTTTTAGCGCGCTCTTCTTTATCTTTCAAAATCTCAGCTGGTGTCAAAGGCAATAACTTAATCTTTTTACTCTTGTGTAAGAACGAGTAGGTATTAGCTCTACCATGGTGCAAAATATCATTGTCATATATCCAAGGTCTACCGAGCAATAAAGAGCATGCTTGCATCGGTACTATATCAAAGTCAGAACTATCTTTGTAATTACCTGCTAAAAATTGCACTTTCACAACTTTGTTTACCTTTAACTTACCACACGAATTGAACCATTGGATGTAGTAGGGACGTGGGTGTGGTTGTGTGGTCAAGCCAAGCTTCTCGACCATCTTGGAGCTTGCAAGGTTGTTGCAGCTCCTCCATCAATGATGACTCGCAGCTCGCCCTTCACAAGAAATCTGGTTTGAAACAAGTTATGCCGTTGATTTTGCTCCGCCTCTCCACTTGTGCGCCAAAGACTGCTAAACAATGCTCATATGATACTCGGTGTTAACAAAGACTACTTGCTCCTCTACACCATCAAGATCACCGTCAGATCGTCTCCTCCACCTGCAATGTTAGCTGCAAGTACATATTCATCCTCAATATCACTAGTACTTACATATCCACCATCTGTAGTGGCAAGGTATGCTCGCTGACTTGGGCAGTCCTTCATGACGTGTCCCATTCCCTTGCAACAATGGCAAATAATCCGTGTAGTACGACCAAAGGAAGCAACCGAGGAAGAACTCTTGGTCGGAGCCTCAGACACTAGTAGATTTGCTTACCTCGGGTGCATGTGATGTGGTCGGAGGTGCTGCTGAACGTACCCTACTCGAGGAGGGGGCAGCAGACCGTGTAGCTGAAAGTGGGGGTGTTTTGGCTTGCCCCGGCACTGGTCGTGGTGTAGACATGCTCCTAAAATTGTTCCTTGGCCTCTGTTGTCGTCCCTGTAATTCTTTTTCTGCCAAACATGCAAGTTGGAACAATCTAGGGACACTATCGTATTCTTTGTAATCCACTATGTCCTGAATTTCACGTCTTAATCCTCCATAAAAACGTGCTATTGCAGCTTCTTCATCCTCAATAATATCACAACGCAACATGCTAATTTGTAGCTCCTGATAATATTCTTCTACGGATCTATTAATTTGATTTAAGCGCTGCAATTTATTACGCAAATCACGTTTAAAAGAAGGTGGGACAAATCATTACGATAGCAACCTTTAAACCATCCCACGTAGTAGGCGCTAATCCTTCTGCAAACCCTATTCCACCAAATGATGGCAAAGTTTTTAAATTCACTTGTGGCTTGCCTAACTCTATGCACTTCAGAACTAAGTGAGCATTCAATTTCGCTCTACCGTCATCTCCCAATCTAGATATATTTCGCATCATAAGCACCCGCAAAAGATGGTATAGTGAACTTGACTTTAGCATATGGATCATCATGGGCATTATGTTGTCGAAAGTTGTTACCTCTCATACCTTGACGGTTGAAGTTCGGCGGTTCCATTGTCGTGCATCAAAGGTGTCGTGGTCGCATCTCATTATCAAACTCATGGTCATGGGCGCACCATGAGGTTCCACACGACCAAGTTTGGTGGTCGGTTCACCATTCTTTTGAGGCGTGTAGTGAGCACCGCAATACTATCGCTGATTGAGCGTTGTAATGTGATCGTGGTAGCTTGAAGCTTCTGTCGATGTCCTCATTAACAGAGTGCGTTGTTCATCCAAGAGCGAATGAGCTCTTCCTCAAAACACACTCTTGCGCATCCAATCCTTCACCGACATGGTTAGTAGTAGACAAAAGACAACACAAAAGTATTATTCCTATCACTACTAGGTGGTCGGAGGATGGAATCACACACTCACAAGCGTCTTACCAAGCTCTTGTGAGTTTCTTACCAAATTACAGCAGGTGGTCTGATCGGAGAAGGTGGGATGTACGACCACGGCGGAGGCGAATGCGAGGATCCAATCTGAGGCCCGAAAGTATGTGGAGCTCGGATAGGCAATGTTTAGTAGCAAGGAATAGCAATAATGAAATCAGATTAGCAAAGTCAATAAAAGTCCACAAGACTCCACAGCTTGTCGCCCAAACGCTGCTCCTAGAACTAGCTCAAGCAAACGGAAGGATATGGTTGATACAAACACAATCGGATCCAAAATCACAAAGCAACTTTTCTTTCTTCTTTTTTTTCACTCTTTGCTTTCTTTCTTTTTTTTTGCACTCTTTGCTTTCTTTCTTTTTCTTTTTTTTTGGACGGCAAAAACCCAACCTAGGGTTTCCTTTTTTTTGCGAATGTGACCTTGACTCAAAACTCTTCAAAACCCTTTTCTGGGTCTATGGATATATATGGGTCACAAACTTTTTTCGGAGAGCAGGGGTAAAAAGGTAATTAAAAGATACTCTCTCTCTCTCTCTGAACTTTAGTTATGGGAAAAATCCGACCAGTCGATTGTTTCCTGGTCGGGTGTCCGAGAGCAACAAGATAATAAATAGGGTTGTTGGACACGAGTGGCCGGTCGAATCCGACCAGGCGTTCGTTTCCGACCAGGTGGAGAAGCCGAATCCGAGTAGGTGGTCGATGGGGTGGTGTCTCGGTGATCGAATCCGACCAGGGTGGAGAAGCCGAATCCGAGTAGGTGGTTGTATGGGGTGGTGTTGTGGTCGATGGGGGTGTCTAGATGATCGAACAAAGAAAGACTCGACGCTAGAAACTAGATTACGACGACTAGACCAAAGAACAAAGACACCGACGATGGACTCGAATTCAACAACGCTAAACCAAAACACAATTGCGAAGGCACAAAGTGGTTTGGACAATGGAATAATTACGATCTAAAACTTTTGTAGGGCAATTTTCCGGACTCTAGGTGATGGAACAAAACTCACAAAAAGGGATAAACGAAATTACCTAACGGGCAACCTTAGCTCGATACCACTTGATGAGTCAAGGCGCCCGATCTTCCGATAGGTTCGATTTGGTTCGTCGTGAGGACGTTGACGCTTTGAGGCTTCCGACCAACAGATCGTCACCTGCGCATTCGCTACACCGCGCGCTCGTCGTTATCGACCACGCTTGCACGCGATCGACCTTACCACGAAGGTTATTGTTCCCGCAAGCAATCAAGCAACTCACAAGAACAAGGTAGATGCAATCAGACATGGATATGGATGAAGTTTACAAGTGGGGTTCTCAAACCGATAATCGCGAAACCGCAATTGGCGTAATAATCTAAGAAAACCCGCCTAAACTATGGCGCATCGATATATATAGGGGACGGAGGAGGTCGACCTAGGGTTGTGCGGCCGTGGATGAGGCGTACACAACCCGGACTCCGACCTCGCCACGCTTACAAAGTCTTATTAGTTTCAAAAGCGGTGACGCAAAGACCTTGTGTTGCGTGGTTACGTCGAAGATCTAGTCGAGGACCGGTCCTAGGGTGGTCTTGAGGAGTCCATGCTATCTTTGGTCATAGATTGTGTCCAACGAGTACCGTGCTCGCCTCTCAGTCGTAGATTGCTCCCAACGAGTCATCCGTCGTAGGTCTTCTTGAAGTAGTCGTAGCCCTCGCGAATCTGGTCGTGGACCTTCTTGAACCGGTCGTAGGCCTTCTTGAAGTGGTCGAGACCTTCTTGAACCGGTCGTAGGCCTTCTTGAAGTGGTCGAAACCTCGCGAATCGGTCGTAATCCTAGATTCCCAGTACAAGTAAATCATCTCCATTAGGCAAGATCATAGAGTTCTCAAATAATACACTCACTCTAGAAACGATTTTACCTGATAGATTAAGTCACGTGCTCTAGCTCTTGTCATAGGACCTTGTAGTTCAACACCCAAATCTGGAGAGTCTTGTGTAGTACGTGTATCCGAAGGAGGGATGTCCTCATCAACAACCGGAGGCGGGTCAACAAAGAACCCCTCACTCATCGACTCATCTCACATGAGGTGGCCCCACGGACCCTCGCCACGACCCGACCTCCACGATCAGCGGCCACCACGACCACGCCCTCTACCCCTCGGCATAGCTATCAACCATAATCAACAACACACAATGAGTTCAAAGGTCAAAATAAAATCATGCATCAATGAACAACATAACGGAAGCGTAAAATCTATATTCGTACCTCTCTCTAACCTACTGTGCACTAGTGTGTCAAATTTTAGGTTAGTTAACCATTAGCAAATTTTAGTTGATTTACTAAAACTAAAACAAATTTTAACAATTTTAGTTTGCCTAAGTTGTTAATCTATTCACCACGGACCTAAAACACGCTCGATACTAATCGAACACCCCCATTTCAACACCGAGCCCGAATGCCACTAAACTACTCTCTAAACTAATAAATATTGACACACTATAAAATTTCAGCAAGAAGATATCAATGGACATATCCCTGGATCACAAAAGAGCATCCATAATTATGAATCACGCAAGAGTAAATAAGCAAGGGGAAATATAATCAAGTAAACAATCCAGGATAGCACCAACTACTGAATCCAAATCATTGAAATAAATAATCTAGTCCAAAATATGACCTAAACTTTATTCAACCTCTAACATGACCAAGAGTAATCCAACATTGAATGAAAAGGTTCTTATGGCAAATGATCATGTGATTGAAGTATAGATCTAATCCATGTGCTCTACTCGCTCTCAGTCACTGCGTTCTCGAAGATCACCTAAAGACAACAAAAGAGCAAGGGTGAGTCCACGACTCAGCAAATACATTAATATACAACGAACAATAATAAATCAACAGTAATCAATAACTTCATTATCATCACATGCACTTCTATTAATATTCTCATGTCATTAACTTCTTTGTTTCACACCCATTCATCTCGTATATCAATGCAACTCTAATCTACATGTCCACATGCACTTCTTTCAGCGATATCAGGTATATCATGAGTGAATGCTCGCGACAACATTCACTCTCAAGCCCGTTCCTCCACAAGGATCGGGGACCTCCTCCACTCCCGTGGAGTTGTGATCATTCATGATCACCTGCTCATATGCAAAGATGCTTATGAATGCAAACATGCATAATTTCATATTACTCATCATATCCAAAAAAAAATTCATCACATCCATCAACAATATAAATCCATACCATTCCATTGCTTGCAATTAAATAAAATAAAAGCACAACAATAATGGTAATAGAAGATAAAGAAAACAGTGATCAATCATTGATCGTTGTCTACCATGCACTTGCCTTTACTAGTTGTGACGCACGATTTGACTAGAAGATGGCAACAAGCACGACGCCTCTCCTACATTACATACACAAATTTCAGTACAAGCTACAGCATCAAGAATAGCAATCAATAGACATCGCTCCTACCCGTCCCCAAATATACCACGTTTCTCCGGTACCGAAAAGTCACCCCTAGCTGTCCTGTTACTAAAAAGAGCGTAACTTTTGACTCAAAAATCCGATCACGACAAACCACCCAGTTCTGAATTCTACACAAAATTATCCTCATTTTCTTATATTACGAAGACTCCTAATTAAATCATATAACCCTCCGTTTTTAGCCCAGAAAACCGATCTATCAGCTTCGGGACAGCGGGTCTTACTAAATTCATAACTTTTATTCTAACCAACCAAAATTCGAGTTCTTGGATTCTACAGAACCCTTAGACAATTATATACATATTTCATGTAGATCAAAAACTCTAATTAGTAGATTTACTATTTTTAATCTGCAGTCTACCAAAACAGCGTCGAAAGACGACAACCACAAAGACAGCAGTCTTCCAAAATTAATATCTCGAATTCTACTTGTCCGATTGACATGATTAAATATTATATAGAAAGATATTGAAATTATCTACAATTAACTAGCAGATGACATTCTCAAAATTCGTCATTAAAGTACCCGAATAAATCGTACAACAGAACAGCAGGCTAAACAGATCTATTAATCGGCCCCTCGACTAAAAATTCTACAATCCTCTCTAATCTCTAATTAAACTAACAAAAAGAGGGAGAAAACCAGATCGTTACCACATGACGAAAACCAGATCCCAACTTCCTAAATTTCTCTCTTCTCTTTCCTTCTTGGCTTCTTCTTTTCTCCTTCTAGTTCTTCCTTGTTTTTTCTTTCCACTTGCTTCGGCAGGAGATGATGCAATACTAGCTACGGCATGCAGCCAACAGCAAGTGACATGCATGCGGCAATACACTGCTAGCTAGCACCACACATGCGTAGAGCAGCGAGTAGCAGCCGATAGGAAAGGCGCTCGGGAAACTCTGGCCGAATGGCAGGTGGATGGCCTCCACGCGCGCGGCAGGAGCAGCAGACAGCGCGATGGCGCATAGGCGATGCGGCAGGAGCAGTGCGGGGCTGTGGCGACGGCGCACGAAAAAAAGAAGGAAAAAATGATGGTAATAACGGCCGGCGGCTCCCGGGTATTGGGAAAAAACCAGAGCGGCGGCTAGGGTGGGGAAAAAAGACTGCTAGGGTTTCTAGAATCCACTCTCCCCACGATCCTTTTATACCGGTACAAACCAACTCCTCCCTAAAACTCTAAAATATTCTATTTTTCACGTATTCTCTTTGATTAATTACGCACATACCCTTTAAGAGGTTATTACAATTTTTTTTTGGAATATTACATGTTCCATTCGTCACACGGTAGAGGATATATCTGGCGCTAGATCCAGATATCAGTTCAAGGCTTTGTGAGCTTTTGACTGGTCAGAGAGAAAGTTGGGAACCTTCTCCGACCAGGTTAGATATTGTGTAACCTCTGGAATCCTCACGACCAGTGAGGTCGTTAGCCTTAGGGGTTACGACCACGAAGACGTATGGTCCTTTATCTATTAAATAATAAATAGAGGTTTTAATCCTCGTGATTTTCTATCACAAGATAAATGCTACAAATATAAATACGATAAATAAGCACAAGAAATAACCACAATGAAGACAAATGGGGCTTTTTTCGTGGTATCAAAGATTTGTCGATCTTCACTAGTCCACGTTGAGGAAGCTTGACCCAATCAAGCCAGCTCCACAAATTAAGCCTTCCCTCGATTTCACTTGTGGTTGTTCTTCCTCCTCTCTAGAGATAGTGAACACTGAACCACTCACAATTGGTGGCGGGTCTCTTCACAATCTTCTTTAAGAGATCATCGTGCAATCTCTCACCAAGTCGTCTAGGTATCGACAAACACCAAGAGTAATGAATCCCGAACTTCGTTTGACGGCTATCAAGTGCTGTGGATCAATCTAGAATGAATACACTTGATTTTTTTCTCAACTACCTCACAATGAATGCAACAAGAGTGAATGAGGAGTTGAGTGAATGCTCTAGGCTCAAAGATGTTCAACGGAAAGTTCTCTTCTGTCCTAGAGCTGGTGGGGGAGTATTTATACCCCCCACAAGCAAATACGATCATTGGAGGTAAATGTCAGAAAAATTCAGCAAAATCGGTAGTATCGCCGTGTAATGGCCGATACTACCGCACCTCCAACGTCAGCACAGTAACGGCTATAGTAGAAGTATTTAATGTGACTGGAAGAGCTGTTGAAAACTTGGTGCGATATTACCGCCATTGATCATGCGGTATTTCCGCTCAACTCATGGCGTTACGACCGATTTTCGTTGGAGATCAAAAATACCGCATCCTGGAAATAACGTTCTGTTAGAATTTTTCGGTCACACCAAACTGAGGTAGTTTTGCGAAAAGCACAGCGGTAGTTCCACAATAGCAAATCAACAAATGAACACGAAAATGCACCGTTCTGGAAAAAACGTTCCGCGCCTTTGCTCGGTACAACCGACTTGCAGTAGTTCCACTCAAAGAACGCCGGTACTACCGCATTTCTAAGAGAGCAACTAAAACCCAAAAAGGTGTCTCTCTGAAAAAATGCACCGCAAGATTTTGGTACATCCGATCTGCGGTAATTCCGCTCAAGGAACGCCAGTACTACCGCAATTCCAAAAGAGCAATTAAAATTCAAAAGGTGTCTCTCTAGAAAAAAACATACCGCAAGATTTCGGTACATCCGATATGCGGTAGTTCCGCCATGGGAACGCCGGTCATACCGCAGAACGGTAATTCCGCTGACAACACGTCGGTACTACCGATTTGTCTCAGAAAACAAGATTTGCTTTTAAAAACAAGTTTTGAGCGCATGCATGATCCTAGATTGATCCAATATCTACAAGAACATGCTATCAAGCTACTAGTCTTGATCCCTCTTAATAGTACGATATTTAACCTATAATCCACCCTTTTTATCTTAAGACCGGTAAAATTAAAAAAGGATCCTAAACTACTTGTACCTTGACTTGAGCCTTAAGTAGGTATGCCCAAATTTCTGTAACCACCGCTGGAATCAAACCTTGTAAATTCTCAATAAACAAGTTAGTCACATATTCATATATTATCATTAATTACCAAAACAAATCTTAGGGGCCTAGATGCTTTCACGCGATCACGCTATGGGGTTCCCAGAGCTACATCAAGCAAAGGAGTATCAGTGAGGTAAGGGACACATGGTGACACAGGTGGCGAGGGTAAGGAAGCTCACCAAATAAAATGGAGGTGTGAGGCTTGCTCACTGGTGTTGAGAACGACGCACTCGTTCTTTGCGATTCAGGGAACCAGAAGCTTAGAGAAAGCGCGAGATGGAACGAGGGGTGAGCTTGAGAGATGATGACACGCATGATACTTAAATAGCTATGAGAAATGTGCGATATGGGCGGCATGAAAATGTGGCCACAACGAGAACTCGTGGGCGTGCTTTGGTGTCTCTGCCAGCACGGGAAAAAGGCTGGGAAGAGGCATGGGCGCGGTGACATACGATGCATGTAGACATGATGGGAGCAGATGGAGCGCAAAACGATGGGTGGCGGTCACTAACCGGGGGCGGAACAGGCGTGCGCGCTGGAGCACTGCGAGCGGAGGCGGACGCAAGGTGGACGAAGGCCCCTAACACGCGGGCCTGGCGTGTTAGTGAGTGCAGGAGCAGGACTGCCGGCGTGGGCTGAGGCGATGGGAGCAAAGTTGGGCTGAGCGAAATCGGCACATTTGGCTTGGCATGAATTCAAATTAGGTTTGGAATTTTCAGAACAAGGCTTAGTCTTGGCCAAAATTTTAAACCTATCAAACATGCTCCCAAATTTATGATTTTTTTTGTGAGGGCTTTTGGTACCATTTAGTTTCTTGTGTAATTTTTTTAGGATTTATCTATTCTGTGATTTTCTAAAAAATTCTTACAAGTTGTTGTTTGCATGTAATTTCACTATTTGATTTATACAGAAGTTCAAAAAGCATGCAAAAACATTTTCCACATAAAACATGCTCAAAATAATTCTCCCACTTATTTTCATTATATTTTCCAAAAATTGGGATTTTCATGATGTTACAACTGTCTACTTAACACTGCACCCTTTATTCGAGTTTTTTCCTCATTTAGCACGTTTTTCAAGCAAAATAACAAAAATGACATCCCTACTACGCGAAAACGCTGTGGTAGGCCACATGTTGTTGATGCAGAGTGTGGAAAGACACGCGGTGAGCTCCCAGCCGGTGACAAACGGACTACAGTGCACCTAGTCTGCGGCAGGTGCCGTATGCAGGTGACTTGCCACGGTGTGGGTGCGCGGCAGTCCCCCTGCCGCATCATTTTCGAGCACTGGGTGTGGTACTTTTGCCATTCTGTTCACCTATTGGACTATTTTTACTATTTCACTTTAAAAAGAGACTAAATGAGTCAAAAACTGGCCAAGTTGACCTGACCGAGTACAACAAATCAAGGCAGATCATTGGTCATTTAAGATCGATCCACGTCATATGAATGTAATTAGGTGGCCAAGTTGAGGCCATAACATCATAGCATGATCAACGTTTGAAGTAACTATTCGCCAAGTCTATGACTATGATCGATCATACTTGCCTAAAAAAATTCAATATATATACAGATAAAATTAGGCAAAAAGCAGCCATATGAGCCCTCTGATTAATGGTAATGATGGTAATATGATGATGGAACATGTTAATAGATAATGGAATAAATTATATTTTTGCATCATGCGCACAATCATATCATTAGACGGTTTTAGTGGACATTGATTACATTATCATTGTCATGTGGATCAAGAATGGTTTTAGAGTGCATGGTAATGATGAGTTATGGTTATGTTAAAGTAATGATGTATTTATTAGTAATTTTTCTAATCAATGCTCCTGGCTACTTGGTTCTAGGTGTTTTCGGGCGTGTGGTCCCGAGCGTTCTTGGATGCGAGGTTCCAAGTTATGTGTGATCATTTGTCCTTATTGCAATTGTCTTGTTATGCTTGTTGTAGGATAACCTGTTGTATAATTATATTAATGTATAGTTTGAAGTGAGTATAGATAATTATGGTTTAAATTTAGAGTAAAAATGTATATGTGATATTCTGGACTTTTTGTTGGACTGAGATGTTACACTTAATGAAGAGAAGGGGCAGTGCAGGGGAGGCGGACGAGCGCCATGAAGTCAAAGTAGGCGGCGGTGCTGCGGAGGAGGAGAGATAGCACGGGAGAGCAAGCCCGTAGTGCGAGAAAGAGAAGGTAGGAATGAGGCGGCACCGTTAGGGAAGAGGTAGAAGAAGAGGATAAAGATATAATAAAGAAAGAAGAGAAGAACAAGGAGAGAAGATAGAGAGAACAAGAGAGCAATGATAAACATAACTTAGTTTACAATAGGATAAGGATGACGACGATGGTTGTTACATTTCATGCAATAGAAAAGTCATGTTGCCTTTTAGATGCATCGGGAGGAAGACCAACAACCCGTAGAAGTAGATAAAGAGGTAAATAGAAAAAGGAAGACAATAGATAACATCATAGCAATAGAGGGTTCCACACACCTTGACTAGCAACATTATTTTGTTGACTGGATCTGGCGGCCTCTATCAGATGCAACTTCCATCAGATGGTTCATGGTTTTAAGTTGGCGTGGCCCAATCATGTAGCCGGGAATCAACCTGTCTATAATATATAGAATAGAATTAGGTGGCTTTTGTGGATGGGCTCGAGTGAGCTAGATTTAGTCAGGCATAGGCTAGGCTAAGGGTCACATGTTGTTGGACTAGGCCAAAGTTGGGTCAAGCTTAACTCGGGCTCGACTACGGTCATGTTGGGTCATATGCAAAGTAATGGCAAGTTGGGTTTGAGGTTGGTTTGGCTCATACTATTCACTACTAAACTTTTTTACCATATTCATTGCTAAACTTTTGCCATATTGAATGACTGAGCTGAAGATGTTTGGTTTGGCAGTATGATTTTAGGTAGGCTGGCTAGAGCTTCCAAGTTGGAGAAATGTCTGAAATGCCCTAAGGCAAATGATGACAATTAACCACAATTAATGGAAATTAATGACAATTAACCGCAATCAACGACAATTCACCGCAACTAAGCGCAATTAACCAACGCACATGAGAGATCAATGAAAAGTCTTGCATGAACACTCAAGCAAGCACCAACAATCAATGAAACTGATTTTTAGCAAACACCATCATCGATGAACACACATGATTTCCATGAAAAATGCAATATTAAGAAGGGATTGGTAATTGCTAGAAAAAATACAAGAACTTGAGTGATCTCCATAAACACACAATAATCATCATATCTATCCATGAATAAACCTGGTCTCCATGAACACAACAGTAAGCTAGCACCAGACCTGACCACACGGCAGCGAGGAGGTCGATGGAGGGAGGCGACTGGCCGAAGGGAGACGATGTCGATTAGGGGATTATAGCCAAGGGAGTACGCCGGCCGGAGGAAGAGTGAGATGGAGGGAAGCCGACCAGGGCCGGAGCGATAAGAGGGTTGGGTGTAACACCCATGCCACTGCTCCACGCCGCCCTAGCATTGGCGGCACATTGCCCCCATTCACACTGCACCGCTTGCCCATGCTGCCCCATCACTTCGCCTGTCACTTAGCTTCGCTCGGGACGCATCCACATTGTTGCCGTCACACTCTCAATCGCCCATCTCTCCATCACCGAGCGCATCGCCTCCCCCTACTTAATACGCGCATGATGCTTCTTCTTCTGGCCTCCTTCTTCTTCCACTCCTCGCTGCAATATCCCGTTTAGACTTCAAAGGAATTTAAATGTATGAATTCAGTTTTTTAGTGTAACTAAGAAGGGAAAAATATGTTTCTGTAGGGGATTAGGACCTTGGGCTTTTGGCCCACGATTTTGGCCCAATTTAGAGGAGTTGGTTAAGGGGGGATGGCAGCCCCTAACCCTAGCCATGTACTGTAGCATCGCCACTCTAGCATGGATCGCACTATAGCGCCACCACTGTAGCACTGTCCCTGGTGTCTCCTCCCCATGGCAGCCCTTACCTCCACCCCCTATTGCTGCTGTCTGGCAAGGAAGAAAGGAATAGGAAGTGGGAGGAGGAGGAGGAGGAAAGGGATATCACGCAAGTTCCTCAGGGCTAGCATCGCGTTCATCAAAGGGTGATCCTCAGATTGTTCTTATTTAGTTGATTACTTTTGCGATGTGGGCAAGATCAAGTAGTAGATCGGGTGTAGACGGATTGTAGTGTGTTGTAGATTTGGACCATGTAATGGCGAAATGTTATTTGGTCACCAACTAGAGAATTGTGGGTAAGATACATAGCTCTCCATAGAGTCTTTGTTCATATTATTTGGTTGTATAGATCTCCATGTATGAATTTTTCATTGCTGCTATCCAGAGGTTCTGTCAGGAATCTGGCAGACTATAGTGATCGATTTATTAAAAATAGTTAAGGTCTTAATTAGAGAATTATACCAATATGACTTTTGTGGCTAGTTTTTTAAGATTTCCATAAAGCCTAAGAAAACATTTTTTGGATAAACTGAATAAAAGTTATGATTGTTTTAATCATGTTGTCCTGAATGTCGGTCAGAATCTCACAGTAGTAGTAATTTAAATATTAAAAATAGTTAATGGCCAAATTAGGGAATCGTACCAACTTGATTGTTGTAGATAATCCTTTAATCATTCCAGAAAGTCCAAGATGGTAATTTTTGGATAATTGGAGAGGTAAATATGATTTTTGTAAGGTGATTGTTCTGTTTGGGACAGAATGGTGTTTAGGGGAGAACGACGTTTGGGTTGCGATTAGGAGTGATGCTATATATGTATTTATTTTGTATGGTTGTTTGCCTTGGATTGTCTCCTTAGAATATTTATTAAATGCTCAAGTGGTGGTGTGAATCCGGGGGTAGTGCCCTCTTTTCATTGTCAAACTTCACACAGTTGAGACAAATATAGTTATAGTCATATTGAATGCTTGATTGTTCACCTTGTTTAAATGAGTATGATGTGTTTAATCTTCTAAGATATGAGTACCTTTTTTTATTTACATGCTTATGTTAATGGTTGATATAAATTACAAAGTATGCAAGTATTCCTTTCATTCCATTACATTCATTACAAGTATTCATGTTTAACCCACGGGAGTGGGTATTGAGATTCCCATATTTTCAATATGGGCAACTAGATCCCCGTATAAAATATTCTTCATACGGGCGATGGATCCCCGCATTTTGAGAATATGGGCACGAGTGAACACCAACTGGTGTTACACTCGGCTATACCGGTATATGCGGAAGAGAAGTGGAGTCATATGCATTTTGCATCGCATTCATAGTATATTCACATAAGAAACATTGAAACAGATGTCTCCGTTTCAATGTTTCTTATGTCGATCTTTTGTACCTGCTGAGTCTTGGACTCACTCTTGCCAATTTTATTTTTAGGTGATCGTTGAGGACGACATGCATCGGGAGGAAGTAGTTCACATAAAGAAATCTATTTTAGCACACATTTCATCACTTAAATAATATTTCTGTTGCTACCCTTCAATTGAAAACTTTTAAATGTAATAGTTGGATTTATGGTACTTCCATTATTCGTTTTTAAAGTTTATTCATGCTAGTTGATGATTTAAACTATCCGAACCTATTCATGATAATGTTCTACATGAATGAAGTGTTATGATTGCAATTTTAGTACATAGATCCTTACTAAAATTTATGTTTGTTATATTATTAGAATTGTTTTGTGGTGACGTTTAACTGCCATTTTTTATTGAATTGATGAGAAAAATTTATAGTATTGATTGGTGGTAGTAGTTTAGATTGCATCTTGGCTTCCGCATAGCTAGGGTGCTACACTCGCAGCCTCCTCTGTTGGCACCAGAAAGCCAAAGGGTGAGCTCCCTGTTCATCTGTCGCCCGCGTCACCATCATCACGCTGCCACTCATCGCCGTTCCGGCCGCACCGGCGAGCCCCTCCACCATCCGAGCTTGTCAAAACGCGTTCCTGTGTCCCCGCGGCGTTACCCCCAATCAATTCGAGGATTTCTCATGAGGAGCATGCCGCATCCGCCGTATGGTCCGATTTCAGCTGGAACCGCTGCCATGACCGCCATCCCTTCTCAGGTGATCCATTCTCCAATTCCCCCAAATGGAGTGTCCTCTCACCTTCCTCCACCCCCACCTTCCACTAGAGCTCTCCCTCACCCAAATGTCGCCCCCATGGTGAACCCATCGTGTCGCCCTGGGTCACCACCACTGGCCCAACTCAGCCACCCTTAGCTCCCTTTGACTACACCGGTGAGTCCCCCGTAGCCCCCTGAAGCTCGTGCACGCGCCCCCTTTCCCTTTCTCTCCCTCCGGCGCTACTGCCCTGTTTCCTCCCCCATTGCCAACCGCTACGCGCCACCTCCGGCCGCTCCTCCACCTCCCATAGGGCCGCCGATGAAGCACGCCCGAGCCTCCCCTACTCTATCTTCCTCTTTGGCTCTTTCTGTTGATGCGTATGATAGGTGGGGCCCCTATCTCTCTGTGGCTCTCTCTCCAAGTGTATGTTTGTGTGTATGATAGTGGGCCCAACCTAATCAGGTGACTAACTCAAATTGCTTAGTATGTTAGGGGTTAATAGATATTCAGTTAGCAAGATGCAATTGTGCTGAGTAGGGGCTAATTAAGAATAGTTAGAGTTTAATTGAGCAGCTAGCTTAGATAAATACTTCGGTATAGTATAAGTTATTTTTACAACTTCGATAGTAGTAGGGTACATCTGTAACTTGAAATGATGTCGAGTTAACTGGGAATTGACTAGTGGTTAAAGGTTGACTGAAAATGGTTAGTGAACCAGTATCACATAAAGACAGAATCAATTAGGGGATGTTAATAACTCATCTAGTCACTACAATCCGAAGTGAGTTAACTACTAATTACACCAAAGGCGGGCAATTAGGTGAATGTTCAATCAGCCATTGCCTTTTCTAATGAAGTTAGTTAATAATCAATTCAAGATTTATTCCAAGAAATTAGGCATTATCTAAATAATCTTATATGTAAAAGTGCCTACATGTTAGTAGGGTCCTAAACTATTAAGCCATTGTTTTGGATTTTCGGTTGAGACTAATCCAATATAGTGTTACTAACTTATGATATGGTAATATGAATAGGTCATCGTATTACTTAGGTCAAGACCAACAATTAGTAATAATAACACTAAGGGGTGATAGCGATAAAGTATCAACAACAAGTGTGACCCACTAATAGGAGGGAAATAAGATAATAAATCATAGAAACATGCACACACAAGTATCCCTGCAAATCCTTGATTAGGTAAAGTGGCTACTTTGATTAAGGGTTGTCTAGGTTTTGCAACTGTGTCAAAGACACTAAGGACCTAGGCAGTAACTGGTAATCATAATGATATAAGCTCACATATACTTAGAACCCAGAATAAGCAAAAAGAATAAAAGTATATGTATATGTGTGCATGTCAATCAACGTATAGACCATGCTAGTAGTTGATTGAGCAACTAAGTGTGCCCTCAACACTTATAGCAGAGTAGAGTGTAGCAGTAATAAAACTTAATGAAATGTTAGCAGTAGCTGTGACTTAGCTTCATACTAGTAGTAGTAGTCAAGGTGATAGAATTGATCCCTAAACAAGGATTAGTGGGTAAGAAACCATAAGTCTTGTGGTATAGTTACCTACCTAAACGAGAAGGAGTCATTAGCAAGTGTGGTAGCTAAGAGTCAACCTAGTATGATAGATTTAATTTAGCATATGCCAAGCCATAGAAGTAGTGCGACTAAGTAAAGACCACTGCAAGGATGAAACCCAAACCACGAACACCACTGAAGATGTAAGGCTCAGGTCTAACCAATACTTGGAAGTTTCAACTAAGGCTCATGGAACTTCCTTGATAAATATGAATCAGTAAGAAAACCATTAAACGAACTAGACCCTATGTGTCAGTGAGACTTATGTCTATCCAGAGCGAACCCCACACTTATGCATAGGTCTCACCTGATTATCAAGGAACTTCCTCGGTAAATAGGAAGTAATAACTAAAAGAATCATTAGAGCAGCTAGGCGCCGCGTTGAAGAATCTAGATCTGTCATTATAAGTTAATAGAGTATTTTGGTGATTAATGAGTGAGACTAACACTTCTATTGATATACCTATTGTGTAGTCTTATTTGGATGAAAAGGTGAAAATCAAAGAGGTATGTATTTGACATCAAATTCTTATATCTTGTTGCATTCCTCGGATCCAAAATATAGGTTGAACTCCACCAAAAGTCTAACTTGAATATGTGCATATATTCTTTTTACACATTCATGTATGCACACATTTAGGGGGAGTTCACTCTATGTTTTGTGGTTTCATTAGTATTGATCCATATTTCTTTATCCACATATACTTGGGATCGCTACTTTAAAATATATCCTTGAGTATATAAATCTTGTGTAGTTCATATATAATCATATGTTCTTATATTCAATTATCTGTAATTATGATGGTTGTCATCAATTGCCAAAGAGGGAAAGATTGTACTATCTTGACCCACCATTATGAGTTAATGGTATATTGTGATAATTATTGACAATCAAATTGTGGAACTAACATTCTCCATGAGTTGGTGAAATAGGTTGAGTTCTGTGATGACGATGACGTGGGATGGCATCATAAGTTGATTGTCATCAAGTCAAGTGAAGAATGCATCATGTGTTGATGCATATCAAGATCTCGAAGAGAAGATGATCACGAGTGATGTAACGGTGGCCCGATCTTCGAAAGGTACTGATAAGTCGATTGTGGAGAACTCGACGTTGATGATCCGAAGGCTCCGATCAGAACAGATCAAACCTCCTGCATTCACTATACCACTGCTCTGATGGTTATCAACCGTGCCGAACGCGGTTGACCTCGCCAAAAAGGATATCTCCTGCATACGAATCGAGAACACAAGCAAGAAAGTAGAAGATGCAATCTGATATTGTATTGTGAATATAGATGAAGTACACAATGTGGGGTTCCTCAACCGAACATGTGGCGAGACTGATAAGCAGAATAATCTCAAAGAAAAACCGACGTTAAACTATGACGGCTACTGTATATATATAGGGGTATGTGAGGAGGTCGACCTAGGGTTGTGCGGCCGTGGGAAGAGGAGTACACAACCTGGACTCCGACCTCGACACGCTTACAAGACCATATTAGGCCAGAACGGTGACGCAACACCTTATTCACTATTCAGGTCGTGTATCTCTGGTCGAAGACACAGTCGTGGGATCGGTCTGGGGTGGTCTTGAGGAGTCCATGTTATCTCTGGTCGTAAGCCTTCTTGAAGTGGTCGTAGACCCTGCGGAACTAGTCGTAGACCTTCTTGAACTGATCGTAGTCCTAGATTCCTAAGTACAAGTAAATCATCCCCGTTAGGCAGCATCATAGAGTTCTCAAATAATACACTCAGCCCTAGAAATGAATTTACCTGATAAATAAGTTGAC
Organism: Hsuehochloa calcarea; assembly: GCA_036346395.1. Taxonomy (NCBI): domain Eukaryota; kingdom Viridiplantae; phylum Streptophyta; class Magnoliopsida; order Poales; family Poaceae; genus Hsuehochloa; species Hsuehochloa calcarea. The sequence continues at coordinate 86,636,270 of CM070594.1, forward strand.
GAGCACGTACTCGAGTAATTGGACCTTGCACATGAGGAGTGTTCGTATCAGTAAAAGTGATGTCCTCATCATCCTCCCCTTCTTGAATTGGAGTCGTCCTCGACTCAAGATCATCCTCCGAGCCCAAGAAAGGCCACAAATCTGCAATGTTAAAACTGGAGCTAACCCTGAAATCTGCAGGCAAGTCTAACTTATATGCATTATCATTAATACGTTCAAGAACTTTGAAAGGACCATCTGCACGTGGCATGAGTTTAGACTTTCTTAATTCAGGAAATCGTTCTTTACGCAAGTGTAACCACACAAGATCACCAGGTTCAAAAGAAACATGCTTGCGTCCCTGACTACCAGCAATTTCATATTTAGCATTCATAATATCAATATTCTCTTTCGTTGTCTCATGCATCTTTAGTATCAACTCAGCACGTTGTTGAGCATCAAAATTTACTTTCTCCGAAGCTGGAAGAGGTAACAAGTCGATAGGTGCACGAGGGATGAATCCATAAACAATCTCAAAATGACACTTTTTGTGGTAGAATGCAGCGAACGATTATAAGCAAACTCCACATGAGGCAAGCAGTCCTTCCACATTTTTACGTTCTTTTTAAGCACAGCCCTAAGCATAGTGGACAAGGTTCTATTAACAACCTCAGTTTGTCCATCGGTATGGGGATGACAAGTAGTGGAAAATAACAGCTTAGTCCCCAACTTACCCCCACAAGGTTCTCCAAAAATGACTAAGAAATTTAGCATTACGATCATAAACTATCGTATTCGGAATACCATGCAAGCGAACAATTTCCTTAAAGAACAAATCAGCAATATTTGTAGCATCTTAGAGAATCTATCCACGACAACAAAAATACTATCGCTCCCCTTCTTTGTCCTAGGAAGCCCTAAAATAAAGTCCATAGAAATATCTTCCCAAGGTATGATTGGAACAGGAAGAGGCATGTATAAACCATAAGGATTAAGTCGTGACTTAGCTTTTTGGCACGTGGTGCAACGGGTAATGAAGCGTTCGATGTCACGCCTCATCTTTGGCCAATAAAAGTGGTGGGTTAGAATGTCCTCGGTCTTCTTCACGCCGAAGTGACCCATCAATACTCCTCCATGCGCCTCGTGAAACAACAAAAGACGAACGGAGCTAGCTGGAATGTATAGCTTGTTAGCACGGTACACGAACCCATCATGCACCACAAATTTATTCTAACTCTTTCCCTCTTGACAATTTAGCAACAAATCTTTAAAATCAACATCATGCACATATTTCTCCTTTATTGTCTCTAATACAAAGATTTTGAAGTCAAGTTGTGAAAGCATGGTATATCTCCTAGACAAAGTATCAGCTATCATATTTTCTTTGCCTTTTTTATATTTAATAACGTAGGGAAAAGACTCAATGAACTCAACCCACTTAGCATGTCTGCGGTTCAGGTTGGTTTGACTTCGAATATGCTTCAAAGATTCATGATCAGACTGTATTACAAACTCTTTGGGCCATAAATAATGTTGTCATGTTTCCAAAGTTCGAACTAGAGCATATAATTCTTTATCATAGGTAGAATAGTTCAAACTAGGGCCACTTAATTTTTCACTAAAGTAAGCAACATGTTTTCCTTCTTGAATTAACACACCACCAAGACCTATGCCACTAGCATCACATTCTAATTCAAAAGTCTTGCTGAAATCGGGAAGTTGAAGCAAAGGGGCGTGTGTTAGCTTATCTTTGAGAGCGACGACCTAAGTCGTTGACCACCAAGCAACCTACACAACAATAGACAAGTAAACCGAATTTGGGAACAAGTTCATCACAACTTGACCCATATTAGTTAAAACATGCATCATACAACATATATGCCCTGAACCTCATGACTTTGACCTAACAACCGAATATCGCCGCCACGACGGGCGACGACCTAAGTGACAACCGGTCAGACCGCCCCTAGGGCGGTCGGCCTTCCTAGCCGGTCGGCCGCCACCTATTGGCCGGTCAGACCGCCAGTAAAGACTTAGCCGATTTTCAACCTCTGAAAACCGAAACCTACTAGAAATTTCAAACCAATAGAACTTTTGACTGGAGACTCCAAAAATTATAGGACCAAGTGCAATAGAATCCCCTCTCTTGCCAACACACTCTATTTTTGGCCCAGCTCAATTCCTCACTTTGTAATCGACCGGTCGATGCCCCGAGGATGGTCGACCGGTTAGGAATCGATCGAGCAAGCCACCACCGCCGGTCGATCCGAGGCTATAGCTCGACAACATTCCAACTTTGTCGAAAACACGTGAAACGATAAACCATAAACGCCACTCCAATTGTCACATCATCCTAAGATCTGGAGCATATCCCCATAATATCCACAATCTCCCCCTTGATGAACACATTGGCAATAATCCAGAAAATATAATTCGGAGGTTTGAAAAGTAAAATACTTTCGTTTTAGCACAAAGGCACAACTTGGTCCATAAGCAAGAGAAAGCAATAGAAATGACCAAGCTGACATCAGAATAGCATAGGCATGTGAGATAAGGCAAAAGAAAGCATAAAAATTTTGATTTCCAGAAAGGAGTCAAAAATCTCACTTAAGGTCCATATGAAAGAACAATTGTTTAATTGACATATGATCATTGTGAGGATTAATAAATGCAATTCAAGTTCAGAAGAATCAATAAGGCAATAAGAATGCAATTCAAAAACTCCCCCACTATGATCCACAGATTTCAGAAAATTTTAATTTTCTAATTTCTCCCCCTTTTTATCATTAATATATATCTTGTCCCTCTTTGTACAAAAAATGATATATTTTCTCCCCCAACATTGAAACATCTTCTCCCCCTTTGACAATGGAGTCATAAAGGAATCACGTCTTCCTCTCATCCAGAGATAACAAATGCAGAATGAAGAAAAAAAACATAAAAAGGAGTATGCATTAAGTGCAATGGAGTGGCTTCATTTTTTTTATTTTTGATTATAAGAAGCTTTGGAGATTACCCAAAAGAACAAGCCAGCATTTCTAATATTGCACAAACAGCATATCAAGCCTAACAAAGCTAGCAAGATCATGATAAGAATTATACATCAAAGCTAAGTACGAAGGCTCAAAAGTAAAGCAATAGATTTGATCAATTTAAGCAAAGCTTCAAATTCAGCAAGTTCATCAACAGGGATCCAAAAGTGAAACTGGCCATGTCAAAATGTCAAAGTGAGATAAAAAATCAAACAAAGACCACATTAAGAGTCAATCAGGTCCTGTATTAAATCATTTTGCTCAAATTTCTCAAAAGCCCATTTGTCAACAGTTTTCTCATTTGCACTGAATATTGAAGTTGATTAATGAACTAACTTAGTGACAAGATCCTGGACTAGGAGCCATCCACAAACTTATCCTAAGCTTCGACCAGAAGTTGATTAAAGGTATATCTTAGTGAAGAAGATCCTGGACTAGGAGCCATCCACAAACTCTTCCTTAGCTTCTACCAGGGCGACAAATCTTGAGGTTCATGTCATTTCTGACAAGCAGTCCCCATGAGATCGTCTCGATCATCAAACTATCTCCAAGTTCATATCTTTGACAAGCAGTCTCGTAAGAGTAGTTTGGCACAATTTAAGCATAAGACAATCTTGATTTTTCATGTTTCACAATAGCAGTTTTAGAATCTCAAGAACACAAGAAGCTCAAGTAATGGTCAATTTTAGATTCAAGAGCTAATAAAGCAATTCTGACAGGGCCAATGTCACAAAAGGAGCACTAATTGCGCAACTAGCTAAAACATCCACAAATTGTAATTTTTAGTTCGAGTTGTTTTAGAGTTCTAGCTCATACAGCAAAGACTTATCTGTATATGTGAAAGCATGATAATTGTAGCAAGTCAAAGAACTAGACATGACATTGAGCAAGAATTGAAATACTAAAGCTCCAAAGAGTAATAGTTCAAGCTTCATCAATTTTAAAAGATAAGTAGAAAATCTTATATTACAATGCATATTTTTGGATACCACTTGTTGGGTTTTTTTATATGAATGCAGTATCATACAATGAGATGCAATAAAAGCCTAAAAGCCTAAAAAGTTCAAAAAGATCAATAAGTTCAGAAAAGAACAAGAAAAGATCAAAAGAACAAGGTAAGATCAGAAAAGATCGAACTCCCCCTCAAACCAACTGATAGGGATAAATTACCCCTAACTCGCTTCTCAAGGTGGCAAATCTAGTTGGGTCTAAAGGCTTGGTGAGGATATCAGCCAGTTGAGCCTCGGACTCCACAAAGTGTAGCACAATATCACCTTTTTCGACATGGTGTCTAAGGAAGTGATAGTGAATATCTATGTGCTTGGTCCTAGAGTGTTGCACAAGGTTCTTAGCAATATTAATGGCAGAAGTGTTATCACAGAAAAGAGGAATACTAGCAAAATTTAACACATAATCCTTAAGAGTGGTTACCATCCATAAAATCGACTACAAAGAACTAGCAAAGCTGACTACATATTCACTTGATGGATTGTGCAATGAAGACCGCTCTAGAAGACCAAGAAACAAGAGAAGTGCCTAGGAAGTGATAAGTGCCTGAGGTACTCTTCCTATCCAGCCGACAGCCCGCAAAATTAGAATAAGAAAACCCCCGAATGGACAAAGATGAAGAACATGAATACCAAATGCTATACAGAAGGGTAGAGTGTAAATACCTGAATATGCGCTTAACAGTTTGGCGATGGGAAGCCCTTGGAGACGCCTGAAACCTCGCACAGAGGCAAACCGTGAAGTGGATGTCCGGTCTCGAGGCCGTCAGGTACAGAAGGGAACCGATCATGCTGCGGTACTCGCGTTGATCCACGGCTTCTCCTTCCTCATCTGGATCTAAAACAGTCGAAGTTGCCATGGGAGTGGAGATTGGCTTGCAGTCACCCATGTCGAAACATTTGAGCAAGTCCTTAGTGTACTTCGTCTGATGGATGAAGATCCCTTCCTTGCATTGCTTGATTTAAAGCCCCAAAAAGTAATTGAGCTCTCTCATCATACTCATATCAAATTCCCTGGACATAGTCTCAGAAAAGCTGGAAACAAGAGCATTAGAAGAACCACCAAAGATAATATCATCAACGTAAATTTGAGCAAGTAGGAAGTCATTATCACGCCTAAGAATGAACAAAGTCTTGTCTACCTTACCCATCTCAAAATCATTCTTAAGTAAGAATGTCTTAAGTCTATCATACCAGGCTCTAGAGGCTTGTTTAAGACCATAATTTCCAAAAGTGGTGAAATCATCACCCGTCGACCGCGTGAAGGAGGTGAACCATCTTGAGTCTCCGGTCATGTGACGTGAACTGTCGGAGTCGACGAACCACGTGTCCTTCCTCTTTCCGTGGTAATCCTGAAAAATCAAGGCACAGAAGAACGATGTGTCTCGATACTGGGGTTAGTTAAACATGACTTAGGAACCCAGTACTGAGACACACGTCTGCGTGTAGTATGCAAAGCAGAAGTACTATACTTGACTCTATTTGAAGTTCTGTTATGAGCAATGGTTAAATTAACATTAGAGTTATTATGTCTAGGAATATGATGATGAGCATGTGACACAAATCCTAAACCAGATTTCTTCTTTTCTATGTTACCATGTCTCATAAAACTCTAGGTTGATTAGGTGAAATTCTAGCATAACTTTTCTTATCATTTTTCAACCTACGCCAACAGAACTCAACCAAATGCCCATCCTTTTTACAATAGATGCAATGATACTTAATACCACTGGGAGAAGCACCCTTATACTTAACAGATGGTTGTGCAATACCTGCAGATTTAAAGATAGTTTTTGCAGGTTGTGTTTTGAATTCAATTAACCCATTTTCCAAGACTTGAGTAACTTTTGGGTTAGAATTATTTTGAACATGATTGTATCATAATCCTTACTTCTTATAAGGAGTTTTAGACTTGTCCATAATCATGTTTAATTGTTTCTTACCTTTAGAGAATTTTTCTAAGGTATCCTTAAGATAAGTATTTTTCTTCTTTAAGATTAACACATGATTCACAGATTTTACCCTTAATGGCTCTAGCATATTTTTCCTTATATAAAGCAGTTTCAAGTTTAAGAGCTGGACATGAAGCACATGTAAAAGACTCAATATTGTCCTTAAGCTTGACATATTTAACTCTAACTGCTTCTAAGATATCTTCAACTTCATATTTGCGTTCTAAGCAGAAAGTACAAAAGCTAGGATCAACCACACCAGAAGCAACTAACATGCTAGACTCTAAGCATTTTTTACATGGAGCAGATTTAACTTCAACAAGCTCAGTACTAGCATTTTCAAGTTGTTGCAAAGCAATATCATGAGCAGATTGCAGTTTAGTAAATTCAGAGTGCAAAGCATGGCAGGATGAACATTCATCAGATTCAAGAGTCTTAGCATTTTCAAGTTCTAAAGTCAAATTATCCACTTGTGACTCTAAGTGCTTATTCTGACTCATGACAAACTCTAAAGCATTATCCTGACTCATGAGTTACTCAAACATAGATTCACATCTATCAGAAAGAACATCATAGGAATGAGGTACCTCATCGTTGTCGTCGTCAACGGAGTCGGCCATGAAGCACAAGCTGGTGAAATCCTTGGCCTTACCCTTCTTCTTGTTTTTAGGATCTCCTCTTCCTTGTCCTCCTCACTCCCGGAGTCAACATCGCTTAAGGATTGATCCTCAACAGCGGTAAGCACCCGGTGAGCGGCCTTTGTCAGTTGGGTAACATCATACCTTGAGTTGTTCCATTGAGCCTTCTTCCAAGCTGACTTTCTCTCCTTATGGTTGCTCTTACCTTTCAGCTTGGGGCAATTTGCCCGGATATGATTTAGCTCACCACACTCATAGCAAGTCACGGGACCTCCTCGATTTCTGTTTCTCATATTATTATAGGCCCGTGTGACCTTTTTGACTATGAGGGTCAACTCAGCCTCAGGAAGACTCTCAAACTCTTCTTCATGAATTGTAGATAAACCAGCAAGCGAAAATCCAAAAGAAGACTCAAAAGACCCATCAGAAGCTCTCTTGAGTGGGTCTGCTACCAAAGCCATATTTTCTTTCTTAGGATGATCAATCCTCTTAATCTCATGAGTCTTGAGCTTGCTATAGAGCAGCTCCAAAGTCAGATCAGAGAGGTTGACATTCTCCTCAATGACGGTAGCCTTTATCTCCCACTCCTTGTTGTTGATTGCAGCCAAGAGGTGGGTGTCATTTTCAGATTGAGAATATTCAATACCAACAGCTTTCATCTGATTAATCACTTTATTAAAGCAACTGAAAATGTCATCGATGCTCTCTCCAGGACGCATCTCTAATTTGTTATATTCACGCTTATAGACTGTTTGGCGTACTTTCTTGACTTGGGACGAACCCTCATGATAGGTTTTGAGAGTGTTCCAAATCTCATGCGCAGTCTCAAGATTGCAAATCCGATCATACTCCTGTCTCCCAAACCCGCCATACAAAAGGTTTTTAGCCTTATTGTTGTTAGCCAAAAGGGCTTCTGAAGCCGGTGTAGCAACTTTGGGTACCATGAGCGGGACTCGAACAACCTCCCATATAGCGTGTCCTTCGCTCTCAAGGAAGACTCGCATGCGATTTTTCCAATAGGCATAGTCGTGCCTATCGAATATATGCGTCTTTGTGGAGTATCTATCCATCGCCAAGTTCAGTGACCGGTTAAGATCAAGATTGAACTAACCGGGCTCTGATACCACTTGTTGGACCGAAAATGCGACTAGAGGGGGGGTGAATAGGAGCACGCTGACTTTTTCACAAATACTGGATTCAACACAATTTCACTCCAGTAGCTATGGAAGCTATGAAGATCTGTATATCAGTACAGCGGAAGACTAATATTGAATCCAATAAACACCCCTAAGCAAATACTACAAAAGATCAAACACAAGATAACAAGTCACAGTGCACTGCCGATCAGACCGCTAGCTCAAGGGTGGTCAGACCGATTCTCCGGCTCGATCGGCCACGGCCAAGTGATCGACCGCCGACCTCGAAACGAGCAGATCGACCACGATGACGAAGGTGAAATTAGATGAAACTTTTGATCTACTAATCCAAACTTGATGAAACTTGGAACACACCTTCTCTATGATATCAGGAACCTATTCCAACTAATAGCGATCCTTTTCGATTTGATTGAAGAATGGTTTAAAACTGGGTCAAAATAAAAACTTGATCCAAGATCTTGCTTGTGGGTGATTGATGATCAAGATGATTCTAGATAGGTTCCCACACGTCACAGCAAGCTAGATCACGTGAAGAAACCAAGCAAAAACTCATGGATCAAAGAAAGACCTAAAATCATCAAATAGAGAGAAAGAACGCAATGAGACAAAACATTGATCAAACTTTCATTTGATTGATTGATATGATATGAGCTTACAGCCTCTCCATCAATGGAGGACAATGCTCAATACAAGAGCACGAAAATCACATCAAAACATCAAGAACCCTAGCCTCCACAAAAGCTCTCTCTAAGAAAATTAGGGTTTACAAGAATTGCAAAAGAGACGAAGCCGAGGTGCAGCCACCTACCTCTCCTATTTATAGTGGAGGCTTAGACCTTCTAGAAGTTTGACTCTATTGGGCTCCCGTTAAGGCCCAAAACAAACAGGACACATACGCACGTATTTTAATGCGCCGTCTTTAACACCTCTTGACCTAACTAGCTACACCTAGCGTCATCTTGCGCCTCGGATTAGCTAATAGGTCACCATTGTCCATCTTGCACCACGCTTGAGTACATTGACCTCACCCGGCATCGTCGATCGTTCTGGACCTCAGCTCTCCAAGCCTAGTCCCGACCATCCTAACCATTGACCGTTGTTGACCACCAAGCAACCTGCACAACAATAGACAAGTAAACCGAATTTGGAAACAAGTTCTTCACAACTTGACCCATGTTAGTCAAAACATGCATCATGCAATATATATACCCTGAACCTCATGACTTTGACCTAACAATCGAATATCGCCGCCACGACGGGCGACGACCTAAGTGACAACCGGTCAGACCGCCCCTAGGGCCGGTGTGACCGCCACCTATTGGCCGGTCATACCGCCAGTAAAGACTTAGCCGATTTTCAACCTCTGAAAACCGAAACCTACTGGAAATTTCAAACCAATAGAACTTTTGACTGGAGACTCCAAAAATTATGGGACCAAGTGCAATAGAATCCCCTCTCTTGCCTACACCCTCTATTTTTGGCCCAGCTCAATTCCTCACTTTAGTAATCGATCGGTCGAGGCCCCCGGTAGGTCGGGCCGACGGTCGAGAATCGGTCGACCAGCCACCACGGCCGGCCGGATCCGATTATAACTGACGACATGCCAACTTTGCCAAAAACACGTGAAATGACAAACCGTAAACGCCATTTGTAGGACCGGAAAGGCGACTAGGGGGGGTGAATAGGCGCTTTCAAAACTTTCTCGCCTAAATCAAAACCAACACGTACTTTACTCCTTTAGCTATGAGAGCTAAGAAGTTCAAAGTGAGCACACAACGGAAGCCTTGTGTTGAATTTGATAAGCCCCTCAAGCACACGACACAAAAGGAGAAAAGAACTCAATGTTCTTCATCGGACACGGCGGTCGGCCGGCTACCACGAGCGGTCGGACCGACGGTCAAGGAGCGATCGACCGCAACTAACTAGCGGTCGGACCGGTGGGCGGCGGTTCGACCCGCCAACCCAATGATGCGAATATACAGGCGGTCGAACCGCCGTTGTAAGGCGGTCGGACGGTAGAGTCGATCTTGAAAAACTCCACCCAAATCCAAAGCGAAATTTGATCCAACTTTTGATTCAACCAATAAAACTTGACCAAATTTCTAGCACACCTCCCTAATGATATTAGAGACCTATTTCTAGCGACGATCCGTCGGATCCACTTGCAGAATCGATCTCTTGAGATTTTAACAAAGAGGTGCTCAAACCCTAGAAATGAGAAAAACTTGATTCAAGACTTGCTTGTGGGGGTTTGATGATCTAGATGACTCTAGGAGTAATCCCACACATCAAAGCAAGGTAAAGTAGGCCAAGAGACCAAGCATGAACTTTTGAATCAAGGAAGCACCAAAAACATCCAAAAGAGAGAAGAACACAAAGGGAGCAATTGATCTTTCAATTAAGCATCACAAGATTGTTCATACACAATAGATGCTTACAAAGCCTCTCCACAAGGAGGGCAAGAGCTCAACAAGGAGCACACTCCAAACCCTAGTTTTCCTCTCCTCTCCTCCAAACCCTAGAAAAAGGAAGAAGGGGGCTAAATGAATGCTTCATTTTGTTTTCCACCTCTCCCCTTCCTATTTATACTAGAGAGCTAGGGTTTCCCTTTTTGGGTCTCTTACACATGGGACCCACACACAAATAACTCTTGAAGCAATCGCCTGCTTCACCACGTGTAGGTTGATCAGCGGTTCTCATCGACGCCAAGCCTCTCTTGTCCGAATCCCATCGGAAACTCCCATAGACTCGCACCGATATCTGCACCGCCTGATCCAACCAGCTGTTTCGAACCTCCCGTTCGATCCATCTTGTCCATTCTGCACCATGCTTCAGTCACACAACCTCACCCGGTATCCCTGATCGTTCTGGACCTCAGCTCTCCAAGCGTAGTCCCGATCCACTCACCGTTGACGTCGTTGACCTGTAAGCCACCTGCACAACAATAGACAAACAAACCGTTTCCGGGAACAAGTTCCTCACAACTTGACCCACGTCAGTTCCGCAATGCAATATACATCAATAAAGCATTGAAGTTCATAGAATAACACACTCAGAACAAACTCAATGCCACACTTGGCTCATCTCCAGTGATTGGCCCGATCAGACCGCCCCACAAGGCCGTCCGACCGATTCATCTTGATCGGACCGCTCCCAACGGCGGTCGGACGGTCCAAATGACTTAGCCAAAATTCAAGCGAGAAATTCAAACCTTCTCGAAATTTCAATCGAATAGAACTTTTGACTGGGAGCTCCAAAAATGATGGGACCACATCCAGGAGACTCCCCTCACTTGCCTACACAACCTATTTTTGGCCCACTCAAAATCCCAAAATTGTTTTATGGTCGGACCGCCAACATGGCGGTCGGATCGCTCCACGGCGATCGACCGCCAAGACAACCGATCGGACCGCCCGATGGCTGACGACCTTGAGCAAACCCAAACCGCGAGATTTTGCAAACCAATAACGCCATTGCCAATTGACTCATCATTCTGAGATCGTGCACATATCCTCACGATATCCACACCATTGCCAATTGTCACATCATCCTAAGATCTGGAGCATATCCCCATGATATCCACAAAGCGGTACTACCGCAAGTCGATAATCTGATATTTATTTGGCGGTACATATTTTCCGAGAGCATGTTTTTTTGGATGTTTTGAATTTCTCTGATAATCGAAATGACCGCATTTGAACTACGGTACTACCACAGGTCAGTAGTACCAAAAAATGTATGGTGGTACGTAAAATACAGAGAGTGTGTTTTCAAGTGGTTTGATACTCTCTAAAAATATGAACGATCCCACTTCAACTGCGGTACTACTGCAAGTAGATAGTACCAATATTTATGTGGCGGTACGTATATTACAAAGAGCGTGTTTTTGAGAGTTTTGATCTGCCTTGAATCGGTATGACCGCATTCCCTTGAATCTTGCCCGGTAATCTCTTCAAAGAAGATTGTGAAGAGGTTTGGCGTGTTGTGAAGGTTGGAGCTCACCTACCCAGAGCGGGAAAGAGCTACCACTAGTGGAATTGAGGTGTTTGGCTTAATTCGTGGAGCCGATCCAATTAGTTTGGGCTTACCTTAACGTGGATTAGAGGAGACCGACAAGTCTCCGAACACTACGGTAAAAAGTCCTTGTGTCTTTGTGGTTTGCTCTCTAGTGATTTACCTTGTGCAATTTACATTCCTAAAATTAAATTGATTTCATGTCTTTATATATTTGCTATAATTGATATAGTCTTATATTGTTTGTGCACTTAGTGAGACTAGTTTTAGGCCTTAATTGTGCAAAACCGATTTGACTTACTCTTTCTCATTAGAAATCGGTTTTAGCTAAAATATTTTTAAAACTGTCTATTCACCCCCCTCTAATCAGCCTCCTCGATCTTACAAGCGTGAGCAGAGGTGGTATATTCCCAAGTGGATGATAGAAGTTCATCCACCAAATAACATCACCTAGGCTCTAGTTATCATCTATCGCTATCCGCTCCCGGTAGAAGTACAATTCGTGATCCAAAGGTGGATCAGAGAATCCCTGCTTAGTAAAGTGATCTCTCCCACCTAGGTAACTATTAAGGAATGTTCCTACATACATTCTCCCCCTCCGTTGGAGTCTTAACTCCTTGCACCAGCGGACTTCTTGAGAGCTTAATCCCTATCTCCCTCACTCCGAATCAAACGGTTACCTAAACCTAAGTATGATTATCAACCAGAACCCCCGCTACTAGACCAAACGAATAGAGTTTGGATCAATCTACTTTGGTTTGAAGTATTTCTTTCATCCCAAATATCCTTGGGTATCTCAAGTCTGCGATATTTCCTTCATCAACTCGGATGAGTATATTTTGGCCTCGTCAAAGTACTCCTTCTTCAAGCTACCTAAGTGTGTTTTAGTTTTGTTGAAGTATTTTCCTTCTTCAAACACGCATAGGTTTGTTTGCTTTCATTTGAAGTGTTTTCATTTTATTTGAATATCTTTAGATTTATTGGATTTGGTGCTTTCATTTGAAGTGTTTTCATTTGAAGTTCTTTTATATTAAACCTTGAGTATGAAACCAAAAGCTCCAACAACATTAACATCATTTTCTTCACATCTTTCTCCCCCTTTGACAATGAATTCATCAAGATGCATGAAAAAGAAGGAGCAAGAAGGAATGACTTTATTTTTGAACTTTAGTGAAAAGGAGCAATGACCATTATACATATAGACAGTACAAGTATTATACCAAGCCATATAAGGAGAAGACGCTATATTCAATCATGGCAAAGCGTGTCTTTATAAAGCTAAAACCAAGATAGCGTAAATCGAGATTAACAATTGAAATCATGAAAGGTTGCTCAAAATCATAGATCCACTCAAAGCAACCAAAAATGAGTCAAGCCATGTCTATAAGTAAAAAGAGACTCAAAACAAGAATTGAGGCATTTTGAGCATTACGAAAATTCTTTTGAAGCAAAAGCTCAAGCACTTAGCCCTTTTTGGGCAATTTCTCTTTTTCTTTCTCCCCCTTTTTGCTGTGCTAGATCTCAAGCCTTGCCGCGACCATCTCAAGCGATAAGCTTAAAAGAATGATCTAGGTCATCCAAAACTCCCCCTGAGTTCATGCCTAGTGCAATGGCAAGCCGTCTCATGAGAAAGGATTGGTGAGATCAGTTTTTTCGCACAGAAAATCTCATTTTTCATTTGCTTGACTTAATAAGATAAAAAGCTCATTTTTCAACTCAAAATAAGTTCAAGACTCACTTCAACTTGTAAGACATGGCGAGAATCATAAGTGGATCACTAGAGCAAAACTAGTCACAAAATCCAACAAGACATGATTTGATTCATAATTTCTCACAGATATAAAGCTAGCAAGTCAAAAGCTAAGCCACACACGAAGAGCCATAAAAGAGGTCTAGCAGACTATCACTCGATATGACAAGGTATAGAATATGAGAACAAGTCATACAAGGATAATAATCAAAGCTCCACTGATTTTGTTACACAATGCAAGACAAATGAAATGAAACATGCATTATGATACAATGAATGCAAAAGAGCAACTTCCCCTCAAAAGCAGCCCAATAGGACTAATAACTCCTAACTCTCCCATAAGCGACAAAGCGAGAAGAATCAAGAGCCTTAGTGAAAATATCTGCAAGCTGTTGCTCAGACTCTACAAAATGAAGCACAACATCACCTTTCTCAACATGATCTCTCAGAAAATGAAATCGAATATCAATGTGTTTAGTCCTGGAATGTTGCACTGGGTTTTTGGCAATATTAATTGCAGAAGTGTTGTCACAGAAAAGAGGAACACTTCCCAAAGATAACCCATAGTCCCGGCGTGGATAAAATCCAGAGAACTCGAGAGCGACCATCGGCGGCTACATACTCGACCTCGGTAGAGGCAGTACAATGTAAGACTGTTTTCTAGAAGACCAAGAAACAAGAGATGTGCCCAAGAAATGACAAGTGCCAGAAGTACTCTTCCTATCAACTCTACACCGTGAAATCAAGATCGTAAAATGCTCGAATTGAAAGAGCCAAGAAGAAGAATACGAGTCCAAAATCAAGCGTATCTTGAAGATACCAAGATGCGCGTCTGACTTGACGATGAGAAGCACGAGGAAGCTCAAATCGGCGCACGGACATACGGCGAATTGTATGTCGGCCTCGTATTTGTAAGATAGAGGAGGAGCCAATCATCTGCGGTACTCCTTCCGGTCCACGGACTCTCCATCCTCATCGTGGTCCAAAGACGGTGGTTGTTGCAATGGGAGTAGACATTGGCCTCTCGCTTCCCATATTGAAGCGCCAAGAAGGTCCTTTGTATACTTACTCGGTGGGCGAAGGTGCCTTCTTTCGATTGCTTGATTTGAAGACCAAGGAAGAATGTCGACTCTCCCATCATGCTCATCTCGAATTCCTTTGCTCATAGAATCAAAATCTAGACACCAAAGCATGAGAGGAACCACCAAAAATAATATCATCCACATATATTTGAACCAACAAGAAATCAACGCCATGCTCGAGAGTGAACAAGGTTTTATCAACCATTCCCATTTTGAAATCATTTTCAAGCAAGAAACTCTTAAGCTGTCATACCAAGCTCTAGGAGCTTGTTTCAATCCATCTGAGGCTTTAGAGAGTTTAAAAACATGGTTTGGGAATTTTGATTTTCAAACCCGGAGGTTGCTTGACAAAGACCTCTTCTTCTATGAAGCCATTCAAGAAGGCACTTTTAACATCCATTTGAAAAAGCTTGAAACCCTTGGATGTTGCAAATGCTAAAAGAATGCGAATGGCTTCCAATCTAGCTCTTTGGAGCAAAGGTCTCCTCAAAGTCTAAGCCCTCTACAGGAATAACCTTGAGCAACAAGTCTAGCTTTATTGCGAACAACCAATCCATCCTCACTTTGCTTATTTTTAAACACCCATTTTGTTCCAATAACATGAGAATCGGAAGGTCGCTCAACTAAAAACCGGACTTTGTTTCTTTCAAAATTTTCAAGCTCTTCATGCATGGCATTGACCCAAGAGGCATCGGATAAAGCATGGGTGATATCTCGGGTTCAAAAGAATCAACAAAAGCGAGAATGTACATGGGAATCGGGAGATATAAACACGGGCGAGTGACTCGCTCTTGAAGATCCCCAATCATCCGCTCGGTGGATGTTGTCATTTGTATCAGAAGTGGTGCTCTGTGCAGACGTGGCCTCTACCTCATGAGTTGTGGAGGTAGGAGCAGAGCCACTCGGATCGTCGGTGGGGATAGGAGGCGGTTGCTCGGTGACATCAAGTAGTAGTAGCAGCTCTCCACCCCTCTCGAGGTAGCGGGAGGATGGTTTGGGTCTTCATCCTCGAATCATCATCGACGAAGATGCTTTCTTGAGTTTGAAACCTGTACACAAGCATCGGGTCTAGTACTGGACTAGCCTCATCAAAAGTGACTTCGCAAGTCTCAACAATTTTGTTAGTATCAACATTAAAAACACGATAGCCACGAGAATGAGCGGGATATCCAAGAAATATGCCATCAAAACATCTAGACTCAAATTTATCAAGATTGCCATGTTTAAGAATGAAGCACTTGCAACCAAAAATCTTGAAATGAGAGACCTTTGGAGAATGACCAAATCTAAGCTCATAAGAAGTCTTCCCAACCACGGATCTCAAGAAAACCCTATTGGAGATATAACAAGCGATAGAGATCGCCTCATTAAAATCTCCTAGGAGTAGAATGCTCATCTAGCATGGTCAGAGCCATCTCTACAAGGGTTCTGTTCTTCCTTTCTACAACACCATTCTTTGAGGAACTCTAGGAGAAGAAAACGATGCTCAATTCCCTATCAGTATGAAGGTAGAAAAGAAGAGTTCTTGAACTCGTCCCATTATCACTCCTAATGGCTCTCAAAGCTCCGGTATATCAACACAATTCTAAGGACCAAATCTTTAAAGAATCCAAATGCTTCGTCCTTAGAAGTAAGAAAATAAACCCATGAATACCTGGAGTAATCATCCACAACCACCAGCACATACCATTTCCCACGGTGACCAACTCTAGAAGGACCAATCAGATCTAAGTGAAGAAGTCATCACAGTCCATCAGTCATTACCAAAGTAAGAGGTGGGTGGGAAGCAGACACCATCTTACCATGTCTAACAGGGTGAGCACACAAGATCTCTGACAGCCTTCAGCCTAGGCAAACCTCTAATCAAGTCCTTGCAACTGACTCTAGACAAATGATCAAAACCTATATGCCCAAGTCTACGATGCCACAAAACAAGGTCATGAGAATCAGAGGCTACAAGACACCTAGGACTAGAAGCGTAAGAAATCTTTGAAATTTGCACAGAAAATCTTCTCAAACCGGGAGATCTCAAAAACAAGCTCACCTGAGGAATCTAGAACTCTGCACTCACCTCTCTTAAACCTCACTTCTAGACCCTCATCAAGCAGCTGAGAAACAGATAGAAGATTATACCTCGACTTACTCACCAAAGCGACGTCTTTTAGCATGAACTTGTCGTTGGCGCGCACGCGGTGCCCTGCAATCCACGGTCCGTAGAAGCATCCCCAAATGTAATCAATTCATTGCGGATGCACGTGTGAGGAGAGAACCATCTAGAATCTCCGGTCATATGTCGAGAACACCCGAGTCAACAAGCCACTTGTCCTCCTTCCTCGCACGACGGACCTAAAAGGCACAATCAGAAAACATCCGTGCCTCAGTACTGGGGTTAGTGATAAATGAACGAGGAATCCAGTACTGAGAAGCACGATGTCTGGGAACAGCAGAGAGAAATAGTGAAACATGATCAGAATAAAATCATAAGAATGCACATGAGAACCACCTAGACCTCTCAAAACGATCTACCAAAAGATCGATACTCCCCTGCCTAGGTGCTACCCTGTCTCTCCTCACGATGTCCTAATCCAACATCTTGCCTAGACCCACCAAAAGAGTCTACAAAGTTCTCTACAAATCTAGGCCTATGTGTGGTGCGATAAGCAGTGCCTAGCTCTAGAGACTATATCCGGAGAAGGGACTCCTCTAATGGATCTTAGGGCGCTCATCCTCTCTTTTCTCTCAAGTTTTGCTCTCCCAAGCGTAACTCAGCAGTATGGCCTTCTTTCTTGCGAAAGGTGCAATGGTCTCGACCTTTTGAGGTGCATGCAGAATGAGTGAAAGCACCTTTCTTGCGAGAAAGAGTTTGAGCAAAACCACCGGTTTGAAAACAACCCGGATGGCTTAGGAGGTTCTAGCTCAAACAAACCATTCTTCACAACTCTAGCAATCTTAGGTGGGTTTTTCTTGGAATGCTCTAGGGGTTGAAACCTAGACCACTATTTTCACGCTCACCTTGGATTGATCAAGAATCATGTTGAGTTTCTTTTTCCACTTGAAAATTTCTCAAGAGTCACCTTGAGGTAATCATTCTCTTTCACTAACTCCTCACATCTAGCACACTTGCTAGACTTGATTACCTCATTAAGCTTACTCTTAAGAAGGGCCACTTCCACTTTGAAGGCCTCACAAGACACACAATAGGATTCCCGAATCCTACTCAACTGCTCCTTAAACTTGACTCTAAACGCCTCTTGTATCGACTAACCATGGTTTCAACTTGACATTCAAAACACAAGAGTTAGAATCAATAACCTTTTAGAAGCGATAAAAGACATGGATCTTTCAATTTTAGCCTTTTCTTCCGTGGTCTTGTTTAAGGCTTCAATCTCAATTGTAAGCTTGGGACAATTTTCACAAGATACAACTCTAGAGTAAATCAATGTTTCATCATCTCTTGCATCTTAATCCTATTATCCTTACAATGGGAGCATGTGTGACTAGCATCAAACTTTTGCAATTCTTTTAAGGAACTATCAATTTTAATTCTAGCAAAGCACAATTAGAGCAAGTTAAAGGGATAGCTTCCATGGCGGTCACATCAAGAGGAATGACATCTAAACAAGCGGATCTAGACTTGAAGGATTCTAGTTCATCGAGAGCATCTTTTAGTTGATTTGTGACAGAGGAATGAGCGATTTCAAGCTTGTCAAATCTTTAAGCAAGCTAGTGCAGAATCACAAATATCGCAGGATTGATAGATTTAAGCCTAACAACTTCAAGATTCAAATTATCAATCATAATGTCACCTTCCTAATCATTTTTACTTGCTTATGCAATTTCGCTCGACAAGCACCAGAGCCCTTTTCATCTCAAAGAATAGAAGGGCATACCTCATCGGGATCACTAAAAGGATCCTCATCTTTGGAGGAATCATTGTCGTGGTCGTTCTTGGCCATGAAACACATGCCTGAAGTCATGCGCCTTCTTCTTGCCACGAGAATCACTCTCGTCGTCCTCCGTTTCCGAATCCACATCGCTCATATTAACATTCTCAAGAGCGGCAAGGACCCGGCTGACAAACTTCCGATAGTTTGTCTTCTTGGGTTTTGGCATCCCTCTCTGGGATGTCTTCTTGTCTCCTTCTCCTCCTTGCCCTTTAGCCTAGGGCACTTGGAGCGAATGTGGTTTGGCTCACCACATTGAAGCACGTGATAGGTCCACTCCTCCTCCTATTTCTCACCTTGTTATGCGCTCTTGTGAATTTGGTGGAAAGGAGGGCTAAGTCATCCTCGGGCAATTTCTCAAGTTGCTCATCACTCAAAGAATGTAAAGCAGATAATGAAAAGCCAGATGAGCTACAATCAAGAGAATCAGAAGAGCAACCCTTGGATTTGTCGACCACCAAAGCCATCGACTGTCTTGGGAGACGCGAGATAAAGTCAATCTCATGCGTCTTCAACCTCGAGTAGAGCTTATCCATGGTAAGCTCACTCATGACAGTGTTGTCATTGATGGAAGTGATCTTCATACCCCAGACCTTCACATCAAGAGCACCTGAAGTGGCGTGCATTTTCGACTCGAGAAAATATCAAGTCAACAATACGGAGATCATGAAGAATTTTAGAGAATCTTCCCACAGCTCATCCAAAGACTCACGGGCCTTTGTTCGATCTTGAGTAAACCTTTTGAGTGGTTACTGTCTCACTTCCTTGATCGCGATGGACCCTTCGTGATAATCACAAAGTGTCCGCGGATCTCGTGAAGCGACCGCAAGTGAGCAACACGCTCAAACTCGGATCGACTAAGGCCTTGGATCAAATAATTCGAGCCTTCTTGTTGGCCTCCACATCCGGAGTGATCGTATCGTCATCGGTACCGCACGACATAAGGGTTTTTCACCTTTAGCCAAATAGCGTGCCCTTGAGCCTCGATATACGCTTGCATACGAGCCTTCCAAAGTATGCAAAGTCAACTCCCTCAAAAATGTGTGGCTTGGTTGAGTACTTGTCGATCGCCATGGCTCCAAAGACCTGTTAAGATCTATAGAAAAGAGCTAACCGGCTCGATACCACTTGTAGGACCGGAAAGGCGACTAGGGGGTGAATAGGCGCTTTCAAAACTTTCTCGCCTAAATCAAAACCAACACGTACTTTACTCCTTTAGCTATGAGAGCTAAGAAGTTCGGTGAGCACACAACGGAAGCCTTGTGTTGAATTTGATAAGCCCCTCAAGCACACGACACAAAAGGAGAAAAGAACTCAATGTTCTTCATCGACACGGCGGTCGACCGGCTACCACGCGCGGTCGGACCGACGGTCAAGGAGCGATCGACCGGCAACTAACTAGCGGTCGGACCGGTGGGCGACGGTTCGACCCGCCAACCCAATGATCTGAATACAGGCGGTCGAACGCCGTTGTAAGGCGATCGGACCGGTAGAGTCGATCTTGAAAAACTCCACCCAAATCCAAAACGAAATTTGATCCAACTTTTGATTCAACCAATAAAACTTGACCAAATTTCTAGCACACCTCCTAATGATATTAGAGACCTATTTCTAGCGACGATCCGTCGATCCACTTCGCAGAATCGATCTCTTGAGATTTTAACAAAGAGGTGCTCAAACCCTAGAAATGAGAAAAACTTGATTCAAGACTTGCTTGTGGGGGTTTGATGATCTAGATGACTCTAGGAGTAATCCCACACATCAAAGCAAGGTAAAGTAGGCCAAGAGACCAAGCATGAACTTTTGAATCAAGGAAGCACCAAAAACATCCAAAAGAGAGAAGAACACAAAGGGAGCAATTGATCTTTCAATTAAGCATCACAAGATTGTTCATACACAATAGATGCTTACAAAGCCTCTCCACAAGGAG
Organism: Hsuehochloa calcarea; assembly: GCA_036346395.1. NCBI lineage: Eukaryota > Viridiplantae > Streptophyta > Magnoliopsida > Poales > Poaceae > Hsuehochloa > Hsuehochloa calcarea. Next base: position 86,656,755 of record CM070594.1, read on the forward strand.
GGCAAGAGCTCAACAAGGAGCACACTCCAAACCCTAGTTTTCCTCTCCTCTCCTCCAAACCCTAGAAAAAGGAAGAAGGGGGCTAAATGAATGCTTCATTTTGTTTTCCACCTCTCCCCTTCCTATTTATACTAGAGAGCTAGGGTTTCCTTTTGGGTCTCTTACATGGGACCCACACACAAATACCTCTTGAAGCAATCGCCTGCTTCACCACGTGTAGGTTGATCAGCGGTTCTCATCGACGCCAAGCCTCTCTTGTCCGAATCCCATCGGAAACTCCCATAGACTCGCACCGATATCTGCACCGCCTGATCCAACCAGCTGTTTCGAACCTCCCGTTCGATCCATCTTGTCCATTCGCACCATGCTTGATCACACAACCTCACCCAGTATCCTCGATCGTTCGGACCTCGGCTCTCCAAGCGTAGTCGATCCACTCACCGTTGACGTCGTTGACACGTAAGCCACCGCACAACAATAGACAAACAAACCGTTTCCGGAACAAGTTCCTCACAACTTGACCCACGTCGAGTTCATAATGCAATATACATCAATAAAGCATTGAAGTTCATAGAATAACACACTCGAACAAACTCAATGCCACACTTGGCTCATCTCCAGTGATCGCGGCCCGATCGCCCACAAGGCCGGTCCCGACCGATTTCATGCGGCTTGACCGCTCCCACAACGGCGGTCGGACGGTCCAAATGACTTAGCCAAAATTCAAGCGAGAAATTCAAACCTTCCGAAATTTCAATCGAATAGAAATTTTGACTGGGAGCTCCAAAAATGATGGGACCACATCCAGGAGACTCCCCTCACTTGCCTACACAACCTATTTTTGGCCCAGCTCCAAAATCCCAAAATTGTTTTGGCGGTCGGACCGGCCAACATGGCCGGTCGGACTACTCCACAAGCGATCGACCGCCCGGCTGACAACCGTCGGACCGCCAGGCTTTGACAGCCTTGGAGCAAACCCGAAAACGCGAGATTTTGCAAACCAATAACGCCATTGCCAATTGACTCATCATTCTGAGATCGTGCACATATCCTCACGATATCCACACCATTGCCAATTGTCACATCATCCTAAGATCTGGAGCATATCCCCATGATATCCACAAAGCGGTACTACCGCAAGTCAGTAGTACCGATATTTATTTGGCGGTACATATTTTCCAGAGAGCATGTTTTTTTTGGATGTTTTGAATTTCTCTGATAATCGGAATGACCGCATTTGAACTACGGTACTACCACAGGTCAGTAGTACCAAAAAATGTATGGTGGTACGTAAAATACAGAGAGTGTGTTTTCAAGTGGTTTGATACTCTCTAAAAATATGAACGATCCCACTTCAACTGCGGTACTACTGCAAGTAGATAGTACCAATATTTATGTGGCGGTACGTATATTACAAAGAGCGTGTTTTTGAGAGTTTTGATCTGCCTTGAATCGGTATGACCGCATTCCCTTGAATCTTGCCCGGTAATCTCTTCAAAGAAGATTGTGAAGAGGTTTGGCGTGTTGTGAAGGTTGGAGCTCACCTACCCAGAGCGGGAAAGAGCTACCACTAGTGGAATTGAGGTGTTTGGCTTAATTCGTGGAGCCGATCCAATTAGTTTGGGCTTACCTTAACGTGGATTAGAGGAGACCGACAAGTCTCCGAACACTACGGTAAAAAGTCCTTGTGTCTTTGTGGTTTGCTCTCTAGTGATTTACCTTGTGCAATTTACATTCCTAAAATTAAATTGATTTCATGTCTTTATATATTTGCTATAATTGATATAGTCTTATATTGTTTGTGCACTTAGTGAGACTAGTTTTAGGCCTTAATTGTGCAAAACCGATTTGACTTACTCTTTCTCATTAGAAATCGGTTTTAGCTAAAATATTTTTAAAACTGTCTATTCACCCCCCTCTAATCAGCCTCCTCGATCTTACAAGCGTGAGCAGAGGTGGTATATTCCCAAGTGGATGATAGAAGTTCATCCACCAAATAACATCACCTAGGCTCTAGTTATCATCTATCGCTATCCGCTCCCGGTAGAAGTACAATTCGTGATCCAAAGGTGGATCAGAGAATCCCTGCTTAGTAAAGTGATCTCTCCCACCTAGGTAACTATTAAGGAATGTTCCTACATACATTCTCCCCCTCCGTTGGAGTCTTAACTCCTTGCACCAGCGGACTTCTTGAGAGCTTAATCCCTATCTCCCTCACTCCGAATCAAACGGTTACCTAAACCTAAGTATGATTATCAACCAGAACCCCCGCTACTAGACCAAACGAATAGAGTTTGGATCAATCTACTTTGGTTTGAAGTATTTCTTTCATCCCAAATATCCTTGGGTATACTGCGTCTGCAGTATTTCCTTCATCAACTCCAGATGAGTATATTTTGGCCTCGTCTGAAGTACTCCCTTCTTCCAAGCTACCGGTAAGTGTGTTTTAGTTTTGTTGAAGTATTTTCCTTCTTCAAACACGCATAGGTTTGTTTGCTTTCATTTGAAGTGTTTTCATTTTATTTGAATATCTTTAGATTTATTGGATTTGGTGCTTTGAGACGTTCTAGGGTTCAATCGTATTCTGCGTAATTAGAATCTGGAGCTGTAATGGAACAACAATCCTAACAAGAACGAGGCCAAGAACAAGATTGCCAGAACATTGAATAGGATGACTATCAACACATTGATTGGGATGATTACCATAACATTGAGCATGAACAAGGCCGTAGTTATCAGAATATTAAGCAAGATGAGTCAACACTTTGATCATATCACACCTACTTTTGAAATGCAGTTATATTGTTTTAAATTATGAAATTGCATTGCTATGATTTATACAACTATATTGGTATAGTTCATAGTTAATGCATTAATGATAATTTTGTATAAACTCCCAACCCTTGAACTTGGACACTATTCTTTGTCACCCTAGAATTTACATACTAGTTAACAAGTTTGTACCTAAGTGTCATGCTTAGCCTTGCTTAGATACATTGTCATGTGGGCAATGGTTTGCCCCGACATCATTAAAAACATTAAAAAAATAAGATTGGGCAGTCGAGGTTGAAGCCTGGCTGATATGTTGGACTATAAAAGTATTTCTAAACAAAAATAAATTTAGACTCAGGTGGCTGGAAAGAGTGGTTGGTGTCGGGTGCACGACAGAGTGGGTATGTTAATGTACCGCCCGAATCAATTAAGGACCCGGATCTTATGATGGTCTCTCGTGTAAAAATAGTGCAATAACAAGTCTATCATGGGTACGACCTGGCTAAATAATTTGCCCGCCGCCTCGCAACTTCACCATTGGTGGGTGTGTGGAGTGAATTAAGGGTAAGGGAGTCATCGATCTGCACGGCACAAATGAGAGACCTCTCCTGGGCGAGGCCCAAGGAGGTGATATTTAGCGGCGTGGAGTTGCGTTGAGGTGGGGCATTATAAATGCCTTGTGATAATCAACTTAGTCGCACACCTATGGAAGTGTGTCAGGGACATTATGAGTTGATTGCCTCTTGTGGATAAAATTTATGAACTCTGTAGAGTAAGAAAACTATTTTGATAGCCGTGCTCACGATCATGAGTGGTGCCGAGAACTTGCTTGAAGTAGCTTTCAGTTTTATAAAAATTTTGTGGGTGGAACACAGAGATTTGAGATGGCCTGGTCGAGGATCAGTGATAAGTACAGGATGTGACCCAAGCATTGGGTGGATGTAGTCACTCAATGGTATAGGAGGTTGAAGCCCCCACTAGTACTTTATAACAAAACTCAGTTTACGAAAATTTGTGTTGGTTAAAATGCTAAGTCTCAGGAATTGATACTATGTAATCTAATTCAAACTTAGCTTTGTGCAAATAAAAGAACGATGAACCTCCCTTGATTAGCTTTGCATATATAATAATTGCATTGTGTGTCAGCTCGAGAGTACGATTGTGTACTCATGCTCGCTCTTTATATTATTTTAGTTAGTAAGCATAAAAGAAGGCTACATGGACAATTATGAGTGTTGGTCAAGACTGGAGATCAAGAAGGCCAAGAGCTAGGTCGTAGGCCCCAGTCGATTGCCTGTGGGTATATCGTGAGGCTTCCACGTGTTATAATATTATTATGCTTTCGCTACTGATTCTCTAAAGGTATTTGGCTTGTCCGGCCATTTTGCAAGTCAAATATCATAAGGTATGTTGACACTTTGTTTATTATTATTCAATAGCTTTACATTTCTGTGATATGTGTTTGAACCAATGATATATCTATGTGTGCTATCTACTGATCCAGGAAATGACACATATTTACACAGAGGGTCCCATGTTTCAAATTTTGGGTCCGACATTGGGGTGATGACGCCGAGGAAGGAGGATGGCCGGAGGGGGAGGGAGGTGGTCCGGGGTGGCAGCGCCAAGGGGGGGGGCGCCGAGGGAGGAGGTCGGATCGCCGGAGGAGCGCAACAGCGTGGGTGGGCGGGCCCCTCGTGTGGGTAGGGTTAGGGTCTGGTGGGGAATGGGGATAAAGGGGTGGGATTTGAATTTATATACGTGGTAGGAAGGGAGTAAATTTCTCCAACTCTAGGGGCAAACTCGGAACCACATCCCACCGAAGTTGTGGGAAGCTGCCCTAGGACGGCTTTCAACTTTCGGCTTCCCCACGTTGAAAACAACTTGTGGCTGGAGAAAGCCATCCCAAACATGTCCTTATATGTATGTCAGTTTTATGCCTCACATGTCATTTCTTAGCTAAATTTTGTCAAGAGCATGGCAAAAGCATGGCAAGCAACCAGATAGGGCTTTGTTAAAATCGAAGGAAGAATAGGCCAAGAAAACACATTTGAGGGGCTTCCCTGCAATTTTGACAAAAATAATATCAGTGGGAGGGAAGGGAACTCTATAAAATTTCTAAAAGCATCGAGTTGCAAAAATCAAAAGGTAATGATATGGACCATTCGTTCGATGCAACCGAAAAAATCGGATGACTACTACATCCAGTTGTCCTGTACCCCTTGCCACATCTCCACCACTAGTTAGATCTTATCCTATTGAGCCTTTTCATCTCTAAGTGGTTTTTTACAACCAAAGAGTCACCCAATCATTCCTCACTCCCCACCCATGGGTCTCTCTCTACTGCTCTGGCCAAGCCACCGCTGTCGAGCTCTTCAACACGCTATGGCTAAGTGGATCTCTCCCACGCGCAAGCACACAAGCTCCATCCTTCCCTCTCTCTCCATGTACGGCCGAGCTTCGTTGTTGTTGGGGAGCAATCGCCACTGTCGTGGCCTCCCCGAGAGCGTTCGGGCGAGCCGAGTCCTGCCACTGGGCGTGGCCTCCACGAGCACCATTGAGAACAATGGAGATCCGCTGGCGTCGACTGGGCACGATTTTGCTGTCTGCACTCTAATGCTACCGGAGGCTACTCATACCAACGTCGCCCCTCATTCAAAGGCAACACAAAGATGACAGCGACGAATTCGTTGTGGTGGTGACGAGACAGTGGTGTGGTCGATTGCATCCCATCATCTATGCTTGTGTGAGTTATTGCAATAGTTAAATCAAGTTGTTGTAAATGTTTTCTTGAATGTTGCAGATTTGCGTGCTTATGTAAAATGGTTGTTGTAATCAATTACTATTTTGTTGCAACAATATTTTTTTTGTTGCATCGTCTGTGTCGATTTGTTGCACAAGAAGTTTATTTTGTTGCAATATTTATTTGTTGATGTTGCATGAGAGTTCTTAAGTGTTGCATCATGGTATTTTTTGTTGCAGTTGGTTGTTAATTTGGTGCACCAATTTTTTTTGTTTGTGATTGTTGTTGCAATCTTGGAGAATTTTGTTGCATGTTTATCGAATTGATGTTATGCCTTATTTTAAATTTGTTGTAAGCGTCTCATGGAGCACCGTTCGATTCCTCCTCCCTGCTTTCTCCTCCGACAAGTTGGAGCTCCAACTAGACAGCGACGCTCGGAGATCGTTCTCTCCTTCCTCGTGCCTCCTCCATGGATCAAGCTGCGACTAGATGCGTCGTAAGCCTCGCCACTAGCATCCCGATCTCCGGTACCAGCCGATGGTCCGAGGTTGCCGCCGCTCATTATCAAGAGAGGTCGTCCGCCGCGACCTCCTCTGGAAAGCAGGAGCTCCAGCGAGTGGACGGCGGCTAGAGATCACCACCAAAGACTAGGTCACTCTTGTGCTAAATCCAACGGACAAAAATACACCCAAACGAGATCTAACCCGGGGTGGGAACGTACACGATAGAAGCTGTGCGCTCCTCCGGCGCTAGTCGCACCCAAAAATCAAACGCTCGAAGCCTCAACCACCTGAAATGGCGGGCTCTTCCCCCACCCCGAAACCTCAAGCCCTAACCCCCAATCCGGCAACCGCCCTAACCCCTCCATCCGGCAACCCCCCTCCATCCCAAGCCCCCAACCCTTGCAGATGGCGCCAGCCGTGCCGAAGCAGCTCGCCGTGCGTCTCCCGGAGAACGAGGAGGTCGCGCGATGTCTCCTGGAGAAGCGGCGTTCGATGGCGGAGCAGGGCGATCACCCGGAGAACCTGCACCTCACGCTCGCCAAAGCCCACCGCAACGTCTGCGCCGCCAAGGAGCCTATCCGTACCCTCAAGGACCTGTCCTTGATCAGGTACCCATGTTTCCATACATCTCCACTGTTTTTCCCCGTTGTTGGGGGGTGAAGGCTGCAGTAAGAATAGGTTTTGATCGATTTTGGTTTGGGTGCTTTGGATTGGGTGGTAATGTTGCACTTTAGAGCCGTATTTAGATGGATATCAGTAGTCGTAGCCTCGTAGGTTTGTTTTGGAGCCTTACTAATGTGGAACAATGCCAGACGAATGGATTGGTTTGTAATTTTGGCATGTAGATAGTTTGGTTTCCTTCGACATCAGGGATTTGAATTTGGTTTGGTGGATATTGTTTAGGCAGGGGATTTGAGTTGTGGCTAACTGATCTGATCGTCCATGCCCGCATTGGTTAATGTCACATCTAAGGCTGTAAAATCATTTTTTTTGTTTACATATGTTCAGTAACTCTATTGTAAGCATTGATTTACTGCAATGTGTATGGTGAAAAACCGATTTGAGGCCATAGCTTTTTTTTAGAGACTGTTAGGTCATAGATAGTTTGGAGTTCTTTTGTGATACATAGCTGGATACTTTGGGTTGCAAGTCAACTTGGAAGTTTCTTGTACGTAGATAATTAGACTAGTGATGATGCTGTAACAGTATGGCTTTAGTTTGGATTCATGTGGAACTCTGCATGGTTTTTGTTTTGTTAGTTGAATTGAGAGATGGAAATCTTCAGAAATTTGCACTACTAGATAACTGTATGAAGTATATCTAGTCCCAAATGTCTGTTTGTTTGCAGCAAAAAATGTTCAGAAACTTTACATTATTTGAATTAGTCTGATCACCGTCATTGCTCCTTTGTTTATTTCCCCTATAACATAGTGATAGCCCATAGGGAAATCCACCAATTTTCTGGTGAGTTCAAAATTTTGGCAAGGTAGTGTTATCTGGTAAATGTGTAAATGTAGGTCCAAAATGCTATATTTTTACTCTGTGCATTGAAACTATAAATTTGCTTTGTTTGTTGTATAATCAAGCAGTGTAAAATGCAGCATCGCATCTTAAAGTGTTAATTTATTTCCTGGTCTATTATTGACGTCAGGGGTGTTGGACCATTTGTCATACGTCTCATGAAAGGGTCCTTTCCGGAGTCCAGCCCAGATTTGTATCCTCCAGAAAGTAATGCAGCAGGACAAAAGGGTAACTGTTTCATGCTTGACTGTGTGTCCTCCAAAATTATTTTCTTCTTGTTTAGGTCACCCTTCCTCAGTTGTAGTAGCAGTAAAGTTAATGGCCGAAAAGTTTCCTTCTATTCAATTTTAAAGATTAATGTTCTTTTTCTGTAGGGAAGAAAACAAGAGGACCAAAATGTTATGTGCCACAGAAGAATTCTGCTGCTTACGCACTACTGATCACACTCTATAGGTATGATTTTCCCGGGGGTCTATTTTTCCTTACTTTTTGTTGTTCATCAAAGAAAAACATTACCTATCTTGGGCAAAGAACAATGTCTAATCATAGGAATTAGAAAAAAGGTATCTGAATTTGTAAGAGAAGACAATAACAGTAATTTCCCCTATAGGGAAACGATGAGTGGGAAGAATTTTATGATGAAGCAAGAGCTTATTGATGCCGCTGAAGCCAGTGGTCTTTCACGAAATGCAATTGGGTACAGTTTCACAGTGAATGCACGCTGTTGCTTCTTTAAGCTGCTATTTTTAGTGCATTACTAAGTAGGTACTTTGCATTTGAGCAGTCCAGACAAAAGTAAAGCAAAACCGGGGTCTTTTGGGAGTTCTCACAAGGACTGGTACACTGGATGGAACTGCATGAAGACATTGATAGCTAAAGTACTGGTTGTGAAGTCCGGTAACCCTGGAAAGTAATGTACTACAAGCATAGCTTCCACGTCTATGTTAACTTTTCCACCCTTGTTTCTTTAAAGAAAACTTGTTTGGTTTGAATGCTCACAGTTCCAAAGGATAGCTGTTGCCAGTGGCGCCAGTGGTGGAGCTACGTTGTAGGAATGTAGGGTGTGGGGGTCTATAAACCCACTCTCAGCTAGTCAGTTTGTTGCAAAAGAGTCATTACCTACACAAGAAATCACATAAAAACTTAAGATATAATATAAGAAATTTTAGAGGAATAGACCCCACAGTTTTGTCTATACATGTATTAGACTCCATAGGTATTAATTCTGTCTCCACCACTGGCTGTTACGTTATCAAGCATTAGAGCATCACTACTAGCTATTAATTGTGAAACTTCGTTTAGGAAGGGCTTTCCTAAATGATAATATGATGACTGAATTGACTGAACTATTGAGGATACCGGTGCTATTGCAGTAATTGCACTTGTATTCATGAACTTGACTGCTTTCATTAGGATGTTTACAGGGTTGTTATCTATGTAAGCATAATTGCATTTACGATTTATGTTCACCGAATAAGTTCAGCATCACCATACACAAAAGCCTTTCACCTGTTTTGAGGAAATTTGATGTGGTACCACAGTAAGGTTCTATTGGATGCTAGCTGACAATTGGCACTTTCTTATTTGATGCTTGTATGTACATAGGGAAATACAACGTTTTATAATCTTTTGAAAGAATTAAGAAAAGACATCTTTTAAGGATGCAGCTATGCTTTGATATACTGCCAACTCTCTATTGATGAGATAGAGTCAGTCATGTCCAATTTTGTAGCCCCTTTGCACCTGTTGAGTCCACAATGTGAGCCTGCAACATGTGTCTTATTGATCTCTTGCACGCTATCATGATTCATGATCCAGAGACCTATCAGTTGTTTTGCACACAAACCGATCCTGTTCTCCAGTGTTTTGGTCTCATAGTTATCTACCTTTGCTTTGTTTTCTTCCCAAGTGACAGCAGGAGTCGACTCTGTTCAATTTACATTTCATGTATCTAGTTGGGATTTTATTATTAAGCATAAATATTATTTTGAGATGCTAAGCATAGCTTGGGGCTTAAATTAATAGATGAGTTTGTGTAGGTATATGCTGACTGAAGACGGGAAAGCTACTGCTCGTGATTGTATATCACGGTCTGGGTTATGTGAACCTGCAGGACCTTTAGTGATAACCAGTACTCCCAACACATCTACTGCAAGTCATAATTCAGAGCATCTTTGCATGAATTCTTCTCTTGCTGGGACATTGTTGGGAATGGGACCCTTTATGACCATTGATAGACCCAGCACATCTGTTGCTAGGCATAGTCCTGAGCTTGTTTGCAGCAATCCTGCTACTAAGATTAATTACAATTTGACTAGTCAAGAGCAGCTCAGTTACAATTCTGAAGTTCGAATTACTGTAAGGCCTACCTTTTACTAACATTGCTTCGACAGTTTAGTTTTTTTTTCTTCCAAGCTGAGTATGTTAAAATAGCTATACAAACTATTTCACAAATTCTTCTATGTGTTTAGGTATGATAATTGATAAATGACACAATGGCCTTGGTTCTGTCGTCTTATTCAGTTATTCTACGGATAAAGTTTATCAAATTTATGTTCAGTCTTTAATCTTGACTCATGGTTTAACATAAAAAACAACTGGCTTCATTTTTCAAATTTCAATAGCAAAGCAAGCTTTACTAACTTTGTGCAGTTGTACAAAGTTTGAAGTTATTGGAATAGCATCTGTCAGAGTTACATAGCCCTCCAAAAAATTTCAGCTTCGTCGTATTGCTAGTTTTTAATGATGTGATAAATTTGGAGAAGTTAAGTTCCATTTGGCATTTAGTCCTTTTTATCCACACAAGCTTTACCTATACCTTGATTTAACGTTCTCCAATTTACTGAGCTTTTTCAACTTCCTTTCCTGAACCGCATCTTATTTACTACTTTATGACAGAAAATTTAGTGGCATCCACTCATTTTAAATTTGAAATATCTGATCAGAGATTTCCTTATATTTGTTGCCATTTACTAATAATTGATATATTTTTAGGTTTTAGCTGTTGTTGTTTATTCCTGTTAGACACAATTCTGAATTACAATCTACATTTTACTTTCATATTTTCGCATCATGCTATGCTGTAACAAGTTCATAATTCATGGATTCTCTTATCATGATTAGAACAACTGTGCTGAAGAAATCATTCTCAGTGATTCAGATTCTGAAGAATCAGATAAAGCGAACAGTCCTCTAATAGGTATAGGCTGTTTTTCTGTTCATATAGTTTGAGTTCACAAGTAGCCTATATTTATGTTTTTTTTCGCTGCGCTATAATCAATTCTGGTTACTCTTGCAGTCTCTGAAGAATTTATTGCAAGGGGCAGTCCTCCAATATTGAAAGCAAGCAGCTCCAGTTCTCTTGATATCAGTATGCTTTCTATTCAGATAATATAGTATCCAAATAAAGTATTATTCTCTACTGACCTTTTCAATTAATTCAAGTATCTTTTTGCAGGCAAGAGGCCTACTCCTAATTTTACATCATCAGATTGCTCAGTTTCTATTTCTCCTCTTTCATCTCAAGGAACATTTGAGCTGCAGTCTTCTAGTACAATGGTGTGTTTGATTGACTTTTTGCAGAGAAACCCTTGTGCTGTACTTTTTCCCCTTTTCAAATTTAAAATACTGTTACTGTTTCTTTTCAACTACCAGGGTACCGCTGAGATCAATATACTAGACAATGATACTGTATATATGGACAATTCTATACTAGCTATTCCACCTCGTCAATCCAGTGAAAAATTTCATGAAGCTTATGAAGTTGTGTTGATATTGGATGATCGTGAGAATTTCGGGTTTGTATGATCATATCCTACCCTTACAAGAATTAGTATATGGTGTTGTATTTATGTCTGATAGGTGGGATCATAAGCTTATCTTACCCAATGTATAATACTCAAAACTACATGGCCATTTGCTGTACATTTTCCAAAATTTATTCAAATTTATACAATATGTTACCATATACAATGTGTGGATGAGTGGATGCAAGTTTCAAGGATTTGACTAATATTGAATCCCCCATTATTTTGGGCATGCTCTAATATTGAATATTTTCAGCGTATGCCTTTGTTCTATCCTTTCCAATGATTTGCAAGATGAGCCAATGGCATTTTATTCTTTGCATTTAATAAATGGTCAGTTAAAACAATGGAAACAATGGTCCATACATTTATCCAGTTTCTGCTGGAGCCTGTTGTGATGCTTAATTAATTTTCTTTTCCTGAATCTGAACACATGCTGACCTCATATTATCTTTGATTACTTAAATTTTATCTTTTACGTTGATGCTTGGTGCATTTAAGTGTCTATCCTTCAAGTTTTAGTTCTCATAAAAATATCGAATTATCTTCCAAGGAAACAAATTGATTACCATTTTACTTAATCATTCTAGAAATATCAAACTGCTGAAATGAATGGAACTAATGCTTTTTCTCTCAAAGTTCTTTGACTTTTTTAAAGGCAGAACTATGTGGCTTCGTTGTTTTTTCATACATGGTTATATGCTACATAGTAAGGAACTATGAGAACTATTATTTTGCCATGTTCCCTCATCTGCCAATATTGTTATGACAGCTCGATATTTTTCTGTTGGACTTCTCATTAATGATATTCTGTGGATTCAATATACATGGAATTGCATATTTTTGTTGGTTTTGCTGGCAGCCTATTTCTCCCTATAATTACATGTTTTATTTTGTCATTATTCAGTTATAGTGTGTAGAAACAGAATTTCGTTCTCTCATAATTGTTACCTTTTTGTGCAGGCCTCGTTCAAAAAGAAAAGTTGTTGATAACATATGTTCACAGTTTCATGTACCTGTCGAGGTTAGCTAGACTCAGAATTACACGAAGTCATCCTCCCTCCCCTTGCTTCCCCTTATTACTTATGGTCATCTAAGTACCTCCTTTTGGCAATATCCTTGTGCATATCCTCAGATCACCAAAATTCACTTCTCAAAGTTAATGTCATTTCATCAACATGATTCTAAATTAAATCCCTGATGATTTAGTGGGATATGTTATGTTACAGTCTGCCACTCTGTTAATTAGATAATTCTCTGGTAGTAAAGAATTGACTATCCTTTTGTTCTATGAGCAAGAACAAGACATCTGCTCTAGACAATGTAATGCACCAAACTAGTTTCTTCTGTTAGCTCAAGATAATGCACTGGTACAATTTAGATGGCTTGTATGCTAAATTTGTATTGCATGTAAAGTACTGAGCACAAAGAGTTGGCAGAATCAACACATCATCACTTAAGTAGTTTCCCTTGCTGAAATGATGGATATATGATTGAACATTTCCACCAATCCTAACCATTTGAGCCAGCCTTTCATAACCTTTATAATCTTATTAGGTTTTACAAATGTTACAATGCAAATTGGTGGTAAAATTTGCACCTTGAAGACCTTGCCCGCTTGTTGGTGTCCCAAACATAAGTGAATTTTTTTTGGGTGTGTGCATGTGTGTGTGACCGTACTACTAATTACTTGGCTCATCTGCTTTGTTTCTGTCCCCATTGTCCTGATGCTTGCCACATGCAGTGTGCTTGCTTGTGTTCAAGGGAGCACATACGTCATTAGACTGTCACAGGCTCACAGCCTCGCAACTTGTTGGATTGTACTTATACACTTTCAGCATGTAAACCTGTTGGATATAGTCCAATGTAACAAATATGTTCCTTTTTTCTAACACAAAAAGGTAGGGGATACACCTATCTTGTATTCATTGCAATGAACAAAAGAATGATGTAACAGAGATGTTATGCATAGATTGAACTGTTTATGTAGTGTATGCCAGAGGAAGTGGTGTTGATTAATCCTTCTGTTTGAACCATGCTGTCCAGATTAAACGCTTGCCTGTTGGAGATGGTATTTGGATTGCTCGTCATAGAGAACTTCAAACAGAATATGTCCTTGATTTCATTATTGAAAGGAAAAATGTCGAGGATTTAGCTAGCTCAATTAGAGACAACAGATACAGAGATCAGAAATTAAGACTGAAGGTACCATCTGAACTAGTATTGACTTCTGTTATTATTATGATAAACCTTTCATGTCAACTTCCCCTTTTTTTCTCTTTATACTTCAGTTTGGGACTGATAAGAAATTCTATGTGTTAGACTCTTACTATGTTTGTTGTGATAATCACAATCAGTAGTTGTGGCAACCCAAAATATTGTTTCGTTCATGAGCCAATGACCTATCACCTATGTAGCAATTAAATTGATGGTTAAATCATGGGCTTGTTTGGCAGTATAGTCATAAGGCATCTGTAACAGCCAAAGAATACAGTTAACTTGTTTTGGATGTTCTGGTACTAATTGTTAAAGAGTCTTGTACGTATTAGTAGTATCTCTTGGCCTATGTAGCCCAACTAATCCTCTGTGTGTGTGTGTCTATATATATATATATATATATATAATGAATAAGATGCACAGTTATGAATACTCAATTTATCTAACACGGTATCAGAGTGTAAGGTTAGGGTTAGGGATTAGACCCTCGGGCGAGCCATCACTGGCGTGTTACCTCTCTCCCTCTCCCATGGTTCACTTCCTTTCCCCTCTTCCATCGATTGGTTACATCTCCCGTCGTTGCCTCCGGCTCTACTTCGACGTCGCCCGTCGCTGCCTGGATCCGACTCTGCTTCAACGTCGCCTACTTGAATCTGTCGTCTCCTGGCTACTCTGAGCCCGTCGCGTGGCTCTGGTACGACTGATGTTGCCACACCCATGGAGCTCCACCTGCAGCTTTGTCCAACAGATGGTGTACCACTGACAGATCCTTCCCGCTAACGTCAGCTCGTTGGGAGCAAGGATCGAAATCTCGGAACTGGTTGAAAAACCACTCGGCGCCCGGTTCCGGTAACCGGCCGATTACCGGAAAAACTAGAAAAAAAACCAGACATAATTCGGGCACTAAAATTTGAATCGATGATTTTCAAAAACGGTAACCGGACCGGTTACCGCCCAAAAACATGTTTTAAAAACCGGAACACAAACCGGTTATGGTAGAGATTTCCTAAATGCTATAACAGATAAGATCAAAGGCAATGAATTCCCAAACACCTGGATTCCATATCCATAACATCATATCATCCTAAAATGCAGTAGATATAATTGATAATTTGCTAGAGTAGTACCTCGTGCTTATTGTACTATCTCAAAACAGGAATTAGCAGTTCATCAGCTTTCTCCTTGCTCCACCCAAACCTTTCCCAACATAACCTGAAGGAATTCGACATTAGATCTTCATTTGTTGCACCAAAGATGCAGAAGAAATAGGGCCTGTATACTTTTCAATATCATCGATTCATCATTCTTGCTTTTTGAAAAAAAAACCCACACAGATCCCCTTGTGGAAGATAAAGCTCATGAACAAGATGTCAGTATAAAATACAAGAAAACTATAATGTACACATTAGCTTCCATTCCTCACTGCTCTCCAGTGCCAAGACTTTCAATTTTTTAGTAGTACTGCTTATGGGTAATTAGCAATTGGAATAATGCAAATTCATACCCTCTCCTCCTTGCTAGCTTGACTATCTAGGGCAACCCTCTCCCCCAAGTGTTCTAAAACATCTAAAATAATAAAAACTAAGATAAACCTCATTTGAAGCAAATAGGCCTCGTCGATTACGATATAATTCTGCCTCACCTAGAGCCTGCACTGCCTCATCGGGTGTATCGGCTATTCTTTGAATTGCTTTTGTCAGGGAAACGGCGAAAGCTGGATTCTTCCCCAAACCATATAGGTTGTGGCTCTGTGTGTTTAGCAACGAAGCTGTCCAAACACATTTAGTATGTTAGAAAAAATACAACAAATATATTTTATGTGTTAGGATTTAAGAAACTATGTACTTGCCTAGAATCATATAGGCGCGGTTCTTCATCATTGCAATTCTTCTATTAACTACTTGTATAATACGAGCATAGGTAGCCTTGTCTTCTTTCAATACATCTTTAAATTCGAATTGTAGTTCATATATTTTTGCAATCATTCCTGCCACCGTTGCGGGTTTTCGCTGGTCTACAAATCTCAGTAGTCAATAAATCGGTTCTACTACTTTAATGACCCAATCCATACTGGACCACCATTGTCTACTTGTGAGATAGGAATACATGTATTCTCCTTCGGTCATGCACAAATAGTTGGAGCTCCACACATTTGATACCATCCACTTCATGAACTTCTCTTTTCTATCCAAATTTTTTCAAGAAAATAAATGTCGTTCCAAACCTTGTGGCGTTTGGATGAACTATCTCTCCTCCAATTTGTTCTCGCATTTCATTATGGAGACGACTGTGGTTATATAGGAACCAATAAATCCTCTTGACCGCCTTGATAACTCCAGCAACCTCCTTGAATTGGCCAATATCTTTCAACATGAGGTTGACGGTATGCGCTGCACACAGCTGTCAGACTAAAGTATGGTATTCTTCAATTGCCAGTTCACATGCTTTCTTGTAGTTTGCTCCATTGTCAGTCACAATTTGCATCATATGTTTAACTCCTATTTCTTCCAAAACTTTACGGATCTCACGATACAAAAAGTCAGTATTTTGTATAACACCAGTTGCATTCACTGACTTCTGGAAAACATTCTTCCATTGCAGTACAACATGAAGTTAATAATACTCATTTGTGTAGGCCATGTCCATGAATTACACGTAATGGAGACCCCATATATACCTCAAGTCATCTTTGAACTGTTGTGCATACTTCTTTATCTCTTGTTTATTAGTATCAAGATATGGCCCATCAATTTCATGGCCTCTAGGTGATGGAGCGCTTTAACCAAGTTCTTGTGTAACTCTGATGGCAGCACGAAAATAAGGACACTGTCTTTTTCCCAGCAATGTCATTACTATGGAACCACTTAGACCAAATTTTCCCAAGTTTTGACTTTGATTCTCTATTAAGTGTTGTATCAATGCGGGGTTGGAGGGGTCCCAGACTGTGCAAAATATCATAATCAACTCTCACGGACTGTGAAATGCCAAACATCCTAGCAAAGGCATTGCTTTCTGTACCACTTCCACTTCCTTTGCCACTTCCACTTTTGTTATCACTTTCACTTCCACTGCTACCACCTTATTCAAACGTCGCACTCCTGGCTTGTGCCCTTTGCTGGAGCTGGTGTAACTCCAACGACTTACGGCGAGCCCATTCCACGAGCTACAGGCTCTGAAGCAGTTTGCTCCATTTGCACCGTTCATTTTTCATAGATTTCTTTATTGCCTTTGTTTCTTCAAAACTTGCCAGCATGAGCTTTCGGACTTCTGTCGGGACCCCACCGCAAGGAATAACATCCCCGTGTTTCCCAGCAAGATGTTCTTTTAGGCGGGTGACACTTCCGCCTACTTTGGTAAAATTACAATATCAACACTTCTAACCAACACCTCCTATTCTCTCTCTATACTCTCAAACATTGATAGATTTAGGAGCCATCATCTACAATATCATGTTGCAGCATTAGCACCCCAAAAAATTTAAGTGGAGCATGTCTTTCATAAGTAGTTTATTTTTTTCATAATTTTTATTGACTATATAATGGAGAAGCATTAGTTGCCCTTCTAATGAAAAAAACGTAAGTTTATAGTGGTGTCTGTCCAAAAATAATTTGGTTTACACTTTACAGTTTCACACCAAGTTAGTTACCGATGAAGTTACATAGGAATGCAAAACCTATTTTGCAATGTAGTCACAATTTAGTTGATGGTGCTACAAATCTGGTAGTTTGTTGAAGCATTTTAAAATTACCTTTCACATTTGTGACATGTGAGCAGTAGTGATATTTGAAGGCATATAATATGCTGCAACCAGGCATCCAAGTCACAACAAGGGGGGAGAGCATCCAATGTGCTTTTCCAAGTCCAAAAACAGTAGGGACTTGCTCATACTATAATTCAAGCATATTTAGGCGATACAATCGTAATCTACCACAAAAAGGCCTAAACCAACCTAGGAGGTGCATTATGCGATTATAAATTCATATTCAAATTTGAAATTTATTCGCCGTATTGTTCATCCAGGCCTGGCGTTTTTTCTATTCTGCGGTTCTGTGGTAACTAGCGGTTTTATCCTTGGTTGGGAGCCTTGTTCAACATCATCCTCGATGGCGTCGCCATCCGACCTCGTCTGTGTCAACCCAATGAGATCTTCACCGCCGACCGACTACCTTGCCGCCTCCTCGTCTCGGATCCGATCTCAAGATCATCTTCATTGTTGCCTTTTCGCTGATCCATTCTGGATCCGGCAGATTTGGCGTCTAGAGGACCCCGGCGTCTAGATCTCGCTCGAAGTCTTCCTCATTGTGGATCCGACCACGAGCTTGTCTTTGTCGCCTCCAGGCCCCTGCTCCATCCATCTGCGCCTGAGTCCTGCGCTGAGCCGCTGGAGGACCCCCGCTTGCACACGCCTGCCCGCGCCTAGAGGCCCCTGCTTCCTCTGCGTTGGATCTGCGCCTGGAGGCACCCGCTCCATTGATTGTGGTTTGTGATTGCTCTGCTCTGCTATTACTCAGGGGCGGAATTAGAATGGAAATGACTAGGATTCACCATTTCACCGTACGTATAACAACATATATAATTTCGAAGCAACATGGTACTAAATAGTAATGTATCCAACAACTTTTAACATCAATATTTCAACATAACCAATAACAATGTACAATGATAAAGAAGTAGCGATCAAAATTCTTACCAACATATAGAAACTAATAATATTGTTAATTGTAGCAAAGTGAAGCAACTAAGGGCGAAATCATAGATAAAGATAGTCGTCATTAGCAAAATACATCATCCGACCTCAATGACCTATAAAAAAAGAATAAAACGAATTAAAATTATCTAATAAAAAAGTATAATAGTCGAATGAAAGTAATTAAGTAAATACAATACCTTTTAGTATTTACGTTCTTTCAAGTTCATGAAACGATGAACCACAGCGTCTGGCCGGCAAGGTCTCTGGTCGGACGGTGGCGTCCCACGTCCAGGCGACTGAGGCGAGTGGCGGTGGCTTTTCGTGTTCTGTTCTCGAGCTCTCGGTCTCGGGTTCTCGACTCTAACACGCAGCACGCTAACATTGGGTCAGTGAAATTTCAAGACTAGATTAAAGGTATAGATACTGCATTCGTTCATTTATGAACTGTGCATATGTATTCATTAGGCTAGAAAATTTGGTCAATTGTTGCTTGGGCATACATGTGGAGCGACAAAGGCGGTCACGAGGAGGAACCTTACAGAGGCATTATTAGTAGTGTTGTGTTGGTGTTTGTTGAAGCGAGAGGAATTGAGGATCTTGCTTTGGGGTTGCGCGCGCATATACACGTACAGAGTATCGCGTGGGCCTGCAGCCTGCTCGTCGGACTACATGTGCCAGCCGAGTGGGCTGTTGGTGCGTCACGCCCGTGGGCCGGAGGAAGAGGCCTGGGTTCACATTGTTTTTGCTTGGGGGTGCACGCATGGTACCAAAGAGTTGATCTGCACAAAAAAAATTGGACCCAATGTCCTGTGACACCGGGTGGGCCTACTGGGCTCTGCCGTTGCTATTACTACTGCCTCGATTGGTTTTTGGTTGTTGTCTTTGTGCTCCATCGATTGTTGTCTTTGTGTTGTACTACTCTTGCCTACTCGTCTCTCTTCTAGTGTCTTTGCTCTCTCATCACTCTTGTTAGCTTGTGCTATGGTTTATGATCTCTTGCTATTGCTTGTGGTGTTGGTATTGCTAAGATTGTTGCCTGGTGATAGTGTATTTGATCATATCATGGCTCTTGATGGCATTCTTGGTTCTGGACCTATTCAAGGTGATCTGCTATTGCTTGTTACATTCTCTGCTAGTGCCGTGGAGTCTTATGCAACTCAGTTTGGTCAGATGCAGACTCAGATGAGAAATCTTCAGGATCAGTTGTGTCGACTGAAGGCATCTTCCAGTGTATCCACCAGCTTGACTGCATCATCATATCCTGTGTTGGGTGCTTCACTCCTATGGATATTGGATTCAGGGGCTTCTTTTCATGTGACATCTGATGCAGCTCAGCTCATATCATGTCGTCCTGCTACACAAGGTATCAAGATTTAGACAGTTGATGGAACGCCATGCACGGTCACTCATCAGGGGACTCTTTCCACCTCTCGTTTTACAGTTTCAGATGTTTCACTTGTCCCCACGCTCTCCATGAATCTCATCTCTGTTGGGCAGCTTGCATATATAAACTATTTTGTTGGGTTCGACGATAGCTCCTACTTTGTGCAAGATTGTCGAACAAGAGTTGTCATTGGTGCAGGTCATTGTCATATAGAGGTTCTGCAGGGCTCTATGTTCTTGATCACCTAAGTCTTCCTTTATCCTGCATTTTTGGTACTATTCCTTCACCTTCTGTTGTTGGTTCATCTACCCCTTGTCCTTGTGTCTCTATTTCTATTTGCTAATCTTTTCCTCAATGGCATCATCACTTGGGGCACTTGTGTGGCTCACGCCTCTATCTTGATCCATTAAGGTGTTCTTGGTCCTGTTTCTGTTGACACAAATTTTCAGTGCAAGGGTTGTGGACTTGGCAAGCATGTACAGCTCCCACATCCTTCCAGCATTTCTCACTCTAATCGTCCTTTTGATTTGGTCCATTCGGATGTTTCGGGTCCCTCTTCTTTTGCTTCAAAGGGGGGTCACAGTTACTATATCATCATCATTGATGATCATACTCGATACACTTGGATCTACTTCATGAAACACCGTTCGCATTTGATTTCTATCTATCAATCTTTTGCTCAGATGGTTCACTCAATTCTCTTCCACAATCCGTGTTTTTCGTTCCGACTCTGGAGGAGAATATCTTTCATCATTATTTCGCCAGTTCCTTTCTTACGAGGTACTCTTCTTGACTCTCGTGTCACGGTGCTCATGCTCAAAATGGTGTTCTTTGGCGCAAGCACCGCCACATCATTGAGACTGCTCGTACTCTTCTCGTTTCCTCTTTTGTTCCCTCCCACTTCTGGGGGAAAGCAGTCTCTACAACAGTCTATCTTATCAACCGTCAGCCTTTTTCCAAGCTTTAGGGCAAGTGTCCTGGTGAGGTCCTGTACAGAGCACTTGCTCACTATGCTCATCTTTGTGTTTTTGGTTGTGTCTGCTATATCCTTCTAGCACCTCGTGAGCACACAAAGCTGAGTCCACAGTCAGTGGAGTGCATTTTTTTGGATTATAGTCCTAAGCATAAGGGCTATCGTTGCTATGATCCCTCAGCACGTCGTATTCGCATCTCTCGTGATGTGACCTTTGATGAGGGTCGACCCTTCTTTTATCATCCTTCTACACATCCTACTTCCACAGATTCCACTTCCTTTTTGTGTCTACCTCCCATTCCTTCATCAGACTTGCCTTCTCCAGATACACCTTCACCAGTTTTACTTTCTAGTGTGCCTTTTCTAGATACATCTTCTCCACCAGTTTCTCCACTAGCCCCTCCAGTTTCTCCACCAGCTCTACCGATTTCTACCACTTCCACTTTTCCTTGTCACTATAGTCATCGACAGAGAGTTCCTTCTGATCCTCAATCCTCCTCTCCTCCACTTGACCCTCCGGCCAGTAGCACCAACTCTGACGATCGTTCTACTACATCACGATATGCCCTACGTAATCGTTCTTCTATTCATGCACCAGAGAGATGGGGTTTTCGTGCAGTGTAGTAGTGGCGAGAACCTATCGGGGAGGTCGCGGTATACACGAGTGGCGATTGGCTATGACAGAGGAGCTCACAGCACTAGAGCGTACAGACACTTGGAATCTTGTTCCGCTACTATCTGGAGATGTTCCTATCACTTGCAAGTGGGTGTACAAAATAAAGAATAAGTCAGATGGGTCAGTAGAGCGATAAAATATTCGTGTTGTTGCAAGAGGTTTTTAGCAGGCTTATGGTCGAGATTTTGATGAGACTTTTGCTCCAGTTGCTCATATGACCACAGTTCTTACTCTTATTGCAGTTGCAGCGGTACGCACATGGACTATATCTCAGATGGATGTCAATAATGCTATTCTGCATGGTGATTTAAATGAGGAGGTTTATATGTAGCCACCCCCTGATGTTGAGGCTTCTACAGGCTATGTTTGTCGCCTTAGGCGTGCTCTATATGGTCTTAAGTAGGCTCCTCGTGCTTGGTTCGAGTGTTTCAGTTCTGTGATTCGAGCTGCTGATTTCACTCCGAGTAAGCATGATCCTGCCTTGTTTATTCACACTTCTCGGTGAGTCGTGCTTTGCCTGCGTATGTAGATGATATCTTGATCACATGATATGACATGTACTACGTGGCTTTTGTCAAGAAGAAATTGAGTGAACAATTTATGATGTTCGATTTGGGACCATTGAGCTATTTTCTAGAGATTGAAGTTCATTCTGATGGTGATGGCTACTACCTCTCTCAGTGTCGCTATGTTCGAGATTTGCTTGCTCACTCTGGGGTGATTGATACTCGTATTCTCGCCACACCCATGGAGCTTCACTTGCGGCCGACCTACGAGCGGTGTAACTTTGGCGAGATCCTTTACGCTATCGTCGACTCATTGAGAGTCTTGTCTATCTCATTGTCACCAGCCAAGCGTTGCTCATCTTTGTTCATGTGCCCGGCCCGTTTGTCGGTGCTCCACATCGATCGATATGGTCATGTTCTTCGTGTGCTGAGATATTTGAGGGGGACTGCGTCCAGACGCCTGTTCTATGCTAGCTCAAGTTAGCTCCAGTTCCACGCTTACTCTGACTCCACTTGGGCGAGTGATCCTGCTGATCGCCGATCTATCATTGGCTATTGTATCTCTTGGTACTTCTTTTATTGCACGAAGTCCAAGAAGCGGCTATGATGTCACGCTCTAGTGCAAAGGCTGAGTTTCGAGCTCTTGCCGCTACCACATCAGCGATCATTTGGCTTCGATGGCTCTTGACTGATCTCGGTGTCTATTGTGACAATCCTACACTTATCTTTTGTGACAATACAAGTGTCATTCAGATTGCTAGTGATCTAGTCAAGCGTGAGCTGATAAAACACATTTGTGTTGATGCGTCCTTCACGCGATCTCACTGTCAGCAGTCGACTATTACCCTCAAGTATGTTTCCCTAGATCTTCAAGTTGCTGATTTCTTCATTAAAGCTCAAATTCGAGAACATCTGCTTCATCTACTCAAACTCAGTGCATCAGATCTTTCTGATCCACCTTGATTTTATAGAGGGGTGTTAAGAGTGTTGGTTGTATATTCTCCCCTCTCTCTTAGCATGTGTGGCTCATGTAGCCCATGTGGCTTATGTACTCTTCTCTATATATACTCTTCTTTTGATGAATAAGATGCAGAGTTGTGAATAGCAAAACCCAGTCTTAAGTTATCTAATAATCTTAACCAAGGAGATTTTTTTTATATTCTTTTGTTATCCTGAATTAAAAGGTGTAAATTGGGTATGAGATGACGAAGGGCATGGTTGGAAGCAGGGATAAAAATCGGCGATTACCAAACATCGCCTTAGCGTGGCGGCGGGATTTGAAATCCCGGCCGGTTTTTCCGGAGTTTGCAAATTCAAATTTTGAATTTCGGTTGAATTTTAAGCAAATTTAAACAAAATTCGACTGAAATTTTCCCAGGAAAATCGGTAACCGGCGATTCTTGGTACCGTCACTTCCGAAATGCGCGGAAACGGTTTTTCTATCCATGGTTGGAAGACTTAATCTTGAGCCCGTAGATTGGGATTCTCCTCCCGGACGAATTGTATTTCTTGTCCATATTTATGTATTTATGGGGATTGATATAAGTTTCCCTAGCAGATTTTGTTTATTATAGCAACAACATGCTTTGATACTTTCCTTTGTTCACCTTCTTTGTAGAAATGTGGGCTTAGGAAGCTGATATATCTGGTTGAAGGTGATCCGAACACTTCAGATGCATCAGAGAGCATTAAAAAAGCGTATGCACACACACTGCTCATGTCGCCTGTGTGACCATGTTATCCCTGAATAGTAGTACCTTTTCTTGTTGTTTTACATTTTACTGTTCCCTTAATAATGTATAATGTCTAGATTTGCCAGTTAATAAGCTGGATATTTAGGACGTCAGTTGTACGCCCTTTTAACTGCTCCATGACTTTTATTTCAGCTGCTTTACCACTGAGATTCTCGAGGGATTTGATGTTCAGAAAACCACTGGATATGCTGATACTGAAAGGACTTATGGCTTCCTCACACATTCGATAATTGAATACTACAGCACAAACTTCTCTATTGGTGCTAACACTTCTCGAGTTTGCCCAACCTATGAAGAGTTTGAGAAAAAGTGTCGCGACCTTGAGAAGATAACTGTGAGCGATGTATTTGCACTTCAACTTATGCAGGTAACTGAGCAATAAAAGGCACCTTCACGGCTTCACAGAAGTTAGATTGTTAGTTCATTTCATGCCATAGTTTGATGGAAGAATTATCCCTATTGATCACACATTTGATGCAGGTACCACAAGTGACAGAAGAAGCTGCACTTGCTGTTATAGATCTCTACCCAACTCTTTTCTCACTTGCTCGGGCATACTCCATGCTTGTCAGTCCTCTTTTCCTTTCAACTTTTACGATGTTCATTAGCTATATCCTTTTAATGTTCTTTTCATTTATAACACTTCATCGTACTCAGATGTCGGAACAAATTTGAGTAGTGCATGCCATATCCCTTCCTGCTCTAGTACTATTATGTCTCGCAAAATTATTTAACATTTCTGTGAACTAAAACTTATATTCTTATAATGTTAAGGATGGCGATACCCGCGCCCAAGAGGAGATGTTGAAAAACAAGAGCAAGATGGTAAACGGGGGGGCTAGCAGAAATATCTTCAAGCTTGTCTGGGGTGAAGGATGAAATCTTCGTACATGGTTTCTGACTAACTGGTTTAACTGGCCTTTTGCCATCATCTTGATGATATTTGTGTCACCTATTTTGATTTTTGAAGCTCCCTTATTCTCAGATATTTATTTGCAAGACTTTCATGTTCTTCAAAAGGTGGTCTTATTTTTTTGTGCCATGGCGCCTTCGAACACTGAAAGTTTCAGAATATGTA
The DNA here is from genome assembly GCA_036346395.1 of Hsuehochloa calcarea. Taxonomy (NCBI): domain Eukaryota; kingdom Viridiplantae; phylum Streptophyta; class Magnoliopsida; order Poales; family Poaceae; genus Hsuehochloa; species Hsuehochloa calcarea. Next base: position 86,681,378 of record CM070594.1, read on the forward strand.
ATCACTTAAAAAAGGTCTTAGCATAAGTTCACCTCCCATTTAGATTACTTCTCTATTGCAGACTTCCAGGTTGTACTATATGAAATTAACGTGGAATGAGGTGGTTTAGCGTTCCATATGTATCTCCCTACTTAGTTGCTTGGATTACGCGTTGCCCCATGTTATCTCGGCCTTGTTTGCATGGAAGTCGACAGGATAATATGATATTTGCACCTACGGACCATACGTACCTGCCTACAGACCCATGGTTTCATCCATGTGCTGAGAGCCTGAGAGCAATCCTTGGTCGGCATCATGTCTGGTCGGTGTTCGAAGCTTGTTTGGTCATCTTTGGTTTAGTTTCTCCTACAGTTTACTTTAGATAACTTTTAAGTGTGAATCTTACGGAGAGGTGCCCTTCACCTTTGTTCTCAGAAAATCGTTCCAGAGGAGAGAATTTTTGGCCCGGGAACTCACATGGGTTCGGCTGCGAACGGAACGTAACAAAATCGCCTGTTGCTGTGACGGCCGCGCGTGCATCCGAATCAGGTTTCATACTCTCCCTCTCAACAAATCGTCAGCAGTGCGTAAGCAAATTTTTTAACCGCTTTTGATCCCCATAGTATTCAATCAACTGTTACTTTCTGCTCTTTTATCTTCTAATCAACTGTTACTTTCTGCTCTTTTATCTTCTAAGGCAGAAAAGTACTACATCACTATTCTTGTTCAATCTAGGTAGTTGTAATAAATTATCAGAAAGGAAAAAAGTCTACCTAGCCTTGAAGTATAGTGGTTCATCTATTTAATCCTTGAAGTATAATATCAGGTATTGTACCTCTGGAGTATGTGAAACTGTCTGTCTAAATACCATCTGAGACGGTTTTGAATACGGTTTTGCCACCTGGCGAATGGCATAGATGATGTGGCAATGACTTTATCTTAAAGTTTAGTTAAGTAGTGGGGTCCACTTGTTATAGTCAAGTTTAATTTTGCTTTTTTAATAATAAATTTCCTTGTGGGACCTACTTGTCATAGGGAGGAAGAGAGAGAGAGAGAGAGGAGTCTCTTCCTTCTCTGGCTCTAGACAGAGAGAAGGAACAGCTCGGGCTAGGTAGGAGAACAACAAAGCAGGGTGGGGAGGTCTTGGAAATGAAAAAAAAATGGAATGCTTGCGACGATGTGGAGCCAATGGTGCTGGTGGTTCGGTGAGTGGGGCGGCAAGGAAGTGCCGGCGATGAGTGGGAACGATAGGGGTGGTTTGATGCTACGAAGGTTGTTAGGAATAGATACTCGCATCAAAAATATAGAATACCGTGAGAGGAAGCTCTAGTATAAGTTAACCGGACAAAGGCTACTCGTAGAAGGCGAGCGGCGGCGACGAAACCTAAATGGAGGTGAGGGAGAAGAAACTCGATTGCCGGCTACTATGAGAAAGTTTATCAAATTAATTTAGGGGTTTGGATGGTGGAATATAAAGTGACGTGAGCAAACATCGAGGCGGCCATTGATTTAAGAGATCGAGCTTTGGTGGTCGAAGGTAATGGCGGTGTGGTGGAGAGGAGCTCTGCTCAATTAGCGCAACTCCAGTACCCCTCTCGCTAAACCACCTCCATCATTAGCTTCATTGTGTCGTGCGTGTTCCATTTTGCCCATCTCCAAGCCTCGCCACTCTTGAGGTAGAAGACTTCCTATTCTCTCCCCTTTTCCTCTCTATCAACGACACTTAGGTCCCACATCAAAAGTGGTTTTTTTTTTAAACAAAAATAAAGCTTTGAGTCAATAACGTGTGGGGCTTGGTGTGCAAGATTTTGTTTAGTTTGTTTAGAAGTTATCGCCGCATCACCGTCCACGTCTTTTGCCACTGTAGCAAAACAACCTTAGAGTAACTGTTTAGAAGCATTTGTTCTGGTTTTATAAACTGAGGGGTAGAGTAACTAGTTTTATAGTTCAAGGACTGAGTAGATAAACCATCAAACCTTGAGGGGTGAACTAGAGTTCTTCCTATCAGAAATAAGAAGGGATAAAATAACACACCATATCCTATTGTAGTTAGTGGTACTGGAGTGGTAGAGCAAAACGGCAGAGGTTGGTACACACGGGAGGGGGATAAAATATCGCCTGCCACACCGCTCCGGCGAATGGCGACAAGCAAAACAAACCCTCCCTGTCACGTAACGCCATGGACGAAGAGGGGGCTGTGCAGCACGAAGAGGGGGACGTGTCCAAACAAACAAAGCCTCCATCCAGCCCAAGCCGGCGCGCCCTAACCCTTACTCTCCCCTGCCTGCTCCTCTTTCCCTTGTCGCTCCTGCCTGCGCTGCACCAAAAACTCCCCCGAGACAAGGCAGGCAGCACCCTCCCCTCCTCACCTGCTGTCTTCCCACGCACGCACGCACTGGGACTGGGCATCAAAGTCCAAGCCAGGCAAAGCACGCACCCACTGGGACTGGGCATCAAAGTCCAAGCCAGGCCAAAGACCCTCTGGTTTTCGGTTGGGCGTTTGCCTTTGTTCCTATCCTTTTGTTGCATAGTTTCGTCGCGCATTCGCACCCGTCGCGTTAGCGTCCAAACCGGGTGGGAACAACCGAGCGGTCACTAGCTGCTCGCGTCGCGTTGCCTCGCGTTGGATTGTTGGATTCGAAAACCAACTCGCGTGCGTAGGCCCACCCCACCCTGGGCAAGCGGGAAGGGTCCAAAAGTGCCTGATAGCGTGCGGTGTGGCCGACTGATGGCTCGTGAAGGGGCGGGAGGCGGGAATTAAAGTCGCGGTTAGCCGCTTGTGATGCGTCCAAAGAATCAGTTTGGGGACACGGGGAAGACGACGACGCACGGTGTCGCCTAAAAGCGCGCTCCGCGACAAGGCGCAAGTGCTCTCACCGTCCTTGGCTTTTGGACCGGACCAAACCTCGCAACGAACGCATGGCACGCCCACTACCCCGCCCTCCCTCCCTCTTCGGCTACTCGCTCGCCTCCCTCCCCTCCCCTCCCCTCCTGTTCCTATCCATCTATACCACGGGCCACGCTAGCTTTCTTCTCTCTCGCCTTGTTTTCTTGTCTAGTAATCTAATCTTGTTTGCGTAGCTCTTGTTCTCTTCTCTCCTTTCTTTCGTACGCGGCTTGTCATGTTCTCCACCACCGGTGGATGGAAATGGGGAGCCAGCGATAACTTCAAATTTATTAGTTTTGGACCTTTCCGGGGTGTCCTTACAAGTTAAAGGCCATAGGACCCCCTATGTACGTATTGCAAACCGTCAAAACAAAACAATTGTGTATGGGCAGATTTATCTGTTTTACATATATTGATTTTATCTTCGTAGAATTATGAATATAAATACATGCATCTTCATTATCTTTTGCTGTCTGTTTTTTTTCCCCTCCCAACATGGTTTGCTTTATTACGTGGACATGGAATAAAAAGGCAACAAGTGGTAGTACTAGTAAACGCCTGCTTGCTTTGAATACATCAGTCGTGCCATCCTACTGCTAGTAGGATGGTGCTTCATCAAAATTAGCACTATGACTAAGTAGTAGTAGTATAACTTTACTACTAGTCTCATCGGTCGTTGCCGTCGCTGTGTCATTTAGTTCAAAATTACCATTCCGCATACTCTTTACTTTATTAATCTTTATGACTAATGCTGGTACTGGTACTGGTACTGGTAAAACTGTACTATAAAATGCATAGTATTCTCATGTGTACTGGTAAGTTTTTTTTTACTAGTTAGCAAATAGAAAGGTCATAGAGATCCGTTGGGAGGTAAATGAACCTCAAGATTACATTCATATTTTAGCAGGAAATTAGGATAAGCTGTTGCAGAAATGGGATTGTGGTATATATCAACACATTTGTAACAATACACACTACAGTTTGCATTTTAATACTAGTCTCCGACCACTAAACTGATTTTTTTAAAAAAAATTCTAAGGTTGGTCAATCTTTTATTGGTTTTTGTCACTAAATTAATTGTTTTTGAAGCTTACTTAACATATTTTCAACCAACTTTTCGTCCTCTGTTTCCTTGTATTTTTTTGTGAACGCTTGTACACAATGAAATAAAAAGATCTAGGTCACTCATGAACCACATTACCAACTAGCCAGACTCTTAATGAAGTTCGTACAATGCCTATTTGTTGGTTTCCGGAGTCTCAGAAAAATATTTGTTGGTTTCTTGTCATGAGTTGTCAATATCGCTGCTGCATCGATAAAACGCCAAATTAGTCTGGCATTGTCATTACAGAATTTTAGTGCCACCCTTTCGAAATCCTAACCACAAGATCAAATATCGTCTGATGTTTTCATAAATAATGGTAAAAGAAAGGAACAATTATATGGGAGCGCCATCAAAATTGGAACGGTAGCTTCATACCTTGTCTTCCCTGAAAGAAAAATCCAAGAACTTTGGTTTCAACGAAACGATTATTAGACTCTGGATGCCACCCGCCCCGCACAAAAGACAAGTTTTGCTTCCAAAATTCAAGTCGTTGTTCATTAAGCCCATGTCGTCAAAATCAGGCACCTCTCTTGAACACGACTTTCCTGATGAATTAATGCAAGACCAAGGGAACCATTCGATGTACAGTTTGGCGCATCTAGAAATTAGAAATCCACTCAGGAAGAAGATTCCTGGGAGACGCATAACGACCTTATATTTGTGTCTTCTCTCTAGAAAAGGAAAACGTCGACTATATTATGTCTTCTCTCTGAATGCAACATCCAACCTTTTGTGCTGTTTGTCAAAAGGATTAGTTGCGGCATTCGATATGAAATTACCTAACAGGCTTCTCTTTCAGGCTACTGAATTCTTTGATTTTGGAAGGTCCGTAGCAATGGGCGTTTGATTCGCTAGTCAATTCAGGACACGCATTTTCTACAGGAGACATCTCATTTTTTTATAATATTAATTTACAAGATAATCACAAAAAAAATAGTCAATTTTTTTAGTCTGTCGTCAATTGGAATGATGAGGGCTTAACAGTACCAGAGCTCTCTATCGTCAGTTGAATTAGCGACGGGTCTCTGCCGCCAATTCAAATGGCGACAAGGATCCTTAAATTTTTTAATTTTAAGATTTGAAAAATCGTTATTTTTTAATTCATCTCCACTCCTTTTGTGCTGAGTATTTCTGAGCACATATTTTATCGATAAATCACATTGATATTATATTACATTCAGCACAACGTCATAACATCTTATGTCGATAAATTAAAATTTGTACTAACTATTTTCGAGCATATTTTTTGTCGCCAAATCACAATAACATTATATAACATTCAGCACAATATCGTGACATCTTTTGTCAATAAATCACAATGATATTACATAACATTCAGCGCAACGTTGTCACATACTTTGTGGACAAATCACACTGATATTACATAACATTCAACACAACATCATAACACCGATTTGTTTACAAATCAAAGTGATATTACAAAACATTGGGAACTACATATTTCAACTGGACGAACTTTTCCCATGGCCGCGGCCTCAACGTCCGCCATGTGGACCGCATCAAGTTGGGCAGTCGGATGAGGTCCCCGCGGCGACGTTTGAACTGCCGATGTCTCCTTCGTCCTATGGATTTCTCGTAGTATATTTCTTGAAGGTGTGTCCAAACTCCCTGAAATGGAGCACTCTTTCGTACGGTGCCCGGCTTCTACTTCATCCATGTCGTTCCTGATGCACCGTACCTGTCGCGGGCAACCTTTCCCTTAAGCCTATCAATGTTTGCGGCCTAGATAAGTTCGTCCTAGGTCAGATAGCCGGTGAAATGAACAACCACGACGTAACCATATATCTCTGCACTCCAGGTTTGCATTAACTCCTCCTTGTTGAAATAGTCAGAGGTAATGTCTGGGATGCTGCGCCACCGTCGAACATGAGTCCACGATATGGGAGCAAGGCCTATGCAGAAGAAGAGGTTTGTTGTAAGTGCATACAAAACTAGCATGGCGTAGTATGCACTCGTGGGTGATCTTCTCGCGGTTCGTCCCGCGGCGTCCTTTATTCCTACACATGATCTTGAAGCAAAACTCCTTTGTGCTCATCTTGAATGTCTGGTGCATCTCACCCTTCTTGCCCTTCTCCTATATGTACTTGGTGATCATGGCGGAGTAGAGTACTCTGTCATTTACCATGGTGAGCGCCGCGTTGTTTCTTCTGTCAACAAAGTAATTTGCAGTATCGCGAAGAATTGCCTCCACAATACCAACCAAAGGGAGGCACCTTGCGCTGTGCATAACCTAATTGTACACCTCGGCTAGATTGGATGTCATGATACCATATCGAACATCACTCTTGTCATGTAGCAGCGACCACTTCTCATGCTTGGGGCACGGTCGGTAGCAGGCGGCGCCGCTACTTCCATTCGTAAGGTGCTGGTTTGCTCATCAAGAATCTTCCAAAGTGCTTCAAACTTTCGCTGCTAGTTCTGGTTGCACAGCCGCTTGAACAAGTTCATCGAGTCCTTGTTGTGGAATTACTTGTAGAAGTTTGCACCCAAGTTCCTCATGCACCACCTGCTCTGTAGATCCGCCTATGGAAGTGGTTCGTTCTCTCCTTGTTGTAGCTGAGTTATTGCACTCAATAGGTCCGCATGTCAATCGTGTATTATGCATACTTTAGGACGACCCTGTACAACAAAAATCCTTAAATTCCTCAAGAACAACAACCCGTTGTCTGTGTTCTCGCTTTCAACGAATGCGAATGTCACAGGAAGAACTTGATTGTTCCCATCCGTCGCTATTGCAGTCAGTACCTGTCCATTGTACTTTCCAGTCGGGAATGTGTCATCCACGCACAAGATTGAACGGTTGTACCGAAATGCATTGATGTATGGACCAAAGGCGAAGAATACTTGCTTTTGTACCATCTTATTGGCCCACTTTGGATACGTCGAATCTTGAATGTCGACATAAGTGTCGGGATTCCTATCTTGTTTGACTCGAAGTAGCCCGAAGAGGTTGTGATAGGAGTTCTCAAACGTACCGAACCTTGATTCTAAGTCTTCTGTTTTGCCCTCCACACCTTGGCATAGCTGAATGTGTACTAGTGTATTGTCTCAATCGCTCGAATGATTAATCATGGCTCAAAATCTAGATTATTCATGATCTCACTGTGCATGACGTTCACGATGAAGCCTGATGACAAGTTTCTATAGGACTGCACTGACTTAGCGATGACACATGTGTAAGGGACCACTATAGAACATTTCTAGTAGGTGTATCACTTAGGCTGAAATACATGCACTCGCCAAGAGCATCCTTCTATGTCGCACTTCACGTCGTAGCATCTTATAGGTTAGACTCGACGACTGTGAATGTATGCCGCACCGATAAAGTCTAGAATTTAATCACCTCCTGCACGACCTCATTGCATTTGTACATAGCTCCTTGCCTAACCTCGCTCTGGTCGTACTCCCACGACACATGGGAGCCTTCGTTAACGACGAGGTTGTCGAACTGGTATGTGTTCCACTAAGATGGAACCGTCTGCTGGTCCACATCATTCTCGTCGTCGAATCCTTCATCTTATGACCATGTCATGTAGTCTCATTCTTCGAGATCCATCCTTTGTACTAGGGCTTCCAACTTCTCACCCTCATCAGCAAGTCCACTAGCTTGCTTGACTGAAGGTGCTACTTCCGTAGGGTCTTCATCGACAACATCAACAACTCTGGGAGCTTCGGTCATTGTGTGCGTCGCACTGTGGCTGGAATCCCTAACTTCTTCTTCGGCATCACCATCCCCTACTTGTTCAGCCGACGATGCAGGAGTAGTCTTGGCATAAGCTTGGGCCAGAATGACAAAACCCCATCCTTCCTCCCTCGTCATGTGTACATATGGCTGTCATGATCTTGTTCCCTTGAGCTACACTAACTCCCAATATGTGCGTTGTGTTGCTCGGGAGGCAAGGCAACTCAATCTCATATCATACACAACATGGTCCAAATCGAATGAGTGAAATAACCACTGCATCACAACGCCCATGTATGCTGCTATGGTCTTGGCAGGGACACGGTTGCCGATTGAAAATAACGCAAATCAATCCCATCGAGATCCTCAAGAATAGTCCCCTAATCGTAATAAATTTTGACGTACTGCATCGTAAATAAGATTTTCACGATTAACCACATATCTAAAACTAGACTACCCACCGAAAATGGTTATGTACAACATACTACACTACGTAACCGTACATTCAAAACTATGTAATCCATTCGGTTAAAAAATTAATTGAAAGGTGCTCGACCGGACGGACGGCGCTTCGCTAGTTTCCCTCCTCCCCTCTAGTCTTCTCCCTTCCTTTCCCTCCCCTGTTTCTTTTTTTCTGAATAAAAGCAAGTTTTCCCTGAATTTTATGGTTTTAATGGCCTTTATATGGGAAATTATGTCGTCATTTGGAATGGCAATAGAGACTTGCGGGATCCCTATTGTCATTTAAAATGATGGGTTTTCCTCATTTTAAAATTAAAAAATTAAGGATCCCTGTCACCATTTGAAATGGCGATAGGGAGCTCTGGATACTCTTGAACCCCTTGTCGTCAGAGTTTAGGCCTCTGTCGTCAATTGGAATGGCGACAGACACCCAGTTTGGTAAAAAAAATATTTTTGTAATTATCTTTTAAATTAATAATATATTTTTTAAACAAAAAATCGAAACATCTATCGACATTTCCCAACACCTGCATGCATATATTGTCACACGTGCAAAATTGTGCTATTGGCGAGTATTTTCTATTTTAGGAAATTTCAATCAACCATGTGTCTAACCGGTAAAACACGCAGTCAGCTTTTAGTGCAATCCTTGAACTACTCCATTTATGTTTTCCGATCAATTTGTTAGTCCAACCGGTAAAACACGCATTCAGCTTAGCTTTTCTGCAATCTCTTAAATTCTGTTTGTATCTTCCTTTAGTTAAGTGATCTGGCCAACCTCCTGTTGCATTCAATTTGGACGGAGGTTTCCACTAGCCATTTGCGTGGCTGCCCCGCTTTTGATCCATTTCTTCCGATACGATACCCATTGTGCTGTGGATTCGTTCGCACGCAACAGCTTCACACATTACCTATCTCACCTGCGGTGTGGGGGTCCATCTACTCAAATCTTTTATGGTTCCTGAGCTAGTAAGATCCTTTTTTTTGATACAAGGTAGACGAATGTACTGAACTCATATCCTACTCATACGATCGTACATGTGTATATTTTTTACACACGTTGAAAATTTTATAGAGTCGGTCGTCAATATCTCACAGAATATGAATATACATTTTTCTACTGAATGTACATGCATGTGTGTGCTATAATTTAAATGAGACGATACGAGTGTGATACCAGATCAGGATCGAAGCCAACCGAGCCTTAGCTCGGTCCTCAACACGCGCGACGCCTTTTGAGCTGGCCTATTCAAGAGCTCACACGTACGTACGTGGGTCCGTTTGATAACGTCAATTAGTGTCGTAGACCAAGATATCTCACTCATATGATCAGAGAGCTAGCGCTGGGTGTATTAGTAGTAACGACGTGTCTCAGATCATTCAAATCATACAGATCACCGCAGGTGTGTTTTGTACACGAGCACCCATACAAAAATCGTACGCGCGCTAGCTATTTCTTGAATTGCTTGTACAGTTGCGCTTCTGATTTCTGAAGAGAACATTAATCAACCCAGCTGACATACATGACTAGTACGTACGTATCGTTCCCACACGTTTCATGCGTGCTAAACCACTGTACTGATTGTGCAATAAATTTTTGTTTGGCACTTCGTCTGGACACCACACTGATCGCTCGATCGATCGATCCATGCTCTAGTTTCACATCTAGAATCCTATTCCATGCTTAGATGCCAAAATAAAGGGAGAGGAAACGCTAAGCTGCTCGCCAAATGTACGTCTCTTACATATACACTAATATACTATAGTACTGGTTAGGGGTTTTCTTTACATGTTCAGGCAAAGAATTTGTTGCATGTGAAAGAAAGGGAGAAGGAAAAAGACAAACAAAACTTGCTTGAATCTGTATCTAAAAATTCCGATGGCCAATCATTGAACGCAGCGAAAATGTGATCAAGCACTGTCGTTCTCCTCCAGCATTATTATTTCGGGTGATTTAATTTCTATTGGTTCTGACTTTTTCCGTCTGACCTTTGTGATGACTTTGGTGTAGTGTGATCTGTTCTGAACACGGAAGTCGCACTCGCAGTCTGGTACACGCGCGGCTCCAAAAATCTCCTCGCGTGTTTGGTTTCCGTGGAACCAGACATGGCAATTGACAGTTATAGTTTTTTAATCAATTGAATACGTACGTATACTAACATTTTGTGTTGAAAATGTATCGACACAGACAAAATTGAACTCTTCGGTCCAAGAAATGAGACTTGCCGGACATGTTCTTGTTGTTGTTGCCGTGGACATGTTTTGTATTCATTCTTTTGCCAGGATGGACAAGTTATACTTCTCTGATTTTTTTTATATTTTTTTTACATTACAGTCAAAAGAAAACAGCGCAGTCCACACGACAGATGCTAAGTCCTTAATTGTGCAGCTTCTCATAGATCCCGTGAATATCTCACATGCATGGAGATCGATCTGTTTAATTACTTGCACCCCACATTGTTTGGATTTTTTTAAAAAAAAAAATTGCTGAAGAGAAACCACGCCACGTCACATGGGCTAGCCTAGCCTAGCCTGCAATGCAGCATTGCTCTATACTGTACCACCCTCCACGGCTTGATTAATGCAAGTACTAGTACAGCACAGATGGATACAATGAGATACGCCCAATGGTCAAACCATATGGAAAATCCAACCGCCGGGCCGAGGGGCGTATGCAGTGCAAGTCGACTGCATCCTCCCAAATCTCAAACAAACAAGCTGCGGAGATCACAGGATCCCACAAATATCACATAATACTGCATGTGTTGCCGCCGGAGCCATCAGCGGGCACTGTACGTACGTACGTACCAAGAAGTGTGAAACTGCGACTTTCTTGATCGCATGCACGCACCACACGGCGATGGCCAGCTGGGTCACAGGACCGAGTCCTCGGGTAAAGTAGCACGTTTTTAAACAAATTAGCAAAACTATAACATCATTATCATACAAATTTGCCGCGGCTCTCAGAATGTAGCAAGCAACCTACCACACTTTCGTATCGTGATACGTGGTTTGCCGCTATCTCTATGGTAGGAATGTACACCTTTTTATGTTCCTGTTGTGAACCGGGAGCATAGTAGAGCACGTGGCGCAATGTGGGAGCATGGCAGGTTGACTGTCGCGGTTTGAAACTGCGGTACGTGAGTTTTTGTGATAAATTCACAAGGTAGATATATCATTTTAGATATAGGGACTAGTTTTGTTATTTTATTTCGCAAGAGGCTAACAGGAGGGGGGAAAAACCCCCGAAACCGCAGGCAGAGGCAGAGGCAGAGCAAAGCGTCCATCCTTGGTCGCCTCCACTCGCTTGCTTTAAACTTCAAACAAACGCGAATCTCCAGGATTTATTCTTTGGATACTCGATCTTCATGATCAAGTTTCAGTAATGAGTTCGTGAAGATTCCCCTCTGAGTTATGTACTTCTCTAAGTCTCATTATTCCAATTCCACCTATGCATCTTTCAAAGCTAGATGTTGTAAGTGACTTAATGAATAAATGTACAAGATTTTCACATGACTTAGTATGCAGGACTTTAATTTCGTCTGTCTTTCGCAGTTCATAAGCATAGAAGAACTCGGGGTTGGTATGCTTTGTGAGATGACTCTTCACATAACTCATCTGTGCTTGTGCAACACAAGTTGTATTATCTTCATAGATAATAGTGGGAGTTTATGCAGTATTCAATCCACACAACTACTGATGTGGTGGATCATCCGCCGAAGCCAATTACATTCTCATGAAGCTTCGTACAGTGCTATGATTTCTGAGTTGTTCGTCGAAATCGATACAAAACTTTGCTTAGACGATTTTCATGAAAATGTTGTTCCACCTTACATGAAAACATAGCCTATTTGCGACTTGGTTGTATGCGGGTATAACAGGTACTCGACATCTGCACAGCCAATCATGGTATGGTCTTGGTTCTTTCTGTAGAACAGACTAAGCAACAGACTAAGGTCTTTGCTTCCTTGGAGGTATCAGAAGATGTCCTTTATTCCCTGTCAATGCCTTTTGGTAGGTTGTGCACTATACCTTGTTAATAGGTTTACAGCAAATGCAATGTCCGGTCTAGTACAGTTTGCTAAATACATGAGTGCTCCAATTGTACTTAAGTACGGGAATTCTAGTCCCAGGACTTCCCCTCTTCTCTAGGTCTGTATGGATCCTTGTCTTACTGCAAGGATCTCCCGATCAACAGCACTTTCGAAGGGTATGTCTTTTCAAAACCGAACCTTTCTAACACTTTTTGAGTGTAGGCTCACTGATGCACTAATATCCCTTCAGGGGCATGCTCAAGCTATAAGCCTAGGCAATATTTGGTTTTACCCAAATCTTTCATTTCGAACTTTGACTCCGGGTAAGAGCTTGCTTCCTTAATATCTTTCAAGGTTCCGATGATATTCAGATCATCTACATACACTGATATTATATAAAATCTATTATGGGGTCGTCGTAAAAATACACAAGGATAATATTCATTATTCGTGTAGCATTTCTTGCATAGAAAATCGATTAGCGATTATACCACATCCTGCTGATTGTTTAAGTACGTATAATGACTATATGAGTTTTACACTGTATAGATGTCTATTTGCTCTGTCTTGGTTTGGAATAGTGATACCTTCAGGTACCTTCGTATAAAATCTGAATCCATGTTTCCATAAAGGTATGATGTTACCACATCCAACAATTTCATTTCAAAATTCAAGTTCACTGTCATTGAGATTAAATATTTAAAGGTAACACCGCCCATGACCGGGGAATAGGTTTCTTCATAATCAGCAACTAGGCGTTGAGTGAAAACTTGCGCAATGAGTCTTACTTTATATCTTACAACTTTATTATTTTCATTTCTCTTTAGAATAAATACCCACTCATATCCTACAGGGTGCACATGGGGAGACGTACGACTTACAGGGCTAAACACATCTCTTTTATTCAAAGATAATAATTCAGTTTCTATTACCTTTCTTCCAATCTTTTTAATCTGATCTTTTCTTACATTTAGCGAGCGATGCATACTATGGATCAAGATCGATGATTGTGATAATTTTTTTACAAAATATATGTCGACATTGGGTGTTATCCTATTCATAGATTCTCCCGTGGTCACGTGGTTTATAGCTATTTCTTCATAGGACGATTCTTCTAATGGTTCTACTTTCTCACCGCGGCTTCCAATTACGGGGGCAAGTCCCTTTATTTTTTTCAACTCCGATGTGTACGCACACATCCATACTGGTATCTCCCTCTGTGGGAATGTTCAAATTCGGGACGCTTTTTCCTGAATGTTCCATACTGGTATCAGGTTTCAACTGACTTCCCTTCTTATCCTTTTTCAACAGATGTCCCCGACTACTTGGGATTCGAGAGGCCGGAGTTCTTGTCTTGGGATTCTTAGGCCTCTGGACGGGATTAGGGGTTCCTTCTATTTTCACTAGTGTGCGGGTCATGTGCATAGATTCCCATGGCTTGCCGCGTTATTTTCCAACATTTTTCAACAAGGGTTTATTTCCTCCCCCTAATGATGGAAAATTATCCTTATCGAATATGCTATTAGCGAATCAGACAGTATGCAAATCTCCTATCATAGGGTTCAAATACCTGATTATGAATGCAGTCTCATAACCAACGTATATCTCATACTTGCAGAGAGGGTCTATCGCAGTTCATTATGGTGGTAGTATAGGAATATAAACCTTGTAACCAAATTTGCAGTTCATTGCATGCAGGCGGTACGACAACACGGCCGCATGCGGGCGCCGGCGCTGTTTTCTTTTTCTTTTTCTGTGGTCTTGCAATTTATAATCTACAGTGCAATCGACATCTACTCTTTCATGCATCCTACCGATCAGTTTGGTCGACGACTTCAAGTCGGCTCACGATGGATTAGAGCGGATTTGTACTGTATGAAAATAATCTAGAAAGCTAAATTTGTAAAATTGAAAGTGATCTAGAAAAGCGATTCAATCTACGAGTGTCGTGCTTCGACTATTACCTTTCGATCTGAGTAAAGGAGGCCTAGAGGTAGGTTGGAGCAGATCGTGTTGATAACATGTTGAAAAACCATCGCTGGCGAGTCCAGACCGATCGAGAACTCATAGGAGAATCACACACAAATAATACAAAAATAATAGATTGAACAAAGAGATATGATGTGACTTTTTTCTTTCTCTTTATTCCTCTTCTCATAAGGTACGTATAATGATTGTGGTTCCCATGCTATATAGTCTACTGGTAGATGAGGAGTTCACTATAGATCAGACCTGCAAGGCTTAGATCCAGATTTCCTAACATATAGTATATATTACTTTAAAAAAAACTTAGACTGCACATGTCGTCACTATATATACTGTATGCATGCATATGCATGTAGCAATTGTTTTTTTAGAAACGGCTCCATAAAGCAAGGATGAGCAACCGTACGAGGGGCGGAGGATAATTAGGGATAAAGTGAGCCGTAGCCTAAAAATATAGGGTAACACTGAATATACAATAGCATTTAGGTTCATCCTTTATTTAACTTTTCAATTGGGTACCCTGCTGGCTGCTGCCTGCACCTCTCCAAAAACTCTATTAAGTTCGAATCAATCTGCTTGAGCTTCTTTCTCACTAGGCCATGAATCACTAACCTAGTTTTATTTTTCTACTCTTTACTAATTTAGCCGAATAGCTTTAATCGTTCACTCATTTTGGTAGTCCAGTTTAATCAGTAGTTAACGTCTATCGTCACTGTTTTACTTTCTGCTCCTTGCCCATTGCCTTCAACTCATGGTCATTGGTCATGTATTGACGCTTTGATAAAGAGACATCAAATTCAGTAGCTAGCCAGCAGATCGAGTACAAGTACTCCAAGAACGCTTGCATGATCCGAACAAGGCAGCGGGTGACCGGAGCAGCGGACGAGCATGCCAGCTCCAAAGTCGAACGGGACAAGCGCGATCCACAGCTGCCACGTACGCGCGCCCAGGCGCACAGAATCTGAGGCGGCCAAAAGGGGTTTATTCACGCGCGGTCACGGCCGGCGTGAGTGATTGCACCGAAGAGACGACACGCGCGGAAACGCGCGGCTCACGAACCATCCAACGTGCCGAGGGCGAGACCTGCACCTGACATTTCATTTCAGAGAGAGCAAAGATGGGTGGGGTGGCGAATCGCGCGCGGGCTCCACCGGTAAGTAAACACAACACACAAGTGTCCACTTGTCAAAATAAAATAAACTCCCCCTGTCGTGTCTCGTCTTTTAATACGCGCGCGGGAGGGGAGATAACAAACAGAAACAGTACACCACCGGACGCCGGACGCCACGCCAACGCGCTACGCGACGAGGAGTCTGGTTTGGTTTGCCTTTGCCTTAACGGGGCGCACTGCCTCGCCGTTGCATGCGTTTTCTTTGGATTTGGAATTTGGAATTTGGAATTTGGATTTTGGATTTTGGATGCGGCAGCAGACGGATGGCGCCTAGCTTGGACGCACTCGCATCATGCTCCTACTCCGCGTTGCGCTGCGGATATAGGTATAGGGCCCGACCCAACCGGCGCCTGCTGGCACTTGTCCGTGTTTCAATTATAGTTTTACTACGGGGTGGGCCCAATTCTACCGCAGATAGATACACTATTATGTTACTACGTATAAAGTATCTACCTTTCGTTGACTTTTCAGTCAAACAATCTTTGTACCGAGCTGCTTTCATACGATTTTTTTTCAGTAGAGACAAACAAGATAGCTGGGTCACTATTTGATCCATCAGCAACCTCATTTCCCGTATAAAAAAGATTTATATATACGGAGCCTGCTGCCGTGCAAGATACTCCTATATACTTGGGTTTTTCTCTCTTGTTTTTTGTTTTTCATTCAAGTTGCTAGCGAGTGGGTTTTAGATTTGTTCTCTGAAAACACGGGGAGAAAGAGACAGAGGAAGAGGAGAGAGAAAAAGGCAAGGCACAAAGAAATGAAAGGGGCAGGAAGGAACAAGGGATCGAGTGCGAAGTGGGCGTTTTTGTATTGTTATGGCATCGTCGTCGTCGCGCTGCGGAGTTGGAATCTCTCTTTATTATTTAATTAATTTTTTTAAAAATATTATAAAGATAATTTATCTTTAAATTTATTTTCAATTCTGATATCTTTGATCATACCGCAACACGTGGTATGACAAAAATACTTTGTCATGTTACGTATCACGGCGCGTTAAAACCGCCACGATAGCCCTCCGAGGAACACGTGTTCATTTTGTGCTAACTCCTATCACATCAAGAGGGGCAACGTGACGGCACCCGTTTGCCACGCTGAGTCCGTAACGTGATAACGTGTGATCAAAGACGTTAGAATTTTAAATAAAATTAGAGATACGCTATTTTAATATATATTTTAATAATAAATTAAATAATAAAAAAGTTTGCGGCGTTAGGAGAATAAACGAGACCGAACACGCTATGCTGCTTATTCTTCCTCTCGCCACGTCACGACAAGAGTAGTGGGGTTTACTAGTTTATTGTGCCAAAAGCTATGTATGGTACAAAAGCCACTCTTGCACATCCAGCCCTGTCCTCTCCCAAAATAGCAAAGATAGTGTCACCGTTGCTACTGGTTGTACGAAAGAGTACTCAACAAAAGCAAAACAAGTCAAGGACTGTGCACAACATATTACTCACCAAAAGATACTTGTCTAAAAGTTGGGTGGTTCCATATAAAATATTTATTTATCAATGATGATACACATTACCATATATACCTGCAAATGATAGGATTGACTGACATATTATTTTACATTAAAAGCCTTCTGGCATTTCAAAAATGTAGTAGAAAACGGGGAAACATACCAATAAGAAGCACTAATTTTACTACAGCAATTGAGAAGCATTTTTTGCGAATGTACTGATACATTTCTTCACAACAAGTATTTGTAGTTGCCGTATTAAAAAAGCTAGGTAATAAGTGTAGAGGACCCTCGGTATACTCGGAGGGATCAAAAAGTCTTTACAAGAAAAGACTAGTTGTCATAAAAATATATGTATTGATTGCTCTAGAAAAAACTGAATCCGCCTTTTAAATGGGAGGCAGATGCCTATTTATAGCCTCCTAAAATGGGGGTACTTACATTACCATCCCATACTTAGAAAGTACTATACATGTATGGGCTGCAGGGACTTTTCTCTGTCTATGCGTAGGATTCAGCTCACGGCGGGTCTCCCCTGAGCCTGGTCCATCTGGCTGGTGCGCCTGGTCCACTTGCTCCAGAAGTGCCCCACCTTTGAGCTTCTCCTGGTGTGGTCACAAAGGACCTGCTGCTTCGGGCCTCGCGGGACTCTGGAGACCCTTCGAAGGAGCTTCGGGTCTTCCCCGAGGTGGCCCCGGAGAGCCCATTACTTCGGGCCTCGCGGGGCTCTGGAGACCATTCGGAGGGGCTCCGGGTCTTCCCCGAGGTGGCTCCGGAGGACCCACTATTTTGAGCCTTGCGGGACTTCAGAGACCCTTCGGGGAGGCTCCGGATTATCTCCGGAGCATCCCCGAAGGGACGCCTGACGCCTCCCTAGAAGGGGGCCTTCGTGCTTGTGGGTTGCGGGGTTTGTCCTACGGGCTTCGTCGGGTCGTTGGGGCCAGTGGGGCCGCCCCTACGACAAGCCCCTCGTGGTCGAGATCCTGCTTCGTCAAGGTTGAAACCGCACCATGTCCCGAAGGGTCCAGGCACACCGTCCCCTTCGGCCTCGCGAAGCGTGTTTCCGCCGTCCCTGTGGTGGGTTCCTCCTTGGGAACCATTTTGATGGCGTTTGGTTGGGTGTGTTGTGCAGTATAACGATATGTACTCGTTGCTCCGTTTAGGGTACACGTGTCAGCGGCTGATTGGTGTGTGGCTCGTTGGCTTCCGCGCCTTGTTGTTTCGCGTGCCGTGCGGTTATAAATATGGGGGTGGTGCGCCCCCTCCTGGCACTTTGCTC
The DNA here is from genome assembly GCA_036346395.1 of Hsuehochloa calcarea. Lineage (NCBI taxonomy): Eukaryota > Viridiplantae > Streptophyta > Magnoliopsida > Poales > Poaceae > Hsuehochloa > Hsuehochloa calcarea. Next base: position 86,699,449 of record CM070594.1, read on the forward strand.
CCCTTTTAAAAACCCTAGACTTCCTTATTCGTGTGCGCTTCTTCTTGAGGATCTTCGGTGTCCTTGCCTTGCGCACGGTCTGATGACGAAGCGGCATCGAGATGGTCGAGGTGCGGTGGCTTACACCAGTGAGCTTGGTCGCTCATCGGTGACTCCGCAAGTCCTGCGCACGCTGAGGGACGAGGGCAAGCTATCTGATCTTTTGTTGGCGCGAGCCCCTGGCTCAAGACATTGCTTGAGCCTAGGGAGGACAAGGTCGTCATGTTCGTGGCTTTCCTCGACGCCAGTAGTAGTACAACAACAATATAAATCCAGAGCCTCCCCGAAGGGACGCCTAATAGTCCCCCGAGGAGGGATGCCTTCGTCTCATGGGTTGCGGATCTGTTCTGCGAACTTTGCCAGATCGTTGGGACCAATGGAGCCGTCCCTACGATAATAGTAGTACAACAGCAATCCAGCATTTCATCCATGGCATAGTCTGGCTCTGACATCACAATAGAGCTAACCAATTGTATGCTGCAATTGTAAACTTAACTCAATAGAGTAGTTGCTTATTGCAAAGAAGCGAGGGTTTAGGTGCAAAGGAAGAGAACGGCTAACGAGAGCAGAGCACCTAGAGGTAACCTGACGCTAGCTCGAGTCCGTCCACCTAGATTAAGGGAGAATAGAAGGGTGGAGTGTGCACTCCTCCACACAAATTCCCTTCGTTGCATTGCTCTCGGGGAACCTCGTCCAGGCCAGGCCGGTGTGGGCTTGCGCGGATACAGACAAGCGCGATGGAGACAAAAGCCTCCGCTTTTTGTCGCCAACGCACACGCGACACGCCCCCAAAAGTCCAAAACACACAGCCACTGCCTGCTTCGCCTTGCTCAATTGCCCTCCTCTGCTACATCTCCATCTCCATCTCCTCTCCTCTCCTTATATCTTCTGCATTGACTCCTAGCTCTCTCTCTCTCTCTAGCTAGTCTCCTCTCTATCACAGTCTCTCCCTCTACTATATTTGCATCCCTTGCACGAAGAATTAGGCGAAGGTGACACGGCGCTGCTCCGGCCTCCGGGCTCCTTGAGGTGAGCATTTCCTTCTTTTGTTTTGTTCTTTTCTACTTTCGAGCGAGGGTGCTCATTTCGGTTTCACTCTCTCTCTCTCTCTCTGATGACCCTTTGTAAATACGTTCCTACTACATACAATAAAGTTCACTGATGCATGCATGCCTGGTGAGTGCAGAAATAAATGGTAGTGATTTCCTTTTGTCCTTTCTCTCCCGCTCCCCTTCTCTGAGAAATCGAACCGGGGAGTTGTATTTTTGTTTCTTGAGCTGTTGCTGCTTGTTGCAATCTCCTTGGCCTTTTGGGCATTGTTCTTCTCTGCTTGTTCTTTACTGTGTCAATACGTGATCATGCATCATCGTTTCGTTTCATCGCCCAACCATCAATCAAAAGCTGATTAGTACTATATTAATGGATTTCTTGCTCAGCCTCTGCTTCCTCTCTTTCACGCAGGCTCAGCCTTTTGCAGGTCTCCTCCTACTCCCACTTTATACTGCTCGGCGCTGCGGTGGTATCAGAAGGGAAACCTCAAGAACCTCAAATGCGCCTCTGCCTGTGCCATACCATTTCGGTTGTATAAATCATCCATACAACGAGAGAGAGAGAGAGAGAGAGAGAGAGAGAGAGAGAGAAAGAAGAAGCTTGGGCTTCACTGCGAGTATATCAAGAAGAAGCGGCAGCGCTGGCGAGGCTGATGGTCCAGGACGAAGGCTCCTCGTCGTCGGTGACATCATCCCCGCTGCAGAACTTCTCCAACATGCCGCTCCACCCGGCCGCCGCCGTGGCTTCGCAGATGCCTCCTTGGATGCTGCGGGAGCTGCGCTCCGACGAGCGCGGCCTCTGCCTAATCCACCTCCTACTCAACTGCGCCGCGGCCGCGGCGGCAGGGCGGCTCGACGCCGCCAACGCCGCGCTGGAGCACGTCGCCGTGCTCGCGGCGCCCGACGGCGACGCCATGCAGCGCGTGGCGGCCGCCTTCGCGGAGGCGCTCGCTCGGCGCGCGCTCCGGGCTTGGCCGGGGCTGTGCCGGGCGCTGCTCCTGCCTCGCGCGGCGCCCACGCCAGCGGAGGTAGCCGCCGCGCGGCGGCACTTCCTCGACCTCTGCCCCTTCCTCCGCCTCGCCGGCGCCGCCGCCAACCAGTCCATCCTGGAGGCCATGGAGTCCGAGAAAATCGTGCACGTCATCGACCTCGGCGGCGCGGACGCCACCCAATGGTTCGAGCTTCTCCACCTCCTCGCCGCGCGCCCGGAGGGCCCGCCCCACCTCCGCCTCACCGCCGTGCACGAGCACAAGGACGCCCTCTCCCAGACGGCCATGGTCCTCACCAAGGAGGCCGAGCGACTGGACGTGCCCTTCCAGTTCAACCCCGTGGTCTCCCGCCTCGATGCCCTCGATGCGGAATCCCTCCGCGTGAAGACCGGCGAGGCGCTGGCCATCAGCTCCAGCCTCCAGCTGCACTGCCTTCTGGCCTCCGACGACGACGCCGCCGCGGCCGCCGCAGGCGGTGACAAGGACAGGCGGAGCCCGGAGTCTGGGCTGTCCCCGTCGACGTCCCGCGCGGACGCGTTCCTGGGCGCGCTGTGGGGGCTGTCGCCGAAGGTGATGGTGGTGACGGAGCAGGAGGCGAGCCACAACGCGCCCGGGCTAACGGAGCGGTTCGTGGAGGCGCTCAACTACTACGCGGCGCTGTTCGACTGCCTGGAGGTGGGCGCGGCGCGTGGGTCGGTGGAGCGCGCGCGCGTGGAGCGGTGGCTGCTCGGTGAGGAGATCAAGAACATCGTGGCGTGCGATGGCGCCGAGCGGCGGGAGCGGCACGAGCGGCTGGAGCGGTGGGCGAGGCGGATGGAGGGCGCCGGGTTCGGGCGCGTCCCTCTCAGCTACTACGCGCTGCTGCAGGCACGGCGGGTGGCGCAGGGCCTCGGCTGCGACGGCTTCAAGGTCCGCGAGGAGAAGGGCACTTTCTTCCTCTGCTGGCAAGACCGCGCGCTCTTCTCCTTCTCTGCCTGGCGCGGCCGCAGGTTTGACTGATCGCCGGCATGTCGGCGGCAGCGTCCTCTAGCCTTCCCGCATTTGTGCGAAGGAGACGTAGATTTACTACTACCCATGGATGGCGGTAAAGTTAGGTGTTTCACCTTCACCTTCACCTCGCGTCGCGTCGGGTTTTTACTGTTCAGTTTCGTGTTTTGTTTAGATTTCTGGTGAATTTGATGTGTTGTTTTGTTCATAGAGCACGTGTCTCTCCGTTTCGGTTGAAATGCATAAATTTTCCTAAGAATGAAGTTGAAGTGAAGGAACAACTCCTTTTCCCTATATGTGATCATCTATCTACTGATTGGATTGTTTGGTGTCTTTCTTTCCTTTCAACCATCAGGATGGCTGGTTGCATTTGGCTATCCCTCCGTTTCTTTCCTTTCAACCGAAACGCGAGTTTCTTATGAGTTACGTAAAGGCTGATGAGAGCCTGATAAGTGGAGAGGCATCTCGTCTCTGACTTTGGGCGTTGGTGATTTTCATCGAATTCAACCATTTCAACTTTCCTGTGAAATTCAACCTGTCGGAAAGATCTGGCCAAAACTCAGCTTGTCGGAACTTTCACGGAATTGCAGCCGAGGAAGCTCCACTGAATTTCCGCTCTGTTTCCAACCCCAAAAGTATTTCTAGCAGTGAGAAAGAATGGCTCACGCACCATTGCATCATGCGTGATGTTTCAGAGAAAAGTAACATGCTGTCAGTCCAGTCTTACGATTGCGAAGCACGCAGTCGCCACATAAAAATTTCTGACCACCAAACTTTGTCGAGCTAATCTGCATTCTCCACAAACAATGACACTCCTCGTCTCCTCATCAACGCAGCTTTCGAGTTGGGACACTATTACCACTCGAATATCTCTAGCAACAACACAATAGCATCTGTTCTTGGCTCCCGGCACTGCCACGTAGTTCTTCAGGAAGCCCAACAGTTGGCGATCGAATGAATCGTCTGCAGCCAAAGCCACTGCCATTTTTGCGAAAACGAGACAGGATGCGGTGATAACTTCCTCTTTTGACATATGGCGATGATTCCCTCCGCAAAATCCTCCTTTGGACTGTGCTTCTCATCGAGTTGTTTTCTTCCGGCAATAACTGCATCGCTGCAGCCACTGTACGTGCTGGACTGCTGCTACTTGTGGTTCATACTGTACGTACTTTGATTTGGTAGTGCCCAACTTGTAGAGCTGCATGTAACCAATTACAGTGTTTTTAGGAGCTCTTTTTCTGTTCATCCTTTGTGTATGTACAATCATATTGCTCGTATAACAGAAGAGGTTTTTTTAAATATGAAAAGAGAATATATAATGTCCAGGGCAAGTGTTATGGGCTTTTAAAAGCTATATTAAATGGAAAATGTTCATTTGATCCCCCTGAAGTATCGTTGTCCGAACACTTGACACTCTGATCTAAAAAACCAGTCCTTTGATAAATTCACGTTGCAAAACCAGTACACTTAATCCCGTGAGATGGTTTCGGGGACGGTTTTTGCCACCGTGGCGACTGGCGTGGTTGTTGAGGTGTCGCTGAGGTGATGCGGCCGCTGAGGTGTCCTCGTGTACCCCTTCTTCTTCCTCAATCTCTCTTATTCGCTCCTCCCCGTCCACAACCACGCCACAACGCGCTCCGTCCGCGTCTCCCTTTCCCTATCACCCACCATCAAGGCCCACAAGAAGGCCAACTGCAACAACCCTAAGAAGCCACTCATCGCCCGTGTCTTCTCCTTCCTGGAACCCATCGTCGCCCGTGTGAAGGCCGCCGCCCTCCCCCTGGCGCCAAGCCCTTCTCCTCCTTCCAGTCCCTCGGTGCCTACATCTGGCACGCCATCTCCTGAGCGTGGCCTCGGACCCTCCGACATCACCGTCTTCGTCGACTGTCGCTCCCGCCTCAATCCGTCCATCCCCTCCGCCTACTTCGACAACCTCATCCAGGTCGTCTTCACCGGAACGCCCGCGGGCATGCTCCTGAGTGGCTCACTCGAGCTCGTCGCGGGGCTCCTCCAGAAGGCCATAAACGAGCACGATGCAACCGTTGTCACAATGAGTCTGGAGGAGTTTTTTTTTTTTGAAAAGGAGGTCTCCACTGTTTCTATTAGAAGAAACGAGATTACAAAAGTTCACCAAACATTCCAAAAGGAAAATGAAAGTACCATAACAGCGATTACAGATAGTCTTCGAGACAAGGTTCAAACAAAATGACAGAGGACAGCTGGCCAACTATTGACATAATCTAGAAGAAGGCACCCAGATCAACTTCCACCAGACCCATGCCCATCCTTCAGCTTCCTGATTGTAACATCTCGTTTTTCAGAGCCTTTTCGAAGCTTTAAAAATAGAAATAATCATTCACATTCTATTGATTTAATTAAAGCTTAATCTGAAATTTTAGAAAATGAAAAAACATTTTAATGTTAAAATAAACTTTAATTAAACCCAAAATTATTTTAGTTGATCTATTCAGGTTCCAAGGGATTTTATGAAATTTTCTTGATTTTTTGGATTTATCTTATTTTCCAGATTTTCTTCATTTTCTCATTTTCCTTTTTCTTTTCTCTTTCTTCTCTTTCTCCTCGCTCTCTTTTACATTTTTCTTCCCGAGCGGCTCCTTACCACTGCTGTCGCCACACCACCCTTCCCGTGCCACGTCGTCGCATGCAGTCGCCTGCTCCGCCTGCACATGCCCTACCATTGTGGCCTCGCCGCTCACTTTGCCCATGCCCTAGCCGCGCCACATGGACCGCCTTGCCGGCAAGCCCATCTGTGTTGTTCTCCTCGCCTATAAAGTGACCCTCCTCTTTCTACCCCCTCTGCCCCTCCTCCATTCCCCTACCCCTTTCCCTTCCCTAGAGTTCCCCGCCATTGTAACCGCGTCTCCCCTCCATGCAGATTTTGCCGCACCACCCACGTCATCTCGCGTTCTCGGGCATCACCTTCTCCCCACATTTCCGGCGATTGCGTGTTGTGCCGAGCCACCGCCGCAGACCTCCTTGGCCCTTCCCCTGGCGCCCGAGTGGCTCGATGCGTTCCTCGTGACCGCGCGCATCTCGTGCTCCCCATAACTTCCTCAGGGCACCACCACGTCGCCGGAGCCCCGTGCGCCTCCCCTTGCTTCGCCGCCAACTCCAGCCACCATCTGGCGTGTTGTCACCTCCTATCCCCTCCCGTGGCCTCCGGCGACCCATTTTGGGCTACCTCGCCGGCCGTCGTCCCCGCCGCCGAGGCAGAGCCGCCCAGCTCTACTTTGTTTCCTTCTCTGGGGATGCTCTCTCTGTGTGCTGTGTTGGGTCAATGACATGAGGGGCCCATCTGTCATACTCCATTTCTTTCTCTCTAGCTTCCTCTTGCAAGGGGACCCACTGTCATATCCTCTTTTGCTTTGCTCTGAAAAAGAAATCCGGCACAGTAAACTCTATGAATTATTTTCTCCTTTTCTGATTTTCATCATTTCATGTGATGCCAATCTTCTAGACGTTCGTTCTCACTCATACGAACTCCGATTTTTTCGATTCTCATTTCTAAATTCCTTTAAATTCAATACCTTTTTTGGTTCTAATTTGGTAATTTTTGAATCTTATTTAGAATTATTGGACTTATTTGGCTCTTTCTCGCGTGTGTAGATTCTGGTTTTTATGAAGAATTCCTGAGCCCGTCGACCGAAGCATTTTAAACCTTCAACAAAGGCAAATCGTATACCTTTGATCATGTTGAGCCCATTTTTACTAAACTATATTGTTTTATATCAACATGCATTGCTAAGTTTATATCAACGATTTTCGGGAATAGTTAAATACCCATTTGACATTATGCCTCCTTGGAAAATTGGGAATGATATGTACCCTTGAACACCATAGGTTGGGTTAATCTTAGTTAGACACAATTAATTACCAATGTGGGTGTGTACAATGCTTAGTCATGATTTACTTATATAATGAGATTCATGATCACATGCTCATAGATGATTAAATTTGACTTAATGAAATATGGAATTGTGGCGCGACCAGTATTATTAAATTTTGTTGTGCCATGGAAAGGGTTGCCATTTTTTCAGGTTGAACCAAAAATAAATTCATACTTAGGCGAATGATCGTGCAGTAAAGGAGTGAATTTGGGATGTGGTTGCCTCGTTTGAGTAGTCACTAAGGACTTAACTTTGTGTGCTAGTGACCTGGACTATACCGACATACCGTACAACTACATATCTATGGTGGGGTGGATCTGGCCAACTAATTAACAATATTTGATTTGGTTATGCTTGGGTTGATAAGCGGCGCGAGAGGGGGCCCAGAATAACGAATCCTTAACGAGCAGAACTGGACCAAAACAGAGTTTTGTAAAAACCATATGATAATCACTTAGTCGCACGCCTTCGGAAGCGTGTCATGTCTAACATTATAAGCTAATTATCTCTTTTGGGTCAAGCTGTGTTACCTCTGCAGAATGTAAAACTATTCGAATAGTCGTGTTCCCGGTTATGGACAATGCCTGATGATTTCACATGAATGGTAGATTTTCTCAAAAATGTTGGAATGGTTTGGTTGGGATTCGAGTAGTTGGATCTGGTTGATGGTTGGGAAGTGAGCGGATGTTCACTGGTCGTTTTAAAGAACTCGTTTACTTATGTATTTAATCTTTTTAAATTATGCTTTCCAATATATTTATTGTACTTACTGTCAATACTGCTTTCTGAAAAATAGGCATAAAGCTATCCTTGTTCAAGCCTTGCATGAATACTATTTGTATACATTAATCTACAACTTGCTGAGTACTTTATGTACTCACGACTTTGTGTCATTTGTTTATCAGTCTCCGGGGAAGAACCAGGGAATTCAGAGTTCTATGAAGAGGAGTACTTCAAAGACTATGGGAACTAGGTCGCGTTCTCCACTCGATTGTCTGTGGGCATATTGGATGGCTACCACGAGATATTTTTGTTTCGCTACAAGTTTACCTTTAGTCTTAAGTCCTGCATGGTAAACTCTGTAAAACTTGACCATAAAGTTCTTTTGCTACCAAGTAATATTAATTAATTTATTTCTTAGATTTTTTGCTGTATGGATATGATTTCATCAGTGATATCACTGTGTGAACTTGCTACTGATCATGAGATAATTCAGAATACACAGAGGGCTCGGATTCAATGATCTAGGGTCCCGACACTGATCCATGGCGTCTATCTTCTTCTTGCCCAAAAACCTCTACGCCACTTGACTCAGCAGCTTAGCGCCCTTGATTAGCAGACCTTGGAGCCTTTTTTTTCTTATTTAATCTATTTTGAAAAAATATTTTAAAGATAACATTTCCCTGACTTTATTTCGAATTCGGACTCCTTTGACTACGCCACAACATGTGCGCGTGACAAAAGTATGTTATCACGCCACGGATCTCGGCGTGGTAAACAAGTGTTGTCACGTCACTTCTCTTAGTGTGACAGGACTTAGCCCAAAAACGAACGTGTGTTGGCTCGAAGAGTGGCTTGACATCACAGCTTGGTCAAGCTGCGGTCGGTGGCGTGACAGCACAGTTTGACCACGCCACGACTGATGTTAGAATTAGAAATAAAGTTAGGGATATGTTATCTTTAAAATATTTTTTAAAAAGAATTAAAAGATAAAAAAACTCGCAGAACCTGATTGGCCTCCTTCTGCGTTTTAGCCTAAAGATCAGTATAGCGGTAAATATCTAAAATCACTAACATTAGTCTGAAGGTCATTTTTGCTTAAGCATGTTGCATTGACTCATTGAGGCTGGAGCACGGAGGTGTACGAGGCGCCCAAGCTGTTCCATTCTCGCGACGCGGGTCCAACTGTGTGGCCATGGGCGCTCCCGCTTCCAGGTCCCCTCGTCCACGCCGAGCCTCCTCTACGCGGCGGACAAGGAGAGCGGGGGCGACGCGGCGGCGGCGCGCCGGTCCATCGGCCGCAATCGCCGTCCACTTTGCCTCTCCCAAAATTTGGGTTTCTCTCATCTTCCTCACTCCCTACGATCTCATCGGTCACTCCTTCATCAACATTGTCGTCGAGTCTCACCGACAGCTGGTCGCATCGTTCGCCTCGCTACAGTGCATGCCGACTGTCGCTCCTTGTTTTCTCGAGCCTCCTTGTCCGCTTCCCTTTGTTGCCCACGCCTCGCCGCCACAGGTATGGCCGCCACGCCCTTGTTTTTCCCACGGCACGAGCCGAGGAGACGAAACTCTTGTGCCCCTCGGGCTCGCTCCTATCGCACACGGTTGAGCCTGACCTGGCCCACCGAGTATGACTGGAGCTGGACCAAGTTGACTGAGCTGGACAATTTCCTGTATAAAATGTTGAGTAACCGTCGCTGGAGATTCCAGTCCGAACGGGTACCTCGTATACAATGATCAGAATCGTAAGAACGATGAAGAACACAAGAACACAACAGTAGAATGGACACAGAGATATGCGGGACTTCAGGGTCTGCTTTATTGCTTCGTATCAATCAGGGTTACAATGAGAGGGTGTGACCCTCTATTTATAGACTACGGGATGAGGAGTTCAACTGGGCCAGGACTCTCCGGGGTCCTAGGCCCGTCTTGAGCAGTCCCGGGCGGTTTCTTAACACTCCCCCTTGAACACTCATCCAACATGTTCATGTCTCGTTAAAACTCCATAAAAACCCAGTGGGAAAAATTTGGAGAAAGAGTACATGTCATGCGTTCTGCTATGTTGCACGAATTGCCTCATTAAAAACCTTAGCCGAGAAACTTCAGGAAAACTCGTCAAGGGAAAAAGAGTACAATTCACCCTGCTTTATTTAATCTCCAGGATTTATTCTTTGGGTACTTGATCTTCGTGATCAAGATTCAATAATGAGTTCGTGAAGATTCTCCCCCTGAATTTTGCACCTGTCTAAGTCTTATCATTCCACTTCCACGTATGCATCTTTCAAAACTAGACGCTGGAAGTGACTTAGTGAATAAATCTGCAAGATTTTCACATGACTTAGTATGCAGTACTTTAATTTCGTCCATCTTTTGCATTTCGTGAGCATAGAAGAACTTGGGATTGATATGATTTGTGAGGGGACTCTTCACATAACACATTTACTCTTGTGCGACACAAGCTGTATTATCTTCATAGATAATAGTGGGGGTTTACACGGTATTCAATCCACATGACTGCTGGATATGGTGAATCATCCGCCGAAGCCAAGCACATTCTTGTGAGGCCTCGTACAGTGCTATGATTTGCGAGTGGTTCGTCGAAGTCGATACAAGACTTTGTTTAGATGATTTTCATGGAATTACGGTTCCACCACATAGGAATACATAGCATGTTTGCGACTTGGTTGTATGTGGGTTTGACAGGAACCCAACATCTGCATAGTCATTCATACACAAGTCTTGGTTCTTTCTATAGAATAGACCAAGTTCTTTGCTTTATTGGAGGTAACAGAAGATGTCCATTATTTCCTGCCAATGCCTTTGGTAGGTTCTGTACTATACCTTACGAATAGGTTTACGGCAAATGCAATGCCTGATCTAGTACAGTTTGCTAAATACATAAGTGCTCCTACTGCACTCAGGTATGGCAATTTTGGTCCCAGGACTTCCTCCCCCTCTTCTTTAGGTTTGAACGGGTCCTTGTCTTGCTGCAAGGATCTCCCGACCATCGGCACTTTCGAAAGATATGCCTTTTCAAAGCCGAACCTTTCCAACACTTTCTGAGTGTAGGTTGGCTAATGTACTAGAATCCCTTCCGGGGTATGCTCAAGCTGCAAGCCTAGGCAGTATTTGGTTTGACGCAAATCTTTTATTTCGAACTCTGACTCAAGGTAAGAGCTTGCTCTTCTTAATACCTTCTAGTGTTCCAATGATATTCAGATCATCTTCATACACTGAGATTATACAAAATCCATCTTGGGATTATCGTATAAATACACAGGGATAATTCTCATTGTTCGTGTAGCCTTTCTTGCATAGAAAGTCGCTTCGAGCGATTATACCACATACTTTGATCGCTTGATCCATACGGTGACTTTACGAGTTGCACATCGTATAGATTTACATTTGCTCTGTCTTGGTTGGGACATTGATACATTCAGGTATCTTCATACAAATGTCCGAATCCAAATTCTCATAAAGGTATGCAGTTACCACATCCATCAATTTCACTTCTAACTTCAAGTTCACTGCCATTGAGATAAATATCTAAAGGTAATTCCGCCCATGACCGGGGAATAGGTTTCTTCATAACAATCTCCTGGACGTTGAGTGAAACCTTGTGCAACGAGCCTTGCTTCTTTCATAGGAACATAAACCTTGTAACCAAATTTGCGTTCATTGCATGCAAAGCGATGCGACAACACGGCCGCATCGCGCCTAGCTTTTTCTTTTCTTTTCGTGGTCTTGCAATTTATAATCTACAGTGCAATCGACATCTACTCTTTCATGCATCCTACCGATCAGTTTGGTCGACGACTTCAAGTCGGCTCACGGTGGATTAGAGCGGATTTGTACTGTATGAAAATAATCTAGAAAGCTAAATTTGCAAAATTGAAAGTGATCTAGAAAAGCGATTCAATCTACGAGTGTCGTGCTTCGACTATTACCTTTCAATCTGAGTAAAGGAGTCCTAGAGGTAGGTTGGAGCAGATCGTGTTGATAACATGTTGAAAAACCATCGCTGGCGAGTCCAGACCGATCGAGAACTCATAGGAGAATCACACACAAATAATACAAAAATAATAGATTGAACAAAGAGATATGATGAGACTTTTTTTCTTTCTCTTTATTCCTCTTCTCATAAGGTACGTATAATGATTGTGGTTCCCATGCTATATAGTCTACTGGTAGATGAGGAGTTCACTATAGATCAGACCTGTAAGGCTTAGATCCAGATTTCCTAACATATAGTATATATTACTTTAAAAAAAACTTAGACTGCACATATGTCGTCACTATATATACTGTATGCATGCATATGCATGTAGCAATTGTTTTTTTTAGAAACGGCTCCATAAAGCAAGGATGAGCAACCGTACGAGGGGCGGAGGATAATTAGGGGTAAAGTGAACCGTAGCCTAAAAATATAGGGTAACACTGAATATACAATAGCATTTAGGTTCATCCTTTATTTAACTTTTCAATTGGGTACCTGCTGTCATTGCTCGCACCTCTCCAAAAACTCTATTAAGTTCGAATCAATGCTTGAGCTTCTTTCTCACTAGGCCATGAATCACTAACCTAGTTTTATTTTTCTACTCTTTACTAATTTAGCGAATAGTTTTAATCGCTCACTCATTTTGGTAGCCAGTTTAATCATTTCTCTTTCGATCAAATACCCACTTATGCCCTATATAGTGCACATGGGGAGGTGTGCGGCTTACAGCCCAAACACCTCTCTTTTATTTAGAGAGGACAATTCGATTTCTATTGCCTTCTTCCAATCTCCTCAATCGATCTTTTCTTATATTCAACGAGCGATGCGAGCTCTGGATCAAGATTGATGATTGTGACAATTTTCTTTGCAAAGTAAATGTCGACATTGGTACATTGGCTTATTCATAGATTCTCCCAAGATCATAAAGTTTATAGCTATGTCTTCAGGGCGATATTTCTAATGCTTCTATTTGCTTACCATTGCTTTCAATTGCGGGGCAAGTTCCTTTAGTTTTTCACTCCGATGTGTGCGCACATCCATCTTGATGTCTCCCTTCATGGGGATGTTCAATTCTAGTATGCCTTTTCTAAAGGTTCCATCAGGTGCAGGATCTCAATGGCTCCCCTTACGATTATAGGGTACTTTCGTGATCGGTGTGTCAAGTCCTTCTTATCCTTTTTCACCAGGCGTCCCGGTTGCTTCCGGATCGAGGGTCGGAGTTCTCATCCTTTCGGAGGCCTTAGGGCGGGATTAGGGATACCTTCATCGGTATTTCAACCCTCTCCGGTGCATTGCGTCTGAGCATATGCGACTTGGTCACGCTCTTCAAATCACTAAAGTGGTTAGGCGGTTGATTCGCTAATGCTTGCAAATCAATTATCTTCTGGACTGCAATTGTCTTCTAGACTTCAATTGTCTTCTAAACTTCTCTATTTGCTTCACTAGTGCGCGGGTCATATGCATGGATTTCAAATATCTTCTGGACTTCTCTATTTCTCGACATTTTTCATCAAGGGTTGATTTCCTCCCCCTAATGACGAGAAATAATTCTCATCTAATATGCTATCAGCGAAGCGGGCTGCATGCAAATCTCCAGTCATGGGGTCCACATACCTGATTATGAATGTTGTCTCATAACCAACGTATATCCCAGACTTTTGGAGAGTGCCCATTTCAGTTTGATGTGGTGGTGGTATAGGTACATTAACCTTGCAACCAAACCTTCAAAGATGAGAAATTTTCAGTGTTGACCCTTGCGCTAGTTGCATAGGTGAATGGATGTTATATGCCGGTGGTCTAAAATTGATGAGAGTTGCTGCATGCAGGACTGCGTGTCCCCAACATGTAGTTGGTAAATAACAATTTTGCTAGTCCATTCTGGGTGTGGACATGCGGTATGACAAGCTCAACTTTAATTCTAATTTTCACACAATAATCATCAAATGCCCTCGAAGTAAATTCTCTGGCGTTGTCCATTCTGGTGGATTTCACATGATGATTAGGGAAATTATTCTTAATGTTAATTATCTGCGAGATGAGCTTTGCAGAAGCGTGGTTTCTCGTAGACAATAAACAAACGTGCGACCATTTCGAGGAAGCATCGATGAGCACCATAAAATACCTAAATGGCCCTTACGAGGTGTTTAGGACATAAATGTCTCCTGGATACGGTCCGAGAATGCGAGGATTCGTCCTTTACTTTCAGAGTAGATGGTCTAGTAATCAGTTTCCCGATGGTACATGCAGGGCACACAAAATCTTCTGGATTTGGGAAGTTCTTTACATTGACACTATGTCCCTGTGAATTTTTAATTATATTTCTCATCATCCTAAGACCTAAGTGGCATAATCTATCATGCCAGAGATAGAAGAGGTTTAGAGCTTCTAAATATAGTTTCGAGGCGTTATAAATTGCGGATGCCTTAATATTAGTGTAGTATAGCCCATTTTCAAATGAAGGAAGTCGTTCTAATACCATTATTCTACTATTTTAAATCACGCTTTGTAATGGCGGTATTCCTTACCATGCTCTTCTTCAGTCTCTACGTGGAAACCGTTAGCGCGAATATCCTTGAGAGTTCTAGTCGATTATGGTCACAACAAGGCTTCTTTAATGACCAAAGTTATGTCCATCGGGAGTATAATTGTGGCCCTTCCTGAGCCTATTATACATGTATCGCTGCTTGCGATTGTCGTAAGGCTACGAGCATTCTTACTGATCGACTGAAAAATTCCATCTCTCTCAAGGTGGTATTCATTGTGCCGCTACCTGCTAAGCACACTTCCTCCATAGGGCGCTACATGCATTCTAATATAATGTACTTTATTAATATGTAGCAGAAATCTAGCAACACATAAAATAAAATACTTCAGATATTAGAACATAACTTACTATCATAAATACGGGAAATATAAGTCTTGCAGGACTCATCATAAGAATTTAATGCTTTGCTCTTCTAGAGCCTACAACCATTATTCAAAGTTTCATCACAATCACAAAATGCAAGTGACTGTAAAAGGATCTAAGTGCAATGCGTGCACTAGATCGAATCAGCGAAGTATTCAGAAACTTCTGCCTCAATCTGCTACATGGCGATCTTCTCCTCTTGGGCAATTACGGCTGTGGCCGCTGCTATGTCCAAAGGAGGCATGAAAGGGGCTGCTACTAGGCTGTCCACATCCATAAGTGCAATCAATGGGTGTGGATCTTCCGTGCCTGCAATGGTGAGGTGTGTCTCATGCTATCCTTTGCCCCTTTTCTTAGACTGTAAAACACCAATTACGTGCGACTCACGACCTTACCCTTCTTGCCCCTCTCCTTCGTGAGAGGCTTCATTACCTTGTAGCTACTAGTATTGGCTTCATGGCCAACATTGCTACTAGGTGGTTGTGAGATATAGTTCTTCCTTAGAACATCATCTTGTGTTGTCGTAATTTTCATAATGTCAATCACTGTGGCATACTCCTTGTAGCCATTTTGACAATAATTGCGTGCGGATTGCACCGCATTCAGGTGAAGGTAGAGAGGGTCTTGTCAATCTTCCGCTCATCCGTGATTACCTTATCACATAGTCGAAAACTGTACAAATTCTGGCCATACTGGGCCAACTCTTTCGAACTTCTGGTTCGTGATGCCAGTAATTTTTCATATTCATGCAAAAAGTTCATAGGATTACTTCTGGTAATTTACATAAAATGGTTGCAAAATTCTCATAATGCTCTTCGAACTCCTAGTTCGTGATTCCGTATTTTTCTATGCATTTTCATGATTTACTGCTATTTTTAGTGATTAAAAGTAATATAAATAATTACAAATAATCAAAAACAATAAATACAATAAATAAATTGCATAGAAATAATAATAACAAGGTGAAATATGCTTCAAATGCAAAAACCGATTCAAAATTTGAATTCTCGGGGCCTTTTTCTGCTGGAATATGAATTTTCGGCGAATTCTGCAATTTTCAAGGGCTAAAACGTAAAAATTTCAGTTCTGAGAAATTTTTCACGCCATTTACGAAAAATCCAAGGGCCTTTTTGCAAAATGACCCTTTTTTGCGATTATCTGGTAGGCCTTTGGTATGTTCGCCAATATAAGAGGCCGGTGGGAACTTCGGGGTAGGGTTTCCCTACCCCCGATTTCCTCTCGGGCGGTGGCGGCGGCTCCCTTCTTGGGAGCCGCCGCGTTCTTCTCGTGTGGCGGCGGCTCCCTTCATGGGAGCCGCGGCGGCAGCCTCCTCTTCCGGTTTACGGTGGCCGTGCGTGGCCCAGAATGCTGGCGTGGAAAGGCACAGACGGTAGTGCGCCGTGAGCGGCCGCATGTAATGGCCGGCGCGGGCGCGGAAGCTGCTTGCGGCGTGCGTTAGCGCCGCATGTCACGGCGGTGGTGCCTTCCGGCGGCGTCATGCGGAAGAGGCGTTCGGTGGCGCGCGAGCGTCCGTGCCGAGGTGGCGGTTTGCGGGCGTCGCTACGGCGGCGGATCTGCGGCGCCCGTCTGGCGGCGTGGGCTGCTCCGGCGGGGCGCGTGGGAGCCAGCGCATCCGGCGGAGCGCCGTCTTGGCGCAGTGGGCGCCATCTGGCCGCCGTTCCCTCTCGGCTCGAGCGTATCCGTGTGGGGACCAGTGCCGGCCAGTTTCCCTCGCCCTCTCGCTCTGCGGCGTCGGCCGGCCGTCTGGCGGCGGCGGGCGTCGGCGGTTCAACCGGGTGGTGGCGGCGCGTCTTCTCTCCTCCCACTTTTCTGTGATGTGATGGGTAGTGAGGACCGTAGAAGCGGCGTCATGCGGTTGCAAGCCGGGTGTGATGGCGCGTCGCGAAGCGCGCCATGGCGAGTGTGGGCGGTGCAAGTCGGGGTGACGGACGGCCGGTGGGGTTCGCCATGGCCGGTCATTTCTTGGCGTGGGAACAACTTCGGCCGCGACTTTAGGTCGTCTTGTGGCCGTGGTTTTTTTTTAGTCTTTATTCATGCAAAAAAATATTGTTCATGCGAGAAAAAATCTTGTTCATGTGATGCAATTTTCTTCCGATCGGCGACTTGAGTCGGCTCGCGGTGAATTTGCAATTTCAATCTACGGTACAATCGACATCCGATCTTTCATGCAATCTGCGATCGACATTGTGTCGGCGACTTCAAATCTGCTCGCGGTAGATTAGAACGATTTGCAAGTAGAAAAATAATCTAGAAAGTAAATTTGCGAATTGAAAGCAATCTAGAAAATACGATTCAATCTACGAGTGTCGTTCTTCGGCGGTTACCTTCGATGTGAGGAGAGTCGATCGTGTTGATAACGTGTTGAGTAACCGTCATTTGGAGATTCGGTCGAGCGGGTACCTCGTATACAATGATCGAATCGTAAGAACGATGAAGAACACAAAACCTTGATAGAATGAACACGAGAGATATCGCGGGACTTGAGTGCTGCTTTGTTGCTTCGTATCAATCGGGTTACAATGAGAGGGTGACCTCTGTTTATAAACTACGGGATGAGGAGTTCAGCTGGTAGGGACTCTCGGGGTCCCTAGGCCGTCTTGGGCCAAGACTCTCCAAAGTCTGGCGGTTTCTTAACAGCTAACGAGAGCAGAGCACCTAGAGGTAACCTGACGCTAGCTCGAGTCCGTCCACCTAGATTAAGGGAGAATAGAAGGGTGGAGGGTGCACTCCTCCACACAAATTCCCTTCGTTTTATTGCTCTCGGGGAACCTCGTCCAGGCCAGGCCGGTGTGGGCTTGCGCGGATACAGACAAGCGCGATGGAGACAAAAGCCTCCGCTTTTTGTCGCCAACGCACACGCGACACGCCCCCAAAAGTCCAAAACACACAGCCACTGCCTGCTTCGCCTTGCTCAATTGCCCTCCTCTGCTCCATCTCCATCTCCATCTCCTCTCCTCTCCTTATATCTTCTGCATTGACTCCTAGCTCTCTCTCTCTCTCTAGCTAGTCTCCTCTCTATCACAGTCTCTCCCTCTACTATATTTGCATCCCTTGCACGAAGAATTAGGCGAAGGTGACACGGCGCTGCTCCGGCCTCCGGGCTCCTTGAGGTGAGCATTTCCTTCTTTTGTTTTGTTCTTTTCTACTTTCGAGCGAGGGTGCTCATTTCGGTTTCACTCTCTCTCTCTCTCTCTCTCTCTCTCTCTCTCTCTCTCTCTGATGACCCTTTGTAAATACGTTCCTACTACATACAATAAAGTTCACTGATGCATGCATGCCTGGTGAGTGCAGAAATAAATGGTAGTGATTTCCTTTTGTCCTTTCTCTCCCCCTCCCCTGCTCTGAGAAATCGAACCGGGGAGTTGTATTTTTGTTTCTTGAGCTGTTGCTGCTTGTTGCAATCTCCTTGGCCTTTTGGGCATTGTTCTTCTCTGCTTGTTCTTTACTGTGTCAATACGTGATCATGCATCATCGTTTCGTTTCATCGCCCAACCATCAATCAAAAGCTGATTAGTACTATATTAATGGATTTCTTGCTCAGCCTCTGCTTCCTCTCTTTGCACGCAGGCTCAGCCTTTTGCAGGTCTCCTCCTCCTACTCCCACTTTATACTGCTCGGCGCTGCGGTGGTATCAGAAGGGAAACCTCAAGAACCTCAAATGCGCCTCTGCCTGTGCCATACCATTTCGGTTGTATAAATCATCCATACAACGAGAGAGAGAGAGAGAGAGAAAGAAAAAGAAGAAGCTTGGGCTTCACTGCGAGTATATCAAGAAGAAGCGGCAGCGCTGGCGAGGCTGATGGTCCAGGACGAAGGCTCCTCGTCGTCGGTGACATCATCCCCGCTGCAGAACTTCTCCAACATGCCGCTCCACCCCGCCGCCGCCGTGGCTTCGCAGATGCCTCCTTGGATGCTGCGGGAGCTGCGCTCCGACGAGCGCGGCCTCTGCCTAATCCACCTCCTACTCAACTGCGCCGCGGCCGCGGCGGCAGGGCGGCTCGACGCCGCCAACGCCGCGCTGGAGCACGTCGCCGTGCTCGCGGCGCCCGACGGCGACGCCATGCAGCGCGTGGCGGCCGCCTTCGCGGAGGCGCTCGCTCGGCGCGCGCTCCGGGCTTGGCCGGGGCTGTGCCGGGCGCTGCTCCTGCCTCGCGCGGCGCCCACGCCAGCGGAGGTAGCCGCCGCGCGGCGGCACTTCCTCGACCTCTGCCCCTTCCTCCGCCTCGCCGGCGCCGCCGCCAACCAGTCCATCCTGGAGGCCATGGAGTCCGAGAAAATCGTGCACGTCATCGACCTCGGCGGCGCGGACGCCACCCAATGGTTCGAGCTTCTCCACCTCCTCGCCGCGCGCCCGGAGGGCCCGCCCCACCTCCGCCTCACCGCCGTGCACGAGCACAAGGACGCCCTCTCCCAGACGGCCATGGTCCTCACCAAGGAGGCCGAGCGACTGGACGTGCCCTTCCAGTTCAACCCCGTGGTCTCCCGCCTCGACGCCCTCGATGCGGAATCCCTCCGCGTGAAGACCGGCGAGGCGCTGGCCATCAGCTCCAGCCTCCAGCTGCACTGCCTTCTGGCCTCCGACGACGACGCCGCCGCGGCCGCCGCAGGCGGTGACAAGGACAGGCGGAGCCCGGAGTCTGGGCTGTCCCCGTCGACGTCCCGCGCGGACGCGTTCCTGGGCGCGCTGTGGGGGCTGTCGCCGAAGGTGATGGTGGTGACGGAGCAGGAGGCGAGCCACAACGCGCCCGGGCTAACGGAGCGGTTCGTGGAGGCGCTCAACTACTACGCGGCGCTGTTCGACTGCCTGGAGGTGGGCGCGGCGCGTGGGTCGGTGGAGCGCGCGCGCGTGGAGCGGTGGCTGCTCGGTGAGGAGATCAAGAACATCGTGGCGTGCGATGGCGCCGAGCGGCGGGAGCGGCACGAGCGGCTGGAGCGGTGGGCGAGGCGGATGGAGGGCGCCGGGTTCGGGCGCGTCCCTCTCAGCTACTACGCGCTGCTGCAGGCACGGCGGGTGGCGCAGGGCCTCGGCTGCGACGGCTTCAAGGTCCGCGAGGAGAAGGGCACTTTCTTCCTCTGCTGGCAAGACCGCGCGCTCTTCTCCTTCTCTGCCTGGCGCGGCCGCAGGTTTGACTGATCGCCGGCATGTCGGCGGCAGCGTCCTCTAGCCTTCCCGCATTTGTGCGAAGGAGACGTAGATTTACTACTACCCATGGATGGCGGTAAAGTTAGGTGTTTCACCTTCACCTTCACCTCGCGTCGCGTCGGGTTTTTACTGTTCAGTTTCGTGTTTTGTTTAGATTTCTGGTGAATTTGATGTGTTGTTTTGTTCATAGAGCACGTGTCTCTCCGTTTCGGTTGAAATGCATAAATTTTCCTAAGAATGAAGTTGAAGTGAAGTGAAGTGAAGTGAAGTGAAGGAACAACTCCTTTTCCCTATATGTGATCATCTATCTACTGATTGGATTGTTTGGTGTCTTTCTTTCCTTTCAACCATCAGGATGGCTGGTTGCATTTGGCTATCTCTCCGTTTCTTTCCTTTCAACCGAAACGCGAGTTTCTTATGAGTTACGTAAAGGCTGATGAGAGCCTGATAAGTGGAGAGGCATCTCGTCTCTGACTTTGGGCGTTGGTGATTTTCATCGAATTCAACCATTTCAACTTTCCTGTGAAATTCAACCTGTCGGAAAGATCTGGCCAAAACTCAGCTTGTCGGAACTTTCACGGAATTGCAGCCGAGGAAGCTCCACTGAATTTCCGCTCTGTTTCCAACCCCAAAAGTATTTCTAGCAGTGAGAAAGAATGGCTCACGCACCATTGCATCATGCGTGATGTTTCAGAGAAAAGTAACATGCTGTCAGTCCAGTCTTACGATTGCGAAGCACGCAGTCGCCACATAAAAATTTCTGACCACCAAACTTTGTCGAGCTAATCTGCATTCTCCACAAACAATGACACTCCTCGTCTCCTCATCAACGCAGCTTTCGAGTTGGGACACTATTACCACTCGAATATCTCTAGCAACAACACAATAGCATCTGTTCTTGGCTCCCGGCACTGCCACGTAGTTCTTCAGGAAGCCCAACAGTTGGCGATGGAATGAATCGTCTGCGGCCAAAGCCACTGCCATTTTTGCGAAAACGAGACAGGATGCGGTGATAACTTCCTCTTTTGACATATGGCGATGATTCCCTCCGCAAAATCCTCCTTTGGACTGTGCTTCTCATCGAGTTGTTTTCTTCCGGCAATAACTGCATCGCTGCAGCCACTGTACGTGCTGGACTGCTGCTACTTGTGGTTCATACTGTACGTACTTTGATTCGGTAGTGCCCAACTTGTAGAGCTGCATGTAACCAATTACAGTGTTTTTTTAGGAGCTCCTTTTCTGTTCATCCTTTGTGTATGTACAATCATATTGCTCGTATAACAGAAGAGGATTTTTTTTAATATGAAAAGAGAATATATAATGTCCAGGGCAAGTGTTATAGGCTTTTAAAAGCTAAATTAAATGGAAAATGTTCATTTGATACCCTGAACTATCGTTGTCAGGACACTTGACACTCTGACCTAAAAAACCAGTCCTTTGACAAATTCACGTTGCAAAACCAGTACACTTAATCCCGTGAGATGGTTTCGAGGACGGTTTTTGCCACCGTGGCGACTGGCGTGGTTGTTGAGGTGTCGCTGAGGTGATGCGGCCGCTGAGGTGTCCTCGTGTACCCCTTCTTCTTCCTCAATCTCTCTTATTCGCTCCTCCCCGTCCACAACCACGCCACAACGCGCTCCGTCCGCGTCTCCCTTTCCCTATCACCCACCATCAAGGCCCACAAGAAGGCCGACTGCAACAACCCTAAGAAGCCACTCATCGCCCGTGTCTTCTCCTTCCTGGAACCCATCGTCGCCCGTGTGAAGGCCACCGCCCTCCCCCTGGCGCCAAGCCCTTCTCCTCCTTCCAGTCCCTCGGTGCCTACATCTGGCACGCCATCTCCTGAGCGTGGCCTCGGACCCTCCGACATCACCGTCTTCGTCGACTGTCGCTCCCGCCTCAATCCGTCCACCCCCTCCGCCTACTTCGACAACCTCATCCAGGTCGTCTTCACCGGAACGCCCGCGGGCATGCTCCTGAGTGGCTCACTCGAGCTCGTCGCGGGGCTCCTCCAGAAGGCCATAAACGAGCACGATGCAACCGTTGTCACAATGAGTCTGGAGGAGTTTTTTTTTTTTGAAAAGGAGGTCTCCACTGTTTCTATTAGAAGAAACGAGATTACAAAAGTTCACCAAACATTCCAAAAGGAAAATGAAAGTACCATAACAAATGATTCTGAGCATCTTGAGACAAGGTTCAAACAAAATGACAGAGGACAGCTGGCCAACTATTGACATAATCTAGAAGAAGGCACCCAGATCAACTTCCACCAGACCCATGCCCATCCTTCAGCTTCCTGATTGTAACATCTCGTTTTTCAGAGCCTTTTCGAAGCTTTAAAAATAGAAATAATCATTCACATTCTATTGATTTAATTAAAGCTTAATCTGAAATTTTAGAAAATGAAAAAACATTTTAATGTTAAAATAAACTTTAATTAAACCCAAAATTATTTTAGTTGATCTATTCAGGTTCCAAGGGATTTTATGAAATTTTCTTGATTTTTTGGATTTATCTTATTTTCCAGATTTTCTTCATTTTCTCATTTCCTTTTTCTTTTCTCTTTCTTCTCTTTCTCCTCGCTCTCTTTTCTGTTTTTCTTCCTGAGCCAGCTCCTTACCAGCCTGTGCGCCACACCACCCCTTCCCGTGCCACGTCGTCGCATGCAGGTCGCCCGCTCTGCCCCCTGCACATGCCCTACCGCTGTGGCCTCGCCCGCTCCGCCTGCCCATGCCCTAGCCGCCGCCCCGCGGACCGCCTGCCCCGGCAAGCCCATACAGCGTTGCCCCCTCCTCACCTATAAAAGCTGACCCTCCTCTTTCTACCCCTGCCCCTCCTCCATTCCCCTACCCCTTTCCCTTCCCTAGAGTTCCCCACAGAACCGCGTCTCCTCCAGTAGGTATTTTGCCGCACCACCCACGTCATCTCGCGTTCTCGGGCATCACCTTCTCCCCCCCCCCACATTTCCCGGCCGATTGCGTGTTGTGCCGAGCCACCGCCGCCGCACCTCCTTGGCCCTTCCCTGGCTGCCCCGAGTGGCTCGATGCGTTCCTCGTGACCGCGCGCATCTCGTGCTCCCGTAACTTCCTCAGGGCACCACCACGTCGCCGGAGCCCCGTGCGCCTCCCCTTGCTTCGCCGCCAACTCCAGCCACCATCTGGCGTGTTGTCACCTCCTATCCCCTCCCGTGGCCTCCGGCGACCCATTTTGGGCTACCTCGCCGGCTGTCGGCCCCGCCGCCGAGGCAGAGCCGCCCAGCTCTACTTTGTTTCCTTCTCTGGGGATGCTCTCTCTGTGTGCTGTGTTGGGTCAATGACATGAGGGGCCCATCTGTCATACTCCATTTCTTTCTCTCTAGCTTCCTCTTGCAAGGGGACCCACTGTCATATCCTCTTTTGCTTTGCTCTGAAAAAGAAATCCGGCACAGTAAACTCTATGAATTATTTTCTCCTTTTCTGATTTTCATCATTTCATGTGATGCCAATCTTCTAGACGTTCGTTCTCACTCATACGAACTCCGATTTTGTCGATTCTCATTTCTAAATTCCTTTAAATTCAATACCTTTTTTGGTTCTAATTTGGTAATTTTTGAATCTTATTTAGAATTATTGGATTTATTTGGCTCTTTCTCGCGTGTGTAGATTCTGGTTTTTATGAAGAATTCCTGAGCCCGTCGACCGAAGCATTTCAAACCTTCAACAAAGGCAAATCGTATACCTTTGATCATGTTGAGCCCATTTTTACTAAACTATATTGTTTTATATCAACATGCATTGCTAACTTTATATCAACGATTTTCGGGAATAGTTAAATACCCATTTGACATTATGCCTCCTTGGAAAATTGGGAATGATATGTACCCTTGAACACCATAGGTTGGGTTAATCTTAGTTAGACACAATTAATTACCAATGTGGGTGTGTACAATGCTTAGTCATGATTTACTTATATAATGAGATTCATGATCACATGCTCATAGATGATTAAATTTGACTTAATGAAATATGGAATTGTGGCGCGACTAGTATTATTAAATTTTGTTGTGCCATGGAAAGGGTTGCCATTTTTTCAGGTTGAACCAAAAATAAATTCATACTTAGGCGAATGATCGTGCAGTAAAGGAGTGAATTTGGGATGTGGTTGCCTCGTTTGAGTAGTCACAAAGGACTTAACTTTGTGCGCCAGTGACCTGGACCATACCGACATACCGTACAACTACATATCTATGGTGGGGTGGATCTGGCCAACTAATTAACAATATTTGATTTGGTTATGTTTGGGTTGATAAGCGGCGCGAGAGGGGGCCCAGAATAACGAATCCTTAACGAGCAGAACTTGACCAAAACAGAGCTTTGTAAAAACCATGTGATAATCACTTAGTCGCACGCCTTCGGAAGCGTGTCATGTCTAACATTATAAGCTAATTATCTCTTTTGGGTCAAGCTGTGTTACCTCTGCAGAATGTAAAACTATTCGAATAGTCGTGTTCCCGGTTATGGACAATGCCTGATGATTTCACATGAATGGTAGATTTTCTCAAAAATGTTGGAATGGTTTGGTTGGGATTCGAGTAGTTGGATCTGGTTGATGGTTGGGAAGTGAGCGGATGTTCACTGGTCGTTTTAAAGAACTCGTTTACTTATGTATTTAATCTTTTTAAATTATGCTTTCCAATATATTTATTGTATTTACTGTCAATACTGCTTTCTAAAAAATAGGCATAAAGCTATCCTTGTTCAAGCCTTGCATGAATACTATTTGTATACATTAATCTACGACTTGCTGAGTACTTTATGTACTCACGACTTTGTGTCATTTGTTTATCAGTCTCCGGGGAAGAACCAGGGAATTCAGAGTTGTATGAAGAGGAGTACTTCAAAGACTATGGGAACTAGGTCGCGTTCTTCACTCGATTGTCTGTGGGCATATTGGATGGCTACCACGAGATATTTTTGTTTCGCTACAAGTTTACCTTTAGTCTTAAGTCCTGCATGGTAAACTCTGTAAAACTTGACCATAAAGTTCTTTTGCTACCAAGTAATATTAATTAATTTATTTCTTAGATTTTTTGCTGTATGGATATGATTTCATCAGTGATATCACTGTGTGAACTTGCTACTGATCATGAGACTAGTTCAGAATACACAGAGGGCTCGGATTCAATGATCTAGGGTCCCGACACTGATCCATGGCGTCTATCTTCTTCTTGCCCAAAAACCTCTACGCCACTTGACTCAGCAGCTTAGCGCCCTTGATTAGCAGACCTTGGAGCCTTTTTTTTCTTATTTAATCTATTTTAAAAAAATATTTTAAAGATAACATTTCTCTAACTTTATTTCGAATTCGGACTCCTTTGACTACGCCACAACGTGTGCGCGTGACAAAAGTATGTTATCACGCCATGGATCTCGGCGTGGTAAACCAGTGTTGTCACGTCACTTCTCTTAGTGTGACAGGACTTAGCCCAAAAACGAACGTGTGTTGGCTCGAAGAGTGGCTTGACATCACAGCTTGGTCAAGCTTCGGTCGGTGGCGTGACAGCACAGTTTGATCACGCCACGACTGATGTTAGAATTAGAAATAAAGTTAGGGATATGTTATCTTTAAAATATTTCTTAAAAAGAATTAAAAGATAAAAAAACTCGCAGAACCTGATTGGCCTCCTTCTGCGTTTTAGCCTAAAGATCAGTATAGCGGTAAATATCTAAAATCACTAACATTAGTCTGAAGGTCATTTTTGCTTAAGCATGTTGCATTGACTCATTGAGGCTGGAGCCTGGAGGAGTACGAGGCGGCGCCCAAGCTGTTCCACTACTGCGACGCGGGGTCCAACTGTGTGGCCATGGGCAGCTCCCCGCGCTCCCAGGTCCCCTCGTCCACGCCGAGCCTCCTCTACGCGGCGGACAAGGAGAGCGGGGACGACGCGGCGGCGGCGACGCTCGGTCCATCAGCCGCAATACGCCGTCCACTTTGCCTCTCCCAAAAATTTGGGTTTCCTCTCATCTTCCTCACTCCCCTACGATCTCATCGGGTCACTCCTTCATCAACATTGTCGTCGGAGTCTCACCGACAGCTGGTCGCATCGTTCGCCTCGCTACCGTGCATGCCGACCTGTCGCTCCTTGTTTTCTCGAGCCTCCTTGTCCGCTTCCCTTTGTTGCCCACGCCTCCGCCGCCCTGGGTATGGCCGCCGCTGCCCTTGTTTTCCCACGGCACGAGCCGAGGAGACGAAACACTGTGCCCCTCGGGCTCGCTCCTATGCGCACACGGTTGAGCCTGACCCGTCCACTGAGTATGACTGGAGCTGGACCAAGTTGACTGAGCTGGACAATTTCCTTGTATAAAAGAGTAACAAGCAGTACAAGAAGAGCTCAAGCCGACAGCACGGCCCAGAGGAATTCATGTCGCAGATGGACCGACCGAACTCCGGCCCGGACAGAAACATGGTCTGGCCTCGCCTCTCGTGGTGGAGACCCTATACGGCAGTCGGGTTCTCGGAAAGTCGGAAGTGGACGGCACGAGTCTGACGGAGTGCTGCGCCTGCGGTGGCCATGGCGCTCGCATCGGGCTCGGGCGGCGGCGGGAGCGACTTCTCCGTGGTGGTGCTGGGTTCTGACTTCGCAATGGACACCAGAGCGGCGCTCCTCTCCCCCGCCGACTGCGAGGAGTGGCACGACTGCCTCCCCGACCTCTGCGCGCCCACCACCGAGGGCGACGAGTTCTCCGACCTCGACGAGCTCCAGGTCGTCCGCGTCGTCGGCAAATTCTTCCCTGGTGCGCAAAACGCCTCCTTTTATCGCCCCTCTTACTTCCCGTCCTCATCTCTGGAACTTTCTCGATTGGGAATTGGGGATTCTTGCTGCGCGTCTGCGGTTTGGTGTGAATTAATCAATGAAGATCCGTGCGGGTAGTTCGTAGCTGCACTTAATGAATAAATATGTATGAAGTGCAAATATTCATTTCGATGGTAATTTTCGATTCTAATTCTTGACAAAGGTTCTGGTTAAGCACTTGGCAGCTGTTGTTATGTTGGAACTTGGCGTACTGCACAGATTTGCTTAAGGCTGGACCTTGGATTCAAGCACCTTTGCTACTAGGGGATGATTTATTACTATATTCTCCTAAAAGCCTTTAACTTCAGGTTGGATAATCGATTCGGTACTGGTAGTATGTTGGCAGGTTCGATCATTATTTTGAAACCTGTGTACTATAACTAACAAGCTGGTGTTTGTTCATTTGCCGAGTATAGTCGGAGTCTCATAACTACTACTAATAAACTTGATAAGCTTTATGCAATATTATTTCCTACATCTTTCCTTTAAGTGTCAACACAAACATGGCATTTGCTTTTGGAATTCCAGCTCCAGTTATAGGTGCTGACTGCTGAACGTCTGAAGAGGTATGTGTTTTACAAGCTCCACACCGAGTTGCCAGAGGGGGAGGGCCTATTCTGCATTGTGTACATGCACAGCACTGTCCAGTCAGACGATAACAACCCTGGAATGTCAATCTTGAGGGGGATTTATGAAGAGCTTCCACCTGAATACAGGTAAAGGCTGCAAATATTGTACTTCTTGCATCTTGGGCTTCGCTCGAGGTTGGCCATCGCCACACTTGGCAGGCTATTCTCAAGCGGAGGGTCGGTATTCTCTCGTATAGTTCTTGAACATTACACATATAGAAACATGCTGTGTTGTTTCATAATGATATTGGACAGAACAAAGATAGGTAGAAAACCAGCATATCGTCATTTGTAAGGCTATGTCGTTTAGAGTCCTTCCCACAATATAGAGGAAACTAGTAAATAATCGTGCATGCACAACGTAGTTTTTTGCTGATCGCATCCAACTGGAGAATAATGACACCAAACTGGCCAGCCAGGGTATCGTTCTACCATTTATGAGCAATGATTGTACTGATAAGTGATAACCTAGTTTATGAAACTCTGGTTTAAATGGACAGGCAGATTGCAGGGAAACTTTGAACACTCATTCACTGCTCCATTCTTTATTTTAGTTTTTTAGTATTGACTATTAATATTGGTGGGTAGGGCTGTACAAGCCGGTTTTGCCAACCCGACACCAACCTGTCGCTGTTTTTTTTCTCGAGCAGCCCGCCACCGACTGGGACTTATCATGCCCAGCCGGTTTCGCCAAACCATTGAACCTGTTTTTGAACAGCCCTATTGGTGTATTGCGACAATACTGCAAAATTATACCGTCCGGCCAACAAGCATTATGCTGAACTCATATTATCTCAGTTTGTTATTTCACTTGTAATTGGACCAGCCTTTTGACTTCACTCCTAATGGCTAATGCGGCTTAAAATGCACTCAGTTTTCGGTAAACAGTTTCTTGACTTTTGTTAATTGTTTCATGTAGGTTGTATTGGAAAATCAAGTATGTTAGTCGACTGGAGTATCTCTGGGGGGACATAAAAAAACGGGGAAGTTGAAATTCCAGATTTTGTTATTGATCATGATAAAGTTCTTGAGCACCGACCATTGACAGACTATGGCATAGAACCTGATCCTCTGCATCTTGCTGATGTACCTGCTGTGGGGTACTCGCTTGGACGGTACGAAGGCAAATGGTCTCCTGAAGATCGATGGTATGCTCGCAATTACATGTGATGTTTCTGTAGCCGAAGGCTTGAAAGCTCAATGTATATATAATAGGAGTATGATAATGTATGTCAGGTTGCTGTGAAAACCTTGTCCATAAGGTCCTACCTCAACATT
This sequence comes from Hsuehochloa calcarea, assembly GCA_036346395.1. NCBI lineage: Eukaryota > Viridiplantae > Streptophyta > Magnoliopsida > Poales > Poaceae > Hsuehochloa > Hsuehochloa calcarea. Next base: position 86,727,952 of record CM070594.1, read on the forward strand.
GTAGGAATGTTATACATGTATTTGTAACCGAACTTCATACCCATTTCAAGGCTACTGAGCAGATGCTAGATGCTGTGATTTAAAATCTGTATTATCAAACTCGTTGTCTTTATGCTGTTTTGAGTCTGAACATAGATGGACGTGCAACTTGGTTAGTGTTAATGTTTGGCCTTATGCTGTAAAATTGTAGCACGCGTTTGGCTACAATTTTGCCAATCTTGGCTCTCAAGGGGTTATTCGAATGTTCCAGACAGATTGCAACTTGACGACATACTCCAAACGCAGATATCCCAATAAAATACAACTGCTACTGGATCCAAAAACCAGCCAGAATAAATATAATCTAAAATCGTATGGTTCTCGTGCTACTAATTCCAACGAGATATTTAAAGATTACAAATAATCAAAACTTGTTGAGCATGAGATATCCCAATAACCGTGTCTTCACCTTTTGTTTAGGGGAATTGTGGGTACACCAAACGGCCAACAGAGTAACAACTAACAAGAGGATTAACTTTGTGACAGTTCACGGCATCTCTTTGTGGCGGCAACAACAGCACCTATTAGTGTCCCACGAAACGCACCCTTCTCGAGCTCCTGTATCCCAGCTATGGTAGTTCCTGCCGGGGAAGTGACCTGATCCTTCAGTAGACCTGGATGTTTTCCCGTCTGGCTTACCATGGTTGAAGCACCTAGAACCTGATAGCAGATAACACAGGAAAAGGGTTATCAGAAAGTGTAGACAATTGATAAATTGCAACATTAAACATAAAAAACAATAGATAACAAAAACAAGTGTTCATATGGCAGATTGCAATGAATCAAAATGCACAAAGGAACTATACAAGATATTCCAGCTTAACAAAGCAAAATAAATATGAGCTTAATTTCCCATGTTTGTTTTCTACACGACCACCGGGAGACTGAAATAAAGAATAGATCAACAGCATCTGTAAACAGAATGCATCACAGTATATCTTAATGGAACGAACACTCACTGTCTGAGATGCAAGACCAAGAGCAAGATCCCGAGGAAGCCCAGCAGCAACTCCACCATCAGCCATGGCCTCTATAGCTAAGAAAATGTAGGCTGGACCACTACCACTGTATTCAAATAGATGGAAATTCATGTTCATTCTCGAAATGATCATGCCCTATTTTCAGTACAGTTTCCTTAAAATTTTGTATAGCATCGGTTACATACCTCAAGCCAGTTACAGCGTCAAAATATTTCTCTTCAGCTGTCCAAACTTTTCCAATGGCACTAAATAAACTTCTTACATGGTTTTCATCATTCTCAGTAGCCATCTCTCCCAAACACATCACTAAGCAGATACAGCAACATCAGCAATTGATACTCCTCTTCTTGGAGTGGAGAAACATACCATTTCAATTATGTAAAAAATGTTTCAATTATGTAAAAAATGGCATGGAAGTGTCTAGATTTATACTGCCTCCATTTAGTTAATTTTACTAGTATTACAAAATGTCTACCATGAATCAAAAATCAAATATCACAGAATGAATGGTAGTCCTTTTTCTGGAAGAAACCAAAGTGAGAACTCCATTACAACAAGTAGATAGTCATAAGTCAACAAAGCAGAGCAACCTTACAAGAACTTTGAAGTGACACCTTTCAACTTATAAAAGAAAATGAGATTAGGAGTTTAGGACTATATCTTGTTACGTGACCCTTGTTATTTCATTACAAACACTAAAAATTGAAGAGAGAAAGTCAATTTTTTTTCCTGAGTGAGAATGTTCCGTAGCCAAATTTGGTATAACCATAGACATTAAGCATAACAGTGGAGCTACTTCATTTCAAATTATTTAGAAAATTTATCATTATAGAGATATCACCACATAATTCTAGTTGACTGCTAACTTTATAAGGACTAATTGATTATATCAATCATTTCTGTGTTATGGTTGATGGATTAAAAGGCATGAAGCAAAGTATACAGGAAAAGAGTTAGCATATGTTACCTGATGCTGCTTGTCCAACAGCTGAAGGGGTGTTTGGCATTACTCTAATAATTCGTTGCTGACCAGACCAATCCTGGAATTAAAGGAGCAAAAAAATATAGGGCATAGTACTGCAACATAACATGCAATATGTTGACATAGAGAAAATAACACTGTTAAGTGGTAGTCTTATGGAGACAAAATGGTGCATAGCTCAATTTTAATATTTTGATGGAGGGTAATTTTACCGGTTTCTATAGTTTTAGTAACTGTGGTTATTTTTGCATACAAAATGATCCGATGAAGACAAAAAGGTGAAATATTATAAATTTAATCGGAGCTACTAGAAAAGTATCTGGCCACAATTGATCTACAATGGACCTAAAAACTTTAGTTATTATCTTATCTTTGTAGTGTTTACTTGGAAAAATACTATTCTGGGTTTTGTTAGAGGCGTCAAATCCATCTCTGTATTTAGAACTGTAGACAACAGAGCCTCACAAATCTAAAAACAAAAAGGAGTTGGCATGAAGCAATATGCTTTCTCGCCTGAGCTATCCATACAACGAAACATGGCATCAACTGGCATCTTCTACATTGGAATACAGATAAGGCAATATATCACACAGTACATACCCTACTAGGCTCTTAAGTCATGAGTTAACAAAGTTAAGTAAAATATAAATGCGCACTGACCTGTAAATCTTTCATTTTGATACCAGCAGCAATGGACACTAGAAGCTTTTCTTCTGACAACAAGGGCTTCAGCTCAACCAAAACCTGCTTTACTGCAATTTGATGTGTGCATAATCTCAAAAGCATTTAAAATACAAGCCCCAAATGTTACCTCTACATCACTCTCGCTTAGCAAATATCTAGAGAACAAACGTTTGCGAGAGAGGCACATCACTGAACTTTTTTTTCTGGAGCCTTTTGTAAAAGGGGTAAAAGCAGGACTGAGATGCTACTTACCAATCTGAGGCTTCACAGAGATGACGATCACATCACTGTCATCGACTACCTTGCAGAAGAAAAACATCGTATAAGATTTATAGTGTGATGGATAAAAAGACTTAGCCAAGGGAGAACAAGATGAGAAACCTGAGCGTTGGAGTCGAAGATGTGAGCGCCGAGAGAGGCGAAGGCCGCGCCGCGCTCAGGACGGCGGTGGGGCGCGGTGCGGATGGCTGAGGCGGGGAGGACGCCCGATGCCGCCACGCCGCGGGCGATGCTCTCAGCCAGGTTTCCCGCGCCGATGAACCCCAGCCGGAACACGTCCCCCTTCGCCGCCGCAGGGGTTGGCACGGGTTGAGGCGGTGCCGCCATTGCGAGGAAGCCGAGGAGCAATTAGGAGATGGGAGGTTGTCCACCGCCGCCGGAGTCGGGGAGGGCGGGCGGCGGAGGGCTAGGGGCCGCGGCTGGTGGATTGGGGTTATAGGAGCTTGAGGTAGGGGTAGCTTTATACGTTTGACAGATCTTGAGTCATTTGGACCTTTGGATCTCCATCCAATGGTAAAAATTCGACTGATTTTGGGCTAAAAAATATTTGAATGATGCATAGACTTTTGTTGTGATACCATAACTGTAACTCTGTAGGGTAAATTTCATCGTAACAAACTGCATCTAAAAAAGGAGATCATGACAAATCTCAACCTCGCGCCAGATTTCTACTCCACAAGCAGTTTTCTTAAGCATCAAATCATCTGTCACAACCATCTCGGAGATAAACAATTTGCACACTACTATGTCGAACAAGTGTGGTGTAAAAACAATGGTACGGTAGTATATATATACATACACCATTTTGTACTTCTGGGAGTATGTATTATTATTTTCAATATATCACTTAAACGAATATATTATACTTCTTTATTACTTCCAGTATACTTAAATACTAATTACAAGATACTACAATGTGACTTGATTGAAAATTTTCCATTTGAGTCTTTTATTTATTTTTTATATACTTTTTTCATATATAAAAGAAGTATATACATAAATTTTGCAATAAAAATAGATTTTAATAAAAAAATTCATAGAACTTACTTTGGAGTATCTTATAATTATTATTAGAGTATAGTACAAAACGAGCGTCCACACACACACATTGTAGTGCTATTCAGTGTTTGAGTGTACAATATGTTATTCTACGCTCCATCGTCTCTCGTCTCTCGCCTAACTGACCGTAAAACTGCGCACCCCACACAACTGACATTAAAAATAACACACACTCCACACAACCACGTTGTGTCTTTTACTGTATCACTATAAGAGATTTATTGTCACGTTGAGTGCAGAGGGGCCGATGGAGAGAGTGGCGTGTGTTAATTATAATCTTTGAACGAGAATGTCTCCTAAACCATTTATCATATTTACAATCCGTTTGAAGCGTTTTGCTGGGGAAAAAATATGCTTAACAAAAAGAGATCCATGATGAATATGTTTTAACGCTGTAAAAAATAAATTACTGCACCGAAAGTTCGGATTTACTGTACCTAAGCCAATCAATTACTGCATCGTCTAAACACGGTGCAACCGACCATAAAAACGTGTGTGTCCCTCAATCCACCACCCCACCTCCTCTTCTGCCGCCCCTTTTACTGCAGCACTATAAAAGATTTACCACGATCTAGTTGTGTTTTTTACTGTAACAATACACTGATTTATTGCAATCTCATTGTGTCTTTTATTGCAATCTCCTTGTGTTTTTACTGCAACACTACAAAAAAGCGATTTACTGCGACCTCATTGTACCTTTTACTACAACACTACAAAAAATATTTTGCTACGACCTAGTTATGCTTTTACTGCAGTTCTACAAATATATTTACTGTTACACAGAGCACAGAGGCGTGGGGTCATGCCTAGGGAAAAAGGTTCACTTAGGTGTGATGGGGCAGTAAAATATGTATCACAATTACTTTTCTCACCGTGGCAAGTTACTGTCACATACATTACCTATTACTGTCAATATATGAGAAGAAGATCAGGGCATGCAATGATTACCACATCACTAAAATTTTTTATTGCAACCTCCTTCTGCGTTTACTGCACCGTTTCAAGAGATTTACTGTGACCTCATTTGTGCATTTACTGCAGCACTACAAGACGTTTACTGCAACTTTCTTGTGCTTTTGGTGCAGCGCTACAAAATTTTAATGTGATTTTCTTTTTTAGGAATTACTACGATATTCTTATTAATTTACTGCGCCTTTACAAGACAAACACTATCACGCTTAGTATTACTACACTTGTCTTTACTGCGTCTTCATCGGAGATTTACTGCCAAACTGGGCGCAGAGGGTGGGTGGAGAGACAAATGTGGGTTAACGGAGGTGGGAGGTGGTTGGTTTTCTTTGACCAGCCTTTGACCAAGGTGGGGTGTGGGTTTTGACCTACAAAAGAAGGTGGTGGAGTGTAGATTAACTTATTCTACGCTTGGGTGCAAAATAGTGCATATATATATATATGTGTGTGAAGCCTTTTTCGTACTCTTGGGAGTACATACTTCCACTTCCAATATACTGATTAAATGATTGTATTATATTTCTTTATCACTTTCAGTATACTTAAATACAATATATTTAAATACAAATTATAAGATACTCCAATATGACTTAATTGAAAAACTTCCATTGAAACCTTTTTTTTTTTTGCTATATACCCCTTTTCCTGTATAAAAGAAGTATATATACAGATTTTACTATAAAAAGTACAGTTTAATAAAAAATTCATGAAACTCACTTTGGAGTATCATATAATTATTATTGGAGTATGCTCAAATTGATAAATAAGTATCATTATACTATTTAAGTGGTATATGAGAAATGAGAACATATACTTTAGGAGTACCCCACCATTTTTCTAGATAGCCTTTTTCGTACTCCTGAAAGGACATACTCCCACTTCCAACATATATCTACTATCATCACTATATAGTTTATATACAAAGAAGGAATGACACGTAACTAACTATACAACTTGCATGCATCTCTTTTTAACAACACTCCTTGAACAAAAATGAACAGCACAACACTGGATAGCTGCTCATAGTGCACAATTTCCCTTTGCTCTGCTATAGGATTCATATACAACAGCCGTAGCCTGAAAAAAAAAACTTCTCGCCGAAATAGGAGGTTGTCACACTTAAGACCTGCTCCAAATCAGCTCGATGTATCATTTGGTGCAAAGGATAACTGCCTGGCGAATCTGTATTACTAGTATCAGTGCATTAATAATGCATAGCATGCTTAAAACTAGCTCGATTGTGTTTGCAGTAGCTCAAGGTGAACAAGTATCTTGCCAATCACTGGTTTCAGGACAGGATCTCCTTTCTGAGCAAGATCAATGAGCAAAGCCTGTGCAATTTCGCCATACCGCTCTCTGTGGGCTTCAAGCCGAAAGATCCTCTCCAGCATCCATATCGCCTTATCCTGGGAAGTCAAGTCGCCCGCTTCAGCAACTCTCAGCAGAGCGTGAACACCTGATGCCTTTTCTATCACCTTGCTCCCGTTTTCCCAAATCTCATCCTGCATAAGGGTAGCCAGTGCTTCCAGTACTGCTCCATCTGCTTCACGCTCTTCGGCTTCTAATATTTGGACCAGAGGATTGACAGCACCAGCTTTTACTAAGCAGAAAGTTCTTTTGACAGTGCACTGACAATTGTGAACTATACAGTAAGATTCAGCTGATGGGGGAACACAAAGCCACCTTGGCAATTTTGTCTTACGTAATGCTACTGAATTCTGTGACAGTTGAGCCAAGGATGTTGCTGCTTTAGACTTCGCCTCTACTGATCCTTCCGAAAGCAACTTAACAAGGCAAGGAACTACCCCATGTCCAACTGCTAAACTTTGTAGTTTCTTATCCCAATGAACTGTGAACCGAATTAATACACCAGCAATGCCCTCAAGTAACCACATTCTTTGCGGTGTCAAAGATGTTGTGATGTTTGCCTCCAGTAAGGAGATAAGAAGAGGAAGCAAATTTGCTTGTGTGAGAAACTCAGTTATCTTCTTGTCTGTCACTGGGAGGTTGCTTAGGACACCAATAGCTGCAGCCTTCTCATTTCCAGATGTAGGTAAAGAAATAATCTTTACCAAAATGTCAAGATGGGTCGCCCTGACTTGTTCGGTCAATTCTTGCGAAGAATCTTTTGATAGATGGAACATTAAATTCAAAGCAGCAATTTTGATATTAACATTCTTTTCTGTCAGGAATGGCAGGAGGAGCTGCACTCCGCCATTTTGTCTAATTTTAGCTCTAAACCTTTCAGGGTTTGTGTGCCCACAAATACTATTGAGGGCCCTTAGAAGATGAAGTTGAATTGCCGGACTCGATAAGTTAAGAAGTGAGAGCATCTGAGGAGCTACATCCTTATGAAGTAGGATACGATCAGATTGTGCTATAGTTGAGAGTATAGCTGAGGCCGGCTCTCTAAGGGTCATGAGCACTGATGTGACAGAGAAAAGGAGTCGGAGCAGTAGTCCTGTTATGCCAGAATTTATCAAAAGTTCTGCATTTTGTACAGAGCTAGAGAGATTGCGTAAGGCACCTAGGGCCGAGTGCTTGGCTTCAAGATTTCCAGATTTAAACATTTCCACAAGGGGCTCAACTGCTCCATCTTCTCCAAGGGAAGATTTCATCTGTTCAGAGAGGAACATTTTTGAAATAGAGGTTGCCATTAGGATCTTGTTCATATCAGAACCTGCAAAGTATACATAAGAATAAAGCTTAAAAGATTGTATAGTAATAGATAACAGCTGAGTTGGAATGAGAATGGTGGCATTCAACATTCAGATTCCAATTTATTAGGTCAAGTTGATTTTGGAAGTTTGCATCAGTGCTTGTCTTCTTTTTCTCAACAGTTCTGGATCGCACTTTATCATTACTTCCTGCATTATCTCATAATTTTTTTCATGAGCTCTCTTTAATTTTATGGCTCAGATATCAAATATGCATTTTCTTAAGCTTTTTAAATGTTTAGTTGTATAAGAAAACTGAGAACTTTGTAACCCTTAATTTTGAAGAATACCATTATAACTCATGTTTACATATGCTGAAAAAGGTCAGCATGAAGCACAGTATGGCATATTAAAATACCTTCATTCAGGTAATGTATCAATGGTCGAAAATAACCAGCCTCTGCCATCAGCAGCACATTTTGTGGGTTGGACGACAAAATGTGCAGCAACTTCTCTGCGTCGTCATGGGTGCCTGATTCATGCGCATTCCTCAATGTGACTAGCATTACTATACTTCCTTTGATCCTGCCAATCCTCTGCCGAACTTGTGGGATATCTGACAAATCTAGTAGCACCGCAATTGCTGTCCTCCTCTCATCAACATCTCTAGACAAGGAACGAACAATGCTTGAAAGTGCCTCAACGCTTGTCATCCTCTCCTGCAAAGCCATGGACAAATCCAATTACAGCAAGGCAAGTGTCATGGGGAAGAATCATCGAGCTAATTAAACTCTAACGATCAATTATAAATTTTGATTAATCATACTCTTTTGTCAAAAATAAAAATACTTGAATAATCAGATAGTCCGTATCATCTGAGTCAGCAAAAAATATGATTATGTCAGGGTGTAGGCAATTGACAGAATAATAGGTGTACGGTTGAGGAGTGAGGACCATCCTGATCACTAAAATTAATAATTTACCAAATTATCTCTGAAAATAACCTTTTACTGCAACTAGAAGCTTTGTTCTGATGAACCTATTAGTTAGGTTTGTAATAATAGAAATCAAAAGGGTTATCTCCTTTGTTATCTAAAAAATAAAAAATAAAAAGCTTTGTTCTGCAACAAAAGAACTCTCAATTGCAGCCTTACAATTCCACCGCACTGTGCACCAAATGGTTGAGCACAAGTTGAACGTCCTACAACTATCCACTATGCACACACTCTCTGTGCCATTGCAAGATCCAAAATAACACTAAATGCAGCATGGTAATCCTCCCAAATGCAACTAGAGCTACGATATATCCAAAACTACTCCCACGCGAGCATACCATCGAACACAAAGCGTGCGCAACCAAAGGCGTCAAAGAGCGCAACCCCTTCCAGCCCTCACCTTGCTGTCGCCGCCAGCGCAGCCCGCGAGCAGCCGCAGCGCGGCCATGACCCGGACCCTGACCTCTGCGTTCCCTGCGCCCGCGAGCCGCGCGAGCAGTGCCGGCACCAGGAGCCCATCCTCGTCGTCGTCCTCCCCGAGCCTCCCCTCCCCGGCCAACGCCGCCACCTCCCGCGCCACCTCGCAGAGCTCGGGCTCGGTGCCATTCTTGACGCGGACCAGGAGGTCCTCCACATCCACCGCCGCGCCGCCCCCACGAGCCGTTCTCGACATGGCGGCGGTACCAACACACCAAGAAGCCAAAAACACCGGCTGTAAGTGCAAAGGTCGTAGCTTTGCGAGTGGCTGCAGCGTCGCAGGAGGAGTGGCGTGGGACTGGGAGCGGTATATCGGGAGGAGGAGGGGAAGAATAGGTCAAGTCGTCCATTGGGGAAAAGGACGAGGCCGGCCAGCACGAGGCCGAGGAAGCGCCGGGGTCGCTGTCTCAGCTTCCGATTTTTGCGACAGGCCAGGCAGCGCGGCTAGTGAAATGAGCACGATGGGTAACCTTCCCTCCGTGTTTCTCAGTTACAGCAACCGAGTCGGACGTCAGAATATTGCCTCGATTGGCACCGCACGGCCCGTTTCCGCAGATATCAAATGATTCCATGTTTTGCTGTGCACTTGTTTGTGTATATATATATTATCTTAGGTTAATTTGGTGGTAAATTAAAGCGTTCATTACATTGGTATCTGTGACTGTACGTCAATATCGCTACTAGCATACTGCGGATTTGGCAATGGGTTGATTGATGGGGTCAAAGTTGCTTTCGTTTTCCTTGCCACGCCAGACGCGTTTATCGGTTTTGACCCGTTCTTTGATAAAAAGAAAGGCATCTGGCCAAGCCAAGCACTTTTTCTTCGTACTTGGTTCCTGTCACGCTTTGAAGTGTGCATGTGTACTAAACTCCACCAAACTCGCTCGAGTTATTACCGATCATGATTATTATTTATTTTCTATTGCTTTTTATATAAAAAGCTCTATTATAAGAAAACTTCTATTTTTTATAAGGGAAAACTGGGGATTTACCATTCTTAAGCACCTTAATTTAGGATTTGACACCTTTAATTTTCTTATTGAATAGGGAGAGGTAAATGCGTCTTTCATAATGGATTTGGTACAAAATAAAAATAAAAATACTGAAATACGCCCATGGTGTCAAATCACAAGTACTTGGTGCTTTGGAGTGACAAATTATCAAGAAGAAATTTAAAGGTGGCAAATCCTAAATCAAAGAATTTAGGAGTGAAAAATCCTTTAAAAAATCATAAGCAACTTAAATTGGACGATAAAAATTTGTTTTTGATCGAGTCGTCGATCTTACAAAATAAAAGGAGAAAAATAGCAAAGAGTTCTTGGGAGAGAATGATATTGCTCTTTATTGCAATGAACTGGCTATTACAAGGGGGTGTCTTCGACTAGGCGGTGGACTAGCCCTAATTACACTAAGAGTATATACTTGTCTTCAGAATGTTGGATCAGATTGAATTGTCTTGTTATGCATTGTCCTCTTGCTGCCCATCATCTGCCCTTAAATAACCGCCGAAGGGGTGGCAGTTACTCCTAAAGGAGACACCCTTTGGAAGTGTCGCATCTGGTCGGAGAAACGGCGGTAGTTGGTGAAAAACCAACTGATCAGCAGTTGATGTCAGTGAGAGATAAAACTATATAGTGGTTATTGTCAGTGACTTAGGGCTATGAATCGTCGTGTGTTATGGAATAAAATATGGTATGTGTTTCATTCATCATACGGTAAGGAATATACTTGTAATCAGATCCAAGTACTAGTTTATTGCTTCTACGAGCAGTCACCTGGTCGGGTATAAGATACAGGGCGACCTCATCCGACCACAGTACCCAAAATGTAACCTCTGAAATCATCACGACTGCCGGGGAGGGGGTCGTTAGCCTTAGGGGTTACGACCACGAAGGATGTGCGGCCCTTAATTAAATAAAGTAATATTAAGATATTTAATCTTCGTCAGTTAACCCCCGAACTTTTAAATGAATTTGTAATGTGAACCCCTTCCGACGAAGATTCTTATAGGGAAAAACTCTCGTCTTAATGGCGAAGTTAACGAGGTGGTCTATATTCACTTTAAAGTTGATAAATTGTCTGGAAAACCAAAGAGGTTTCTGTCCGTTGGACTTTGAGCAACTCCTAATTGCAGTTAAGAAATTACAGCTATAAAATCCCCATAGCGTATTGCTTTAGGGCTTTTACGCTCTTCGGATTTTCTTTTTTTCTTTTGTCTCTTCGCTGAGAACTTTCCTTCGACTTCCTTTCATCTTCTCGCTAAAAAATCCAACAATGTCGGATTCAATCACCATCTAGGTTGTTTCTGATTTGAGTGAGAGGAAGATCAAGAGTTTAGAGAAGAACGGAATGCGCCCCGACCGGTCTTTGATCTCTTGGAGATTTGTGGTCGGATAACATTCTCCGAGCAGCGAGGAGGGAGAAATCTTGGTTTTTCTCGCATATATCGAATGCGGATTTAGGCTACCAGCCCATCTGTTCCTCTCCAGAGTTCTCGAATACTATGGAGTGGAGCTGGTGAACTTAGCCCCAACTCCATCGCCAACCTCAGCATCTTCATATACCTCTGTGAAGCGTACCTAGGGATTCCGCTCAACCTAAAGGTCTTCAGGTACTTCTACAAGATGGTGAAGTCGGGGAAGTCAAAGGTGTCCCCTAAAGAGTGCGCTCTTCGCCTTCATGACGGAAGGGCTGAGGAGTACATCCGCATGTACTCCAAATCTTCGTGGTCATCATGGAAGAAGAGTTGGTTCTACATGACGGTCACCAAAGAAGACAACCTTTGCTTCGTCGCAAGGTGGCGGTCGAGATCCCAAGGTGGCGATCCTTCGCGAAGAATGAGGGAAAGTTGGAGAGATGGATCAAAGCCATCCAGCATCTTAACGTCAAGGGTCTAACTTCCTGGCACGTGGTGAGAGATTTCTCCCTACGCTGGATGAGCCCTCTAAAGTTGTGAGCATATTCCATGCTTTGGTACATCGGTCGGGACGACCGACCAAGGATTTTAAAGAATGTAAGTTGTAAAAGTTTTTGACCGGTTTTGTTTGTTTTAGTTGATTATTTCTGATGTGACGGTGGCCCGATCTTCTGAAAGGTACTGATAAGTCGATTGTGGAGAACACGACGTTGATGATCCAAAGGCTTCGACCAAAACAGATCAATCCCCTCGCAATCACTACACCACTGCTTCGATGGTTATCAACCGTGCCGGACGCGGTTGACCTTGCCAAGAAGGCTATCTCCTGCAAGCGAATCGAGAACACAAGCAAGAGAGTAGAAGATGCAATCTGAAATTGTATTGCGGATAAAGATTAAGTTCACAAGTTGGGGTTCCTCAACCGAACGTGCGGTGAGACTGCTAAGCAACTACACCACTGCTCCGATGGTTATCAACCGTGCCGAACGCGGTTGACCTCGCCAAGAAGGCTACCTCCTGCAAGTGAATCGAGAACACAAGCAAGAGAGTAGAAGATGCAATCTGAAATTGTATTGCGGATAAAGATTAAGTTCACAAGTTGGGGTTCCTCAACTGAACGTACGGTGAGACTGCTAAGCAGAATGATCTCTTAAGAAAAACCCGTGAAAAGCTAAAGGGGTGCGGCCTCCTTAAATAGGAGAGGGGAAGCCTCACATAGAAAACAACTAAGGGGGTGGTACTATTTACATAGTACTATTTATGTGAATAGTACCACCATGAATAGTACAACCCAAGGAGGGGGAGGCGGCTTGGAAGATGGGTCCAATGATTACAAGGCCCAAATCGGTCCAAATTGGTGATATATCACCTTTTTTTTGACGATTTTGAATTATATAGAAGGAATTTGGAGGTGAGGCTAGATCTGTTGGAAAGGTCTCGGAATAAGCTTTCCAACAAGCCCAAGAACACCTGAATCGAACTCCGTTTGCAAAAGTTATGCACGCTTTAAGTCGGTGTTGTCTCCGAAGGCCAAATTGGATTCCAAAATGTATCCAGCTTGAACTCTTGCTTGGCACGTGGTATAGCACCATGGTATGTAAATGTAACAGCATGGCATGTAGACGCAGCACCATGGCATGTAGATGTAGCACCATGGCATGTAGAAGTAGCTCGGTCCAACTGGATAATACGATATTGCAGTAGCCAAAAGTCCTATTGGAGAAGATGTGGTTGAAGTAGAAGATGCAGTGCAACGGGTCGAAGCAGTATTTGCATCCTTAGATTTGATGTCCTCATCATCCTCCCTTTATTGAATTTGAGTAGTCCTCGACTCAATCGTTGTTTCCAAATCATCACTTTCCTGCAAAAGGTTAGTAGCAACAGGGGGTAAAGAAACATGCATATCTTCTAATGTATCTTTGTATGGCGCATGGTTTAGCAAAGTTTCTCCTGGAATTAAGTTAATTTGGTCTTCAATCCCTCTAATATGTGGTAGTCCCGGGGGTATTTCAGCAAGACCAGATTTGGTTGCAAGCATGACACCACCCTTTAATTTAGTCCCCTCAGTCTTAGAACTAGGTTCCAACTTCTCTTTCTTAGGTGAGAAAACGTTCTTCACTACTTGCTGATTTTTAGATTTTTTTTCAAGTTCTTTCTTCTCATTTTCAGTTATCTCTTTTTCATATTTCACAATTTCAGCAGGTGTCAATGGTAGCAAAGTTATTTTCTTCCCTTTGTGCATAAGAGAGTACTTATTACTTCTACCATGATGAGTTGCATCGGTATCAAATTCCCATGGACGTCCTAATAAAAGTGAGCAGGCTTGCATAGGTACTACGTCGAAATCAACAACATCATGATAGGAACCAATGGAAAAATGCACTCTCAGATTGTGTTATCTTCACCTTACTGCTGTTGTTGAACCACTGAATGTGGTATGGGTGAGGATGCACATGTGTGGTCAAGCCAAGCTTCTTGACCAATCATGAATTCACCAAGTTATTGCAGCTCCTCCATCAATTATGATACGAACACGGCAATCCTTGACGATGAGGAACATCTGAAATAAATTATGACGTTGTAGCTTCTTCTCTTGCTCTCTTTGAGTGCTCAATACTCATTGCACAATTATGGTCCTATAATTCGCCGTAGCAGCGCCACCTAAAATTTCCTCACCATCGCTATCTGCCTCATGATCATCATCATTGCCTGTAAGGTTAGCTGCAAAAGCATATTCATCATCAACATCACTAGCACTTACATAACCACCGTCTTCTGTCGCAATGTACGCCCACTGACTTGGGCAATCTCTCATGAAGTGGCCCATCCCTTTACAAAGGTGGCACACAATGCCCGTCGTACGGCCCGTGGAAGCAACCGATGAAGATCTCTGTGCTGGTGCCTGCACACTAGTTGATTTACTCGTCTCGGTTGCACGTGACGGTGGTGGCGGTGCTGCTAAATGCGCCCTACTCACAGAGGGGGCAGCAGATCGAAAAACAAGAGGTGGGGCTGTCTTGGCTTGCCCCGGTGTCGATCTCGATGTAGACGTACTTCCAAAGTTGCTCCTAGTCCTTTGTTGCCTACCCTGCAATTCATTTTCTGCCAAACAAGCAAGCTAGAACAACCTATTGATATCGTTATACTCTTTGTAATCAACTATGTCCTAAATCTCACGCTTTAAACCCCCATAAAAACGAGCCATCTTATCCTTCTCACCCTCTACAACATTACAATGCAGCATGCCTATTTGTAGTTCTTGATAATATTCATCGACAGATCTATTATCTTGGTCTAAGCGCTGCAATTTCTTATGCATATCACGTTTAAAAGCAGGAGGAACAAATCTAGCACGCATAGCTACCTTCAATCTATCCCATGTATCAGGTGTTAAACCAGAATTAACTACTTGATTCCACCAAATGATAGCAAAATCTTTAAATTCACTAGTAGCTTGTCTGACTCTATGCACTTCAAGAACTAGATGTGCATTAAATTTTTGTTCAACAGTCATATCCCAATCTAGATAAATTTAAGCATCATAAACACCCGCAAAAGATGGTATGATAAATTTAACTTTAGCAAATGGGTTATCATTAGCACGAGCATTGTGGTGCTGAAAATTATTACCTCCCATACCGTGACAGTTGTGATGTAGGCGGTGTCGTTGACGTGCATCTTGGGCAGCAAGAGCAGCGCCGGCGTCGCGGTTTTGTCTCTCATTATCATCTCCCTCCTCAAGATCTTGGCCTGCATCGTGATCATACTCGCGTCCATTGTTTGGTGGCCGATTCACTATTCTTTCAAGGCGTGTAGTGAGCGCTGCAATACTATCATTGATCGAGCGCTGCAATGTAACCGTCGTAGCTCGAAGCTTCCTATCGATGTCCTCATTAATGGTAGTGCGTTGTTCATCCAAGAGCGTCATGAGCTCTCCCTTTACAACACACTCCTTCTCATTAGACGTCTCACCTGTCATGGTTAGTAGAAAACAAAAGACAACACAAATATATTATCCTTATCAACTACTAGGTGGTGAAGGTGGAATCACACACTCTCAAGCGTCTTACCACACTCTTACAAGTGTTCTTACCAATGCGGCAGGTGGTACAGCCGGTGGTTGGTTCGTGATACTGTGTCGAGCGTGGGTTCGATTGCAAGAGGGGGCCTGTTCTGATCAAGAGTAGGTGGAGCTTGGAAGGCTTCAATATGGTAGCAAGGATCAGCAATAATCAGATCAGTTAATGCAAGTTAAAAAATTATTCAAAGTACTAGTCAAAGTTGCTGACCCTAGCCTAGAAAGAGCTAGCTAATCAAAGCCTACCAAGAGAAGTGTATGAACGCACACGCAAAGATCAATGTGACTTGATGTAAGCAAAGAAAATTCTCACACCAAGTGCTAGGAGAGACGCTAGCCAACTACTATAACTTCTTTGTGAGGGCACAAGATTGTTCACACTATGTAGAGCATAAAACCGGAATAACGTGCAATGTAAACAACCCTCTAGTTGAAGCAGTAAACAAAATCTAGTCTCAAAAGATGAAAGATCAAAGTTTTATATGGCTTATATATACCCGTTTGAAATGTTTCGACGAGATCTACAACTTTGTAGTTGAGGCGAAGCCCAAATTCCGAAGGGAAGACTGAAAGAAATGGCAAAAACAAAAGCCGAAAACTTACGACGCAAATTCGGGGCTGAAGATGGCCGATTTTGGGCTCCCTGAAGGGTGAACTTGGTCTTAGGTTGAAGCGACGCGCCTCATCGTTAGCTTTTCAATGAGTACAAGAACGTCCAAAACGGACACCGTATGCAAAAGTTATGTCCGTTTTACTGAAGGTGTCTCGGAAACAGAATCCTACTCGGATTCGAAACCGAGTCGGTTTCAATCTTGAAACTGCTATTACTTTTGATCTCGTGGGCCAAATTTGTTCAAATTTTTTGTGGAGTATTTTGGATGTATGAAGGACGGCTCCAAATTTTTTTTAACTATTTTTGGTGAAGGTTTGATGCACTTTCCAAATTTCAGAAAAGATGGACTCTCTCTTTTACTTTCTTTCCTTTTTTTCTTCTGTTTTTTTTCTCTTTTTTTTTTCTCCTGAACAACTGAAACCAATTATTTCTTTTCCTTCTTCTGGACAAACCAAAACAAACTCTCTCCTTCTCTTGCAAACCGAAACTAACAGAGGCCGCGACTGAGGTACACAGCGGCGGTAGGGGATGTCAGCGGATGGGGTTGATGTGGCAGAAGTTTTGACACAATGATAAAGCTACGCAAAGGAACACGAAGATCAAACTAGACAATGACGAACTAGACTCTACTAAAACTAGAAATCAGCAACTAGACACGACAATGCAATAAAAAATTCAACAAGCAAAACTGAAAAGAAAAATTGCAATGGCTCAAAAGGGTGATGGGACAGCGGAAGAACACCACGAACAATTATTTTTGTGGGGCTAATTTTCTATGGTTTTTAGGACGATGGAAATAAAGTAATCTAAAAGGGAAAAATGTGATTACCTAACGGGCAACCATTGCTCTGATACCAACTGATGTGACGGTGGCCCGATCTTCCGAAAGGTACTGATAAGTCGATTGTGGAGAACACGACGTTGATGATCCAAACGCTCCAACCGAAATAGATCGATCTCCTCGCAATCACTACACCACTGCTCCGATGGTTATCAACCCTGCCGAGCGCGGTTGACCTCGCTAAGAAGGCTATCTCCTGCAATCGAATCGAGAACACAAGCAAGAGAGTAGAAGATGCAATCTGAAATTATATTGCGGATAAAGATTAAGTTCACAAGTTGGGGTTCCTCAACCGAACATGCGGTGAGCCTGCTAAGCAGAATAATCTCTTAAGAAAAACCCGCAGAAAACTAAAGAGGTGCGGCCTCCTTAAATAGGAGAGGGGAAGCCTCACATAGAAAACAACTAAGGGGGTGGTACTATTCACATAGTACTATTCATGTGAACAATACCACCATGAATAGTATAACCCAAGGAGGGGGAGGCGGCTTGGAAGATAGGTCCAACGATTACAAGGCCCAAATTGGCCCAAATCGGTGATATAGCAGCTTTTTTCAATGATTTTGACTTCTACAGAAGGAATTTGGAGGTCAAGATAGATCCGTTGGAAAGGTCTCGTAATAAGCTTTCCAACAAGCCCAAGAACACCCGAATTGGGCCCCGTTTGTAAAAGTTATGTGCGTTTAAAGTCGGTGTTGTCTCCGGAGGCCGAATTGGATTCCAAAACGTATCCAGCTTGAACTCTTGCTTGGCACGTGGTGTAGCACCATGGTATGTAGACGTAACAACATGGCATGCAGATGTAGCACTATGGTATGTAGACGTAGCACCATAGCATGTAGAAGTAGCTCGATCGTACTGGATAATACGATATTGCAGTAGCCAAAAGTCCTATTGGAGAAGATGTGATTGAAGTAGAAGATGCAGTACAGCGGGTCGAAGCAGTATTTGCATCCTTAGGTTTGATGTCCTCATCAATTTCATAACCTTTAAGTCTCTCTTTTTTATAGCCATTTCTCTTGATGAGGCCAGGGAGCGAATCAAAATGATCTGCGTCGGGGAGCCTGAAGACAAGGCTTACTATCCCCGGATTTTAACTATTGTCTCTGCAGAAGAGAGAACAGAGAGGCTTAAGGTAAAAAATAACAACATTTTCTTTATCTTTTATGTATTTTCTAATCGGATGCTATAATATCCCTTTGATATGTAGTTAGTCGGATTGAAGCTCAATGAGGACACCTAAAGTTGTGAGCCAATTGATTCTCCGACCGCTCCTACTACAACAACCACTCAGAATGGCGGTCCCTCCGAGGTAAAAAAAGGAGCACCGAAAAGAAATGTACATCTTAGATGAGAAATTCATCGCCAGATTAACTTTGTTTGTTTTTAATCAGGCGGGAAAGAAGAAAAATTAGTTGACCAAAGTTGTCGTGGTTGTGGATTTTTGAGAGGTCGTGGCCAACCAGGTGGTTGCTATTGAAGCAACCGTCCCAGAGGTTGACGAAGCCACAATCTTTGACCAAATGGTCAGGAAGATTATCTCTGACCCTGTGATTGAAGAGATTTCTTCTGACCTAAGGTTGCAATATGTGAGGGGTCTAACCAGCCTTACGGATCAGAACCAGTGAAATCGAGGAAGGCAAGCGCTCTGGACTTTGCTCGATGGCGTTTCAAAATTAAGACAAAGAAGACCAGGTAGGTAAAAAATGAAAGAAACATATGTGAATACATACCTTTGGTACTTCTTGTATCTTAAAATCCGTGTCTTCCTTTTCTGTTTGTATATATCCTCTGGTCCTCTGGTTGTTTCCGACCAGAGCGCCCCTTAGGAGGAAACTCCTGAAGTGATGATTGTCAAGCCAGCCTCGAGCAGGTGGCAGCACCAATCGTGGCTCCCGTTGCCTAGGACTCCTTGGTGGTTTCAATTTTGCCTAAGAAGACTCGAGTCAAAAAAGAACCCCAACAGGTTCCACCCCTGCTGGGATCGTTCAAGGAGAGAGGATTTTTTTTCGTTATTGAAGAAGTCCGCTCAACCTAGCAACTTCCCTAGTTGCCCATGAATCTTCAATGACGATAAGCTCGACAAGGTTTGGGGGATAATCTTGGACTGTCAACTGGAGACAGGTCCTAGCACTATCAACTCTGAATATATGGACATGGCAATCCAGGTAAGCACCTACGACCACCCTTATAGTCCTTTCTTCAAAGTTTATTTAAAAAACTTTAAAGAACTTTGCTATTTTCGTAGTATATGGTGGAGAACATGGCTGTGGTCAGAGTGTTGACCTAGTGAATAATTGTCCTGGAGAAGAAAAACTCCGAACTGAAAAGTAAGAACTTCTCGATTTCTTCCCTTTTTGGTTATTTTATCCCCCACTGTTCCTCAACTTCTTTCATTGTCATATTTGACAGAATTTGAAAATTTTAAGGAGGATGTCGTGGCTAAGGAAGCTATGATAACTAGACTTGAAGAGAGGTGCCAGGCTAAAGACCGGTCGATCGAAGACTGGTCGACCAGGTTCAATGAAGCCTCCCTCAAGCACAAAGAAGCTATCGAGGCTTCCGAGAAGAAAGCTCAAGGTAACTGATCGTAAACTGGAGCAGGCTTATGTTGTGTCATAATAATTTTTTCTTAACTCTTGATTTACTCATGTAGAGCAAATTCAAAAACTAGAAAAAGCTCGTGTGTTCGAGCACGACAAGGAGGCAGAACTTGGGTGGAGTCTTGAAGAGAAGGTCAAGGCTCTCAACAAAATGCTCTTCGGCATGGGAACAGATTATGTCTGCCCATTTAAGAGATCCGGTGGAGAAGATAAATTATCTTGGTCAACAACTCGAATATCTCAAAAGTCTGCTCGAAACTACTCGAAAGAACCATGCGCAGATCATGAATAATGCTGTTGCTAATGGAGTTAGCTTTGCCTTGGCAAAGCTTAAAGCCTCCGACCCCTCCATCAATCTCCAATCTCTCGAAGCGGACTTCAGCTGCTCGGAGTAAGAGGCAACCAAGATCTTCGAAGGAGCAATACCCTTCGAAAACAAGGTTGAAGAGGAGATGGAGGTCGGATCTCCGTCGCATAGCGACCAATCTGGCGGCCCCAAAGGGTAGATTGATGTAATATTAAAATTGTAAATGTAAAAACTTACTTTTTGTCATCAGTAAAGTCTATGTTTATCTTTTCAACTCATATATTTTCTAGCCCCCGACTGCTTGTGTTAGTTGAAAAATTTACTAAAGAAGCAGTATATTAAGAAAGAGAGCAAGAGCTACAACCATGATACAAAGTATGTGCTGATTATGTTATAAAAATAATCTAATTAACACTAGAAAATCAATTTGGTCAGAACTAGTGTATGACTTCGAGTAGTTTAAGATCTTTTCCATAATCGAAATATTGTATAGTATATTGTGTGGTCGAAAGATGTTATAAGACTTGTACTGATGATAAGGAATCATGCAAAAAATATATGCAAAAGTGATAAGTGGTCTTATTTATATGCATTATCCAAACTGGTCGTAAAGGTTGCTAAGAACTGAAGACATGATAGACACTTCGTGAAATGTGTTCGTTCTAAAGTTTTGAATGGTAGCGAAGATCGTAAGGAAATTACCGTTGCTAGGAAACTCCTTCGAGTGGGCAGGACCACATGCAGAGTGGAGAGAGATTTCGACTAGGAGACTTTCCGTGTCTCGACCAATAGCCAAAAAATAGTAAAATAGAATGTTGAAATGAAAAAAGTTAGTCTTCGAATTCTTAAGCATATAAGTAACTATATTAAGTTGTCTGTTGTAACATCCCAAATTTTCAGAGCTTTCAAAATCCTTTAATTTAGTTAGTAGGAAGAAAATTCACCATCTGGATTTATTTGAATTTAATTTAAAAGCTTAATATTGGACTTTGGGTAACAAACAATATAATATGAATAATTCCAACATGGACAATAGTCAAAACTATTTTTATTGGATTCTATGAGCTTGGTTGTATTTTCTAGAATTTTCTGGAATTTTTCTAAGTTCATTTGCTATTTTCCATTGCTTATTTGGATTTCTGGTATTTTCTTAAAAAGAAAAGCTATTTTAAATCTCCAAATAGTAGTTGGGCGAAATCCTTGGCCCATCCTGTTCATCTCACCGATCCTTCGTGGCGTCCGACTGCATTGGGCGCTTGGATCTCGCGCTGCGTCTCTCCCTCCACGCGCTCCGTTAAACCTCAGCCGTTGGATCGCGAGCGGACGACCAGATCTCCGTCTACGCGCGTGCCTCGCCTTCTCTCTGACGTGTGGGCCCGCCGAAGTCATCGTCCCCGAACCGTTCTTCTTCGTCTCGCGTGAACGCGCGTCCGCCATTTTTGCGTCGCCGAGCTCCGTCCGACAAGTTCGCAAACGGCCCCGATTCTTCGCACGACGGCGCCTTCTAAAGCCCTCTCGTCCCTGACTCTTTCAAACACTTTTGAGTTCAAATCCACGCTTTGCTATCCCGTTTTCTTGCGCGTTCGTTTGGACTCCGTTGAACCCCGCCGCCATCTCGCCACCCAGTCCACCCGTGGCCTACAAATAGGTCCTGTGGATCGCCAAAGACCTCCGTTTACGGATCCGCCACCCACCTCACCCCAAGAGCCCTAGAGCGCGCGGTTTAAGATTTGGGTTTGGTCACGAAACCCTAAAAACTTCAATTGCGCCGCCGCCGTGACGCCGCCTCCGTGGAGCACGCCGCCAAGTCCGCCGTCCCAGACCTACCTCCGGCTACCACCCACGCCGCTGGACCTCACCGAGTAGCCACCGACAAAACCCGAACGCCTCGCGCTTCGAGCTCGCCGCCGCCACCTCCGTCGTCCTCTTGTGCCTAGACCGGTACCAAAGGTTCGCATCGAGTGAGCTTCCGTGGTGCCACCCACTCGCCGGCGATCACCGCGGCCGCCGTTGCGGTCCGTCAGAGCCGCCGCGCGGCCGTTGTCGTCCACGACGTGGGCGCCCGTCGGCCACCACCTCACCTCTCCGTGCGTGCGTGTCAGCTACGTGGGCGCCGCGTCAGCGCCACGCGCACGGGCGCGCCAGCTCAGCCCGACCAGATCCTCAGAGGCTCGGTGGACCTGGTCCACCGTGGGCCGTGTCCCTGACGTGTGGGCCCCACACGTCAGGATTTCTTTTTATTTATATTTTCCGGTTTTTCCAGGGCTGACGTCATGCTGATGTCATGCTTGCGCAATAATCCGATTTTTCTTTTGAGAAATAATTCGGAATTCCAATAAATCCTAATTTTAGGGTTTTCTTTTGTTTCAAACTTTGGAACCTCATAACTTTTGCATCCTAACTCCAAATCCATCCATTCAAATTTCTAAATTTGTATAAAATCAAGATCTATCTATTGGAGATTTTTAATTATTTTATTGGAGTTAATTGCTTCTGTTATTTATTTATTCTTGTTGTTTGCTTCGTTACGAGTAGACTTCGACGATACTTCTGGAGGGTTTGAGGAAGAAGGAGCTTTCCAAGACCAAGACCAGACTGAACCTATTCCAAGGCAAGCTATACCCTTGACCATCTTGATTCCCAGTTTGCTAAAAGTATTTTAATGTAAATTACTGCATCTTAATTCAAGTATTTATTTAAATGTTTTGGGTGTAGTAGTTAATTCCATATTGTTATGCCTTCCTTGTATAATTGTTATGCCTTGATCCTTTGTCACCCTAGTTGATATTTAGTTGGTAAATATTGTAGCACCAACGTGGGTTGGTTAGTGCGATTAGATTGCTTAGCCATGCCACGAATCTCCATGTCATGTGAGATCGCAGCTATTTAAACTCGACTAAGTGAATATGCAATCTGTGTGGTAAAATCTGTGTGTCTTGTGTCTTTGTTATGGCATGTGTTGCACTTAATCAACCGGGTGGAAAAGGATTTAGGCGAGGCATGTGGTGGATCTTGTGTGAAATGGTGGGTATGTGAATCGTGTGCATGGGAGCTAATCAGGTGGCATAGTTAGCAAATGGTAGTCTTGCCTTGGTCAATTAAGGACCTCACCATGTGTGCCATTGAACTGAGCCTATCTGTACAACCACATGTCTGCTTTGAGACGGGCCTAGCATAGTACGATCACGGATCCAAATGCTTTGTTATGGTTAGTGCTAGCTACACTAATTATATCTTGTGGGTAAAGTGTACAACTCTGCAGAGTATAATATAATCTATTCGAATAGCGCGTCATGATCATGGGCATGCTCGGGATTTCACACTAGGGTAGTTTTTCATAAAGCGTGTGGGAGGGAGGTGTGTGATATAAATCATCTGGCTATGTGAATAATCGGTTAAGCTGTGTGCGTCTTTGTGAAATCAATTATCAAATTATTGTTATCTAATTGTTTTACTTGTTATCAATGTATATTTATTATTCAATTGCAAACATTGCATTTATGCAAAAGAACCACCAATGCTTTTCCCTTGTAAAAGCCGCATGTATATATATATTGCATCTCGTGGTGTGGCTTGCGAGTGCGGTGTGTACTCACGCTTGTTTTGACGAATCAAGCAGAAGAGGAGGAGTCTTCACCAGCTTTCGAGGAGGAGTTTATCGAAGGTGCCTAATCGCGAGGTCTTGACCCCAGTCGGTTGCCTGTGGTGAATCGATGGGATGCCGCTGCCGTTTATGTTTCCGCTGCTTTATTTCTCTGTTAGCCCTGCGTGGCTTAAATAAATGTAAACTCGTAGGAAGGTCAAACCATTATTTATTTATCGCTTATGCTATTATTCGCTTGTGTGGATCGATATCCACCTTTGTTAACATGTGTGCACTAGCGTAATCTGGACTAGTGCACGAAACACGAGGATTCGAATCGAAATTTTGGGATCCGGCGGAGGTGGTATCGAGCCATACTGACTGTAGGTCTTGACCTTAGTTAGATTGGCCGTTCTTAGTGAGTCCAAACTATTTTCTAAGGAAGAATTAACTTACAAGATTAATTGAACTCCTTAACTCATCTCATGTCTCTCTTGACTCAACTAATCTTTGAAATTCTTTCTCTCCTCGTCATTTAAAGTTGTTTTCATCTCTTTGTCCATCTTGACAGATGCCTTACCGTCGACTTTCGGAGATAGCAACGAGGACTTGCCGCAGAGTGTGGGCGCTCTCGCAGACACTTGGGGCTTTGATCGCCCAATGTACCGTGGCGGTGAGTACATGGTCAGCTGACGAGATCATGGTTGGAGTGCATGCTTTGACGATCCACGCCAGAGGAACACGAGGCGGCCGACCTTTGGACATCTCAGCCCGGAGGACCACCTTCGCGCAGGGAATTCAGGAGTCGTCACGCCTGGCCATACTCCGAGTCTGCCACATCTACGCTGAAGAGCTGAAACACACCGTCTTCCGCTACCATCCCAGAGCTGCTTCAGGGGAGCTATCTGCGCGCTTTCCGTCTACCAATAGGGAAGGCAATGCCACAGTAGTGTATCTTGCACAGTTCACAGCTGCTCGGGAGGAGTCGCTGGCGATGGCCGACACCGAGCTAAGGTGCGCCTATCAGGCCTTGGAAGAAGCCGAGGAAAGGATCGCCGTCTTAGAGCACACTCTCTACGGTCGACGATGAGCTCGAGGATGATCAAGAGGAAAATCCTAAGAGATCCGGAGGAGCGATGAGGTTGCACTTAGAGGACCAGCGAGCTGCACCGGAGGAGCCAGTTTGTACCTACACCCAAAGACGCTGCTTCCGTTACACCAGTTCCAGTGCATCAGGACCAGTTCGCGAGGATGCGAGCTCACTTCAGAGTCTACACCGATCGGGGCGTCGCCGTGGCTTTGGAGGCTTTCTCGAGGAGTAGTTCGTTGAGTTCGGTTTAGTCGAGCTTAGCGGTTTCCTTTGCAGAGTCGCCCTTTAGGCGGTAGTTTGTGTGCTTAGGTCTGCTTTATTTTTCTGTGTGCAAGTATGAGCTGCAAAGGCCCTTGGGCATTTGTTGCAGCCATACTAATAAGCTATTAATAAAGGTTATTCCATTTGAGTTTCTTGAGTCAGTGTTTGTTGGGTTTAATCTACCTGTCTAGTTCTTAACTCATCTTGTGCTTGCTACCTTATCTAACCTATGAAACTTCATCGGATGGTTCGGACTCGTCACCTGCTTCTGCGAGTGGTTCGGTACCCAACATCTGGAGAAAATGGCGAGATCCCAAGGTAGCGCAGCACCACCCCAAGCACCCTCTTGACTTGCGAAATTTTGGAGCCTTCATGGCGGACAAACGCAGATGATGTATACCATGATGAACGGATGCGGCCATGAACAACAACAACAACAACAATCATCGTGGAGGAGCCCGGTAGCTCATGGTCATCAAGGACCATCAAGTTGGTGAATTCATGAGGACCCGCCCACCAACTTTCTCTGGACTTGTCTCGCGGTAGAAGCGGATGATTGGCCAGCGTAATTGAGAGGAAGCTGCTGATCACCCAATGCGGCGATCATGAGAAAGTGTTATATGCCACTCATCGGATGGAGGCATAGGCTGCGAGTGGTGGGAGAACCTGCAAGACACATGAGGCACCGAGAATATCACACAGGAGGAATTTTCTGCACTTTTCGCCATATCATGTACCAAGGCATTATGGATCCAAGAAAGATGAGTTCCGTGCTCTCAAGCAAGGAGCTATGTCGATGTTGATTACGAACAAGTTTTCTCGGCTAGCTCGCTATCTTTGCGAGGATGTCGCTCTTCGACAAGGCTCGTCAGTCGTTTCTTGAAGGATTGAACTCGGATCGCAGTCAATCGATTGCCCACACCTTCCCGCATTTCCGGGAACTAGTTAACAAGGCATTGATCATGGAGGACAAGCGCAAGGAACTGGAGGAGCACCGCAGCGTAAGATGAATCGGCGGGAGGCCATCGGCAACAACGGCGAGAGGGCAAGGATAGTGCCACGGCGGTTTATTCGTTTCCGACCACGAGTTCGTCGGGACCCTGCACCGCTTCGGCACCTCGTCCTTTTGCTCGAAATCCTCGCAACACTACACCACCAACCCCACCCTGGAACAACATCCGCAGGTGAGCCAAGAGTGTGTTACGATTGCCGTCAACGAGTCACTTCGCCAATCGGTGTCCTCGAAAGGAACCATCACTCGATCGCTTCAACCTTGGAGCAACACACTAAGACCCGATGCGTAACAACGGGGAGTTTCTCGAGGAACGATCAACCAGAGGAGCGCCTCGATCGGTTGTCGAGTCGTGTTAACCACGTCACCTTGGAAGGAGCCGGGAAGCACCGGGCGTCGATTGGGTAAGTTCTGGTAAATTCGATACTGCATCAGCTACATTTGATTACGGAGCTTCGCATTCGTTTGTTTCTGGAAATTTTGCAACTAAGAACGAATTGGAAGTTATACCTCTTAAGCGTACTCTGTTAGTCCAGTCGCCTGGAGCAGAGCTAAGTTGTAATGTGGGTTGTTTAGGGGCTAAGTTACTCATAGCTGGAGTTGAGTTTCTAGCTAACCTAATTATTCTAGACACCCAAACCATAGATGTCATCCTTGGCATGGATTGGTTAACCAAGCACAAAGCCGTGCTAGATTGTGGCCGAAGAGCCGTTACAATCGAGGATACCAAAGGAAACAAGGTGGAGTTTCTAGCTACCTCAGTGCGTAATGGACATCTGCTAGTCAATAGCATGAAGACCGTCGCGTTGGAAGATGTACCAGTCGTCAAAGAGTATCCAGATGTGTTCCCAGAAGAATTACCAGGAATGCCACCGGATCGTGACATCGAGTTCGTTATCGACCTAGTGCCAGGAACAGCACCACTCTCGAAGAGACCTTATCGGATGCCAGCCGATGAGTTAGTAGAAATGAAGAAGCAAATAGATGAACTTTTGGAGAAAGGTTTTGTGAGGCCTAGTTCGTCACCATGGGGAGCGCCAGTTTTGTTCGTCAAAAAGAAAGATGGAAGCATGAGAATGTGCATCGACTACCGGTCTCTCAATGAAGTCACCATTAAGAATAAGTATCCATTGCCCCGGATAGATGATCTGTTTGATCAGATGAAGGGAGCCGGAGTGTTCTCGAAGATCGATCTGCGATCAGGTTACCACCAGTTGAAGATTTGCCCTAAGGATGTACCTAAGACCGCTTTCTCAACGCGGTACGGACATTATGAGTTCCTAGTCATGTCCTTTGGTGCGAATAATGCCCTGCGCTTATTTCATGAACATGATGAATAAGGTATTCATGGAATATTTGGATAAATTTGTAGTTGTATTCATCGATGATATTTTGGTTTACTCCAAGTCGGAAGAAGAACATCTTTGAGCATTTGAGGTTAATCCTAGAAAGCTCGAGAGAACATCAGTTGTATGCTAAGTTTAGCAAGTGCGATTTACGGAAGAAGGAAGTGGATTTCCTTGGTCATGTGATGGCAATTGCGGGAGTAGCGATTGACCGGTAAAGTGAAAGCGATATTACGGGAGCGGCCCAAGGCATCACGTAGATTCGCGGTTTCTTGGGATTGGCAGGATATTATCGCCGTTTTATTGAAGGATTCTCGTCAATTGCTAAACCTCTTACGCAATTGTTGAAGAAAGAGAAAAAGTTTACCTGGACCCCAGCCTGTGAAGAAAGCTTCCAAGAGTTGAAGAAGTGCGACTTGGCCCCATCTTGATTTTGCGGATATTCGCAAGGATTTTGATATCTATTGTGATGCTTGGCGTCAAGGATTAGGATGTGTCCCGATGCAAGAAGGAAGAGGCGTCGCGTATCGTCAAGGCGATTAAGGCCTCATGAAGAGAATTATCCTACTCATGATCTAGAATTAGCGTGATGAGTGCATGCTTTGAAGATTTGGCGTCATTACCTCATCGGTAATCGCTGCGAGATATACACAGATCATAAAAGCTTGAAATATATTTTCACTCAGTCAGACCTGAATATGAGACAGAGAAGATGGCTGGAGTTAATAAAGGATTATAATCTTGGAATTCATTACCATCCTGGCAAAGCCAATGTTGTCGCCGATGCTTTGAGCCGTAAGAGCCATTGCAATGCTTTGGAAGTGAAAGAGCTTTGTTCAGAACTTCAAGAGGAATTCCAGAAGCTGAAGCTAGAGGTAGTATCTGATGGATTTTTGGCAAATTTAGAAGTGCGACTACTTTGGAGAAGCGGATTCGCGAGCTCGGTAGAAAGACTCGAGTTCTCCGACATCAAGAAGAAGATGATGAAGGGAAGTTCAAGGACTTCACAGTGGATGATCAGGACATACTATGGATCAATGAACGTATCTGTGTTCCAGATATTGATGGTTTGAGACAGCTTATTTTAAAGGAGGCCCATGACTCGAGGTATTCGATTCACCCTGGTAGTACTAAGATGTATCGGGATGTTAAGAATAAATTTTGGTGGCCAAACACGAGCGAGGCGTCGCGAGTTCGTTGCCTTGTGCGGCGTTTGTCGAAAGGTAAAAGCGAGCATCGAGACCAAAGCGGTGCATTGCAACCTTTGAAGATTCGGAATGGAAGTGGGAAGAAATCGGAATGGATTTCATTACGGTTTACCCAAGACTCAATCGGGTTGCGATTCGATTTGGGTAATAGTGGACCGTCTCACTAAAGTGGCCCATTTCTGCGGTCAAAACCACATACTCGGAGATCGTCTGCAGCGTCAGATATGTCAAGAATTATCGGTTTGCATGGTGTGCCCAAGAAGATAGTGTCGGATCGAGGATCTCGGTTCACCTCCGTTTTGGCATAGTCTGCAGGAAGCCCTTGGGACTCATCGAATTCGATCGCATATCATCCCAGACGGATGGACGGACCGAAAGGGTCAATCGATACTAGAAGATATGTTGAGAGCACGTGCTCTAGCAAATGCTACCGTTGGGATAAGAGTTTACCTTATGCGAGTTCTCGTACAATAACAATTATCAAGCGATCCGCAAATGTCACCGTTTGCGGCTTTGTATGGTCGCTCTGCGAGAACCCGTTGAACTGGTGAAAACCGCCGAGCGTCAGTCTTTGGTCGGATATTATTCAAGAAGCGAGAAAAGCAAGTGTCCATGATCGAGAAAGATTAAAGATAGCTCGATCGAGGCGAGAAGAGTTATGCCGACAATCGTCGTCGCGATCTCGCTTTGAGTCGAAGATTTTGTGTATCTTGATTCGCCCCTCAGAGGTGTGAAAAGGTTCCACGCCAAAGGGAAACTTGCCCCTCGGTATGTTGGTCCGTTCAAGATTTTGGAACGCCGTGGAGAAGTGGCTTATCAGTTGGAGCTGCCCCAATCGCTAGCCGGAGTACATGATGTCTTCCACGTCTCACAGCTGAAGAAGTGTCTTCGTGTACCAGAAGAAAAAGCACCGTTGGATTCGATTGAACTAAAAGAAGACCTCACCTACAAGGAACAGCCGGTCAAGATTTTGGATGTCGCAGAGCGCCGCACCAGAAGCAAGACCGTTCGTTTCTGCAAAGTCCAGTGGAGTAACCACTCAGAAGGAGAAGCAACGTGGGAACGTGAAGAAGAGTTGAAAGCCGAGTTCCCTAGCCTTTTCTCTAGCTAGCCTGAATCTCGGGGTCGAGATTCCATTAAGGGGGGAAGGTTTGTAACATCCCAAATTTTCAGAGCTTTCAAAATCCTTTAATTTAGTTAGTAGGAAGAAAATTCACCATCTGGATTTATTTGAATTTAATTTAAAAGCTTAATATTGGACTTTGGGTAACAAACAATATAATATGAATAATTCCAACATGGACAATAGTCAAAACTATTTTTATTGGATTCTATGAGCTTGGTTGTATTTTCTAGAATTTTCTCGAATTTTTCTAAGTTCATTTGCTACTTTCCATTGCTTATTTGGATTTACGGTATTTTCTTAAAAGAAAAGCTATTTTAAATCTCCAAATAGTAGTTGGGCGAAATCCTTGACCCGATCCTGTTCATCTCACCGATCCTTCGTGGCGTCCGATCTGCATTGGGCGCTTGGATCTCAGCGCAGCCTCTCTCTCTCCACGCGCTCAGTTAAACCTCGGTAGTTGGATCGCGGCGGGCGACCAGATCTCCGCTCTCGCGCGCCTCGCCTTCTCTCGGCGTGTGGCCCGCCGAAGTCATCGTCCCGAACCGTTCTTCTTCGTCTCGCGTGAGCCGCGCGTCCGCCATTTTTGCGTCGCCGAGCTCCGTCCGACAAGTTCGCAAACGGCCGATTCTTCGCGCGGACGGCGCCTTCTAAAGCCCTCTCGTCCCGGACTCTTTCAAACACTTTTGAGTTCAAATCCGCCGCTATCCGTTTTCTTGGCGCGTTCGTTTGGACTCCGTTGAACTCCGCCGCCATCTCGCCACCCCACCACCCTGGGCCTACAAATAGGTCGAGGATCGCCAAGACTCCGTTTACGGATCCGCCACCCACCTCACCCCAAGAGCCCTAGAGCGCGCGGTTTAAGATTTGGGTTTGGTCACGAAACCCTAAAAACTTCAATTGCGCCGCCGCCGGTGACGCCCTCCGTGGAGCCGTCGCCAAGTCCGCCGTCCCTGACCTACCTCCGGCTACCACCCACGCCGCTGGACCTCACCGAGTAGCCACCCGACAAAACCCGAACGCCTCCGCCGCTTCGAGCTCGCCGCCGGCCACCTCCGTCGTCCTCTTGTGCCTAGACCAGTACCAAAAGGTTCGCATCAGAGTGAGCTTCCGGCTGGTGCCACCCACTCTCCGGCGATCACCGCGGCCGCTTGCGTCCGTCGAGCCGCCGCCGCAACCGTTGTCGTCCGTGACGTGGGCGCCGTCGACCACCACCTCGCCTCTCCGTGCGTGCGTGTCGGCTACGTGGCGCCGCGTCGGCGCCAGCGCGCGCGCGCCAAATTTCACCGACCAGATCCTCGAGGCTCGGTGGACTGGTCCACGTGGTCGTGTCACGGCGTGTGGGCCCCACGTCGCCGATTTCTTTATTTATATTTTCCGGTTTTCGGGTGACGTCATGCTGATGTCATGCTTGCGCAATAATCCGATTTTTCTTTTGAGAAATAATTCGAATTCCAATAAATCCTAATTTTAGGGTTTTCTTTGTTTCAAACTTTGGAACCTCATAACTTTTGCATCCTAACTCCAAATCCATCCATTCAAATTTCTAAATTTGTATAAAATCAAGATCTATCTATTGGAGATTTTTAATTATTTTATTGGAGTTAATTGCTTCTGTTATTTATTTATTCTTGTTGTTTGCTTCGTTCTGAGTAGACTTGACGATATACGGAGGTTTGAGGAAGAAGGAGCTTTCAAGACCAAGACCAAGACTGAACCTATTCCAAGGCAAGCTATACCCTTGACCATCTTGATTCCCAGTTTGCTAAAAGTATTTTAATGTAAATTACTGCATCTTAATTCAAGTATTTATTTAAATGTTTTGGGTGTAGTAGTTAATTCCATATTGTTATGCCTTCCTTGTATAATTGTTATGCCTTGATCCTTTGTCACCCTAGTTGATATTTAGTTGGTAAATATTGTAGCACCAACGTGGGTTGGTTAGTGCGATTAGATTGCTTAGCCATGCCACGAATCTCCATGTCATGTGAGGCTGCAGCTATTTAAACTCGACTAAGTGAATATGCAATCTGTGTGGTAAAATCTGTGTGTCTTGTGTCTTTGTTATGGCATGTGTTGCACTTAATCAACCGGGTGGAAAAAGGATTTAGGCCGAGGCATGTGGTGAATCTTGTGTGAAATGGTGGATCTGTGAACTGTGTGCATGGGAGCTAATCAGGTGGCATAGTTAGCAAATGGTAGTCTTGCCTTGGTCAA
The DNA here is from genome assembly GCA_036346395.1 of Hsuehochloa calcarea. NCBI lineage: Eukaryota > Viridiplantae > Streptophyta > Magnoliopsida > Poales > Poaceae > Hsuehochloa > Hsuehochloa calcarea. Next base: position 86,759,771 of record CM070594.1, read on the forward strand.
TTAAGGACCTCACCATGTGTGCCATTGAACTGAGCCTATCTGTACAACCACATGTCTGCTTTGAGACAGGCCTAGCATAGTACGATCACGGATCAAAATGCTTTGTTATGGTTAGTGCTAGCTACACTAATTATATCTTGTGGGTAAAGTGTACAACTCTGCAGAGTATAATATAATCTATTCGAATAGCGCGTCATGATCATGGGCATGCTCGGGATTTCACACTAGGGTAGTTTTTCATAAAGCTGTGGGGAGGAGGCGTGTGATATAAATCATCGGCTATGTGAATAATCGGTTAAGCGTGTGCGTCTTTGTGAAATCAATTATCAAATTATTGTTATCTAATTGTTTTACTTGTTATCAATGTATATTTATTATTCAATTGCAAACATTGCATTTATGCAAAAGAACCACCAATGCCTTTCCCTTGTAAAAAGCCGCATGTATATATATATTGCATCTCGTGGTGTGGCTTGCGAGTACGGTGTGTACTCACGCTTGTTTTGACGAATCAAGCAGAAGAGGAGGAGTCTTCACCAGCTTTCGAGGAGGAGTTTATCGAAGGTGCCTAATCGCGAGGTCTTGACCCCAGTCGGTTGCCTGTGGTGAATCGATGGGATGCATTGCCGTTTATGTTTCCAACGCTTTATTTCTCTGTTAGCCTGCGTGGCTTAAATAAATGTAAACTCGACCGGAAGGTCAAACCATTATTTATTTATCGTTTATGCTATTATTCGCTTGTGTGGATCGATATCCACCTTTGTTAACACTGTGTGCACTAGCGTGATCCTGGACTAGTGCACGAAACACAGAGGATTCCGAATCGAAATTTTGGGATCCGACATCTGTGTTATGCTCCTTTACTTGTTTACTACTTTGAGAAAAGAGTGTTTGGTCGCTTGTGAGAACCATAGCTGTGATGGTCTTGATTATGACCTTTATGGCGTTTGACAACTATGTCGGATCCAAGAAAGTAAAAGATGCCCTTTAGAAGGATATCGAAAAGAAATGGTTCTTCTCCAACCAGTTAAACAACTATAGTATGTGACTGGATAATGGATAGCAAACATATAAACAATATCACTAATTGAAAAGTAAAGAAATGATGAATCTTTATTGAAATTGAAATAATAAAAAACAATACATAGAACTTACGCAGTTGATCAATATTCTAAGAGTTTGATAAAACACACCCGTCTGACATGGTTATTCATACTGAACTAAGTCTGGTGACTTTGACCACAGTGTATGGACCTTTCCATTAGGGAGAAAGTTTATTGCGATTTGCCTCGCTATGAATATTTCTGAGAAACAGATCACCAACAGCTAGGCTGCGAGGTTGCACCTTATGACTGTGGTACCTTCGCATGGCTTGCTGGTAAACTGTCGATTGTACAAGGGCTTGGTTTCATTTTTCTTCAAGGAAATTGATGTCATCGAGTTATCATTCAGTCTAATCATTCTCATTGAAACAATCAGTTCGAGTAGAGCCAATTTTCAGTTCTGGACGAAATATGGCTTCATCACCATAAACCAGAAAAAATGGTATTTCACTAGTCGCATGACTGGTCGTGGTTCGAACGGCCCATAATACAGAGGGAAGTTCTTGAAAACAAGCTCCCCACCGTTTTACTAATTGGTCGAACACTCGACGTTTCACTCCTTGCATTATTATTATGCCATTAGCTCGTTCGATTGTTATGTTACTCTACGGATGAGCCACGAAAGCAAATTGTATGTTGATATCTCGATCTTCACAATTTTTTGAAAATTTTCACTTGAGAACTGGGTACCATTATCTGTGATTATACGACTAGGTATGCCAAATCGTGTGATTATGTTTTTTGTGAGGAACCTCTTAACGACTTCAATTGTAGTTTTAACAACTGGCTCGGCTTCTATCCATTTTGTGAATGTATCCATCATTACAAAAAGGAACTCAAAGCCCCTGGATGCCTTTGGGAAAGGTCCCAGAATATCTAGTCCCCAGGTTACAAAAGGCCAATATAGAGGTATTGTTTGCAAGGCTTGTGCCAGCTGATGTATTTGTCGACTATGAAATTGACATTGTACTCACTTCGTCACAAGTTCTTTTGCATCATGGAGGGCAGTTGACCAGTAGTATTCTTAACTGAAGGCTTTACTGACCAGGGTTCTGTAGGAATGATGTGCTCCACGGACTCCTCCATGTATGTGGGATAATAACTTAATGTCACCCATTTGATATATGCATCTCATCAACACCCCCGTGAGATCCCCGTTTGTAAAGGGTACTTTCGATCAGAGTGTATGTTTGGTTTTTGAGCTATACGATCAGCCTCTACCTCATCTTCAGGAATTATGCCACGCTGAAGATAATTGTAGATTGACGCCATTCAATCACTACTGTGATTGATTTGTACGAGCTCCAGTGGAGCATGCAAGTTCTAGGAATGCTCAACTACTCGAGGGTGAATCAAGTTGCTCGAGAAAAACTCCGGACGGGACAGGTAACCTTGTGGAAGCCATCCGTGCCAACTGGTCTGCAGAATTTTTTTATTTTTAGGAATTTGTTGGATCTGGAAACCATAGAAGTGCTTTTTGAGTTTCTGTACTTCTGTCGGGACCCAAATATGCAAATCTGGACCCTCTGTGTATACTGCACTAGTCCAGGATCACGCTAGTGCACACAGTGGCAACATCGATGAAATATCAATTCCATATACAAAGATGACTAATAAATAGACAAATAACAATAATTATCAGAGTAAAGACCTTAAGGTCAAAGCTTACAATTAATGTCTTAGAAGACAAATAGCTCAATAAAGTCGCAATGAACGTAACGGAATAACTCGGAAGCCCATCCATATGCCCACAGCAATCGATCGGGTAGCGACCTAGTTCTCCACGATCCTTGAGGTAGACCTTGTTGGTAGCGATTCTTCCACTACATTGATTATTTATAGCAAGTATGAGTACACACCGTACTCGCAAGTCATACCACGAATGCAATTTATAGATGATGGCTTATTCCAAAGGAATGGCTTCGTGGTTATTTTGCGAAAATGCAACATTTGCAATTGAATACAAATAATAGATTGAAAGCATAATTCAAAACAAATAGACAATAATAAGTTAACAATTGATTTCACAAAGGACACACAGTCTAATCAAGTTATTCACACACCGCACAAGTTATCTCACACAATGACCCTTCCCAATTGTTTTATAAAAATCTACCCTCGTGTGAAATCCTCGAGCATGTCCATATCCGAGGACGCGCTATTCGAATAGATTGGTTTAACACTCTGCGGAGGTTGTACACTTTACCCACACGATACAATCGGTGGAGCCAAGACTTGATCATAACAAAACCTTTGGAGACTTCGTCTCAAACAATGACACTCCGATGTGCTTTCTGCCGTCAATTTGTTCACATAGCCCTTGGAGCGACACACACCGTTGGACGGGGATGCGTGAACGAATCCGCGATGTGACCCAAACACGGTGCACACACCTCCACCCATCACATAGTTTAAATACAACCTGAGTTGTCAATGTCAAGACTCCATAACTTACTAAGTCGAGGCCCGACCCATACTAGGCATGTGGTCGTGCAGTGAAGGCCAGTTCAATGGCGCACAAAGTTAAGTCCTTAATTGACCAAGGCAAGACTTCGATTTTAACCCAAATCACAAAGTTTAAAGCACACGCTTCCACCATTCACACAGATCCACCACTTGCCTCAAAGCTAAATCTTTTCCCACCTGTTGATTAAGTGCAACAAAGAAAATACTTGGCTTTATGTATCGAGGAGGAAGGAAAATCAAACACAATACACGCATACGCCTTTACCACATGAATAACCACGAGTGCCGGTAAACCTGGCGCTGAAAACATGAAGACATTGACATGGTAGAGATGGCAAAACAAGGTAGGAGAAGATTGACAAAGTAAAGATTAGAGAATGGAGTCCGTAAATGCGAAATCACGTCTTGGGCATGCATGAACAAATGTCTTGTACACACATACACACAAAATATATACTGCAGTCAGGCGACCAGGAACCAGCAGAGAAGCGATCAATAGCTATGAAGAATCAATAGTCTTTAACAGAACACATGTCGAAGGCAATGATCTGGACTCGTCTGAGAATAGTGCAGATGGTTTGGCGCATGGGGCTTGACCAAACATGGCAACAAGTTTGGGCCAAGATGATAGTAGAGAGTTGTTTTGGTAGCTCACCTCGGAGAAAGAAAAAACAAGAATCCGATCCGAAGAAGCGAAACAACGAGCGTAATGAAGCTTGTAGGTGGCGCCTTGAAAGCCATGAGCGAAACAAAATTCTGATTGATTTTAGTGGGCGTTCGGCGGCGGAGACGGCGATGTATAGCCCGGTGAATGGGCAAAGCGGAAGAAGCAGCGAATGCGGACGCGATGGTGCGGTCAATTTGAAAATACTCACGAGAAGTAGAATCTGCGAAGAATACGGTTGGGATCTGACGGACGGCGGAACTCCGCGAACCGAGCGAAGAAATGGCACCATGGCGTGAAGACGCGGCGAGCGAACCCAACGCCCGCGAGCAGTTGGCGGCGGACGTCGAGACGGAGGCTTCGCGGCGGAAGATTTTGGATGAACTCGTATTCCACGACTGCGATGAATACAGATTGATTCGGAGGAAAGAAAATCGAGGGATTGGAAGAGGGCGTCGAGGCGGAGCGAGCGTGGTAGCGGGCTGCATTTATATGCAGCGAAAGATATTGAGATTTGAAGTTTGAATCAAAAAGCGACGAGTTAGTTCGTTTCCGGACTTGTTCTGGGCGCGCATGAAAAATCGGATGAACAGTACCGTATGGTACTGTTCACATAGGGAGGAGAAAACAAAACTGATTTTGGATTTTAATTAAAATGCAACAAACCGATAAGATAGAATAAATAGCAAATAAATCCAGAAAAATCCTAGAAAATACCAAAAATTCCGGAAACACGGAAGCCAAATAAAATAGATTTTGATTAAATTGATGTTTATGTTAGTCAAATTAAATATTTTTAATTTAGAAAAATTCCAATTAAGCTTTATTAATTCAAATAAAATTGGTGAAATTTTTGAGGACCTAAACTACTCAAAAGATTTTGAAAAGCTAAATTTTGAGGCGTTACAACCGACAAATAAGATGACATCTTGGTACTTATGGATACTCTTTCAGGCTTGATTATTACTAGTTGAGAATCGCCTTTCACTAATGTCTGAATCTCGACGGCACTCTGTTTTGCTCGAGTCCTACCATTAAACTTCGCACTCTGCCATATTGTTTGTAGCGGAAAGTTTAGGTGAATAAGCGTATTTAATGTGTTCACATTAGGAGATATCAGGACAACTCCAACCAGAGCCTTTGAGCATCAAAAATCATTAAAGTACATTGTCCACTCTTTGTGGTGTTGATTATCGGGCCGGAGGTTGTGTTCAAGGTTACGTCCATTTGGTAATGAATTACCTAAAGCACAGGATTTGATTGATGTTAAGTGAGATGAAATGGAAGTCGAAACCCCAAGCTCGGCCGCTATTTTGCTATTTATCTGATGATTCTCTATTTCGAGAACTTGACCAGAGGATATCCGTTGGTACAACCACTCTGTGAGCACAAAGTAATGCCTTAGTTTTATTGAAGCTATAAGAGCGTATAACAACTTTTGCTGTGGATTCGTTCCTTTTGTCCATGTAAGACTTCACTACGTAATATATTGGTCGTTGGACATTATCACGTTAAGCGACTAGTACAACCTGAACATTTGTGGTGTAGCATGTATATATCACAATGTTTCTCTCGATCTCGGAGATACTAAGATCGGGGTACTCATAAGGTACCTTTTGAGCTCTTCAAAAACATCATTTGGCTTAGTCTATTCAAAACTTACGTGTTTCGAAGAAGGTTAAAGAAAGGTAGTCATTTCTCTCTAGGTACTATGAAGCGACTTAGCACCATACATCAGGTTAGATTTTGGACTTCTTTCTTTGTGGTCGGATGGCGCATCGATCGATGGTGGATATCTTTCTTTGGATTGCTTCATTTCCTTTATCGAAACTAGGAATCAATAAGCTTTCGATGGAAACTTTGAGCACACTTTTCAGTTAACTTATGCATTCTTAAGTTATTGAAAGTTTCTTGTAGGTCAAATATGATGCTAGTATTGATACTTATTCGACCAAGTCATCAAAGTAGGCTTCTAAATTTTGGCATATTTGTGGACTAAAGGTTTTTGCATTAACATTTGAAAAGTTGCACCAACATTTTTTAGATCGAATGACATCTTTAAACTCTGTAGGTGTAATGCATAGCTATCGAAATTTTATAACACTGATGACCAAGTTCCATTGTATGCGATCTGAAATCTACTACATCAAATGGAACCTTTGCTAGAAATTATATGGCCTTAGAGCGTAAGGTAGGGAGGTTGCCCTATCTTTTGCGATAGAATGAAACTATGCCATGGAAGGTATATTTCACAAGCTTTACTTTTGACCTAGGATTTTGCATTTCTTTAAATGCTCCCATAAACAAGATGGTTAAGAACTCGTCGGGACCCAAAATTACGATTCGAGGACCCTCTTGTTTTAATCACTGCGGGATCATAGTATACAGTGTTAACAAAGATGGAAATCGATCCATACAAGCGAATAGTAATATAAGCGAATAACTTTGATTAATAAATAATGGTTTTGATCTTAAGGTGAGTTACAATTCTTGAGCCACCTTGAAACTAGAGAAAATAAGCGATAGCGAAGCGAAAAGGTAGTAGCACCCCATCGATTCACCACAGTGTATTGGGATCAAGACCTCATGATTAGGCACCTTCAATGTACTCGTCCTCGAATCTTTGGTGAAGACTCCTCCTACTGCTTGATTCGTCAAAACAAATGAGTACACCGTACTACATAAGCCACACGAGATGCAAAATGTATATCTTTGGCTTTTTACAAAGGAAGGCATTTGTAGCTCTTTTGCAAATCAACCTTTGCAATTTAATACAATTAATAGATTGAAAGCAGGTAAAACCAATAGACAATAATAATCTTAACAAGTTATTTCACAAAACACACGACTGACGGTTATTCACATAGCTAGATGATTTAATCACATGGCTCCCTTCCCACAGTTTATGAAAAATCTACCCTAGTGTGAAATCCCGAGCATTGTCCATGGCCATGAATGCATTATTCGAATAGATTAAGTTACACTCTGCGGAGGTTTGTACACTTTACCCACAAGATACACTTAGTGTAGCTAACACTAAGCATAACAAAGCATTTGGATACCTTATCTTACTCGCTAGGCGAGTCTCAAAGCAGGCATGTGTAAATGCGAAGCTCGGTTCAATAGCGCACATGGTGAGGTCCTTAATTGACCAAGGCAAGACTTCCATAACCAAACCACATAGACACCGCAGTTAATATTATTCAGTCCACGGTCCACCCTTTCACAGTATCCACCCACCTCGGTCAAATCCTTTTACCACCACGTTGATTTAAGTGCAACATATGCCACAAAGACACATAGTACACGTTTGTTCACCAGTTTCATATTCACTTAGTCAATTTATAACGATATACATGACAAGTGATTAGTAGCATGGCTAAGCAATCTAATCATGGCCAACCCGTTGGTGCTACAATATTACACTAAATACCAACTAAGGTGACAAGGAATCGGAGACATAGCAATTAACAAGGATGGCATAACAATTTGGGATTAACTCACCCAAAGCTTTTAAATAAATACTTGAATTAAGATCACGAAATTTGAATTAAAATACTTTTATAAAGCTGGAAGCAAAATGGTCAGGGTATAGCTTGCCTTGGAATGGAGTTAGTCTTTGGTCTTGGTCTTGGAAGCTCCTTCTTCCTCAAACCTTCAGTATCATTGAAGTCTACTAATGTGAAGCAAACAAAAGAATAAATAAATAACAAAAGCAAATAACTCCAATAAAATAATTAAAATCTCAAATAGATAGATCTTGATTTTATACAAATTTAGAAATTTGAATGGATGGATTTGGAGTTAGGATGCAAAGTTATAAGGTTTCAAAGTTTGAATCAAAAAAAACCTAAAAATAGGATTCTTGGAATTCCAAATTATTTCTCAATAGAAAAATGGATTATTAGCGCCAAGCATAACGTCGTGAAAAGGATTTTCGAGGAATTAAAAGAATTAAAGATTAAGCGACATGTGGGACCCGCATGTCGGTGACGCTCCGCGGTGGACCAAGTCCCGAGCCCGCTGAACGATGATGGTGAGGTGGCGCGCTCGGCAGCGTGCGTGTGACGGCGCCACGAGGATGACACGTGCGCCTGGCCCGGTTGCGAGTGACATGGGCGACAGCCCGGGCGGCGGTAGCTTGACCAGTCCGTGAGCAACGCGAGTTAGCGGCGATGAGTGGTCGAGGAGGTAGGAACACGGGGTCTCGGTGCTCACTTTGGTGCTCAAGGCGGCGGCGGCGCGGCGAGGCTTTGGCGGAGGAGAATGCGGGCTCGGCAGCGGCGGCGTTAGAGGCTCCTCCTCGTGGCGAGTGACCACCCAGCGGCGTCCGGCGAATCAGCGGTGGCGGCTCGGCACCGCGAGGCGGCAGCAGGCGGCGCAAGCTCAAGCCTTCGGTGTCGGGCGTTGGATTCCGTCCGTGACCTGAAGAGAAGGTGGCGGTTGGGATGGGTGGCGAGGCGCCGGGTGTCACTTTATGGGGTCGAAGTCGGCGGCGTGGCGGCGTGGAGTCGTGGCGGCGGTTGCGGCCGTCGCATGCCGCGGAGAAGAAGAAAGAAGGGGTGGGGTTCGTGGCGGCGGTGGGCCTTGAGTCGTGCGCCTGCAACGGAGAAACGAGGAGGTTGGAGCGCGCCCGTCGGCTTCGGCGTTAATGACCCATGCGGCGGTTCAGCGCGTCCGCGAGAAAAACAGCAGCGAGCGAAGCGGTGGAGCCCACTGCGGTGAGGCGGAGGCGGCAGCGTCGGCGAATCGCCGTCGATCTTGATCGACGACTACGGAGAGATGGGCGGATGAGCGATCTTTGGTAGGAGATTGAATAACATTGTTTGGAGATTTTAATTAGTTTTCCTTTTTAGAAAATAGCAGAAATTCAAATAAGCAATGGAAAATAGCAAATGAACTTGAAAAAAAATCTAGAAAATTCTAAAAATATATCCAAACATATAGAATCCAAATAAAATAGTTTTGACTATTGTTCATGTTGACTTTAGTCATATTAAATTGTTTTGTTACACAAAGTCCATATTTAAGCTTTTAAATTTAATTCAATAAATCCAAATGGTGAATTTTCTTCCTACTAACTAAATGAAGGGTTTTTAAGGCTCTGAAAATTGGGATGTTACAACTACCTCCATCTATCGAACTCCATTAACTTTGTAATTATTAATAGTAGGTTCAACAATAATAGGAACCTACAGTCAGAGTTGAAGGGTGGGGCGGTCTTCTTTTTGAAGGAAATTCTGTCTCCAACCACCTAGATAACCGGCGATTGGAGATTTAGTAAGGTTCACTTCTCTCCGGCCTTGAGATGATGTCTTGATTAAATGCGAGGAAGATCATAAAGATCATATCCACGGTGTCTTTGACTCGGGTACTCCATTTATTAAATCGCCATTCTTGTCCTTTTGGTGCTTGCTCTCCAAGCTCTTGTTTGGAAAAGTAAGGTCCTTTACACATAGTAATCATCCGACTTCTTTTACGGGCTCGGCGTCGCGAGATCATGCCTACTTGCTGATGAAGTGGACACCACTTCTTGTTCTTTGTGTTCGTCGGTTGGAGCTTCGCCTTGTGGCCAAAATAATTCTTCTTGCCCTTGGAAAACTTTTACGGAATTGCAAGAACCTCTTTGTTGTATCGAACTTGATTCTTCTTACCTTGAGAGTCTTCTTATGCTTATTCTGGTTTCTCTAGGCGGGTTGAGGATTTTCTCTTTTGATCAATAGCTTCATTCCATTCGACCAGCTTCACTAGCGACCGCGTCATCGGACATGTCAAAAGTTCAATGGTCATTCATGGAGGATTTATTGCGATATCCTCTATAAATCATCGATTTCTCAATCATGCTTTAAAAGCACGGAAAAAGAGAATCTGCGACCTCGAATGGATTCTGGATCTGGATTAACCTCTTGATGTATTATCGAAGAGTTTCATTAGTTTTTGCACGATCTAATGTAGATCGTCATCTTTTTAAGGCGGTTATGCGTTCCTAGAATGTTAGCGTCGATCGGTAAATCCTGAGTGCTCTCAAGTGTAAATTATCCGATCGGTGAAATTTGAGTAATCATGGTCGGATCCTTCAGGATCGTGGACATGTAGTTGCCATCACGTTGTCATCGCCACGGCTACTCGATGGCGGTAGTATAAATCTGGAGAAACTTTAATGGGTTTGGGTCCCATTGAACTTTTTATGTTGGTGGTGGAACCTTACCAGCGGTGAGCCCGGAACCATCAGAGAATGCTCGACTGACCCGTAATAGAGTCATGGCGTATTCTTTGGAAAGAATCGATTATAATCGGTCGGAGACCAATTCCTTGAATTACGAAGTCAGTGTCCCAATCCGGGCGTGGGCGTTAGTATAGCACTTTGACCACCTGCTTGGTTTAGATGATGTCAAAGATCATTCGAGCAGCGACCATTCCTCTTGGCGAGGGGAGTGGCTACTTGGAGGAGCGTTTTCCTCGTGACTCCTAATCGAGAATCTTGAGGTCTTGATGCTTGGATGGCTTCAACTCGACCATGCTATCCTTTCTTGAGGGAGGAACAGGGATGAAGTCATAGTGTGGCTTTGAGTTCCTTTGCTCGGTACATTTACATGCGTTGCATGGTGCGTTGGAGAATCTCGATACACACGCCTGATTAAACATAACTCAGTCTCCAAAGTAGGATGCGGGTTATTTAGAATGTCATGAACTTCATTGCGGGTTTTGAATTATTACCAAAGGTCTGGAGGACTCCCACTAGTAGAGGTGTTTGATGACTCAATTCCCAGACCTTGGATTTGTCATGTCGACCCATCTGTGTGGGGGTAGAAAGTGAATCGCGATCGATGTCCATCAGTTCGATTACCTCCAGGCATTTGGTGCTTAGTGCTCGTATCATTTCCACAGTAGGTGGTGGTGGGTTAAGTGTGAAGGATTGTGCATGACATCTTGCTTGGTATCTCTGATTGTGTTAACCCGGCGCCTCCAACAATAATCTTTCGACAAGTTCTGCGTCGTAGCTAAGGAGAGATTTTAGTGCTACGACAAGGAGCCTCCATGATGAGGCGGAAATACCATCTCTGGTAGGCTTTGTGGTGGACTACATATGCGATCCGTGATCGGAGATTCCCAGGCCCAAAACCAATGGTAACTTCCTTGACACCCTTACTAGATGTCGATTGGCTCTGGAATACGTAAGAGCTGTTGGTGAATCTTGGTGCGCCAATGAGTATCAAGGCACATTGACCATCCAGGTTACAGCGTTCGGCTTTATCGCCATTCTTGCGAGACAGGAGAAATAGGGCTTGCGGAGCGTAATTCAAACCAATCGAAACAATCGAATTCTCTAGGAGCACTATTGATGGTGGCGGTGAATCCTCCTCTATTGGTCGATCTCATTGGTCTCGATGAGTTGCAGTCAGCGTGAAAGGGGATGGCGGCGGCGGCGCATCATGTTATATGGCGGAATGCATGCATCCATGTTGAGGTTGGAGTAGTCAGCCAAGTTAAACCAATTTTCTTCATCCCAAGTTTACGCCATGATCGCGAAGCGATGATGGAAGCGAAGGAAAGTGAATAAGGATTGTTAAATGAAGTAATCTTCAAGAACTCAACGCCTTCTTCCCCACAGACGGCGTCGACTATCGGCGATCAGTCACCAATCTTCTGAAATAAAAAGATGAAAATGGCAAAGAGTTCTAGGGAGAGAATGAGGTACATTCTTTATTGAGCTGGCTATTACAAGGTGCCTTGACTAGGCGGTGAACTAGCCTAATTACAGGGAGTATCTACTTGTCTTGGTCTTTGGGTGGTTAAATTGTCTTGTTCTGCGTTGTCCTCTCCTTCCCATCATTGACCCTTAAATAACCCTTGAAGAGGTGCGATTACTCTGAAGGAGACACCATTTGGAAGTGTCGCGTTTGGTCGAAGAGATGGTGGCGATTAGTGAAAAACCAAGCTGACCCGGCGATTGATGTCGGTGAAGATAAAACCATATAATGGTTATTATCGATGACTTAGGGCTATGAATCATCGTGTGGTATAGAACAAAATATGGCATATATTCTATTCCTCACCACGATAAAGGAATATACTTGAATCGAGATCCAAATGCTAGTTTATTGATTCTGGCGAGTCACTGGTGGGTATAAGGTATAAGACCTCGTCAGGCGGTACCCAAAATGTAATATCTGGAATCCTCCGTCACGAGGATCATTAGCCTTAGGGGTTATGACCACGAAGGATGTGCAACATAATTAAATAAAGTAATATTGAAGATTTAATCCTCGTCCAAAATTCATGTCTCTGCTGGCTCTCCAGGGTCATCTAATCCTGTCTAAAGCGAGGGCGTGCATGTCATAATCTAGTGAGATTTTAAAAAAGTAACATTGTTTTGATTGGCTCATTGGGATGTCAAATTGTTTTGCATCCGTCGTGCAGTATATCAAATCATATTTATCAATTCCATTTGATCAAGGCCAGAAATGGTAGGAATCCATCTAGGTACCCAAGCGGCACATTGTAGCCTCAAATCCATGCTGCCTCATCTGGAGGTCCATTCAGTCTATTCTGAGACATTTTGGTACCAAACATAATTGAAGTGGTTACTCCTTTGAATCGGCTCGGAAGGTAGGAGTTCAATACCACTCTTTGGTAAGTGAAATTATGCTAGACTATGGTAAAATATTTGAAGTTCTAAACTCATATTGTATTATTTAACTACTTACGACCTTTGTATTTATGAAGTTATTGAACTATGTGTAATTTTTATTCTATAGTTATGTATTTGTAGAGATTCAAGTGAAATGTGTGCATATAATTACATATATATATGTATAAATAAATAAATATTATTATATTAAAATCCAAATGATACACGAGAATAGATAAGTGTTAAGCAGAGAGCCTAGGGCAGGAGAGTCACAGCCAATTGGACTCCTCATCAACCCACGATGCCTATATAAAGGAGAGCCCCTCACTATAGCGTGTCGATTGAAAGCAATAAGCGGACCACGAAGTCCTATATATATACGTGTTCAATCTATTGTTGTGTCTTGTGTTGATTCGTTCTTACGATTTTGAATATTGTATCACGAGTACCGCTCGGTTTGGACTATGCAGCGGCTTACTCAACACGTTATCGACGATCGATGACTCTCCGCCGAAAATGACACTCCTAGATTGAATCATTTTTCTAGATTGCTTTCAATTCGGCAAATTTGGCTTTCTAGATTGGTTTTCTACGGTGCAAATCGTTCTAATCTCTGGCGAGAGACTTGAAGTTCGGCATAATGCCGTCGGTTGGATTACGAAAGATTGGATGTTATTTGCCGTAGATTGAAATTGCAAACTTCGTTCCTATGTCTAGTAGTAGGCTGAAGTAAATCGATCGATGTCGCCTGAACAAACAATATTGTTCTTCGTATGAACAATAATCGCATATGCATAGTAATTATATATGAATAGTCATTATACATGAGCGATAATTATACATGAATAGTAACATGGAAAAACAAATTGCCCACGGCCACCCGCGCGCCACCTGGCGGCAAACCAATGACAGCGGCTGCCACGTGCGCCTCCCCACCCAGCCAACGGCGCTGGCGCGCCTTCTCCTTTTCCTGCGTGGCTCGGCCGCCGCGTCCCGGTCGGCACCACCGTACATCCGAGAAGAAAATGGGGTGGGGGCGGCATGGGCGCATTTGTCGGCATGGTAGCCTGGCCGACGGCCCCTTCCGCCGCACCACGCGGCTGCCCTTGCACGCACCAAAACAAATCACGGGAAAGAGGAGAGGATCTGCATGTGACCACTGCCCGGCTTGAAGCCGTGCTGGTGGCTCCACGCCCGGCCGGACCGCCGCCTCCGGTGCCCGGCGACTCCACCACCTCCGTGAAGCCGTGCTTTCATGCCATTAGTGTCTTCCCTAACGCCCGTCGCCGACCTCCTCCACAACCACTTAAGCTTCCGGATTAGTTAACCAGCCTCGACCGCTCGGCCTACCACGGTTCTCTGGCGCCCGCGCCGTAGCACTTTGCAAGAAGCTCGGTGCGGCTGCGCATCCGCTCGAGCGGCGACAGCGCAAACAAGAACCGAGCGGAGCACCGCCACCTTGGCAGCAACCAGCGGCGCGAGCCAACCCATGCATCGAAGGTCTTACGTGAGCCAATGGCGCCACATTGCCGTGAAATGAATCGAGAACCTAATCGCCCCAGGCGTTTATCTGAAGCAGTGGCGGCTAACAACAGATAGAAACGGCCGCGGAAAGAAGAAGGAAAAAAAGCGAAAAAATGTAGTTTTGCAAAAGGCCCTTGGAAGTTTAAAATTATGTAAATGTTTCTGAGGTTGGAAAATTTACAAATTCACCTCGTAATTCTAAAATTACGAGTCCTTTTGAGGATAATGCAATTTTGCGAAACACCCCTCGGATTGTCCCAAAATTTCTCAAACACTGAAATTTTCACGTTTTAGCCCAAATTACGAATTTAAGAAATTCATATTCTAGCGAGAAAAGGGTCTCAAAATCCAAATTTTGAATCGGTTTTGCATTTGAAGCATATTCGCCTTATTATTATTTCTATGCCACTTATGTCTTATTTCTTGTTTTTGATTATCTATGATTATTGATATTACTTTTAATCACTAAAAATAACGATGAAATCATGAAAAATGCATAGAAAAATCAGGATCCTGAGCAAGGAGTTGAAGAGCATTATGAGAATTTTGCAACTATTTTATATAAATTACGAGCAATAATCTTATAATTTTTTTGCATTAATATGTAAAATGACTGGCATCACGAACTAGGAGCTCGAAGAACTGACCCAACGTGGCCAGAATTTGTACAATCTTTCACTCTGTGATAAGGTAATCACGGATGAGCGGAAGATTGAAAAGACCACATCTACCTTCACCGAATCTTGGTGCAACCCGCATACAATTATTATCAAAATGGCTACAAGTAGTATCGTAGTGATTGACATCATAAAAATTGTAGAAGCTCAAGATGATGTTCTAAGGAAGTACTACATCTCACAGTCACCTAGTAGCAATATTGGCCATGAAGCCAATACTAGAAGCTACAAGGTGGTGAAGTCTCTCACGAAGGAGAGGGCAAGAAGGAGTAAGATGGTAGGTATGCGTTATTGATATTTTCTGATCTAAGAAAAGGGCAAGGATCACATCTCACCATTGCAGACACGGAAGATCCACCCCATTAGTTGCACTAATGGATGTGGGCGACCTAATGTGACCCCATCATCCCTCCTTTTGAATATAGCATTGGCTGGCATTAGTTGCCCAAAATAAGAGAAGATGCCATATAGCGATTGGTGAAGTTCCTAAACACTTGATTTGATCTAGTGCGCTTTGCACTTGGATCTTTATAATAACTTGTAGTTTGTAATTGAAGCGAACATTGAATTAATTTATTCTTTGAATAATGGTTGTAAGCTCTAGGAGGCTAAGCATTAGAAATTCTTATAATGAGTCTGTAAGACTTATATTCCGTATTTATGATAGCAAGTTCCATTTTGATATCTAAAGTATTTTATTTATGTGTTGCTTGATTTACGCTACATATTAATAAAGTACATTATATTAGAGCAGCGTGTGGCGCCCTATGGAGAAATATGCTTGGCGGTGGCGGCACAATGAATACCACCTTGAGAGGCGAAATTTTTAGTCGACCGATCACGAATGCTTGTAGCCTTACGAATCGCGACGGCGATACTTGTATAATAGGCTCGGGAAGAGCCACAATTATACCCAACGGACACAACTTTGGTCATTAAAGAAGCCTTGTTGTACCCATTATCAACTAGAACTCTCCGGGATATTACGCTAACGGTTTCCATGTAGAGGCGAAGAAAGTATAGTAAGGAATACCTATTCACTACAAAGCGTGAAGAAAATAGAAAATGGTATTAGAACAACTTCTTTCATTTGAAGCTGGGCTATACTACACTAATATTAAGACATCTGCGACCTATCGCCTTGAAAGCTGTATTTAGAAGCTCAGACCTCTTCTATCTCTAGCATGATAGATTATGCCGCCTAGGTCTTAGAATGATGAGAAATATAAATAAAAATTCACGAGGATACAATGTTAATGTAAAGAACTTCACGAATTGAAGATTTTGTGTGCCCTACATGTGCCGAGGCCGATTACTAGACCCTCTACTCACGAAAGTTAAGGATGAAATTCCTACATTCTGGGCGTATCGAGGAGACATTTGCGATCCTAACCCTTTATCATGGTCATTTAGGTATTTTATGGTGCTCATCGATGCTTCCTAAAGCGGTACGATTGTTTATTGTTTCACGAAACCAACCACGCAAAGCTAATCTCGCGAGATAATTAACATTAAGAATAATTTCTCACGATCATCATGTGAAGTCCACGGAATGGACAGCGCTAGAAATTTACTTGAGTGCATTTGGTGATTATTGTGCGAAAATGAAATTAAAGTTGAGCATCGTGCATGTCCACACCAGAATGGACTAAGCGAATGTGTTACCAACTACATGTTGGGGACACCGATTTACGCGTGTAACTCTCATCAATTTTTGTGAGACCTGGATTTACGCATCGGATCCTCTGTGAAATCAACGTGCTATTTCTGGATCGATGATAGCACTTCACGAGCACATTCTTTCAAGCCATACATGGCGTAAAATCATTTCATTAATTAATTTACATCGGAGTTTACATAGGCCGTTTGGGCCAATTTTTACAATAAGACGATCGGGCCAAATGAATATATTACAAAAGATAGTGGAAGCAACAGCGGAAGCAAAGGGGTGAGTAAACATCTTTCCATGAGGCAAGTATGGGGAACCACGTGTATGCCGATATTATCGAAAACTTGGACAATATAGAAGGTACACAAGAACCGGGAATCGGCTAATTGAGGTGAGACTAGAACAACTAAGGACTAAACTTCGCTTAGCGATTTGGGTCTTGGACTTCTAGATTCTCGTTGTAGTTGGCTGCTCGGGGTTCATTTACGAGGGTTTGGGGAAAAGCGAGGATGAGCACAACTAAAATTTTCATGACCAACCTACAGATGATAATATATATGCAAGGTGTAACAAGGATGGCTGGGTTCTTTTATTTGCGTAAATTAACATTTATAAATAGGATATTAGAAAGTCCTATCTCTTAGCATTTGGACCAAATTGCATTTTAAAGAGAATAATTGTGAAATAATTAATAGCGAGGAGCTACCTCCACCTTCATGCTTATATTTTGTTGGTGGTCATACCCACATATTACTGTATTTGGGTAAGAATACCGGGAAAAATCCAAATCAAGGGCTAGGTGAGCCCATACGGTTTCATTCAACCACAAAGTTTTGAAATAGAACTAACTCTTATGAGCTCATGCAGCCCTTGGCGTAGGTAATTTGTTTGAAACGATTTTATTCTCTGCGGAAGATTGTACATCTTTACCCACAGAGATAATCGACGATATGTTTGCGTTTCGTGACATGTGAATCAAGGGAGATTATCACAAGGACTTTCTGAGGGCATCCCTCATTGTTCATTGCACCGCTAAGGTTTCATCACGAGTGGTTCACGCTCTCCTCTGCGTCAACCATACCCCCAAACCCTCTTAAGCCACCACGGTAACCAACTCACGACCGTGTCCCACGGCAGCTTAGCCGGCAACACGGCTGTGGGTCCTCAATAGTGGACACCAATCGATTAGCGAACCATTATAGAACTTGTGTATATGTCTTTGTTTTACAATGGTTGACACCCATTATTAGCGAGGTAAGGTATGTGGATTTCATGGGGATATGTTCGGATCTTAGGATCATGTGACAATTGGCAATGGCGTTCGGTTTGTCGTTTCACGTGTTCGACAAAATTCTGAGCTTCTTCGGGCGAGCGGTCGACCGGTCCTTGCAGTGATCGGCCGGTCCCAAATCGTCCGGACCCGGCCATGTGGGGATCGGACGGCCGTGAAAAAAGTGGTCAAGCAATTGGCCAAAAATGTTTGTAGGCAAGTGAGGGGATCTCAATGCACTTGGTCTCATGATTTTGGAGTCTCGAATTGAATTTAGATGATTGTAGGAATTTGAATGGGTTCAAGCGGAATTCGGATGAATAAGATATGGCTTTTGGAATGATGAAAATAAAAAAGAGAGACAAGCTGACAGGTGGAATATTATCAGAATATTCCATTCCGAAAATATTAGAGAATGATTGAGTGTATGACATGTGGGACCGACTAATGTTTATGGATTTCTAGAATAAAAATAATTCCAAAAATAAGGTAGAGAGAACGACATGTGGGACCAATAAGATAAAAGGATTTTTAAGAATTAAATTAATTCTCGAAAATAAGATTAGGGTTGACATGTGGGCCACTGGTCTATGGACCAGGTCCACGGAGATACGCTAGTCCATGGTGGACCAAGCTCATGGAGGAGGGTTGACCAAGGTTGGCTGACATGCAGGACCCTCACGTAAGTGAGATAAATAATTATAATTTTTATTAGGAAGGATGACATGTGGGGTCAACAAGTAAGTGAGAGGAGATATATACATATATACATCCATGTACATACATACATACGCACATATATATACATATGCATATATATACACACACACACACATGGGTTTGGATGGTGTGGATGACAAGAGATGGCAAAGCAAAAAGGGAGAGGTAGGCTGGTCCATCATGGAGACACAAAGAAAATACTTGGCTTTATGTATCAGAGGAAGGAAAAGAAATACCGACACAATACACACGCACGCACTGCACCACACATGAATAGCACAGAGTGCACGGCCGGCCACGGCGCCTGAAGGCATGAAGACATTGACATGGTAGAGAGATGGCAAAACAAGGTAGGAGAGAAGATTGACAAAGTAAAGATTAGAGAATGCGATCCGACGAAATCACGTCTTGGGACGGCATGCATGAACCAAATGTCTTGTATACACATACACACAAAATATATGCACTTTCAACAGCGCGACCACAGAACCAGCGAGAGAAGCGATCAATAGCTAACAGAGAATCAATAGTCTTTATTAGCAAACACATGTACGAAGGCAATGATCTGGACTCGATGAGAATAGTGCACAGATGGTTTGGCGCATGGGGCTTGACCAAACATGGCAACAAGGATTTGGGCCAAGATGATAGTAGAGAGTTGTTTTGGTAGCTCACCTCGGAGAAAGAAAAGAAAACAAGGAATCCGATCCGAAGAAGCGAAACAACGAGGCACGTAATGAAGCTTGGCGGCCGGCAACAGAGGAAGCCATGAGCGAAACAAAGTTCTGATTGATTTTAGTGGGCGTTGCGGCGGCGGACGGCGGCGATGTAGCGGCGGTGAATGGGCAAAGCGGAAAGGAAGCAGCGAGCCGGACGCGATGGTGCGGTCGAATTTGAAAATACTCACCGAGGAAGTAGAATCTGCGAAGAATACGGTTGGGATCGACGGACGGCGGAACTCCGCGAACCGAGCGAAGGGGCTGGCACCATGGCGTAGAAACCGCGGCGACGCGAACCCAACGCCCGCAGCGGTTCGGCCGGCGGACGTCGGACGGAGAGAAACTTCGCGGAAGATTTTCGATGAACTCGTATTCCACGAACTGCGATGAATACAGATTGATTCGGAGGAAAGAAAATCAGGGATTGGAAGAGGGCGTCGAGACGAGCGCGTGGGCGCAGACGGCTCGCATTTATATGCACCGGCGAAAAGATATTGAGATTTGAAGTTTGAATCAAAAAGCGAGCGAGTTCGTTCGGCTCGGGACTTCGGTTCTGGACGCGCATGAAAAATCGGATGAACAGTACCGTATGGTACTGTTCACATGGGGAGGAGAGAGAAAACAAAACTGATTTTCGGATTTTAATTAAAATGCAACAAACCGATAAGATAGAATAAATAGCAAATAAATCCAGAAAAATCCTAGAAAATACCAAAAAATTCCTGGAAACACCAGGAAGCCAAATAAAATAGATTTTGATTAAATTGATGTTTATGTTAGTCAAATTAAATATTTTTAATTTAGAAAAATTCCAATTAAGCTTTATTAATTCAAATAAAATTGGTGAAATTTTTCAGGGACCTAAACTACTCAAAAGATTTTTGAAAAGCTAAATTTTGAGACGTTACAACTTCTGACAAATAAGATGACATCTTGGTACTTAGCATGGATACTCTTTCCCGACTTGATTCGCTACTAGTTGAGAATCGCCTTTCACTAGTAATCTGTGAATCTCGACTTGAGCACTCTGGCTGCTCGGAGTCCTACCATTAAACTTTCGCACTCTGCCATATTGTTTGTAGCAGGAAAGTTTAGCTGAATAGCGTATTTAATGTGTTCACCAGTAGGAGATATCAGGACAACTCCAGCCCCGAGCCTTTGAGCATCAAGAAATCATTAAAGTACATTGTCCACTCTTTGTGGTGTTCGTACTCGGGCCCTTGGGTGTGTTCAAGGTTCGTCCATTTGGTAATGAATTCTGCTAAAGCCTGGGATTTGATTGATGTTCGTGAGATGAAATGGAGGTCGAAACCCCAAGCTCGACCGCCTATTTTGCTATTTATCCTGATGATTCTCTATTTCCGAGAACTTGACCAAGAGGATATCCCGTTGGTACAACCACTCTGTGAGCCTGAAAGTAATGCCTTAGTTTTCGTGAAGCTATAAGGAGACTGTATAACAACTTTTGTACCTGTGGATATCGTTCCTTTTGTCCATGTAAGACTTCACTTACGTAATATATTGGTCGTTGGACATTATCACGTTAAACGACTAGTACAACACTGAACATTTGTGGTGTTGTAGCCATGTATATCAGCAATGTTTCTCTCGATCTCAGAGATACTAAGATCAGGGTACTCATAAGGTACCTTTTGAGCTCTTCAAAAACATCATTTGGCTTCTTAGTCTATTCAAAACTTCTGTGTTTCCGAAGAAGGTTAAAGAAAGGTAGTCATTTCTCTCCTAACCGTACTATGAAACGACTTAGCGCTACCATACATCCGGTTAGATTTTGGACTTCTTTCTTTGTGGTCAGATGGCGCATCTGATCGATGGCCGATATCTTTGCTGGATTTGCTTCATTTCCTTTATCCGAAACTAGGAATCCAATAAGCTTTCCAGTGGAAACTTTGAGCACACACTTTTCCAGATTTAACTTAAGATTATGCATTCTTAAGTTATTGAAAGTTTCTTGTAGGTCAGAAATATGATCGCTAGTATTGATACTTATTACGACCAAGTCATCAAAGTAGGCTTCTAAATTTTGGCATATTTGTGGACTAAAGGTTTTTTGCATTAACATTTGAAAAGTTGCACCAACATTTTTTAGATCGAATGACATCTTTAAACTCTGGTAGCTGTAATGCATAGCTATCAGGAATTTTGCCAACACCTGATGACCAAGGATTCCATTGTATGCAGTCTCGAAATCTACTACATCAAATGGAACCTTTGCTATTCGAAAGTTATATGGCCTTCCGAACGTAACCGGTAGGGAGAGTTGCCCTATCTGTTTGGCAGTAGATCCTGAAACTATGCCATGGAAGGTATATTTCACAAGCTTTACTTTTGACCTAGGATTTTGCATTTCTTTAAATGCTCCCATAAACAAGATGGTTAAAGAACTACTGTCGGGACCCAAAATTACGATTCAGGACCCTCTGTGTTTAATGCACTAGCCCAGGATCACGCTAGTGCACACAGTGTTAACAAAGATGGAAATCGATCCATACAAGCGAATAGTAATATAAACGAATAACTTTGATTAATAAATAATGGTTTTGATCTTAAGGTCGAGTTACAATTCTTGAGCCACAGGCTAACTAGAGAAAATAAGCGATAGCGAAGCGAAAAGGTAGTGGCACCCCATCGATTCACCACAGCAACCGATCGATCAAGACCTCATGATTAGGCACCTTCAATGTACTCGTCCTCGAATCTTTGGTGAAGACTCCTCCTCTGCTTGATTCGTCAAAACAAGCATGAGTACACACCGTACTCGCAAGCCACACCACAGAGATGCAAAATGTATATATGCTGGCTTTTTACAAAGGAAGGCATTTTGTAGCTCTTTTGCACAAATGCAACCTTTGCAATTTAATACAATTAATAGATTGAAAGCAGTAAAACCAATAGACAATAATAATCTTAACAAGTTATTTCACAAAGACACACACTGACTGACAGTTATTCACATAGCTAGATGATTTAATCACATGGCTCCCTTCCCACAGTTTTATGAAAAATCTACCCTAGTGTGAAATCCCGAGCATTGTCCATGGCCATGACGCTGCTATTCGAATAGATTAAGTTACACTCTGCAGAGGTTTGTACACTTTACCCACAAGATACACTTAGTGTAGCTAACACTAAGCATAACAAAGCATTTGGATACCTTATCTTACTACGCTAGGCCCGTCTCAAAGCAGGCATGTGGTCGTGCAGAAGCTCAGTTCAATGACGCACATGGTGAGGTCCTTAATTGACCAAGGCAAGACTTCCATTAACCAAACCACATAGACACACGATTAATATTATTCACACACCACAGTCCACCCTTTCACACAGTATCCACCTTGCCTCGGTCAAATCCTTTTACCACCACGTTGATTTAAGTGCAACATATGCCACAAAGACACATAGTACACACAGTTTGTTCACATTTTCATATTCACTTAGTCAATTTATAAAAGAAGATACATGACAAGTGATTAGTGGCATGGCTAAGCAATCTAATCATAGAATGACCAACCCACGTTGGTGCTACAATATTACCAACTAAATACCAACTAAGGTGACAAGGAATCGGGACATAGCAATTAACAAGGATGGCATAACAATTTGGGATTAACTCACGCACCCAAAAGCTTTTAAATAAATACTTGAATTAAGATCACGAAATTTGAATTAAAATACTTTTATAAAGCTGGAAGCAAAATGGTCAAGGGTATAGCTTGCCTTGGAATAGGTTCAGTCTTTGGTCTTGGTCTTGGAAAGCTCCTTCTTCCTCAAACCTTCAGTATCGTCAAGTCTACTCAGAACAAAGCAAACAAAAGAATAAATAAATAACAAAAGCAAATAACTCCAATAAAATAATTAAAAATCTCAAATAGATAGATCTTGATTTTATACAAATTTAGAAATTTGAATGGATGGATTTGGAGTTAGGATGCAAAAGTTATAAGGTTTCAAAGTTTGAATCAAAAGAAAAACCTAAAAATAGGATTCTTGGAATTCCAAATTATTTCTCAATAGAAAAATCGGATTATTGCGCAAGCATAACGTCGTGAAGGATTTTCCAGAATTAAAAGAATTAAAGAATTAAGCGACATGTGGGACCCGCATGTCGGTGACCCGGCCACGGTGGACCAAGTCCACCGAGCCACCTGAACGAGGATGAGGTCGAGGTGGCGCGCTCGCATGCAGCGTGCGCCGACGCGCGCCACCGAGGATGACACGTGCGCACGGCGCCGAGGTGGCGAGTGACATGGGCGGCGGCGGCGGCGGCAAGATCGACCCGAGGGTCCGTGAGCAACAGCGAGTTAACGGCGATGAGTGGTACAGGAGGTAGAGGGAACACGGGGTCTCGGTGTGCTCACCGGTGCTCAAGGCGAGCGAAGGCCGGCCGCAGGCTTTGGCGGAGGAGGTACGGGCTCGGCGGCGGCGGCGTTAGAGGGCTCCTCCGCCAAGGCGAGTGAGCACCGGCCAGCGGCGTCACGGCGAATCAGCGGTGGCGGCTACGACGACGCAGAGCGGCGAGGCGGCGCAATCGAAGCTCAAGCCTTGGTGTCGGCGTTGGATTCCGATTCCGGCGAGCACAGGCGAGAGAGAGGAGTGGGTGGCGGTTTGGGATGGGTGGCGCGGGGCGCCGGGCTGTCCTTTATGGGGTCGAGGAGGTCCGAGCGGCGTGGCGTGGAGGTCGTGGCGGCGGTTGCGGCCGTCGCATGCCCGCGAGAAGAAGGAAAGAAGGGGTGGGGTTCGTGGCGGCGGTGGGCGCGAGTCGTCTGCGCGCACGCGCGAGGAACGGGAGGTTGGAAGCGCCGCGTCTGGCTTCGGCGTTGATGACCCATGGCGGTTCTGCGCGCGCGTCCGCGAGAGAAGAACAGCGAGGGCGAAGCGGTGGGGCCCACTTTGCGATGAGACGGGAGGCGAGATGCAGCAGCGTCGGGCGAGATCGCCGTCCGATCTTGATCGGACGACTACGGAGAGATGGGCGGATGAGCAGATCTTTGGTAGGAGAGATTCAATAACGACTGTTTGGAGATTTTAATTAGTTTTTCCTTTTTAGAAAATAGCAAAAATTCAAATAAGCAATGGAAAATAGCAAATGAACTTGAAAAAAAATCTAGAAAATTCTAAAAATATATCCAAACATATAGAATCCAAATAAAATAGTTTTGACTATTGTTCATGTTGACTTTAGTCATATTAAATTGTTTTGTTACACAAAGTCCATATTTAAGCTTTTAAATTTAATTCAATAAATCCAAATGGTGAATTTTCTTCCTACTAACTAAATGAAGGGTTTTTAAGGCTCTGAAAATTGGGATGTTACAACTACCTCCATCTATCAGAACTCCATTAACTTTGTAATTATTAATAGTAGGTTCAACAATAATAGGGAACCTACCTGGTCGAGTTGAAGGGATGGGACGGTCTTCTTTGCTGAAGGAGATTACTGTCTCCAACCACCTAGATGGCTTGACGGCGATTGGAGATTTGGTAAGGTTCACTTCTCTCTCCACGGCCTTCAGATGATGTCTTGATTCGTACGAGGAAGATCCGCCAAAGATCATATCCACAGTGTGCTGAGGCTCCGGGTACTCCATTTATTCGTCGCCATTCTTGTCCTTTTTGGTGCTTGGCTCTCCAAGCTCTTGTTTGGAAGGTAAGGTCCTTTACCTGCATAGTAATCATCCAGCTTCTTTTACCAGGCTCGGCAGGTGCGCAGATCATGCCCTGCTGCCTGATGAAGTGGACACCACTTCTTGTTCTTTGTGTTCGTCGGTTGGAGCTTTCGCCTTGTTTCGACCGAAATAATTCTTCTTGCCCTTGGAAAACTTTTCTGGAATTGCAAGAACCTCTTTGTTGTCAGGCTTGCGATTCTTCTTACCTTGAGAGTCTTCTTATGCTTATTCTCTGGTTTCTCTAGGCCGGGTTGAGGGATTTTCTCTTTTTGATCAATAGCTTCATTCCATTCGACCGCTTCACTAGCAGCCGCACATCTGTCGGACATGTCAAAAAGTTCAATGGTCATTCATGGAGGATTTATTGCGATATCCTCTATAAATCATCGATTTCTCAATCATGCTTTAAAAGCCGGGAAAAAAGAGGAATCTGCGACCTCCAGAATGGAGTTACAGATCTGGATTAACCTCTTGATGTATTATCGAAGAGTTTCATTAGTTTTTTTTGCCTGATCTAATGTAGATCGTCATCTTTTTCGGGCGGTTGTACGTTCCTAGAATGTTGGCGATCAGTAAATCACAGAGCTGCTCTCAAGTGTAAATTATCCGATCGGTAGGTTGAGTAATCATGACTGGTCAGATCCTTCAAGGATCGTGGACATGTAGTTTGCCATCACGTTGTCATCGCCACCAGCAGCTCTGATGGCGGTAGTATAAATCTGGAGAAACTTTAATGGGTTTTGGGTCCCATTGAACTTTTTTATGTTGGCTGGTCGGAACCTTACCAACCAGCGAACTGCTTGGAGACCATCCGAGAATGCTCGACAGCCCGTAATAGAGTCATGACGTATTCTTTGGAAAGGAGTCAGATTATAATCGGTCGGAGACCAATTCCTTGAATTGGCACACCGA
The DNA here is from genome assembly GCA_036346395.1 of Hsuehochloa calcarea. Classification (NCBI taxonomy): domain Eukaryota; kingdom Viridiplantae; phylum Streptophyta; class Magnoliopsida; order Poales; family Poaceae; genus Hsuehochloa; species Hsuehochloa calcarea. Next base: position 86,785,814 of record CM070594.1, read on the forward strand.
AGGTCTGGTGTCCCAATCCGGGCGTGGACGTTAGTATAACGCCTTTGACCACCTGCTTGGTTTAGATGATGTCAAAGATCATTCGAGCCAAGCGACCATTCCTCTTGACGAGGGGGAGGAGTGGCTACTTGGAGGAGCCGTTTTCCCTCGTGACTCCCTAGTCAGAATCTTCGAGGTCTTGGTACTGGATGGCTTCCAACTCGACCATGCTATCGCCTGCTGAGGGAGGAGCACTGGGATGAAGTCATAGTGTGGCTTTCTGAGTTCCTTTGCTCCCGGTACATTTTTGTACGTTGCATGGTCTGTTGGAGAATCTCCGATACCGCCTGCAAGTTAAACATAACTCGGAGTCTCAGCCAAAGTAGGATCTGGGTTATTTAGAATGTCATGAACTCGCTGCAGGTTTTGAATTATTACCAAAGGTCTCAGAGGACTCCCACTAGTAGAGGGTGTTTGATGACTCGAATTCCCCCCGACCTTCCGATTTGTCATGTCTGACCCATCACACGTTGTGGGGTAGAAAGAGGTGAATTAACTGATCGATGTCCATCAGTTCGATTACCTCCGACATTTGGTGCTTGAGTGCTCGTATCATTTCCACCAGTAGGTGGTGGTGGGTTAAGCTGTGAAGGATTGTGCATGACATCTTGCTTGGTATCTCTGATTGTGTTAACTTCGCGCCTCCAACAATAATCTTTCGACAAGTTCTCGTCGTAGCTAAGGGAGAGATTTTTAGTGCTTCGACAAGGAGCCTCCATGATGGGGAGCGGTCGGAAATTACCATCTCTGGTAGGCTTTGTGGTGGACTCGCTCGATCCGGCGGTCGGAGATTCCCACTTGGCCCAAAACCAATGGTAACTTCCTTGACACCCTTACTAGATGTCGATTGGCTCCTGGAATACGTAAGAGCTGTTGGTGAATACTGGTCGCCAATGACCGTATCAAGGGCACATTGACCATCCGATTGCAACGTTCGGCTTTTATCGCCATTCTTGCCAGACGGGAGAACCGGGCTTGCAGAGGCGTAATTCCAAACCAATCGAAACAATCGAATTCTCTAGGAGCACTATTGATGGTGGCGGTGAATCCTCCTCTATTCGGTCGATCTCGCTGGTCTCAGTGAGTTGCGAGTCGGCAGCGAAAGGGGATGACGACGACGACGCATCATGTTATATGGCGCGGATGCATGCATCCATGTTGAGGTTGGAGTAGTCCGCCAAGTTAAACCAATTTTCTTCATCCCAAGTTTCTGCCATGATCGCAGAAGCGATGATGGAGCGAAGGAAAGTGAATAAGGATTGTTAAATGAAGTAATCTTCAAGAACTCAACGCCTTCTTCCCCACAGACAGCGTCAGCTATCGACGATCGAGTCACCAATCTTACGAAATAAAAAGATGAAAATGGCAAAGAGTTCTAGGGAGAGAATGAGGCTGTTCTTTATTGCAATGAACTGGCTATTACAAGGGGGTGCCTTCGACTAGGCGGTGAACTAGCCCTAATTACACTGGGAGTATCTACTTGTCTTCAGAGTGCTGGGTCAGATTAAATTGTCTTGTTCTGCGTTGTCCTCTCACTGCCCATCATCAGCCCTTAAATAACCACTGAAGAGGTGACAGTTACTCCTGAAGGAGACACCATTTGGAAGTGTCGCGTTTGGTCGAAGAGATGGTGGCAGTTAGTGAAAAACCAACTGACCAGCAGTTGATGTCGGTGAGAGATAAAACCATATAATGGTTATTGTCAGTGACTTAGGGCTATGAATCATCGTGTGGTATAGAACAAAATATGGCATATATTCTATTCCTCACACGATAAGGAATATACTTGGAATCAGATCCAAATGCTAGTTTATTGATTCTACGAGCAGTCACCTGGTCGGGTATAAGGTATAAGACCTCGTCCGACCAGGGTACCCAAAATGTAATATCTGGAATCCTCACGTCCACAGGGATCATTAGCCTTAGGGGTTATGACCACGAAGGATGTGCAACACTTAATTAAATAAAGTAATATTGAGAGATTTAATCCTCGTCAAAATTCATGTCTCTGCTGGCTCTACCGGGTCATCTAATCCTGTCTCCACCAAGGCAGGGACGTGCATGTCGCAATCTAGCTGAGATTTTAAAAAAAGTAACATTGTTTTGATTGGCTCGACTGGGATGTCAAATTGTTTTGCATCACGTCGTACGGCGCATCAAATCATATTTATCAATTCCATTTCGGTACCGACCGAAATGGCCGGAACTTGCCATACCGGTACCCAAACTGGCACATTGTAGCCTCAAATCCGCACTGGCCTCAATACCGGTCCATTCTGATCTATTCTAGACATTTTGGTACCAAACATAATTGAAGTGGTTACTCCTTTGAATCAGCTCGGAAGGCCGAGTTCAATACCACTCTTTCGGTAAGTGAAATTATGCTAGACTATGGTAAAATATTTGAAGTTCTAAACTCATATTGTATTATTTAACTACTTACGACCTTTGTATTTATGAAGTTATTGAACTATGTGTAATTTTTATTCTATAGTTATGTATTTGAAGTGAGATTCCAAGTGAAATTATGTGTGCATATAATTACATATATATATGTATAAATAAATAAATATTATTATATTAAAAATCCAAAATGATACACCAGAATAGATAAGTGTTAAGAAACCGAGCCTAGGACCGGAGAGTCCTGGCCCAATTGGACTCCTCATCCAACCCCTGATGCCTATATAAAGGAGGGAGCCCCCTCACTATAACGTGTCGATTGAAAAGCAATAAAGCAGACCCTGAAGTCCCCTTATATATCTGTGTTCAATCTATTGTTGTGTCTTGTGTTCTTGATTCGTTCTTACGATTTTGAATATTGTATACGAGGTACCCGCTCGGACTGGACTCGCCAACGACGCTTACTCAACACGTTATCAGCACGATCGACTCTCCTCGCATCGAAAATGACACTCCTAGATTGAATCATTTTTCTAGATTGCTTTCAATTCGGCAAATTTGGCTTTCTAGATTGGTTTTTCTACGGTGCAAATACGTTCTAATCTACCGCGAGCAGACTTGAAGTTGCCGGCATAATGCCGATCGGTGGATTGCACGAAAGATTGGATGTTGACTGCACCGTAGATTGAAATTGCAAACTCGTTCTAATGTACCGTGAGCCGACTCGAAGTCGTCGATCGGTAATCGCATGAACCAAACAATATTGTTCTTCTCGTATGAACAATAATCGCATGTGCATAGTAATTATATATGAATAGTCATTATACATGAACAGTAATTATACATGAATAGTAACATGGAAAAAACAAATTGCCCACGGCCACCCCGCCGCGCCACCTGGCGGCAAGCCACAAGAAGACGACGGCCACCTGCACGGCAACGCCTCCCCCCCCGGCCAACCCGGCGCTGGCCGCGCAACTATCGCTTTGCCGTGGCTCGGCTCCGCCGCCGTCCCGGTCGGCACCACCACCGTACATCACGAAAGAAGAAAATGGGGTGGGGGCGGCATGGGCCTTATTGTCGGCATGAAGCCGCACGGCCGCCGCCCCACCCGCCACCGCACACCGACGGCCCCCCATGCAGGCGCACAAAACCGTCACAGGGAAAGGGGAGGGGAGAGAGGATCTTGCCGCCGCCACCACCACCGCCGGCTTGAAGCCGCCGGCCGGTGGCTCCACGCCGTCGCCGGACCGCCGCCTCCGGTGCCGGCCGACTCCACCACCTCCGGCAGAGGCACCGCGCCCTTCCCGCCGGTAGTGTCTTTGCCCATAACGCCGTCGCCACCACCTCCTCAAAGACCGGCTTCCGGCCGCCGGTCGATGTAGCCCTCCGACCATCGGCGCCGCCCTTACGCAGTTCTCTAGCGCCCGGCCGTAGCCTTTTGCAAGAGCTCCGGTGCCGCCGCACCGCCGCTCGAGCGGCCAAGACCGCAAAGCAGCCGAACGAGCAGACACCGCCACCTTGACGGCAACCCCGCCGGCACGAGCCAACCCCCGCCGCCGCCTCGAAGGTGCTGCCCCCACGTGAGCCAATGGCGCCACCGCTGCCGCCGTGAATACAGGACGAGGGGGGGAACCTAATCGCCCCCGGGCGTTTATACAAGGGCGAGTGGCCCGGCTAACAACGGACCGAGGGAACAGCCCGAGCGGAAAGAAGAAGGGAAAAAAAAGAAACCGAAAAAATGTAGTTTTGCAAAAAGGCCCTTGGAAGTTTATGAAATTATGTAAATGTTTCTCAGAATTGGAAAATTTACAAATTCACCCTCGTAATTCTAAAAAATTACGAGTCCTTTTCGGGGATAATGCAATTTTGCGAAACACCCCTCGGATTGTCCCAAAATTTCTCAAACCTGAAATTTTCACGTTTTAGCCCCTAAAAATTGCAGAATTTGCCGAAAATTCATATTCTAGCAGAAAAGGGTCTCGAAAATCCAAATTTTGAATCGGTTTTTGCATTTGAAGCATATTTCGCCTTGTTATTATTATTTCTATGCCACTTATGTACTGTATTTACTGTTTTTGATTATCTATGATTATTGATATTACTTTTAATCACTAAAAATAACAGTAAATCATGAAAAATGCATAGAAAAATCCGGGATCACGAACCGGGAGTTCGAAGAGCATTATGAGAATTTTGCAACCATTTTATATAAATTACCAGCAATAATCTTATAATTTTTTTTGCATTAATATGTAAAATGACTGGCATCACGAACTAGGAGCTCGAAGAACTGACCCAGCGTGGCCAGAATTTGTACAATCTTTCACTCTGTGATAAGGTAATCACGGATGAGCAGAAGATTGAAAAGACCCTGTCTACCTTCACCCGAATGCGGTGCAACCCGCATGCAATTATTGTCAAAATGGCTACAAGTAGTATGCCGTAGTGATTGACATCATAAAAATTGTAGAAGCTCAAGATGATGTTCTAAGGAAGTACTACATCTCACAGTCACCTAGTAGCAATATTGGCCATGAAGCCAATACTAGAAGCTACAAGGTGGTGAAGTCTCTCACGAAGGAGAGGGGCAAGAAGGGTAAGATCGTGGGTCGCACGTTATTGATATTTTACAGTCTAAGAAAAAGGGCAAAGGATCACATCTCACCATTGCAGGCACGGAAGATCCACACCCATTAGTTGCACTAATGGATGTGGACAGCCTAGTAGCAGCCCCCATCATCCCTCCTTTTGAATATAGCAGTGGCCACAACCGTAGTTGCCCAAAATAAGAAGATCGCCATATAGCAGATTGAGGCAGAAGTTCCTAAACACTTCGCTGATTTGATCTAGTGCACGCTTTGCACTTGGATCTTTTATAATAACTTGTAGTTTGTAATTGAAGCAGAACATTGAATTAATTTATTCTTTGAATAATGGTTGTAAGCTCTAGGAGAGCTAAGCATTAGAATTCTTATAATGAGTCCTGTAAGACTTATATTCCCGTATTTATGATAGCAAGTTCCATTTTGATATCTAAAGTATTTTATTTATGTGTTGCTTGATTTCTGCTACATATTAATAAAGTACATTATATTAGAACGCGTGTGGCGCCCTATGGAGGAAATATGCTTAGCAGGTAGCGGCACAATGAATACCACCTTGAGAGAGACGAAATTTTTTAGTCGACCAGTACGAATGCTTGTAGCCTTACGACAATCGCAGGCAGCGATACTTGTATAATAGGCTCAGGAAGAGCCACAATTATACCCCCGACGGACACAACTTTGGTCATTAAAGAAGCCTTGTTGTACCCATTATCAACTAGAACTCTCCAGGATATTCGCACTAACGGTTTCCATGTAGAGACTGAAGAAGAGTATGGTAAGGAATACCTATTCACTACAAAGCGTGAAGAAAATAGAAAATGGTATTAGAACAACTTCTTTCATTTGAAACTGGGCTATACTACACTAATATTAAGACATCTGCAGCCTATACTGCCTTGAAAACTGTATTTAGAAGCTCTGAACCTCTTCTATCTCTAGCATGATAGATTATGCCGCCTAGGTCTTAGAATGATGAGAAATATAAATAAAAATTCACAGGGATACAATGTTAATGTAAAGAACTTCCTGAATTCAGAAGATTTTGTGTGCCCTACATGTGCCACCGGGAAACTGATTACTAGACCCTCTACTCTGAAAGTTAAGGATGAAATTCCTACATTCCTGGACCGTATCCAGGGAGACATTTGCGGTCCTAAACAGCCACTGTCATGGTCATTTAGGTATTTTATGGTGCTCATCGATGCTTCCTCGAAACGGTCGCACGATTGTTTATTGTTTACGAGAAACCACGCTTCTGCAAAGCTAATCTCGCAGATAATTAACATTAAGAATAATTTCTCTGATCATCATGTGAAGTCCACCAGAATGGACAACGCTAGAGAATTTACTTCGAGTGCATTTGGTGATTATTGTGCGAAAATGAGAATTAAAGTTGAGCATCCCGTACCGCATGTCCACACCCAGAATGGACTAGCAGAATTATTATTTACCAACTACATGTTGGGGACACGCAGTTTTGCACGTAGCAACTCTCATCAATTTTTGTGAGACCCTGGATTTCTGCATCCGGATCCTCTGTGAAATCACTGTGCTATTTCCTGGATCAGTAGATAGCACTTCACAGGCACATTGCTGAATCAAGCCATACATGGCGTAAAATCATTTCATTAATTAATTTACACATCAGAGTTTACATAGACCGTTTCGGGCCAATTTTTACAATAAGGGCCGATCAGGCCAAATGAATATATTACAAAAGATAGTGGAAGCAACAACGGAAGCAAAAGGGGTGAGTAAACATCTTTCCGCAGGCAAGTGACTGGGGAACCGTGTATGCCCGATATTATCCGAAAACTTCAGACAATATAGAAGGTACACAAGAACCGACGGAGTCAGCTAGACTGGGGTGAGACTAGAACAACTAAGGACTAAACTACGCTTCAACGATTTCTGGGTCTTCAGACTTCTAGATTCTCGTTGTAGTTGACTGCTCCAGGGTTCCTGTTTCTGAGGGTTTGGGGAAAGAGCGAGGATGAGCACAACTACCGTGCTCGCGAGCCAACACACACAGATGCAATAATATATATGCAAGGTGTAACAAGGATGGCTCGGGTTCTTTTATTTGCGTAAATTAACATTTATAAATACAGATATTAGAAAGTCCTATCTCTTAGCATTTGGACCAAATTGCATTTTTAAAGAGAATAATTGTGAAATAATTAATAAAAGCAGAGGCTACCTCCACCTTCATGCTTATATTTTTGTTGGTGGTCATACCCACATATTACCAACGCTGGGTAAGAATACCCAGGAAAAATCCAAATCAAGGGCTAGGTGAGCCCCGCACAGTTTCATTCCAACCACAAAAGTTTTTGAAATAGAACTAACTCTTATGAGCTCCGCATGCCCGCCCTTGGCCGTAGTAATTTGTTTGAACGATTTTATTCTCTGCAGAGATTGTACATCTTTACCCACAAGAGATAATCAGCTTGATATGTACACACGTTTCCGTAGACATGTGAATCAAGGGGAGATTATCACAAGGACTTTACAGGGCATCCCTCATTGTTCATTGCACCCGCTAAGGTTTCATCTGAGAGTGGTTACGCTCTCCCTCTGCGTCAACCATACCCCCAAACCCCCTCTTGCGCCACACGGCGGCTTAGCCAACTCACGACCCGTGTCCACGACGGCTTAGCCAGCAACACGGCTCGTGGGTCACTCCAATGGTGGACACCAATCAGTTAGCCAGGTCGACACCCATTATAGAACTTGTGTCTGTACTGTTTTACAATGGTTGACACCCATTAGTTAGCCAGGGTAAGGTATGTGGATTTCATGGGGATATGTTCCAGATCTTAGGATCATGTGACAATTGGCAATGGCGTTTACGGTTTGTCGTTTCACGTGTTTACGACAAAGTTCTGAGCTTCTTGGGCGAGGCGGTCCGACCGGTCCTTGCACGTGATCCGACGGTCCCAAATCGGTCGGACCGGCCATGTGGGGCGATCGGACCGGCGTGACCAAAGTGGTCAAAACAATTGGGCCAAAAATAGGTGTTGTAGGCAAGTGAGGGATCTCAATGCACTTGGTCTCATGATTTTTGGAGTCTCGATAAAAAGTTCTATTGGTTTAAAGTTTCCGAAGGTTTTGGATTTTGGGGTTGAAATTGGCTAAGTCCCAAGAGCGGTCCGATCGCTCATTGAGGAGCGGTCCGACCGCCAAGGCGGTCCGACCGGCCACTCACTGGGCGGTCGGACGGTATTGACTTGAGCGTCGGCCAACCGTGGCGATGTTGATTGGTTAGGTCAAAGTCATTGGTATCGTGGCATATGATTTGCATGATGCATGTTTTGACTAACATGGGTCAAGTTGTGAAGAACTTGTTCCCGAATTCGTGTTTGCTTATGCGTGGTTGTGTAGGTTGCTTGGTGGTCAACGACGGTCAACGGCGAGGAGGATCGGGACTAGACTTGGAGAGTTGAGGTCGAGCGATCGGCGATGCGGGTGAGTCAACGACTCAAGCGTGACACAAGATGGACAAGGGTGACCTATTGGCAAATCCATGGTGCATGGTGAAGCGGTTTAGGTCAAAAGGTTAAAGACAACGCTGCGAAGCGTGCGTGTGTGACCCGTTTGTTAGTGGGCCTTAACGGAGCCCACTTGAGTCAAACCCTAGGAGTTCTAGGCCTCCACTATAAATAGGAGGAGGTGGTGGCTGCACCCTCTCTCTCGCTTTTATGTTTCAAAACCCTAATTGTCTTTAGGGAGTTGAGGTGGAGGCTAGGGCTCTTGATGGTTTGTGGTGAATTTTGTGATCTTTGATTGTCCAGCGATCCATGATGGTGTGGATGTAATCCAAGATCAATCACGAAATCAATCTATGCAAGGTTTGCTTGAGATAAGTCTCTTTTCGTTCTTGCTTTCAATTTAGTGTTTTAGGGCTTTCTTTGATCCGCGAGTTTGTGATTGATTCTTTCACGTGAATTAGCTTGCTGTGATATGTGTGAATCTATCTAGCATCATCTTGATCATCAATCTCTCATGAACAAGCTTTAGGATCAAGTTTTCGTTCTTGCGGTTTTAGACCTTCATTAATCAATTGGCAATTGCTCAAGATCGTTCCAAGAATTATCATAATATTCGATTGGAATAGGTCCTCAATAGCATATAGAAGGTGTGTGCAAAGTTTCATAAAGATTGGAGTTGAGAATCAAAAGTTTCACCTAATTGCAACCGTCATCGGTGATTTTCTTGTTGCGGATCGGTTACGGAGTCGGCCGGTCGATCGCCCGTCATCACCGGTCGACCGATTTTGGAGCGGTTTGACCGCCAACACAATGCCGGTCGACCGCCCATGTCGGTCCGACCGGTTGGGTCAATGGTCGAGACCGCCGTCTTTGTGAGTTTGCAATCTTAGTTGATTTTGTTATTTTGCTTAGGGATTTAATTGGATTCAATACTAGTCTTCCACAGTCTTGGTATATTGATCTTCATAGCTTCATCATAGCTATTGGAGTGAAATTGTGTTGAATTCATTATTTGGGAAAAAGTGGCGTGCTCTATTCACCCCCTCTAGTCGCCTTTTCGGTCCAACAAGTGGTATCGAGTCCTGTTAGTTCAATCTTGATCTTAACCGTCACTTTGAACTTTGGCGATGGATAAGTTTTCTACTAAACCGCATATCTTCGATGGGCACGACTATGCCTATTGGAAGAATCGTATGCGTGTCTTTCTTGAGAGCGAGGACAAGCTATTTGGGATGTTGTTAGAGTCCCATTGGTTATTTACGAAATTGCTACACCTTACGCTTCTTTTGGCTAACAACAATAAGGCTAAGAATCTTTTATATGGTGCACTTGGTAGACAAGAATATGATAGAATTTGCAATCTTTCAATCTGCGCATGAAATTTGGAACACTCTCGAAACATATCATGAGGGTTCGTCCCAAATCAAAAAGTGCGCCAAACAGTTTACAAGCGTGAATACAATAAATTGAGATGCGTCTGGAGAGAGCATCGATGACATTTTCATCGCTTTAATAAAGTAATTAATCAAATGAAAGTTGTTGATATTGAATATTCTCAATCTGAAAATGCCACCCATCTCTTGGTGCAATCAACACCAAGGAGTGGGAGATGAAGGCTCTTGCTATAGAGGAAAATGTTGATCTTTCAAGTCTTACTTTAGAATTGCTTTATAGTAAACTCAAGACTCATGAAATTAAAAGAGTTGATCATCCCAAGAAAGATAATTTAGCTTTGGTAGCAGATCCTCTCAAAAGGCTTTTGATGACTCTTTTGAATCTTCTTACGGATTTTCATTTGCTTGTTTATCCGCTATTCATGAAGAGGAGCTTGAAAGTATTCTGAAAGCAGAGTTAGCTCTTCTAGCTAAAAATTCACACGGGCCTACAATAATGTGAGAAACAAAAGAGAGGTGGTCCTGATATGCTATGAATGTGGTGAGCTCAATCATATCCGACAAATTGCCCCAAGTCAAAGGTAAGAGCAATCATAAGGAAGGAAAGCCGACTTGGAAGAAGCCTCCTTTCAACAAATCAAGGTATGAGGCTAATAATCTTGTGAAGGCCGCTCACCGGTCCTTGCGCTTTTGAGGATCAATCCTTGAGCGATGTGGATCTGGGAGTGAGGAGGACAAGGAGGAGGAGATCCTCAAGGCAAAAAGAAAGGGAAGGCCAAAGACTTCACGGCATGTGCTTCATGGTGACACGGACGACATTGATGATAATGAGGTATCTTTTTCTTATGATGAGCTTTACGCTAAATATGATTCTATAGTTGAGCAATTGCTTAGTCAAGATGAAGCACTAGAATTTGTCATGACAAAAATAAGAAATTAGAGTCAAAAATTAGCAAACTGAAAGTAGAGCTTAAAATGCTAAGACTCTTGAACTCGATGAATGTTTATCTTGTCATGCTATGCATTGAAATTACCAAGTTACAATCTGCTCATAATATTTACGTACAACAACTTGAGAATGCTAGATCTGAACTAAATGAAATTAAAAGTGCTCCTTGTGAAAAATGTTTAGAATCTAGTAAATTGATTGCTTTTGATGTATTTGATTCTAGCCCTTGCACTTCATGTTTAGAAAAGAGCGTGAAATCAAAGATATCTTAGAAGTCGCTAGAGTCAAATATGCTAAGCTTAAGGACAATATTGAAAATACTACTTGTGCTTCATGTTCCACTCTTAAGCTTGAAATTGCTTTGTATAAGGAGAAATCTATGAATAATACTTGTGATGCTTGTGTTAACTTGAGAAAAGAAAATGCTTACCTTCATGATACATTAGAGAAATTTTCTAAAGGTAAGAAACAATTAAACATGATTCTTGACAAGTCTAAAACTCCTTATAAGAAGCAAGGTTTAGGATTCAATTCTTTTCAAGACAATTCAAACCCAAAAGTCATTCAAGTCTTGGAAAAAGGTTTAATTGAATTCAAAACCCAACCTGCAAAAACATCTTTTAAATCTGCAGGTTTTGCCCAACCTTGTATTAATTCAAATGGTGCTTCTTCTAGTGGTACCAAGTACCATTGCACTTATTGCAAGAAAGATGGGCATTTGATTGAATTCTGTTGGCGTAGGTTGAAAAATGATAGGAAAAATTTTGATAGAATTTCATTCATGCAACCTAGAGCTTCTATGAGACATGGTAACACTGAAAAGAATAAACCTGGATTAGGATTTTTCTCTCATGCAAATCATTATGTTTCTAGATATCCTAATTCTAATGTTTATCGATCGCGGTCGATCACCGTGGTCACCGATCGACCGTTTTGGTCGCGGATCGACCACAAAGACAACGCCAGCCGATCGCCCATGGACAGTTTAAGTCTCATGTTAATTTAAACATTGCTCATAACCGAATGTTAGATGAAATCAAGGATAGTACTTCTGGTTTGTATACTCCTTGCAGACGTGTGTCTCAGTACTGGATTCCTAAATCTTGTTTATCTAACCCCAGTATTGAGACACATCGTTCTTTTGTTCCTTGATTTTCAGGACTACCGTGGAAAGGGGAAGAACACGTGGTTCGTCGACTCCGGGTGTTCACGCCACATGACCGGAAACTCAAAATGGTTCACCTCTTTCACGCGGGCAACAGGTGATGACTTCATCACCTTTGGAGATGATACACAAGGGCGAATTGAAGGAACAGGATCAATTAGGGTAAACAACAAATTCATTCTAAAGGATGTTGCTCTTGTGGACAAGCTTAGGTATAATCTCCTTTCTGTATCTTAGCTTCTTGATGATGGCTATGAGACTGTTTTTAAGAAAAATGCTTGTCGTGTGCTTGATTCTACTGGTGAGCTTGTGTTTGGAATCTCTAGAGTTGGTAGAATTTTTGGAGCTGATTTTTCAGAATTTCTTGCTGGATCTCTTAAATGTTTGCTTACATCTTTTTCTGATTTCTGGCTTTGGCATCGACGTTTGGGGCACATTGGTTTTGATCATCTGACACGAGTTAGCAACCTTGATCTCATGAGAGGTTTGCCCAAACTCAAAGTCGTCAAGGATCTTTGTATATGCGCCACAGTAGGCATGGCAAACAAGTTGCCGCCTCACCCTTACTCAGGACTATGGTTATGATTGACGGATCGGGACGGTTGCTTCATATGGATCTTGTTGGTCTGCTAGAGTCCATCAATCGGTGGAAAATGGTATATTCTTGTCATAGTCGATGATCTTTCTAGATATACTTGGGTGTTCTTTCTTACTTCAAAAGATGAAGCTTTTGGTTATTTTCATGACCTTGTTCTTCGTTTGGCTTCGAGCTTCCTGGTGCTTTGAGAGCGATTCGCAGTGATAATGGCACGGAGTTCAAAAATGCTTCTTTTGCTTCTTTTTGTCTTGGCGTGGTATTGAGCATCGCTTCTCCTCTCCACACGCCCCTCAACAAAATGGCGTGGTGGAAAGGAAGAATAGGACCTTAGTCGAAATGGCTAGGACGATGCTAGATGAGTATAACACACAGGAGATTTTGGGCGAAGCTATTGCTCTTGCTTGCCATATTGCAAATCGTGTCTTTTGAGACCTTCTTTAGGCAAGACTCCTTATGAGCTTCGTTTTGGTAGAAAACCCTCTGCTTCGCATTTTGAGTTTTGGATCAAAATGTTTTATTCTTAAGACAGCAACTTAGATAAATTTGAATCAAGAACTTTTGATGGGTTATTTCGGGTTATCCCGCTCATTCGAGGGTTTTCGGTTTTAATCTCGAGACTAACATTATTCAGAGACTTGTAATGTCACTTTTGATGAGACTAGCCACAGAGCTAGATCTATTGCTCTGAGATGATTTACAGTGACAGAGAGCATTTTGTGGAGGAAGATGAGGAAGCTAATATCATTCCTTCATCTGCTGCTCTTGGCGCCCATCTTGATACAAGAACACCTACGTCTACTTCACCTTCATTGAGGCTCTGCGCATCTTCATCATCAGCATACTGCGAGGTCGAAGAAACGCAGATCTCACCCGGCGCTCCACTTCGCATTCAGAGACATCCTCCGAGCAGATAATAGGTAATCTACATGAGCGAGTCACTCGCTCCAGGTATAATGATCCAAATCTCTACTCTCATTCGGCTTTTGTTGCTTCTTTTGAACCCCGCGATATATCACATGCTTTATCTGATTCTAGCTGGGTAAATGCCATGCATGAGGAGTTAGAAAATTTTGAAAGAAACAAAGTTTGGAACCTAGTAGAACCCCCTAGTGGTCATAATGTTATAGGAACCCGTTGGGTGTTTAAGAATAAACAAGGTGAGGATGGTTCTGTGGTTAGAAACAAGGCCAGATTGGTAGCTCAGGGTTTCAGCCAAGTTGAGGGGTTAGATTTTGATGAGACATTTGCTCCTGTTGCTAGACTAGAAGCCATTCGCATTCTGCTTGCATTTGCTGCATCAAAAGGTTTTAAATTATATCAGATGGATGTTAAAAGTGCCTTTTTAAATGGTTTCATAGATGAGGAAGTGTATGTTAAGCAACCCCCTGGTTTTGAGGATCCTAAATATCCAAATCGTGTTTTCAAGCTATCTAAAGCATTGTATGGTCTTAAACAAGCCCCTAGAGCACAGTATGATAGACTTAAGACCTTCTTGCTTAAAAATAATTTTGAGATGGGTAAAGTGGATAAAACTCTATTCATTCTTAGGCGTGACAATGACTTCACGCTTGCTCAAATTTACGTGGATGATATTATTTTGGTGGTTCCTCTAATGCTCTTGTTTCGACTTTTACGACACTATGTCCGAGGAATTTGAGATGAGTATGATGGGAGAGCTTAATTACTTTTGGGACTTCAAATCAAGCAATGCAAGGAAGGAACTTTCATCCATCGACGAAGTACACTAAAGATCTACTAAAACGCTTCAACATGGGTGATCGCAAGCCAATTTCCACTCCCATGGCAACCTCATTGCTTTGGATCGGATGAGGAAGGAGAAGTCGTGGATCAATGCGAGTACCGCAAACATGATCGGCTCCCATATTTGTGACCTCGAGATCGGACATTCACTTCACGGTATGCCTTTGTGCAAGATTTCAGTGTCTCCGAACTTCCCATCGCCAAGCCGTTAAGCGCATATTCGGTATTTACACTCTACCCTCTTATATGGCATTTGGTATTCTGCTCTTGACTTTGTCCATTAGAGGTTTTGATTCGATTTTGCGGGTGTCGGTTAGATAGGAAGAGTACCTCGAACTTGTCACTTCCTAGGCACTTCTCTTGTATCTTGGTCCTCTAGGAAGCAGTCTTCTGTTGCACAATCCACTGCTGAAGCGGAGTATGTAGCTGCTGCTAGTTGCTGTAGCCAGATTTTGTGGATGACGTCCACTTTGAAAGATTATGGGTTAAACTTTGCTAGTGTTCCTCTTTTACGTGATAATACTTACGCTATTAATATTGCTAAAAACCCGATTGCAACATTCTAGGACTAAGCACATAGACATTCGCTTTCACTTCCTTAAAGATCATGTTGAAAAAGGTGATATTGTGATGCACTTCGAGAGTCCAAGCTCAATTGGCGATATTCTTACCAAGCCTTTAGATCAAACAGTTTTCCTCCTTAAGAAGCGAGTTAGGGTAATTTATCCTTATGGGTTGGTTTGAGGGGAGTTTGATCTTTTCTTATCTTTCCTTGTTCTTTTGATCTTTTATTGTTCTTTTTCTGAACTTAGTGATCTTTTCGAACTTTTTAGGTTTTTAGGCTTTTTAATTGCATCTCATTGTGTCATATTGCATTCATATGAAATGGTATGAAAAATCCAAAAAATGCATTGTAATATAAGATTTTACCTTATTTTAAAATTGATGAAGCTTTGCCTATTACCCTTTAGAGCTTTTGTATTTCAATTCTTGCTCAATGTCATGTCTAGTTCTTTGACTTGCTAGAATTATCATGCTTTTACATGTGTAGCTAAGTCTTTGCTATATGAGCTAGAACCTTTAAACAACTCAAACTAAGAAATTGCAATTTGTGGATGTTTTAGCGAGTTGCGCAATTAGTGCTCCTCTTGTGACATTGGCCTGTCGAATTGCTTTGTTAGCTCTTTGATCTAAAATTGACCATTACTTGAGCTTTTGTGTTCTTGAGATTCTAAAGCGCTCATGTGAAAAATGAAAATCAAGATTGTCTTATGCTTAAATTGTGCCAAACTATTCTTACGAGGCCGCTTGTCAAATGACATGAACTTGGAGATAGTTTGATGAACGAGACGATCTCATGGGGACCGCTTGTCGAAATGACATGAACCTCAAGATTTGTCGCCTGGTAGAAGCTTAGAAAGAGTTTGTGGATGGCTCCTAGTCCGGGATCTTCTTTACTAAGATATACCTTTAATCAACTTTTGGTGAAGCTTAGGATGAGTTTGTGGATGGCTCCTAGTCCAGATCTTGTCACTAAGTTAGATCATTAGTCAACTTCAATATTCAATGCAAATGAGAAAAATGTTGACAAATGGGCGTTTACAAAATATTGAGCAAAATGATTCAATACGGACTTGATTGACTCTTAATGTGGTCTTTGTTAGATTTTGATCTCACTTTGACATTTTGACATGGCCAATTTCACTTTAGGATCCTGTTGATGAACTTCTTTGAATTTGAGCGTTGCTTAAATTGATCAAATCTCTTGCTTTACTTTTGAGCCTTTGTGCTTAGCTTTGATATATATGTCTTACCATGATCTTGCTAGCGTTTGTCGGGCTTGATATCTTTGTTTGTGCAATATTAGAGATACTAGCTTGTTCTTTTGGGTAATCTCCAAAGCTTCTTGTAATCAAAATTTGAAAAATACAAAAATTGAAGCCACTCCATTGCACTTCATGCATATTCCTCTTTATGCTTCTTTTGTTTATGCTTCTTCCTTTATTCTGTATTTATTATCTCTGGATGAGAGGAAGGCGTGATTCCTTGATGAATCCATTGTCAAAGGGGGAGAAAATGTGTTAAATGAGAAGAGAAGATGTGTTAATAAGAAGATATTTCTTTATTGGGGGAGAAGTTTATACAAAGGGGAGAAACTGAAAATTTGAAAATTGAGGATCATAGTGAGGGGGAGTTCTTGAGTTGCATTCTTATTGTCTTATTGAATATTCTGAACTTGAATTGCATTCTTTTATACTCACAATGATCATAGGTCAATTGAACAATTGTTCTTTCATATGGACCTCATGTGAGAATTTTGACCCTTTTCTAGAAATCAAAGTTTTTATACTTTCTTTTGCCTTGTCTCACATGCCTATACTATTCTGATGCTAGCTTGGTCATTTTCATTGCTTTTTCTTGCTTATGGACCAAGTTGTGCCTTTGTGCTTGCTGAGTAAACTCGTTTTCAAACCTCTTACTTACATTTTACGGATAATTGCCAATGTGTTCATCAAGGGGAGATTGTGGATTTCATGGGGATATGTTCGGATCTTAGGATGATGTGACAATTGGCAATGGCGTTTACGGTTTGTCGTTTCACGTGTTTTCGACAAAGTTCTGAGCTTCTCGATAGGGCGGTCCGACCGGTCCTTGCATCAATGCGGTCCGACCGGTCCCAAATTGGTCGGACCGGCCATGTGGGCGCGGTCGGACCGGCGGTGACCAAAGTGGTCAAAACGAGTGGGCCAAAAATAGGTGTTGTAGGCAAGTGAGGGATCCCAATGCACTTGGTCTCATGATTTTGGAGTCTCGATAAAAGTTCTATTGGTTTAAAGTTTCCAGTAGGTTTTGGATTTTCAGGGGTTGAAATTCGGCTAAGTCCCAAGGGGCGGTCCGACCGGCTCACCTGGAGCGGTCAGACCGGTATTGACTTGAACGTCGGCCAACTTCGTGGCGATGTTGATTGGTTAGGTCAAAGTCATTGGTATCGTGGCATATGATTTGCATGATGCATGTTTTGACTAACATGGGTCAAGTTGTGAAGAACTTGTTCCCGAATTCGTGTTTGCTTGTCTGTGGTTGTGCAGGTTGCTTGGTGGTCAACGACGGTCAACGGCGAGGAGGATCGGGACTAGACTTGGAGAGTTGAGGTCGAAGGATCGGCGATGCGGGTGAGGTCAACGACTCAAGCGTGACACAAGATGGACAAGGGTGACCTATTGGCAAATCCATGGTGCATGGTGAAGCGGTTTAGGTCAAAAGGTTAAAGACGGCGCTTTGCGAGCGTGCGTGTGTGACCCGTTTGTTAGTGGGCCTTAACGGAGCCCAATTGAGTCAAACCCTAGGAGTTCTAGGCCTCCACTATAAATAGGAGGAGGTGGTGGCTGCACCCTCTCTCTCTCGCTTTTATGTTTCAAAACCCTAATTGTCTTTAGGGAGTTGAGGTGGAGGCTAGGGCTCTTGATGGTTTGTGGTGAATTTTATGATCTTTGATTGTCCACGATCCATGATGGTGTGGATGTAATCCAAATCAATCACGAAATCAATCTATGCAAGGTTTGCTTGAGATAAGTCTCTTTTCGTTCTTGCTTTCAATTTCGTGTTTTAGGGCTTTCTTTGATCCGCGAGTTTGTGATTGATTCTTTCCGTGAATTAGCTTGCGTGATATGTGTGAATCTATCTAGCATCATCTTGATCATCAATCTCTCATGAACAAGCTTTAGGATCAAGTTTTCGTTCTTGCGGTTTTAGACCTTCATTAATCAATTGGCAATTGCTCAAGATCGTTCCAAGAATTATCATAATATTCGATTGGAATAGGTCCTCAATAGCATATAGAAGGTGTGTGCAAAGTTTCATAAAGATTGGAGTTGAGAATCAAAAGTTTCACCTAATTGCAACCGTCATCGGTGATTTTTTGTTGCGGATCGGTTACGAGTCGGCCGGTCGGACCTTTGTCATCACCGGTCCGACCGATTTTGAGCGGTTCGACCGCCACCAATGCCGGTCGGACCGCTTGCGCAATCGGTCCGACCGATTGGGTACAAGATCGACCGCCCGTGCTGTGAGTTTGCAATCTTAGTTGATTTTGTTATTTTGCTTAGGGGATTTAATTGGATTCAATACTAGTCTTCCGCTGTACTGGTATATTGATCTTCATAGCTTCATCATAGCTATTGGAGTGAAATTGTGTTGAATTCATTATTTGGGAAAAAGTGAGCGTGCTCCTATTCACCCCCCCTCTAGTCGCCTTTTCGGTCCAACAAGGTCGAATGAGCTTTTGCCGGAATGCTCTACTGCGGATTTGGAAGAATGCAAGATTATCCTTTGACAGGCGACAAAGCAACTTAACTATCAGTTCTATACCAAATCTAGAATACCAGATCGACACACAATCCAATGGCAATTCTATACCAAACTCAGCTGCCAGATAAATAATGATTCAAATGCCAGCTACTCAACTTACTACTACAACCTACTACCAACTATACAATTTCCAGATTATCAATCATTGCCAAACCATACCGATTTATAATCGAATCAATATAAACAAATCAATACTTACAGGTTTCACCAAATATCATTACTTCCAACAATCATTGATCTACTGACGAAACACTAACCAACAGCTAACAATCGATTAACAAATCCAATAGACAATACTGCTACTGAAGATCAAACTATCCCTAATAATCAGGATCACAATCTACTGCTACATCGATCATACAAACTTTCAATTGCCAGACTAGCGACTAATGACCTAATGCACCAAATTACAAAAGCCAGATCAATACAAAGCCTACTGCTGAACAACACTCAAAGCGACAATTACTAATGATCCCTTGACAAAACTCTGAACTGGATTAATCACAGACAATAATCACAATAGTTCACTGTCATCAAATGATCAAGGAACTGATGAGCAATATACATCAATCAATACTGCCAACAATTTTGATATGGGAATCAATAAGCAACACAAGGATTCAATTATCAACTTATACATCACAGAGTTTTAAATTGTCAGATCACAGAATCTCAACTGATAGATCAACACAGAGGGTCTTTCATTTGCCAGTGCACAACACACTCATCACTGCCAACAAGATCAAGAGCTGATGAGCAAAACAACACAGACAATCAAACAATACGCCAACTATACTGATGCTCAAATGATTGTCAAAAGGGCACTGGCCCACTGATGAATCCTGCTAACTTCCAACCAGCTGCTCTGATGAGGCAGACGACAACTCAACCCACCAAGGGCCAAAATCACAGAGGGACAGAGAGGGAGCAGAGAGCAGAGGAGGAGCTTTGGGTGGTGGCTGCCGACGGCGGGTGGAGACCGAAGGGGGTGCCGGAGGTGGCCAAAATGGAATATTGGAGGGGAAGGGTTGCCAAGGGAGGTGTCACTGTGGCCGGAGCGGCGACGAGGAGGAATTGGCGGAGAGAGCTGAGGGGCTCGGCGGCGGAGAGAGCTGAGGGGCTCAGCGGCCGCAACATTGGAGGGAGGGGAGCACTAGATCAGTAGTAGAGAGGGGAGGAGAGCTTACCGAGCCGCTGGAGGGAAGGAGGTGCCGAGGGAGGTCGGTGATGGAGCCGAGGGCAGCGCGGGGAGGAGAGCTTGGTGACGGCGGTCTTGGGGAGGCGAGGGGCTGCAGCCGTGGTTGGGGAAGCACGGGTGCACCGAGGAGGAGCTCTAGGAGCTGGCGGCTGGGCCGAGGCAACAACGGGGCGGCTAGCGGTAGAAGGGGGGGCCTTCTGCCGGGAGAGAGAATGAATGATTGG
Source organism: Hsuehochloa calcarea (assembly GCA_036346395.1). Lineage (NCBI taxonomy): Eukaryota > Viridiplantae > Streptophyta > Magnoliopsida > Poales > Poaceae > Hsuehochloa > Hsuehochloa calcarea. The sequence goes on from CM070594.1 coordinate 86,806,013, forward strand.
GGCTTTGGAGCTCTTACCTGGGGAGAGGGAGGAGCAAGGCAGGGAGGAGGAGCAACAGCGCCGGGGCTATTTATAGCCAGGAGGGGATGGGAGCCGGTGGAGTAGCTGATGGCATGGCGGTATGGGCGACGGAGTGGCGGCCCATGCCTGCGAGGATGACGGGATGCTGGCGCTGACCGGAGAGGCGACGGACCGGGTAGCGCACGGCTCGGACCGAGGCTTCGCTTGCTTGGACCGGGCGGAGGCGTGCTACGAGGACGGAGCTGCAGGGGAGTTGGTGTAGCAGGCGCGGAGGGCGTTGACGGCAGCGGGGCAGGCGGAGTCGATGGAGAGGCGACGCGCGGTGGGGGCGGCGTAGCATGGGAGGTGGGGGCGGCACTTGGGGAGTAGGCGGAGGTGGGGGAAATGGAGCCAGGCCGGGTGAAAGCAATGTTGGAAATATGCCCTAGAGGCAATCATAGAGATGATGATATTTCGTTGTATCCATGATTTAATAAATGTTCCTTGAATATTGCATTTGTGTTGATTAACAAGTATGTGACTTGTTTGTGAAACTCTTTACTTGTATGGTTATTCTAAAGTTGTCCCTAGTCGGAGTTCATGTGAGGACACACGTGAATGGTGGATTAGCACATGTATCGGTTGATGACTATGTTTCACAGGTTATAGACATGGAGATGTCAAACCAATAATGTGGACACATGTTTAGAACATGGGGTTGGACCGACCCAACATGAGACATAACAATTATACTTATGGTTCTCTCTACACAACGTACGCGCTTTGTCCTTAGACCTAAGATTATCGCATGTACTTGAGATGTGAATCGACCTACTTAGGGGCTATCAAATGCTACTCAAGAATGGCTGGGTAGTTATAAAGGTAGTTTTCGGGTTTGTCATGAAGCATGATGCGAGGCATGGTCGATCAAGATGGGATTTGCCCTCTCTACGAGAGAGATATCTGGCCCTCGAGTGATCGGATCGAAAATGCATGGCGAGGCTACTTAAGGTTAAGAGTTAACCTAGTAAGGGATTCGGATCACAAGATCGAGAAAGAGTGGTCGACTTGGAGCTCATTGAATATCGTGAGGCAAAGGGATTGGCATGTACATAACGTTGTGTTGGTTCGGTCCGATATGATCTTTGTGTACGTTTAGGAGTTGGGACGTCTTGCTAGAGGCCGCTACCGACTATTGACCGAGTATGTGCACTCGTGTCATGTCTAAACGTACGCGAACCTAGAGGGTCACACACTTAAGGGGGTGAAGCCTAATTCGGATTAGATCCGAATTAGAGTGGGCATTGAGTCCTAATGGGCCTCTATTGGTAGAAGCCCATTGTGAGGACATCTATAAAAGGAGGGCTTGGGCGCTCAGGTTGAAGGCAATTTTGGGACCCTCAAACCCTGGCCGCCACCTCTCCCACGCCCTAGTCGCTCGCGCGGATCTAGCAGTCCGGCGTGCGTCGCTTTTCTCCCGTACGTGTGGATACCTTTGGAGGCGATGCATCTGTAGCGTTTGGACGAACCGCAAGAGGGGAGCTGTTACGTGGAACGCCGCGACGAGGACGAGGAAGTAGTACGACTACTCTGCTCCGACCTTGTTGCATCAACAAGTACGACTACTCTGCCTGACGTCTTGCATCGGTTTCGCTGCTCTGGCGTCTAGTGGTAAGACCGTGATCTATAACTGCAGTGATCTTGGTTTACGGGTAGAATTTTTATTAATTTGCGCTAGTGTAGCCTACCCTTAACCCTTCAAGCAAAAGGCCGGCCGAGCGGCAGAGAGGAGAGGGGAGGCGATCTGGGTGCGGCATAAGGAGGCGAGGCCGGCCGGACGGGAGACGAAGGGGGAGGCGGCGGATCAACCGAGGCGACGGGGAAGAAAGAGAGGCGGCGTGGGCGAGGAGAAGAGGCGACGGGAGCGAGAGATGGATAAGGGAGAGAGAGAGAGATGAGGGAGGCGAGTCGGGCTGGCGGAAAGAAAGAGAAGGAAGCGGCGCTGGCCGTCTTAGGAAGAAGTAATGCTGGTACGTGAAATGCAAAGCAGTGGCCGGGAATCAATTCAAGGGAAATTGGCCCGGGGAGGAAAAAGGAGACAGGAGAGGAAGAAAATAAGCTGGCCGAAATAGAAAGTCGGCTGAAAGAATAGGATTGGGCCCAAGGAAAATAGGAGAGGTAGATTTTTGGAAGATTCCAAAATCTGAAAAGAGCGAATTGAATTTAAATTCTGGATTCGGGATCTGACAGAAGGTTTGAAACACAAACTCAAGCTTAGAGGAAGCTGGGAGTTTCTGGAATTCAGATGATAAATCCAAGTTTGAAAGAAAATTGAAAACTCAAATGGAGGCAATATTTGCCGTTCGAAAACGGGATGTCACAATTTTAGACCACCGGCATATAACATCCATTCACCTATGCAACTAGCGCAAGGGTCAACACCAAAATTTCTCATCTTTGAAGGTTTGGTTGCAAGGTTTATGTATCTATACCACCACTACATTGAACTGAAATGGGCACTCTCCAAAAGTCTGGGATATACGTTGGTTATGAGACAACATCCATAATCAGGTATTTGGACCTCACGACTGGAGATTTGCATGCAGCCCGATTCACTGATAGCATATTAGATGAGAATTATTTCTTGTCATTAGGGGGCGGAAATCAAACCTTGATGAAAAATATTGAGAAATAGAGAAGTCCAGAAGATAATTGAAGTCTAGAAGACAATTAAAGTCCAGAAGATAATTGAAATCAATGCACATGACTCGCGCACTAGTAAAGCAAATAGAGAAATCCAGAAGATAATTAAAGTCTAGAAGACAATTGAAGTCCAGAAGATAATTGATTAGCAAACATTAACGAATCAACTGCCTAACCACTTTAGTTATTTGAAGAGCGTGACCAAGTCGCATATGAGTGTACGCAATGCACTGGAGAGGGTTGAAATACCGATGAAGGTATCCCTAATCCCGTCCTAAGGCCTCTGAAAGGATGAGAACTCCGGCGCCTCGAATCCGAAGTAACCGGGGACTCCTGTTGAAAAAGGATAAGAAGGACTTGACACAGCCGATCACCGAAGTTCCCCAGAACCAGAAGGGGAGCCAGTTGAGACCTGGTACCAGTATGACACCTTCAGAAAAGGCATACTAGAATTGAACATCCACATGAAGGGAGACATCAGTATGGATGTGTGCGCACACATCGGAGCTGAAAAATTAAAGGGACTTGCCCCGCAATTGAAAGCAGCAGTAAGCAAGTACTGTTGTAGTTCTGAGGTTCTTTTTGTAATTTATCAGTTGAGATGTGGGAAAAGAAAAGGATGGTGGGTCCCACTGGCTTTGAAGGGAAGGATGGGGATAAGATGAGACTCATTCTGCATGGAGACTCATTCCGCACATCAGAGAGAGAGTGGGGATTATCCCCATCCCAAGCGGCGGCCAAGGCGGGCAGGACTCGCGATTCTTCCGTCGGCCGTTCGCAGCGCCAGGGGAAATATCCTCCTCCTTCTCTTTGTTTTTAAGGTGACCCTACAGAGTTGAGAACACACAGGAAGAAAAACAATTTCAGTGATTGCTTTCTTCTCCCGAGTTTCTCCTCCCGATCTGATTTTCTGGCTCTGAAAGATTTGGCAATCTGCTGTGCTTGTGTGTTTGTCTGGGCACAGTTGATTGTAAGGATTGGTTTCTCTCTTCCTTTTGCGCATCTCTTTCCCTCTGGTTTTCTCTCCTCAACTGAGGCTTAGTGAGGGCTCGTGTTGCGTCAATTGGAAGTGAGAACCAATTGACTTGTCTAGATCTTGAGTGGAAGAAAATAGTCAGTGTTGTGCTCCTTGGTGCTTCGGCTAAAGCATCTTGTGGTCGGACTTGTGCGGCATATATCCTGCTTCCTCATCTTCACCTCTGGTGTGACTCGTGGGTGGATTATCTTCATCTCTGGTGTGACTCGTAGGTGGAGTTCGACCTTTGTATCTCCGTTGACCTCGTCCTTCACCGCACCACGGTGGGGCGCTAGGTTTTCTGGGACAGCGCTTCTCAGCGTGCCTTGTCGGTTGTTCTTCTAGGTAGCCTTGAGTGCTACCTGCTCTGTAAGTATTTCGACATTGCTTAGTTCGGTCGTTCCTTTGCATTTGTGTTGTACTAGTAGTTCTCTCATTCTGTGATAGTTAGACTCTAGTACTGGAAGAAGTGCAAAGTGATAAACATTGTGATTGATATCAGCTCAATGTTGTTTGCCTTTCATGAATTTGAATGATAGTTAGAGTCAGACTTGAGTTGTAGTTTTTTCTGCTTACTGTTGTTAATATCCTATCAGGTTTGGTTTGTAAGTTTTAATATCCAGTAAAGTTCAGATAGGTTTGGTATTACATTTTTTTTCCCGTGCTGATCATTTGCTTTAGACTGTCTTCATTATTGGTGTTGGTAGTCTTGTGCTATGTCAGATGATCATTTCCTGTATGCCAATCAATCTGTGTGATATCTCTTTTGCACTGTTGATCAAAAGCCTTTCATTATTCGGTAGTTTATTTGTTTATTCATGAATCATAAATCAGTTTAGCAGAGCATTAATTCTTTAAGCCCATAGTTTGATTAAGATTATCATATTCAATTAATGGTAAAAAAAAATTGGCTTGAAAACTGTGATGGCAATGACTATGTCTTGTGAACATAGTCTACTGAGAACGCTTGAACAACTTAACTCTTTGGGCTTTATGCTGAATAGTGTTCTCCTTATATTTGTGATGAGCATAATATTGTCTTTAAATGACTTGGAAGAATTTCATGAATTCATGTTATTTTGGTCATTTAAACTCTAGTTGAATTATGCTAAAAATTCTTTTATATTTGCTGGAATTAATATGAACTGTTTGCTAAAACTGCTCTATTATCAACAATCCAGAAAACCCAGCTATCAAGAAATGGCTTCATCGTCAGACGTCGTTAAGCCGAAAGCTTTTGACGGTGCTAACTTTAAGCGTTGGCAAGCTAAAACCAAATTATGGCTAACCGACCTCAGACTCTTCTGGGTCGTTTCAAATCCTTCGTTGTTCCCTTTGGAAACCGCTGAGGTGGCGCGGTGGGAGGATGCGAACAATTCAGCCCTAGCTAGGTTGTTAGCAGTCTTATCCAACCGGCTGTTCGACGTGTATGTCAATTTCACTAATGCCAAACAACTCTAGGACGAACTGGATGAGAAGTATCCCTACTGCTGCATACTTGAACTACAAGATAGTAGAGGGACGGTCGGTGATGGAGCAGCTCCATGAGCTTCAGCTCCATGTACGTGATCTTAATCAGTACGATTGTCTCCTACCTGAGAGATTTCAAGTTAATATCATTTTGGCTAAGTTGCCGCCCTCGTGGCGTGACTTTGTGACCACCCAACGACATATAAAGGAGCACTTGACACTCAATGAATTGTCAGCATCTATCAATGTCGAGGAGCGGGCAAGAGCCAGTGACAACAAAAGTACGGGTCAAGTCCAAGCTCATCATGTGGAAGTCAAGAGTGCTGGAGGCTCTGGGAATCGGAAATTCAAAAGTGAGCCCAAAATCAAGCTTCAAGGAAAGAATATGAAGAAGAAGAAAACGGAGGACATTGTCTGCTTTGTGTGCGGAGTGGCTGGTCATAAAGCCAACCATTGCCGCAACCGTAAAGGCAAGGGTCCTTCTCCAGCTCAACATAAGGGCCGAAAGGCCGAGGCTAATGTCGTTCTGGATAATTCCAGTTCTGAAGGGTATGTACCTCAGGCCTTTATGGCAAGTCCATCTATTGATTGGTGGATTGATACAGGTGCTACTAGACATATCTGTGCTGATCGATCGTGTTTCTCTTCTTTTCAGGGTGAAGGTGGTGGATCCGTCCTAATAGGGAACGGAGCCGCTGCTACAGTATGAGGGATTGGACAGGTTTGCTTGAAGCTTACTTCAGGCAAAACACTCATTTTGAAAGATGTACTGTATGTGCCTGCGATGACCCGCAATCTCATTAGCGGGTCGATGATCTGTAGGCAAGGAATAAAGCTTGTTTTGATTCTAATAAGGTCGTGTTGACCAAATCTAGTACTTTTGTGGGCAAAGGCTATGATAGCGGAGGCATGTTCCGCTTATCTATTCTTGATTCAAATAATGTAAACATTTTCAATGTTTCTCATTGCTATAAATCACATGATGTTTGGCATTCACGTTTGTGTCATGTTAACTTTGAAGCTATTGTGCGGTTAAGCAAAATGGATTTAATACCCAGCTATAAGTATGAGAAGGGTTCAAAGTGCGAAGTGTGTGTGCAAGCTAAGCAACCCCGAAAACCTTTTCATAGCATTGAAGGGCGAAGCACCTCTCCACTTGAGCTAATCCATTCTGATCTTTGTGAGATGAATGAGATATTAACTAAAGGTGGCAAAAGATATTTCTTAACTCTCATAGATGATGCGACTAAGTTTTGTTATATTTACTTACTTAGGTCGAAAGATGAAGTTTTAGAACACTTTAAAATCTTTAAAGCCGAAGTTGAAAATCAACTAGAAAAGAAAATCAAACGGTTAATTAAGATCGGACCGAGGCGGTGAATACGTCTCGTTTGAGTTCTCTCAATTTTGTGAAGAAAGTGGAATAATTCATGAAGTTACTCCACCATACTCACCCCAATCTAACGGAATAGCCGAAAGAAAGAACCGAACTTTATGTGACTTGGTTAATGCCATGTTACAAAGTTCAGGTATGTCGGACTATTGGTGGGGTGAAGCAGTTCTCACAGCTAATTATGTCCTCAATAGGGTGTCACCTCGCAATCAGGAAGAAACGCTTTATGAAGGATGGAAGGGGAGAAAATCCAATTTGTCTTTTCTTCAAACTTAGAGATATATTACAAAAGTGCATGTGCCGTTACCAAAGAAAGCAAACTGGCCACCATGCTGTGAAAGGACGCCCGCAAGGCCGCGAGGGGAGTTCGGAAACGGCCTCTACCGAAGAGAGTTCAACTGCTGATGCCATGTTTTTTCCAAGACTGATGCCAATTTTATTGCGTAGTAAAAAGCAAACGAATCACGAATACGCATGTACTCATGGCACCTTCAATACGTACACCACAAGACCAACAAGCGCACCCACACAACGCAGCAGATACCACGGACACGTACAGTATATATATATATATATATCACACGGCGCAGGTAGTGGTGATTTCTCGGTTATTATAAGTGTAAGTCCCTGAACTAAAACAACAACTCTCTGTATACGTGCGTAAATAAATACATAGCACAAAGGCCCCATGCATCTGGGAGCAGACGTACGTGTCTGTATATGCATGTGTGGCCGGCGCAGCTAGCAAGTAAGCCGGTTAGTCGCAGCACATCTCACAGATCCAGCAGCAGCAGAGTGTAGCAATACTGAAACGCATCAAGATGGCAATATCAAATCACTATTCGAGGAAATCACTAACGATCTAGCAAGGTGTAAAGAATTATTATGTGATATCAGAGTATATATCGAGTGGCGCGCGTACCATCCTTCAATGAAGCCTTTCTCTCCCCTCGAGGTTGTGCTTCCCTGGCGAGACTTCTTCCCACCTTGCTCTGCACCCGCCGCGGTCGGGTAGCCTATACACGCATGAACAGAGCAGAAATGAACTTTGGATATGAATCTATCTGAAGACAGCTAACTAAACCCAGAAAAGCGTGTGTGTTGGGCATAAACATGGAGAAATTAAACTAATGTAAGACCTGGAGGCGGAGGAGGCTGGTTGTTCCTGTTGTTCTCCATAATGTATACGCACGGGCCAACTTCGTGTGGAGAATGATCGATGTAGCGAGCGATGGGATCCAACTGACGCTGTCTTGGCTGGGATCTCTTGATACGTCAATGTGCCCTAATATATAGGCCAGCTGCAAGCCTGCCTGCACCGCAATACTAACACCTTCCTTGCTAGTCCAGATTTCCCTTGCAGATATGCCTTCTAACTTACTTTCAACACATGGAAAGTGAATAGGCAAAAGTTGCTATCACCTTTTTTAACACACGGTCAGAGATTGACAAGTCGATGATTCGCGCTGTTTGGACTTTGTTGCGCAGTTGCTAGTAAACAGCCTGTTTTTGACAAAAACGAATTTTTCTTCGAATCAATCGATCACCGAGGTTGTAGAAGAGAGAGTACACACAGACACGCAGTGAGAAATTTAGCCTTAAGTTACTATGAGTTGGTGGTTCTGGTTGCGCCGTCGGCGGCCGAAGGAAGGGATGCAAAGTTTCAGATCAGATGCAAAGCCTCATATGACACGTCATGGGCTCCCTTTCTGGCTAATGTTTCTGGTTCTTTCCCCATAGTTTGACGTGTGTGAGATCCTTGGGAATCAGGTTCTCTTGCAAAGCTAGCTAGGAAGGCAAACATCAGTTGCAAGAAAAGTCCAGTCCGGTTCCGCTTCCCTCCTGTTTCAAAGTTTTCAAGTGATTCCGGCAGCTTCCTGTGGTGCATGGGCTTCCTGCTTTCTTCCTAGCACGGCACTGATTTGTTCGGTTTCTCTCTCTCTCTCTCTCTGTGTGAAAATAGCACAGTACGAAGTACGTACTCCCGGTTCCATCAGCCATTGATCAATCTCCCCCGATCTAGATTGCTTCGTACACCACCTTACCGGGTTGCATGCGACGGACCGTTTCGTCTAAAAAATAATTACTGAAATTAAGAGAAAAGCCATTCAAATTGATCAACCTATTTTGTTGGAATCGCACCAAACCAAACCTCGGCAGTTCCACCTGTGTCTTCATCGGCCACCTGCACTCTCCTTCGATTAATCACTCCGGCGGCGGCTCCCCACGGCACCAGCTCCCGTGGCACAGGCATCCAACGCGGCGACCACACAGCTCCGCGTTGTTGGGGACAGTAACAACGCGGCGACCACACAGTGCTTCTCAGCCGCCGGCTGATTGACAACACCAGGCCAAAAATCATTTCCTTTTTATGATCTGAAATTCAATCCCATAGTTTCAATTGATCCGTCAGTTCTCAAATTTATTTCAGTTATATATTCTTGGCAGTGTTGAATAGATTTGGACCAAGATGTCACGATTTCCACCGAGATAAGCAGAGCGCTAAACGGGGGCTAGGATTGAACACGACAACCAAAAGCAACTTGTGCAGGTCGCCATTATCATCTTTGAGCTCAGAGTCACTTTTTAATTCGTTGGTAGTTTTTATAATCTGCATTGCCAGAACTACCAATTCAGTCATAAGTCTTTAATTGTTATATTTAACATATATACTTCTGTCGTAAGGGCTGCCCTACCAGCCCTAACGGTCAGGCAAAGTCATCGTCAAGCTCGCGGGGCCAGACCCCAAGGTGACACAAGGCCCTGAAGCAGTAGGCCCTCCGGGCCTCCTCTAACCAAAACCCGAAACGCCTCCGGAGGGTCCTCGGGGCCACGTAAGGTCCGGAGGAGCAGACCCTCCAGGACACCTTCAGGAGACCCGAAGTACTCCCGGAGGGTCTTCGGGGCCTCACCAGGTCCGGAGGAGCAGGCCCTCCGGGCCACCTTCAGGGGAGACCCAAGTACCCTGGAGAGTCTGGAGAGTCCTAGGGGCCTCACAAGGTCCGGAGCAGTAGGCCCTTAGCGCCGCCTTCGGAGCAGGTCCGAAGCACCTCCGAAGGGCCTCACCAGGTCTGGAACAGCAGACCCTCTGGGCCACCTTCGAGTGAGATCCGAAGTACCCCTGGAGGGTCCTAGGGGCCTCACCAGGGCCGGGGTGCTTAGCAAGACTTGGAAGGCTCCTTGTGGTGGAGCACTCCGGGCGCGGGTGGACCAGGTGCACCACTCAAATAGACCAAACGCAGGAAGATTTACCGTGGATCGAGACCTACTTGTAGGGGGATGAAAAGTCCTTGCAGCCCCTATGCGTACAATACCCCCATAGGATTAAGATGGTAATATAAAAATAGAGCTATAAATAGGGGGCACCCCATGTAAAGCGGGAGATTTTTCGGTTTTTTCAGAAGCAATCAATCAATACATATCCACTAACTGCTGATCCCCTTTCCGAGGATACTTCGGATCCCCCGAAAGTAGCGGAGGCCCCCCTTTCTCTTACTGTTTAGTATTTATTTGCTACGACAACTCCTTCGTGGATCATGCGACTAGAAGTGAGTTCGTTAGGTTGTGTTGATCAAGAACTATTCAAGTGTGTCAGCATAGGTGGAGGCTGCCGCCATAGCCGCACGTATTTCTGATTATCTTAACTGTAAATTATTTTGTTCGCATGCTTCCATTTGATTCGTTTTCTGCATATCTGAGCATTCACACTAGTAGTTGGCAAGTTCATTGTGCGAGGGACGGCTCAACTTCATCTCAGATTAGGGACTATATTTGGTTGAAAAAAAGTAGTATATATGGTAACCACAGGGTAGTATAACCTTGTCGTAGTATATTTGTGTTTCATCTCTAATTATTCTGATTAAAGTCAGGGTATAAAGGGTTAAAAATAATCAGATAAAGATACTCAACCACCGGCTGCAGTGCAATAGAGAACTATAACACCACACAACTAGAAGGTTCATTCTTTCGTGCTTTTGTCGTGAAGTATACAGTATATTCCTTTATGAACTGATCATTCCATTGCGCTGCTATGTGGGATTGGTTCTAGTTCTTTCGTGCCTTTCGAACTGATCTTCTGTCTTGTTCAATAGCAGTCCCTCTTATGCAATCTAATCAACTGATATCAAATTATACAATGCATCCAGTCTCTCTGGCTCTCTGCATGGCATATAGTTGGTTCAGTGCATACTGCCGTATTCTTTTTCTAGTATATCCATTGGGGTCACTAGTCGATACCAACAATCATTGACTAGTTATTATACTGAATATTTGCATTAGAGATTTGCATTTTGGGAAAATATGCAGGAATAGAAAAGGTATACTGCCAACCGGCCTTATTCACTAAATGTGTCTTCAGTTGAAGTTGTCTTTGGAAAATAGGTATATTCAGCAAGAGAAGAGGGTATGCCAATTGCCGAGTATACCTTTTTACTGATGAATTGTGATGTAGTTATCTCCTCTCGTCATATGTTTAGCACAACCATGACAAGAACATGGAACAGTTCATAGTCCTTGCGTTAGAGATGTGCTAATTGTGGTTCACCTTTTGCTTTACTCTTGTTATTTGAAATATACCCGTCTTATTTTTCTGCATACCTCCTTTGATTTGTTTATGTAACGAAGAGCAACTCAAGGTTATTATACTCAGTGTTAGAGTTTAAGGTACACGGGTTACATATATATAGCCGGTCGAGGTTGGTGTGAACACGAGACCGAACCGAACAGTCGGTGTGAACACAAGATCGAACCGAACAGTCGGTATGAACACGCCCATGATTTATCCGTCCAACACTCAGGAGCTCAACATACTGAAAAGCGAGAGCGCTACAAGCAACCGGGCACCGAATGTTAGGACTACATACATTGATGGGACACTAAGCACTCGGTTTTGTTATCAGTTCAATTGAAATTGTACGTAAGCCTCGGAAATAGTATGAACATGTTGTTTTCTATGGATTCTTGAGATTATATTGTCCATAGAAACTTTGGCACCTCCTTGTACTAATCTAAAATGGAAAATGTCATGCTGGTCTTGTCAAATAGAGCAAAATTTAGTTCCACTACACTTAGCTCTTGATACTCGAGATTCATATAATTCAACTTTCGGGGTATATGAAGCATTCAGTTTAACTAGTATGCGTTTGTCCTTTTAAAATGAACGTACTTGTTCTCTCGTTTGATATCGAACATACTTCTTCTCTGTTGAGAACATACTTGTTTTGCATAGCCGAGATACTCTTTTCTAAAATCACCACACAATCTTTTCTGAAGGACGAAGTTCAGTGATAACTTAGTATAGCATGTACTTTTTTGGTTAACATACAATGATTAGCCATGAAAACCAGGTCACGGCATATTAGTTTTCAATTCAAAATTTAAACACATTTATACTCCCACCGACTCCCGTGCACAACGTAGCAAACAGCATGCAGTGCACCTTCCCTAGTTACAAGGTAGTAGTTCCGCATGAATTGTAATTAATTAGTATTTTAATCATCTCCATAGGATGCATGACCCGTTAATGGCGAAGACCCCATTTAGACGGTGGACATCTCAAAGTTGATCAACGGTAGGGAAGAGTGAGAGTATATATCTTAGCACTCAATTACTTATTAGCACTTATATATATATATATATATATATAGTTTTTATTAGTAAAATAGCCAGGAGTTTTCGCATTCAGGAGTATTCGCATTCACTAAAGAAGAAGATGACTCCCGAACCAGTCCAACGACTAATCTGAGGGGACAAGGCCACAATGACACCTCTTTTTATCCGGTCACAGGCGGATCCGACGCACTACCGGACACTGTGTAGTTACCGAGTGCCCCGACAATTACCGAGTGTCAAAAGTCGGGGCACTCGGAAAACATTACTTACCGAGTGCCAACACTCGGAAAACATAAACACCCGGTAGTAGACCGATTTACCGAGTCACCACACTCGGTAACTTAAGACACTCGTTAAAACTTATTTCTAGTACATGTAAGATCTATAGTACTTATGGCAATTTTATACATGTATGATACATTTACTTATTTTGCATCTCTTTTATACATGTATGATACATTTACTTATTTTGCATCTCTTTTATACATGTACGATACATTTACTTATTTTGCATCTCTTTTATACATGTATGATACATTTACTTTTGTATATCGTCTTGATAGTTTATTCCTTTTGTTGCGGGTGATTGATGGTGGCGGTGGAATCGGGAAGATTAGGTCGGTTATGACCTTCTTGGTGAGTGGCGAGGTCCAGCCGAGGTGGAGGAGGAGGCGTGCATGAGGCCGAGGTGGAGGGCGTGCCCGAGGAGGAGGAGGAGGACGACGACGAGGGCGTGCCAGGAGGTGGAGCCTGGGTGGAGGTGGAGCCGAGGTGGAGGAGGAGCCAAGGGTGGAGGAGGAGGGCGGCGGCAGCGAGGCGTCGAGCCGACACCTCCTCCACAGACGGCGACGACAGCGAGTTCGTGGCGGCCACGGAGGAGGATGAGGAGGAGGAGGAGACCAGGAGGAGATAGCGGAGGCGGTGGAGGAGGCACGGAGGGAGGATGAGGCCGAGCGGGCTGGCGCGAGGAGGATCCGACTTGGCTTGGCGGAGGAAAATGGGGTGCCTACGGTTTGGGCTGCGAGGTCGTCGCGCCTCCCGGACTTACCCATACAGAGGCGGCGGCTGATTCGACCATCGGAACTAAGTAAGTAATTTTGCATGTTAACACTACTTCACGAGGTTTTAAGTTATAATGAAACTAATATTCAATCTCAATAACTTTGTGCGAGGATTGGGAAATGGTGATCCCGTGAGTCACTCTCGCCGAGTAAGCGGGATCTGGGTCTTCATGCGAGGCAAACTACCGGGATGGTGAGGATCGATGGTGTTGTGCAGCCCGCCATGAAGTGGTCCCAGCAGCACGCCGCTAGCGATCGGTGATCGGTGGCGGTGTTATAACAACAAGGCCGACCGGGTGATGAAAGAGCGTGGGTGCGTGTTCATCGCACTATCTTGATAATAACATCACATTAATTGTATATTCTTGACTTTATTTGCTTGTAGGATTACTACACCTTGGCGGAGGGAGTACGTAGGGAGGGCGCGGATGGCGTGGTGAGCAGTGCTGTGTTCACCGAGTGCGAGACCTCTTCTACGAGACAAAGCTCTGTCGCGAAGAATTTACCATGCCCGCAGAGGACACAGAGTCACCAGGCGCGCAGCGATGCACACCCGACTAAGGAGCAATACTTGACGGTAAACATGAGATTACATCGTCTGCGATTAATTGCAATGAAATTGATTTATGATTTGTCATGTGCTCGTGTATGCGTGCCTGCCTCTGCTTGGTGTGCGAGGATGGACAATCTGCTTGGGAGGCCATTGTGGACAAGTGGTTGAGTGAAGAGTACGAGCAATATCACACCGTCACGCTCACGTTGCCGTGCGATGATGCGAGGTTCCTCGCACAAACAAGGCCCCACTACCCTTAAGGAATATGCGGCCGGATATGTACGCAGATTTCATTTCGTTGTTGCTATGCTAACCACTGCATAATATCTTATTGTTGTGCATCTTCCTGCGAGCCAGTTCCACCCCGCCGAGTACGCCTCGTTCAAGGCATATGCCTTGGCACACAAGGGCAAGGCAAAGGACCCGACCTCGTCTACAGCGCGAGGACCCGCCCGAGGCATCTGACAACCCGGCGTGCAGGCGCCTCAACGAGTACACGGCGATGGCGAGAGAGATCCATGGGTCGAATTTGATCCGAGCACCGCCGACCTCGAGGTGACATCGTCATGAGGTTGGGACCGAGTAAGCCACAGGCGGTACTATATGGGCAACAACACCATAGACACGGCCAACACTCGGACACTCGCCCAGTTAGAGCCGGAACCGTGCCTTGGCGGTGTGGCGCCCACCCATCTACAAAGGCGATCCGACGGATGTTGTGCTTCTCCGCCCACTCCTCCGAGAGCCACTGTCCCACAATGGCCTCCCAAAGAGGCGGTGCTGGCGCACTAATCGGGACATTGCCGCATGCCATCAAGTTATTGATATGTTAGAAGATGAAATGAAGCCTACCTATTCTTCATGGAAGGAGTCATATTAATGTTTCAGACTTACCGAGAGTATCGCTCCTTGGTGAGCGTCCCGTCACGGCATCGGCCTTCCTCACCACGACCAAGGACGCGTCGGCGTAGTTGATGATGCATCGAGCCGTCTCGTCGTGGTACAGTCCGAGAGTCGGGACCTCTGCACCTTGTCCTCGCACTCGCGCCGCCCGATCCTCAAACCCTTCGTCGCAAGAAGTCACGCATCTGAGACATCATGTATCGTTTCATTATTTCAAGAACGACCAATGAATGCGTAGTATTGACCAATTTAGTGCGATGAAGACTCACCGAACTCGGCCTTGATTCGCGCCGCAAGCGGTGCCGAACTTCGCCGTCCTCGGCGGCGTAGAAGTGGTCCCACGTCCGAGCGGCGAAGTCACCGAGGCGTAGGTGACCATGCCGGTAGTGTCTTCTGAATCGAAGGCCCGTGTGGCATTGATGTGTTGGCCGTTCGGACACAACTTCGATTCTTGCCGCAAGAGTCATTAAGAAGAATTGTTAGTCTCGATTCGATTTTCAACATGTCATATGAAATAGTAGTGAAATAATACTTACTTGTCGCCATTGGGTCGAATCACGGCGCCGGTGAAGTGGGATCGGCCACACGGAGTCGCGAGGGCCCGCACAAGTAGACTCGACGAGGTAGAGCCAGAGGCAGTGCAAGTGGAACCCACTGCTGTCGATATCGCCGCCTCCCCGTGGTCCGACGAGTCAGAGGAAGTGCCACCCCCTCCTATGTGGAGATCTCCTGGTTTGTGAGCATCGTACGTGACAGCGTGCTCGAAACTTTTTCAAATTTTTTCCACGGCATACGCATACGATACGGCCACAACTCGACAAGTTTCATACTTTTTGGAATTCGTTCGCATTTTATACAATTAAAAAACCGCTCCCACGCAAGTTGGCGGCGTTGCCCCGTGAGCACGTTGATCGAAATTTCGAGACAGTTCCTGGATTTAGCCTAAATTTACACTAAGAAACAAGGATAACATTTTTTGAACGAATGTAATCCATTATTCGATGCACCTGCAGTTCAAACTTACATTTTCTGGAAAAATTCAACAAATCAAAATAAACTATAGAAATATGCCAAAAGGCAATGAAAATGTCCCAAATTTAAACATGTTGTTTGTGGTAGTGTAATAAAGCTTCAAAAAAAAATTGGTGTCAAAAACCCAAAAAAAAAAAAAAAGTTTGCCGAGTGCCTAGGGTTGGCACTCGGCAAAATAAATTATTTGCCGAGTGCCAAACGGGGGGCACTCGGCAAAGAGGACGCTGCTGGATGCCGTTAGTCCTCTACCAACCTTTGCCGAGTGCCTACCTTTGCCGAGTGGCACTCGGCAAAGACAGTCTTTGCCGAGTGCAGGTATTTGCCGAGTGCCAGGCACTCGGCAAAGTCCTCTTTGCCGAGTGCCATATTTTGCCGAGTGCGGCGCTCGGCAAATCATGTCTTTGCCGAGTACCCGCAATTTGGCACTCGGCAAAGATTTGTGCACTCGGCAAATCAGGTGTTTCCCGTAGTGATACAATGATTAGCCATGAAAACCAGGTCACGGCATATTAGTTTTCAATTCAAAATTTAAACACATTTATACTCCCACCGACTCCCGTGCACAACGTAGTAAACAGCATGCAGTGCACCTTCCCTAGTTACAAGGTAGTAGTTCCGCATGAATTGTAATTAATTAGTATTTTAATCATCTCCATAGGATGCATGACCCGTTAATGGCGAAGACCCCATTTAGACGGTGGACATCTCAAAGTTGATCAACGGTAGGGAAGAGTGAGAGTATATATCTTAGCACTCAATTACTTATTAGCACTTATATATATATATATATATATATATATATATATAGTTTTTTATTAGTAAAATAGCCAGGAGTTTTCGCATTCAGGAGTATTCGCATTCACTAAAGAAGAAGATGACTCCCGAACCAGTCCAACGACTAATCTGAGGGGACAAGGCCACAATGGCACCTCTTTTTATCCGGTCACAGGCGGATCCGACGGTGGTGTAGTTAGTGCTCAATTGTTCCGGACTGTACGTGGTGGGGGGTATTGGATTTCGGAAGGGAATTAGGCAAGGTGTGAAGTGAACTTATGCTGGAGATAAAGAGATCATAGACCGAGTTGCATTGGCATATATTACTAGCCAGTGGTTTCATGGGTTGATGGCCGACACCAGCAACTCCCATGGTAGTTAGCTTTAGCTTAAAATATGCATTATTATCTGTAAGATTGGGGGTCCAAAACAACATATTACATGGGGCTAGTACTAATTGACAACAAACTCCATACTGCAGGGAGATGCCGATTAAAAAAAATGGAACAAAACTCTTCTTCAGTTCTGTTCCTATACCGAAAACTGACAGTCGGAGAGCGACTGGCATATTAAATGTCCATTATTTCGAGAATAATGGCACAAAATGGCGTGATCCTCCTACAGACATTGCTACATGCATCCTTCTTATTCTGGAACGGAAAGAACTTCACTTACATGGTGGCGAACGCCAGCTGGTGTTTGCTAGCTGTCGTGGATACCATGTAGTCAGTGGCAAGGTGGATCCCACCGTGGTATTCGTTGGCAAGGTGGATCCCAGCGTGAGCCGGGAATTAGAGATGATAGGGGCAACAATACGATGCGTGTAATTAGACTTAATAAGGAGAGCCAAATAGCATCAAATCAAATAAAATATTTTGAAACACAAAGAGGTACACTTGCAATTGTTGGGTCATGGAGGAACCATGGCACCTGCCAGTCCCCCTCCTCAGCCCCTGCGTGTATCCAAGTTAGCAGCGAGAGCGAGCGGCTGCGGTTTGAGCATGCAATAGGTTGTTGTCAAAACGGAGGAATCAAATTTCGATCGAATTCGGAATAAGTTGCAACTTGCCATCCAAAGATGTTTCGGTTTTCTCGAGAATGTGAGATCATTTGTTTTGCCTTAAGCAAGATAGTTCGGAAAACCCCCTTAGGGAGTCAAATTCTAAAAGAAGCTCCCAAATTGGATCACGGATAAACATTGTGATCCAAACGAGGACCAGATTGGAAACAACGAATGTAATTTTATAAAAAGGCCCCTTGCCTTACCTTGTATTACTGCTTTTGAACCATCTCATTCTGAATGATTTGATTCTATTCAACCAATCAAACACATGAACGAACTCATTTCCCGTACCGAATAGTTCGGGATAATTCCATTCAACGAACCAAACACTACCCTAAACCAACCCGCTTAGACTTGCCTGCCCGCCCTGCGTTCGAGCAAATGCTGCTTCCATAGTTCCACGTCCACCTCGATCCGCCGCTCTCCACAACACCAGGGACGCACCACTGGTTGATTCCGCCAATGCGCTCCAAACATCTATGACACACTGAGAAACTAGGGAGCCATCGTCAAGACGCAGGGGACGACGACGACGACGACGACGACGACGACCTCAGGTGCGGCGCTCACGGTGCGAACGTACAACCACCTGTCCACCGCTTGGACGCGCTGCTGCGATTGCGAGAGAGCAGGGTGGTGCCAATGTGCAGCCTACAAGGCTATACCACCTGCTGACCAAGACACTGTGCTGGAAGTACTGACTCGATGCCGCACAAAAAAAATGATTTTTTTATTTGACCATTTAGATATATCAATCAATAGACCTACCTACCTATCTTTGCAATTAAAATGACAGTAGATGTCCGACCGTTTCCGTGCTGCGTAAGCTCGGCAAGTCCTACAAAACGGCTGTTCGCCTAGTTCAGGTCCAGGATGCGGGGATTGGTTGTCTACAAATGGCTTCACCGCGGCACCGCCCAATGCTGTCATGCATGCACATGACTACAGATGGCACCGCCGCCCAGTGTTGTCATGCATGCACGTGACCGCTAGAATCGATGCCATCTGCAAGGCTGGGGATGCCGCGCCAATTTTTTGCAACGACGGTCGTGACCGGATGCTGAGCATGGTGGGAGCTTGGACGTGTGCCAAGCCATGGTCTTTTCAGTTCTCCGGTCCTGGGGAAATTTAACCGATGAAAGTACGTCATCGCAGCTGCTCTAGAAAAAAGCGCATCAAGTAAATTTCTTTGCCAAATAAGCTGCTGCTGAAAGCAAAATGCTAATTGTACACTTTTGAATCGAATGATCAAACAGGGATGCTCATTATTTTCTTTTTCTTTGACCTTTTCACCATACGAAGATAAATTAGAAAACACTTGGAGGAACTGCGTATCTATGATGAAGGTGGAGAAGGAATAAAACTTTGTTTTGGAAATAGTGCAAGATGCTAACAAAAAAGAGATAGGGTAAGTCTCAGAAAAGTAAATCCATCGAAAGTTGTAGCATATCAACGACAGATCTTTGCTAGTTCAAATGTGGTGGTCCGACTAGTGAATCTATGTTTTTACACCCGGCAACAGCAATCCAAATAAACCATGACTTATTATGTTTTACAGAAATAACCTCAACCCTAGTCCATCGGACGATTAGATCTAATCGTGTGGTGGGCCAACGATTTGAGTCCAAACGGCCTATAATTGCGGACACGTCATACGACTGAGCCAGTCGCGCGACGAGCGGATGACGTTGAGCCACGTCGCCAGTCGTGCCTCTGCCATGCGACTGGCAAGCGCCTGACACCAGTCGCGGCTGAGGACCAATATAACTGATTCCAATTCCCACTCACCTCTATCACTTCGATAAAAAAATATGTTATATTAGCAACAATAAACATAGCTTATCGGTATAACTAGGTTTGTAGTTGTAAATCGACAATTATATGGTTAATTTTGCTGATATTTTTACAATGTAGAATATTCATGTATTTATTATAGTGTAAAAATATTGGGGTACCTCTATTAGTATATCGATTATTAGAAGACTTAGTCTGCTTAGGTTTGGAACCACAAGACCTAGAGATACCAGTTTTAGATTAGTTTGAATTTTTAATTTAATTGAACATTTGCAGTTGCATTTTTATAATTTAATTGAAATATATAGTATTTTGATAGGCATGGTACGATTTGGTTTTTGTTAGTCTCGACGTAGAATGCTTAATTAGTATCCATTCTAAATATCTTGAGTCGTGTGATAGGTATGCTAGGTCAACATTTTTTCAAAGTGTTTCACGGGCAAGGAGAAGTTCGTGAGCAATTACGTGGGGTTGATTTGAGTAGTTTTTCACAGACCACATTGTATCATCCAAACACGAATAATCTTAAAATCTATGAGGTGTCGTGATACGGGGTGGCCCGATCTTCTCGAGTAGAACCGTGGATAAATAGTGCTTGATGACGAACAACGCTCAGTTGTACACCACGCGCCAGTGCACGGACTTGCAGTTCTATGGATATTCGCTAACACGCACCAGGATGATCGCCGCTAGACCACGAGCGGAGATCGTCAAGCCCTCAATTCCCAGCGGAAAAGCAAACTTGACCTTGATTTGCAGAACAAACAACAAATCGCCTAATTCTCTCTCAGAAATCCTCGCATGAACTCTGGAACGAAAGAACAAGCAAAATAGCTTTGTTTCAATTCTTTGATAAAAGTGGTCCCCTCTCCGAGGCCGAAGCCTTAGGCCTATGTATGACCGACCCCGTCACATACGCACGCAACAAATCTACTCCATCCTAAACACACACGTACTCAATAATATCTTTCCAAATTCTTGCACCGACTAATACTAAAAATAGGGAACATGCCTAAATAGTTACAGCCGATCATGGGACTCGGTCATGAGCATGGTGGCTAATCAATCTCACACCATGTAGCCTTATACGTGTAGATACTTTCCTTGTTGGCCAGAAACGGAAAACAATTGACTCCATGTCACACGTGATGCTTCCCGTGTATGTGCATATGACCCGACTTGATGTAGCCATGCAGGGCGTGTTGCCCATCTCCACGTGAGCATAAGGTGGTTTGATTATTTCCTTTTGGCAAAAACTGAACACATGCAATAGATGTCCGGTTGACGACTTGACGCGTAGACTCCGGGCAGCACCGAGTCCGTCTCCCGCCTTCTAGTACTCATGCTAGTATCGACAATAAGGATTGTGGTGCCGACTTCTGTACCACCTGAGACAGCTCTTCGTCTCCTTTCTCAAACTTGAGAATAAGTAAAGTACAACTATTAGGTAGTATAAAACGCTCACTAGAATTAATAATATGCTCTTCAAGAAATAAGGTCATATGATTATGTATCTTCTTAGCACGTGCTCTTGTAATTGGTCCTGTCGGCAACTCGAGGCGTATATCATGAGCATTAGGTGGAGGAGAAGAAGGTGTTGTAGGGATGCCCTCATCATGTTGTATTGGTTGACATGCAACTTCGTATTCTTTAAAAATATGTTAACGTCATTTCTTGTGGTGCTTGCCCCCCTCAGCATTGCTACGACGAGACATGCAATGTAATTCTCGGTACTACCTGCTCTAGTCAGCACCACGGCAAAGGGGCATGCTACTCAATTCCAGCGCCCCCATAGTTAGCACTGCGACATAAGGAGCTTGCTATATGAATCTCGCTATTACTACTAAACATTCTCCCCTTAGTGAGAATTGACAACAACACGCTGTCTCCATTTGCCGAATAGACAACACTCCAACCCGTGCTTTTCAGACCAAAGTTGATAAGGACATCCTTAGCTATGTTGTTCCATATGTTGTGTTAAATCTTTGTTGTAGTTCGGAACAACATGAACTTACAAAAATGGTTAATTTTTTTTTTGTAAAGAAGCATAACATTGAGATTTGACAAATAGAAGACTTTGGAACCGAGAGGGAGGAGAGGCCAATATGGAGAAAGAAGACCCATGCGGTTGAAGAGCAAAATGGGAGAATCCCAAGAATCCAAAGCCTAAGTCTTGGATAAGATTTTATGCCCAATTCGGAGTTCTCACATGTCCAACCGAATTTAAACTCAGAATCAACTCAGAACTCAACTCGGATTCAGTTCAGGACAGCCCAATAGGCTCGTAATAAAAAGGTCATAACTTTCACAAACGGGGGTCCGATTTGGGTGTTCTTGGGCTTGTTGGAAAGCTTACTCCAAGACCTTTACAATGGATCTAGCCACACCTCCAAATTCATTCAGAGCACATCAGCATCGTCGAAATAATACGATAGATCAAGAGATAGAGTTAGAGTTTGACTCCACTTTTTGTGGCCGCCGCCTCCTTTAATATATACTGTGTGTACATCTCTTTTAGGGGTTTTAGGCTTGTTTAGATTGGTGTTTCCATTGTAAAAATTTTGTCATGTTTTCTTGAATCAACTAGATGTAGGATCAAGAATAACCTACTAGAGAGGGTGAATAGGAGGTTTTTAAAATTCTTCTACTAATTAACAATTTTAACACAATTACAAACTTGTCAAAACTAGATACAATTCTAGCTAAGAAATTCTACACAAGTAAAATGTTAAAATTGTAAATGCGGAAGAGTAAAGATAAGAAATAAACCACAATGGAGACAATGATATTTTTCCCATGGTATCGAAGACTTGCCGATCTTCACTAGTCCACGTTGAGGAAGTTAGAACGAATCAAGCTGGCTCCACGAATTAAGCCTCAACCCTCGATCACTAGAGTTGCTCTTCATCCACTCCAGAGTTGGGGAGCACAACACCAATTACAAACCCTTGCCGAGTCACTTCACAAGCTCCTTTGAAGTGATCACCGCGCAACTTCTTCTCCAAGCCGTCTAGGTGCCGGTAAGCACCAAGAGTAACAAATCGTAGCGCTCGCTTGAAGACAATCAAGTGCCAAGAGATCAACTAATGATGCAATGCATTTGACTAGCTCTCAACTACATCAAAATATGAATTCAATGCAAATGAGTAGAAGAGAGGCACCAAAACCTCAAGTGTATTCAATATGGCCAAATGTTCTAAGCTTGGGGCAGGGGGGGGGTGTATTTATAGCCTTGAAGGATCTAGACCCACCATTATGAGTTAATGGAGTATTTTGGTGATTAATGACAAATCTAATTATGAGACTAACAATTCTATTACTATATCTAGTGTGTAACCTCATTTGGATATAAAGGTGAAATTCAACAAGGTATGCATTCAACTTGTACTCTTATATATTGTTGCATTCCTCGGATCCAAAATATAGGATGAACTCAATCATAAGTCTAACTTGAATATGTGCATATGATCTATTTACACATTTGTGTATGCACACATTTAGGGGGAGTTTATTCTATATTGTGTGGTTTCATTAGTATTGATCTATATTCCGTTTTCCACATATATTTGAGATATTTACTTTTAAACATATCTATTTGAGTATACAAAACTTGTGTAGTTTTTTGTATACTTATGTTTTGAGTATATATAGAACTTGTGTAGTTCTTGTATACTCATGTTTCAAATATATAAAACTTGTGTAGTTTTGTATATTCATGATTTGAGTATATAGAACTTATGTAGTTCTTGTATACTCAAGTTTTGAGTATGTAGAACTTGTGTAGTTCTCGCATACTCATATTGTGAGTATATATATATGAATTGTGTAGTTTATATGTACTCATAACGTGTTACTTTTATCTAAATCAAATTTATGTGTGATTGAAATGGTTATCATCAATTACCAAAGAGGGAAAGATTGAAGTATCTTGTCCCACCATTATGTGTTAATGGTATGTTATGGTAATTAATGATAATCATATTGTGGAACTAACATTTTTCATGAGTTGGATGAATAGGTTATGTTCCAGGATGATGAAGACTTAGGATGATCATGAGTTGATCATCAAGTCAAGATTCAAGTAAAGGATGCATCATGTGTTGATGCATATGAAGACTTGACGTAAGGGTTGCATCATGGGTTGATGCACATCAAATCAAGAGAAGACCCATCATGTGTTGATGGAGGTCAAGTGAAGGAATGCATCATGTGTTGATGCATGTCAAGACTCGGGATGAAGAAATCATCATGTGTTGATGATGTTCAAGACAAGATCCTGAAGTGAAGAAATCATCATGTGTCGATGATTGTCAAAGTCAAGGACTCGGATTTGAAGTGTTGATGTGCGTCATCAAGCTTCAAGAAGATGCAAGGTAAAGGTATGACTAGCTAGGGCTAAGGATGTGTTCCTAGTCTTTTACTGATCTTGGTGTTTGGTTGGAAGACCGGATTGCTAGTATATGATTGACATACTATTAAGAGGGGTCTTGACTAGTAGCATGAGTTAGTCATGTGTAGATAGCTCATTGTGTTTGCTCTAGCTCATCTATGCATGGAGCTATTATTTGTGAATGTGTTTTGCAAATAAATGATACTCATGCATTTAATCCTTGTGGCATGTGATTATATTTTGCAAATGTGCTTTGCAAATAGTTGAAGTCCATGCACCTTAGCCTTGTGGCATGATGCTGTTATTTGCGAATGTGTTTTACAAATAGTTGAAGCTCATGTTTGATTTCTTGTAGTATGTGACTTAAGTTTGCAAATGTATTTTGCAAATGGTGTAAGTCCATGTACCTTATTCCTTGTGATGAGTATTCTAAAGGTTGACAAATGTGGTTTGCAACCTGTTGATAATATCATCTTGAAACCCTGTTGGAAATGCACTCAAATAGGCGAATGCATTTTGCCATTTGAGCGAAGCCAAATGTGTTTTGCTTCTGTGGTCTGGCGGTCAGACCGCCTGTATGGACCGGTCTGACCGGTGGCAAACCGGTCGAACCGCCATGTGTTGGGCGGTCGGACCGGTGGCCATTTGAGTTGACTCTCTGTCCGGAAGTTTCGCCGTTGAGAAAATGGAACTACCGATGTGCGGAAGTTCCGGGGTTCGTGCGGAGCGTGTATTCCAGAGAGCACCCTTTTTGGGACTTAGCCGATTTTGCCTCGGGCGGTCGGACCGGTCAGTCTTGGCGGTCTGACCGATTTAGCGGCGGTCAGACCGACCATTAGTTGGCAGTCCGACCGGCCGAAGGCCCAACGACTAGTTTTATAGCCGTTGGGGCACGGGTGGTCCGACCGGCCATTAGTTGGCGGTCAGACCGGCCCTGTGCAGATTCGAGGGAATCTTCCCCCCAACGGCTAGTTTTTGTGTGTGGGCTATAAATACTCACCTTGGCCGGTTGAGGATAGTTGCTGAAGTTATTGTTGAGTTCCATACTTATTCTTTGAGCTAAGAGCAAGCCTCTACTCTCTTTTGTGCATGTGGTGCACTTGGTGAGATTAGAGAGCAAACCCTAAGTGCATGTGTTGCCTTAGGTAGTGGATTGTGTATCCACTTGAGCGTTGACACATGATTAGTTCAAGTGAAAGTTGAGTCTTGTTACTCTTGGTATTTGCTGACACCTAGACAGCGTGGAGGCGTCGTGCCCGGTGATCTTCTCAAGAAGCTTGTGAGAAGGCCCAGCGTGTTGTGAGTGGTTTGGTGCTCGCCATCTCCGGAGTGAAGGAAGAGCAACATTAGTGGAGTGAGGTGTTGGTTCGTGTTGGAACCAGTCCAAGTGGTTGGACTTACCTCGGAGGTGTTGGCTTAATTAGTAGAGCCGGTCCAACGTGGTTGGGCTTACCTCAACGTGGATTAGGGGAGATCGGCAAGTCTCCGAACACCACGGTAAAACATAATCGTGTCATCTTGTTTTTACTTGTGCTTTATTTTGAGCAATTTACACTCTTGCTTTAATTGCTTATATATCATTGTATGATTGCTCATATTGTTTTGTAGTCTTATTGTTGGTGCCCTTAGTTGAGCCTAGTTGATTTAGGTTTTAATTGTGCAAAACCAATTCGTTATTAGCTTCCGCATTATATATTGGTTTTAGCGTCAAATATTTTTAAAACCGCCTATTCACCCCCCTCTAGTCGGCCACCTCGATCTTACAAGTGGTATCAGAGTTTGGTCTCTCATTGATTAGACTTAACCGTCTAGAGAGTAAAGGATGACGACTAGAGATTTAGTGCACCTAGGTAAAGCACCTATCTTTGATGGCACAAATTATGCTTATTGAAAAATCCGCATGATTTATTATTTTAAGGCCATGGGCCTAAATATATGGCGGATTGTAGATGCAGGCTTTTCTCCTCCAAAGGATCCTCTTGCTCCAACCATTGAGGAAGAGAAATGCTCACATCTCGATGCTCAAGCTACTAACTTTTTATTTAGTGCTTTGAGTATAGAAATATTTGATGCCATATGCAATCTCAAGAGCGCTCAAGAAATGTGGACATATATTCAAGATCATTATGAATTGTCCACATCTACTAGTGAAGATTGCACAAAAGAATGCACGTCGGGAGAAGAATGCTCAATCTCCAACTCCGACGATAATGAGGACTCCTCAACTCCCCCAAAATCAACTCAATGCTTCATGGCTCAAGGTAATGAAGAGGTAAATGACGATGAGCCTACTTATGATGAGTTGATGGATATGTTAGAAGAGCTCAATGAGTATTTAGGAAAAGAGAAAATAAAATTTAAAGTTTTGAAGAAAGAGTTTGTCTCACTTCAAAACAATTATGATGTTTTAAAGGATGAACATGAAGCTCTCCTCCTAAATAAGCTAGATTAGGTGGATATAGGCATTTCATGTAAATTATTAGATGATATTCCATGCATAGCTCCTACCTCATGCATTTCATCTAATGTTAGCGTATCCACCTCATGTGAGGATTTAATAGATATGCCTTGTTGCTCTAAATTAGATGCTTCTATTTCCTCCATATCTTGTGATACTAACATTGTAGAGGAAAATAACGAGCTCAAGGCCCAAGTCACAAATTTGAAGAATGACTTGGAAAGAAGCTTCAAGGGAAAGACCACTCTCGACAATATATTGAGCAAGCAAATACGCTTACAAGATAAGAGTGGTATTGGCTACACTCCCAAGAAAAGGGAGAATACCAAGACAAGGCACAACTCAAGACACACGAAAAATTATGTCAAATGCCATGAGCAAAATGGAAAGGGCCACTATGCCTCGGTGTGCCCTAATCATATGGATGTCAATACTAGAATTCAAGAATGAGGCAAACCAGCAATAAGAAAGAAAAGAAGACAAGTAGGGGAAGCAAAGACCCAACTTACTACAATTGCTGAGAAAAGGGACATGTTGGTAAACAATGTCCCAAAGGTATCACTCTAAGCCAATTACTTATAATGATCATTATGTGCTTAAGAAGGATATTAATGGCAATGTGTTTGCTAGGAATGTTAGTTCACATAAAGTTATTGCTAGGGCCATTTGGGTGCCCAAATCCATTGTAACTAACATTCGTGGATCCAACCTAGTTTTGGGTACCAAAATGCATTTTAATGCTTAATAGGTACTTGGAGAGGCATTGGAGGTTTGGCTTAGATGAAGAGGTGAATTCCACCATGTGCAAAATTGAAACCAAGCCTAAGGATGATCATGCCATATCATATGCCAATGCCATTTCGGTAAAAAGTACTTACTTTGAAGTATCTAGCCCCTTATGCCTTGTGTAGGTTGCATTTCATGAAAATTATATTAAAAGGGGTATTCTTTCTCTATGTTCACAATGGTATTTATTAATATCTTGAGCAAGTTGATAGTGGCACATTAAGGGGAGTGCTAAATCATTATCATATATATCACATCCCTAAGTGTGTCCAAATAAATTAAGTGTTAGTATTGTTTTTCAAAAAGGAGCCTTTTAGCCAAAAGTTAAAAATTTTATAATTATTAGTAATTCTTTGAAAAATTAGTTGCAAAATGTATACAAATATTTTTCAAAGGTTTACCAAAGGTTTTGGCTTTAGAAAAACCTATTTTAAGTGAAAATGTGCTTTGCAAATAGTTGAAGTCCATGCACCTTAGCCTTGTGGCATGATGCTGTTATTTGCGAATGTGTTTTGCAAATAGTTGAAGCTCATGTTTGATTTCTTGTAGTATGTGACTTAAGTTTGTAAATGTGTTTTGCAAATGGTGTAAGTCCATGTACCTTATTCCTTGTGATGAGTATTCTAAAGGTTGACAAATGTGGTTTGCAACCTGTTGATAATATCATCTTGAAACCCTGTTGGAAATGCACTCAAATAGGGGAATGCATTTTGCCATTTGAGCGAAGCCAAATGTGTTTTGCTTCTGTGGTCTGGCGGTCAGACCGCCTGTATGGACCGGTCTGACCGGTGACAAACCGGTCGAACCGCCATGTGTTGGGCGGTCGGACCGTTGGCCATTTGAGTTGACTCTCTGTCCGGAAGTTCCGCCGTTGAGAAAATGGAACTACCGATGTGCGGAAGTTCCGGGGTTCATGCGGAGCGTGTATTCCAGAGAGCACCCTTTTTGGGACTTAGCCAATTTTGCCTCGGGCGGTCGGACCGGTCAGTCTTGGCGGTCTGACCGATTTAGCGGCGGTCAGACCGACCATTAGTTGGCAGTCCGACCGGCCGAAGGCCCAACGACTAGTTTTATAGCCGTTGGGGCACGGGTGGTCCGACCGGCCATTAGTTGGCGGTCAGACCGGCCCTGTGCAGATTCGAGGGAATCTCCCCCCCCCCCAACGGCTAGTTTTTGTGTGTGGGCTATAAATACTCACCTTGGCCGGTTGAGGATAGTTGCTGAAGTTATTGTTGAGTTCCATACTCATTCTTTGAGCTAAGAGCAAGCCTCTACTCTCTTTTGTGCATGTGGTGCACTTGGTGAGATTAGAGAGCAAACCCTAAGTGCATGTGTTGCCTTAGGTAGTGGATTGTGTATCCACTTGAGCGTTGACACATGATTAGTTCAAGTGAAAGTTGAGTCTTGTTACTCTTGGTGTTTGCCGACACCTAGACAACGTGGATGCGTCGTGCCCGGTGATCTTCTCAAGAAGCTTGTGAGAAGGCCCAGCGTGTTATGAGTGGTTTGGTGCTCGCCATCTCCGGAGTGAAGGAAGAGCAACATTAGTGGAGTGAGGTGTTGGTTAGTGTTGGAACCAGTCCAAGTGGTTGGACTTACCTCGGAGGTGTTGGCTTAATTAGTAGAGCCGGTCCAACGTGGTTGGGCTTACCTCAATGTGGATTAGGGGAGATCGGCAAGTCTCCGAACACCACGGTAAAACATAATCGTGTCATCTTGTTTTTACTAGTGCTTTACTTTGAGCAATTTACACTCTTTCTTTAATTGCTTATATATCATTGTATGATTGCTCATATTGTTTTGTAGTCTTATTGTTGGTGCACTTAGTTGAGCCTAGTTGATTTAGGTTTTAATTGTGCAAAACCAATTCGTTATTAGCTTCCGCATTATATATTGGTTTTAGCGTCAAATATTTTTAAAACCGCCTATTCACCCCCTCTAGTCGGCCACCTCGATCTTACAAGTGGTATCAGAATTTAGTCTCTCATTGATTAGACTTAACCGTCTAGAGAGTAAAGGATGACGACTAGAGATTTAGTGCACCTAGGTAAAGCACCTATCTTTGATGGCACAAATTATGCTTATTAAAAATCCGCATGATTTGTTATTTTAAGGCCATGGGCCTAAATATATGGCGGATTGTAGATGCAGGCTTTTCTCCTCCAAAGGATCCTCTTGCTCTAACCATTGAGGAAGAGAAATGCTCATATCTCGATGCTCAAGCTACTAACTTTTTATTTAGTGCTTTGAGTATAGAAATATTTGATGCCATATGCAATCTCAAGAGCGCTCAAGAAATGTGGACATATATTCAAGATCATTATGAATTGTCCACATCTACTATTGAAGATTGCACAAAAGAATGCACGTCGGGAGAAGAATGCTCAATCTCCAACTCCGACGATAATGAGGACTCCTCAACTCCCTCCACATCAACTCAATGCTTCATGGCTCAAGGTAATGAAGAGGTAAATGACGATGAGCCTACTTATGATGAGTTGATGGATATGTTAGAAGAGCTCAATGAGTATTTAGGAAAGGAGAAAATAAAATTTAAAGTTTTGAAGAAAGAGTTTGTCTCACTTCAAAACAATTATGATGTTTTAAAGGATGAACATGAAGCTCTCCTCCTAAATAAGCTAGATTAGGTGGATATAGGCATTTCATGCAAATTATTAGATGATATGCCATGCATAGCTCCTACCTCATGCATTTCATCTAATGTTAGCGTATCCACCTCATGTGAGGATTTAATAGATATGCCTTGTTGCTCTAAATTAGATGCTTCTATTTTCTTCATATCTTGTGATACTAACATTGTAGAGGAAAATAACGAGCTCAAGGCCCAAGTAGAAGCTTCAAGGGAAAGACCACTCTCGACAATATATTGAGCAAGCAAATACGCTTACAAGATAAGAGTGGCATTGGCTACACTCCCAAGAAAAGGGAGAATACCAAGACAAGGCACAACTCAAGACACACGAAGAATTATGTCAAGTGCCATGAGCAAAATGGAAAGAGCCACTATGCCTCGGTGTGCCCTAATCATATGGATGTCAATACTAGAATTCAAGAATGAGGCAAACCAGCAATAAGAAAGAAAAGAAGACAAGTAGGGGAAGCAAAGACCCAACTTACTACAATTGCTGAGAAAAGGGACATGTGGTAAACAATATCCCAAAGGTATCACTCCTAAGCCAATTACTTATAATGATCATTATGTGCTTAGGAAGGATATTAATGGCAATGTGTTTGTTAGGAATGTTAGTTCACATAAAGTTATTGCTAGGGCCATTTGGGTGCCCAAATCCATTGTGACTAACATTCGTGGATCCAACCTAGTTTTGGGTACCAAAATGCATTTTAATGCTTAATAGGTACTTGGAGAGGCATTGGAGGTTTGGCTTAGATGAAGAGGTGAATTCCACCATGTGCAAAATTGAAGCCAAGCCTAAGTATGATCATGCCATATCATATGCCAATGCTATTTCGGTAAAAAGTACTTACTTTGAAGTATCTAGCCCCTTATGCCTTGTGTAGGTTGCATTTCATGAAAATTATATTAAAAGGGGTGTTCTTACTCTATGTTCAAATGGTATTTATTAATATCTTGAGCAAGTTGATAGTGGCACATTAAGGGGAGTGCTAAATCATTATCATATATATCACATCCCTAAGTGTGCCCAAATAAATTAAGTGCTAGTATTGTTTTTCAAAAAGGAGCCTTTTAGCCAAAAGTCAAAATTTTATAATTATTAGTAATTCTTTGAAAAATTAGTTGCAAAATGTATACACATATTTTTCAAAGGTTTACCAAAGGTTTTGGCTTTAGAAAAACCTATTTTAAGTGAAAATGAGTTTCTAGCCAAAATCCTACATTATGGCATCTTGTTTTTAACATAAATTAGATTTTTATGTAAAATCTATTCTAAAAGGAATGTGAAAATCTTGCCAAAAGGAAAATCCTAGAGTTGGTTATTCTAAATATTTTCAAAAGACCAACCTAGAAAAAGTTAGTTGATTTCAAAATTCATCTAAAATACTATTTTAACCAAAGTGGTCACTTTCTAGCACTTAAGTGAGTTTTGCCATATGAACCAAAAATTTTCACATGAATATGTTCGTAATGGTATTTATGACTCACACATGCAATTGGATGCTTTAAAATTCTTCATTTGCTCAATTTGCATGTTTTGATGAAATTTCATGAAAATATGATTTTATTTGCGAAAACTAAAGATTAATTTATAAAACTATTTAAGAGTTTGATTTTCATGGGATATATAAGTTGGAAATACTCTAAATATGTTTATTTGATTGATTGTGCAAAAATTTAGAGTAAAATACAACATATTACTCTTTTCTCTCTTGTGTTCTTAAATTGTGTGTCAGTTTCAGACATAAGCGGTCAGACCGGCGCCATCAGCGGTCAGACCGCCAGCTCGACCGGTCCAACCGCCGTGTGTCCAACGGTTAGACCAGTTTAGCCTGAAATTTCTGTAATCTCCAGCCCGGAGAGTTCTTTTCTCCTCCATTCAATTCTAAAATCCTTTGTGGCTGATTCCAATGGTCAAGTTGATCCTTGCTATCCTTGCCAGCTACCCATTACTGCTATTCCTTGATTACAGATGCAATTGCATCTTTCAAGTGCTATTCTTTTCAAAAGTGGTAGGTTCCTTTGATCATCTTGATCTCGGCATGAGATTTATCATTTCATGTGATATCATCTTATTCGTTAAAATGGTATCAACAATTCTTCCATGCCGATCAAAATTCTCTCTTATCTAAAAGCTCAAGTATTTTTTTTTGTATATGAGTGGATTTTACTCTTCCTCTCTTCTCTTTGGATGTTTTCATTGAAGATCTTTGTGAGAGAAGTTCAAGCACCTTGCAAGCTTCAGTTATGCCTACAAGTGGTACTAAGTATTTACAATGGAATCAACTACTCTTGGTATCAAGTGTTTTTCTCTTAAGTGGTATCAAGTTTCTACAAGTGGAATTAATTTTCTTGATATCATTTACCTATTGCAAGGTGTATCAAATGTCATCATGAATTTTGGATGGATATATTTTAAAGAGATGACAAGATGGAAGATGAACCTTTGTGTGTCAAAGGAGCAAGAAGATTTTTCAATAGGAACCTTTGTGTAACGGGAAGTTTTTCTATTTGAAAAATCTATTAATATTTTTGGGCTTTATTCAATTTTTTTTGGGTAAAGTATTAATATTGGGAAAACTATTTTACCTATTTACCCAAAATGGTTTATGGATCTTGTGAATGAATGTGTTCCATTCTATTTGCTTCATTTGATATTCTTGAAATGGTTTTTGTCTATCTTATGCAAGATTATCTATTTGAACAAGTTTTTTTGTGAAAAAGCATAAATTTACAAGTTAGTTTTTTACAAGTGGTATTCTTTTAAACAAACCTTCTAGTCAAAAGGATTTTACAAGTGTTATCTTGTTTTAAAGACTAGAGTTTTTGTGAAAAATCAATGTTTGTTTTACAAAGTGGTATCTTGTTTTAAAGTTTTTAAGTGGTATTTCAATTGCTTTCCAATGCTTTTGATTATATTAAAAAATCATATTGACCTTATTTCAAGATGTTTTACTCTTCTCGGCCATATAAAAGGACTTTGCAATCTTTTTGGAGATATTTCAAAATAAATAGTATTTGAATTTGTTTCAAATATCATTTCAAGTGATTCTCAACTAATTGGTTGAAAAAGAGGAGAATGTGCTATGTTCAATAGGTTTGTGACATATTTTGTTTCTCCTCACATTCATTGAGAACAATATCTCCATTGGTCATGAGTATAAATTTTATATTCTTTGTGGGGCAGTACGGTCGTTTGAACGACCTCCTTGCCTCCTCTTGGTCCAAGGACATTTATTTTTGTCGTAGGGTGGTCGCTGGTCAACCGCTACGACCTCCCTGGTCGACTGCTTGGACCATCCCTTCTCCTTCTTCTTGGGTTTTCCCTTTTTGCTCGTGGAGCCTTCGGACATCCCCGAGGCCTGGTTGTGGAGGGGTGGTCCCCTTGTCCACCATTCGGTTCCACTCTACTGCCTCGTTGGCATCGGAGTACTGATCGACCATGTTAAAGAGTTCTGACATAGACATAGGCTGGTTGATGTTGAGGTCTTCTGTAAACCTTCTATATCTCATCGCCTATTTAAAAGCTCGAATCACAGAATCACTAGAAATATTTGGGATAGTATTACAGACTTCTATGTAACACTTTACAGATTGTCGTAAATTTTCGTCGAGGGTTTGGCAAAGGCGATGCAAACCATCTTCCTTCCCCGGTTTTGCATAACAGCTTTTGAAGTTACTTTGCAACATATTACAAAGCATTTCCCAGTTATGTATGGATCCCTCAGGCTGGTTTAACAACCAGGTCTTGGCCGAACCCTTTAGAATTGTAGGCAAATAATTAGCCATTACCTTATCATCGCCTCCAGCAGCCTGAATAGCGGTAGTATATACTTGGAGGAACTCTGACGGGTTTTGTGTTCCGTCAAAGTTTTCTATATTTCCTGACTTGAAATTCTTGTGTTCCGGGAGAGAAAGCGTTGCAACATGCGTAAGGTCCAACACATTGTCACATATTGCGATGGTTATTTCGATCAGCAGGAGATCTGGGACGTCTGTCACGTCCCGAAAAATGGGTATCATGCTCACCTTGGTCTTGAACGTAATGGCCAAAAGCACCATTATTTCGGCTTTACCTTCGGGACCCTTCTAGGTGTGAGTCTGTTTGGGAAAGCATAGTGGGCGATCGAGTGGAAATATTTTTCACCGCATCATGTCTCTCTTGTGCGATAGTGGCATCACTTGTATTCCTTGCTCCAGAGTTAATCCTCCCGAGGGAGGGGGAGGGGGCGTGCGATGGTGCTAGTTAAGTAGCAAATGCGCTCTGCAGGGGAATCCTCTTAATAGGGGTTGGTATACATTTGGATCTCTTGCCATCATCGCCCGCAGCGATGGTGTATGTCTCGCCTGTTGTGGCGCCCTTGATGAGGAGCCAGGGCATCTCGGTAGTAGCGGTAGCGAATATGCGAGATGTGCGCTTGTGCGGCCGCACGTATCTCGACTTGTCGGGCCTCTTCCTCTTGTTGGAGGCATTTTTGTTTTCCCCATTCTTGGTGTTGCCCTGATGCTTCGGGATTATCGCTAGGATTGGGTTGATTGTCACCGACTGCGGTGACCTGACGACTGCCGAAACAGGCAGAAGGGGTGAACATGCCCTCGTCATATGAGGAAGAGGACGAATTGTATTGTAGGGTGAAGAGAAGATTCTCCCTAGATGTTCTATCCAGACCTTCAGTGTGGAGGCCGCCAACGAGATCATCATGGTACGTTGGGCTCGAGGAACCTTCTAAATCTCCTGCTCTAAGGGAGACAAGCTCAAGATATCACTCGTCCATGGTGACACTTGTGGACGAAGGCACAACCGACGTAGAGCTAGCCGGTGCGGACTCGGTGGGCGACGGTGCCTCAATAATGGCCCTGGAGGAATTATGGGTGTTGCCGGATACGAGGACAAAGTTTTCCTCCATGCCATCATCGTAGTTGGAAATGTTGAGAATGCTTTTTTCCCCTCCACGCAGGCAAGTTCTAATTCATGAACAAAACATGGGACACAATACCAGAACTGAGTCGACGAAGATGATGACGACGCTCCCCACGGACGGCGCCAGCTGTTGATGTCTGGAACTCTCGTCACAGAACGAACAAACAAAATTATAAAAGGAAATGGAGATTGCTATCTATTCGCCAAAGGACTCGAAGCGGTGATGTATATTGCAGAGGGTATGCTCTGATTATAGGGAAAAAGACCATGAATACACGTGGATTAGAGTTTGGATCAGAATCTATCTTTACAATGGCACATAGGCCAGACTTTTATAACTCTACAAGCATCGGCAGTTGACTGTAGTAGCGCCTCTTCACGTCAATGGTCGTGTCCCTTTAGAAAATCATCATGTCCCTTCATGATGACTGCTGTGTCTTCGGATGTAACAACCGATACCTTCTTCACGTGGGTTGTAATTAACTACACATGGGCAAGTGCCTCTGTGGACCTCCTCTGTTGGAGAGAGGTCCTAGGGTGGTATGAAGAATCCTCTTCAGGAGAGAGGTCTTAGAGTGGTCCGAAGGAACCTCCCCAGGAGAGAGATCCTGGAAGGAAAGGACATTGGGCCTACCTACGTAATTAATCTTGAGTCCAGCAAGCTAATTCAGGCCCAGTAGAGGATCCATATTACTTTCGAATAAAGACATATCCAGATAATTTGACTAGTCAACAATCTTCGTCAGTTCACTATTTTAATTTAAAAGTTAATAATATACTACTAGCTATTCTTTAACTTAATGCAATTTTTAGTTACAATGTGACCCACTGATATTGAACTATTTGAATAATTAAACAGTAACCATTTCTAAATATATAACTTATAGTTGAATTTGTTCTTTTAAGTTTAACTACTAATGGCAAACTCAATAATATCGAACGTGAGTGGTAAGCGTACGCGACGAGAGCGGACAAGCCCGTCCTGCACCGCATGGTTCGCCCAATTTCATCGAACAGAATAGTTCAACATCTCGCAGAAATATTCCCAGAATTTGTACCACTCCATCCAGAACTAGTTGGTTCAATACACTCAACAAAACAGATGGATGAAGGCATATCCAAAACCATCCTATACATGTACAACTTGGTTCATCCAACCAAACACACTTTCTGTTGGAAACCTTACTTAACTGGGAGTTGGGAAGACAAGGGAAAGATACCGATGGTCCATGATGCCTATGTTACATTAAGGATTATTCTGGATGAGGATAGACCCAAAAAGACTTTTGGGCCAAGTACTGTGAGGCCCGTGCGAAGGTCCACACCTGCAATGGGGAGTAGGACGTATGTTTGCAAGCCTAAGTTGATTTCTATCTGTCAAGTATTTTCATTTCTAAAAGATGTGTTTGTATCGTAGTTGTAGTTTGGGTCGAAGGCCGGGCATGTAGCCATTTGTACCATTGAAATAGCGGGGCAAATATATGCACCTAACCATACCCTACGTGCCATGTAATCCAGGCCTTCATGGTCAAGTGTTATGTCAGACTTGCAAATTTATCTTTGTTGCTCCAATATGGTCTCGCTCAAACTGAAGCTTACAATTTTTTGGGCCAAATTTTGGGTTATTTGTTTAAAAACTTAAAAGGGTGAACATCCACATGAAACGGTTAAAACATGATTTATTTACAAATAATTATAGTTAGCAACTCTAACTTTTTTTTTATCACAAACAACTCTTCCAACCATTTAATTAAATTATTTCTTAAAAAAAGTAGTCTACTATCGCTAGGCCAATACGCGAGTGGGCTTAGTTGCCGGCCTAATCTGCGACTGGCCTCAGTCGCATTCTGGCCTCGTGACTGTACTCGGCACGGGCCTTAGTCGTACCACCATATCGCGACTGAGACACGTGGCAGATCAAGGCCTCAGTCGTGTTTCCGTTGCGCGACTAGGCCTCCCACATTAGCTAATCGTTGGGTCACAGAGTGATCGCGCAGTGGCACAACGATTGTGGGTTATTTTGTTGTAAAATATTAAAATGTGGTGTCTAGGCACCCAAATTAATACATGTTGACATGCTTTTAGATTCGTGAAGTTTGACGTGGATATCTTCACATACCAATAAAAAAGTATACTTGAGATATCAAAACTCTAATTTTTTTAAATTCAACCTCAGTTTAACTAGTTTGAGCTAGTTGCATTGTTTATAATCACTAGAGTAGCATTAAATTCAAAAGTATATCAAATTAGTTTCGCATTAAATTCAAACGTATATCAAATGAGTTTGAAGTGAGTTTAGAACTCACGTACCATTTTATACCCAAACTCCAAATTTCAGTTGATCATACTCGTGTATCATACGGTTCTAGAGTTTGGTGCCTATACACCTAGCTGTCTTACATATTTTTCCTACACACATTCACACACACGAAAACAAAGGTCTAAATCAAAAGGACACGAAGTTACAAATAAGTTGGCCCGTGGGTAAATGGACGGAAGGGAACAAGGGTTAACACAAAAATTACTCGGCCTTTAAAGACTAAAGTCGATGGCCATAGTCCATAATCGTATGCAAGCCCGTCCGTGGGCATCGTGCCCAAGCCCAACAATTCGGCCGACCTCCGGCCTGATAGAAGTCAAGTAGCTGAGAAATAGACGGGCTTTACAATAGTGGGCTATGGCACGGTAACAAGCCCACCCAATTTCCCAGTAGAAACTACAATAATACTGTGACAAAATTACCAGTCTTATTAGGCTATAATCAAACCGAAATGTGCTATCTTCAGGAACTATATCGCTCGACAGACGCATCCCTTTGTTTCTATAGAACAGTACTTGCTAGCATGTTCAGACCCCGACCGGGTGAGCACCTCCAGCCATAGGACGGATCCCCTACGGAAGCAATGTAAAACTATATCGTGGGTCTCTATATATACTAATTGAAGTGTAATGTAAAATCTACCTTTGGAATATATAGGAGTATAAGAATTTCTCCTCTTTCATTCAAAAAAAAAAGAATTTCTCCTCTAACGTATGATCGTCGTGGAAATGATCATGTTTGTCAAATTTGCACCCTGAGACCTTGTGCATGTTGCTAGCTTAATTCTCACTACTAGAATTCAATGGCATAATTTTTCAATGCTAGACACCCTAGGGAACAGCCAAAAAAAACTAGTCATTTGGTTAAATGGTTCTGATGATTAAATGGATGGGAATACTTGGGTAATTCTTACGCGATTGAATAGTTCAAAGTTCAGACACGAATGCTAACATCTAACTATGACGGGAGTTCTAATTAATAAGATACATACATATATACTCTTCAAATATATAGTGCGTATCTTCAAATAGAGTATATTGCCTTCAAATACATACATAAATATTCCTGGCTGTAAGCCGGAATACACAAGGTTGTCAACCGTGCTTGAACTGCTGAAATTGAAGGCAATCAATGGTTGGTCCGACAAGAATTTTATGGCGTTGTTAGGTCTCTTAGCTGACATCCTTCCGGAGGGAAACGTGTTTCCCAGCACGACCTACCAAGCTAAGAAGGTTATTTGTCCATTGGGAATAGAAGTAGAAAGAATACATGCATGTCCGAACGATTGTATCATCTACCGTAAAGAGTATGCAGACATGCATGTATGTCTCGTGTGCAAAGCATCCCGATACAAGCGTAAGAATACTGCTAAGTCGAAGCAAGGACCTCCTGCTAAGATGTTGTGGTATCTGCTTGTGATCCCACGTTTGAAGCTTTTATTTGCGAACCGAAAGGAGGCAAGATTGATGCGTTGGCACTCGGAGGAGCGTAAGAAAGATGGGAAGCTCAGACACCCTGCTGATTCTGCCCAGTGGAGAAACTTCGATCGGAGCTTCGAAGAGTTCGGTGTGGAACCGAGGAACATAAGGTTAGGGTTGAGTACGGACGGAATGAATCCTTTCGGTAACATGAGCAGCCAACATAGCACCTGGCCCGTGAATCTATGTATGTACAACCTTCCTCCTTGGTTGTGTATGAAGCGGAAATACATTTTGATGTCACTACTTATCCAAGGGCCGAAGCAACCTGGGAACGATATTGATGTGTACCTAGCACCATTGCTGGAAGATCTTGTGACACTTTGGAACGAAGGGGTACAAGTATGGGATGCGTACAAACGAGAGAACTTCACTTTACGCCCCATGTTATTCTCGCACCATCAATGATTTTCCCGCCTAGGTAACTGTCGGGTTCGATACAAAAGGAGCCAAAGCCTCGTCGCGACCGCTTAGATGGTACCGAGAGTGTATGGCTGAACAACTCACGCAAAACTGTGTATATGCGTAACCGTAGGTTCCTTCCCAGGATTCACCCATACCGCAAGATGAAGAAACAATTCGACGAAAATAAGGAGGACGGTTCAGCTGCAAGAGCTTTTAGAGGGAAAGAGGTCTATGATATGGTTAAGGATATCGATGTTGTGCTTGGAAAGTGATGTAAATTAAGGACCCCTCAGAAAAACATCTGGAAGAAGCGGTCAATTTTTTGGAACTTGCCTTATTGGGAGCACTTAGAAGTTCGCCACTGCATCGACGTCATGCACGTGGAGAAGAATGTATGTGATAGCTTGATTGGTCTCTTACTGAACATTAGTGGCAAAACAAAAGACGGTGTTAACGCACGGCGTGACTTGGTTGATATGAACATAAGAACCGAGTTAGCACCGAAAGAGACCGACAAAGGACGAACGTACCTTCCCCCAGCTTGCTACACTTCGTCCAAGGCCGAGAGAAATGAACTGTGTCAAAGCTTGCATGGTGTGAAAGTTCCGTTCGGTTACTCCGCCAATATTAAGAAACTTATTTCCATGAAAGATTTGAAATTAATTGGTATGAAGTCTCATGATTGTCATGTGCTGATGACACAGATGCTTCCTGTTGCAATTACGAGTATCTTGCCAAACAAGATCCGAGTGGCAATCTGTAGGCTCTGTTATTTCTTTAACTCAATTGCTCAGAATGTCATCGATCCCGAAGGACTCGACGCTCTGCAGGCCGAGGTGGTGACGACTCTATGTCATCTTGAGATGTATTTTCCTCCGTCATTTTTTGATATCATGGTCAATCTCATTATTCACCTTGTGAAAGAGATAAAGATATGCAACCCTGTGTTCCTACGTTATATGTACCCTTTCGAGAGATACATGGGAATTCGGAAGTCCTACGTACGGAATCGATCTCAACTGGAGGGCAGTATCATCGAAGGTTATGCAACCGAAGAGGTCATTGAGTTCTGCGTGGACTACATGGCTCAGGTGGAACCGATAGGTGTGCCTCTATCTCGTCACGAGGGGATACTGGAGGGTATCGGGACCATCGAGAGGAAAGCAATCACTCCCGATCTAGATACATACACGCAGGCCCATTTCACGGTCTTGCAACACATGACCCAAGTGTCCCCGTACATCGACGAGCACAAAGACATGGTACGCCAATGTAATCCGGACGGTCGGAGGTTTGGATAACGAGAGAGCACAACCGTCGGTTCAACGAATGGTTAAAGATGCGATTCACTTGGAGGTCATCAAGTGATGAAACACTACTATGCTTGGCCAAAGGACCAAAATTTATAATTGTGAAATGGCAAGGATACGACATAAATGGGTACACGTTTTATACGGCTAAACTGTGATAGGAAGAGCATACCCGAGCAGCGGTGTCCGCATATATACATTTCACGAGGGGTTCAATACCGCGGGGGCAGCGGGTTGAACTCGTAATATGGGTTCGTAGAGGAGATTTGGGAGCTCGACTATGTACTTTTCAAGATCACCCTGTTTTGATGTCATTGGGTTAAACTTCCGCAGGGTGTGAAGGTCGACAAGTACAGCGTCACTACTGTGGACCTCAAACGTGTCGGATACAAGGACGAACCATCCGTACTCGCTAAGCAAGTTGTTCAAGTTTTTTATGTAGCAAATAAGAACCACCACGTAGTTCTTCATGAGAAAAGAAGGATTGTCGGAGTTGAGAATGTTGTGGATGAGGAAGAGTACAATCAATTTGATGAGTTGCCTCCTTTCGAAGACGGCATCAGACCGGAGGAAGAACCCAGTGAGGAAGCTAGCTATATACGCGTCGATCATCATGAAGGATTATATTTCAATTAAGCATGTATTCCATTGTAATTTGATATTAACATGGAAACGCGTCACGTGTTATGGACCAGTGCTAAATCGATCAGACTGCCATGTGTTGGGCGTCCGACCGATTTCCCTTTGAAATGATTCTCTGTGCGGTAGTTCCGTCGTTGATAAACGGAACTACCGGTGTGCAGAAGTTCTAAAGTTCTTGCGGAACGTTTATTCCATAGAAGCATATTTTTGGTGTGGTTCAATTTGTGAGGACCCCCGGGTTATTTCCATAAGATCGAAGTTTACTTGGTCTTAAAGAAATAACTCTGGGCCTCAAGTAAATGAATTCCACCTTAACTCCATCCAAGTCAATTCGAAGGATATGCATTTGAAAAAGGTAATATTAATACAAGTCCAAAACAGTTGAGTTTCACTCATTTTGAGTTCCCAAGATTTAGTTATGCATTTACAAAAGTTATCAACAATTTCCTTTGTAACAATAAAGATTTTAAAAGTGCATTTTCCAAAATAATACTCTCTGGTACAGAGACATGCTTGAAACCAATTTTAATATTAAGTTTATCAAAAATGAAAAGTATCATAAGTGGTTTCACCCATTTTGGAGTTGAAATGAATTAGTTATGATTTTTCGAGGTTAACATATATTAACAGTGTGCAAATTAATACTTTCTCAGATTTTATAAAGCGATTAATACTTTTCTCACTGAGCTTCACGCTAGCTACTGACACTGCCAGTGGGCCGCGCGGCAGTAGCGCACCCACGCACTAACAGATGGGCCCGATGCACAGCGGCCCACCGCGTGAGTGCGCGCGCGTGATTCAAAGGCGGTGATTGTGAGCCGTTGGATCAAGATCCAATGGTTCATAGCCACGGGCGCGTTTCGGACGGTCCGAACGTCCTATCGAATCTCGACCGTTCATTTGGCATCGCACGGCTAAGATTCGCGGCGCGTTTCGGACGGTCCGAACGGCCTGCTTAATCAGAGCCGTCGATTATACATCCAATGGTCAGAAATGATCCAAGCTATATGCGTCTGAAATGGACGGTCCGAATGTTTGAACAAAGGTGGGTCGTTGATCTAAAGATAGACGGCTCACAGCGAAAGAACTTTCGAACGGTCCGAACGTTCACGCGAACCTGGGTCGTTGATCTAAAGATCGACGGTCCGATCGGCCCAATCAAAGAACGGCTCATAAGATCTGTTCCGCCCGTGGAAGATCCAACGGTTAAGATTTCATGGTGGATCGGAATGGTCCGAACGGCCCAATGCATCTGGCCCATTCATTGAGATCTGACGGCTCTACATATGTGTGTGTCACAGCACATCACGCACGGTTCTATTAATACACCGCTCGTGATGATTAACCTCACTGATTTGTTCTAGTAATGGACCGTCGTGATATCAACATATTACGCATTTGTTCAAGAACATAAACATCTGTGATATTAAAATTAGGGTTTCTCTGTTAAGTCATTACAGACGGTTTCATAACAGAACCATCTGTGATAGTTAACATCACAGACGGTTTGTTTATAGAACCATCTGTGATTTATTATCACAGACGGTTCTATCATAGATCCGTCTGTGATATCCAGCTATATAAGTGCCCGACTCGAACGGTTGTGCACTCTTCTGCCTTAGTCTTTTTCCACCACCCGGCGCGCCTCGGTCTCTCCATTGACGCCACCTCCGGCCGGCGCCGCCTCGCTCCGTCCACCCCTCAGGCCAGCCGCCTCCTCGTCCCTCGCCTCCGTCGGTGCCGCCCCCGCCCCTGCCGACCACCCGTGAGTTTCCCGCGCCGCCCTCTCTCTGCTGAGAGCCGAGGGTTTCTGCCGCCCGCCTCGCCGACCACCCGGTGAGTTTCCGCGCTTCCCCTTCTCTCGACGTGAGAGCGAGGGTTTCCTCGGTCCGCCCGCCGCCACCACCCGAGGGTTTATGTGGAATTTTTACCCCTTTAGATGTTTTACTCTGCTGTGCTTTTGTTTGAAATGGGAGGTAGGGTTAAATTTCACTACTAGATGTATATGTAAGTTATATTTGCACAAATAGATTTGTACAGAGATCTATATTTAGTT
Organism: Hsuehochloa calcarea; assembly: GCA_036346395.1. NCBI lineage: Eukaryota > Viridiplantae > Streptophyta > Magnoliopsida > Poales > Poaceae > Hsuehochloa > Hsuehochloa calcarea. The sequence continues at coordinate 86,848,806 of CM070594.1, forward strand.
TGTTTACACAATAAGATGTCTGTGTATTTGCACAATTAGACATGCATGTATACTTGCATTAATGTATTCTGATGGCGTTCTTTGTGTTGGCAAATCTATCTTTTTCCTACTTGAAAAATACTAGAAAGACGACTCATTGACTGTTTTAGCTTTGGAATTGCAATTGACTATTTAGGTATTAGTAGTAGGCTCTACTTTTTTTTTCAGTTTTGTATAGACTCTACATGGTAAAAATAATATTGTACATGGCAGTGCTAATGAAACAATATTTTTTATTGACATTCCATTCCATTCTCCACTTAGCAAATCTGGTATGACCAATTCTAATTCTAGTTTGGTGCCAAACAGTTCCTTGAAAACAAGCAAGTATCCAAATACGGTTAGCTGCCCTCCTCTGTCATCTCTATTCCACACCAGTTATGGACGAGGGATGGAAGTGTTCCCATGTTGTGGCATAGCAGCAGTAGCACGTTAGCATCCAGAGGAAGTTAGCGAGTCTGGTTTTGTTAGGGAGTAGATTTTCACGCAACAGCAGCAGGTGTTTACACCAGGAGAAGCTTCGGCAGCAACAGGAGTCCAGGAGGGTTTCGGAGAGGAGAATTAGGAAAGCTACACAGTTTCTATCAAGCAAGAAATAAATTTCCACTTCTAGTTTCTGTCTTGACCCCTCTAATTTCTCTCCATCCTACCCCTGTTATCTTTCCGTCAAGACGGCTCCCGCACACAGGAAGAGGCCATGCCCTCCTGTACCTCATCCATATAACCTACGAAGCAAACACGCCCACACAACCCACTAGATTGGTAATAAGATATAATCTATTCATTGCCATCCCTTGATGGTTAACATACCATTTACCTCATTCTGTTTTGATCGGTTTTGGTGTAATGATTTATTCCAGAAATTGTTAGGGTGAGGTGATTATTGCTTCTCTTTGTTTCTTTATGGTATGGCACTACTACAAAACAGGGCTGAGATGGCAATTGTTGAATCTTTTGCAACTCGCCTGCTGAGAGCACTCAAAATCATGCAATATTTCAGCTATATGTTAAAACTACACTGTTTGCAATATTTCCTTCTCCTTTGCAATTTTTTTGTGCAATTTCATATATTTTATTTACTATGTATCATATATTAGGTTCAATGGGTAACTTCTATTTGTTTATGTAATCATTGCATACGTAACTTATATAGATAGCAAGTGTTTAGATGGCGAGGCACGTCTTCGCCGCCGTCGCCGACGCCGCCAAATGCTTCGAATCTCCGATCAAGGTGGTACGCAGCGAGAAGGCAAAGGAATCTCCAAATTGCCCTCGGGCGCATGGACGATCACGAGGTCGGTGACGCCGGGATCCCGCCGAGTCCCAAGAAAGCAACGCGAGATTTCGGACCGTCTGCGGGGTACTTGCAAGGAACGGGTCCCCATCACCACCCCAACTCGAAGTCTCGACGGATGTACAGAGACCGGGCCAGGATCGAACTTTCGCCTCGCTCACTTTCCTCGGCGGACTGCACGTGTGCGATGGCACGCGCTGCTGGCGATGTACCACTTGTGGAGAACCTTCAAGAGCCTGCTTGTCACACAGTACGTGAACACGGGTCGGACGCCCTTCACGACATATCAATTTTTGTCGCGGGATACATGGGACGCCTTCGTGCAGATGAAGACGACGGCCGAATTTCAGGAGCTATCCAGGCACAAAACACTCACCCCCACAGACTCAGCACCGCTGGGTACGCGGGTAAAGCCACGCAGTGGGCGGCGGAGGACGAGACTGCTGCACGACCGTTTGCTGAGATCTCAGACGAGCGCGCTCGAGCTTGTTTAAGAGTGAGGGCATTAGCGACGTATTCGGGCAGCATCTCTTTCACAAACCCGATAGACGAGGCAGTGTCTCAACGCCTGGTAAAATTCTCGAACCACTTAATTGTTAATAAGTCCATAACTTCATGGTGTCTACAATAACATGATGTCCTCTTACAGGAAGCATTGACTTCCGCATCTTCCCAAGGTTCCTTCGAAGTAGACAGGGAGAAGGATGTACTATCTACGACCCTGGGAAACAAGGGGCACCCGAGTCGCACGCGAGGCGTTGGGGTTTACGTACCTTGGAGGGATGGATTCCCACACAACTCCGACACATATAGGAGTAGGAAGAGATCCAAGGACCAGCACGACGCTCGGTTGGAACATGTGATTATTGACAAATTTCAAAAACAAATAACAAACTTGCAGAACCAAGTAAATCAACTCATGCAAGCGCAAGCCGCCCCTGTTAATTTGGGAGCAAGTCCTGCTCGACATCGGAGTAGCGTCGCGTCCACACATAATTCTGGACATGACGACGTGCAATTACCGATCGACGACATCGAGGTAATGTACATCTCTGGAATGCTCCAAAGATAGACCTATAGGACGCCTTAGCTAATTGTGTACCATTTTGTAGGGGCCGACGCGCTGCAAGCTCTAAGTGAGGATGGTTGGGTCTATTACTATTGAGGCTGGGCGGGGTATGGTGTATCCATACCGGAAGGGCGAGCAAAGACGGCGGTGCCACCGTGGCGCAGGTTACGCCAGTGCGGTGGACATGGTACATGACAATTTCATGGCCATCCTACCGAGATTCCCCGAACGAAGAAATCGTAACACTAGGGATGCCACACACACTTTTATCCAAAGGCCCAAGAAGGACATCGTGACCGACCCTTCAAAGGATGCGACATCGACAAGACCGCCTCCAATTGGACCCTCGATGAGTCCGCCTCAACCAAAGCTTCAGAAGACCGCCACATCGCTTCCCGTCGAGAAGACGACGAAGGGACAAGAAAATCGTGTCACCATATCGGTCCCTGAGGCGTCTCACGGGAAGACGTCCCTCAACCGCCTTGTTAAGGAGAAATCGAAATCGAAGAACATTAAGGCACCTCCCAAACCCGTGAAATACTCCTCGAAGTCCGCTGGTCTCCTGCAGAAATAAAGAGCTCAGGACTAGCTTGTCAAGCTTTGCATGATTGGTACTTCCGCAAGACCCGAGAGGAGGGGGCCATACTGGAATCACCGTCAGATACGGGAGGGAGCATTTTCTCGACGAGCCTGGCCACTTCGTCGTGGGCTTCGAAAACTTATTTGACCTATACAACCTAAGCGCCTCGACGCCACTTCTACGATGCCGACAATCGTAAGTGTGTACAATCAATTTCTACACTCACATGATACCGATAAATATCATAACTTATTGCTTATGTACAGATACATTATGAAATGTGCCCGTCGAATCAAAGAACCGGTGGGTTTCCTCGACCCACACGTGGTCTCTAAGCAAACAATCAACCAAGACGCATCCTACGTCGAGAATTACATAAAAATGAGATTGCTTGCTCTGGACGACAAGGACTACATAATGGTGCTCTACAACGAGAAGTAAGTGCTTCAATATTTGCTATACAAATTACGTTTCAACACAGGTTTATGACTATAGCGACATACATGAGTAGGTTCCACTGGATTCTTCTTATTCTTGTGCCAAAGAGGAACATGGTATTGTACCTTGATTCTCTACTCAACAAAAATCACGACTTCACCCTTCTTAAAGGAATACTCGACAGGTATGTTCATTTCCTCCGCACATAACTCTATTGTAGTCTTCCTTCGTTTGAAATGGACAAGGATAACTTTTTGAATCATGTAGGCGTTCATCGGCTATGTTGCCGAGGAGGTTTATACAAGGAACGAGCGCCACACCGACTCACGTGGATGCGATTTCCACGCGCTACAACACAATAATCATATATCATACTCCGTAATATTGCGTCTCGAACTGACTGTACATATATATGTAATTCTATTTTTGCAGTGTCGCCAGCAAAAACGAGATCACCTATGCGCATTCCACGTATGCCATCATATGCAGCTATTGATTGCTTATAGGACGCACGATCCCCAGGTTTGTCAATCTTGTAATAATTATTTCCTAATTATAAATTTAAATATATATGCTTACTACTTTAGTCCTGCTAGCGACAGGGCTTGAACATAGAGTTAAATGCACTCGAGATGGACCAGGTCACGCATGTTCGAGGGGAGCTCTGCGTCTTCATCAAGGAAGACATAGTTAACACCACCGGAGAGTTTCACGCCGTCGACACCGATGAACGACCACGAAACAATTGATTCAATATTGTAATTCACTTTGACTGGTTGTAATTCAATTTGTAACTCTAGCGACAATATATACTTGAAACATTCTTTTGTAATTGATTTTGAGTTAAATGATCTCTTTGAGTTGTCAACAATTATCTGTGATATGTTTCTGCTTGCTAGTTTTCAGAGGGCATGGCTAGCAATTCCTGAGCCTAGCTGAAAATACGATAAAAATCAATTAGATCTAAAGACTTATCACAGACGGTTCTAACCACGAACCGTCTGTGATACTACATAATCACAGACGGTTCATGGTTGGAACCGTCTGTGATAAGAGTTATCACAGACAGTTTTTCAACCGCCTGTTATCACAGACATAAAATTTCAGACGGTTCTAACCACGAACCGTCTGTGATACTACAGAATCACAGACGGTTCGTGGTTGGACAGTTTTTCAACTGCCTGTTATCACAGACATAAAATTTCAGACGGTTTAAAAATCGTCTGTGATGACTGTTACGAACTGTCTGTAATGAACTTTTCTGTAGTAGTGAATTAAGTAAGATATAGTCTAAGTCAAATACCGCGTTGTAAGAAAAAAAAAGAATCTATGTAGTGTACTAGGTCGGCCAAACAATCAAGATGATAAATATAATTGGATCACAGTAGCTAATAGCTAGGATCAGATTCCTGATTTCAAGTATCCACACATGTGACATTTCAGTAAGTTACACTTGTCATATACACAGGCGGGCATTTGGGTGGCTTTATTATTTGGTCAAAGGTGCTACTGTGTTACATCCTCAATTTATTAAATGAGATTATTATGCATATCATCAGCATGCGTCATATTTTAAAACATATGCACAAGGTATTGCACTTAGAAAATCTCCAATAATAGTTAAACATACACTTCAAAATTAACTCCCAAATGAAAACAGTGTGTGGATATCGTGAGGATATGTGCACGATCTCAGGATGATGAGTCAATTGGCAATGGCTTTGTTGGTTTGCAAAATCTCGCGTTTTCGGGGTTTGCTTCTTCTTTGTCGGACCACAAAGCGGCCCGACCGGCGTTGAGGGGCGGCCGATCGCCTGCGGTGACTGGCGGACCGCCGATGGTGGCGGTCGGACCGGCCTGACCTAAAGTTGGATTTTGAGGCTAATCCAAAAATAGGTTGTGTAGGCAGGTGAGGGGAGTCTCCTGGATGTGGTTTCATCATTTTTGGAGCTCCCAGTCAAAAGTTCTATTGAATTGAAAATTTCAGAAGGTTTTGGATTTTCAAGCTGGAATTTTGGCTAAGTCCTTTGGACCGTCCGACCGCTGTGGAGCGGTCCGATCGCTTGATATCGGTCGGACCGCCCACGTGGGGCGATCGACCGCTTTGACTTGGAGGTGAGCCAAGTTTGCATTGTTGTGGTTTCAATGTGGTTGATGTTTAGTTATCAATGCTTTATTGATGTATATTGCATTGCGGAACTAACGTGGGTCAAGTTGTGAAGAACTTGTTCCTAAACGGTTTGTTTGTCTATTGTCATGCGGTGGCTTGCAGTCAACGACGCCAGCGGTGAGTGGATCGACTACGCTTGGAGAGCCGAGGTCCGAACGATCATGGATACCGGGAGGTCGTGTGACTCAAGCAGTGCGAAATGGGCAAGACGGATCAAACGGGTGGTTCGATGCATACCGTTGGATCAGCGGTGCGGATATCGGTGCAAGTCTCTCGAGGTTCCGATGGGATTCGGACAAGAGAGGTTTGGCGTCGATGAGAACCACGATCAACCTACACGTGGTGAAGCAGGCGATTGCTTCAACCAGATTTGTGTGGGTCCCATGTGTGAGTGGGCCCCAAATGTGACTCTAGTCCTCTCTAGTATAAATAGGAAAGGGGGAGAAGGAAAACCTTTGAGGCATTCATTTGGTTTCTTCCCTTGCTTTTCTAGGGTTAGGGTTTGGAGAGAAAGAGAGGAGAGATTGTATGCTCCTTGGGTGAGCTCTTGTCCTCCTAGTTGGAGTGGCTTTGTAAGCATCTTGTGAGATCAATCAATCTTGTGATGCTTGCTTGAGAGATCATTTGTCTCCTCTTTGTGTTCTTCTCTCATTTGGATGAATTTGGTGCTTCCTTGATTCAAGGGTTTATGCTTGGTCTCTTGACCCATTTTGTCTTGCTTTGATGTGTGGGAATACTCCTAGAATCATCTAGACCATCAATCCTCACAAGCAAGTCTTGAATCAAAGTTTTTCATATTTCTAGGGTTTGTGCACTTCTTGATTAAATCCTTGAGAGATCGATTCTGCAAGTGGATCTGAAGGATCGTCGCTAGAAATAGGTCTCTAATATCACTAGGAGGTGTGCTCGAAATTTGGTCAAGTTTCATTGGTTGAATCAAAAGTTGGATCAAATTTCGTTTTGGATTTGGGGTGGATTTTCAGTACTGGACTGAACCGGTCTGACCGGTCTTGTAACGGCGGTCCGACCGCCCGTATATTCGATCACAGATCTTCTGGGTCGAACCGTTGTCCACCGGTCCGACCGCCGATTAGTTGCTTGGCCGATCATTGGTTGAACGCCGGTCCGACCGCTTTGTGGTAGCCGGTCCGACCGCCAGCGCCTGATCAACCCTTTGAGTTTAAGTCTCCACATTTGTGTCGTGTGGTTGTCGGGGTTTGTCGAGTTCAAAGACAAGGCTTCCATTGTGTGCTTATCGATCTTCTTAGCTCTCATAGCTAAAGGAGTAAAGTTCGTGTTGAATTCGACTTAGGCGAGAAAGTTTTGAAAGCGCCTATTCACCCCCTCGATCGCCTTCCGGTCCTACAAGTGGTATCGAGCCTGTTAGCTCTTTTCTATAGATCTTAACGGTCTTTGGAGCCATGGCGATCGAGCGATATTCAATCAGCCACATGTTTTTGATGGAGTTGATTTTGCATATTGAAGGCCCGAATGGAGGCCTACATCGAGGCTCAAGGGCACGCGATTTGGCTTAAGGTGAAAAACCCTTATGTCGTGCCAGCCGATGACAATTTGATCACTCCAGATGTGGAGAACAACAGCAGGCTCGGATTTTTGATTCAAGGCCTTAGTCGATCGGAGTTTGAGCGTGTCGCCATTTGTCGTCTGCTCATGAGATCCGCGGACTCTTTGTGATTATCATGAAGGGTCCATCGCGATCAAGGAAGTGAGACAGAACCAGCTTAAGAAAGCATACTCCAAGATCGAGCAAAGACCTGGTGAATCTTTAGATGAGCTGTGGGGGAGATTTTCTAAAATTCTTCATGATCTCCGCGCTGTTGATCTTGTATTTTCTGAGTCTGAAAATGCACGCCAACCGTGTGGGTGCTTTGGATGTGAAGGTCTGGGGATGATCATCGCCATCAATGACAACACTGTCATGAGTGAGCTTACCATGGATAAGCTTTACTCGAGGTTGAAGACGCATGAGATTGATTTCATCTCGCGTCTCCCCACGACAGAGCCGATGGCTTTAGTGGTTGACAATTCTAAGGGTAGATATGCTGATTCTTTTAATGTTAGCTCATCTGGATTTTCTTTGTCTGCTTTGCATTCCTTGAGCGATGAGCAACTTGAGAGACTACCCGAGGATGACTTAGCCCTCCTATCCACAAAATTCACGAGAGCCTACAATAATGTGAGGAGTAGGAGGAGAGGTGGACCTATCACATGCTTTGAATGTGGTGAGCTAAACCACATTCGCCTAGATGCCCCAAGTCAAGGGCAAGGAGGAGAAGGAGTCACAAAGGCATTCTCAAGCGAGGGATGCTAAGTCCAAGAAGACAAACTATCGCAAGTTTGTCAGCCGAGTCCTTGAAGCTCTAGAGGATGTGAGCATGGAAGATGTGGACTCGGAGTCGGAGGACGACAAGAGTGACTCCCGTGGCAAGAAGAAGGCACGTGATTTTTCAGGCATGTGCTTTATGGCTAAGAACACCACGACACTACTCCTCCAACAAATGAGGATCCTTTCGGTGATCCCGATGAGGTATGCCCTTCACTTCCGACATGAAAAGGGCTTTAGTGCTTGCTGAACAAAATTGCATAAGCAAGCTAAAGTGATCAAGAAACAGATACAATGATTGATAATTTGAACCTAGAAGTGGTTAGGCTCAAATCCATTAATCCTGATGATTTCTGTGATTCATGCTCTAGCTTGCTTAATGAATTGTCAAGCTTGAATAATGCTCATTCCTCTGTTAAAGAACAATTGAAAAATGCTCTTTCTGAACTAGAATCTCTCAAGTCTAGTTCTCATTTGCATGAATGCCATTCCGCTTGATGTGATCGCTTAGAAGCTATTCCTTTAAATTGCTCAAACGTGCTTTGCTAGAATTGAAATCGGATAGCTCTTTAAAAGAATTGCAAAAATTTGATGCTAGTCACACTTGTTCTCATTGTAAGAATAATCGAATTAAAATGCAAGAGATGATCAAATGGTTGCTTATTCTAGAATTGCCTCTTGTGAAAATTGCCCTAAGCTTACAATTGAGATTGAAGCTTTAAACAAGACTCTTGAAGAGAAAGCTAAAATTGAAAGATCTATATCTCTTCGCTTCCAAGAAAGTTATTGATTCTTCCTCTTGTATGTTGCATGTCAAATTGAAACTGCTATTGGTAAGATACAAGAGGCTTTTAGAGTCAAATTTAAGGAGCAGCTTGAATAGGATTGAGAGTCCTATTGTGTGTCTTGTGAGGCTCAAAGTGGAAGTCGATCTTCTTAAGAGCAAACATGTTGAGGCAATCGATTCTCTAAAGTGCTCAAATTGTGGAGTTTTGGCAAAAGAGAACGATTACCTCAAAATGACTCTTGAGAGGTTTTCTAGCGGAAAAAGAAGCTCAAATTGATTCTAGATCAATCCAAGGTGAGTGTGAAAACAAAGGCCTAGGCTTTAAGTCCCTAGAGCTTTCCAAGAATCTCACCCAAAGATTGCTAGAATTGTGAAAAGTGGTTTGGTTGAGCAAGAATCTTCTTTGTCTTCAAAGGTTATTCTTAAATCAGAGATTCTCGCTCAATCTCTTTCTAGCAAGAAAGGTGCTTGTCTCTCCAAAGCGGACCCCTCAAAAGGTCAAGTACCATTGCACCTTCTGCAAGAAAGAGGGCCACACGGTTGAGTTTTGCTTCCGGAGAGCAAAGATTGAGAGGAAAGAGAGGATGGGCACTTTGAGATCCATTAGAGGAGTCTCTTCTTCAGCGATAGTCTCTAGAGCCGGGCAGCCTATTCAGTGTACCACATACAGGCCTAGGCGTGTAGAGAATCTTGTTGACTCTTTTGGTGGGTCCAGGCAGCAGTGTGGTTTAGGATATCATGAGGATAGACCACGGGTAGCACCTAGACAGGGGGAGTATCGGTCTTTTGGTAGATCGTTTTGGAGAGGTCCAGGTGGTGCTCATGGGCATTCTTATGATTTTGTGCCTAATCATTTTTCTGCTGCTTCTTTTGCTATTCGAGCATCGCTCATCTCGATCGACACCCAGATTTTCTATCTCAAATCCCAAGATCGAGGCTTGGATGTTTTGAGGAATTTGCTTTTTCTGTTTTCATTGTATCATAATGCATTTTTATTTCAAATGTCGTGCATTGCATAATAAAAATTGTGGAGCTTTGAGTATTATCCTTGTATGGCTTGATTTCATACTCTATACCTTGTCATATCAAGTGATAGTCCATTGGACTTCTTTTATGGCTCTTCGTATTTTGGCTTAGCTTTTCCCTTGCTAGCTTTATATCTGTGAGCAAATTGAATCGAATCATGTCTTGTTGGATCTTGTGACTAGTTTTGCTCTAGTGATCCTCTTATGATTCTTGCCATGTCTTACAAGCTGAATTGAGTCTTGAACTTATTTTGAGATGAAAAATAAGCTTTTTATCTTCTTAAGTCAAGCAAATAAAAAAGATTTTCTGTGCGAAAAAGCGATCTCACCAATCCTTTCTCATGAGACGGCTTGCCATTGCACTAGGCATGAACTCGGGGGAGTTTTGGATGACCTAGACCACTCTTTTAAGCTTATCGCTTGAGATGGTCGCAGAAGGCTTGAGATCTAGCACAAGAAAAAAAGAAGAGAAAGAAAAGAAAATTTGCACAAAAGGGCTAAGTGCTTGAGCTTTGCTTCAAAAGAATTCTCTTAATGCTCAAAATGCCTCAATTCTGTTTTGAGTCTCTTTCGCTTATAGACATGGCTTGACTCATTTTGGTTGCTTTTAGTGAATCTATGACATTGAGCAACCTTTCATGGTTTTAATTCATTAATCTCAGTTTACGCTATCTTGGTTTTAGCTTTAAAGACATGTTTTGCCATGATTGAATATAGCTTCTACTCTTTATATGGCTTGGTATATGTCTTGTACTGTCTACATAGATAATGGTCATGGCTCCTTTTGCTTAATTTCAAATAAAGTCATTTCTTCATGCTCGTTCTTCTCTCATGCATCTTGATGAATTCATTGTCAAAGGGGAGAAGGATTGAAGAAAATGCTTGCTTTGGAGCTTTTGGTTCACATAAGGTTTCATGCATAAAAGAACACACACACACACACACACAAAAAAATTTTGTGAACCTTTTGAAAATTTGTGATCATAGTGAGTTGAGTCTCTGGGTTTTATTGCCTTTTTCTGATTTGAATTGAAATTCAAGAAGACTCACAATGATCAAAGGTCAAATAGAACTTATTGTCTTTCATATGGACCTTAGTGAGATTTTTGGCCATCTTCTGGATTTTGAATCCTTTTGTGCGTTCAATGCCTTATCTCACTTGCCTTCACTATTCTGAAGCCAGCTTGGTCGCTTCCTAAGCTTTTTCTTGCTTATGGACCAAGTTGTGCCTTTATGCGAAAACGACGATTTTTACTTTTCAATTTGAAAAACCACATTTTCTTGGAAATTGCCAATGTGTTCATCAAGGGGGAGATTGTGAATATCGTGAGGATATGTGCACGATCTCAGGATGATGAGTCAATTGGTAATGGCTTTGTTGGTTTGCAAAATCTCGCGTTTTCGGGGTTTGCTTCTTCTTTGTCGGACCACAGTGATCGACCGGCGTTGAGGCGGTCGGACGCCCGCCTGTGACTGGCCGGATCGCCCGATGGTGGCGGTCGGACCGGCCTGACCTAAAGTTGGATTTTGAGGCTAATCCAAAAATAGGTTGTGTAGGCAGGTGAGGGGAGTCTCCTGGATGTGGTTTCATCATTTTTGGAGCTCCCAGTCAAAAGTTCTATTGAATTGAAAATTCCAGAAGGTTTTGGATTTTCAAGCTGGAATTTTGGCTAAGTCCTTTGGACCGTCCGACCGCCGCTTGTGGGAGCGGTCCGATCGCTTGATATCGGCTCGGACCGCCCTGTGGCGCTGCCGACCGGCTTTGACTTGGAGGTGAGCCAAGTTTGCATTGTTGTGGTTTCAATGTGGTTGATGTTTAGTTATCAATGCTTTATTGATGTATATTGCATTGCGGAACTAACGTGGGTCAAGTTGTGAAGAACTTGTTCCGAAACGGTTTGTTTGTCTATTGTCGCGGTGGCTTGCGTGTCAACGACGCCAGCGGTGAGTGGATCGACTACGCTTGGAGAGCTGAGGTCCAGAACGATCATGGATACCGGGTGAGGTCGTGTGACTCAAGCAGGTGCAGAATGGGCAAGACGGATCAAACGGGTGGTTCGGTACAGCTGGTTGGATCAGGCGGTGCGGATATCGGTGCGAGTCTCTGGGAGGTTCCGATGGGATTCGGACAAGAGAGGTTTGGCGTCGATGAGAACCGCTGATCAACCTACACGTGGTGAAGCAGGTGATTGCTTCAACAGATTTGTGTGGGTCCCATGTGTGAGTGGGCCCCAAATGTGACTCTAGTCCTCTCTAGTATAAATAGAAAAGGGGGAGAAGGAAAACCTTTGAGGCATTCATTTGGTTTCTTCCCTTGCTTTTCTAGGGTTATGGTTTGGAGAGAAAGAGAGGGAGAGATTGTATGCTCCTTGGGTGAGCTCTTGTCCTCCTAGTTGGAGTGGCTTTGTAAGCATCTTGTGAGATCAATCAATCTTGTGATGCTTGCTTGAGAGATCATTTGTCTCCTCTTTGTGTTCTTCTCTCATTTGGATGAATTTGGTGCTTCCTTGATTCAAGGGTTTATGCTTCGTCTCTTGACCCATTTTGTCTTGCTTTGATGTGTGGGAATACTCCTAGAATCATCTAGACCATCAATCCTCACAAGCAAGTCTTGAATCAAAGTTTTTCATATTTCTAGGGTTTGTGCACTTCTTGATTAAATCCTTGAGAGATCGATTCTGCAAGTGGATCTCAAGGATCGTCGCTAGAAATCGGTCTCTAATATCACTAGGGAGGTGTGCTCGAAATTTGGTCAAGTTTCATTGGTTGAATCAAAAGTTGGATCAAATTTCGTTTTGGATTTGGGGTGGATTTTCATCTTCGGATCGAACAGTCCGACTGTCTTGTAACGGCGGTCCGACCGCCAGATATTCGATCATGCATCGCCTGGTCGAATCATTGTCCCACCGGTCCGACCGCCGATTAGTTGCTTGGCCGGATCATTGTTGAACGTCGGTCCGATCACTTTGGTAGCCTGGCCCGACCGCCAGGTGCCTGAGATCAACCCTTTGAGTTTAAGTCTCCACATTTGTGTCGTGTGGTTGTCGGGGTTTGTCGAGTTCAGCACAAGGCTTCCGCTGTGTGCTTACTGATCTTCTTAGCTCTCATAGCTAAAGGAGTAAAGTTCGTGTTGAATTCGACTTAGGCGAGAAAGTTTTGAAAGCGCCTATTCACCCCCCCCCCCCCTCGATCGCCTTTCCGGTCCTACACAGTGATAAAAACATGTGAACATCTCCTGGAAATAATTTATTCAAATACTATATTAATTATCTTGAATTAATATAATTTTTTTCCAAATTTTTGGAACCAAATTCGAACCACAGAAAATTCAACCACGATTAATAACCTATGCTAAGTTTAAATTAGAATTAAGCAAATAACTCATGAACAGTGGGTTTTAAAATTTTATATGGGTACTAAGTCACCCCAAAAAACTCTCTGGTTTATTTCAGATTTTTAGAATTTTTTTACTATATTTTGAAGTCCAGTCAAACTAGAAGAAACAAAATTCAAAATCAGTCAAACTTGTTATTGTTCTGCGGGCTCGGACCGCTCACACAGTATCCGACCCAACCACCTGACTCTGCCGCACCCACTAGAACGCAGACCGTCCGATCCCGATCGGACGGCCCACGAGCTCGGCCGAACCGTTACGCGCTGCGCCGCTCCGTGCCGCTGCCATCCGGGCCCCACCTGTCAGGGTTGTCTCCTTCCTCATGCTAGCGTTCGCTCAGGGATTCGACTCCACATGGCCGCGAGCTCCTGCGTCGCACCAGTGATGGCATCAATCCATCGCGGCCGCTGACCACTCCTGGAGCTTTGCCACTTCATGCTGCCTCCGCTCCGTCACCTTCCCGGGGATAATACCCCCTCCATCAGCTCCCTCTCCCTCACTTCTCCTCTTGTTGACCGAGGAGAGGGAAGCTCACCCCGGCACCATTGTTGCGTAAGCTTCGAGCTCTTGGTTTCACTCTTATCTACATTCGATGCCCTTTCCATTTTTGTTGATTCTGGCACTTACCTTGCCTTGTAGCTCCCGGAACACCTGCGTGTCTTTCTCGGGTCTGGTTCACACCCAGAACTTGCACCCGAGGACACCTCTGTGCTTTCTTCGTCTCCGGTGAGCATTATCATCGCTCGAGCATGTCACATTGTGTAATTGAATGTGAGGAAGTAGTCCCCTCACCCAATTTTGGCAATGCACGACAGGAGCTCGTGAATTTGAAGGTTGGTCCATTTTCGGCCGAACGACAAGTATTCGTCTCTCACTTTGATCCGGTAAGACACACTATTCAATTCTTTGATACCAGAGCATACTCTAGTGATTCTTAAGCTATTCCAAAGCTTCAATGTCTTTTTGTTGCTCAAAGCGTCTTCTCCACATTGAGCCGCAATTGCCGCCGTGGACCTCACCGTCGATCCTTCAGCTCCGAGTTTCCCCACCCCTTTCCAGTGCCCATGTAGCTTTCTATTAGTCCCTAGTAGCTCGGGCACCCACTATCCTGGACAATGCGGAGCTTTGCTGTGTGCTTCACGTTTGCCGTTTTCACACCGCCGCTCATCTCCAGCGCGCCACCGCTACTGACCGCCGTTGAGATCGCCACCACCACCCATAAATGTGCATTGCTATTGCGCACCTATCCCTGCTCTTGGCCGGCGCCGCCGTGGCCGGAATCGCCGGCGAATGCAGCTCGGTATTGTTGGATATCGACACTGTAGCAAAGTCATTAGGGCGTTGATCCGGTCATTTAATGGCTAATGATTGCTTACTGTAGTAAATGATGTCTTAAGTAAGTGATGAGTCTATGACATGTGGGACCCTGAACATAAAACAAGATTCAAATAACGGTTTGAAATCTGAGATTGACATGTGGGCCCAAGCCGTAAGTGCACAGTCGAGAGCCATGTGGACCGCCCTATGGACTTGCGGTTCATGCACTGTTGTGTGAGCCGAGACACTGACAAATGGGCCCCACATGTCAGGCGAAAAATTAAAATCACTCGTTAAATGAGAAATAGTACTGTTGGTCTGGCCCCACCCGTCAGCGGCTATGGCTAGCGAGGCTGCCAGTAAGAAAAGTAATAAAGACTTAAAGAAATTCGGAATACATTTATTTACACAGTGAAAAATATGATTAAATTCAAATATACATAACTAATTTATCTTAACTCCAAATTGGATGAAACCAGTGTTGGTAATTTTCATTTTTAATGAACTTAATTTCAAAATAGATCTCAAATTTTTATCTGTAACAGAGAATATAGTTTGGGAGAATAACCCATAAATCTATTATGTTTACAATAGAAAAATACTGATAACTTTAGAAATTCATAACTAAATCATAAAAACTTCAAATGAGGTAAACTCAACAATTTTGGGTTTATAATAATATTTATCTATTTATCTATGTAACCCTTTGTCGCCCCAGTACTCTACAAATTTTGGCCAAAATGTTAAATTGAATAAATTGCATTTTTTGGACATTGAAATTCAAATTGCTATAGCACTTACATATTAAATGCAAATGAAATAATTCTTTCACCTAAATTCATGTTAATTCATGAACTAGCTACTATAGAAAAATCATGCATTTTTAGTACTTTGATTTTCGTGATACTTCTCGATGTTTATCGGTACTTTTATTCTATATAGCCCAAAGCAATCGACGTAGATTCTTACGCCACCGTGAGTGAGAAACTAAGATTCCAGCAAGGCTAGCATCATTTGAACTTTCTTCTTGCATCATATTGATCCAAGTTTTAATACACTAGTGTTTGAAATGCAATGATATTGCTTGCATGCTATTTTCGGTATAACATTATGTTGTGAGTAGTTAGCTATGTCCTACACTTGCTGGTTATCCTTGATTATTCCGTTATAATTATGCTTAAGATAGATGCTTGTGATGATGTGAAGGTTATGTGTCGAATGCTTAGCTATTGCGGGTCTAGAAAACGAAATAGATCAATTGACGGTATTAGCTCGTCAATTGTGGGAGACACATAACAATGCTTATTCTTTTTATTAATTTTTGCCTAGATTGTTATATCTGGTTATCGAGTTAAAAACTTGTTCTTGTTAAATGGTTTTGGATCTGGACAAGTGGTTGTAGTGTGGGTGCTGTTATGCACGAGACTCGGGTTTGTGGTTGTCTTGTCCGGACCGTTAAGGACCGAGCCATGGACTTACACTCCAAGTACTGATCATGCTATCATATGCGGGATATGGGTACTGTCCGATTAAGTAAGGGGGGAGTTTTATTGCGTTAAGTCCCATGGCGGTGTGGGGACATTTGTGTTTGATCATTTGTTCGGAGGAGCCGATGTAATTTTCTATAGTGTGCATGGGAGCTTCAATTTCGGTTAATTACATTACATAACATCAGTATTATTCCAATGCAACTTGTGAGCCCGCTTAGCAGGCGCTATCCGTAGCTTGTACTAAGTATAAGAACAACTCATGAGGGGGACTTATCTCAATAGGGCTTTCTTGCTAAAAATGACCGTATCTAGATGCTCCCGGCAGGCATACCTAAGGAAGTGTGTTATTTTCCGGAGGCTTACGGGCTAGTCGGGTCGTGTGGGTAAAGTAGTACACTTCTTCAGAGATAATCTATTTGAATAGCCGTGTCCACGGTTGTGGACAACACTTGGTTTAAGTATGCTTCACGTTAGACTTGAAAATTTAAGGTTGACATGGTTACAATCGGTTACAGCATGAATGAGATGTTCGTGCACTTTAGTTTATCAAAGTGGACTGCCACTTTGATATTGATTGATCTATACTATTACATATGTCTTGTGAAACCTTTCTTGAATAATCGATTTACAACTTGGCTTTTGAAAACTAGATGGTTTAAGAATGTAAGATGTTGCGTTTTATGCAAAACTAGAACCACTAATGCTATCCTTTGATTGCCCAATATGCATAGCTATTTTTTTTGTAAGACTTGCGAGTACCCTTTTGTACTCAGCCAGGTGTTTGCTGGCTTTTCAGGTGAGGACAATTTCGAGCTCGATGAGCTCGTCAGTGCCGATTTAGGCGACACTGACGAGTAGTGCTGTTATTTAACCCCATTCGGTTGCCAGGGGTTATGGGGCACACCTTACTGGACTTTTGGTTTATTTACATTACTTTCGCTGCTACTTAATGTTATGGTTGAATTTGGCCAAGCGGCCACTTGTAATAGTTGTAGTCTTGACTATTATTGATGTATATATTTTATGCTATGTATGAATGTTGTATGGATGTGATTGACGTTGTATGAGTGTATGAGCATGTTGGTCACTGATCTTGGGAGCCAATATGTTCTCATGCTCGCTGTGATGAATTCCATTTTAACTCACTAAGTATGAACTTTGATTGTTCGGAGGACCAGCTATCATGTAGTGCTTGCGAGGGAGCAGTACGTCTGATCGTCAGATCTCTAGTTTCAGTCAAACCTTCTGACTTAGATGGAGTTAAGTTGGAATCCATTTACTTGAGACCCAGAGTTATCTCTATAAGACCGGGAAGACCTCGATCTTACAAAAATAACCCAGGGGTCCTCACATACTGTATTCGTAATAGACAAGCCAGCACAAGCCTCCAAATATAGTTCGATCGACCTCGCAAACATTTTATATCAATTATTAATGAATAGATGCTTGATTAAGATTCCAGTGACACAATGGTTCTAATGAAATGACAGGCATTGTCGAATGTAAATAGGAAATGTTGTCTTGGTGCATTATATAATAGATAGAGGGAAAGATATAGTTGTACCACAAGAACAAAAACAGCAATCGACCCCTAGTTGTAAAGCTAGCTAGTTAGCTAGAAATACACATTACAAACACTGAAACACGTGAGATTCACTTGCAAACATGCATAAATGCTGCATGATTATAGTTCCACCTGCGCATAAGGTCACACGTTTTAAATGCAAAATAATGCACTACCAACCTAAATGATTTAGTACCGATTATATAGGCATGATTTCTTTGGTTATCAGCTAGCCACGATATGTTAGGCAACTAATTTTCTGGGAAAATACCTTGACGTCAAACCATATAATTGAAGCAGACACGTAGAAGTAAAATCCATGAAAATATTAGTTTAGTGATTGCATTGGCCTAACTATTTAAAAGAACTTTTTAAAAGATAAACTAAGTAGTAAATGACACAAACACTAGTGACATGATCTTGCCATTATTGAGCTGCTGGTCACGTGCATTTGTATCTTTAGGAGACGACATTTCGTTATATCAATTTATAACCGCATGCATGCAGATCAGATCAAATCATATATAAGTGCCTTCTCGAAATCTTCATATATTAAAAAACATTCCTGATCAAATCATATATCAAATGCTACATGTTAGCTATAATAATATATATAGTCACTAGGAGCTGAAAACTGCAGGGAAGACCTACAATACTATATATAACTAAATAAGTAAGAACGGAACAAATTACGCTGTTCTGAAATGCAGATGGATCACCAAATGAGACAATAGAAAGTCCAAAGAATGAATAAGTATAACATAAGTTTAATACTACTACAAAACAGGCTATAGAAAATGTCTCTTTAGAACCATCTAAACCGTCTGTGATATGGACCTATTACAGACGGTTTCTAAATACAACCGTCTGTAATACTTCACAGACAGTTCTGAACAAGAACCGTCTGTGATAATCTAAGTCATCACAGACGGGTTTCAAAAAAGGGTATACATGTTGGACCAGTCACGGTGAAGAGCAGATTATACAGGAAGTTAATAATGACGACATCGCCGAGGAAGTCAACAATATGCCAGATGTGGACTGTGCTTTTGACGAGGATAGGTCGCATGATGACAATCTGGATCGGATGCTACGCAATGCAGAAGGGAACTACAGTGAAAGAGAGTTTTGTAAATTTGAGGGCTTAATGGAGGACTCGGGGAAACTTTTGTACCCTAGCTGCAAGCCAGAATACACAAGGTTGTCAACCGTGCTTGAACTGCTAAAATTGAAGGCAAGCAATGGTTGGTCTGATAAGAGTTTTACGGCGTTGTTAGGACTACTAGCGGACATCTTTTCGGAGGGAAACGTGTTCCCAGCACCACCTACCAAGCCAAGAAGGTTCTTTGTCCATTGGGAATGAAAGTATAAAGAATACATGCATGTCCGAACGATTGTATCCTCTACCGTAAAGAGTATCCAGGCTCGATATGGTTTGTGCACCACTCGGCCTTAGTCTCGCCCCTTCACCTCTCTAGCACCCTTACGAGTCGGCGACCCCCTCTCTCCCCGACCCCGACGCCCCTGCTGCTCCCCGACGCCCCTTCGGCCTCGACGCCGCTCGGCCTCCTCCTCCCCCTTCCTCCGCCGAAGCCACCTACCTCCCAAGGTACGTCTCCGCCATCCGAAGCCACCTCCCTGGTAAACCTATTTCTTGCATTACTTAGTAGCTAGCTCTGGTAGCGACATGAGCGAGGGGGAGTTGGACCGGCGCTGCCGACGCGGGGGAGGGGGCACCCAGTAAAGAGAGAGAGAGAGAGAGAGAGAGAGAAGGGATTTGAAATTTGAAGATTTTGATATTTGAAATCAAAGCACTAAGTCACTAACAGAATTGCATTATGTCATGTACAGATGCACAATAATTCAAGCTTCCAGTCTAATATCTAGTATCGTATTTTATATTATTGTTGCTCTGTTGCGTTCAGACTTATTAGTTCTCAATTGTTTGTGATGTGTGTTTGTGCATGTGCGTGCATGAGAGGATAGAAGTAATGAAAAATAATCTATAATGTTATTTTCTATTTTAAGGTCTTTAAATGCCTATGAGTTTATTGGATTAACAATTTATCTTAGACATATTTCGGGGTTAAGCTGATCCTCCACATATGCAGTGCCTATCAGATTCTATATTCTTTGCTGTATATTCTATATTTAAGTTCAATGGGTAAGTTCTATTGGTTTATATAATTAATGTGTTTACAATGCAATTTTAGTTAATTGGTTGGGTAACTTCTATTTTCTCTATATAAAATATGTTTCCAAGAGAAATTATCTTCAAAAATACCTAGTGGATATCAACATGAAATACATGAAATTTTAGTTCAT
Organism: Hsuehochloa calcarea; assembly: GCA_036346395.1. NCBI lineage: Eukaryota > Viridiplantae > Streptophyta > Magnoliopsida > Poales > Poaceae > Hsuehochloa > Hsuehochloa calcarea. Next base: position 86,868,642 of record CM070594.1, read on the forward strand.
TGCATATGTACTTTATATAGATAGCAAGTAAGCGAGATGGCATATGCACCGTCTTCACCACCGTCATCGACGTCGCCGAATGCGTCTAAATCTCCGATCAAAGTGATGCGTAAACGAGATGGCAGAGGAATATCAAAATTGCCCGCGGGCCAAATGACTATCACGGAGGTCAGTGACGTTGGGATCCCTCTTAGTCCCAAGAAAGCAGCGGTGAGATTCTGGACCATCTGCGGGGTACTTGGAAGGGAACGGGTACCCATCACTGCACCAAGCTGGAAGTCTCTGACAGATGTAGAGAGAGACCAGCTGTTGATTGAAATTTCAGGCTCGTTCATTATCCCAGAAGCAGAACAGGCACACGTGCAACGGCAGGTGTTGCTCGCGATGGGACATGCATGGAGGACCTTCAAGAGCACGCTTGTCACGAAGTACGTGAACACGGGTCGGACGCCCGTCACGAAGTATCAATTCTTGTCGCGGGATATATGGGACGCCTTTGTACGGATGAGGACGACGACCGAATTTTAGGAGCAAAGTGCGGCACACAAAGCTCTCCAAGCACAAAACACTCACCCCACAAACTTGGCACCGCTGGGTACGCGAGTAAAACCACGTAATGGGTAGCGGAGGACGAGAACGCTACCAGACCATTTGCTGAGATATCAAATGAGTCTTCTTGAGCCTGGTTAAGAGCGAGGGCATCAGCCACGTCTTCGGGCGGCATCTCCTTCACAAACCCGGCAGACGAGGCAGTGTCCCAACGTCTGGTAAATATATTGAACTACGTAGTTGTTAATAAATCCATAACTTCATAGTGTCTATAATAACATGGTGACCTCTTGCAGGAAGCATTGACTTCCGCATGTTCCCAAGGTTCCTTCGAACAGACATGGAGAAGGATCTACTATCTACGACCCTGGAAAACAAGGGGCACCCGGGTTGCACGCGAGGCGTTGGGGTTTACGTATCTTAGAGGGATGAATACCGACACGACTCTGACACGTATAGGAGTAGCAAGAGATCCAAGGACGAGCACGACGCCTGGTTGGAACATGTGCTTACTGAAAAATTTCAAGGACAGATAACAAGATTGCAGGATCAAATAAATCAACTCCTCAACCAGCCGCAAGCCGCCCCCGTTATTTTGGGAGCCAGTCCTCCTCAACATCGGAGAAGCGTCGCATCCACACAAAATTCTGGACATGACGACGTCTAATTACCTATCAACGACATCAAGGTAATGTACATCTCTAGAATGCTCCAAAGATAGACCTATAAGACGCCTTAGCTAATTGCGTATCGTTTTGTAGGAGCCGACGTCCTGCAAGCTCCAATTGAGGATGGTTGGGTCCATTTCTATTGAGGCTGGGTGGGGGTGGTGTATCCATACCAGGAAGGGGCAGTGCAGCACGGTGCCCAGCTGGCGCAACGTTACGCCAGGGTCCACGTGGACATCGTACATGACAATTTCATGGCCATCCCGCTGGAGATTCGCCCGAACGAAGACATCAGAACACTAGGGGATGCCATGTACACTTTTATCCAGTGGCCCAAGAAGGACATCGCCCTGGACCATGCAGTGACCGCGATATCGACACGACCATGCCTCTCCAACAGGACCCTCGATGACTCCATCTCATCCTTCGCTTCAGAAGGCCACCTCATCAGTTCCCGTGGAGAAGACGTCAAAGGAACAAGAAAAGCGTGTCACCGTATCGGTTCCTGAGTCGTCTCATGGGAAGATGCACCGCAGGCAACTCGTTAAGGCCAAATAGAAATCGAAGAACATTGATGCGCCTCCCAAGCTCGAGAAATACTCGCTCGAAAGTATGTTGGTCCCCGACACAGTACTAGCCCGGGCTGGAGTAGCTTGTCAATCTTTGCATGTCTAGTACATCTAGAAGACCCAAGAGAAGGGGTGTGATACTGGAATCACCATCAGATATACGAAGGAGCATTTCTTCCACGAGCCGGGCCACTTCTTCGTGGGTTTCGACGACTTATTCGACCTATTCAACCTCACTGCCCTCAATGCCCCACTTCTACGATGCTGGATACTGTAAGTGTGTACAATCAAGTTCTACACTCACGTAATACTGATAAATATCATAACTCATTGCTTATGTATAGATACATGATGAAAAATATCCGTTGATGGAAAGAACCGGTGGGTTTCCTCGACCCACACGTGATCTCTGAGCAAACCATCAACCAAGACACATTCTACGTCGTGAAATACATAACGACGAGATTGCTTGCTCAGGACGACAAGGACTACATAATGGTGCCCTACAACCAGAAGTAAGTGCTTCACTACTTGTTATACAAATTTCATTTGTACTTTATACGCAACATGAACTTAGGTTTATGACTATAGTGACATACATAAGTAGGTTCCATTGAATCCTTTTAGTCATTATACCAAAGAGGAACGATGTAATACACCTTGATTCCCTACTCAATAAAAACCACGACTTCACCCTTGTGAAAGGAATACTCGATAGGTATGCTCATTTCCTCCATACATAACTCTATTGTAGTCTTCCTTCTTTTCAAATGGCCGAGGATAACTTTTTGGAATCATGCAGGTCATTTGTCGCCTATGTTGTCGAGGGAGGGCCATACAACGGATCGAGCGCCACACTGCAACACAGGATGCGATTTTCGGTACGTGCTACAACACAATAATCCTATACCATACTTTGTAATAATGCGTCTCGAATTGACTGTACCTATATATGTAATACTATTTTTGCAGTGCCACTAGTAAAAACAAGATAACCTATGTGCATTATACGTTTGTCATCATATGTGGCAAATGATGAGTGCTAAGATGAAGGATCCCGAGGTTTGTCAATCTCGCAATAATTATTTCCTAATTATAAACTTAAATATATATATGCTTGCTACTTTACTCCTGCTAGCGTCAGGGTTTGAACATAGATTTAGATGCACTCGTTATGAAAGAGATCTCAGACATTCGAGGGACGCTCCGCGCCTTCATCAAGACGGAGATTGTTAACACCGACGGAGAGTTTCACTCCGTCGACACCGCTAAACGACCTTGAAACTATTGATTAATTCAATTGTAATTGATCACTTTGAGTAGTTGTAATTCAATTGAAATCTAGCGACAATACTTGAATATAATCTTTTGTAATTGGTTTTGAGTTTTAAATGATCACTTTGAGTTGTCAACAATTGATTCATCTGTGATGTATATGTTTTCTGCTTGCTAGTTTTCAGAGGGCATGGCTAGAAATTCCTGAGGCTAGCCGAAAATCAAAAAAAAATTAGGTATAAAGAACTATCACAGACGGTTTTTGGTTTGAACCATATGGGAACGGTACTATCACAGATGGTTTCAACAAAAACAGTTTGTGAAGGGGCACTATCACATACAGTTTCCACCAATAACCGTCTGTGATACGTTTACAACCCGTCTGTGATATGTAGTGTATCACATACGGTTCTTGGTTGGAATCGCCTGTGATAGTGGCACTTCACATATGGTTTCAACTAAAAACCGTCTGTGTTGAGTCTTATCACATACGTGTGATGACCAACTGTTATCACAGACATAAAAATTCAGACGGTTAAAAAACCGTCTGTGATGTACTTTTGTGTAGTAGTGTAAGCAAAAAGATCGTAAAACCAATGCTTCATCACACCTTAGTTGGGACAGATAACCCGCTGGTAGTCTTGTGTCATTAATTTTAATAATATAACTAATAAAAATACAGCTATAGTATTAATTAAAATGCATGCATATCTGGTTAGTGTGCTGAATCTGTCCGCTCCACATGCCTCTATGTGAACCTATTTATTCTGTATGCACCCAAAACACTCGTAGCTTTATCTCTAGCTAGCCGGCTAGTCTCTACAGTCTAATCTACACAAGAGATAGGAAAATTATATCATAATCATGTTGTAAACAGTATAGTTTTAGCAAATAATCATATTTAATTCCAGCATAATCATAAGAGAAAAGAGCATTAAACCACAAGCATTTAAATGACCAAAATCAACATAATCAAATGTAAATCCTCTGAGTCATTTAAATTGAAAGAAATGCTAGACATATACCACATGTATATGAAACAAATCAGCATATTGCTCAGATTTGAGTGAATTTATAATTGCTCTCAGAAGTAGAGTTGTAGAAGAATTTAATCTCTACCTTGTCAATACTATAGTCTATACTCTTCACTAATTGTATTTTACAATATCAATTTAAGGCTTGAGCTCTAAAACCTCTTATGATAATCTGCCAAAAAAAATCCTAAACTCAATAACAACAATAACTACTTTCGGCCACCAAGGGTTCACTGTTAACAGAATATCAATTCAGCAATTCAAATAGCCCACAATCTTGATTCAACAATTTTTATTCACTGACAGTGAACAAACACAGTTAAAATAAGATCAACAATAAACTTAAAGACTTAAAGGACTAACAAAATAGCAAGAACAATACTGTTAAAAGGAATAGAAAAGACCATTCAAGTCTATAAGAATCCAAAAGTAACAGACTGCTATCTCAACATCAATTGACAGAATTGAACAATACTCTTAGAGCTCAAGTCTAAACTAAATTGTTAAACCAATTTCAGTATATGACTAACTTCATCACAGAGCATTAACAGAACCCACTGATTAATTTGCAATATCTCCAGAGCTAGATTCAGATATCAGAACTAACATAGATCAAGAATATCAACTAGCACTGCAACTATATATGCAAGAATCAGCAAAGAAGTAACATAGAGGTACAATACTCACTGAAGCAATGGTACTCAAAACCATCAAGACGAAATTGGCAAGGCGTGTCAAAGACACTCACCTAGAAAAAACTATCGCCCTGCAAACCCAAGCAAAAGACGAAGCAATCGGAGATACAATGCCACACTTCCTCCTTTAAAACCCACCAAAGAACGAAGCCGAGGACCTGGGAGGTTACTGCACAAGCCCACTTAATAAGGTGCTTCGGCCGAAACACCCAGAAAGCACTAGAATCAGAAAACTGCAGCCCTTCTTCTCTCCAAGATCGGTCCAGAACTGACCTCCAAAAGCTTCAAGCCACAATCACTAGATTTCCCACTGGACCAAGCCCACCCGAAAGGGGAAAGGGGAATCCGGCCAGATGAGCACAAAGGAATCAAGATTTTACTACCAACAATGTAGAATCAACTACGGTGGCTAGCAAGATCAAAGATCCCTTCAAAATTGAAGCCAAAATAGAGAATAGAAGATGCTTAGAAAATTGGGGATAAACACCTTGTTCTTTGGATTTCAGCTCCGGTCCACAAAGGGCTGACCTGGTGCCAGATAAAAAGGAAGGGCTGAAGCAGGGTTGCCCGGTTGCTCGAACGGCCGACACAAAAATCGCCGGGCCGCTGAGCCTTTCGGAGCCTCCGCCGCCTCTCATCTCCCGCACGAGAACGCCGGAAGGGAGAAAACCCTAGCGCTCCCTCAAGGGGAGCCCGGCTAGGCCTTATCATACTACTACACAAAACCTCATCACAGACGGTTCAAACCATCATCATAGACAGTTTTTGAACTGTCTGAATTTATGCGTCTGTGATGACATGATATCATCACAGACGGTTTTGAACCGTGCAGCGAAAAAACTATCACAGCGGTTCTATTCACGAACAGACTATCACGCATGATTCGTGAATAGAACCGTCTGTGATAGTCTATTTTCACAGACGGTTCTGAACAAACAAGAACCGTATGTGATAGCTTTTTCTATTGCAAAAACGAAAACGAATTTTCACTTCGTCTAGAGCCTCCCGAGCCTCGCGAATGAATCTGATATGGATTTTCGGATTGAACTTTTCGTTAGTTTTCCCACAATAGCCACAGCATCACAGTAGCATCAACTCAATCCATACACATAGTACTAAAAACAATACAGCATCACCCACATTACAGTAGCATCAACTCAATCCATTCACATAGCACTAACACATCACAGTAGTAATCCACATCACAGAGCAAAAGGGAGGGAGTAGAGAGAGTGAGGTCGTGGGAGGCTAGGGTGACGAGGTCGTGGGAGGCCGGCGACGATGAGGCCGGGGCGAGGTGGAGGAGGCCGCGGGCGACGAGCTCATGGGAGGACGGGGTGACGAAGTAGAGGAGGTCGGGGGCGACGAGGTCGTGGGAGGTCGGTGACGACGAGGTTGAGGCGAGGTGGAGGAGGCCGCGGGCGACGAGCTCGTTGGAGCGCAAGGTCAGGGCGAGACGGAGATGGCAGAGGAGGAGATGGAGATGGCAAAGGAGGAGATGGAGGACTCCGTTAATATAAAGAGATTTTCGGCAGCCCGTCCATTAAGTGCAAATTTTTATTTTCCCGCCCAACAAAACAAAAGTATCACAAACGATTTTATACAAAAACCGTCTGTGATGAGATATCACAGACGGTTCATATCATGAACCGTCTGTGATAAGCGTCTCATCACGTATCTCATCACAGACGGTTCGTGTATAAAACCATCTGTGATTTTAGGGTTTACCATTGCTTGGAATTTACTATGGTTTGGATTTTTACTATGGTTTTATACACGAACCGTCTGTGATATTCTCATTCTTCTATGGCCGTCTGTGATTATTTTATCACAGACGGTTTCAAAGAACCGTCTGTGATGAGGCGTCTTTTATGGTCTGTTTTGTAGTAGTGTCACCTCCGAGGCTTCCACTGATCGACACATGGGTCCCACTCAACCCCTTTTTCCCTCTTCATCTTTTCTAAATTGAGAAATTACAGAAAGGTCTTCAAGAGCAACAAACATACATATACAAGAGAACATATATATGTGCTGCATCATGTCATGTACTGTACGTCTAGTTTTCTGAAGGTTGGGGCAGGGAGTCAAAACACATGCAAACTTAGCTGTCTCACTACAGAACCAATATGCAAGCAGAACGCGCACACACGCAGAGAGAGAGATGAGCTCCCGTAAGAGGGCAGCTGCAAGCTTTATGAAGACAAATCAGAAAACAAATTGAAGGTAAAGGGAGGGGTAAAGAGAGGCAGGGCTGAAAAGAGTAGAGCAGGTCATCACATTCATATACAGGGAGATCAGAGGAGGGGATCCATGTCGAGGCAGCTCTCTTTGTAACAATGTATGTGCAGAGAGAAGAGATATACACGATGTCTACATGTAACCATAGATCCATGGTTGTGTGCGTGTCGTGTAGTCACACTCGGTGTTGCACTCACGCGAGACAAGCGATCTATCTGTCCACAGCTGCGCAAATCCCACTATTTTCTGCGTGGGATTGAGTATGTGTGTGGTGTGGCAGTGTGTGAGCCCAAACACTATTGGGCTATAAAGACGATAGGCCATGTTACATGGAAAGCGTTGCACTAGAGAGAGAAAGAGAGGGAGAGAGATAATTAATATATAATTAATACATGCAATAGTCATGCACTATTATAGATCCAGGAGAGATGCATCATGCATGCATATGCAGGGTGTGATAGAGGTGGGGAGGGACAACTCATCTCTCTCCCTTCACTAGGACATGGCCAGCTTAAGAGCCTAGGATTGCCATTGCCCGAAAGCTAGCAGCAAGCTAGTAGTCTCCTTCTCCCTACCATACTACGCCCAACCAAGACTCCAAGAAAAGGCACATGTGTAGAGAGAGGAATCCACACCTCCACAAACGGGGGAAATTACCAACAACAAGGTCAACAGAGAGAGAGAGAGAGAGAGCGGTAAAAAAATCATGTGTAGAGGGAGGAATCCACACCTCCACAAACGGGGGAAATTACCAACAACAAGGTCAACAGGGAGAGAGAGAGAGAGTTTTTTTTACCGTTCTCTCTCTCTCTCTCCCAGTCTCCCTCCCATACATACACACACTCTGCCCATTTTTAGGTTGTAACATAGAAGGAGACCAAATTTGCAATAAAAACAAACGGGGAGGGGTGTGGGGTTAAAACATTGACCGGCATCGATCGCTTCCATCATTCGTAGCTCGAGTTAGATTCTCGTTGTCTCCCCTTCGTATCCCCCACATGCTTGTGTACCCCCCATCTGGCCCTCCAACTGCGCCAAATACTCTCAAATTTTTAGCTGCAAATAACTCCAAAAGACAAAACTACAAACAGTTGAAAGCAAAGACATTGCCGGTGATCCTAAAAAGCTATACACACACAACCTAAACAGTATGATAATATCTCAATCAATTTGAGTATACTCCAATCATAATTATAAAATAACTCAAAATGAGTTCCATAGAAAATTACATTAAGTCCACTTTTTATAACAAAATTTGTGTATATACTTCTTTTATATATGAAAAAAGGTGTGTGTGTGTGTATATATATATATATATATATATATATATATATATATATATATAGCTCTAATAGAAAATTTTTAATCAAGTCACATTGGAGTATCTTATAATTAGTATTTAAGTATAATGAAAGTGATAAAAGAAGTATAATATGCTCATTTAAGTGATATATTGAAAGCAGGAGTACATACTATCAGGAGTACTAAACGAGTGTTATATATATGGGAACATATCTAGTGCTAATAAGTAATTGAGTGCTAATGTGCTAATAACAATCTTGACCGTTGGATCATGCAGAGTGTTTAATGTAGAGCATTGGTGGTGCGAGCATGCAGGGTGCATATATAGTGAACATATATAGTGCTAATGAGTAAATAAGTACTAAGGTGCTAATGACAATCTTGACCGTTGGATCATGCAGTGTGTTTAATGCAGAGTATTGGTGGTGGGAGCATGCATGGTGTTTAATACAGACGCATTGGAGGTGGGAGTATGCAGGATGATTAAATGGTTTGGAGGTGGGAGCCCTATTAATCTTGGCTGTTCAATCCAGATCCAACGGTCAAGATTGCCATTAGCACTCAATTACCCATTAGCACTAGATATGTTCCCATATATATATATATATATATATATATATATATATATATATATATATATATATATGGGAACATATCTAGTGCTAATGGTATGGTACTCCTGGGAGTACGCACTCTCACTTCTTATATACAACTTAAATCGTATGATGATACTTCTTTATCTATTTGGGCATATTAATTCCAACAATGATTATAAGATACTCCAAATTGAGTTCCATGAAAAATTCATTAAAATCCACTTTTTTATAGCAAAATTTGTATATATACTTCTTTTATAAATGAAAAATGGTATATAGCAAAAAATGATGGGCTCTAATGAAAAAAATCAACCAAGTCGCATTGGAGAATCTTATAATTGGTATTTAAGTATAATAAAAGTGGTAAACAAGTATAATATATGCGTTTAAATGGTATATTGAAAGTATGTACTCCTATACACATACACACTACACCCCTCTTATAATTGCTATTCTACACCCTCCATCCAAACCATCCATCGACCCTCTCGCCTTGCTGCTAAGATCTCATTGATCGTCTATCGAACCCTCCTCGTCTATGGATGGGGATTTGAACCCTCAACCTTATGATTGAAATCCACATATGCTAACCATCCCACCCGTATGTGCTAGTGTGATGAGATGTTATATGCTTTTATTTTATTGAGTATTTCGCGGTGCACTAAAGTTGAAAACAGAGTAAAAATCCGATTATAACTGCGGTAGGTAGATACCAAAAATTACAGTGGATACATAATCAAACTACAATACACAGTAACCAAGAATGTAGTAGACACAGAACCAACGACTGCAGTAGACATATAACAAAAATCACAGTGGACACATACTAAATTACAGTGCACAGAGACAAAAAAAAACTACAATAGACACATGCACAGAGACCAAAATTGCAGCAAACGCGTACAAAAACTACTGCACACAAAGACCAAACTGTAATAGAGACGTGACAACAATTGCACTGTTGTGCTCCAAAAAAAATAGCTTAACAAAACGAGATACATGCCGAATATGTTTTAATGATGTTAGCATCGGCCTACTGCATAACATATATAACTTTACTGCACTTTTTGTGGATTTCATGGGGATATGTTCCAGATCTTAGGATGATGTGACAATTGGCAATGGCGTTTACGGTTTGTCGTTTCACGTGTTTTCGACAAAGTTACAGGCTTACTGGACAGGGGCGGTCCGACCGGCCCTTGCACGGTGGTCCGACCGGTCCCAAATCGGTCGGACCGGCCATGTGGGGCGGTCGGACCGGCGGTGACCAAAGTGGTCAAAACGAGCTGGGCCAAAAATAGGTGTTGTAGGCAAGTGAGGGGATCCCAATGCACTTGGTCTCATGATTTTGGAGTCTCGAAAAAAGTTCTATTGGTTTAAAGTTTCGAAAGGTTTGGATTTTCGGGGTTGAAATTCGGCTAAGTCCCAAGGGCGGTCCGACCGCTCACGTGGAGCGGTCCGACCGCCATAAGCGTCCAACCGCTCACCTGGAGCGGTCAGACCGGTATTGACTTGAACGTCGGCCAACTTCGTGGCGATGTTGATTTGTTAGGTCAAAGTCATTGGTATCGTGGCATATTGTTTGCATGATGCATGTTTTGACTAACATGGGTCAAGTTGTGAAGAACTTGTTCCCGAATTCATGTTTGCTTGTCTATGGTTGTGCAGGTTGCTTGGTGGTCAACGACGGTCAACGGCGAGGAAGATCGGGACTAGACTTGGAGAGTTGAGGTCCAGAACGATCGACGATGCCGGGTGAGGTCAACGACTCAAGCGTGACACAAGATGGACAAGGGTGACCTATTGGCAAATCCATGGTGCATGGTGAAGCGGTTTAGGTCAAAAGGTTAAAGACGGCGCTTTGCGAAGCGTGCGTGTGTGACCCGTTTGTTAGTGGGCCTTAACGGAAGCCCAATGGAGTCAAACCCTAGGAGTCTAGGCCTCCACTATAAATAGGGGGAGGTGGTGGCTGCACCACCTAGCTCTTTTCTCTCTCTCGCCTTTTTATGTTTCAAAACCCTAATTGTCTTTAGGGGAGTTGAGGTGGAGGCTAGGGCTCTTGATGGTTTGTGGTGAATTTCGTGATCTTTGATTGTCCACTGATCCATGATGGTGTGGATGTAATCCAGCATCAATCACGAAATCAATCTATGCAAGGTTTGCTTGAGATAAGTCTCTTTTCGTTCTTGCTTTCAATTTCGTGTTTTTAGGGCTTCCTTTGATCTGCGAGTTTGTGATTGATTTTTTCACGTGGATTAGCTTGCTGTGATATGTGTGAATCTATCTAGCATCATCTTGATCATCAATCTCTCACGAACAAGCTTTAGGATCAAGTTTTCGTTCTTGCCCGGTTTTAGACCTTCTGTTAATAAATTGGCAATTGCTCAAGATCGTTCCAAGAATTATCATAATATTCGATTGGAATAGGTCCTCAATAGCATATAGAAGGTGTGTGCAAAGTTTCATAAAGATTGGAGTTGAGAATCAAAAGTTTCACCTAATTGCAACTTCGTCATCGGCCGATTTTTATTGCGGATCGGTTACGAGTCGGCCGGTCGATCGCCGTCATCACCGGTCAGACCGATTTTGGAGCGGTCCGACCGCCAGCACAACGCCGGTCAGACCGCCCGGCAATCGGTCCGACCGATTGAGTCCAGCGGTCAGACCGCCCGTGCTGTGAGTTTGCAATCTTAGTTATTTTTGTTATTTTTCTTAGGGGATTTAATTGGATTCAATACTAGTCTTCCGCTGTACTGGTATATTGATCTTCATAGCTTTCTAATAGCTACTGGAGTGAAATTGTATTGAGTTCATATTTTGTGAAAAAGTGAGCGTGCTCCTATTCACCCCCTCTAGTCGCCTTTACGGTCCAACAAGTGGTATCAGAGCCCGGTTAGTTCAATCTTGATCTTAACCGGTCACTGAACTTTGGCGATGGATAGATTCTCTACAAAACCGCATACGTTCAATGGACAAGACTATGCCTATTGGAAGAATCGTATGCGAGTATTCCTTGAGAGCGAGGGACAAGCTATATGGGACGTTGTTCGATCCCCGCTCATTATTCCTGAGATTGAAACTCCTGCTTCTGTGGTTCTTTTGGCTAACAACAACAAGGCCAAGAATCTTTTATATGGTGCGCTTGGTAGACAAGAATATGATAGGATTTGCAATTTTGCGAGTGCGCACGAGATTTGGAACACTCTCGAAACATATCATGAGGGTTCGTCCCAAATTAAGAAAGTGCGCCAAACAATCTATAAGCGTGATTATAACAAATTTGAGATGCGTCTTGGAGAGAGCATCGATGACATTTTCAGTCGGTTTAATAAAGTGATTAATCAAATGAAAGCTGTTGATATTGAATATTCTCAATCTGAAAATACCACCCACCTCTTGGCTGCAATCAACACCAAGGAGTGGGAGATGAAGGCTACTGCTATAGAGGAAAATGTTGATCTTTCAAGTCTTACTTTAGAATTGCTTTATAGTAAACTCAAGACTCATGAAATTAAAAGAGTTGATCATCCCAAGAAAGATAATTTAGCTTTGGTAGCGATCCTCTCAAAAGGCTTTTGATGACTCTTTTGAATCTTCTTACGGATTTTCACTTGCTTGTTTATCCGCTATTCATGAAGAGGAGCTTGAGAATATCCTCGAGGTTGAGTTAGCCCTTTTAGCTAAAAAATTCACACGGGCTTACAACAATGTGAGAAATAAAAGAGAGGTGGTCCTGTTACTTGCTATGAGTGTGGAGAGCTTTACCACATCCGCCAATTGCCCCAAGCTAAAAGGTAAGGGTAAGCACAGGAGGAGAAGACAACTTGGAAGAAGCCTCATGAGAACAACTCGAGTATGATCTTTGTAAGCTCATAAAGGCCGCTCACGGGTCCTTGCCGCTTTTGGAGAGCAATCCGTTAGTGATGTGGACTCGGGAGCGAAGAGGAAAAGAAAGGGAAGGCCAAGGACTTTATCGGCATGTGCTTCATGGTCGACAATCGACGACATTGATAATGATGAGGTATCTTTTTCTTATGATGAGCTTTCTGTTAAATATGATTCTATAGTTGAGCAAGTGCTTAGTCAAGATGAAGCGCTAGAATTTGTTATGACTAAAAATAAGAAACTAGAGTCAAAAATTGGTAAACTAAAACTAGAACTTGCAAATGTTAAGACTCTTGAACCTGATGAATGTTTATCTTGTCATGATATGCACTCAGAATTGGCTAAACTGCAATCTGCTCACAATATTGCTTTACAACAACTTGAAAATGCTAGAACTGAGCTAATTGAAATTAAATCTGCTCCTTGTGAAAAATGTTTGGAGTCTAGAAAGTTGATTGCTTCTGATGTGATTGATTCTAGCCCTTGCGCTTCATGCTTAGAAAAAGAACGTGAAATCAAAGATATCTTAGAAGCTGCTAGAGTCAAATATGCTAAGCTTAAGGACAATATTGAAAATACTATTTGTGCTTCTTGTTCCGCTCTTAAGCTTGAAATTGCTTTATATAAGGAGAAATCTATGGATAAAACTTGTGATGCTTGTGTTAATTTGAGAAAAGAAAATGCTTCCCTTCATGATACATTAGAGAAATTTTCTAAAGGTAAGAAACAGTTAAACATGATTCTTGACAAGTCTAAAACTCCTTATAAGAAGCAAGGTTTAGGATTCAATTCTTTTCAAGACAATTCAAAGCCAAAAGTCATTCAAGTCTTGGAAAAAGGTTTAATTGAATTCAAAACCCAACCTGCAAAAACATCTTTTAAATCTGCAGGTTTTGCCCAACCTTGTATTAATTCAAATGGTGCTTCTTCTAGTGGTACCAAGTATCATTGCACTTATTGCAAGAAAGGTGGGCATTTGATTGAATTCTGTTGGCGTAGGTTGAAAAATGATAGAAAAAATCTTGATAGAATTTCATTCAAGCAACCTAGAGCTTTTATGAGACATGGTAACACTGAAAGGAATAAACACGATTAGAATTTTCTCACATGCTAATCATCATGCTTCTACATATCCTAATTCTCATGTTCTTCAGGCAGCCGGTCTGACCGCTGGTGGTCACCGGTCTGACCGATTTGGTCGCCGGTCGATCGCCAAAGACAACGCCGGCGACCGCCTGATGCTTTAATTCCCATGTTAACTTAAACATTGCTCATAACAAATTTTAGATGAAATCAAGGATAACACTTCGCTTTGCATACTACTCATGAGACGTGTGTCTCAAAGATCTTGGGTTCCCATGTCTTGTTTAACTAACCCCAGTATCGAGACACATCGTTCTTCTGTGCCTTGATTTTTTCAGGATTGCCGCGGAAAGAGGAAGAGCACGTGCTTTGTTGACTCCAGCTGTTCACGTCATATGACCGGAGACTCAAGATGGTTCACCTCCTTCATGCGGTCGACGGGTTTCAAGCATCTCCGAGAACTTCCCCTCGCCAGGCCGTTAAGCTCTTATTCAGGTACTTACACTCTACTCTCTTTGTATGGCATTTGATATTCCTGTTCTTTATCCTTATCCATTCGGGGGTTTTTCTTATCCTTATTGTGCGGGCTTTCGGCTAGATAGGAAGAGTACCTCAGGCGCTTGTCACCCACTAGATTCTTCTCTTGTATCTTATTTTTATCCTCACCAAATCTTTAGACCCAACTAGGTTTGCCACCTTGAGAAGCGAGTTAGGGGTTATTTATCCTTATGGGTTGGTTTGAGGGGGAGTTTGATCTTTTCTAATCTTTCCTTGTTCTTTTGATCTTTTATTGTTCTTTTTCTGAACTTAGTGATCTTTTTGAGCTTTTTAGGTTCTTAGGCTTTTTAATTGCATCTCATTGTGTCATATTGCATTCATATGAAAAATCCAACAAGTGGTTACAACAAGTGGTATGAAAAATCCAAAAAGATGCATTGTAATATAAGTTTTTGTGCTTATCTTTTAAAATTGATGAAGCTTTGCCTATTACCCTTTGGAGCTTTTGTATTTCAACTCTTGCTCAATGTCATGTCTAGTTCTTTGACTTGCTAGAATTATCATGCTTTTACATGTGTAGCTAAGTCTTTGCTATATGAGCTAGAACCTTTTAAACAACTCAAACTAAGAAATTGCAATTTGTGGATGTTTTAGCGAGTTGCGCAATTAGTGCTCCTCTTGTGACATTGGCCCTGTCAGAATTGCTTTGTTAGCTCTTTGATCTAAAATTGACCATTACTTGAGCTTTTGTATTCTTGAGATTCTAAAACTGCTCATGTGAAAAATGAAAATCAAGATTGTCTTATGCTTAAATTGTGCCAAACTATTCTTACGAGACTGCTTGTCAAATGACATGAACTTGGAGATAGTTTGATGAACTGACGATCTCATGGGGACCGCTTGTCGAAATGACATGAACCTCAAGATTTGTCGCCTGGTAGAAGCTTAGAAAGAGTTTGTGGATGGCTCCTAGTCCAGGATCTTCTTTACTAAGATATACTTTTAATCAACTTTTGGTCAAGCTTAGGATGAGTTTGTGGATGGCTCCTAGTCCAGATCTTGTCACTAAGTTAGATCATTAGTCAACTTCAATATTCAATGCAAATGAGAAAAATGTTGACAAATGGGCGTTTACAAAATATTGAGCAAAATGATTCAATACGGGACTTGATTGACTCTTAATGTGGTCTTTGTTAGATTTTTGATCTCACTTTGACATTTTGACATGGCCAATTTCACTTTAGGATCCCTGTTGATGAACTTGCTGAATTTGAAGCGTTGCTTAGATTGATCAAATTTACTACTTTACTTTTGAGCCTTTGTGCTTAGCTTTGATATATATGTCTTACCATGATCTTGCTAGCGCTGTCAGGCTTGATATGCTGTTTGTGCAATATTAGAGATACTAGCTTGTTCTTTTGGGTAATCTCCAAAGCTTCTTGTAATCAAAAATTGAAAAATACAAAAATTGAAGCCACTCCATTGCACTTCATGCATATTCCTCTTTATGCTTCTTTTGTTTCTGCTTCTTCCTTTATTCTATATTTATTATCTCTGGATGAGAGGAAGGCGTGATTCCTTGATGAATCCATTGTCAAAGGGGGAGAAGTTGTGTTAAATGAGAAGAGAAGATGTGTTAATAAGAAGATATTTCTTTATTGGGGGAGAAGTTTATACAAAGGGGAGAAACTGAAAATTTAAAAATTGAGGATCATAGTGAGGGGAGTTCTTGAGTTGCATTCTTATTGTCTTATTGAATATTCGAACTTGAATTGCATTCTTTTATACTCACAATGATCATAGGTCAATTGAACAATTGTTCTTTCATATGGACCTCATGTGAGAATTTTGACCCTTTTAAAAATCAAAGTTTTTATGCTTTCTTGTGCCTTGTCTCACATGCCTATACTATTCGATGCCGGCTTGGTCATTTTCATTGCTTTTTCTTGCTTATGGACCAAGTTGTGCCTTTGTGCGAAACAATGAGTAAACTCGTTTTCAAACCTCTTACTTACATTTTCTAGATAATTGCCAATGTGTTCATCAAGGGGAGATTGTGGATTTCATGGGGATATGTTCCGGATCTTAGGATGATGTGACAATTGGCAATGGCGTTTACGGTTTGTCGTTTCACGTGTTTTCGACAAAGTTCTGAGCTTCTCGATAGGCGGTCCGACCGCCCTTGCATGGCGGTCCGATCGGTCCCAAATCGGTCGGACCGCCCATGTGGGCGATCGGACCGGCGATGACCAAAGTGGTCAAAACAGTGGGCCAAAAATAGGTGTTGTAGGCAAGTGAGAGGATCCCAATGCACTTGGTCTCATGATTTTTGGAGTCTCCAAGAAAAGTTCTATTGGTTTAAAGTTTCGAAGGTTTGGATTTTCGGGGTTGAAATTGGCTAAGTCCCAAGGGCGGTCCGACCGCTCACGAGGAGCGGTCCGACCGCTCATTGTGGAGTGGTCCGACCGCCAAAGGCGGTCCGACCGCTCACCGGAGCGGTCGGACCGTATTGACTTGAACGTCGGCCAACCGTGGCGATGTTGATTTGTTAGGTCAAAGTCATTGGTATCGTGGCATATTGTTTGCATGATGCATGTTTTGACTAACATGGGTCAAGTTGTGAAGAACTTGTTCCCGAATTCATGTTTGCTTGTCTATGGTTGTGCAGGTTGCTTGGTGGTCAACGACGGTCAACGGTGAGGAAGATCGGGACTAGACTTGGAGAGTTGAGGTCCGAGCGATCGGCGATGCGGGTGAGGTCAACGACTCAAGCGTGACACAAGATGGACAAGGGTGACCTATTGGCAAATCCATGGTGCATGGTGAAGCGGTTTAGGTCAAAAGGTTAAAGACGGCGCTTTGCGAAGCGTGCGTGTGTGACCCGTTTGTTAGTGGGCCTTAACGGGAGCCCAATGGAGTCAAACCCTAGGAGTCTAGGCCTCCACTATAAATAGGGGGAGGTGGTGGCTGCACCACCTAGCTCTTTTCTCTCTCTCGCCTTTTTATGTTTCAAAACCCTAATTGTCTTTAGGGGAGTTGAGGTGGAGGCTAGGGCTCTTGATGGTTTGTGGTGAATTTCGTGATCTTTGATTGTCCACTGATCTATGATGGTGTGGATGTAATCCAGCATCAATCACGAAATCAATCTATGCAAGGTTTGCTTGAGATAAGTCTCTTTTCGTTCTTGCTTTCAATTTCGTGTTTTTAGGGCTTCCTTTGATCTGCGAGTTTGTGATTGATTTTTTCACGTGGATTAGCTTGCTGTGATATGTGTGAATCTATCTAGCATCATCTTGATCATCAATCTCTCACGAACAAGCTTTAGGATCAAGTTTTCGTTCTTGCCCGGTTTTAGACCTTCTGTTAATAAATTGGCAATTGCTCAAGATCGTTCCAAGAATTATCATAATATTCGATTGGAATAGGTCCTCAATAGCATATAGAAGGTGTGTGCAAAGTTTCATAAAGATTGGAGTTGAGAATCAAAAGTTTCACCTAATTGCAACTTCGTCATCGGCCGATTTTCTTGCAGCGGATCGGTTACGAGTCGGCGGTCGATCCGCGTCATCACCGGTTAGACCGATTTTGGAGCAGTTCGACCGCCAGCACAACGCCGGTCAGACCGCCCGGCAATCGGTCCGACCGCTTGAGTCCAGCGGTCAGACCGCCCGTGCTGTGAGTTTGCAATCTTAGTTATTTTTGTTATTTTTCTTAGGGGATTTAATTGGATTCAATACTAGTCTTCTGCTGTACTGGTATATTGATCTTCATAGCTTTCTAATAGCTACTGGAGTGAAATTGTATTGAGTTCATATTTTATGAAAAAGTGAGCGTACTCCTATTCACCCCCCCTCTAGTCGCCTTTACGGTCCAATACTTTTCATAGAGACCTACTGCACTGTCTAATCGCGGAAAGAATGCACTGAGGGAGACGTGGGAGTGGGAGAAAGTTAGTGAAGGGGGTTGACCAAGATGGGAAGTGGTGCGTTTTGTTAAATCGGGCTTTGAACAAGGTGAAAAGTGGGGTTTAGCACAAAGGAAGGGGTGGTGTGTAGAATAGATATCTACGTAGGGATGTAGGATAGTATAGCTAAATAGTGCAAACCGATCAAAAATCAAATTATTGGTTTAGGATATGTCGACCTTTAAAGTTTGAAATAAACATGTATTTCTCTTTCCACCCCCTCTTACTTAGACAATACAATTGTTGTCATGTGTCTACTCCAGTTTAATCTCTGTGTACTGCAGTTTTGGTATACATGTAATTTTGGCATATGTAAATGTGTCTACTGCAATGCAACCGTTGATCTTGTTTCTACTGCAAAAAATTTTCTCTCTATATGGACTACAATTTAGTATATGTCTACTGCATTTTTGTTGTATTATGTCAACAGCAGTCATTGGTTATTTTGGCCGATACGGCCGATTTTGATATCGTATTTGCGGTTTTGACCAGCCCGATATCGTATTTGCAGAAATAACAGAGTTAGCGCCGCAGCGCGCGCGCCAATATGGCCGGGTCGGCAGCGTGCGCTTGCGCAGCGTCGGCCGCCGCCGCCTGCCGCCACGCCAGCGCTGGCGCCAGCGTGGCGCGGGCGCTGGCGAACTCATCCGCAGCCACGCCAAGGCGCTGCCCCTCCGCCCAGCAGGCGTGGCTGCAGGCGCAGCCAGCTGCGCGCATGCGGCTGTTAGGCGCCACGAGCAGCAGTTCACTCGCGCCACACATGGCCCATACACATGCAGCAAGGCGCCTGCCCACGCGCGCGCGCCAAGACTGGCCCCATGGCACACATGTGTATGGCATACAATACATGGCCTGTACACACAGTAGCAGGCCACACTGCCCTCGCACTGCCTGGCATTGCTTGTGTGTGCCTGCCCAGACATGCTTTAAACCTTCCACGCTGCGCCGCACTTGTACTACATGCTTGTTATCGCTATTTCAGATGAGTGTCTTGTTCGTACTAATCAATAAGCGTACAAACTTTTGTATAATGATTCCACTACATTAAACCTTGAGACCTCTCGTGGCCTCCCGAGACCTCCTTTGTATGAAGTACATTAATTGATCTGTCACAAAAGCAACGTTATATCAAAAGATTCTTAACAAATAAAATAATAGAAAAATTACATAATCAAATACACTTTGTCAAACACAAAAATTTTCATTTTTTGACCTCATTTGCTATAATTTAAAATTCGGGAGACCGCATGTTGCGATTATGAAGATGCTTAGTACAACATGTGGGTAGCAACTACTTAACGATGTGTGCTACTTGTCTCCATGGCGCCATAGCAAGGAGCCTTGTCTCGGCGTCGGTGGGTCTCGGTCGAAGGAGCCTTCCCCTTATCGCCAGACTCTCCACGTCGGGCTGGTATGTCGAAGTCGTCCGTACCCTGCGATTGTATGATGTAAGTACATCGTACAGTACAAAACGTAACAAGAATGTCAATTGTTCATAACTCACGTCGTCCATGTAGATTGCTCCGGACGGCCGGATCCATTGTGGCGGCGGGCTCGGCCGCATGAGCCTTTCCTTGCCCTTGTCACGGACTGTCCACGTCGGGCTGGTGTGTCGAAGTCGTCCATGTCCTGCGTTTGCATGATGTAAGTGCACCGTATAGTGAAAATCATAAGAAGGATGTAATTTCTTCATAATCGGCGTCGTGGATACGGATGGCGCCCGAGCGGCCGGATCTGTTGTGTGGGCGGGCTCGACCTCATGAGCCTTTCCTTGCCCTTATTCACGGGAATGTCCACATCGGGTGGTGTGTCGAAGTCGCCCATGTCCTGCGTTTGCATGATGTAAGTACACCGTATAGTGAAAATCATAAGAAGGATGTAATTTCTTCATAATCGCGTTTGCATGAGCCTTTCCTTGTCGTCGATATGGATTACGCTCGGGTTTACTTGGGGACCTTGGTGCCTCCTCATCTGGTACGTAAGGTTTCCACCGTGAGAAGTTCTCGGCCCGCACCGAGTAGTTTAGCATGTACTCCTGCTGGATGAATGCCATGTCGTACATCTCGGGGCCGTCAATCCACTGGAAGAAGTGGCAGCGCATCTCGGGCTGCATTACGTGGGGATGAAGTTAAAAATTGAAGGAATTAAACATTGGGAGGAAAATCGATCGCGTGAAAGAAGCGCTTACCATGTAGTGGCCGCTTTGTAAATGCGCCCGGCGGCCGTGTGCAGGTGTGTGGACTGAATGATCTCTGCCGGTTCACCACACACACACTTCGGGACCGGCAAACGTGGTGGCACTGGAGCATCTTTCATTGAAAAATCCGGGTATTTTAGCTGTTTCCTCTTCTGCGCAAGCCAGTTGCGCTTCTGCAACATCCTCTTGTAGAAGTTTGCCGAAGAGTCCATAGCCGGGTCTCGTATAATTTTGCTTGTACATAACAAGCAAGACAGAAAAACTTTAAATTACGACGAGTGGTGACGACCGGACGAACTAGATGCATTGGGACAATCCTTCATTGAGTGCCGGGGTCTTGCATATCCCGCACTTCAGCATGCGGCTAATCTTGATGCGTTGACTAGCATCCATGTCATTCCGGAAGCGCCACGTCTGCCGTCGCCCCTTCCCTATTCTCTTCAAGTCCCTGTTGGGACCCCAGTGCACCATGTCGGGCCAAAGATCCTTGTAGTTCATTTCCAAACCATACGAGTGAAACTCTCGCTCCATGTACCGAATAGGTGCTTGCATGTCGTAGTACTCGAGAGATGTATGGTGTAGCCATCTGCGCATTTGTGCACATGCCTTGTACGTCGCGAGCATGGTTTGTGGAAGAGCTTTGGCTTGTTGCAGGTGCATGTCGCCACATCACCCAGGGTGCATGCCTGTTTTCTTTCCCCCCTAGCATGACTATTGACGTATTTCTGTCGAAGCTTGATCTCGTACTTTCGCCTGAGGCCGTCGATCACCCGAATGTCGTGCATTCGGGCCTTCTCCATCTTAGATCCATGTGTCTGCATGTTCTCGGACCACCGCTTGCCTTCGTCCATCAGCCGCTTGGCTGCGGTGGCTCTATTCACGAAATAACCAACGGTGCGAGTCCATGTCTCCTGGACAACCGCAGTGATAGGGAGCCCGCGCACACCTTTCAGGACGCTATTGTAGACCTCGGACATGTTGGTCGTCATAACGCCGTACCTCGCACCGTCTGTGTCATAGAGGAGGGACCATTTCTCCAATTCAGGAGCGTGGTCGTTAATCCACTGGGAGAAGGTTATGGCGCTACTAGGTTGCTCCCTCTCCGGAGTGGACTCCCTTGTATGTCTCGTAGTCCGGTGTTCAAGGTCTCTCCAAATAGACTCAAACTTCCGTCGCTGGTTCTGCATACACAATGCCTTGAACGTCTTCATGAGTTCCTGACTGCGGAACCGTGTGAACAAGTTAGATGCAAGATGCCTCATGCACCACCTGGATTGCACGTCGTTCCATTTGGTGAGATGGATCCATCCCACGCCGCATGATGTTGATGGCGCCAACAACCCAAAGATTGCGATGCGTGACTAGGCGAGCGTTGGCGGTCTCCCACCACGGCCCTCTTCACGTTCTCCAGAACCACGGCCGGTGGATGTGTTCTCGCTCTCGACAATGGCAAATGCAACCGGGAGAAGTTGGTCATTCGCATCGGCCGCCACCGCGGTGAGGATGGTGCCCTTGTACTTCCCAGTGAGAAAAGTGCCATCCATCGTTAGCACGGGACGGCAGAACTTGAAGCCCCTGATGGCCTGAGCGAAAGCCCAGAACACCCTATCGAGTATGAAGTGGTTGGGCCCTTTTTCAGCATCTTCACGGTCCAGCTTGTTTATGTACGTGCCGGGGTTTGATCCGGCAATCTGGTGAAGCAATCTCGGCACAAGGTTGTACGCCTCTTCGTATGTCCCGTACATAGTCTCGATGACTTTCTGCTTGGCTCGTCGAACCTTGTTGTAGCTAACTGGATAGCCAACTTTGATTGGCGACTTCCGACATCATCGGCTTGGGGAGATGCGGACGTCCGCCTCAACTAGGTGCGTGATGAGGTTTGCAACATATGCGGAAGTCACGTTCGATCTTGCCGCGAGGCTCGTGAGCTCGCGGTGTGGTCGATCGGCTCCTTGGCCGTGAAGACCGAGCCAAAGATCTTTGCTCGTTGAGCACTGACCTTGCGAGGGCAGCCTTCCACTATGCACTTCACTGTGTAATGTCCTGGGTTGGACCGGTGCACTCGGTACACATGGTTGATGAACAAGGCGTACCGTGCTATAGCTTGTTGCACGGCCACCTTGTTCGGGAAGCGCTGCCCAACTAAGAGGTGTCGGCTTCAAACCCCAGCGGAGCCTTCTTCTTGCGGTAGTACGGCGAGCGCATCGCGATATCATCAAGTCTCGATGCCACGTAAGGACCACCGGCTTCGTGTGCGTCCTCGTCGGTACCATCCGAGCTTGGGTCGGTGTCCTCGTCGGACTCCAACCCGAGAGTCTCGTCCGGTAGATACTCGTGGCAGTCGATGCGGGCCGACCACCATGTTTCGGCCCCCTCATTTGGCTCAAAATTAGGCACGGGACTTCCCTCAGGCAAAGACATTCCGTCTTGCCATCTTGAGCTCGGTGCGCTTGCCGCTTGTATAGGCCTCGGCATCATCGGGGTTTCAGGCGCCCTATGTACGAAATTGGCGTACACCATAGGCTTCCGTGAATGGCCGCCTCGGTGCCGAGACAATCTCCATGTCTTGCCTCCATGCTATGCTTCCATCCACCTTCTGAGCTCCACACATAATTGGTGCGGTGATCGCCTCAATTATAACTTTCTTCGTCCTTGGCTCGTGAGGAACTCCTCCGGATCTGACTTGGCGACTCGTGAATATTCATCGCGTGGAGCCCCTCGCCGGACCACCTTGTCGGCATCTCGACAGGTCCAACCCATCGTGTCCGGCTCGTACAAGGCCATCGCCGTAAAATACAATCAAGTCTTGCATGTTCGAAAATACCTAAACCCACAACAACCACTAAATAATTACGACTAATTAATTAGCACTAAACTAATTCATTACTCTTGAACTAACTAATTACGACTAATTAACTATCTCTAAACTAACTAATTACGGTTGATTAATTACCACTACAAAATACCAGTACTTTATTTCCACTAACTTGATATGCTGGAACGATGAGTACTAAACTAATTACGACTAATTAATTAGCACTAAACTAATTTATTACTAGTGAACTAACTAATTACGACTAATTAGCTATCTATAAACTAAATAATTACGGTTCATTAATTACCACTAAAAATACGATACTTTTATTTCCACTTACTTCATATCTTTAGAACGATGACTACTAAACTAATTACGACTAATTAATTAGCACTAAACTAATTCATTACTACTCGACTAACTAATTACTACTAATTAATTACCCATAAACTATCTAATTACGACTAGCTAACAAAGACTAACTAATTACGACTACGGCAATAACGGCAAAAGCATAACACAAATTACCTGCCCTTCGGAGGAAGTAATAAATCACCCTTCGGAGGAAGTAATAAATCACCCTTCGGAGGAAGTAATAAAATTAATTATGTTACGTTCTCTGAGTTCTCAGCGACGAGCGCAAGAACGAGAATCGAAACGCAATTGATATGACCGAAGAGCGAGTGCCAGAGTCCGGTATTTATAGCCGAGTGGAGGAGGAGTCGCGGCCTTGGCGCCGGGAATTCCGTAAGCATTGGCGCCGGAATTCCTGGATAGGGCGACAGATGTGCGGAGGAGGAAGGATGGACGGTGGAAAATAGGGCCACCAACGATTTTTTTAAGCCCGGCGCGCGCCCACCTCGCGCCCGCGCACGTCCCTCACGCCACGCGCGGGGCGGTAGCCGGGCGCTAACGTGGCGGCGCGAGCGTGCGTGGCGGCCAAGCGCCAACAGGCGCATGGCGCAGAGCGAACTGCCTTGCAGCCTACCACGGCCTGCTGCGCGCAGCTCACGCCAGTGGCGGCCGGCGCTGCGCCCTCGCTGCGCGCCGCGCACTGCCGCTCCCACCATGCGCCAGCGCGCGCCGGCGTCGCAAAGTAGGCTAAATTTGCAAATTCACGTACGGACTGGTTAAAACCGCAAATACGATATCAAAATCGGCCGTATCAGCCAAAAATTCATGTGTCCATTGCCTTTTTTATACTATGTATTGTAGTTTATTTATGTATCCACTGTAATTTTTGGTATCTACTGTTATAGTCATATTTTTATTGTTTTTTTGGAAACTTTACTCCACTACGAAAATACTTAATAAAATAAAAACACCAAACATCTTATCACGCTGGCCCATTTGGATGGGACGGCTAGCACATATGGTTTCAGTGGTAAGGTTGATGTTTGAAATCCCCACTTCTCCTAATTTTACACAAATTTGAACTTTTATTTTCTTGTTCGAAACCGGTTTTAGTGAGAAGCACCGATTTTCTTGACGGGATCTGGAGATAACGGAGCAATCCATCGGAAGGGAGGGTTCGATCGGTGGGATCGTAGCAGCCAGGGAAGATGGTTGATGGATGGTTTGGATGGAGGGTGTAGAATAGCTAATTCTAAGCGAGGGGTAGGATATATAGCGCACTCTGTCTATATATATTTGTTCTAAAGTACAAAAAAAAGTTAATTGGCAGGAAAATATACATTATGGCTAAAACATTCGGTAGGTTAAAAATCATGTTAAACACATTCCATTCAACTTGAACCATAGATTAAGCAAGTATTGCCACGGCGTTAAACACACTAAAATAATTTTGTGCAAGAAGTTATAGGTCAAAGACCATATAATAATTCCTTAACTAAATCTAGTGTGGTTTCAAAAGGATTGAAAAAAGTAAGAGAAGATATAAAATCAAGTAATCGACCTTTCTTGTCTATGTCTCAATGCATCGATGCACATGACCCACCAACACACGTGCACCGCCCTAAAAAAAACAAAAACAGTTTTGCCTCCAAATCACCTCTTAAAATTTCCAAAAGAACATCCCACTAATTAACAACAAACAGAAAACTAGACACTAATAGATTAACCCACCAAAGAAACTCTTGTGATGTACCATGCATGCATAGACCACAAAAAGGATCATCTCATCATTCTCATCCCCTGTAATGTGGATATAAATAACATGTAATTAATTAGTTCTAAGCTTACAAGGAGATCGTAGAGCAGACGCCCCTTGTCATGGGAAGCCATGCGGGGAGAA
Source organism: Hsuehochloa calcarea (assembly GCA_036346395.1). Taxonomy (NCBI): domain Eukaryota; kingdom Viridiplantae; phylum Streptophyta; class Magnoliopsida; order Poales; family Poaceae; genus Hsuehochloa; species Hsuehochloa calcarea. The sequence continues at coordinate 86,894,264 of CM070594.1, forward strand.
CAACGAAGAGGGGCCTCCTTGCCCTCTGCTCCCGCCATCATCGCCGTCGCCGCCGTCGTTCATCTTGCCAAACTGCGCGTCCATCCCTAGGTTCAGGTACACAATTCTGTTGTCCAAGCTCAGATTCACCATGCTCGTGCTCGTGCCACTGGCATTGTACACGGCGCCGGCGCCGCCGGGAGGTTCATTGTAGATGGGCGCCGCATTGAGCGCGGCGGCCGCTGTGGTGTGGGCGTCCTCTCGGGACATGACCATGGCCGCCGACTGCACGAGCTCGAGGCACAGCCGGAGCTTGTTGGGCTCCATGTGCGCGAGCCCCGGCACGGCGCCCTTGAAGAGGAAGTCGGAGGTGAGCGTGCGGAGTATGTCGAGTGGCGTGACGCCGTCGACTGTGCGCACGTTGGGGTCGGCGTGGTGATCGAGCAGCACGGCCACCATGTCGGGGCACACCATCTCGGCCGCGACGTGCAGCGGGGTCTTCCCGGCGGGCCCCGCCGGGTGGTTTACGTCGGCAGCGCCCAGCTCCAGCAGCGCCTTGACCACCTCCCGGCTGCAGTTCTCCACGGCGTAGTGCAGCGCGAGGGCCTCGTCGAGGTTAAGCCCCTCGCCCATCACCATCAGCTTGACGAGCTCCACGTCGGACGAGTCCAGCGCGCGCCGCATGCGGTGGATCTTGTGGTGGTCATCCAGCTCGGCCGCGGACGCCTCGATACTGGCCGGGTGGTGCGGGTGGTGGTGGGCAAGGAACGGTGAGCGGCGGGAAAGCGAGGACTTGAGGCGGAGTTCGTCGATCTTGGCGACGACGTCCATGGGCAGGTGCTTGGCGAGCACCTCCGGCGGGAGCCCTGACTTAGCGACGAGGTGGGAGCACGTCGTCCAGAGCTGGTGCAGGTCCTGCTTCCGCGACGCCATGAGCACCTTCATCACGTCCTCGATGGACGCCTTCTCCACCATGCCGGCCAGTTGCTTCTGCAGCCATCACAAGATTTTTTATCAGTGTAAGCTCGTTTTTCCTCCTTGCAAAGCTCACAGGTATGGAGAGCGGCGGAGGGATATAAAGGGTAGAGATATACGCATAGTGGATTGGCCCTGTGCATAAAATATAAAGGGGGGCTAGAAGGGCGCAAACAGTATGGGAGCATCATGGCGCTGATTGGGGGCAGGATTAAAGTGAGGGGAAAATAGTTGCAAAAACCCACAAAGAAACCCTAGCCCAAAATCGCAAATTAGGAGAAAACATGGCAAGAGAAGCACACATCTTTCCTGGAATGCCAATTGCACTACGTACGCGCGGAAAGCTGTGCTGCTTGTGCCGCAACAGTGACGACACAATTAAGCTGTATAGTGGCCCGGTGGAAGAAGAAGAAGAAGAAGAAGAAGAACATGGGGGGCGATGCGCGAACAGTGGCAAAAAGGAAAAGAGAAATTTCCCATTAACGAACCCTAGTGAGAGCAAAGAAGCACAAAATCGAGAGTATGAAAGGAAGCAAGCAGACGGATGGATGGACGGGCGGACAGAAAGATGGAAAGACGGATGGACAGAGCGAGAAAGAAAGCGCGCACGCGTGCGCAGGCAGACGAGACGACGACGACGACGAGTCGGCGACTACTACTCCACATCACTTCATTTAAAAAGGGTGGAGGGATGGAGAGGGTACAGAGATCAAATCAATGCTGCAGAATGCTCGCCAATCCCAACATAACCAACCCCAACACCCATCTTGATCCCCACAATCCTCGGGAGAAAAATTAATTTGTTTTCCTTTTCCTCTTCTTGCTTTTTTTCAAGAACAGCCGAAAGAAAGAGGGAATGAACTTGCCAGTAGGAAGTAATGAAATGAAGGAGCGACGAATTGCAATTGAAAAGGATTGGGTGATTACTTGGGTGAGGAGTGCGAGCTCCTCGACACCGAAGGAGCGCGCGGCGGCGAGCGTGTCGAGGGCGAGGTCAACGGCGGCGGCGCAGTGGGTGTGCCAGCACCCGCGCTCGCCGCAGCCCTGCCGGGGCTCCCCCTTCTGCGGCACCAGCGACACCTGCCCGCTGTACAGAAACTGCAGCAGCAGCAGGAACACCTCGTAGCTCACCGAGCTCACCGGTATCACGGCGCCTGGTGCTGCCGCAGCGGCCCCGGTCGCGGAGCTGCCGCCGCCGCGGGGGGAGGAGGCCGAGGCGCCGGAGGGGGAGCGCGGGCTGAGGTGGTCCAGGAGGACCGCGCCCGGCGCGGCGGCCTGGTCGGCGGCGGCGCCACAGAAGAACCTGCGGAAGAAGAGGCTGCGCGCGGCGAGGATGCAGCGGTGGGCGTGCACGAGGCGGCCCTCCACGCTGAACGTGACGTCGCTGAAGGCCTGCCCGTTGATGAGCAGGTTGAGGTAGTCCATGGACAGCGACTTGAGGGTGTCCTCCATGGCCGGTGCCGCGGTTCTTGCTCGACCTTTCCTTCCTTCTCCTCCTTAATTGATTGGGTGGTGGAGCTGCCGAATTAACTAGATGGAGAGAGAGAAGAAGAGGAGGAGAGAGAGCAGCAGCTTGCTTGCTCTCTCAGCTTCAGGGAGGAGTAGTGGAAGCTGTTGCTACTGCTTTCTTGGCTCTGCTCCTGCAGCTCTTGGGCTCCAATCTTGTGCTGCATCTCCCGATCTCTTTTGATCTTCTCTTCTGTCTGTGACCATATTTCTTCTCTCTTCCGCTCTCCTCTTCAGTTCTGTCTCTCTCTTCCACTCTGGTTATTGTCCTCTTTTATGTTTTTTTAGCTGGGTGATGCTGGTGCTGCTGCCTGCTGCTTTGGGTTGTTTTCTTTCTCTCTCTAGAGGTTATATATGCTGCTTGAGATTTTTTTGAGGCTGTCAAATGGAAAAGGAGGGAGGAAATTAACCGTACATATATGCACAAACGAAGCGTACATGTCTACATTTCAGGGGCCCAGAATAATTTGGAGAGAGAGAGACTACTAATTGAGTGGGGTGTAGTGTTGTGAAGAAAATTAAGTGTTCCATGCTTTGACTTGACTGATGAAAGCCGTAAATCATGTCTGGTTGATAATGTCTGCTTATATAAACACAAAAGAAGAAATATTGTTTATGAGATTGCAATGTTGTGTTGCATGCACTGTTAAGTTCTCCAATATAGTCACGGCAAATGTTTTTATCATTCAAAATTGCTTGCTAAAATGCAGCATAGTCCTAAACCGGGTGATGTTCGCTTTTAAGAAGGTGTGTCTATATATATATATATAAGTTTTAAAGTTACCCAATAATCATTTTCAAAGAGATTGATAAGCCATGTTAGGCCATATACAATGGTTCCACGTAGGTCGTCTATAGCATATGCCAGTATTTGTGCATACTTGGATGAGAGAGGGGAGGTCATCAACAATGCAGTAGTCAGCTTCAGCGCGCGAACCAACAAATGTACAAACGGCTTCGACGCCATTGTACGGAGCTCATCTACTCCCCCACGTGGTTTGTGGACTCGGGTGTTGGTCATCTACCACCATGGCCCCAACGGCCACTAGGACGGCGGCGCCAACCACTACGGCCGACGAAGAAAGTGCCATTGAGCCCGGCTTCCCCATTCGCCGACTGTGACGACTAGCTCTAGGTCTCGAGGCCGATGTCTCAGATCCGAGCACCTGGAGTCCAGATCCGGCCAGATGTGGACACCGACCGCTCAGATCTGGACGGTGATGGATTGGTCACCAGAGATGGAGAGCATGGCGGTAGTGTGGAGGCAGCAACATCAGTTGGGGAGAAAAGCCCGCGGAAGGAGGAGGAAGAGTGGATGGTCTCGGTGTTGGTGGTGACAGGTGAAAAAAGGTAGGAGAGAGAAGGCGATGGCGTATGCGAAGCAGGCGGGTGGCACGGTCAGCTATCGGTGGAGGCGGCACGGCGAAGAGGGAGAGGTTGGCTTGGCGAAGGGCGAGTTGCGATGGAGCGGCAGAGAGGGAGGCATTGCAGAGAAGGGAGGGGGCCAGCTCGGGAATTTGGGGAAAGTGAGTTGGGCGAGTTGCGATGGAGCGGCAGAGAGGGAGGCATTGCAGAGAAGGGGAGGGGGGCCAGCTCGGGAATTTGGGAAAAGTGAGTTGGACTGAGTTGAGAGAGAGAGAGAGAGAGAGAGAGAGAGAGAGCCGAGGACGAGGTTAAGGTTGAGTGGGCCCGGTTGTTATTTAAATTACATAAAAAAAAATTGGAGATTAAATGTTTGGTTGTCTCTGCTCTATGTGTGTTGTAGGAATTTTCTTTAGTAGCATTTATACATGACATAGTATGTTTTTACAGACAATTATTGTCTACACCATTGTAGAGGCCTTAGTGGGAAAGCCGCCGTTAATAATGTTTTCAGGCGTTAACGAGTGACTAGCAGGTGACACATCACTATTCCAAAGTATCAACAATCTGCTGCTATTAAATAATACAGGTACAGAAAATTAGAGGAGTAAGTCAGAATGGAAGGCAGGAAAATATGGCAAAAAGAGTGACGCCCTGCCAAAAAAATGATTTGCTGATAATTGCGTCCCACTTTCCCTTACAAAGAATGCAAGCCTGCAAGCTTTCATGTAACGTATCGGCCTAGGTTTCCTTCACCTTCCGTGTAAGATGGCAAGAAAGACAGCATCCGTTGACATGCGTGTACATGAATAGTATGCATATGCATCTATCCATGATCATTCTTTCTGTTGAGTAATTTGAGAAGATTCCTCATCATGTATTGTTAATAGACCAAATGATACGACACATTATTAAGTGATGATTAGGGAGTGCATAAAGTATTAAGAAGAGATCTTTGTTAATTACTTTTTGTTTTATAATTGTGCTTCATTAGTTGATACAGCTATTCTTTATGATGCCTACTTGACTTTTTAGTTCTCATCTCCTTTTCTTTTCCAGTTGGACTGAAATAGCGACCAGAGTGGGGTGTGAATAGAAGCTCACTCGTTTTTTCACATCTGGTATTTAACTTCCTTTTTACTTCAATAGCTATGAAAGTATGAAGATCAAAATCTCAATATCACAACGGAATACTTGAGTTGAAACCGAGAGAACCAAAGTACAACACCCTCAGCTGGTCTGACCGCCGAGCCTAAGCCATTCTAACTGCTCTTGAGACCAGTCTGACCACTGACTGAAAATCAGCACGATGATGGATCCATAATCGACATAACTTTTGATCTAGTTATCCAAATCTCCTGAGATTTCAGACATAGCTAAACAAAAAGGTCATGTACCTATTCTAATCGACGATCGAGACGATCATAGCCAAGGTTCTACGAATTTCTTGATTGAGGTCAAGAAGGTTCAAAACAAAGGATGGGGCTAAACTTGATCTAAAGGCTTGCTCGTGGATGAATGATGGTCAAGATGATTTTAGATCAAATCACACGAGTCCTAGCAAGCTTGATCATATAAAATGACCAAAGCAAAACCCCTAAGACACAAGAACACTAAAATCACCAAAGAGGGAGCAAAAACAAAATAGAACTCATCTTGGGACAAACTTGATTGGATTGAATAAAAGGATGATAGGTTTACAACCACTCCACTTTGGAAGCCAAAAGCTCACTCATGAGCACCCAATCTCTCAATACATCTCTCTCAAACCCAAGCCTCGTCTATTTTCTTCATTTTCCCTAAATCTCAAATTAGGGTTTCCAAAGCTTGGTTGTGTAAATCATGCACCAACCATTATATAGTGGAGGCTAAGTTTAGAGAGAAAACCTTAATGAGCATCCATTATGCCCACACACAAACGGGTCTACACTCACACATGCTTTTCAAAGTAGATGACGATTCGGGTATCTCGAATCTGTCTCTTCGTGATCTTCTCCTTCTCTTGACCTAAACCGTCTCTCTTTTGCACGGTTATGTGTCGCGGTTTCTCTAAGGTCACCAATTCTGTATTTTGGCTAAGATACCAAAATACCCATTTTCGATCCTTCTCCACGACTAAGTCTAATCATCATGAAATAATCTCACGCCTCGACATGTGTAGGTTCATCAATGACTTTCCTCGTGCCAGCAAGTCTCTCCCATCCGGCTCCCACCAAACCACCTTGGCAGTTGCACCGGCCCCCAATCACTTGATGCAACTAGTTGCACTGAATTTATCATTCTGTTGTTCTTGTCCATCTTGTGTCATGCTTAAGTCCAACCACTTCATCCGGCATTCTTGATCGTTGTAGAACCCTCCTCTCCTAGCCTAGTCCTGATCATCCTCGTTGTTTACTGTAGTTGACTCCAAGCGTCCATGCATAACAATAGTCCAAGAAATCATTCCGGACACAAGTTTTTCGTAACTTGACCCACGTTAGCCAAAACATGCGTAATGCAACACCTTTGCACTGAATCCCATGACTTTAGCTAATTCACAAAGTTCAACACAACCCACTGTGCATGAAATCGTCCTGATCGGTCAAACCACCAGCCCTGATAACAAGGGATAGGTCAGACCACCCCTTGGTCTAACAACCAACCAATGGCCGGTCCGGCCGCTTCCCAAAACTCAAAACACCCCTCTTTGGACTTTTCGGTAAAATTCTATCTAGTTTCGCGTCCAGTCTCTATTTTCAATAAAATCTGTTGCAAACCCCCCCCCCCTAAAACACTTCCACATAAATATTTGGTGTGAAATCCTCAACATCCCATACCACTAGTCTAACCACCACCCTTGGCCCGGTCAAACTACCGACCTTGGTTGTTCAGACCGTCGGCCACCTGACAATAGCTCCGACCACTACAACACAAAACCTCATCACAGACGGTTCTAAACCATCATCACAGACAGTTTTGAACCGTCTGAATTTATATGTCTGTGATAATATGAGGTTATCACAGACGGTTTTTGAACCGTCTGTGAAAAAGGCTATCATAGACGGTTCTATTCACGAATTGTGTGTGATAGTTACTATCACACACGGTTCTTGTTAAGAACCGTCTGTGATAATCTATTTTCACAGACGATTCTGAACAAGTGATAGTAATTATCACAGACGGTTCTTGTTTAGAACCGTCTGTGATAGCTTTTTCTATTCAAAAAAAATGAAAATGAGTTTTCACGTCGTCTAGAGCCTCCCGAGCCTCGCGAATGAATCTAATATGGATTTTCGGATTGAACTTTTCGTTAGCTTTCCCACAATAGCCATAGCGTCACAGTAGCATCAACTCAATTCACTCACAGAGCACTAAAAACAACACAACATCACCCGCATCATAGTAGCATCAACTCAATCCATTCACAGAGCACTAACACATCACAGTACTAATCCACATCATTGAGCAAAAGGGGGGAGTAGAGAGAGTGAGGTCGTGGGAGGCTGGGGCGACGAGGCCATGGGAGGCCGGCGACGACAAGGCCGGGGCGAGGTGGAGGAGGCCGCGGGGGACGAGCTCAGGGGAGGACGGGGCGACGAAGTGGAGGAGGCCGGGGGCGACGAGGTTGTGGGAGGCCGGCGACGACGAGGCCGGGGCGAGGTGGAGGAGGCCACGGACGACGAGCTCAGGGGAGGACGGGGCGACGAAGTGGAGGAAGCCAGGGGCGACGAGGCCGTGGGAGGCCGACGACGATGAGGGTGGGGCGAGGTGGAGGAGGCCGCGGGCGACGAGCTCAGGGGAGGCCGGAGCGCAAGGTCAAGGCGAGACGGAGATGGCAGAGGAGAAATGACAGAGCGGAGATGGAGATGGAGATGGCAAAGGAGGAGATGGAGGACTCTGTTAATATAAAAAGATTTTCAGCAGCCCGCCCATTAAATGCAAATTTTTATTTTCCCGCCCAACAAAACAAAAGTATCATAGACGGTTTTATACAAAAACCGTCTGTGATGACACATCACGGACGGTTCGTATCATGAACCGTATGTGATAAGCATCTCATCACAGACGGACCGTTTGTGATGATATGCTTATCACAGACGGTAAATGATACGAACCGTCTGTGAAGTATCACAGACGGTTCTTAAGAAGAACCGTCTGTGATAATCTAAGTCATCATAGACGGTTCTATGATGCTTCACAGGCGGTTCTTAACAAGAACCGTCTGTGATGACTTAGATTATCACAGACGGGTCTGTGATATTTCACAAACGGTTCGTATCATGAACCGTCTATGATAGGTCTATATCACAGACGGTTCAAAGAGAACTGTCTGTGATGAGGTGTCTTCTATAGCCTGTTTTGTAGTAGCGGACAAAGTGCTAAACCAAAAGTTTCTCCCTAAACACCTCTACGCTGATACCAATTGTTCAACGCTAATATTAGGACCATACCACATGGTCTCTACACCTTCTCTAAGATTGGATAATTTAAGACGAATAATAAATAATGTCGTGGGAAGCTTTACAAAGTCTTGCATTTGTACGTAGCATGTGAATGGAACCCATATTTTCAAGTTATAGAAGCATCCCAGGAAAAGTCCAAGGAAGTCGGTAGCTACCAAAAAGAGAAACCTTTGATTAATTGGTTTATTTCACAATAATTTGACAAAAAAATGTTACATGATCAAGAAAAGAATGAATATAGTTAATACGTGTCGACGATCAAATCACCGAACTTACAAATATATAAAAAATAGAGGAAAAATAGCATGTATCTCCTGGAAAGGAATGAGGCTGCTCTTTATTTCTATGAACTGGCTATTACAAGGAGTGCCTGTAATCTAGATCAAAGCTAATCCTAGTAACACTGGAGCGCAATGCTTGCTATGACTTTGCAGTCTAATCGACTGGTTGTCTTCTGAGAGTGATTCCCAATTGATCCTATCTTTGTTCTCCTTCTCCACCTTCCGTGATCGTCCTTAAATTGTTGATGAAGCGTTAGCAGTTATCCCTTGGAGAGATGCCTGTTAGAAAGTGACGCGTCTGGTCGAAGAGAGGCGTCAGTTGACAATGTATCAACTGTCGTGCAGTTATATGCTACTGAGTCATTTAACCGTATTCTAGTGTCTTAGAATTATGTAACGTCGCGTGGTATGTAACATACAGCACGTGTTCCATTCATCACACGGTGAGGATATATCTGAAAGCTGTTCCAGATGACACCAGTTCATAGCCTTACGAGCAGTCAACTGGTCGGGAACTAGGTACGGGACCTTGTCCGACCAGGGTATTATTGTGTAACCTCTGGAAATCCTTACAACTAGTGAGGTCGTTAGCCTTAGGGGTTACGACCACGAAGACATATAGTCTTTTCTTATGTATTAAATAATACATAGACATTTAAATCCTCGTCAGCTAGCCCCCGAACTTTAAATGAATTGGTCGTGTGGACACTCTTTTTCCGATGAAGTTGTATCGGGCAGATACCTCATTAAATGTCGTGACATTCGAAGTGGTCCGTATTCATTTTTAAAGTTGAGAAACTGTCTTGGAAGTTGAAAAAAGATTTTCTGTCCATTGGTCAAAACAGTTTTTGTTCGTTGGACTTCTCACATATGCTGTTGCAGTGTTGTGGATATAAAAACCCCTTCGCACTGGGCATTAGGGCTTTTACACCTTCCGCTTTCTCTTCATCTTCCAAGAGATTGTCTTCGATCACTTTTGATTTCTTCACCTAAGAAAATCCACTATGTTGGACTTTATCACCAACTGATCGATTTTCGATTTGGGTGAGAAGAGACTAGAAAATTTGGAGAAGGTTGGATTGCTTCCTGGCAGAAGTTTGATCCCATGGAGATCAGCAATCGGGGAGCATTCTCCGAGCGGTAAAGATGGAGAAATTCCAGTTTTCCTCGCCATTATTGGAATATTATGGGGTGGAACTGGTTAATCTGGCCCCCAACGTCATTGCCAATCTTAGTATCTTCGTTTACCTCTGCGAATCATACTTGGGGATTCCCGCAACGACTGATCTCCTCAAGTACTACTACAGAATGGTGAATACGAAGAAGACGATCGGTACACCTGGAGAGTGCACCTTGCGCCTCCATGACGGAAAGGCTGATGAGTACATTCCCATGTACTCAAAATCCTCATGGTCATTGTGGAAAAAGAGCTGATTTTATATAAAGATTACTCAACAAGATGACCTTTACTACAGCGGTAAAAACGCAGTTAGAACCTACGATGGCGCTCCTCCTTGAAAAAGGAGGGAAAAGTAGGGAGATGAGTTGAGACCATCCATCTACTTAATGTCTTAACCTCCTGGCATGTGGTTAGGGATTTCTCTATGCGGAGAATTAGTCTCTTGAAGGCCAGAGCTCATGCGATGCTCTGGTACATTGGTCGTGACGACGCAACCAAAGATTCCAGGGAAGGTAAATCCCAAGGGAATCCGACCAGTTTAATTAAATTGATTGATTACTTTTATAACCCTAAAATCTCTCTTTTGTTGCAGCCTTATCTTCTGATGAGATCAGAAGTAGGATCAAAATGATTTGCGCTAGAGAGCCCAGCGACAAGGCTGGCTTCCCTGTAATCCTAGTGGTTGTTACCGTAGAAGAAAGAGCTGAGAGACTTCGGGTAAGTACACCAATTTCGTTTCATCTTTATAACATTTTTCGATCGGTTTTTACCTAAAATCATCTTTGATATACAGTCGGTCAGGCTTAGAATCGATGAGGCCACTGAAACATGTAAGCCAACTGATGATCCGACCAGTCATACAGTCACTACAAATAGTGACCGCGTAGAAGTAGGTAACTGAGCAGAAGTCTTTAGTATCAAATGAAGCACGTTCATCACCCGACTAACTTTGCTTGTCAATCCAGGCGGTAATCGTTGAGTCTCATGCAGTTGCTTAAGACTTGCCCATTGCAATTGAAGCATCTGTTTTAGAGACCAATGAGTCTACACCTTTCGATCCAGCAATCAGGGATATTATTCTCGACCAGCTGGTCGATAATATCACTTATGAACCTTTGCTGGAGGGTGTAGAGGGTGTAACCAACCCTACCAGTTCAGATCTGGTAAAACCGGTTGAAAAGAAGAGGAAGGCGAGTGCTACGGATTTCAAGCCGGCACGCTTCAAAATCAAGGCCAAGAAAGCAACCAGGTATGTATAAAGGAATTCACCATATAAATGCATACCTGAGTTCCGTCTTTGGTAAACTTAAGCTCCTGGACTTCTTTTCTTTCTTTTGAGTAGATCTTCTGGAGTTCCCATCGTTTCCGGCCAGTCCATTCCGGAAGATCAGGTGATCGAGGGCACCTCCGACCAAGACTTCTCTCAGGTTAGAATCTATGAGGAAGTGGCTAGGATAGCCCCCGAGCAAGCTTCAGTGTCGGAACCTGAGTTGGATCCGATGGTGATCATTACCCCATCAGCAGAGATAGGAATTCCTGCAAATACCCCATCAGCGGAGGTAGCAATCCTTCCCAAACTAACAAGTTTCCTTTTTCTCCTCGATTTATCGAGGATAAGGAGCTTGATAAAGTTTGGGGTAGAATATCGGATCGTCAAGCCGAGACGAGTCCCGATAAAACTTCTCATCAAACTACTAAGAATAGCATTAAAAATTTGGATTATCTGATTTTCAATCAACAATAATTTCTAAAGAATGACAATAATAGCGATCACGATTCATGGAAAGAATGGATGAGCAGATTACTTGAAACAAATCAAAATCTTGGTAATAATAATTATTCGATTGGATAAAAGTGAAGTGCGATGTCTTGAACTACCCACCAAATCACCTTGTCTTCTCCTCAATTACCTAATTAAAACATACAAAGCAAGGGTGAGTCGAAGACTAAGCAAGTACATACAAAAATAATCAAACATAGAGTGGACAACACAATCCGCCGATTATAATGAAATGAAATAAACATCAGGATGGATAGAAAAAGGCATTCACAATTTATCCCAACATCAAGCAAACAATTGGAAACATCACCAAACAACATAGGGTACTTGCCTTCGCGATGTGGCGTAATAGGAGGACACGAAGATGCCCCTCCACTCACCGCCTCGCCTACACAAATGTATAATCGAAATAAGAATAACAAGGTATGACATTGCTACAAGAGCCCTTCCATCCCCTCTATCTCTCACACACAAACAACGGGATCAATTTTACCAAGTTTACCCAACAGCCGATTACGCTAAACTGGCAGCGATACTAGAAAAATCACCATTAATTATTTGTAACTCCAAAAGACCTGAAACTAGTATGGCAATTTTCGCATCTACAATCAATCAAACAGCGGTGGGAGTCCTTGTTACCCTTGTAGACCCGTGGGACAACGTTGAGCGGTACTTGGGGAAGACGGCCTCTCTTCTCCTCACCCTCTTCTCCTCTTCTCCTTGCTTCTTCTCTTGGCGATGCCACCAATGGCTTCCTCTCCTTTTCTCCTCTTCTCCTCATCTTGATAGAGCCACATGGGCACTGCTGATACATGAAGTGAACAGTGACGGCGCTGGTGGCGGCCCCTCATGGGCCTCTGGGCCAAGGCACAAGCTTGGGTTGAAAAAACTGCGAAAACCCCTAAGTGTCTACAACCATTTCTATAGCTCCTTTTGAAGTTTTATAGGAGACTTGAAAAAAATACTATCTATGTAGCATATGGTCGAGAACTTTCTTTGTGGTCGGGTGACTTTGGAGGACCATCTTTTGAGCGACAAATAACCACAAGATCAAATCAAGAATCAATAAAATCCTTCAACAGTCAAATGAATAAATATTTTAAAGCAAAAACAAAGGAGCCTTTCACTCCAAATGATTTGAATTAGAAAGTAAGAACTTCTTTCTTAACTCTTTCTTCCTCATGACTCTGTTTTTTCCCTTGAATTATTCTCCTTTATCCTGTTTAATAGATTTTGAGAAAATAAAAGAAGAAGCTATGACCGATAAGGCCAAAATAAGCAGGCTTGAGGAAGACAACCAAGCTAAGAACCAGTCGATCGAATACTTGACGACCAGGAATAAAGAAATTCTTGAAACTTCTGGAAAGAAAATTGAAGGTAACTAGTCGTAAACTTGACTTAGCATCTCTTCTAATTACTCTTATCTAATACTTGTTTTTACTTATGCAGAACAAAACCAAGCACTATAAAGGTGAAGAAAAAAATGGAAATTGAGTTCATGGGTTTTAGCATCGAGCAAAGAAAGCTCTGGAATTTGAGCAAGATAAGGAGGCAGCTATCATGCTTAATCTTGATGAAAAGATCGCTACACTTAACAAAATAATTTTTGATATGGGATCGGTCTTCTCCTCAATTACCTAATTAAAACATACAAAGCATCCAAGTACTTACCCTCCTTGAACGATCTAACGGAGAAGATGAATTACCTGGGCCATCTCCTAGAGGATCTTAAGGGCTTGCTCAAGACTACCAGAGAGAATTATGCCCGATCCGTAAAAGAATCCATTGCTAGTGGAGTTAGTCTTGCTTTGGCAAATGGATAGAAAAAGGCATTCACAATTTATCCCAACATCAAGCAAGGCATCCGACCCTCTACTAATCTTCAAGTTGTTGAAGAAGATTTCAAGTTTACCCAACAGCCCGATTACGCTAAACTGGCAGCGATACTAGAAAAATCACCATTAATTATTTGTAACTCCAAAGACCTGAAACTAGTGCCCAACTACTCTTAACAGACCAAGCTTCTAGTTGACAGCGTTCTCTGATTCGGCCAAAACAGAGGAGTAAACAACCACTGAAAACACCGACAGGAATCTGAGGAGGCAACCAAGTTTCTCGAGGAAGTAAAACCTCTTGGGGACAAGGTTGCAGAAGAAATGGAGGTCGGATCTCCATCAAGTAGTTATTACGTGGGCAATCTCCAGTAGTAACAAAAATGCAAAAACTAGTATGCAAAATGTAAAACTTACCTACTCTTATTAATGAAATCTTTTTGTTCATCCGGTTGACTTATGGATATTCATATATTACCTAGCCCCCGACTGTTTTATAGTAGAAGAACTTTACTATATAAACAGTATGCCAAGAATATGAACTTAAGTCTCAACCATTGTTTGAAAGTTGGTACCGATCGTTGAAAAACTGATCATAATAATACTAGGAAACCTTTTTTGGTCGGAACCAGTGCTAGATTTCAACTAGTTGTAAATCTGTTTTTCGTAATCAAAGTACTTACTAAGACAATATATGGTCGGAAGAAAAAAAAAGATTTTCCATGGTAAGAGAAAAATTATGTGCAAAGACATATATAATAAATGATAAGTGGTTTTATTTCTATGTAGTACTCAACGCTGGTCGGAATGAACTGCTAAGAAATGAATATATAATGTATATCTCGCAATACGTGCTCATGCTCTAGTCCGACTGGCAGCGAGGATCGTAGGAAAAAGACTGTCGCTAGGAAGCTCCTTCCAATGGGTGGAACCACGTGCGTAAAAAGAGATACTTCGACTAGGAGGGTTTTTTGTCCCGACTAGTAGCCAAACAAGAGTAGAACAGAATTTTGAAAACAAAAAATATAATCTTCATAATCTTAAGCATATGAACCGCGTCGACCAGATTTGGGTACCATCATATAAATAACATAACTTACTTCTTTGAATTTAATTAACAATTATTAAATTTAAAGGAAATGAAATAAATTTTAAACGAAAAACTTACGCAGTTGATCAATGTTCCAAGAATTGGAGAAAACTCTGCCGTCGGACATGGCAAATCGTACCGAGTCTGGTCGCGTGACTTCGACCACAATGTAAGGACCTTCCCAACTTTGGAGAAAATTTATTGCGATTTACTTGGCTCTGAATTTTTCTGAGAACCAGATCACCTCCACCTAGGCTGCGAGGCTGCACCTTACAGTTGTGATACCTTCGCATAGCTTGTTGATAGATTGCCGAACATATCAAGGCTTGGTTTCGTCGTTCTTCAAGGAAATTGACATCGTCAAGTCGTCGTTCCTACTGATCGTTTACATTAAAACAATCAGTACGAGCAGAGCCAATTTTTAATTCCGGAGGAAGCATGGCTTCGGTCCCATAGACTAAAAAGAATGGTGTTTCGCCGGTCGCACGACTGGTCGTGGTTCGAACAGCCCATAAGACCGAAGGAAGCTCTTGAACCCAAGCTCTTGACCGCTTTATTAGCTGTTCGAATACTCGGCGTTTGACCCCTGCATTATGATACCATTGGCACGCTCAACTGCCCCATTGCTATGTGGATGAGCAACAGAGGCGAAATGAACTTTTATTCCAAGCTCATCGCAGACTTCCTGGAAACTGCCGTTTGAAAATTGAGTACCATTATCTGTGATTATACGACTGGGTACACCAAATCGCGTAATCACATTTTTGTCAAGAATCTCTTAGCAACATCAGTTGTAGTTTTAACAACTGGCTCGACTTCAATCTATTTTGTAAACCTGTTAATCATGACGAAAAGGAATTTGAAGCCCCCTGGTGCTCTTGGGAATGGTCCCAGAATGTCTAGTATGCAGGTTGCAAAAGGCCAAGAAAGGGGAATTATTTACAAAGCTTGTGCCGGCTGATGTACTTGTTGGCTATGAAACTAACACTGTACGCACTTCATCACAAGCTCTTTTGCATCATGAAGGGCAGTTGGTCAATAGTATCCTTGCCTAAAGGCTTTACCGATCAATGTTCTGTAGGAATGATGAGATCCTCGTTTATATAAGGTACGTTCGATTAGAGTGTATGACTTGGCTTTTCGTGCTATACGATCGGCCTCTACATCATCTTCTGGAATTTGGTCATGCCGAAGATAATTATAGATCGATGTCATCCAATCTCTACCCTGATCGTCACCGATCTGTGGAGCATCTATGTTATCAGAATCAATAAGCATGACCTGATATTTATCATTGATGTTCTCAGAATGCTCGACCACCGAGGGTGAATCGAGCTGCTCAAGAAAAACTCCGGGCGGGACGGTTGACCTTGTGGAGGACATCCGTGCCAACTCGTCTACTAGAAAGTTTTCCATTCAAGGAATGTGTTGGATCTGGAAACCGAAGAAATGCTTTTTGAGTTTCCGTACTTCGCCAGATAATACATCTTGGTACTCGAGCATTGATACTCTTTCCCTACTTGATTCGCTACTAGTTGAGAATCGTCTTTCACTAGCAATTTGCGAATCCCGAGCGAATGAGCTGCTCGAAGTCCTGCCAGTAAACCTTCATATTCAGCCACATTGTTTGTAGCGGGAAAGTTAAAATAGATGACGTACTTAATGTGTTCGCCAGTAGGGGATATGAAGACGACTCCAACCCTATCCTTTAAGCATCAAAGAACCGTCAAAGTACATTGTCCACTCATCGTGGTGCTTGTACTCTGGTTCCTGCTTAGATTCAGGGTTTGTCCATTCGGCAATGAATTCTACTATTGCCTGAGACTTTTATTTCTGTTCGTGAGATGAAATGGAGATCGAACGTTCCTAGTTCAACCGCCTATTTTGCTATTCGTCCTGATGATTCCCTATTTCCAAGGACTTGACCAAGGGGATACCCGGTGGGTACGACCAGTTTGTGGGATTGAAAGTAATGCCTTAGTTTCCTTGAAGCCATAAGGATACCATATAGCAGTTTTTGTACCTGTGGGTATCTTTCCTTTGGTCCATGTAAGGCTTCGCTTACGTAATACACTGGTCGTTGGACGTTTTCATGTTCTGCGATAAGTACACCACCGACAGTTTGTGGTGTTGCAGCCACATAAATAAGCAATGTTTCTTCCGGTCTCGGAGAGCCTAAGACCAGGGCACTCGTAAGGTACTCTTTGAGCTTTTCAAAAGTATCATTGGTCTCCTTTGTCCACTCGAAACTTTCATTATTCCGAAGAAGTTTAAAGAAAGGTAACCCTTTTTCACCTAACCTGGCTATGAAACGGCTTAGCGCTGTCATACAGCCGGTTAGTTTTTGGACTTCTTTCTTTGTGGTCGGAGGGCGCATCTGGTTGATGGCCGATATCTTCACAAGATTTGCTTCGATACCTCTTGCTGAAACTAGGAATCCGAGAATTTTTCCAGTAAAAACTCCGAACACACATTTCTCTGGATTTAACTTGAGGTTATGTCTTCTGAAGTTGTTGAAAGTCTCTTGTAAGTCAAGAACGTGATTGCCAGCGTTGATACTCTTCACAACTAAATCATCAACATAGGCTTCTATGTTCCGACCTATCTGTGGGCTAAAGGTTTTCAGCATCAATCTTTGAAAAGTTGCACTAGCATTTTTGAGACCAAAAGACATCTTAACATAACAGTAAGTGCCATATCGAGTGATGAAAGAAGTTTTCTCTTCATCTTCTTTACTCATGTTAATCTGGTGGTACCCTGAATACGCATCTAAAAAACTTAATAATTCACACCCGGATGTGGAATCTACAAGTTGATCAATGCGGGGAAGAGGAAAGTCATCCTTCGGATAAGCTTTATTCAGATCTGTGAAGTCTATACACATTCGCCACTTTCCATTATTCTTTCTAACCATTACAGGGTTGGCGAGCCATTGAGGGTGATGGACTTTACGAATAAATCCATCCTTTAGGAGTTTTTCAACCTCCGACTGGGTCGCTTCTTTTCGATCAGGCGCAAAGCGCCTTAATTTCTGTTTGGCTGGTTTTTTATCAGGCTGGAGAGCTAGCCTGTGCTTGATCACCTCCCTGAGGACTCCGGACCTGTTGGACGCCTGCCCGGCGAATACGTCCTGGTTTGCTCGGAGGAAGGAGACGAGCAACTCTTCCTATTTTCAGTTGAGTCCTTCTCCGACCAGCACCTTTGGGATAGACCTACCAGTGTCTCCTGACTTGACATTTCCCGGAGGAACGCCTTTGTCGAGAAATACCTCTTTTGTCTGGTCGGACGGCTTGGGTGTCACCCTTGGTCTAGAGCGTTTGACCTGCATTGCAGTTGAGTCAGTGTTTCTGGTCGGAAGTTCATCGACCAGTTCTAAGGACCTCCGATCGCATGCATAAACGATTTTCTGATCTCCTCGAACCATGATGACACCTTTTGATTCTGTCATCTTTAAGCTTTGATAACCGTAATGCGTGGCTATCAAAAATTTTGCTAGAGCCGGACGACCAATGATGCTGTTATATGCGGTTTCAAAATTAACCACGTCAAACGAAACCTTTTCTGTTCGGAAGTTGTCAGGGCTTCCGACGTAACCGGTAAGGACATCTGTCCTATCGGTTTGGCGGTAGAACCAGGGACTATCCCATGGAAGGCATATTTTACCAATTTCCTTGGATCTAGGAACCTGCATTTCTTCTAATGCTCCCAAAAATAAAATATTTAACGAACTACCACCATCTATCAAGACTCGATTGACCTTGCAATTATTAATAGTAGGTTCAACTATAATAGAAAACCTACCCAACGGAACGGGGCAGTCTTCTTTGGCGAAGGAGATTACCGTGTCTGACCACCTTGATGGCTTGGTGGCGATCGAAGACTATGCAAGGTTGACCTCCCTCTCCATGGCCTTCAGATGACGCCGTGAGTCGTACGACGAAGATCCCCCAAAGATCATGCTGACCGTATTTGAGATTCTTGGTACTCCATCTCTTCGTCGCTTCGTCGCCATCCTTATCCTTCTTGGATCTTGTTTCCCCTAATTCCTGTATTGAGGGAAGAGAGCCTTTACATGCATAGTAATCCTCTAATTTCTTTTGCCAAGCACGGTATGTGCGTAAATCATGTCTTGCCTGTTGATGAAGCGGGCACCACTTCTTATTCTTCTTAAACCCATCGGTCGGAATTTTTGCCTTGCCTCGATCGGTATAATCTCTCTTACCTTTAGTAATCTTATCTGGGATCGCTAGGACTTCATTATCGTCAGTCTTGCGGTGTTCTTCTTCTTGAGAACCTTTTTATGCTTCTTTTCTGGCTTCTTTGAGCCAGGTCGAGGGGCTTTATCTTTTTGATCTATGGCTTCACTCCATTCAACCGCTTCACTAGCGGCTGCGTACTTATCAGCCATGTCGAAAAGCTCGGCAGTTGTTCGTGGAGGGTTCATAGCAATGTCCTCCGTAAATCGCTGATTCCTCAAACCTGCCTTGAAAGCTTGAATTATAGAAGACTCTGCAATCTCTAGTATTGAGTTACGAACCTAGCTAAACCTCTTGATATATTGACGAATAGTTTCTTTCGGGTTTTGTCTGATCCGATGGAGGTCATCCTACTTTCCAGGGCGATCGTACGTACCCTGAAAATTTACAATCAAAAGATCGCAGAGTTGTTCTCAAGTGTAAATTGATCCGATCGGTTGGTTGAGCAACCAAGACCGGGCAGATCCCTCCAGTACCGTAGGTAAGTAGTTGGCCATCACATTTTCATCACCGCCAGCAGCTCTGATGGTGGTGGTATAAATCTGGAGAAATTTCAACGGGTTATGTGACCCATTGAACCTATCAATGTTGGCCGGTCGAAACTTATTAGGCCAACGCACGGCCTGGAGCCCTGCGGAGAAAGCTCAGCAGCCCGTAACTGATTCATGACGCCTTCTTTCAAAAGGTGCCGGATTGTGATCGGTCGGAGACCGATTAGAAAAACAGGGCTCCGGTGTTCTGATCTGATCATGGGCGTTAAAATGATGCCTTTGATCACCTGCTCGGCCTAGACGATGTCGTAGATCATCGGGGCCAAGCGAATAACCCTCTCGACGATGGGAAGGTATGGTTGTTTGAAATAACCTCATTCCTTCATGACTCGTTAGTCGGAATCGTCGAGGAGGTCTTGGTATCGATCGATTCCCAACAAACACATGCTTCCCTCTGCTGAGGGAGGAACGTTAAGACGAAGTCATAGTTTAACTTTGCGCTGTCCTGTGTTCCCGGTACGCTTCGTACGTTGCACGATTTTTTGAAGGATTTTCGATACCTGTCCCATCAATTGGACGAAACCTGGAGCTCCGGCCAGAGTAGGGTCGGTGTTATTTAAAATATTCTGAATACGCTGCAGGTTTTGTACCATCACTGAAGGTCTCGGAGGATTCATTGAGGTTGTTGGCGTTCGCAGATCTGAACCTTCTCTTGACCTTGTGCCCGGTCCCCTTCGACCCATCATCCTTGGTGGGGCATAAACAGGTGTATTAACCGATGGACGTCCATCAGTTCTGTTGCCTCTGGTAATTGGTGCTTGATTGCCCGTGCCATTTCCATCAGTACGTGGTGGCGAGGTAGTGTGTGCAGGACCGTACACGGCATTACGATCAGTATTTCCGATCGCATTGACCTCGTGTTTCCAACAGCGATCCTCCGGAGAACTTCCACTGTAACAAGTGGAGAGCTTCTCAGTGTTTCTACCAGAGACTTCCACGATGGAGCCCAGTCGGAGATGAGCACCTCCTGAGGTCTTCGTGGTGAACTCAGCCTGATCCTGCGGATTGATGATCGTATGCTGAGCCTTATTATTCCCACTCGGCCTATAACCGGTGAGAGTTTCATCGACACTGTTACCAGATGTCGGTTGGCTCCTAGAATTTCTAGAAACTGTTGGTGAGTACCTGTCAGCTATGATTGTGTCGAGAATGTATGGATTCTCGAATTGCAGGGTTGCGAATTCATCACCTTTTTCGTCAGTCGGAAGGACCGGGCTTGGAGAGATTTTCGGACGCTCTGAACTGGTCGGAGAGTCCTGTCCCTCGGGGAGTACCACTTGTCGCAGTGATGCATCCTCATCCATCCGCTCGACCTCGCTGCTATCAACGACCCGCGAACTGGCGGATGAGAAAGATGTTGACGCTCAGTTCTCTTGCATGGCCTGAATGCAGGCTTCCATATCAAGATTGGAGTAGTCATCCTAATCAAACCAGTTCTGCTCGTCCCAAGTTTGTCATAGTCGCATGAACGATTATGAAGGGTGGGCAAGGATTTGACTAGCGAAGAACTTTTTCAGGAGAATTGTGCCTTCGTCCCCACGGACGGCGCCAGCTGTCGACGATCAAATCACCGAACTTACAAAATATATAAAAAAATAGAGGGAAAATGGCACGTATCTCCTAGAAAGGAATGAGGCTGCTCTTTATTTCTATGAACTGGCTATTACAAGGAGTGTCTAATCTAGATCAAAGCTAATCCTAGTAACACTGGAGCGCAATGCTTGTATGACTTTGCAATCTAATCGACTGGTTGTCTTCTAAGAGTGATTCCCAATCGATCCTATCTTTGTTCTCATTCTCCACCTTCCGTGATCCTCCTTAAATAATTGATGAAGCGTTGGCAGTTATCCCTCTGAGAGACGCATGTTAGTAAGTAACGCGTCTGGTCGAAGAGAGGCGCAGTTGACAATGTATCAACTGTCGTGCGGTTATATGCTACTGAGTCATTTAACCGTATTCCAGTGTCTTAAAATTATGTAACGCAGTGTGGTATGGAACATACATCACGTGTTCCATTCATCACATAGTAAGGATATATCTGGAAACTGGTCCAGATGACACGAGTTCATAGCCTTACGAGTAGTCAACTGGTCGGAGGCTAGGTATGAGACCTTGCCCGACCAGTGTATTTATTGTGTAACATCTAGAAATCCTTACGATCAGTAAGGTCGTTAGCCTTAGGGGTTATGACCACGAAGATATATAGTCTTTTGTTATGTATTAAATAATACGTAGAGATTTCAATCCTCGTTAATACGATTATTAAACTCAGGAAGTTAACGAGTGGATCAGCGTCTTAGAAATGCTCTAGAGTTAGTTGCTGGATAGTTGATTACTTAATCTAAGAAACTTTATATTGAGAAGCAGACTACTTTCAGATTCATGCAATGTCTTTTGGAATCTATGTAGAATATTTAATTTATCTCTGTTAGCTACGCCTAGGCTTTTCCGGCCAAATCTATTCTCCCCTTCCTTGTTATTTATTAGTAGAATAGTGCACTAATTGTCTTATGATAGTGTATAGTATGTACATCTCCATTATGAAATGTCAAGTGGCTATATTATTTAGATCATGAAAGACATAGTTCTCTTAATCTTTTCCTTGATGTCGACAGCTTCCCATAGATAGGCTAAAATTCTTGTCATTTTAGCTTGCAAGTAGACTCGAAAGGAAATTAATTAAACCCGGGTTGTTTCCCCTTAAAGAAACTAGTCAAAATCACATAACATTTCTTCGTATTTTATTTGCACATATGTATTAAAATAGCACTTGTTATAATCTATATTTTAATTTATTGATATGTTAATATTTTGTTATAATATCCCACGTATACAGTTAGAAAAGGCCTGAAGTCTACAAGAAGTGTCCACACACTCAACATTGTTCTCGGTGTATAACAATCCAAATGATGTCTCAACATCTCTGCCTAATTATTCCAACTCAAATAACTTAAGTGTCCTGTCAGATTACCATCCAACAACCCGCAAAAACATGTGAGCAAATCAGCTAATTTGGACATGCTTTTATAGCTAAGTTAGTCAATTAAAGAAACACATTGTATTGTTGGAAGGATCTTAATTTCTACCGATCGAGTCAGCCGTGAAGATGGAACCAAGACTAGCTAGCTAGGTTGAGGTACCTTTGCTTGCAAACACAGAATGCTAAATCTAAATGATATATGCACATAATTGAACGACCCACATGCAAGGAGCAAATGGAAAGGTCAGAGTACGGAGCAAACGTGCGAGATTGACGATGCTTATATACTTTAAAATGAGGGTGCTGGACAGCTAGAGTGGTCAAAGTATAGCTTTTAACAAGCAAAAGTTGTTCCCCTACACGAGGGCTTCTCGTCACGTTCCGACCTGCACCCTTTAGGGCCGCTACCTCGCCGTTTTTTTTGTTTCAATTTTGCGGTTTTGACACAACCAAAGTCTGCGGTTATACTCCTCCGTTAAAATAGACGGTGTTTTAGGATTTAGAAAAGACTAAATTATTCTCTTTTATTATGTTATTTATTGCTTTGGGATGTTTTGTATGACTTTAGTCCATAGCGATAACTAATCTAGAAAATAGTCAAGGGGAGGGGTATATAAGGGAAAGGTGATAAAAAAAATTTATCTGAAAATAGTAGAATGACACGTATCTAGGATTTTTTTTTTTTTGAAAGCTACAATGATTTGTATTTAGGAACAGAGTGAGTATAGTATATTTTATCTACGGATATCTAGCAGAGAACGAGTAAAAATCATTCATGCTCGTATATATGCGCTTCAGCCATTAAGCTTCGAACGTTGCACTATTCACTTTTGAACTTATGTACAGTCCACAGATCGATTTAATCGTTTGCACATGCCTTGCAGACGCCATGCATGGTACACACTAGACAACAGCAGAAACATTACGCGTGTACATGAACATGAACATGAACATGATCAGGGCAGTCAGATTCGGTGGACACTCATGCGGGCCTGTGATGGAATCCATTCTTAGCCACTTGAGATTTTGTTTGGTTACCCGGACGGACGACTTTAAGCCCTTGGACTCTCGCCGATCTATTTGTCAGAGTGTTACCGCCACGAGTACTGCTGATATGCCCATGCGTGGCGGCCATGCCCGAGGCCGGAGTGTTGCCTCAGCGCAATACTTGAGTGCCACGATGGTCGAGCACCGCCTCGTTGTACCGCGGCGTCACCACGTACGTACATAGCTGTGATGCCGCCGGATCCGCATGAATAGCACATGTGTACTGGGAGACCTGCAGCTGTTCGTATGCACAGCAGCGTATATGCTGCGGTTCCGAATCGCAGCAGGCGTATCCGACAGTCTAGATCCACGGCAGGCGAGATCCAACGATTCGAAAACGCGCAGCAGGCGTATCCGACAGCTTAGATCCACGGCAGGCGAGATCCAACGATTCGAAAACCGTGTGGGAGAGCGCAGATCCGAAAGTCGCGCTCAATCGCTGCCTCACGCCACCAATTAACTACTGGCTAACCAAGGCTCGGCGGCGTGGGTGTCCAGGGGCGGCACTGCGGCCAGCGTGCATGAATAGCACATGTGTACTGGGAGACCTGCAGCTGTTCGTATGCACAGCAGCGTATATGCTGCGGTTCCGAATCGCAGCAGGCGTATCCGACAGCTTAGATCCACGGCAGGCGAGATCCAACGATTCGAAAACGGGATATATTTGCGCTGTTGTGCCTACCGCAATATCATGGTTGTTATTTCAAACACGATGAAACTACATCTATCATTTCGTTTTAAAAAGAAATCAATGGACAAAAACTCCATCAGCGTAGGCGTAGCCAGAGGACATTACTTTCCTATCTACTCCATATTAACATATGCACATTATATCCATTAATTTCCTCTCTAGTCCCGAGAAGCAACAGATCTATTATTGACTTTTGTCGTTAGCCCAGACCTTACAGCTCTGTTTTCCTTGTTTGATTTAACGCCATGTCAGTAGAAATGAAGTGAAAAAAAAGGGTATATTTGCTCAAATTATTCGTGGTCTTCTTCACGTATCATGAATGTCCGAAAATGTTTGTAATATATGATCATATATGTCATTTTTAAATAGGGTCTTTAGTTGAATGTCACCTCAACTTTTTGTGATTTAAGAAAAATACCGCTTACTGTGAATATGGCAAGTGGGCCCTAGTGCACACTTTTTTAATTGCAAATTTTAAGGTACCATATAAAAAAACTTGAATAAAAAACCTATCAGATGTTCTTCAACCGGTTCTCTCGGCTAATTGTCTTTCTTTTGGTTTCCTAGCGAATGGAATGTTGGAGAAGGTTGTTGGAAATGTGCCATTCCCGGTGCGCTGGTAGCTGATATGTACATAGGCCGATTCATGGAAAGGGAGGGCGGCGGCGTTAATGGCGAGGGAGAAGGCGGCGGGCGACGCCAGTGGCCAGCGCTGTGGGAAAGACGAGGGCGCACGAGAGGCAATTAGAGAGGAGTATAAGAGTGCGAGGGAAAACAGAGGTAAGAGAAGTTGAGACTTTAATAGCATGTTTAAACTGACACGTGGGACTGCCAGTAGAAAATATATATAATGTATTGTATTTACTGTGTGGGCCAGTGCTAAGAGAATGTATTGGATGGGTGTTTTCTAGTACTGTTAGTAGATGATGGGGGGAGTGGTTTAGAGATAACTTAAGGAAATCTTCTATAGTATATTTATTGTCGTATTTTAATTATACCATGTTAACAAAATTTTATATAGAGGAGGGAGAGCACATGACACCTCTTTTTGAAGAGACTATCGTGCACGCGAAATAAGACAAGATAATGTGAAATAAGACAGGATACATTAATCTACTCTACTTGATATGTGAGTCCGTTTCAAAAACAATTATAAAATATAAATGTTGGAGAGTGTACTAGAGACTATATATTAGAGATGTTGTATCTAAAGATGATGTAGCATATGTCAGAGACAATGTTATCTTCAACTATTGGAGATGTCCTAATAGATGAACTACGTGCCCCCAGCTCCAGCTCCATTTGTGGCTCCAAGCATACTTGTCAATACCATTTTGGAGACTACAGATTTGCTCTTGAAATGATATATTCTGGTTACGGGCCATACTCGTGTACTGTTCCAGAATTTAATATAGTAATACATTTATAAGTATATATGTTTAATTGTATGTACACTAAATCTCACTTATAATATTACTCCAAATAGATAGCAGTATGATCAAATATTTCAATTAGTTTAATAGACGGTATTTTCAATTTCGCCGGTATGGCCGGTAACGAGGACAGTACGAAACAGAACGCGAAGCTACTTGTAACATTTTACATGGCGGAATGGTACATACCAGTTGTACCGGCAGGTACGAAAACGATATTGATAAGTTTGTTGTAACATCCCAATTTTAATGGCTTTTTGAAAAAAATAACCATTTAATTTTATTGACTTGCGAAAGCTTAACTTGAAATTTTAGAAAACAAAAAGAGTTAATATGAATCAATCAAACTTCAAAAAATTCAAATTTGGTTTAATTGGGTTTTCTGGCATTTAAAATCAAAAAAATTATTTAAAGTAATTTATTGGATTTGCTAGATTCAAAAAAGGGGTTTTCCTTTTTTCCCAAAACTAAAAATAATTTATTTGCAAAATTAAAAGCCAATTTTAAGCTGGAAATAATTTTATTAAGTTCAAATCGATTCAAGGAATTTCTATGTATTTTTCTAGAATTTTGGACTTTATTTACTATTTTCTAAAAGCCTTTTTGATTTATTATATTTCTATAAATCAAAAGGTATTAAAAATCTCCATTTCATTGTTGGGCCGAATCTCCTTCGACCTATTTTCCTTTCCTCGTGCGCTCGGCCTATTCCCCGGCCCACTCCCGCGCAGCATCCCGCTCCGCGCCTCTCGCTCACCCTCGACGACAAGCGGGTCCCGCCTGTCAGCCCCCCTCTCCTCTGGTCATCTTCTTCGCCGCACCCATGTCGCTGTGCGCACGTGCACATCACCTCCTCGGAGAAAGTCGCTATCCCCGACGTGAATCCCTCTCCTCTTCTCAAAATTGTGTGCATTTATTGCATCTCTTTCGCCACACCCACCCCTATGTTCTTTCTTCTTCCAAGCTACCCCCCGTCATGCCAGAGTGCACGGAGCCCAGAGCTTTGCACATGCCGCGCCCATGCCAATCCCCTCTCCTGGCCATCTTCCTCCCCTATAAAGTGGAGCACCAGGCGCCCCTCGTCCCCCCTCTCTTTTCCCCCAACTCCCCCGTTCTATATCGCCCTCTCCTCTCTGCGCTTCGGGTTTTGCTGCCGTCGGCCGGAGCTCATATCGCCGCCTCTAGCGCCACCATCAAGACCTCTCCAGCGACATTATCTACGCCGTCGGCTTCGCAAGCCCGCGTTCTTCTTGGTGCGTTCCCCCTCACTACCAGAGCTTGGCCAGAGCCCCTGCGCCGTTGTTAACCGATCGTCGCCGCAGCTCTTTCCCTCACCGACGGGCACCTCCTTGCACCTCATCATCAAGACTGTGAGCTCTAGCTTCGCCATGCTCCCCTGTCTCAGTGACTGCCCTCGCCGCCGGCCATCTCCCCGCCATTCGCCGGTGACACTTGGTTTCCGAGCCACGCTGCTGGATTTAGCCGATGTAGCTGCCACTCAGCACCAAGTCAGCGCCACCTCCCCTCTTTTGCCCTTGTGGTTGCCCCCTCATAGCCGCGTGTGCGCTTGTGTGGCAAGCCGCACCATTTTGCGAGCTAGGTCCACCGTGGACCGAGGTTCGATTTTGAAAATCCTAATTTCTTCATTTTATGTGTTTTCCAACCTTTCAAGAATCTGTTCTCCTTCGTTCGAGCTCCAATTCGAGTGATTCAAATTTCTAAATTCATTTAAATTATGTACCTTTATTTTGGTTCTAGTTTGATATTTTTTTTATATTTTATTTGTAATTGTTGTATTTGTTTAGCTCTTTTCGCACGTATAGATTCTGGCGTTTCCGAAGAATTCTTGGACCTGACGACCAAAGCAACAGAAACCTTCAACAAAGGTAAGTCGTGCACCTTTGATCATGTTGTACCTACTTCATAAAATTGTATTGTTTTATCTTAACGTGCATTGCTAATTGTACAACAATTGTTTCAGGAATAGTTAATTACCTAATTACCATTATGTCTCCTCGGATAATTGTCAATGACATGTACTCTTGGACACCATAGGATAGTTAATTTTAGTTGGACATATTTGATTACCAACTTAGGTATCGTATATGCTTAGCCATGCTTTAGTTGTACGACGGGATTCATGATCATATATTCATAAATGATTAATCTTGACTTAATGATATATGGAATTGTGGTGCGACCACTTTTGTTAAAATTTGTTGTGCCATGGAAAGGGTTGTCTTTTGGTCGGGTTGAACCAAAAATAATTTCATACTTAGGCGAATGATCGTGCAGTAA
The DNA here is from genome assembly GCA_036346395.1 of Hsuehochloa calcarea. Lineage (NCBI taxonomy): Eukaryota > Viridiplantae > Streptophyta > Magnoliopsida > Poales > Poaceae > Hsuehochloa > Hsuehochloa calcarea. The sequence goes on from CM070594.1 coordinate 86,921,947, forward strand.
AGGGGGATAATTTTGGGATGTTGTTGCCTCGTCGGAAGTTATTTTTTAGGAATATCACTGTCGTCCCAAACATGCCCTTAACATGACATCAGTAGAAATGAAGTGAAAAAGTATATTTTCTCAAATTATTTGTGGTCTTTTTCATGTATTAGGAATATCGGGATTCGGGGAATGCTTGTAATATATTTGGTCTATATATGTGATTTTAAAAAGGGGTTTGGTTGAATGTCACCTTAACATTTGTGATTTAAGAAAAACATTGTTTACCGTGAGTATGTCAAGTGGGACCTAGTGCATATTTTTTAATCGCAAACTTTAAGGTAGTGAATTTAAAAAAAAAATCTGAGGATAAAAAATCTATTAGGTTTTCATTCAGCCACCCCTGTTGTATAATTTCTGACTTCGTCCCTCCAAGGGGAGGTGCACAAATCCTAAGGCTCGTAAAAAGGTGAAGTACATAAATTTAACCTTTTACTTGCGGTTTAATATTTAGGGTGCTGCTAGCCCACGCTATACTGTTGGAATGTATTTCTAGTTGTATAGCAGTTTCATACAGATTCGTGAAGTTTCAGTTGTTTAAAAGTTTTAGATTTTGAGTTTGAAGTTTCAACTAGGTTTTAACATGTTTCAGATTTCTAGAAGTTTCCAAGAAAATTTCAATAAGTTTCGCACAAAAGAATTTCAAGAAGTTTCAGCAAATTTCAATAAGTCTCGTGAAAATATTTTAAAAGTTTCAGGTTTTAGCGAGTTTCGCGTATTTCTATAATTTTTTAGAAGATTCCATGAAAGTTTGAAACCCAAGTTTCAATATGTTTCAGATTTTGGACCTCAAGTTTCAGACAAAAGAGTTTCGATAAGTTTAAGCAAACTTCAACAAGTTTTGGATTTTGAACTCAAATTTCAATAAGTTTTAGATTTTGGAAGTCAAGTTTCAACAAGTTTCAGATAAAAATTTCAAGTTTCGGCAAGTTTTAACATGTTTCAAGAAGTTTCAATGAGTTTCATAAAAAATCAAACAAGAGCTGTTGTGGTCGTTGGCTTTCCCGCCTACCACCGAACTCGACCGTGGCTTCGTGCTCACAGGCCTGATGTGGCCGCTCAACTCCTCACGTGCCGCTGCGCGCGCCTCCGGTAGTCACTTCCCATCGCCTTGCCACGCTCCATTCAAAAAGAGTGTGTTGTTAGAAAATACATAAATCAACAATCTAGCACAAAATTTCATTATGTTTTCCACATTGCAGCTTTACTTATAGAGTGCTGAAACTATGGTTATAACCAAAAGCAGGACATATTTATTCGGCAATACATGCAGTTAAATGTTTCAATGAACAAATATTCTAGAATAAACAACAAACTACAGGCTAATCTGAACTTTTGGTCAAACAACAAAGTGAATCGGGGAATGAAAAAATTCTGAGTTAAACAAATATTCTCCATCTTTTTCCTCAACAATCAAGCATGGAAATGAAAATCTAGAGGAAACTGATATGAACAAGCCTGTAGCAGCTTGCGAAGGGGCATTTGAGTGGACCAACAGGGAAACTCGGTGCTGCGTATGGGACCTGGGGGGAACGATAGTAGAGATGGAGCTATCCAGGACCAGGGTCGTCGAGGATGAAGTTGCCGGGGAGGAGGAGCGCCGCTGGCCACCTTGGATCCGAGCGGGAGGAGGGAGAGAGAGGAAGGGATAAGGTGGAGGGATCTGGATCGAGATGAGTGTAATGAGAGGAATGGAAAACAAAGGGATAAGGTGGAGGTAGGGGTAGATTAGGTGCGTTGGATGACTCATATTAGACGGCAAGACCTGTACGTTGGTTGGCTGGAAAATGTTATAGCATTTTCTAGTATTTTTGTGATATTTATGGATCTGTTGAAAGGGTGGTGTATGTTTTTCTTTAAAGAATAGGGACTGATACCTGTCACCTTTGAGGATGTCACTTGTAGCGTTTTCTAGTATGCCTCTTATAGTTATGTATCCATCGAAAGGGTGGTATCTGTCACCTTCAAGGATGTCATTGGTAGCGTATTCTAGTATTTCTCTTATAGTTATGTATCGTTTGAAGAAATTTGGACTATATTAGCCCTGTTAGACCACTAAAATTCCTAAAGTAGCCCCCTGTAGCCTCAAAATTCCAAGTTTAGCCCCTTTATACCGCCTGATGCCGTGGGGATAGCGAGGCGAGTCTTTGCCGTCGGCCTTGTGGGATAGCGAGGTGACGTCTTTGCCGTCGTTGAAGCGACACCTTGCCACACAAATACATTAAGAAAAAAGGAAAAAAATGTAAAAAAAAATTGGAACATGAAAAAATTTACTATTTTTTTGAATTTAATCGAAGACTATTTTACTCATTTAAATTATTTTTTATTTTCTAAAATTTCCAATTAAGCTCTAATTAATCAAATACAATACAAATGGTTTATTATATTTTTTAAGCTTTCAAAAAACTCTGAAAAACAGGAAAATTGAAGAAAAAAAAATCTTTGTCGCGGACGGAACGGGATCACATTCCTACTGCACGCGCCCCCTGCTTCTGTCCGCGGGCTCAAATGTAGTTCACGTTCCGTGCCTCCACTGAGCCATCAAAACAAGCCTATATTGCAAGTTTACCTCTTCTAGTGGAATCCTAAAATAACCATTCGCACTGACAGCAATTCCTTCATATTTTAGAGCATCTTCATAATCACAATGAGTATTATAAGCCCCTTCAATTGCATTATGTACAAATTTTACAAAGTAATTTGCTTTAACTTCACCATACAGAAGTAATGTGATCAAGAATCGTAGCGACCAAGATATTATTTCTTTTTGGTTTTCCTATTTTCAGAGTTTTTTGAAAGCTTCAAAAAAATATAATAAACCATTTGTATTTTATTGGATTAATTAAAGCTTAATTGAAAATTTCAGAAAATAAAAATAATTTAAATGAATAAAATAATCTTCAATTAAATTCAATTTTTTAGTAAATATTTTCATGTTCCATTTTTTTTACAATTTTCTGATTTTTTTCAATTTTCTTTTTTCTTAACGTATTGTGTGGCAAGGTGTTGCCGTCCCGAAGGCAGCACCTCAGCTGCTGCTATCCCCCACGGCATCAGACGGTTTAAGGGGGCTAAAATTAGAATTTTGAGGCTATAGGAGCGGGGACAGCAGCACCTCAGCTCCTGCTGTCCCCCACGGTAGTAGGCGGTATAAAGAGGCTAAAATTAAAATTTTAAGATTATATGAGCTACTTTGGAAATTTCAGTGGTATAACAGAACTAATTGAGTCCAAAATGGGTGGTTGAAAGGTGGTGTAGGTTTTTTTTTTAAAGAACAGGGACTGATAGTTGTCACCTGCGATGGTGCTCCTAGACCCGTCTGTATCAAGCTGGACACGCACAAACTACCACCCGCAATCCCGCGAGACGACCGAGAGAAACCGGCACGTACGGACTCCCGTTGATCGATCCGCGCGCGCATCCAAGCTTAGCTTGCACACCTGCAGATATGGCAATACGGCACGGGCGTCCGGCCGAATTTTCCCTTTGGCGCACGCGCCCACGTGAAGCCGGAATATAGAGATATCTTATGTCCCCGACTGCAAGTGGCACAACTAGCACGCTTGCTGCAGGTTACATTTTTCGATTCCCCTCACCGCCGGCCGGGCCGGGGCTGTCTCCATCATGTCTCCATCGACGGTCCACGTCGTCCGGGGCCCCACCGGCGCCGAGACGTTCCAATCCCCGAACAATGGCATCGATCAGTATCTACGGTGTTACTGGTACAATAAATAATTTACTGTTGCTATAATACCACTGTAGACACTGTTAGCACAGTAAACCGCTGAGGATCCGGATCCTGAATGGGTCCATTACTCCACACGCATGTGTGTTTACGTTGGCATGGCTAGTTAGTTGCATGTGCAAGCTGGGGTTGCGAGGCTTGTTAGATCCATGTACGATTGACCTAGCTTGAATCTTCTCTCTTTTTCATTAATTCTCATGTTTTCTTTTCATTTCCTTTCCTTTCCTTTCGCCATTTATGTCAATGGTTTTCGAAATGATAGGGAAAACCTGGTCCGATCGATCGAGCAAACTCGCACTGGCCGTTTTGAGAGTGACTATGGATTCTCTCCTCTTTTCCCGTGCTCTTCGCTAAACTGTAGCGCTCGTACTGAAACGCTGAATCACCCCTCAGTTCATTTTTGATTCTTCGAAATATATTAATAGCCTCCTACAGAACAGCTTCTATCTTTGTTCTCAATTAAAGAAGGAGGTGGTATGAGTGTGAACAAATGATTGAATCCGAGCATCCGAGTTGATCAACATTGTTTGGTTGCTTCAGCTAGCTGCTGAATGGATGCCCTGTTTCAAAGCTCGTTGTCCGATTGAACGTAAGCCATGCCTAGGTTTGCTGATTGAAAAGGATAGATGCAGATGGATCACGCGATCTTGTTGGCAAGGGTCCACATGGAAGTTGCAAGCCAGCTAGTCCATTTTTCACTCCCATACCAAATTTAATGCATTCTTACTATTTGGCTTGACTGATTTGATACGTTTAATTCCACCTTGATTTCTGACTCGAAGGGGATAGCTAGCGACGTCGTAGAAGTACGCCAAATAAGTATAGCTGTCTTGTTGCCACAGGCCCAGGCTGCCAGGCATCTACACGGCATTCACTGATTAAAACGGGCTTAACTTCTACGCCCAAAATCAGATTGCTCGTTGTTATAGTATCCCGGAATCGATTCATTGAGGGGCCAACGACAAATTTTTTTATTGGCTAAAATCTTGTCCGGGCATGATCAACTGTTTTCTTAAGAAGAAAAAAACTTAGCTAGGAGGGAGCTCTCGTGTTCACTCAAAGCACCTTGTCCAGTCCAGGACTCGACCTTGATGGGCTGGGATGTTACATCGCCTTCCTATCGCTAGGCTATTGGCCTTTTGCGTTAAACAATTGGTTATCCACCTAATTTTATTTAGAAATAGTAAACCCTAGCCGCCAAGGAGAGGAACACTAGTGGCTAGGGAGACCAACAGAATGCTGTCGTCAGCTGCAACTTGGGCGATCCAACGACGGTCCCTCTCCCCCTCTTCTCTGACCTTCTCGTCGGTGTTGACTAGGCGAGAGACCTGTTGATTTCTAGAATTAACATCTTATACGCAAAAGCCTATGGAGGATTAGCTGGATTGTAGTAGCAGTAATGGGATGCAAGAAATCCACAAACATTTTGGTCGTGTTGAACTCTTATCTTCTTTTTTTTTTTTTGTCTATTTGTTTGTTTTCCTTTCTGCCTAGTACTTTGTGTTGTGATCCTCTGAAGTGGTCGGTGGGTGCTTGGTGTGTTGGCTTCTGCTCTGTTTTAGATGGAGTGTGTCTCGAGTACTTCCGGTCTTCTGTTATGGTTTTAATGGAACTAAAGGGGTATACCCATTACGGAAAAAAGTTCTTAGCCGGATTTTATTTAACCGTAATGGGTTTTATCATACTCACTCCCCTAGACGACGATGGCGATGCCTACGTCGGAGATTGACACTGTGCCGAGTTAGGTATATATAAATCTCCTCTGATTTCTTCCGACGAACAACATTACTATCGAAGCATGGGTCCTACACATTAATTGAGATTATCGATAATCTACTACTTTTCACTGTAGTGATCATTGCAATCATGATGTCATTGCAAGATCCGGATTTTCGGTAGAGGAAGATAAAGAAGAATAAGGGCTTGATAGGACATATTGTTCATCTAGAATCTTCACGGTAAAAATTGAGTATTTGTGTAATTTATATATAAGTTGTTAATACAAATCGGAGGATCTCTTTAAAAAAACTTTACTTAGAAATTGATTTTAGTGGGTTAAGAATAGTACAATGCAGTGTAATTCGTGGTTTTTTCAAAGGCAAGAAGGACCTAGTTCTCTAATTTCATGAACAAAAATGGATCACAATACCACCCAAAGTTTACATAAAGGCCCTTGATAAAATAAAATAAAAATATAGATACGCCCTTGGGACCAAGCCGGAGAAGAATCTATCAGGATCTTTTCGACGCTTGGGGAGCTTCTTGTCATGGAGTCCGGATCAGGCGGTGAAGGAGCACATTAGCGGCCTCCGAGGCTCAAGTGGCGCTTGGAGGTTAAACCGCAGTTGGGTCTGGAATATCTCAGCCTTGAATGTGTAGGCTCGAGCCTAGCTCGAAACCTGAGTTTTCTTATAAATATTTTTAAATTATTTTTAAAATAAATATTAATATTTTAATCATTTTGAGATAATTTATTTATTTTATTATTGTCATTATCATGCTTTTTCGGGCTTCAGGCCATGCTTATTGCTCACCCACGCCTACTGGCGGCGAGATCATGTTGGCTTGCAGCCCCTCGATCAATGACTTACACAAGCTTATACTAGTAACAAGAACATACGCACAACATAAATGAGTGCGAAGACACTGTTGAGGTAATTTTCTCTCTTCTCTTATAAAACACATCTGATTGCACGTCCTTTTAAAGACTACATAATTAACTTGCTAACCAAGCCAAAAACTAAATATGGAAAGTCTAACAAAGGAAACAAACTAATTTGATCTGATGTTGATTGGATCAGAATCCTAACACCCTATTACTTGGCAAGTCTAGATTAATTTCCAACAATCTTCCCCTAATCTAGACTTGCATTCTCCTAGTTGATGAGTTTAGACTCAACACATGATTTGGACTACCAACTACGCCTCCACATGAAGAGGTCTACAGGCAAACTAAACGCACATAGTTGCGCGCAGGAACTCAACTCAGCTGGTACACGTCCATCTACATGCAAGGACTCTAACTCAACTAACATGTAAAAAACACTAAGACAATTATCCCCTTAATCTTGTTGTATATTCTTCACATCGCTACGCGATCACTTTTGAGGGACAATACATTCACCCTCGCCATCAGCAACCTTGAATATGGGTGCCACCACATCCCATGCACCTGGCAATTCTTCTCCCAGAGACACGGAGATGGCCGCCATTGCCATTTTGTCTTGCTGGTTGTCGACAACGCTCTCTGGTACCATGTATTTAGGATACATGCCGCCTCTAATATTAACCGCTACCTCTTTGTTGCCACAACTTCGTCGCTGGTGGCACGATTCATCGGTGACTCCGACCTTTGATTTTTCTTGCAACGATAGCCTCCGTGCCATCGCCGTTTGTCGGCCTCATGCCGACTCGTTTCCCGGCGGCTTTGCATCGCCTTACCTTTTCGTAATCGGCCTACTCCGCGGCAATCACGTTGCCACCGCTAGTGCGCATGTCACGTGGGATTCCGGCGCACCGCGCTGGCCCCGCCATGGCCGCGCGGAGCTCCACCATTACATTCCTGGTACACGATGCTACAGTCGGCCTCATCGTTGGTGCCTTGTACACCTCCGCCCAACACGATGGCTTTCCTCGTCGCGGAGCCGCATACTTCGCCCACGCACCAACATGCCTGCATGCACTCGATGCGCCGCTGCGCCACCGAGCTTGCCGCCGGAACGTGGCTTTGCTGATCCACTGCCACGCGCGGCACAACCCCGCTCTGATACTAATTGTTGGTTTGCAGCCCCTGTATCAATGACTCACACAAGCATATACTAGTAACAAGAACATACACACATGATAGATGAGAGCGAAGGCGTTGTTGAGGCAATTCTCTCTGTTCTTTTATAAAACATATCTGATTGCACGTCCTTTTAAAGAATACATAATCAACTTGCTAACCATGCCAAAAGCTAAACATGGAAAGCCTAACAAAGGAAACAAACTAATTTGATCTTATGTTGATTGCATCAGGATCCTAACGCCCTATTACTTGGTAAGTCTAGATTAATTTACAATAATCCCCCCTAATCTAGAGTTGTCTTCTCCTAGTTGACGACTTTAGACTCAACGCATGATTCGGACTACCAACTACGCCTCCACATGAAGCGGTCTAGAAGCAAACTAAATGCACATAGCTGCGTGCAGGAACTCAACTCAATTGGTACACCTCCATCTACATGCTGGGACTCTAACTCGACTAACATGTAAAAAAACTCTAAGACAATCAACCCCTTAATCTTGTTGTATCTTCTTCACATCTCGAAGGCCGATCTTCTGACGCATCTTCAAGAAGTTCTGCATTTTCACTCACCATGAGTTAGCAACACAAGCTCCCTGATGCGGGGGGCCCGATCTTCTCGACGTAGGACCTTTTGATAACTTGTGTATCCTGACGAACCACCAGCTGATCCCCCGCGCCAATGCACGGACTTGCAACTCTATGGAAAATTCGCCCAAACACACACTTGATTGGATCCTCGTGACCACAAGCGAAGATCGTCGAACCCTCAATTCCCAAATGAAAAGCAAGAACGACCCTTATTCTCAATGCCCAATTCCCTCTGTTTTGGCTTTAAGCACAACAGGAGAATCAAGCAAAAGCTTTGAAATTATATTAAACGTGGTCTGAGGTTACAATGGGGGTCTACCCCTCTATATATAGTACTCCTACTCCTCCTCATGGCTGGCCAAGAGGCCCTACTCCTATCCTAATTCGGATTTGAGTCCTACTCCAATCCGACACATTCCAAAACTGAAAGGAAACTCGATTTTACAACTGTCATATTGTTTCGGCCATATCTTTTGATACGGGACGAATTTTGGAGTGAGGGAGGATCCGTTGGATCGGGCTTGAAGTTAGCTTTCCTACAAGCCCAAGAACACTCGAATCGGACTCCGTTTGTGAAAGTTATGGCTGTTTTAATCCGGACTGTCCTGCTGATTCCGAATCCGAATTTGAGGCTGATTCCGAATCCGAATTGAGTTATGAGTTGATTCCGAATTTGAATTTGGTTGGGCTTGTGGAAGTTTCGAATTTGACTTGGATTCTTGTGCTTCTCCTCCCTTGCTTGTCTCCCACGAGCTTCTCCTCTATTGTGATGGTCTTTCTTCAAGAACAACATCATATTCTTCATCTCCGTTTATTATTGAATCTTCTAATCTGAGCACAAGCAAAACACTAGTTTTAGGCGTTATGAAATTCTCAACTAATTTAAAAGGAAATTCAGTGAACAAATTCACCTTGGATAAGCTTCTCTTGTTTTCAACTCTCTTAGTAAGCTCGTGTTGTTACGAGGTATTTAATGAATTGAAAATATTATATGAAACAACATAGCTAAGGATGTCCGCATCATCCCTTTATGTGTCGTTGAACCCATGCGGCCGCTTCTCTACCACGTGGTGCACTACTTGAGAGACAAAGGCAGATCACCTCGCCACGCGATCACTGTTGAGAGACAATACTTCTCGCCATTAGTGACCGTGAACATGGACGCAACCGCATCCCATGCACCTGCAATTCTTCTCCTAAAGACACAGAGATGCCTGCCAATGCCATCTTGTCTTGCCGGTTGTCGACGATGCTCCCTGGTAGCAGGTATTTGGGAGACATATCGCCTCCACTCTTCACCGCTACCTGTTTACCACCACAACTTCATTGCCGGTGGCACGATTCACCGGCCGACTCTGACCTCCGATTCTTCTTGCGACAATGGCCTCCATACCTTCACCGTTTGTCGGCCTCATGCCGACTCATTTCCCAGCGGCTTCGGACCGCCTCACCTTGCCACTACTGGCCTTCACCTATCGTGGAGACTGACACCATCGGTCTACTCCACAGTGATCACGTCACCGCAGCTAGTGCGCACGTCATGTGCGATTCCGGCGCACCGCGCTGGCCTCGCCATGGCCGCGTGGACCTCCACCATCACGTTCCTTGTACACGATGCTGCAGCCGGCCTCGTCGTCGGTGACACGTACACCTCCACCCAACGTGCTGGCTCTCCTTATCGCGGAGCCGTATGCTTCGCCCACGTGCCTCACCAACGTGCCTGTCTGCGCCCGATGTGCCACCGAGCTTGACACGTACACCTCCACCCAACGTGCTGGCTCTCCTTATCGCGGAGCCGTATGCTTCGCCCACGTGCCTCACCAACGTGCCTGTCTGCGCCCGATGTGCCACCGAGCTTGCCGCCGGAACGCGGCTTCGTCGATCCACCGCTACGCAAGGCACAACCCCGCTTTGATATCAATTATTGGTTTGCAGCCCTTGGATTAATGACTCACACAAGCATATACTATTAACAAGAACATACTGACAAAATAGATTAGAGCGAAGACGCTGTTGAGGCAATTTTCTCTCTTCTCTTATAAAACACATCTGATTGCACGCTATTTTATAGATTACCTAATCAACTTGCTAACCAAACCAAACACTAAACATAAAAAGTCTAACAAAGAAAACAAATTAATTTAATCTAATGTTGATTACATTAGAATCCTAACGTCCTGTTACTTAGCTAGTTTAAATTAATTTCCAACATATCCTTCGTCGACGGCAGAGACGACAGGCTCGCACGCTTGGTCCTCCTGGTTGCCGTCGGGTATGCTCGCCCACTACCACCGCCGGGCCAGCGTCTTGCTGCTGCTTGCACTTCCGCATGCCCGACGGCCAATGCCGGCCACGGCCGCTGCTCGACACGCTCATGCGCCGCTTCGCCGCCTGCGCCCACTCGCCACAACGTACGGCTCGGCTAGCCCGTCTACTTGCCTGCCACGCTCGGCGAGAAGGATGAGGGAGAGACAGAGAGTTGAGAGAGAGAGGGAGGAAGGAGGAAGGAAGATGTGAATACGCGTGTGGTTAGCTGAATAAGGAGTGTGCGGTCAGGATGGATAAGATTCGTGTGAATCCGACGATGTACCTTCGGTTTTCCTCCGAACGGTACACCGTTCAGTAGTCTCTCTTTGTACACCATGATGTCCTCCAACTAATTTTCGTGCCCCCTCCTTAACGGCTCGCTAGCTGATTGTAGTAATTACTCCTTGTGGTGATTCGTTAAGTACGTACGTACCAGTAGTAGTTTTGAACTACTGGTGCCACTGTACACCTCAGCCCAACACGTTGGCTTTTCTCGTCAGCGAGCCGCATACCATACGCACCAACATGCACGCATGCACTCGATCGCGCCGCTGCCACCGAGCTTGCCACGGAGCAGCGGCTTTGGCGATCCAACGCCACGCGCGGCTGGCCCGCCTGATACTAATTGTTGGTTTGTAGCCCCTGTATCAATGACTCACACAAGCATATACTAGTAACAAGAACATACACACAGGATAGATGAGAGCGAAGGCGTTGTTGAGGCAATTCTCTCTGTTCTTTTATAAAACATATCTGATTGCACGTCCTTTTAAAGAATACATAATCAACTTGCTAACCATGCCAAAAGCTAAACATGGAAAGCCTAACAAAGGAAACAAACTAATTTGATCTTATGTTGATTGCATCAGGATCCTAACGCCCTATTACTTGGTAAGTCTAGATTAATTTACAATAATCCCCCCTAATCTAGAGTTGTCTTCTCCTAGTTGACGACTTTAGACTCAACGCATGATTCGGACTACCAACTACGCCTCCACATGAAGCGGTCTAGAAGCAAACTAAATGCACATAGCTGCGTGCAGGAACTCAACTCCATTGGTACACCTCCATCTACATGCAGGGACTCTAACTCGACTAACATGTAAAAAAACTCTAAGACAATCAACCCCTTAGTCTTGTTGTATCTTCTTCACATCTCGAAGGCCGATCTTCCGCGCATCTTCAAGAAGTTACTGCATTTTCACTCACCATGAGTTAGCAACACAAGCTCCACGATCACGGGGCCGATCTTCTCGGCGTAGGACCTTTTGATAACTTGTGTATCTGACGAACCACCGGTGATCCCCGCGCCAATGCACGGACTTGCAACTCTATGGAAAATTCGCCCAAACACACACTTGATTGGATCCTCGGCGACCACAAGCGAAGATCGTCGAACCCTCAATTCCGGAAAAGCAAGAACGACCCTTATTCTCAATGCCCAATTCCCTCTGTTTTGGCTTTAAGCACAGGGAGAATCAAGCAAAAGCTTTGAAATTATATTAAACGTGGTGCGAGGTTACAATGGGGTCTACCCTCTATATATAGTACTCTACTCCTCCTCATGGCTGGCCAAGAGGCCCTACTCCTATCCTAATTCGGATTTGGAGTCCTACTCCAATTCGACACATTCCAAAACTGAAAAGGAAACTACGATTTTACAACTGTCATATTGTTTCAGCCATATCTTTTGATACGGGACGAATTTTGGAGTGAGGAGGATCCGTTGGATCGGGCTTGAAGTTAGCTTTCCTACAAGCCCAAGAACACTCGAATCGGACTCCGTTTGTGAAAGTTATGGCTGTTTTAATCCGGACTGTCCTGCTGATTCCGAATCCGAATTTGAGGCTGATTCCGAATCCGAATTGAGTTATGAGTTGATTCCGAATTTGAATTTGGTTGGGCTTGTGGAAGTTTCGAATTTGACTTGGATTCTTGTGCTTCTCCTCCCTTGCTTGTCTCCCACGAGCTTCTCCTCTATTGTGATGGTCTTTCTTCAAGAACAACATCATATTCTTCATCTCCGTTTATTATTGAATCTTCTAATCTGAGCACAAGCAAAACACTAGTTTTAGGCAGTATGAAATTCTCAACTAATTTAAAAGGAAATTCAGTGAACAAATTCACCTGTTGGATAAGCTTCTCTTGTTTTTCAACTCTCTTAGTAAGCTCGTGTTGTTCTGAGGTATTTAATGAATTGAAAATATTATATGAAACAACATAGCTAAGGATGTCCGCATCATCCCTTTATGTGTCGTTGAACCCATGCAGCCGCTTCTCTACCACGTGGTGCACTACTTGAGAGACAGTGCAGTCACCCTCGCCACGCGATCACTGTTGAGAGACAATACTTCTCGCCATTAGTGACCGTGAACATGGACGCAACCGCATCCCATGCACCTGCAATTCTTCTCCTAAAGACACAGAGATGCCTGCCAATGCCATCTTGTCTTGCCGGTTGTCGACGATGCTCCCTGGTAGCAGGTATTTGGGAGACATATCGCCTCCACTCTTCACCGCTACCTGTTTACCACCACAACTTCATTGCCGGTGGCACGATTCACCGGCCGACTCTGACCTCCGATTCTTCTTGCGACAATGGCCTCCATACCTTCACCGTTTGTCGGCCTCATGCCGACTCATTTCCAATGCTTGGACGCCTCACCTTGCCACTCATCGGCCTTCACCTATCGTGGGGCCGGCACCATCGGTCTACTCCACAATGATCACGTCACGCGGCTAGTGCGCCGCGTCATGTCGCGATTCGGCATCGCCGCTGCCTTCGCCATGGCCGCGTGGACCTCCACCGTCACGTTCCTTGTACACGGCGTGCGGCCGGCCTCGTCGTCGGTGACACGTACACCTCCACCCAACGTCTTTGGCTCTCCTTATCGCGGGCCGTATGCGCCGCCCACGTGCCTCACCAACGCGCATGCTGCGCCGATGTGCCACCGAGGCTTGACACGTACACCTCCACCCAACGTGCTGGCTCTCCTTATCGCGGAGCCGTATGCTTCGCCCACGTGCCTCACCAACGTGCCTGTCTGCGCCCGATGTGCCATCGGCTTGCGCGGAGCGCGGCCGTCGATCCACCGCTCGCAAGGCACAACTCCACTTTGATATCAATTATTGGTTTGCAGCCCTTGGATTAATGACTCACACAAGCATATACTAGTAACAAGAACATACAGACAGAATAGATTAGAGCGAAGACGCTGTTGAGGCAATTTTCTCTCCTCTTATAAAACACATCTGATTGCACGCTATTTTATATATTACCTAATCAACTTGCTAACCAAACCAAACACTAAACATAAAAAGTCTAACAAAGAAAACAAATTAATTTAATCAAATGTTGATTACATTAGAATCCTAACGTCCTGTTACTTAGCTAGTTTAAATTAATTTCCAACATATCCTTCGTCGACGGCAGAGACGACAGGCTCGCACGCTTGGTCCTCCTGGTTGCCGTCGGGTATGCTCGCCCACTACCACCGCCGGGCCAGCGTCTTGCTGCTGCTTGCACTTCCGCATGCCCGACGGCCAATGCCGGCCACGGCCGCTGCTCGACACGCTCATGCGCCGCTTCGCCGCCTGCGCCCACTCGCCACAACGTACGGCTCGGCTAGCCCGTCTACTTGCCTGCCACGCTCGGCGAGAAGGATGAGGGAGAGACAGAGAGTTGAGAGAGAAGAGGGAGGAAGGAGGAAGGAAGATGTGAATACGCGTGTGGTTAGCTGAATAAGGAGTGTGCGGTCAGGATGGATAAGATTCGTGTGAATCCGACGATGTACCTTCGGTTTTCCTCCGAACGGTACACCGTTCAGTAGTCTCTCTTTTGTACACCATGATGTCCTCCAACTAATTTTCGTGCCCCCCTCCTTAACGGCTCGCTAGCTGATTGTAGTAATTACTCCTTGTGGTGATTCGTTAAGTACGTACGTACCAGTAGTAGTTTTTGAACTACTATAGGCTACATCATAACTCATAAGCAGTACCCCCTTCGAGAAAATTTACGCGCGTTCGTTATAGGAATTGCCCGTCTCACTCGTACCAGCTCACTCTCGTACGAGATACAGCAACCGTGGCTGTACATGCAAATTAAGACGATCGCTCGCATGCCATGGCCATGGCCCAGAGCTCTCATCTTTCATCTACAGTAGTAGCTCCCAGTCTGTGTCTCTCCTTTCTGTCTATGATCTCCCTCCGGATACACACCGGCCTACAGCTTTTGCTCCGGAGACAATCTGAGACTGTGCTATTAATACACTTTGTTATAAAATTTAAGGAAAAATAGATGAAACAGGCATCACGGACACGCGAAGGCAGAATTCACTGTATAAGGAGAAACTACAAGCACAGGACTATTCGGCGCATCTCAACCGTGCGTCTACATGTGTACATAAATAGGCTAGGGAATAAGAATCCATAACGGAGAACGAATTTACTTCTGTAGCCAAAATATCATATCTCCTCCAAATAATCTTGTGCTTCGAAAGTCTAAATGACTAATCTCAACGTGTAAGATTAGAACAATCTTATACAAACACTTCTCATGAAGGAAATTATTGGAACAATCTCAACGTGCGTCTACATGTGTACATAAATAGGCTAGGAATAAGAATCCATAGGAGAGCGAATATACGTAGCCAAAAAATATCATATCTCCTCCAAATAATCTTGTGCTTCGAAAGTCTAAATGACTAATCTCAACGTGTAAGATTAGAACAATCTTATACAAACACTTCTCATGAAGCCAAATTGTGCGAGTAGACTGGAACAATCTTCTCCAAACGTTTCTCACAAAACCAAATTGAGCAAACCACTTGCAGGTCCAAACACATAGGTATTAACAAAGCAGAGAAACAAATTTGGGTCTTCAATAATTCATAACCCACGCAAAAGTCTGAGTCTATGCAATTAACATCCTTAAACAAATGCTCAATCATCAAACAACATAAGCCAAAACATTACATCTGGCGCTGGATAGATAGCGAAGAACTCGTCTCATGGAATCTGACATGATCTACACAAAACACAAAACTCGGCAAACAATGGTTGCTAAAAGAATATCTTGCACATGTGGTCATCACGCGTATCAAACTGTCGACTTCAAAGGTAACTAAAATCCACGATATGGTCAAAATTACTCCGGTAAAATTGTCCAAATGAAAGGAACTCAATGTGCCGTCAATAAAGTAGAAACTACAGTAAACCCTTCTAACGATAATTAAAACATCTATGTATTACTTTAATACATAAGAAAAACTATACGTCCTCGTGGTCATAACCCCTAAGGCTAATGACCTCACTGGTCGTAAGGATTCTAGATGTTACATAATAAATATCCTGATCGGACAATGTCTCGTATCCAATCCCCGACCAGTTAACTGCTCGTAAAGCTATGAATTGATATATGGATCCAAATCTAGGTATATCATTTATCGTGTGATGAATGAAACACGTGTTGTATACTCCATACCATGCGGTGTTACATAATCCTAAGACACCGACTAATGGTTGAAAGTCTCACCGCTATTTAACCGCACAACAGTTGATACTTTAATCAACTGCCACCTCCCTCCGACCAGACGCAACGCTTCGCACAGACGTCTTCTCTAGAAAACAACTGCCACCTCTTCGGAAGCTATTTAAAGATGGAACATGGAAGGATCAAGGGAGGCGAAAAGCGAGACAGACGATAAGACTCTAGGAGGCAAAGAAGACAAAAGCATAGCCAACATCATACTCAGTGTAATTAGGATTAGTCCTTTGTCAGATCCTAGGCATTCCTCGTAAACAGCTAGTTCATAGTAGTAAAGAGCGACTCATTGTCTTTCAGGAGATACACATCATTTTCCTCTATTTTTATATATTTTTATAAGATCAACGATTTGATCGTCGACAGCTGGCGCCGTCCGTGAGGAAGAAGTTGCAAATTTCCTGAAGAAATTCTTCGCTCATCAAAATCCTCACCCGTTCCTCATAGTCGCTCATGCGACTATGGCAGGGAGTTGGGACGAAGAAAACTGGTTCGACCTGGACGACTACTCCAACCTCGACATGGAGGAATGCATCCGCGCCATGGATGAAAACGGTATGTTGTCACCATCCTCCTCCGCAGATTCGCATGTCGCAGACATCAGCGAAATCGAACGGATGGATGAAGATGCACCACCACAACAAGTGGTGCTTCCAAAGAGACATGTCATTCCGACTAGTTCGGAATGTCCAAAGATCTCTCTAAGCCCGGTCCTTCCGACCAACTAAAAAGGTGACAAAACTTCACCGCAATCCGAGAATTAGTATATTCTCGATACGATCATGGCTGATAGGTATTCACCAACAGCGGAAAATTCCAGGAGTCAACTGACATATGGTAACGGTGTCAATGAAACCCCATCGGCTATAGGACAAGTGAGGATGATAAGATTCAGCATACGATCGGCTATTCGCCTAATCAGGTTGAGTCCACCCCAAAGGCCTCAGGAGGTGCTAATTTTCGATCGGTCTCCATCGTGAAAACTTCTGGTAGAGGCACTGGAGGGCTCTCCACTGGTTACAGTGGAAGCACTTTGGAAGATCGCTGCTAGAAGCACGAGGTCAATGCGATCAGAAATACTGATCAAAATGTTGTGTACGGTCCTACATACACTACCTTGCCACAACATATTGATGGAAATGGTACGGGCAATCAAGCACCAAATGCCAGATGTTACAGAACTTATAGACGTCAATCAGTTAATTCGCCTGGTTCTACCTACCTAGATTAATGGGTCAGACGGGACCAAATACAAGGTCAGGGGAAGGTTCAGATCTACGAACACCTACAACTACTATGAATCCTCAAAGACCTTCAGTAACAGTACAGAACCTGCAGCGTGTTCAAAGTATTTTAAATAACACTGACCCTGCTCTAGCAGATGCTCCAGGTTTTGTCCAACTTTTAGGTCAGGTATCAGAGATCCTCCAACAAACCATGCAACATACGGAAGTGTAATGGGAACAAAGGAGTTCACGAAGTCAAACTATGACTTCGTCCCAATGTTCCTCCCTCAGTAGAGGGCAGCATGGTCAAGTTGGGGATCAATCTATACCAAGACCTCTTCGACGATTCCGACCAAGGAGTCACGGGGAAGAAGGCTATTTCAAACAACCACTCCTCCTCGTCGAGAGGATCAATCGCTTGGCTCAGATGATCTCCGACATCGTATAGGCCAAGAAGGTGGTCGAGGCGTCATCCTAATGTCTACGACCGAATCGGAACACCGGAGCCCCGCATTCTAATTTGAGAAACCGGTCTCCAACCAATTACAATACGACACCATTCCAAAGAAGGCGTCATAAATCAATCACAGGTTGTCGAGCATTCTCTGCAGGGCATCAGGCTGTGCGTTGGCCCAACAGTTTCAACCAGCCAACATGGACAAGTTCAATGGGACCCAAAACCCGTTAGAATTTCTCTAAATCTATACTACCGCCATCGAGACGCTGGCAGTGACAAAAATATGATGGCAAATTATCTACCTACGATACTTGAAGTGTCTACCCGGTCATGATTGCTCAACTAACCGGTCGGATCAATCTATACTTGGGAGCAACTTTGCGACCTCAAGATTGTAAATTTCCAGTGTATGTACGACCGCTCTGGAAAGGAGGATGACCTTCATCGAATCCGGTAAGAACCTAATGAGACTCTTCGTCAATACATCAAAACGTTCAGTCAAGTTCGTAATTCAATTCCAGAGGTCACGTAATTTTCTACTATTCAAGCTTTCAAGGTAGGTCTAAGGAATCAACGGTTTACGGAGGACATCGCTATGAATCCTCTATGGACGACTGTTGAGCTTTTCGACATCGCTGACAAATACGCAGCCGCTAGCGAAGCAGTTGAGTGGAGCAAGGTCACTAATCGGAAGGATAAAAACCCTCGAACTGGCTTGAAAAAGTCAAAATAGAGACACAAGATGGTTCTTAAGAAGAAGAAACACCGCAAGCTCGATGATAAAGAAGTCCTTGCGGTTCTTGACAAGTTTACCAAGGGTTAGAAAGATTACACCGGTCAAGGCAAAGCAAAAATTCCGACCGATGGATATAAAAAGAACAAGAAGTGGTGTCCACTTCACCACCAGGCAGGGCATGACTTGCGCACCTATCGAGTCTAGAAAAGAAATTGGAGGGTTACTATGCAGGTAAAGACCCACTCCCCGCAATACAAGAACTCGGAGAAGCAAGTTCCAAGAAGGACAAGGATGGCGACGACGAGATGGAGTACCAGGAGCCTTAACATACGGTCAACATGATCTTGGACGATCCTCCTCATATGATTCACGACGTTACCTGAAGGCCGTGGAGCGAGAGGTCAACCTTGCAGAGTCCCCGATCGCCATCAAGGTAGTTGGAAACAGTAATCTCCTTCAGCAAAGAAGACTGCCCCATCCCGTCGGCTCGGCCAGGTCGGTTCCCTATTATAGTTGAACCTACTATTAACAATTGCAAAGTCAATCGAGTATTAATATATAGAGGTAGTTCTTTAATTATTTTATTTACGGGAGCATTAGAGGAAATACATGTTCCTAGATCTAAGGTAATACAAGTGAAGTATGCTTTCTACGGCATAGTCCTTGGTTCTACTGCAAAACTGATAGGACAGGTGTCCTTACCGGTTACGTTCGGAAGGCCTGATAACTTTCGAACATAGAAGGTTTCATTTGATGTGGTCGATTTCGAAACCGCATATAATGGAATCCTTGGTCGTCCGGCTCTAGCAAAGTTCCTGATAGCCATGCATTATGGTTATCAGAGTCTAAAGATGCCAGGGCCAAAAGGAGTCATCATGGTTCGAGGAGATTAAAAAATGGCTTATGCATGCGATTGAAAGTCTTTTGAACTGGTCAATGAACTCCCGACAAGAAAAACTGACTCATATGCAATGCAGGTCAAGCACTCTAGACCAAAGATGACACCAAAACCATCCGAGCAGACAAAGGAGGTACCACTTGACAAAAGTATTTCACTAGAGAACGCCATGTTGCCACATGGGTCAGGAAACACTGACGTGTTTATCCCAAAGGTGCAGGTCGGAGAAGGGCTCAACCTCAAATAGGAAGAGTCGCTCGTCTCCTTCCTCCGAGCAAACCAGGATGTATTCGCCTAGCAGGCGTCCAACATGCTCGGAGTCCCTAGGGAGGTGATCGAGCACAGGCTAACTCTCCAGCCTGACAAAAAACGGGTCAAGCGGAAGCTAAGGTGTTTTGCACCTATCGGAAGGAAGCAATCCAGTAAGAGATCGACAAGCTCCTCAATGCTTTAGGCCATACAAGTATTTAATCAATCGACATACTTTCTTATCTTGCCCTTCAGTTACAAAACCATCGGGTTGTTGCATAAAGATCTCCTCATCCAACTCTCAATTTAGGAAAGTGATCTTTACATCCATTTGATGTAGTTGGAGTTTATATGCAGCAGCTAGTGCTAAAAGCACCCGAGTTTTGAGCAAACGAGCCACAAAAGAGTATGTGTCGAAATAGTTTTCACCCTCTTTTGTGCGAAACCCTTAGCCACTAAACGGGCTTTGTACTTTTTCATAGTACCATCAGGTCTACGCTTTCTTTTAAAGATCCATTTGTAGCCTATTGACTTGTATCCAGATGGGAGGTCCATAACCTCCCATGTTCCATTAGCTATGATGGAGTCCATTTTCCCACAGACTACATCCTTCTAGTAATCCATATCTGGAGATGCGTATGCCTCTAAAAGGGTTCGTGGTTCATCATCCATGACATAGGTGATATAGTCATCGCCTAATGACTTTTCATATGCATATACTCCTCAACTCCAATTTTAGAGCGGTGTTTTCCACACAAGGGATCAATTACTTTATTTGGTCTCATAGGGAACACATGTTCAAAGAATGTCGCATCACGAGATTCTATCATTACATTTGTAGTGATATCACTCACCTCGGATTTGATCACTAAAAATCTGTAAGTCGTGTTATGTTTAGCATGCCCTAGAAAGACATAATCAACAGTCTTAGAATCAAACTTTCTTTTCTTCGGTAATGGCACAATTTGCAAGGCATCCCCAAGTTCGAAGAAATCATAAATTAGGTTTTCTCCCCTTCCATCATTCATAAGGTGTTTCCTCCTGATTGCGAGGTGGAACCCTATTTAAAACATAGTTGTTGGTGATATGCCCTAGAGGCAATCATAGAGATGATTGTATCACATCTATGTTTATGAGTTATTGAATAAATATTATTTTGTGCCTTGAATGATTCATCATTAATAAAGATTAGCAAGTATGTGACTTGTTGGTGAAGCTCTTTAACTTATTTGATATCGTTCTAAATGTATCCCAGGTCGGATGTCACTTGTCATAACAATAGTGACTTTATCGACCAGAACATGTATTGATTGATGACCATGTTTCACCGGTCATGGATATAGGGATATAAAATTAATAATATAAACACATGTTAAAGAACATGGTGTTGGATTGACCCACCTTAACATACTATTGATATTGTTATAATTTTATTTGTTATCGGTTGGTCTCAAGCAATTATGATGTATGATCCTTAGACTTGAGATCAATTTGATTTCCTACATGTGTAACAGTAGACTTTGGGGTTGCAAAACACTACTCCGTAATTGGGTAGTTATAAAGGTAGCTTTCAAATATGCTATGAAACATGCAGAGGAATGTGACTGGTCGTATATAGGATTTGCCCCACCTAACATAAGAGGAGAGATATATCTGGACCCCTCGATGTTGTTGGATAAAGAAAGTGCATGACCATGCCACTAGTGGTTGAAGAGTTCGACCATGTGATATTATCCGTCACTTGAACGAGAAAGTATTGAACGATCCAAGGATGACATAATATCTCACATGGAATTCAAATCGGATATCGGGAGGCGAAGGCATAATACATGAGCATGTCTTGCAGTTCGAACCGACACAGACTAATCATATGAAGATACGAGCTGGTCGTAGTCAGCTCGAACATGACCACTAACTGGTCGTAACATGGTCGTAACATGGTCGTAAGGAGTTACGAACTCGTAGATCATATTTCATTAAGGTTCATCCGATATAATTTGTTTGTTTTGGGGAATAGTTATGTCCTACCAGGAACCGCCAACGACATGTGGACGGAATAGTATTTCCGAGTCACAACCGATTACACATGAACCTACAGGATCACACACTTAACGAGTTGGAACAAACGTGTTCATATAGGATCCGTCATGGACACTATATATGGAAATACACGAGGCTGTTGGGAAATATGAGATACACGTGGCGTGAGTTACTCCACCAAAATGCTATCAGCCATCTTCTTGAGAGCCCTACCTTGCGAGTTGGTGCTAGTACACCAGTGTACGGTGTTCCATCCCTGGACGTGTAGATACCGTAGAGATAATACTATGGCTGTTGTTGCGCTAAAGGACGATCTGCGATCTTTACAAGGAACACGACTGGTTGCTGGAGGAGACGATCGGCGATAAGGCCTCTGGACGATCGACTACAACCACTATATTGATGCTCTCTACGTTGGATCCAGCTACTCCAACTCTTCTTATGTTGCACTACGCGTCTGGTGGTAATGATCTATGATTTCTTATTTGCATAGTATCCTGGTTTACATTGTAGAATTTATGAATTATCAGCTAGCGTAGCCTACCCATATCCCTTCAATAATGTGTTGTGAGAACTGCTTCACCGCACTAATAGTTTGAGATACCTAAACTCATGGCATTAACCAAATCACAAATGGTTCGGTTCTTTCTTTTGGTTATTCCATTCGATTGGGGTGAGTATGGTCGAGTAATTTTATGAATTATTCCACTTTCCTCATATAATTGAGAGAAATCATTAGAGATGTATTCAATGTCTTGGTCCGTACCCATTTGATTTTCTTTTCTAGTAGGTTTTCCACTTTAGTTCTAAAGATTTTAAAGTGTTCTAGAGCTTCATATTTTGACTTAAGTAAATATATATAGCAATACTTTGTCGCATCATCTATGAGAGTTAGAATAATTATGGTTGCCACCTTTAGTTAATATTCCATTCATCTCACAAAGATCAGAATGAATTAGCTCAAATGGAGAGGTGCTTCGCGCTTCAACTCTATGAAAAGGTTTTGGGATTTGCTTAGCTTGCACACACACTTCACACTTTTAACCATTCTCATAATTATAGCTTGGAATTAAACTTATTTTGCTTAACTGCATAATGACTTCAAAGTTTGCATGACATAAACGAGAATGCCAAACATCATGAATTTTATTACAACAGGAAGCATTTAAAATATTTACATAATTAAAATCAGGAATAGATAAGCCACTCATATTTGGTATCATAGCATTTACCCACAAAATTACCATATTTGGTCAACACGACCTTATTGGACTCAAATACAAGCTTTATTCCTTACCTACACAGCATAGACCCACTCATGAGGTTGCGAGCCATTCTAGGCACGTACAACACGTCTTCAGAATGAGTGTTTTGTCTGAAGTGAGCTTCAAAAAACTGTCCAATCTCACATACTGTAGCATCGACTCTGTTACCTATCAGGACGGATCCATTACCTTCACCCTGAAATGAAGAGAAACATGATTGATTAGCACGTATATGTCTAGTAACACCTATATGAATCCACCAATCAATAGATGGAGCTAGCCAGTGTGACATTTACTTTGGCCTTGCGGCCTTTATGCTGACAGAGAGAAGGACCATTGCCTTTATGATTGCGGCAATGGTTGGCTTTGTGATCAACCACTCCACAAACGAAGCAGACAATATCTTCCTCCCCCTCCTCCTTCTTCATTTTCTTTCCTTGGAGCTTGTGTTTGGGGCTGATTCTTGAACTTCGGCTTCTCAAAGCCTCCAACACTCTTGACCTACACCTGATGAGTCTAAACTTGAGCTTTTCCTCTACCGTCACTGACTCTTGCTCGCTCTTCGATATTAATAGTAGCTGACAGCCCATCGAGTGTCAAGCTCTCCTTTATATGTCTAGAGCAGTCACAAAGTCATGCCACGAGGGCAATAACTTAGCCAAGATTATATTTACTTGAAAAATCTCTGATAGGAGGCGGTCGTATTGATTTAGATCACATACATAGAGTTGTAGCTCATGGAGCTGCTATCACCGACCGCTCCTCTACTATCTTCAAGTTAAAGTAGGTAGCAGTAATAAAAGACTTTTTTTCCATTATTCCCTTCGGAATACTTCTCATCAAGTTCGTTCCTGAGTTGTTTAGCATTATTGAGGTTAACAGATACGTCGAACAGCCGATTGGACAAGATGGCTACCAGACGAGCTAAGATCGAGTTGTTCGCATCCTCCCACTGCGTCATTTCAACAATTTCCAATGGGAACATTGGAGGATTAAAAATGACCCAGAAAAGTCTAAGGTCAACCAGCCATAAATTAGTTTTAGCTTGCCAACGTTTAAAGTTTGCACCGTCAAATACTTCCGGCTTAACGACATCAGACGTTGAAGCCATTTCTTGAAACATTGGTTTTCTGAATTGTTATAAATAAAGCATAAGATTTAGAAGATTGTTTATTGCTAAAACAATTGTTGTAAAACATTCAAAGTTAAGTCCAACATAATTAATAGTAATTAAAGCATAGTTCCAACAGCATTTAAATGAAAAAATTAACATATACACATCTAAATTTTTCAACTCATTTAAAAAGAATAATATGATCAACATATACATCATGTGCACAAATAAAATCACCATAAAGCTAAGATTTAGCAGAGTGTTTATTGCTCTCAGAAGGTTAGTTGCACAAGATATAATCTTGGTCATCACAGCACTCATGTCAATATCTCCTCACGAATCAAATATGATAACTACAAAACAGGCCTTGAGCTCAAACTAAAGCTTTTGTAAAGTGTCAAATTTATCTCAAAGTAGCAGTTTGAAATTTCAGTCAAAAGAGTATCGTTTAACCATCAGTTTGAATGAAATCACAAAAACAGCACATGAACTGTTATGTAAACAAAATATTAGAACAGATGCCCACAAGATAATCCACAAACATTTCAGCACTAAGACTTTCCATCAAACTGAATATAATAGTGCAAATATTTCACAGAAGATCAACAAGTTCACAGAACAGAAATGATCAATCTTGTTTGAGCCAGAACTGAACGACAGAAAGTATAAAAGCTACTAGTTAAAACTGAAAACAGAAAGCAAATTAATTTGGCTCAAGTCTGTTTCCAATTATCAATTCAATTTCAGATTTTGACAATCATCATCGACCTAATTAAACCGAACCACAGAATCACTAGCAATATCTCCCAGTACTAGCAACAAATCAATTCTATTTTTTAACCAGTACAACACATTTATATGCAAAGTGATGCACAGTAGGAACACAGAGATACTCACAAAGCCGATGGTAATCAAAACCATCGAGATGAAAATCATACAAGGCACACCTAAGGGCACTGACTAAGAAAACCAATCGCCCCGTTGTGCCACGGTGTGAGGACACAGTCGTCGGAGATACAATACCATTCTTCGCAATTTGGGACACACCGAAAGGACGAAGTCGAGGTACATGGGATATGCCGTACAAGACCACCAACAAAATGCTCGAACCGAAAGCATCAAGTAGCACCAATCACCAAATGAAACTGAAGATCTTCTCCCTCAGCAGGGTCAGCAAGGAGCACACCGAAATAACCCTCAACCGAAGCACAAACAGGAACCGTCGCAGAACCCCAACAGAAGAAAGGGGGCAACAGGGAGCCAACTGAATGCACATGTAGGAGGGTTCCGGCCTAACCACCGACAACACCGAGTTAAGCACGGCGCACCGAAGCTCTAAGGATCCAAAAATCGAACACAAGTTGAAGGGAAGAAGCACAAATTGGGGATTCTTACTGATTTTCGGTCCAATAAAAACGATGAGAGGAGTTCGGCCTTAGTATAGAGGGGGAAGGGGGGAGGATTTGCCCAACGGCCCACGCGCAACGCGCCCGAGCCGCCCGCATCGCCCGCGACCAGTCCGAAGGCCAAGCACATGCGAAGCCAGCGTCCTCATCTCCAAACCTTATCTCTTTTCATATCTCAATGACAAGTGGACCCATCTTTTTTTCCTTTTCTAATTCTTTTTTTCTCAAAATAAAAAATTGCCGATTAACCCTCTAAAAATCAAACATAATAATAACTCTAGTGCAGTTTTGTTGT
Source organism: Hsuehochloa calcarea (assembly GCA_036346395.1). Classification (NCBI taxonomy): domain Eukaryota; kingdom Viridiplantae; phylum Streptophyta; class Magnoliopsida; order Poales; family Poaceae; genus Hsuehochloa; species Hsuehochloa calcarea. The sequence continues at coordinate 86,947,641 of CM070594.1, forward strand.
TGTATTGATTATAGGGAAGTCTCGAAATTAATGCTCCCCGGCCGGAGAGAAACCTGGCACAACCGTACGTGCCCTTTGCTGCCTGCTTTTGGAATGTTGCTTGATACGTTCACTCGAATATATATGCATGGTCTCTGGACGAGGACCAGGTTCAGGAGATCATGCCCCGGCCGGGCAGTCCCATTGCGAAATCATTGGACCCGAAGACCCAGGAATTAATACTATATACTAGGACTTGTACTGAAGTATGTGCAACCTTTTTGGGCTTAAGAGAGAGATCGATCGAGTAGCAGCAGCAGCAGCAGCTAGTACGTGGATCCATGGATCTGACTGCCATGCTCCTCCTCCGACATACATGCATTGTTCATTTTTGTCAAGCAGGTATCTTCGCTTCTAGCCAGCGCCCCCGCAGTGCCGATGGGCCGCATGCACAAGATCGAATGGTTATGGAACGCAAATCTCTCACCGACTGTAATTACATCTGGGCATCTGTCAGAGCTAGCGCGCGCGCGCGACACCGAGATCTTGTGCATGGGGAGCCCTGGCAAGTGGAGTAGACCACATGCGTGGAACGAGTGGTCTGTGGTAAAAAAAATAAAAAACAATCATTAGTGCTACGAACTTAGGCACGTACCGGTCCATCGAGTTAGAGTACTTAGCAGTAGACTAGTAGCATGGGTCGATAGACCTGACGGAAGAAATAGATGAAAATAGGCGTGCGGCTCCGGCCCATGCGTGTGAAAACTCTCCCCCTTTTCCTCGCTATGTCCGCCTTGCTACCATAGTACCAATGCCTCAAAACTCCTTTTGCTTTAATTCCGGTCCCCTAATGCCCTCTTGGCTGGCAAGCGACAACGATACATCTGATCGAGCGAGCTCGACCGAAAGGGACGCCGCCTCGGCTCACCGGCCTCACCCTCAATCATTAGCGGCTGGCTGCTGCATTGGCAACCAAAAAAACATACTAATAAAAATGCGTCACGCGGAAGATGTATTATTTATATTTTTGTTTGCACAGCAATCATGTTGGTATATCCACTAAAATATAGTATGCATGATCCGTAGAGATTTGCTGGTGAACTTCCTTTTGCACAAGAATATAGAGTTGTACTGGTTATATATATCGAAATATAGAGTTGTACTTGTTATCCAACTATAGTGCTCATGATTCAAGATGTAGTTGTATTTCTTCTACAATTGTAAGCACTGTACATATGTGATTGATTCTACACTATTATGTTTTAGACCTAATGTGATTGATTCTACACCATTGTAATGTAGACCCACGAAGATGTAGTTACGACGCGCATGAAAAGCTTTACTGCAAAAAAAAACCGAGTTAAAAATAACTCCAAATTAACCGCAGACTAACTAGCTAGCAGACCAGATTCATTGGTCCCCTACGCCCAAAAACGACAGATGACACGTTGGTTATTGGTTATGCGCAAAGCTAGCTAGCCTGCCCGTGCACCTCTCGAAAACAACTGATCACTGGTTCACCGCAACTTCAAAGCAAAATTTCGTTGGCGCTTTTATAAATTTTTGCTGCCCCCCGGCGGTGGGCAACCGGAAAGACCTCTGGGCACGGCCTGAGCCGGCCAGGCGTGCCTGCCTCGAACACGCACTCCTCTACACCACACTGCGACTGTACGTACGTCTCTTTGCTGGTGGCCTGCTTCTGTTCCTCTGGCACGAGCCGACGGACCGGATCCGACGCGCAGCTTCCTTTATGCCGGCCGGACTCGCTAGAGCAAGCAGACGACGCGCGCGAGGACCTTTTTTTTCGAGGGGGAAACAGGATTTAAATTGATATAGATAAAAAAAATGAAAAGAGAGAAATATAATATCTACAATTCGTATCACTATAATCTATTGTATAAACTGTATTTAATATTATTTGTAAATAACGTAGAGAGTTATAATAGCAGTAACTGTATACGTGCGCTTAGACCCATCGGGCGCCAGACAATTAACCACTACTGGATTCGGCTCTTTGCCGAGTGCCTCAGGCACTGGGCAAAGGCTCCTTTCCACTCGGCAAAAGCTTTGCCGAGTGCGACACTCGGCAAAAAGCACTCGGAAAAAAATTTATCGGCGAAGCAACCTTTGCCGAGTGCCTTTTGTCGGGCACTCGGTAAAGGCTTTGCCGAGTGCCGAGTCAGCACTCGGCAAAGAAAAGGCACGATCCACGCGCCGCCCCCGTTGGCCGCTTGCCGAAGTGCCAACCCGCCAACACTCGGCAAATATTTTTAATTTTTTTAAAAAAATTTCTTTGCCGAGAGTCGGATGGCTGGCACTCGGCAAATCTGGAAAACTGGGGTTTCAGGCGCCCATATTCCCAGCTTTGCCGAGTGCCAGGGGTCCTTTGCCGAGTGTTGCACTCGGCAAAGTGACCCAAAACTACGTTTTTTATTTATTTTTTACATTCCATCACGACAAACAAATTCATCCAAACATATATCTCATCCATCACATATTTATCACATCCATCACATATATCACATATATAACAATAAGTGCTCAAGTTCATCCAAACAAATCCACAAGTTCATCACAGCCGACAAGTGCATCACAAGTATATCACAAGTCCATCACCAAGTGAACAACAAATAAAAATACAACTACCATTCATCTCGAAGGTGGCCACTGCGACTGTGGTGAAGGAAAAGCTCCATCATTCGAAGGCGCATGAGGTGGATTATTCGAACCCGCCGATTGAGGCTGCACAAAGGAGAAGAGATTGCATGTGAGACAATATTACATTAGATACCTAATCTAGGAAGGTAGAGGTCATACAAGCAAAGCACAAGCGAAAGCAAAAAACTTTCATACTCACAGGAGTAGCTGCAGCTGCAGGACGCGGAGGCGGAGGTGGAGCCAACACCACCGGCCGCACAAAGAAAGCCCGTATGTTGCCCAAGACCTTGTAGGAACTCCGTAATGTCCGCCACCTCTGCGTCTGGGCTGCTGCTCGGCTGCTCGGCCTCGGTGGGCCGACATCCTCTCGCCGCTCGGCCTCCGGCTCGACGTTGCCTCATTTCTTGTTCGGTAGGACTGCAATATTTCACTCAATGTTTCATAATGCAAAGCTAATAAAGGTGTGTAAAGATCAATGTACGACGAGTAAAACAGAATAACCTCGAGTCGTCGACCGGTCTTTGTCAGTGATGCCGCCGTGGGCGATGGCGGAGCTCTCGCTCGTGCTCCGAGCTCGCATCTGGGAGAGAGATGGAGTAGAGGCCGTGTCAATGAGGCCGTCGCCAAGCCAGAACCGCCCATGCTTCTTGCCTTGTCCCACCTCATGACGATCTCTCCATCAAAGTCTTGGGTGCTCGGATCATGGTGCGCCCATGGACCGACCTTCTTGCCGCGATGTACTCACCGATGCGGGTGTGGGCGCCGGGTTCGTGTCGCTGGGCGGGTCCTCCAGGTTGAAGGAGACGTCGGACGTCGCCTTGCCCTTGTGGGCCATACACCATGCTTGGAAGTCCGAGCAAGGCTGGACACTATGTGACGCCGACTGCGAGAAAGACAGCAAGATAATTAGAAATCAGGCAGAATTGAGCGTCACAATAGATAAATGAATTCGTGTACCCATGCTTATTTGTATGCGGAGAGGTGCGTTGCCTTTATGGTGTCTTGGACCTTGCATCATCAAGCGACGGGCCCGGCATCCTTGTGCATCCGAGATACTCCTCCGTGAACCACTTGTCCACGATCATCGCCCAGCACTCGGGATACGATTGGCACCACCAGGGAATCATCTACACGTCATCAAGTATTTGACATATAAGAAGATCAAATTAAACGTACTTAATCTCAAAACGAATCAATATTAATGTTCTTCATCTACCTCAAGGTCTTGGTCCCGGTCGGCATGTTTCTTGCGTCTTTCTTGGTGACCTTCTCTTCAAGCTTCACCCGTGGTAGGTTACGATGGCCTGGATGCGCAACTCGTGATGCATGTCGGTGATGAGTTTTTTACAGGCTTTGGTAGCCACCTGGTCCGCCCTGGCCTCAAATCCATCATCGCATCTGAAATAAGTCTGCATACAAACGCGATGTATCCATTCATTATTTCAAGAAAAGTCCAATGAATGCGATGTATTGAGCAATGTTGTGCGAGGGAGACTTACCCAAAACTCCGCCTTCACCCGCGCCGCCTTGTTGGGGTACTCCGCATCGGGGCCGACGGCGTAGTGGTCAAACAAGTAGGCCGGCTCCGTCTTCCCGGCGTACGTGATAATGCCGGGGTAGTGTTGCCTGCATAGAAGACCCAGTATGCCATTGGCGGAGCGTGCGCTACCACCTGACACAACCACCCAGTTCCTGCACAAGTGATTAAGAAAAATTATTAGTTTCTCTTTTTTTTCAACATATCATATGAAGTAGTGGTGACAACATCTAAAGTTACTTACTTTTTGCCCTTGAGGCGAATCATCAAGCGTCGGTGAGGATCACGAGAACACGAGGAGGCTCGCGGGACCTCGCAAGTAGACACTCGAAGATGAAGAGGAGGAAGCGGAACCGTGCCTACCGCCTCGTCGTCGTCCTCGTCGCCCCTCCTCCTCGCCTCCTCCTCCTCGTCCAACTCGTCCCACGGACGCCACCTCCTCCTCGCCTGTCCACGAGCGCCCTCGTCCAACTCATCCACGGGAGCCACCTCCTCCTCCAGCACCTCCTCACGCGGCGTGGGAGGAGACGGCCCCCTTCTGCGGCCGGCGGTCCTCTTCCTCCTCCTCCTGTCCGACCCCTCCGCCTCCTCCTCCGCAGTGCGTGGTCTCTGGTAAAGCGAGGACCCGTCCCTACGACGGTCGCCCGCCATCTTTGTTCACTCACCTGCAATTAAAAAGAATAAGCAAGACGTAATTAGAAATAGATGCAAAATGAACAAAACATAATTACAAAAAACATAGTAATACATGTATTAGAAATAGATGCAAAATGAACAAAATATAATTACAAAAAACATAGTATTACATGTATTAGAAATAATCTTCATGATTGGGATTAGCTGGATCATAGGTCTCGTCATCACTATCAACATTGTCCAAATCATCAATACTATCCGAAGGAGGAATGTTGTCTTCATTGTCATTGCCTAAACGTAATCGCTCAAGCATTTGTAAGTCCTTCACATTTTGCACCTCGTCTCTAGCGTCCTCGTCATCAACCCTTTCATTGTCTACTTCTATTCCTATCGCTTCGGTTAAGTCTATCTCAAACCTCCCTTGTAGCCCCTCTTCTTGAAAGAACTCTCCATCATATGTGTTTGGGTTGAAGTTGTAATCTTCATCGTTTGGGACAGGTAGTTTACCGTGTGGCGATACCTTGTGCACAATAGCCCAACCCTTAAGATGCACTTTGTCTTGGCACGCGTATGTTGTATAATAAACCTGGACGGCCTGTTGAGCCACAATGTAGACATCTTTTCCTTGATAGACGGAATCCTGTCGAATCTCGACTAGCCCAAGCTTAGGGGTTCGTCTCGTTACTCCAGGATGAAACCAGTGGCATTTGAATATGACAGGATTAAGAGGTTTGGAACCATAAAATGGAAGTTCGTAGATTTCTTCAATTCTTCCATAATAGTCGAGGCCATCGGTCTGGGGCGTAAAAACTCCATTGTTTGTGGTTTTCTATTGGGCCGACTACGCTCGTAGCTTGCTGTGTGAAAACGATATCCATTCACGTCATAGCCGGTAAATGACTTGACCCTAACGACACGGACCGTTTGCAACTGTCTCAACTCGTCACTTATAGACGCATCGGTTTGGGTCTGCAAGCTCAAGCGGGATAGATCGTTATATTATTGAACGTCACGATCAACTTGGAATGTCGAACTAAGTCGAGCTAAATTGGGCAAGACCTTCGCTTGAACCAAGAAATGAAATCGGGGCTCCTGGTCCCGCACCTGTGAAAGAAGGGTATCGGTTTCTGGGTAGGATCCCTTGATTCATGCCAGATTGACGAAGAAATTCCTGTACCAACGAGAAACAAGGGGTTGGGCGAAGAAATAAGGAGTGACGGCGTATTGAAACAAGTTCGTTGAAAACTTACCCAATGAGCAGTTGCACCTCAACAAGGTTGGTCAACACATATAGCATGATCTTGCGCCACTCTTCATTTTCAATTGCTTAGTGGTCGATGCACTTGCGCCCGAGTTGCCCTTGGAAAAGGCCGAGGTTCGATTCATTTTCGCCAAAGATTGTAACGAGGGTGGATTATAAGCGCTAGGAAGGTTCTCGGTGTAGTATTTCTCTGTGAAGTTTGACATCTCCTCCGAATGTATGCCTCTGCAATGGAAGCCTCAATTTTGGCTTTATTTCTACCTTTTTGCGAAGAGTCTTGAGACATCTCTCGATTGGATAGCACCAGCGGCCTTTGCAGGCCCCCCATACGTGCCTCATACGGAGGTGCACAATCAAATCTTTGCATCGCCAAGAAAAAGCCGGTGGAAAGATCTTCTCCAACTTACGAGCAACACGGTGCCACTTTTCCAAGTCATCAATGACGGTCCGAGATAGCTCCTCGGCACAAAGCTGGGAAGAAATAGCTCAACTCTGCCAGCACTTGCCAGACATGCTCAGGGACATAGCCTCGAACCATCGCCGGAAGAAGCCGCTCAATCCATATGTGGTAGTCATGACTCTTCATCCCGTTGATTCGCAGAGTGCCTAAGTTCACTCCCTCTTCAGATTCGCTGCATACCCATCAAGGAACATTAGCGTCTGGATCCATTCAAGTACTTCCCTCCTTTGGTCCTTTTTCAAGACGAAATCGGCCTTAGGCCTTCTCCATGTCTTCTGCCGCGACTAGGAGGTCGCATCTCTTGATTTGGTCTATCGCATAACGTTGCCAGGTCCACTCTAGCCTTAGGGTTGTCCTTAGACTTTTCAGTGTCCATGAGTGTTGCCCAAAGTGCCTCGGCGACATTCTTTTCAGTGTGCATTACATCAATGTTATGTGGCAGAAGAAGGTCATCGAAATAGGGGAGCCTCGTCAAGCCCGACTTATGAGTCCACATATGTTGCTCACCATATCCCACAAAACCACCTTCTTGATTGGGCACGAGAGCATCTATGTGAGCATGAACCTCGGCACCAGTCATCATCCGCGGTGCAGAGTCTGTCACTACGACACCTTTCGTAAAGTTCTTGATGTCTTATGCGAATGGATGGTCAAGAGGAGGAATTGGCGATGTCCGTCGAGCGATGAGTACTTGCCACCCTTGTGCAACCAAATGAACCTCACACCTTCCTTGCATATTGGGCATGGGAACTTCCCGTGAACACACCAGGCGCAGAATAACCCATACGCCAAGAAGTCATGCAGGGAGTAGTGGTACCAAACGTGCATTTTGAAGCTTGTCTTTGTAGCTCGGTCGTATGTCCATACCCCTTCGTCCCAAGCACGGACCAATTCATCAAACACGGGCTCCATGAACACACCCATATTACTCCCCGGGTGTCCAGGAATTATCAACGACAAGAATACGTTATGTCGTTGAAAGGAGACGTCGGGGGGGGAGATTGAGGGGGATAACGAACACGGGCCAACATGTGTATGGGGCAGCCATCAGTCCATAAGGATTGAACCCATCTGTTGCCAGCGCGACACGTACATTGCGAGCCTCATCTGCTTTCTCACGATGTTTGTCATCAAAGCGGGTCCATGCTTCACCATCGGATGGATGTACCATCTTGTCAGGATTGTACCGTTTGCCATTTTTGTGCCATGTCATCTGTTTCGCGGATTCCTCGGTCATGTATAGCCGTTGGATCCTCGGTAGGAACGGAAGGTACCTGTAACATCCCAAAAATGGATTTGTGTTTCAAGTGTAAGAAAATCAGGAGAAATTAAAACTTTTCTTGCATCTTGAAACCCCTGGTTATTTTTGTAATTCTTTTAAAAAGATTAGGGAAGATCAAATTCAAATCCTCATTCGACGCTAATCAAAAATCTCCTTGTCATAGACCTTGTGCCAAACCCTTGGAGATATTTCTCCTGAGTTCTAGGGAGGCTTGGCAACACCTCTGAATTATCTCATGACTTTTAGAAATTATTTGATGATTCTTGGAGGCGAGTCAAAGCTTGGTCAAACCCTAGCTTCCCTCTTCCGAATTTACGGAGGAAAATTGATACATTAGAAACCCTGGAAATTTCATATGAGGTTCCTCGGTCGTCAAGAAACTCGGTTAAAATTTCATAATTTTGGAGCTTGCTTGCTACCTTAAATAATTCCTCAAAAATCAGTTATTCAAATCCAAACCCTAACTGGTTTTCACTGTTCCTTGGGTTTGAGTCGGACTCGGGCTTGAGCCACGGGGCGCGGTCCAGCCCACTAACGGCACCAACTCTCGGTCGTTCGGGCGCTAGGGTCGTGGCCGTTGGATCGGTATCGCACGACTTCGACCGGCCGAGCGAATGGAGTCGTTGTGAACCGCCGTCGACTCGGTAGTTGGATCGGCATCGAGCGGTCCTCGACCGGTCGAGCGATGGGATCGTTTCAATCGCTCGATCTAGCCCGGTAGTTCGATTCCAATCCGACGACCAACGAGTCGTCCCCTTCCTCTGTCGTCGCGCGTGAGCTCGCCATGGCGTGCGCGAGGAGAAAGCGATGGCGTCAGATCCACTCTATGTCCACCTTTAAGCGGCTAGCTCGGCGCATTAAATGCTGTCGCTCATCCTCCAGAGGGCCATGACTCAACTGCTCCCATCGCTCTCAAGTGCTCTCATGGCAGTGTTGACCCGACTGGAAAAATCCGGCCGTTGCTCTCCGCCATTGCTCTATTTAAACCCCATTGCTTCGCCCTTAGCTTCCTTTAGCACTTCTGCAACTCCAGCTAGCACTCACCCTCTTGCTTGAGCTGCAGTCCCTCGCACTCTCTTCGACCGACATTGTTGAGTGTGGAGCTTCGGTGGAGGCGGTGCAGCGGGGGTTTTCTTCTTCAAGTCTTCGCCCCCTCTGCTCCCCCTTTACTATTTGGATCTTAACTCTCACGCGGTTTGGTTCTCTCTGTGCCCAGGTCGCTGTGGCCTAGCTAGAACCTTACCACCGCCGTTCGGATACTCGTCGCCGGAGCCACTCCGTGGGTCTCTGGTCGTTCTTCGGCCCAGGTACTTTCGCATTGCCCTATAGGAAAGTAAGTGTGTTTTCGTTGTCCTTTGGCATTGCCCGTTCGGCGAGTTTCCGAGCCATACCTCTCGGCCGCACTCCGTGGTCGTACCGCTGGGGTCGGAGAAGCCGCCGAACTGCAAAGAGTGTGGGAGGCGCTGCCTCGTGGTCGGACTTTCGACCAGTCGGTATGGCTTGATCATTTCGACCAGATGCAGTGTTATGTTGGGTAAATGTGAAGTCTCGTAGTCCCTAGAAGTGCCCTTATGCTTATAAGGGAGAGGCCTACCGAGTGATTGTAAGTTCTCCTACAATCACCCCCATAGTCGTAAGTCTCACTACGGCTATGGCGTGGTCATACATTCTTCTACGATTTGTATCTAGTCGTAAGACTTGCTACGACTACGTCGTGGTCGTAAGTGCTTCTACCACTAGTACCTAGTCGTAAGTCTGTCTACGACTAGTACCCCGTAGATATCTGGTCGTAAATCCTTCCACGACCACTATCTGGTCGTAAATCCTTCTACGACTATGGTCCAGTCGTAGGTTCTGCTACGACCACTACCTGGTCGTAAGACCTTCTTTCGGTCGTAGTTTTGGCATTAAGAATCCAACTCAATTGGTTCTTGTTGCTAAATTCTTTATAATCGATTGCCTTGCTTGATGGGTTTTGAATTTTGGAAAAAGTTTCTTTGTTGAGTCCTTGCATTTTATTCGTTCTTATCGATTGCTTTTCGCTTTCGTTAGGACCCAAGAGCACATCGACAATATTGTTGATCCTCACAACATCTTGACCCACGACAAGCGAGCAAGCGATCGATCATGTTAATCCTATTATTTTACAAGTCTAATATATTGATTTCCAACTCGTATGTATGCATTGCTATTTTGTTGTTAAATTATGGTTAGTATCCTATAGTTGCATAATCTGTAGAACTCGTTTATCCTCTACTACCATGAGCTTAGGTGATTTCTTTGTGGTGGAGTCCGATGGAGGACTTGGATCACTTAGTAGTTTCCGATTGGAAAATGCTTAGCCATGCTTAGTTCGGTAGCTTTGGGCGACCACCGGCTTAGTCGATGGTCTTGATCACACGAAAACTATTATTCTTCCATTATGTCCAACACGAAAACATAGGATTGCCGGGAAGGTTCTCCACCTCGAGGGGCGTCGCAGTTGTCCAAGGCTTTACCCGTGACGGGTAGTTGTCCGAGGCTGGGCCACGACCCCGACACAACGTATGGGTTTCCATCCATACGGGCGACTCGAAGTTAATGCATAATATTGGAAACGTCTCGTAGGACTTAGCCGTGCCGGCATACCTAAGGTAGTGTGCTTACTCATGTGGCAAAAAGGCGGTCCGACATGTGGGTAAGTTGGTACACCCTGCACGGATAAAACTATTCGAATAGCCTCGTCCTAGGTTATGGACACGCTTGGGGAGGTCTTCCAAGAGTTAGACTACAACCTTTGTTTTCAAAATTAAAACTTGACATGGTTGGTATGAATGGGTAATTCATACTATTGTTGTGGTGACTATTGGGTTAGTCACCTCAGGGATTATTCTTTGTTCCTATCTCTTTGTTATATTGTTGTCTTTTGCGACTATTTGAACATTAAAAACAGATTTGATTAACAATGCCTTCAATCTATTATATTATTACAAATGGGAAATTGCTTTATGCTAAAACTAAAACATACAGCCTCCACTTCTATGAGCTTACATGTAGCTTATGTACAGGTTTGTTACACCATCTGTAAGTCTTGCGAGTACATTCAAAGTACTCACCGGCTTTTTCTTTACCGGCTGCTTTTGTTTGCAGGGGAAGGAGGTGAGCCCCAAGGGCCTCATACGTGAGATGTGCTTGGGTTTGGCGACTAGCTTGGCGGTCCGGTCGGTTGCCTTGTGGGTTAAAGGCACACTGATTGGCTCTTTTGTTGTAGCCATCTTATGGCACCTTTGCTTCCGCTGTTTAATTATTGTTATCTCTTTTATTGTTGGCCGGTTGGCCTCTCTTTTATAATGACTTCGGTTTAATATTATTAATACTTACATTACATTACGTGTTTGGTTCTATGTGGATGAATGGAATTGATACATAAATTTTGTGATGAGGTGTGTATCTGCATTTAGGAAGTATACATGTCTCAGTCTCGGATTATCGCTTTGTCATGCTAGGACCGAATGGATGGTTAAGCATTACAAGCCGGATAAGCCGGGTCTCCAAGATGCAGTAGGATTTTCACGGGGATCGTAGTCGCCTCTTCCGCCATCACGAGTTTACCTCCGTGTACTGGAGGATTTACACTTTGACGATACTTTGCATCCTTGTGTTCCTTCCTAAATAGGGCGCACCCTTGAACAAGCATGTATCGCTCATACGGCATCTTAAGTGCACGAAGGAGTTTACGTGACTCGTACATGCTCTTTGGCAGAATGTGGCCCTCTGGAAGTAGGGTGCCAATCACGGCCAACATCTTATCGAAGCCTTCTCGACTCAGGTTTAACTCGGACTTCAACCCCATTAAGCGTCCAATGGCATCCAGTTGAGACACCGTTGACCGATCGTGAAGGGGTTTCGTGTTAGAGTCCATCATGTCGTAGAACGCTGTGCGTTGCCTCCATCTCCTCCTTCTCACGTCCCTCATCGAATCGCCTTGGTGAAAGTCATCTAACATGTCTGCTACCCCGGCATCAGCATCATAAGCCTTGACGCGTGGTCTCACCACCTCCTCTCTCATACGATGGGCTTCACCATGGTGGACCCACCGGGTGTAGTCCGGCGTAAATCCATTCTTCAAAAGATGTTCACCCATGTCCACCTTGTTTACCCTGCTCCTGTTTCCACATTTGCTGCAGGGACACAAAACTAGACAATGTCCTTTAGCAGCCTTGCCAAATGCACGGTTCAAGAAAGCATCGGTCTTGTTCATCCATTCCGTGGTGTAATCACTCGACTTCTCGGCCGTGTACATCCAATGACGGTCATCCATCCTCTAACATATGTATCAGCGAGTAATGTAACCATCAATTGCATCTACGGGAGACGCCTAACTGGGTTACGTGATCTACGATCATGATACGAAAAGAGGGGTTATACCTAGGGTGGCGGTGGAGTCAGGCTAGCGGGGCCGTGGCGGGTCGGTGCAGTGGCGAGGCGACGCTATGCAGGCAAACCGGCACGGCGTCGGGAACTCCGACTCGGCTCCGACGGGCTCTTCTCTGCAAAAATGGAACAAAATATCGCATTTAAAAAAATGATCGCCAATGACTTCTTCTCAGCGTGACTATTTTCACGAATGCTCTTCTGCTGGTACCACCTAACATGGCATGGCAAGTAAAAAAAAAATCAGCAAGTGAACTTTCAAGTGGTCCACATATGCAATGGCCTGATAGATTTGCAGTACAGACAAGCTTGTTAACCAGCATTAGTTCCACTAAAAGAAGCACATGCATGTGTACGGAAGAAAGACACAGAATAATGTATCATGTCCATTATCGAATTTACCTTTTACCACGCATGTGTCCTTGCCGAGAAACAAGAGACAAGATGTCGAAAGAGAAGTTTGAAAAGAAAAATTTACTTAGAGATAAAAGTGCTTCTTCACGTGACAAAGTCTTTGCTGAAGCGCCGTACCGTTTAGCACTCGTGTGCTTGCGTGGCAAAACATAGCAAAAAAAAGAATGTAACATACCACTAGCACGAGGTAATTTTTGCTTAATTAACAAAGATTTGGTTCATTTGATCCTATCATATCTTCATCAACAATAGTACGAGAATCTAAACCTACAAAGATAAAATTGTATGTCATACACTCTAGTACATCAAATATAGAATGATTTGGTGCATTTGAATGTAACATATGACACTCTAGTGCATATGTCATACACAATAGTACCTACAAAGATAACAAAGATTTGGTTCATTTGATTCTAATTCTAGTACATCAAATATTCAAATAGAAAGTTAATACATTGTCATACACTCGGACACTCATCTTGTCATATGTCATACATTGAAATATTGAATGATTGAATCATACTCATAAGTCATAACTTCATCAATCATAAGTCATAAGTCATAACTAATTAACCCATTTACTCATCCTGTCATTTAAGCATAACTAATTACCACATTTACTCATACAGTCATATTGTCATACAAGCAAACTAATCATAAGTCAAAGTGTTATTCTAAAGTCATACACTAAGTCATTCACTCTGACACTCATCTTCATCTTGTCATACAACTACAAGCATACAAATCATAGCTCACAAACTGTCATACAAGCATACAAATCATAACTCATAAGCCAAAGTGTTATTCCAAAGTACTAAGTACTTAAGTAGCTCACCTCACCAAATCACCTATTGGCTATTCACCTTTATCATTCACCGAGAGCAACTGGCCAAGTGAGACCGGGCGGCAGAGGCCGAGCTGAGGGTCAGGCGCTGGGCGCAATGACGCAGATCTGGCCAAGCCAGTAGCGCGCGATGGCGTGGCAGGGCTAAAAGGGAGCGGCCGGAGAGGGGGCGAGCGCAGAGGTCGACCTCACCTCATCACCTAAGACGCCGAACCGCAGATCTCGGGCGCCGCCACCGGGAGAGGGAGCCACCAGAGGTCGAGGCGCCGGACGGGATGGGGCGGGGAGCCACCACGGGGAGAAATGGGGAGGGGTCGGGCCGGGGCGAGGGGGAGCCGGGAGAACGGGCGGGGCCGGGGGAGAAATGGGGTGCGGGGAACCGGAAGAACAGGCGGGTCAAGTGGGGAGCAGGAGGCGGGAGCAGGCGGGGGGAAGAAATGTAGCGGGGACGGGAGCCGGTCGGGGGAAGAAATGTGGGGCGAGGGAGTCGGGGTATAAGGGCGTGAGCGGGGTCGGGTCGGGGTCGGCGGGCGTGGCGCGGGCGGCAGGCGGCGGGCGCATGAGGCGCGGCGGCGGTGTGCGGCGCATGGCGTGGCGGCGATGGCGCGGTGGCGGCGCAGCGGGCGGCGGCGCGGCGTGTGTGTGTGTGTGTGCGCGCCTAGGTCATAATGAGAAAGTTTGCCGAGTGCCCAGATCCGACACTCGGCAAACAATTTTTAATTTTTTTTAATTTTTTTAATTTCTTTGCCGAGTGTCAGATCAGGAGGGCACTCGGCAAAGAGCCAAGTTCGCATATGATGGAGAGTTCTTTTTTTAAAAAAATAACAAAACCCCTTTGCCGAGTGCCACTGTGTGGCACTTTCAAAAAACACCTTTTAGAGTCTTGTGCCACGGCACTCAACAAACGTTCTTTTTTGGCCTCTAAATTTTTGTGCAGCCCTCCTCTGATGCGGTACTCTATGTTAGGATTTGGTACATTTTTGTGGTTTTTTTTGTTATATTTACTTAATTTATTTCATTTACTATAATTATTTCAGAAAATGCAAATTTGAACTGCACGTGCATCGAATAATAGAATTTAATGATTCAAAAAATGTTAGTCATGTTATTGAGTGTAGTGTGAGGCCGTATCCAGGAACGGACCCGAAATTTCGAACATCTTGTTGACGAAATATGACCGTGAACCGGCGGGCGAAGTGTTTTTAAATTCTATAAAAAACAAACAAAGTCTGAAAATTATGAAACTTGTGGAGATGTCATGATATCATATGTGGAGGCTGTGATAAAAATTTGAGAAGGTTTCGTGCACGTTGTCAAAACTTGACGTCGGGCGGGAGCTGTTACCTCAGGCCGCCTTTGCCGAGTGCCCTCCTTTGCCGAGGGCACTCGGCAAAGCGTGCGTTTACCGAGTGTTATCCTTTGCCGAATGCATGTCACTCGGCAAATATGAATTTGCCGAGTGAAGTTCTTTGCCGAGTGCGGCACTCGGCAAAATAGCTATTTACCGAGTGCTCGATATTTGACACTCGGTAAAGAGTTTTGCACTCAGCAAAGAAGCTGAGTCCGGTAGTGAACCGTAGGCGCCTCTCCGGCTCTCTGTGCGCGTCCGTGGAAAAGTCTGCACCGCGCTGATCAAGCTGATCGTTTTCTTTCGATAGAGCCGCGCGCGCAATTAATAAAGTTGCGAGCGAGCAAGCAACGTGTGTGTACGTATATGCCCTCATCTGTCTCGCGCGCTGTGATTCGGTTAGTACGCAACAGCGGCAGGAGGAGAGATTAATTGGTAAGTGCAGTTATGGGGGAGTGGCGCGGTGCGGGAAACGGGGGGCATGCTGCAGCAGCCATGCACGCGAGGGGAGGGGAGGCGGCCCCGCCATGCAGGCCTGCCCGCCGGGGAGCCGACCTGTTACTATACCTAGAGGAAATTTAAAGCTCGGCGCGTGGCGGGGCCGCGCGGGCACTGCAGTACAGCCGCGTACTTTGGACTTCGCCCAGCACGACGGCCGCGCGCAGAGCAGCCGGGACCGGGGTCCTGCCCAGTGCCCATGCATCATCACCGATATCGATCCATCCATCCATCGATCCCTCCCCATCCCCATCCCCATCCCCATCCTTGTCCGTCCGCCTGCGCCGATCAACGATCGCTGTTAATCAGTTCGGACGCTTTTGCTGCAGGGTACCACTCCACCGCTGCGCGGCCGGCCGGGGTCCTCGATCCCCTTGCTAGTTAGCTGCCCATCATCGTCATCATCACTGATCGCAAGTCAATCTCCATGTTAGTGAATTCTGGATACTTGTGGCTCTGAATCGCTACACGGCACGACACGATACGATACGATACGGTCGGCGGGCCAGGGTAGGGTATGCTGGGCACACCGATCGAGTTTCCGCTATATATATCATCACGCACGTACGGGGTTCGTAACAAAAGCTAGCTACGTTGAGTGAGTGCTGCATATATGCATGTACGTGTCGTTAAACATGAAAACGTGCATGACCAGAACAAATATGTACGGCTAGTAAAGAGTGTAGGACTGACGTGACTGGCAGTGGTAGTTCTTAGCCCATGGCGACGGATGGACGGTTTTGTGTTTGTGGGTGGTACTGGTACTGGTTCGCGGACGTTGTATGCAGTGGTGGTGTGGGCGCCATAGCCATGGCGGGCCACGGGGTATTTAATCCTGGGCACAGAATTTTAGGACGTGGGGCCCGGCCAGTCAGTGCTGGTTTTTTCTTTTTCCCCTTAAAGTCAATCGGCGAGGGTCCCGTGATCGATGCGAGCGACTGGGTGAGCAGTGTACGTAACTGTAGTTTGTGGCAACTAATGATTCGAGTGAGGAAACCGTGGTCGACGAATTCAATTCGATCGACGAGAATTATATATATATAAATACAGAAAAAAGAGAGTAAAAGACACAGATATAAAATACTCCTTCTCTCTTTACTCCTTTCTCGATCAATCTAGTACAATGAGTTAGGACCTACATATAGACTAAGATGAATGAGGAATCCACGTAGGCTAAGAACTGCATGGTCCAGACCAATGTTTTCCAACAATTCGTACGTGACCGTGCGCCCCGCTCATCCATCTCGCTCGCCTTGCGCGCCCAACTAGCAGGCGTCGGTTACCCACGTAACATAGGATTTCTTCCGTGCAGCGAATGAATCGCCCTACTCCCTCGCTATGAAAAAATCATTCGCCCCTTCTGCTCTTCCATCCGTCTGGAGGTGGACTCTTGACCGGATACGTTGGCTTCACTCTAAAACCGTCGGTGCCACGCTCGACTCATCGCTCCTCTCACACAATCTCTGTGAAAGCCGAAGGGCTAGCTCCCATGAACTCTTTTTCCACCCTACCCGATCGCCCGTCCTCTTCCCGGTCTTCCACCTCTTCTCCCACCAATCCTAACCGACTCACCACGTCGGTCCTCTATTTCGCAAGTGCTTTGTCTCTCTCTCTCTCTCTCTCTCTCTCTCTCTCTCGATGGAAGCCGACGGCAACGTGTCTCCACTGAGCTCCCGACGTCTAGATCAGCGACGACGCGTCTCTACCAAGCTCCCGACGGTCGGATCCGGTTGCGGCACGACTCCATCTGCTCCCTCTCCAGTCTCCATCAGATCACCACTAATTGCACCCCCTATGTCTCCGCACCCATTCAATGGAGGAGCTGGATCTACTGATGGCGTGGTTGCGGCAAGGGAGCAATCGGCAAGGCGGTAGACCTATAACAATGCGGCGGTGTGCCTCCATGCTGGTGCAACAGTTGTGAAGTAAGCAAATGGTAAAATACAATACTCTTGGCAATCCTTATAGGCGACAACACGGTAAGGCGTAGTTGGGGCGGGAGAAAAAGGAGGAGAGGAGGCAGCAGTACTTTGGAGGAGACGCGGCAGCGCTGGGGAGGAGGGACAACGACCATGCACGAGGAAGAGACAGAGATGAAGGCATCCTTCCCTCACCATGCCGTAGTCTTAAGTTCACCGCACTGTGTTCTATTCATCGTAATCCTCCCTTGCGCCACCACCATCTCCTGCTCTGTGTCGGCTGAGCAAGGACCACCACCTCCTCCTCGCTTACCACCGCGACGCCACCACCGTCTCCTCTCCTGGCCTCACACCTCCTTGCAGCGATGTGCCTGACGAGGGCTGCAGAGATCAATGACCGTGAGAATCAAGTCGCGGTATGGGTTCAGGGTGAAAGAAGGTGGTTGTCGACGAGTACTCCTGTTCCTTGTCGACCGACAACGAAAATTGCAACACGTAGGGGAGAGAAGTCGGCATCAACATCAACTTTCAAAGTTAAACAAACTATGAGCTTGAAATTTTAATTTCCGGATAGTAACAATAGCAGGTAATGCAATAGACATAGTTCATATTTTTATTTTTATATATCACTCTCATTTGGGGTTCCGTAACAATGCACAGACACACTACTAATATATATTACTATCCAAGTGTCACAATGCACGGATTTTAAATAACATATACTACTGATTAGTATAAACTTAGAAAACTAACCCACATAAAGTAATTATTCATACAAATAAAAGTTCCATATATAATTTGCATCTAATAAAAAAAATCATATACAATTTTATCAAAAACCACAAACACAAATAATATAAGTACTCATAGAAAATTCTTTAAGTATCTTACACATATACGCATATATTTATCACAAAAAGATTTAAATAATTCATAAAGAGATAGATGATAAACTCACGACCCTACGGGGTTCTTATTTTGCCGGCTTCAGCTCGCCGATCATGTGTGTATCCGGCGGCGCTTACGGCTTACGGAAACGCTGACCATTACAACGATTTTGTGGTACCAGCGCCGGCCAGTGATGCAAGTATGCCTGGACCACTAAGTACGTTAATTATTGGTACGTGACTAGCTTCTTACAAACGGGCGGATCCAAATACAAGAATTTGACATTTCTTTGGGAGCATGATTTAAGCTTGCAAGTTTATCACTTCTACATACGTCATGTGAGTGCATATGCAGCTCCCCAAAAGTCGGAAAAGTTGAGGACATATAAGAGGCTGTCGATCAATCGGCCAGATTTGATGCTCCCCATTTAAAGACTCTATGGGTAGATTCTAGGTACACCGATGCAGAACTGAAACTTTAGTGTCTAGACTTTTCGGTTGCAGTCCGCGGGCTGAACAGTTAGATTTTTCAAATTTATTGTTTGGTTGTTTGATTTTTAAATATGCTAGCTGTAGCTTTCGAGATAGGTAATACCTGAAATGCCTATGAGGAAAATAATAGCTTGTTTATGTTGTTTAACACAATTAACAACATTTAACGTCAATTAACAACATTTAACTACAATTGACGACTATTAACGATGACTAACACAATTGATAACGCTATCGCAATTAACGACAACTACCCACAATTAACGTAATTGTTATTACATAAGTACAAGTGAATAATGAATTAACAATAATATCTCAATTATTACATAAATAATTCATACCCTCTACTTTTATCAAGTAAATAATGCAATAAACCACAATTAGCGTATTTAACGATAATTATTACAACAAATAATTATTACGTAAGTAATTGTTGCACACAATTATTAGAGTGAATAATGAATACAACAATTATTACAATGAATAAATGTTACAATAAATTATTATTAAAAACAATTATTACATAAATAATTCATACCCCTCTACTTTTCTCCGGGCTTGGGACCGGCATCAGCAGTGTTATGCACTTTGTTTAAGTATGTTAAGGTCTTAATAAAACAACATCAAGTACTTACAAAGATAATCAATGTTATAAATAAAACTAAAATCTGCCCATAGCAGATAAATGAAAGAATATATGAACATGGTATTGTATCTTGATTCTCTACTCAACAAAAATCACGACTTCACCTTTCTTAAAGGAATACTCGACATGTATGTTCATTTCCTCCACACATAACTCTATTGTAGTCTTCCTTCGTTTGAAATGGACAAGGATAACTTTTTTGAATTATGTAGGACGTTCATCGGCTATGTTGCCGAGGGAGGTTTATACAAGGGAACGAGCGCCACACTGACTCACAGGATGCGATTTTCGGTACGCGCTACAACACAATAATCATATATCATACTCCGTAATATTGCGTCTCGAACTGACTATACATATATATGTAATTCTATTTTTGCAGTGCCGCCAGCAAAAACGAGATCACCTATACGCATTCTACGTATGCCATCATATGCAGCTATTGATTGCTTCTAGGACGCACGATCCCCATGTTTGTCAATCTCGTAATAATTATTTCCTAATTATAAATTTAAATATATATATATGCTTACTACTTTACTCCTACTAGCGACAGGGCTTGAACACAGAGTTAAATGCACTCGAAATGGACCAGGTCATGCACGTTCGAGGGGAGCTCTGCGTCTTCATCAAGGCAGACATAGTTAACACCACCGGAGAGTTTCACGCCGTCGACACCGATGAACGATATCGAAACAATTGATTCAATATTGTAATTCACTTTGACTTGTTGTAATTCAATTTGTAACTCTAGCGACAATATATACTTGAAACATTCTTTTGTAATTGATTTTGAGTTAAATGATCACTTTGAGCTGTCAATAATTATCTGTGATATGTTTCTGCTTACTAGTTTTCAGAGGGCATGGCTAAGATTAAAAATAATTACAATATTAATTAGGATCAAAATTGTATTTCAAAACCATTTTTTTTGTGTGCCGGAGGGAGTATCACATATGTACGTATGTACGTATCCAAGTGTCCTTTGATGTATGGTGTGCGTGGTCGATGGTGGGGCTGTATCGGCGGCATCTTTGCATGTTTTCAGCTATATATATCTCTGTTCCGGTGTTCCCATGGTGCCAACCATCTACAGCCCTGCCGCGCCTCTGTGGTGCTGGGTTGAAATGTTGGTGCTTGAGCGTGTCAACTGTACGTGTGCATGTAGCGCCACGATCGATCGACTCGCGCCACACACAATACTGTGCGGTGTAGCCTTGGTAGCTTGCGGGCCTATGATTAACCAAGGGTCCGTTTCGTTCACGAATTTGAATTGGGTCCAGGGAATGGAGCCTCCAAATTTTAATTCAAGTTGAATTTGAATTGGTTTATAAATTCAATTCTAGTGTTTGGATGACATGTGAAATTGTACAGTGGGATTACAACCAAATCCAAATCCAAATCCAAATCCAAATGTTGATTTGTTGCCATCGTGAGGAATCCAAATCACTTAAGTATCAGGCACGCAGGTGGTGCTGGCTACAGGAGGGCAGCGGGATCCATGCGATAAAATTGCAGCCTGGGCCGATGCGACGCGGCGGCGACTGAGGTCGAGAATGGAGGCAGCAGCCAAAGTCGAGGCGGCGCTGGAGTACGAGAAGGCGATGAAGACATGGCTACCAGAGTTAAGGAAGACATGCATCAACAAGATCTAGATTCTAGACAGCAGGTTGATGACAGTGCGACGGGCCTAGCTCTGGAGCAGGGAGAGGATGAAGGGAAAGAGGTAGACGGTTGCTGAGGTCGTTGGGAGCTCACTGTGGTCTACTAGGGCGTTGCAGTCAAAGATCGGGCGTCGCACGTCGTCGGGAACTCGTCGGTAATGGTGGCATTCCAGTGGAGCTCTTCAGTGGCTACGATGGCTGGAGCGGCTGTACGTGGTGGCCAGAGTTTGAGAAAAGGAACGAGATAGAGGAGAGCCACGTGGCAGTGTTCGGACTCATGTGAGATGGGTACATAGGTACTAATTCAATAGGGTACATAGATATGTGGGAAGAGGACCGAATTGTTGGAGGCATGTTTTGGTTATCCCCTAGTTCAGCCGGAAATGACCTAAAAGCCCAATTTTAGTCCTATTTATTAGAGTTTCAGATTTTCATTTTGTCTCTTGTTTCTGCTCCCTCAAGGATCAACTCTGTTAAAAAATTTAAGCTGACTAAGAAATGCGCTAAAGGTTAACACAAAAACCTTGAAAGAGAGAATTGGATTAAATTATTTGTATCCATTTTTTTATTTGTATCCATTTTTTATATTTATACACAAATTTATGAATAATATTCATTCTAGATGGTCAAAATTATGTCAATTCTACGCATGTGTGATAGTTTCATATCTGTCTGAATATTCTCACATAGCGACAACTAGCCATAACTTTTTTTTAGACCAACTAGACATAACTTTAACGTCAACAAGTACAGACATCAAAATTCAAGCCTCCGGACAGATCCACACACATCCATCGTCGCGCTAGCGAAAAAAAGGAGCAGGAGAACAAACCAAACAGGAACTAACCTACCCATGGATTAACCAAACTCCATCCGATACAGTTCAACAATTGGAGCACATGCAAACGGTGCACCGTGCAGATACCCAGTGAGGAATAGAGCTGTTCATGGGTGGCCAACCTGCGCTGCTCGGGTTGGGCTCGGAATTTCGTTTCCGGCTCGAAAGTTCGTTGAAATGTTATAATAATAATAATAATAATAATAATAATTTTATTTTTGAAATAAGTTAAATATTACTTTTTATTCCAACAAAGAAATAAAAAAAATTAATAGGAAAAGATATTTTTAGGCTCGGGTTGGGCTGAAATTGGACTTGTTCGTTTGAGGTCGGGCTTTTCAGATCCAGCAGCTTGGTGTTTAAATAGATCTAGTGAGAAATGACAAGCTTCTAAAGCTTGTAGAAAAGACCAAGCTTGTAGAAAAGACCACATATGGCCTCGTGTTATCTACAGAATTCATATACTTTTATTGATATTGCGCACATTTCTACCGTATCTTATTCAATCTGGAGGCTACGGGGTATAAGAGGTGGTACGGCAGTAAAACACACTCCTCGTGTGAAGACCGGAGAAGGGGAGGATGGTTTGTCCGGACGCTGGCTTGGAGTGGTCAGACATCGCTGAAGTGAGTGATCCGAAAGTGAGGGAAGGGGTATCCCACTGATTGACGCATCACTGTCCGTCTTATGATTTGCAGCCTTGGAGACGACGTTTGACTGGTCCTCCCCTCCGATTGCAACTCCCAATCCATCTCCCCTGCCTAGCCCCCCTCCTGCCGCACCTACCGCTGTTTCTTCTCTTACACACGCACGCATGCTTCCACCCTCGATGGCCTCTCCTCTCGTCACACGCTTCCCAATTACCACCGCGCGCGCGGCGTAACCCATACATCACAATCCGACACCGCCTCCATGCCTGCTGCTTCGCTACGTGCGTGCGTGCGTGCGTCGTGTACGTACACTCATGACATGGACGTAGCCATTCCATTTGCCACCCTTTATTTGACGTCTGCGCCAATGTCCCGTCGCTCCAATAATTGTTGTAGGTACGTTTTTTAATTGAACGAGGAACGAGGACCAGCTTCTACTGCTCCTGCTTCCACACTGCTATCTCCTACTAGTATTATACCGCCTCTGTTCCTCGTGGCTTTTGACCATCATTGATCCTTTTGCTACGCAAAATGACCGAAATACCCTTGATAACTACTTAAATTGACCACAATGGGTGGGAGAGGTGGGATATTTAGGACGAGCAAAATTGAAAAGTATGCATTGGTTTATGTGAAGCGGTTAGTATATATGAACAAGTAAAGTGGTCAAAAATTGACAAGTAGACTGTCAAATGGAGGGAGTACGTACCGCAAGAACTACACGCCATTTAACGGCTAGGTAAACAAACACGCATGCTTAGAGTACGTACGTTTTTTTTTTTTTTTGCTTCTGCTCACTGAAGTTAGACCCACCATACCAGGCTGAGCCCCAATCATGCATGCATCAAGATTCAAGTCGACGAAAGAAAAGAATCAAAAAAAAAGGCAAAGGAAAACAGCATGCATCTCTGGCTCTCTGCTCAACTTTTTGCGCGAGGAACATATGGTCACATGCATGCGGTTACCACAGAGACCACTGGCTGCTGCAAAGTACAGTTGAGCCAGCAGCTAAACCAGTTAGGCCCCCGAATTTTTTGACACGTCTCTGCGCTTTTCCTAGTTTCACGTCCTGTCAGCCTGTACCACGGGAAAAGTTGTTGCCTGCCGATCGATCGAGAGGAGAGGTGAAGTAGTAGATCATGTGTGGATATATCGCCTCTCTTCTTGCCAAAGAGAAACTGGACCGCTTCCTGCGCGCACCAGCTTGCTGCCATTATTATTTTATATGCGCGCATGCACTCCTGCAGATGCTGACAAGCGGGGCCAAGGACACACACACACACACCAGGCCTCCACAAGCCAGGGACGTGCACCACGAGTCGAACAGCGCAAAGTCAGCCATGCATGCCTGCAACATTGCCTAGCTAGCTAGCTTTGTGTGTTGCGTACGCGCGCCGTGCGCATCATCTATACTAACAAGAATTGGCATGCACGCACAGTGCAGCGCTGCGCTGCAGGTGGAGACGGTACGCGCGGGCGGTGGAGTAGGCGCGCCGTACGTATGATCCGATAAGGCACGATCTCTCGCGACGCGCGACCGCATCGATCGTGCGCGCCGCACCACGCCGGCCGGGTCGACGCCACGCCAGCGGCTTTTCCTTGCGCTCTTTTTCGTACCTGATGCCACGGCATGCCATTTCACACACACACACACATCTCTCTCTCTGAATCTCTGCGCCTGCGCAGCGAGCATGGTCGATTCGATCGTCCTGGCTCAGCTTCGCTCGTTACTTTCAAATTATAAATAAAATAATATTAAATTAAACTATATTAATTTTGAATTTTTTTTTGATAAAAAAAATATCTAGCTCGATATCCAAGGCTGGCATGGTCATGTCGCCCGTTCGCCGCTGGCCCCTTCTCCCCTCATTGTCATGTCACCTGTGCTGACTTTCTGTCGATGCATGGCCGGCCGATATCGATAGCACCGCCGAGAGAGCTCCAATATATGATTCTCCATCTATCGATCCGTCGATCTGTCCATGCGTAACTCCAACCCCTGGCCAGTGTGGCCTGCAGCCACTAGCTCGTCCCGTGTTGCCTCCCCGTGAGGCACGGCATGTGGTGCGCCCGTTACTTCGGATCAGAGAGGCACACGACCGACACGGACCCAGCTTAATAATGCGACCTAGCATGGCCTCTAGCTACAAGTCAAGATTGCATGATGCATGGCAGAAATTTAATTAATCAGCCGGCCGGAATTGATAGATCTCTGCTGGGGCACTGGGTGCTTATCATCCATTGACATTTTGTCCCAACCTCTAAAATGCCATTGCTGATCTTACTGGTTGATCGATCTAACCAATGCCGATCTCACCATTATTACTGACGGCGATTCAAACAGAGAGACCGACCCATGCCGTCTATGTACGTAAACGTAAGTGGACATGCATTTTTGTCCACCAACCTGATGCACCGAGCTGAGGTCCAAGAACAGGCAGACAGGTATGGCGAGAAATTATGAGGGCGCGCACATGGGACTAAATGGACGCTATCAGATCAGTCAAATCCTCAGGACGAAGCAACCGGAGGGGAGAGAGAGAGAGAGAGAGACCAAGAGAAGCCATGATTGAAGATAGCCATAGCCTCTCACCGCGCGCGGTCATCAACACGACCACACAACCCAACCACCCACAAAGACGGTACGTACCACACGACACGACGTGACACCGTGCCAGTCGCACGCACGCACGCATGAATACACGGATCTCTGGACACGATGGGCAGGATCGAGCAGCCGGTATTAATTATGTGCCACGGCATGCAGGAGGATGGAAGCAAGGGAAAGCAAAAGGCCGGAGAGAAAAGTGAGAGGCAACAGTAGCGGAGAGTGGATGGAAGAGAGCTGCTGCTGCTGCGTGGAGTACGGATACTCGGGCTACTCCTACGTAGGAGTGAGCGTCCGAGTGACACGGAGGGGTGAGTAGCGACAAAAACTACTATAGCAACGACGACAACGACGACGAGGAGCGCCAATCACAATCGCCTCTGACACGTGCGACAGTGCGAGATGTCGGCGTCCGGTGTTGCACGTGTCGACCGCCCCATGGACCACCACGTGCGCTGCAGAGGCAAGCGTGCACGCTGCATCCCAGTTCCATCTGGGCCCCATATCGCGCTCTTCTCTCTTTCTCTGGCTGGCCCCACATTCCGGTGGCACATCTATCTATATATACCTGTGCTGTGTCGTATATGTCATCATGTACATAGTGTGTTCTAGTTTTAAACGCTGTTTAAAACTCATGCAGCACACAGCAAAGGGTGATTAAAAACAAATCCAAAACCTCATTTCTGTTGTAAGAGAAAGACATGCATGTAGGTTTGTCAGGAGCTTTACAGATTACAGTGAATGTATCATGTATGTATGTCGTCTCCTATTTCAATAGTGCCTGGCCAACGTGGTAACATTTTTTTTTGTGAACTATTCTACCGTTGGTGTCGTGGTACTGACGCAAAGGAAGGAAGGAGACAGGCCGGAGAAATCCAGAGGTTGCTGTTTCGAACGTAGAGGGAGATGGAATTGGTTGGGACGGACGGGGAAGGCTAGCTACGTATATTTTTTCCTTTGCTGCGGCAATGTTTTTTTTTCTATTTTTAAAATGAGAATTGCTATATAATTTTTTATAGTTTTTTGAAATTAAAACTATCATTTTTCTATTAGTTAGATATGCTATAAGATTCGTGTTATTGATATGCTGTAAGGAAAAAAAATCATAATAGTCGTATTTTTATTCATCCGATATGCTTTGAGATTTACACTTTTCCTATCTAATGAATTGAGTTCGAATTTATTATAATTTTTTTCTTCAGGACATAACGAGTTCACCACATTGCCGTATTTTGTTAGTATATAATTTTTTTGTCTTTGTTTTTTCTCAACCTCTCAAAGTACATGTGAAAAATGTGAAAAACATAACGGACTCACCACATTGTCATATTTTGTTGGTATATAATTTTATTTTTTGTTATTATTTTTGTACAACCTCTCAGGTACATGTGAGATTTTGAATCATAAGATAAAAATATGAGTTATTAAGACATTTAAGAATAATTACAATGACTAAAAACTAAAATTACATAAATAATATGCTATAATTTATGCATAGCTGTAAATAAAATTTTAAAGTATGACAATCTTTTACAGAAAAAATAATTAAATTCTGCGTAGTGAAAATCTTTTAACATTACTGTCTTTTCTTTGGGCAGGTAGGTTCTGATGACAAGTCCCATCAAATATCGCCAGTCCCAAGCCATTCCACCCCGTGACGTGGAAATGAATTGGTTTCCTTGTCAGCGAGCTAGTGGGGTACTTGGGGCCCATCGATCGGTGCATGGTGTCTCCTCTCCTCTGTTCAACCTTTTGGCTTTGCTCTTCCCTACCCTTTGCTTTGCTTTGCTTTGCAGGCTATCTTCCCCAACGGGATGCGTGTATAATGGAGGAGAATTCGTCGATCATAAGTGATAAATTATTTGTAGCTTTCGAAAAAGATACGTTCTTTATCATTGTTAAAATGGATTATTTCTGTTTTCTCCTCCTAGTGAGTAACTTTGTTGCTATGATCAGCACGCGAGTAATGCGTATGGCATACATGAAGTGACGGTTTCCCCTTAGTTTGCACCCTTTGTTCTCTCCTTGTGACTTGTGAGTAGCTCAGTTGTTCTGATATGTACGCGGGTGATGTCCAGCAAACATGAAGTGACCGTTATTTTCTTAGTTCGTTGTCGGGATACAAATATGTGAATTTGGACTCTCTGTGTATTCTGCACTAGTACAGAATCATATTAGTGCACACAGTATCAACATCGATAAAATATCAACTCCATACAACGAAATATTAAATAAACGAGTAATTTGAATAACAAATACTGTTGTGATCTTAAGATCGAGTTTTACAATTATTAAGCTATGCAAGGTTGAGAATAATAAAATAAACTGCAGCGGAAACAAAGTAAACTCCAGCGGCTCCCATCAATTTACCACAGACAACTGACTGGGATCAAGACACTAACGATCAACCTTCGTAGAATTCCTCTTCGAAAGCTGGCGATGACTCCTCCACTTCTGTTGATTTGTTTAGCAAGAGTGAGTACACACTGTACTCGCAAATCATACCACAGAATACAATTATACATGATGGCTTATTCCAAAGGAATGACTTCTGTGATTATTTTACAGAAATGCAACATTTGCAATTGAATACAGATAGTAAATTGAAACGTAATTGAAAACAAATAAAGAGTATTAATTTAACATTTGATTTCACAAAGGACACACAGTCTAATCAAGTTATTCACACAGCTGCACAAGTTACCTCACACAGCTGACTCTTCCCAATTGTTTTATGAAAATCTACCCCTCGTGTGAAATTCCCGAGCATGTCCATAACCGAGGACGCGGCTATTCGAATAGATTGATTTAAACACTCTGCAGAGGTTGTACACTTTACCCACACGATGAAATCAACCAGATCAAAGTTGATCACAACAAAACCTTTCAGAGACTTCATCTCAAGAAATGACACTCCCGATGTGCTTTCCTGCTGGCCAACCGATACACACAGCGTTTGGTTACAACACACATCGTTGGACAGGGATGCAGCGAACCGTCCCGCGATGTGACATATCACACCTCTAGCCTATCACACAGCTTAAATACAACCTGAGTTGTCAATATCAAGACTCCATAACTTACTAAGTTAGGCCTAGCCCATACTAAATATGTGGTAGTACAGTACGGCTCGGTTTAATGGCGCACAAAGTTAAGTCCTTAATTGACCAAGGCAAGACTTTCAGTTTTTCAAATCACAAAGTTTATAACACACAGCTCCACCATTCACACAGATCTACCACTTGTCTCAGTCTAAATCTTTTCCCACCCAGTTGATTAAGTGCAACACATGCCATCAACGAGTAATAGCACACAACACACAGTTTTATCACACAGTTCCATATTCTATTAATTAAGTTCGTAATTGCGACTCACATGAAATGATGACTCGTGGCATGGTTAAGCAATCTACTCGTATCTAACCAACCCACGTTGGTGCTACGATAATACCAACTAGTAATAAACCAACCTAGGGTAATAAAAGATCATGGTATACAATAGACAAGGTGGTTATAACAAATTGGATTAATAACTATCCCAAAAGCATTTAAATAAATACTTGAATTAAAATGTCATACATTGAAACAAAGTATTTTGAAAACTGGGTTCAAGATGATCAAAGGTATAACTTGCCTTAGAATAGGTCTAAGTACTGGTCTTGATCTCGAGGTGCTTCTTCTTCTCCAAAATTTCGCGAAGTGTCAACGTCAACTCGCAAACGATACAAAGAAACAAAAATAAATAAATAACAGAGGCAAAATAAACTCCAAAAATTAAATAAAATTCACCATTAAATAGATCTTGATTTTATATGAATTTACAAATTTGAATGGGCTCAATCGGAGGTCGGATGCAAAAGTTATGGGCTTTAGAAGATTGGAAAATAATAAAAACCCTAATTTAGATTTTAATGAATTTCTTGAATTATTTTTATAAAGGAAAATCTGATTATTGCGCAATGCTTGCGTCAGCCGAGAATTTCCGAAAAAAGAAATAAATTTAAAATAAATCTGACATGTGGGCCCCACATGTCAGTGGCTGGCACACGGTGAACTGAGTGCACCGAGCCTCGAGAGAGTTGACACGGTGGACTGGGCCACGCACGCATGTCTTGTGCCGATTTGCTGCTACGCTGGCCGCCACACCAAAGACCGAGGTCGATCTTTGGTCTTGAGATGGACAACAATGGCGCGGGGACCGATGGTTACCGGCGTTTAGCGACGAGTCATCGGCGGCGAAGGGTTCCAGGAGCTTCCCTATGTTATTGCGCACCTGCTGGTGCTCTTACCAGCGACTGGCAACGACGGTGGCGACCGGCGGCGAGGAAGAAGCGGTGGTGGAGCTTCGGGTTTTGTCAAAAGTGTGCTCCAGCGACGAGGAGGGGCGCACAGGGTAGCCAGGAACTTGCTGAATAAGGTGGTGCAGTCGGTGGGGCAAGGGCGACAACGACGGCGACGCAATTCGCCGGAGAAGACGCTCGGCTAAAAACCCTAAATCTTGGATTGCGGCGGCACTAGAACGATCGGGGAGACGAGGGTGGCGGCTCTGGGTTGCGGGGGACTGGGCGATCCTAGGGGGTATTTATAGGCCCGGGGGACGCTCGAATTGGAAACCCCCAATTCGAGTCTGAAACGGCCGAGATTTTAAAATCCTTGATTCTCAGGGATAACTGCCGAATTCGGGTTTGATTCCAACAGAAATAGGTACGGAATAACTCGGGATTTGATTTGGTAAAGTCGGCGCGGAGAAGCCGCAACGGATACGCGTTTGTCGGACGAAGCTTGAAGCTTCGGCAATGGCGGGCGAAGGCGCGGGTGCGAGGAAGAAGAAGACTCCGCGGAGACGATGACTCGGTGGCGGTCCCACCTGGCAATGGCAATGAGGCGCGGCGAGCGAAGCGAAATCGTGATCACGGCGAGCACGCGCGCAAAGAATCGAACGGAGGAAGGCGATAACGCCGCGTTCGATCGAAATGAGGGGCACGCGTCGCACATTCAAAGGACGAGGGCGCGGGCGAGCGGGAGATGGGTTGGCGCGCGAGAATAGTGTTGGGTTTCAGCCCAACATTGTTCCGAAGAATTAAATTTGATATCTTTTTAGAAACTCCAGAAAATGTAAATAGCAAATGATCTTGAAAAAATTCCAGAAAATTCTAGAAAATATATCCAAGCATATAGAATCCAAATAAAATAAGTTTGGTCATTGTTGATGTTGGGATTAAGCACATTAAATTATTTTGTCATAAAAGTCTATATTAAGCTTTTAAAATAAATTCCAATAAAATACAAATGATGAGATTTTCAACTAGCAACTAATTAAAAGATTTTCAAAGGCCAAAAAGTTGGGATGTTACATTCGTACCCTTTGTTATTTGCACTTTTTTTCTTTGTGCGTCTTTGGATTATTTGGAACTAGAAAAAGCATCATATGAGATAAAACATCACCCTGAAAATGCCACTGATTGTCTCACTAATCGTTGTGCATGTTCAGCGTAAACATATGCACTACTACACAAAAGTTATCATAGACGGTGTTTGTTATGAACCGTTTGTGAAAAAAGCTATCACGGAACTGTGATGAACTACCACAGTCGGTTCTTGTTCAGAACCTGTGATAGTTTTTTTATTGTAAAAAAATAAAAATGAGTGCTAAAACTTCGGATGCTGTTTTGAGGTCCTAAACGACCTTTTTGGGGGTTTTCACTTCGTCTGGAGCCTCCCGAGCCTCGCAAATGAATCTAATTATTGATTTTTCAATTGAACTTTTCGTTAGCTTTTCAACGAGCCAAAGAACGTCGCAATCCGAGTTCGTATGCAAAAGTTATGACAGTTTTACTGGACAATACTCGATTTGTCATCTATATTTTTGCTGAAACCAAATAACTCAGCATTAACTACACATGCATAGAGAACTTCCCACAATATCCACAGCATCACCCACATCACAGTAGCATCAACTCAATCCATTCACAGAGCACTAACACTAGCTCTTAGTAATCCACATCACAGAGCAAAAAGGGGCAACTAGAGAGAGTGAGGTCGTAGGAGGCCAGGGGCGACGAGGTAGTGGGAGGACAGCGACGACGAGCTCGGGGGAGGACTGGGCGACGAAGTGGAGGAGGCCGGGGGCAACGAGGTCGTGGGAGGGCGGCGACGACGAGGCTGGGGTGAGGTAGAGGAGGCCATAGGCGACGAGCTCGGGGGAGGCTGAGCACAAGGTCAAAGCTAGACGGCGACACTCGGTTAGAGGAGAGATGACAGAGGAGGAGATGGAGGTGTGAGGAGACTATGTTAATATGAAGCGAGTTTCGACAGCCCGCCCATTTAATCTAAATTTTTGTTTTCCCGCTTAACAAAATAAAAGTATTATAGACGGTTCGTGAATAAACTGTGATAATTCGCAGACAGTTCTTAAAAAGAATCGTCTATGATGTCTCGATTAGAATAACCGTCTGTGAATTATCATATACGGTTCTATTCACGAACTGTCTGTGATGGAGTGTCTAGTATAGTATGTTTTGTAGTAGTGATGGCAACACATAACATCGCTAATTATTGTGACAGCCCGGCCTACTTGGAACTGTATGTTGTTTTTCACATTTTTTTTTGGATTTCTAAATGTACTAGATAATACTAAAATTGAACCAGAATTCCTAAGAAAACATGAGGTAAAAGATGGTTTGCTTACAGCAGCTCTGTAGAGAAACACAGAAGTAGTACGTACGTTGTCACAACGCAAAATTTTTGGCAACGGTGTGTTGATTATGTCTCTGCAATTATTGATATCCACATATATATTAAGGAATATACAAACGTAAACAAGAATCTGAGCCATGGTTTTTGTTCGATGCACTACAGATTGGACAAAATACGGCCAAGTAAATTACAACAGTCCCCAGCTTGGCGTAATCCAGTGTTTTAGCGATCGGATGGCGCAGATAATCCCAGCTCTTGGATTGTTGTGCACACACAGTGAGCTCAGCAAATGATTGATTTGGCGCCATACAACCGTCTATGTGGTTGCTGTAGAGAGACAGAGATGCTGAGCTTCCATAGATTAGCCTGACCTTTTCTTGTCCGGGGCTGATTAAGCTGATGTAAAAATGCATTATCACTGTTATGGAGCTTAACTTTTGCTATTAGGTGATGTAATCGTACTCTCAGTCTGCTCTCCTCCCTAGTTTCCGTTTCTGGAAATATAGCCTCCTTCTTTCCTCCCTGCGTCGGTGGCCCTGCATTTTACTATTTTTTGCACTTTAGCTGGATGCTAGGCTAGGCTTACTGCGACCGTTTTTTTCTTTTTCTTTTTCTTTTCTCTTTCACCGGTGATTGCTGTTGGATGTGTGGACCATTTTAAGTGGAGGTCGATGCTGTTTGACACGTTGCAGTGAACACGATTGCAAGAGAATGTAGACCGTGAAGAGATAATCATATATCAGGTTCCTACGTTCGAAGAGTCGTGTCAGTCGGTAGTGGCTCCAGAAACTTGGCTGCGTAGGGTCAAAAGTAATACGCGCGACGGAGTATTTGGAGCGAGTAAACGAGTGGGCAGGAATTAAAGGAGCCATGATCGAGTTGCACAGGCAGATAGATATATATTTGTTTGTTCGGATGTTACATCAAACGTACGAAATCGTGAATTCGATGGCTCCAATTGCACCTTGGTGATCTGGAACGATCAAATTGAGATCTATGCATATATGCATAGGTGACAAGTTGCTTCCGTCCTTTTTCCATTGACATAGACTCGTACGCGGCGCCATACGCAAATCGAGTGTTTTCGTCCCTACAAGTGTGATGGAGAAATCAAGCTTAGCCAGTCAGGAGCAGCCGGAGAAATGCCAGCATGACAGTGACATGAACAAAGCTCCAACATATTTTATGCTGATTTGATACCGACATACTTAAATTGCATGTATAGACAACAACAACAATTAAAAAAAAATTGCAGCCGCGGAGCTGGCGGCTGAGTCGTAGATCATTTGATCTTTAGCGCTGCCATCAAGATATCATTTATAATCTTTCATTTGCCCTTCTTTGTGCTCTTTCAGAACGAAATTCACTTTGTTTTTTACAGCTAGCTAGGGGCCTAGGAGTGACGGATCCCGTGGCAACGGTTGTGCATTCTCGAGTTTACTGCATCGATCCACCAGACGATCCACTTTTGCTGGCAGCAACGCAAATGGAAGGCCCAAATCGGTAACTAAAAAGTTGAGCCCAACATGTCACACCGGCATCACATCCTTCCCCTTTCTCGTGAAAATTGTTACTAAAATGATGGCCTTATTGACCCTATATACTGGCCTTAGATATCCCTCCCTCAGTAGTGCAACCAAAGAGTTAGGTCCATATGGTTTTCCCATAGGCAGAAAATAAAATAAAATATATAAAGAGTTAGGTCCGTATGGTTTTCCCATGGGCAGAAAAAAATAAGTATGGATGGATGGGATAAATAGAAAAGACAGGAGATTATCAACCCCACGAGCCCCCAAAACCTCCACCTTTCCACTCTTCTCTCCTCAATACCTTATATGGAATGGAATCCTCGGTCGCCGAGCCGACAAATTACAAATGGTAGAGGTTCCATCTAATATTTTTGTGAATCTTAACAGCGTTTGACCCTGAATTGCATTGCAAGCAAATTATAAGGATATTAATACAGACCTTGCGTCTGATTGGACAATTAACATGGGACCATCCATCCACTGCAATACACTAATCCAACGCCGTGAACTTTCCATACAAATCCGTAATTCTATCCGTCAAAGTTAATGCGTCTGCTCACGCCCGAAAAGTCTACTCTCGTGCAGCTCCACAAATCGCCACCACCACGCTATCTAGCCTGCTTCCAACATAGAGTCGCCCGCCACAACTACCAGGTTGTTAAAATCACGCCCTAGTAGTAGAATCGTACGGTTCTACTATCCTGCAACACTAATACAATTCAAATCGCACCTTAAGTCGCACCTAGTAGAATTACACTCCGAGTCGTAGAAACGCGGTAGAAACGGATAGAATCACCACAAATTATAAAAGACTTAGGTATTTGCTTGTATCATATCCCTCAATTCAAGTTGTATGATAAGTACTAAGTAATTAGTAATTTAGCCATTAGGATTTGGAGGTTTTGAATAATAAAAAGTATTTTATTTATTTATTTATTTTACTTTTTATGTAAAATATTCAGGTAATGACAAGGTTGCTAAAATCAATATTTTAGATGAAGCTCTGAATAATAGGGAATCTAAACTATGATTTAAACAATTATCAATAAAATTAGATGTCAAGTGACCAAATAAACACTCATATCACTCTTGGAATACACGACACGTTGAAAAAAAAGTATTTTTGGTAGAATTAGGTAGAATATTATATTCTACGATTCGATCCTAAAATACGATCCGTGTCTCCGATCTGATTCAGAATCATGATTATGGCAACTTTGGTTTCTCTACTGTGCTGCCTACTGCCTCCTACTCGTGCGGAGAAGAAGCTGCATCTCCACCATGCTGCTCGCAACCTCCGTGCCACTCGATCACTTCACTCTCATCATCATTGCAGAAGCCGGAGCCCACCGATCCAACACAGATCTGGTAGATCCAAGCGCAAGGAGGAGTCGATGTGGCCAGCCATCTCAGCCGTCGTGAGCTCCCGTGGCTCAAGCTCCACCGTCGTCGATGGTCTCCATGAGCAGCGCCTGAGCTCCACCGTCACGGGTTCCTCGTCGATGCCGGGGTAACACCCTCAATGACGTGTTGTTTCTACTTTTCGCTATCCAGGTGCTCATCTGGGTAAGATTTTGTTGTAGTTGTTTGCTTAATTTTGTTGCAGCAGTTGGTTCTAAATTTACAAGAGTAAACTTTTGTTGCATTAGGGTTGTCTATTTGTTGCACTAAGGAATTCATACTTTTTGCTTCGATTGGAAATTTGTTGTATTTTTGGTGTATCAAATCAGATTTTTATAAATTTATTAAATAATTATTGTATCTTACCGATTTTTTCCTCGATTAGATAATTAAGATCGACTATTTTAAGTTAGATTCGACAACGGTGATGTGCGTAAGATTGGACGACGGTGATATGTGTACGATGGGAAGACTCCCAAACGTCCATCCGAGCTAGTCGCACCTAAATTATAATGGAAATATCCAACATTTACTTCCGTTCCTAAGTGGAAGCATCGAGAGATGGTAACCATCAATGCGCGGTCTAGCTCAGGGTTTCAGAAACAGGAACCAGCCCTCAAACTAATCTGGTTTTTCTTCAACTTTACAGATTTGAAAATTCCCTAATCTAACAATTCAAAGTTGCAAAGT
Source organism: Hsuehochloa calcarea (assembly GCA_036346395.1). Lineage (NCBI taxonomy): Eukaryota > Viridiplantae > Streptophyta > Magnoliopsida > Poales > Poaceae > Hsuehochloa > Hsuehochloa calcarea. The sequence goes on from CM070594.1 coordinate 86,982,990, forward strand.
AGAAGATACTAACTATACACAATCTCATTAGAAGAAGAGATGGAATCGTGGCGTTTTGACGTGAACTGGGCAGGGTTTAGAAAATCGCAACCTGGATGGATATTTCGGTTTACCAGCCAGTTACTGCCGGGTTTTCGCAGCCCCGGGTCAACTTTACAGGGGTCCCTTGGTTGCTGCCGGTGAGGTAGAATGGCAGCCTGACAAGCACCAATGTGAGATACAGTGACTTCTAATTAATTTTGACCCCGTAGGGCTTAAGCTACTACGAGTTCGCAACAAACCATTGATATGCTAGATAATAGACTATTCAATCGAAAAACCAATTAACTAGACCAAGCATACATACGGTTAGATTTGACTGAAACCTCTAATTCTTACATGGCCAATTTACATGAGCACATAACAATAATGAGAAAGCCAAATTGCGATAATAACACAAAGTACAAACACTATGGGCGAGAGACCATTTAGGGGTGAAAAGGACGCGAAGAAATGAGCATTCGGAGTGAGGTTTTGGATTGATAAGAGGTTTGACGAACATTGATGGGAAGGGAGGGGAGAAAGGCTTTGGGTCAACAGCTACACCAAAGGCATTCAATGCTGTGCGAGTGGGTCGGTGGCGGCCCAAAGCATCCGGAAAGCCTTGGAAAGCAACGGAGCGGGCTGCATCGGGGCTGTTTCGGCTTCGGCTTTCATCCCCCTCAAAAAAAAAAATCAGAAGCTGCTAAACGGGAGGTTTTTCTCCGCGTCTTTTCTGAAAGCCGTCCATAACATGTCCATTATGAAAACCGAAAGCAAAAAATAAAAAAATAAAAGGCTACCGAGGAACAGAATCTCGCAGCTTTTTACGCCATCCATTCCAAACTTACCCCTAAAGTTAGGAGTAATCACGCGTGTTTTGTCGTTTAACAAAAACCACTCCTCCTGTCGCCCACACACCCAAAACCCTAAGGCCCCCACGCTCCTTCCTCCCCCCTTCTCCCACTCGGTGCCCATCTCCTCCCTCCGATCCGGATCCCTCCTCCCTCCTCCCTCCCCCAGCACCCACCTCCTCCTCCCTACCGCCTCCTCCTCCTCCCGCTTGCGCTCTAGTACCTGCTACCGATACTGCCGCCCCTCCCCTCCGACCGGATGTGTCGGCGCCTTCCTCCCCTTCCTCTCCTCCACGGATCTGCTACCCATGCGCCGGCCCCACTCTCCTCCTTGGCGCCCACAAGACCGCGCCTCCTCCTTTTCCCTCGGCCCTGACCAGATCCGTCATCGCCATCCTCCCTCCTCATCTCTCCCCCGCCGGATCGCTACCCCATGCTGCTGCCTCGCTCTCTCCTCCTCCCTTGAAGCCTCCGCCCGCGCCGTTGCCCGCCTCTGGCTTCAAGCGCCTCCTCCCTATCCTCCTCCTCCGACCGGACCTGAACACCTCCTCTTTCTTCCTTCTTCCTCTCCTCCGGCTCTCTCCTCTTCCCACCGCTGCAACTATCCTCCTCCGCCGCCGACAGCAGACCCAGCCGACAACAACAGTCCTCTAGCTTTTTTTTTGTTTCTTTATTGCAATTATTTATGTAATTATTATTTTTTGTAATGATTATTTATTATAATTATTTCTGTAATAATTGTTTGTTGTAACAATTATTTATTATTGATTGTCTTTAATTACATTAATTGTTATCAATTTATCATTAATTATCATTAATTACCATTAGTTGTCGTCAAATGTCGTTAATTAGGATCCCACTTCCCAATCACGGAAAGATTACACATCGTTAATCGTTGTTAATTACTGTTAGTTATCATCAAATGTCGTTAATTGCCGTTAAACGGTATTAAACAAGTAATTACTTGCCTTATAGGTATTTCAAATATTTCTCATATCAGAAGCTGTAATCAATCTACTTAAAATTCAGACAATTAAACACCAAACTTCTTCAACCCAAACTGAAACCGCTTTTCAAGAAAACCACGACCTTACGTGCTCTCAACTAGCAGTCTAGCATCACTTCTCTCGTGTTGGTTTGATTGTCCAGACAATGTCATCTCCAAAGATAAGATATTTGCACAGCAATTAGTGATGGTTGCACTTGGCAGGTACGCTTGTCTTGGAAATTGACATCTCAGCCTAGCCATGTAGGTTGCATGGCCGGTCTTCCTACTACGACATGTTGATCTATCAAATTCCAAGTTCATCTCTGGAAGCAAATGTCATAAGTCCGGATGATTCAGAAACGGTTAGGTAGCGAAGCGATCAATTACATGAACCATAATGCACGCGGTGTCTGATTTGCAGTACAGTAGTATTTCGAAAGCATCATTACAAGCATCTTAAGGGTACCAGAGATCTTTGCAATAAGTGTTAGGACGGGCAATCATGGGTGCCACCATGATCATGTAATACCAATCATTTCTGATGATAAAATCACTCATTATTCTTAGCACCGACGAAACATAAAGACAGTTATCATGGTTTTCGATGTTATTTTAGAATCCCCGCAGTCATCCTTTTAAAAGTTTGATCGTTAATATGGACAAAATTATTTGAATTTATCAAGTGAAAATGATATCATTAGATAAATTATAAAAAATACTTTCATATAGGAGTAAAAACGGGACAGATAATTACTATCTGATCCGATATCGTATCCAAAAAAAACCCACGTGGAGTACTATTTTTTAGTCCCAATCTACATCCGATATTATATCTGTATCCGGAAAACATTATGGAATATGAGTTAAGATATAGAAAGAGCTATATCTTTTAATATCATCTATGATTTTTTAGTCATTAACTAATATATAATATAACTTTACATTTGATTATGTTTATGTTATTAAGTAAGATAAATAATTCTATAATAGGTAGTATAATTTGCCACTTTCGCTAGTAAAATTATATCTTTTCTTTATGTGTACACTGTCTGTCAAGTTATCAATGACCGATTTGAATCCGATCCGTATTCACCCCGTGCCCTTATCCCAAAAAATATGTATTCATATCCGACTCCGAATCCAAGGTAAAAATATGAGTTAACATACAGGAAGACCAATATCCACCATGTTTTCACCCCTGCTTTCATATCACTATATTTGTAATGACTTTTACTAACATATAATGAGATAAAGTAACGATAAATTGTGTATGATGGTGTCGATGTCCAAGACAAGTAAAAATGAACGAAGGTAGTAGCATTTTGCTCAGTCTTAAAAACCCCTGAACCCCTTTGACCTTTATGTAAAATCTGGTGTATCGTATTCAGTGGAACTGAGAGCTCAATCCAACTAACCACCACCAACATTCCAAAGTCTGAGGCCCAAGGCCGTAACACTCAAGTTTAGTTAATGGGCCGAGACATATTACAGGCCCATCGTGATTCCTGGAACAGTCAAGGTAAAAGGGGGAAATGCTGCGGTCTGCATGCACATACAACACAGGCGTGCTAAGTGCGGCGGCATATCTCCTGCATAAGTCCATATCTATGCACATGGCTCACCTTGTCCATCCATTTCGGTTCGTGCGGCCAAGATTATCTTCCGAATCTCTTGTCAACATACTCTCTTTTTCCAATCTCATGCAATCATGGCGGAGAATGGAACGAGAACTGGTTTGACTTGGCAGACACCAGACGTCGACATGGATGCCGATTTCGACTACGAGCCGAAAGTGATGCATCCGCCTGGTGATGTTGCCTCCGGAGATCATTCTCCAGAAACCATCCCATCAATGGAGTTGAGGAGGATCCTTATCCCCACAACGACGCCCAATAGAGGAGCCAATTCCCTCAAAGGACAAGGGTCAATCCGGAACCGCACCTGGAGGACTCACGACCGACGAGAGTTTTTCCTCCAAGTGTCCAAGTCCCCTACGGTCCGACACAGTGAGACAAGTTCGAGAGCCACCATTCCAGACTCCACCAACATCGCCTCTCTCGTGGTAACTCGAGAGGGTGGGATCAAGCATGCTTTTCGCAAATTCGACCGCCCGAGATCTCATTTGCGGACGGAGACGATTATAACCCGAGTTCCCCTACCGGAGGATTGCTCCAAGTCACCGGATGGTGTCTCTCGAGTACTCCTCAAGCGGGGAGGCCTCGGCGCAAGTGAGAATCATCAACGGAGGTCTTCGCCCTTCCTCAAATCGGGTCACCTCATGGAGGTGAGATAAGAACACTCCCGAAGATCACACACCGCGCCTCGTGGTAATGGCAAGGGCATCACCGATGAGCGGGACCAATACTCGATGAGCGCGAGGAAATCCTCGATATTCTCGCACTCCATTGAGAAGGCCTCAAGGATCGATGAGGAGAATTTTGAGGCCATCCGACGGAAGAAGATGCAGTGAATCTGTAGGCGCATTCAACATCGGTCGAAGGAGGTACAAGAACTCCGTTCAACGACTTGCTCGAAAATCCCAATCAAGAGCTTGCTCGACGCTGGACGATCTCTTTCTTTCAAGAGATTGCGCAAAGGCTTCAACCGTGATGACAAGATCGGAAGTACCTCGTCGACATCATTCAGGTAGTCGTAGTAATGCGACTTCCTCAGCTACCAGTCAATCAAATATTTCACCACGTAGAAATCGACACGGCCATAAGTCGCATCGATCCCCTACTCGGAGAAATACATTTCGATTGGCTGATGATCAAGAAGCCCCTCGGAGAGGTGATCATTCACCACTTCGACAAGGAAATCCGCAACGGATGGAGTACGAGGAGTATTCCTCGTGAGCCGAGACCTACTACAGGGAGTGTCACCGTTGTCGGGTATCGTCAGATACGATCACTGGTGACATTAACCCTTCTTTCCCGCAAAGAAGGCGCCAAGAAGTTATTAACGGATCTTTGGCATTTTCGCTCGACCTTCGAGCGGTCATTTGCCACCTCATTTTCGACCAGTGAACATGGAGAAGTTTGATGGATCTCAAAATCCCATCGAATTTCTTCAGATCTATACAACAATTGTCCGAAAGCAAGAGAGGAGGAGAGCATGTAATGGCAAATTACCTTCCGATCAGTGCTTGAAGGATCCACTCGATCGTGGTTATTAAACCAACCACTCGAGTCGATCTACTCTGGCAACACCTCTGCGATCTTCTCTGGTGCGAATTTCCAAGGCACATACAACCGCCTCGAAAGGAAGACGACTTGCACGGATAAAACAGAACAACAACGAGACTTTGCGTCAATTCATCAAATGCTTTAGTCGGTTCGTAACTCAATTCGAAATTTCGACTCATCCGTGATCGTGGCTTTTAAGCAAGGAGTCCGTAGTAGAAGGATACAGAGGATATTGCTTTGAATCCTCCCAACACTGTCGCCGAGCTCTTCGAGATGGCCGATCGATATGCTATCGCTTCGAGGCGGTCGAGTGGAACAACACTATTGATCGAAAGCGTACACTCCTCGAGAGCCAGGTGAAGTTGGTAAGGACAAGAAAGCAAAGAAGTCCAAGAAGAAAATAAAGAGTCAAAAACCACAAACCAGTGGTTTCAAGGAGGTCTTGGCCGTGAAAGATAAAGAGCCCCGAACCACCAAGTCGTACCCTGATCAAGGCAAAGGTAAGCGTCCTGATCGTAGGAACGACAAACCAAGGTGGTGTCCTTTTCATAAAAAGGAAGGACATGACCTCAATCGCCGAAGTTTTCCAAAAAAGCTCGAGGACTACTACAACGACAAAGAGCCACCCCACTCTCGAGCAAGTAGGGAATACGAGTGGCCAAAAGTCGTCGGATGATGAAGAGATGCCGTTCCAAGATCCGCAACATACCGTAAAGCACATCTACGGAGGATCATCGACATACGAGTCGAAACGACAACTCAAAGCTGCCGGACGAGAGGTAAACTCTATAGATGCTCCTCTTGTCAATAACCATCAAGAGTGGTGAAAGTTACCATTTCTTTCGAGAAGGGTGATTGCCCGATCACTTGAATCGATCAGTCGATATCCGATTATAGTCGAACCCACCATCAACAAGCTGTCGGGTCAATCGAGTGTTGGTTGATGGTGGCGATTCCTGAACATACTATTTACTAATGCCCGGACGAGATGCAAGTACCGGACAAAGGTAAGACCGATGACGATACTCTTTTCATGGAATCGCATCGGTCTTGGCCAAACCCATTGGCCAAGTTTCTCTTCCTTTAACATTTGGCTCACCAAGTAATTTCAGATGACGAAAGTCTCCTTTGATGTGGTCGATTTCGATCGGCATATAACGCCATACTCGGACGACCAACTTTGGCAAAATTCTTAATGGCTACTCATTATGGGTATCAATGTCTTAAGATGCCAGTCCCAAAGGAGTGATCACAATTCATTGTGACAAGAAGATGGCGATAATCGCGGCCGTCGATCCTCGAGATGGTTGGTCAAATACCAACTCGAGATTAAAGTCACCTTCGACTAGCAAGTCAAGCCTAAAGTCGCACTAAAGCCGAACGACCAAGTCAAAGAGGTTCCTCTGGACGCAGAGAAACCCTCGAAGACTGTTCGCATCGGGGAGACTTCCGACCCCAAATAGGAAGACACCCTCATTACCTTCCTCCGAGCTAACGCAGATGTCTTCGCGTGGCAAGCATCCGACATGCCCGGAGTCCCCAGGGAGGTGATCGAGCACAGGCTAGCTTTACGGCCTGATAAAGTACCCGTAAAACAAAAATTACGAGATTTGCCCTGCTCGACGAGATGCTATTAAATCGAATTGGATAAGCTACTTAAAGCGGGCTTTATAAGAGAAGTCAACCACCAGAGTGGTTGGCTAACCTCGTAATGGTCAAAAGTCAAGCGATAAATGGCGTATGCGAGACTTTCTGATCTTAATAAAGCTTGTCCAAAAGATGATTTTCCTTTACCTCGTATCGATCAGTTGGTTGATTCTACTGCAGGTTGTGAAATATTAAGTTTTTTAGATGCATATTCTGGATATCACCAGATCAATATGTGTCTGAACGATGAAGAAAAGACCGCATTCATTACACCATTTGGTACCTTTTGCTATGTCAAAATGCCATTTGGTCTAAAGAATGCCGGTGCTTCTTTTCAACGCTTAATGCAATCGACTTTTTCATCTCAATTAGGCCGGAATCTGGAAGCCTATGTTGATGATCTAGTCGTAAAAAGCGTTAAGAAATTTAATCATATCACCGACCTATAAGAAACATTCGACAATCTCAGAAAGCACCGCTTAAAACTTAATCCCGAGAAGTGTGTGTTGTGAATTTCTTCAGGAAAATTGCTTGGATTCCTAGTATCTGAACGAGGAATCGAAGCAAATCCTGAAAAAATAAAGGCCATCCTCCAGATGCGTCCTCCGACTACAAAAAAGGAAGTCCAGAAACTCACTGGGTGCATGGCGGTTTTAAGTCGTTTCATCGCACGACTAGGAGAAAAAGGACTACCTTTCTTTAAACTTCTCAGGAGACATGAATGTTTTGAGTGATCGAACGAGGCAAGCGCGCTTCGAGGATGTCAAGAGGTACCTTTGAGTGCTCTGTGCTCGTTTCTCCAAAGCCGAAGAGACACTCTTAATTTACCTAGCCGCCACGCCACAAAGAAGCGCAGATCGGTCGTAGAACGTGAAAACGCATAACCGACCGTTTACTACGTCGGCGAGTTTTACACGGCCTAAGGAGCGTTACCCTCGTGTCCAAAAACTTCTATATGCCCTCCTCATGTCTTCGAGAAATCGCGGCATTATTTTCAGCGCATAAAATAGTCGTGTTGCCGTCGAGTTTCCTTTAGGAGCAATCCTCCATAATAAAGAAACAATGGGGCGCATGGAAAATGGTCGATCGAACTTGGGAGTTCGACCTCCATTTCGTGTCCCGAACGGCTATAAAATCCCGCATCTTGGCGGACTTTGTCGCGAATGGACAAATCTCGAACTGCTCAGATCCCCAAGACGATTCCCACGACCAGTGGATGATGTACTTTGACGGGTCACTTACTTTGAGTGGCTCGGGGGCTGGGGTGGTCCTGGTATCTCCTACCGGAGAAACCTTAAAGTATGCCATACAATTAAACTTTCAGGCCACTAACAATGTGGCGAGTCACGAAGGTTGCTAGGCGGCATACGAGCTGCGAAAGCACTCTCGATTCGTCGACTACTCGTGAGAGGAGATTCTCAGCTAGTCGTGAATCAAGTTGGAAAAGAGTACCAGTGCTCTAGCTCGACAATGTCTCGGTACTTATCGGAAGTACGTAAGCTAGAAAAGCATTTTTAGGTCTCGAGGTACAATTCATCCCTCGAAAGGATAATTTCCTCGCAGACCAACTTGCTCGGATGGCTTCTTCCCGATCTACAGTACCAAAAGGAGTTTTCTTGGAGCAACTCCAAAAGCCGTCTCTGGTCGAAGAACCAGAGACACCTCCTATTGAGATGGCCTCACTAAACTACAAGGATACCTGGATGACTCCCATCTACGAGTATCTTTACAAGGGTTCCGTACCCGAAGATGATTTTGAGGCAGATCGTTTATCCCGAAAAGCCAAAATGTATACTTTGGTCGAAGGAGTCCTCTACAAACGAGGAACACAAGGGATACTCATGCGATGCATTCCGCAAAACGAAGGAATAACACTCCTTCATGATATACACAGTGGCATCTGTGGGACGCATGCTTCCTACAGAACATTGGTCGGTAAAGCCTTTCGACAAGGTTTCTACTGGCCTACAGCTCTGTACGATGCCAAAGAGGTGGTTAAAAAGTGTGTCCAATGCCAGTTTCATGGTAGACAGATACACCAACCAGCTCAAGCATTACAGACAATACCTCTTTCTTGGCCTTTTGCGACCTGGGGTCTCGATATCCTAGGACCGTTTCCCAAAGCACCAGGAGGTTTCAAATTCCTTTTTGTGGCTATTGACACGTTCACAAAGTGGATCGAAGCCGAACCTGTAACTGGGATAACAACGGAAGCAGCAAAAAGGTTCATGATGAGATGCGTAATTAGCCGATTTAGAGTTCCGAGTCGGATAATTACGCACAATGGTAAACATTCGCAAGTGCAAAATTTCGTGAATTTTGCGACGAGTTGGTACCAAGTTATGCTATGCTTCTGTTGCACATCCCCAAAGCAACGGGGCGGTCGAACGTGCAAACGGCCAAATAATGCGAGGAATTAAAACCCGAGTCTTCGACCAGCTTGTTAAGCGCTCGGGGGCTTGGGTACAAGAATTACCTTCCGTATTATGGGCGCTTAAATGCGACCACTAGTCGAGCAACAGGAGAAACACCATTCTTTCTAGTGTTCGGAGCCGAAGCCATGCTTCCTCCGGAGCTAAAATTGCGGTCGACACGAGTTGAAACCTTCAACAACTCCGACCAGGAACAACTTCGAGCAGATGACATTAACCTACTCGAAGAAAGGAGAAACATGACCTTAATCCGCTCGGAGATCTACCAACAAGCCCTACGCAGATACTACGATCGTAGGTCGGCCTCGCACCTTCTTTGTAGGTGACTTGGTGTTGAGGCTCGCCAAACCAAGTCTAATCGAATAAACTTTCTTCCAAGTGGGAAGGTCCTTACGATGGTCGGTCACTTTCGACTGTGGTCGATCGACTAGCAATGGAAGACGGACAGGTTCTCTCAAATTCTTGGAACATCGACCAGTTACGCAAATTCTATGTCTGACCAACCTCTCAGGCAATAAAAGTCCAGGTTCCTTCTACCTCTTTTGTCTTATTTTTGAGTAGTGCTTTTATAATCTTTCGACTAAGATCCAAAAATACCCAGTTTTCTTTACACTGGTCGAAAGGCAAGTAACATCATCTAGTCGAAGTCTCTCCTCTCTGCATGTGGTCCCGCCCACTAGAAGGAACTTCCTAGCATCGACTCGTTACTCACTTTTGTTGCCAATACAGAGAGCTCAGGTTCTATCTAGTCGAAATGTTCTCAAAGCCAACTCTTCCCATCTTAGTTTATTTTTTCAGTAATTTTGAAAAATATTCTAAGTAGAGTGCACTTTCTTATATTTATTCGACCACCTTTGGTGTACTCGTTTCGTTTTAACTGGTCGAAGGAAGAGATACACCTAGTCGAAGCCTTTCCTCTCTGCACGTGGTCCCGCCACTAGAAGGAACTTCCTAGCGTTGCTCGCCTCCCACTTTTTGCTCTTGGAAAAAACTTATCGAGTCCACTAAAAAGGGCGAACAATTATTAAAGTCCTCTAAGACGTTTGCTTAACTCAAGTTGCTGTTCCTGGTTCGATTAAACTAGTCGGAGGTGGTAACATCACCTAGTCGAAGCCTTTTCTCTCTGCTCGTGGTCCTGCCCACTAGAAGGAACTTCCTAGTGTCGAGCCGTTTCTACTCTTTCAACCAGTGCTTGACAACCATAACAAAAACTATAAGTTAAACAAACCTCTCTCTGTTTTCAGAAACCCCATTTCAAATATTATTTACTTAGATTGTCTAAACAAGCTAAGCAAATAGTCGGGGGCTAGGATAAAGTTATTAATTTGACTTCAATTCTTAGTCTTTCATTCGTTTATTATCTTTTGAGTTACTAACTACTCGACAAGATGATTTTCAGGAAACAAGATGGCATAGGATAAAGTTATTAATTTAGCTTCAGTCCTTGGTTTTTCATTCATCTATTATCTTTTGAGTTACTAACTACTCGACAAGATGATTTTCAGGAAACAAGTTGGATCATATATTTCTCATCAACAGAAACTGTCTGCCTTACAAAGTAGTTACAAGATTACTATGAAGGGGAGTATCTGTGCATTTCCTCCCACCTTTTGCCAATCGATCATTTCCTCAATCGACGACTTGCCTCGATTCGGACGATCGTAAACGATTGGTTGCACATTACAGCGGGGTCTTGAGCTTTAAGTTTCGCCAAAGCGTAACTTACTGCAGCTTCGACTGCCTCCCTTATTGATTCGGCTTGATTAGCCTTCAGAGTGGTCACCATTTCTTGCAAGTTTTCGACTTGTTCCCCAATGATACTTATGTGAGCAGCTACATTATCTTCTCGAGGTTTTCCTCGAATGTAGCTCACCAAGTACATTGTTCAGAGTGTGATGTTGCCTTGAAGACTAGTCTTCATCGACTCCATCTCTGTTGGGTACGAGTCGAAGCCTCGTGAGTTTCTTGTTTTCACCACCCTCCCACTTACGATGTTTTGCGAAAACACCCCTGCACATGCCCGCCGCTCCGCCGAGTAGGGTTCGGGCCCCTGCGTTGCCTCCCCTCCCCAGCGTAGCACCTCTGCGCCGAGCCCCTGCATAGCACCTCTGCGTCGAGCCCCTACGCCACCCCTCTGCGCTGAGCCCCGCGCCGCCGAGCCCCCGAGCCCTTGCCCCTGCGCTGTCCCTGCCCCGACGCCGTGCTGCCTCGGCGCCTCCCCTGCCCCGACGCTGCCCTGCTCCGGCCGGCGCCTCCCCTACACCGGCCCTCTGCACCGGCACCCGCCGTCGATCCCCTGCGCACCCTGCGCCGCCTCCCCTCCCCTCCCCAGCTCAGCGTCGCTGGAGAATGATTGAGATCCAATTTGTGCAGGATGGTGAGTGACATTTGAAGAACTGGAGAAGGCCGGGGCTAACAAGAGAAGAGAAGAATTAATGGATGTAGCTGGTAGATTCATTTTTAGTTCTTTTGCTTATCAAGGGAATGTGGACCCTGGTGTTCTTTTTGGTTCAAAAGAGTTCATAAGCAAGCGGATTTATGATACTGAAAGACCTCTTCGTTGTTGAATGTATTCCTTTCTCCCAATCGGCAGAAGTTGTAGATTCTGCTGCTTGAGGATAGATGCAGGAAGCCATGTGTAGCATAGATTACTTGAAGAGCATATCTTTTTGTAATTGATTCCGTGTTCTACGTTTCAATTTCCATTTCATTATAATCTTATAAGCTTATTACAGTTGAGGTGTAAGAAATTGACTATTTGTTTTATACAAAGTATGCTACTCTAATCTTGTCTGCCCAGTTGAGATTATCGATTTATGTTTGCAAGAAAGAAATATTGTATCTGAAAAATTGTAAGTTGTAAGTTCATTCAGATATAGCTCTTCAGGCTAACTTTGGTCTGAGCTCCCTAGATAGATTGCTTATGGTGTTTACCTTATGAAGCTTAAAATTCGGCAATACTTTTGTAACACAATATTGTGTTTATTTACTGTTATTGGATGCCAAGGAATTCCTAGCTTGTTACTTAGTCTTCATTTGGTCTGGAGTCATGCTCAGTCTAATGTCGGGCACATTTGCAGTTTGTGTGCCATGGCAATACAGATTCTGAATAGTACAGCTGGATGAGTTAGTGAATGTGATACTACTCTTTCTTGATGTATGCAATCAGAACCATGCTGATTTTCTTGGATGTATCAGTGAATGTAAATCAGAACTCATTCAGCATTCCATTATATTGGGTCATGCTGCCAGTCCTGGTACTCAGATGTACAACTGATGGTAGTAAAGCAGAAACACTTTTGGCTTGCCTGTCTGATGTACAAGATTGACACTTGGGCAGAATAGAGTGATGTTTGCGAGTTCGACAGACATCAGATTATTTAGCATATACTTATTTACAGCAGGAGCAGTGATTCATAGACAAATGTCTAGAATTACAGAATTCCTAAAATATGCGCTGAACTGAATTGATACTGTAGCTATCTGACATGAAATATGTCCAGAATTACACATCCTTAACACATGTCCATGTCCATGATTCCTAAAATCTGAGCACCAAAAAATCTGACATTCAGGGAAATACAACATGTCCAGGATTCCATTGAGCATTGACCAAACATATTACAAGTCCATACAACATATTACAAAGCATGTCATTTTTCAGAGGGAATTGAACAAAGCACATTACTACTTTTGTCCAAATTCAGACAGCATTCACAGAACAACAGAAAGCATTCACACAACTGAAAGCATTCACACTTCTGTCCAGATTCACACTGCATTCACAGAACTGAAAGCATTCACATCTCTGTCCAGATTCACACTGCATTCACATAACTGAAAGCATTCACAGAACTGAAATCATATACACTGCGTTTCATCTGGAAAGCATTCACATTGCATTTGTACAGGACATACACAACATTTGAGACAACAAATTCAGATTATATCAATTCAGAATTCCAAGCAGATTACAATTCACAATTCCAAGCACATCAAAGGACTTTTAGCTGAAGGTAGCTAGCATCCATTCACAAGAAATCTCTTACATCCTGTAACTCATCAAGACACGACAACTCATACATCCCCAACACCATAACAAATAAAACATAATCACAGCCCTTGGGAGCACACAAATGAAGCAGCATCAGCAAGCAGCTAGAATTTCAATCAGGCACAAGCTTCTATTCACCATCATGCTTTACGCCTTCTCCATCATGCTTGATGCGGCGGCGGCGAGGAGCAGCTTGCGAATGGAGGGGACAATGGGATTTGTGGGATAATTCGACGGCGCGGTGGGATGTGCATCCTCTTTGTTCGGCGACGCGACGCTGGAGAGGAGCCGGGTGACACTGCGGGAGGGGGAGGTGGCGATGGAGAGGGGCCAGGCAGGGGTGGCGGGTGGGCTCAGGGGGCTGGCGCAGGTGGAGGGGAGTGGCGAAGGGCAGGGAGCGGCGCCGAGCAGGGGGGCTCGCCGTGCCGATGGAGGACGGTGGTGCGGTGGGAGCGACCGCGCATATGGAGGAGTCACAGAGGTGCCGGCGGCCACGGCGCGGCGGCGCTCCTAGCCCTAGCTCCTGTTTAAGGGAGAACCGGGAGATCGAATGGGGGAGGGAGGAGATGGGTTGGGGAGAAACAGAGAAACGTCACAGGGGGGTTTTCACAAAAGCGTCATAAGTGGGGAGATGGGAACGCTACCTCGATCTCGCCCGCCGATTTCAGATCGGATGACCACGATCTTCTATGTACATATGTCCATGAATATACCCATGTTCACCTGATATGTTGCCGCTAAGTGCCACGTATGAGGTTAGCCTTTAACAATTAATACTGAATCGAAGTACTGTATCTATGCTTCTTTTCCAGCAGACACAGGTATTTTTGCTGCAACCATCTCATGGGAACTGGTAACAGTATAATTGGCAAAACTGGGTCGACATTTTAAGTTTGAAGGGGAACGGGTGAAGCTCTAGGATATACACTGGCATCAATTTGAAACTGCAATTTGCATCCTGATATTCCAGTAACAAAGGTGATGATTAGGCCAGACATTTTTGTTTTAATCTCTATCTGAATCTGGTGTCTACAGAAATTGCTACACGTATTGCACAAAAAGCCAACCAGCTCTTTCAAGACAACCCTAACATTTACTAATAGAATAGCTAACGCAAAGAACATTGCACAGGGAAGGGCTTACCACTCGGGGGATCTCGCATAAATGATGACAAGAGAGTTTCTTGCTTTCTAGCTCCCTTGATAGCTGCCTTAGTTTTTGGAGTTGGCAGAGCATCTATAGCCCATTGAGGCGTCTGGGATCCTATCCACAAAGCCTGACCTGTTTCTTTGTGCTTGAAATCAGGGTGTGTTTTTGTCAACTGCATGTCAAACGAGATAATTGCATTGTTTAGCACCAATATGGGAACAAGAAAGATTACGATAAAATGTGTTCCTTGAGATCTAAAATCGGTTGTCCCACCAATTTGCCGGATTGTCCACCAGATTTCGCCACAAGTCCTCTGAAAGCAAAATAACGAATGTTGTCAGCAAAAAAAACATGTCACGTGTCGCAAACTTCCAACTTCTGTTCCAGAGAGGGGGGGGGGTATAAAAAATTAGCAAACGTTACTGGCGCAACCGTAGTTGGATGATTGATGATTGAAGCAAGCAGACTTGTTGTATCACAATATGCATCAACATGCAACAGAAGTTGTGGAAACCAATTAGGATGCTAACTTGCTAGATATCGGGGGAAGTAGCACATCAAGGAATATGGGAAGTGTGCCATACTCAGAAAAATTATATAGCAGTATGTGTGACCAAGGAATAAAAAATGCCACGAGAATAAATTGCAGAACATCTAAGGTAATGGTTAGTGAGATGCTCATACAAAAGTAACCGCATGATGACTCGAGCAGAATGACAGGCAAATTGGGCATTTGAATAACTTTGGCAAGAGCAAATTCAGAAGCTTGCACGACAAGGTACAAATACCGAGGATTATGTCTACAAGTCATTTTGCTATTCATGGTACGGTGAAATGCACTCCAAGGAATAAAGAACATTTTTTATACTCACCTTCAAGTTTTTGTTTTGACACACCAGCAGCATCTTGGCTCTTCTTAAGCTTCATCCAATATGCACCTGTACCTGCTAATCATATTAGTACCCAACAATCAAATAAATGAATAGAATGTCAAAACTCAAAAGGTTAAATTTTACCTTTTCCCATGTCATCACTAAAATGCTTATCTTTTTTACCTACACTGTAACCACTACCGAATACTAAATCATCCAACTTTTCCAGAAGCGCTCTTGGTGCAGTATCGAGCCACAGTGCCTCCTGTGAAACCTTGTTCTTAAAATCGGGGTACTTTGCACTCCTCTGCATTTACAAAGAAAAGTTATGAAAGTGTTAGTAGCTGACAAGCTGTATTTCTTTGAGGCAATTAACTTAAATAAATAAGTAACATGCTCACAGATCCATTTTCCTTCTGAGCCCGGTTATCGATCCAATCTAGTGGTCTAGCTATAACATCATTCCAGAGTTTGTTTAACTTATCCTCCCTGTTTTTATAACCTGATAAATTAAAACGGTGTCATTACCAAAAAAAAACTGCAAAAGTTATCGTCGTTGAAATAAAATAATAAAAATTGAATATATAAATAATATTTACTATCGGTAAGTATCCCACTTGTGTACTTTACAAGTGCAATCAACATACATGAATGTGTAAAACAAATGGTTTGTATTGACATATTACCTGTGTACTGCAATGTAGGCATGGTCTCAAGTTTCAACTACTGTTTGCTAAATATCAGTAAAACCTTCTCTGCACGAATCGATATTAGTGAGCAGCTGCTTAAAACATCACAAGTACAGTAAACTTTGGCATCACAAAAGTGTATCCAAAGAGGTTTCCTATTTTATTTTCTTGCTCATTAATTTAGGAATCGGTAGCTTTAAAAGAGCCATGACCGGTTTGCAAATTTGTTGCAGAAAGGTCCACATAATAGATGAAAAAAATTAATAATCAGTATGAGACATTCAGACTCGTCAATTAGAGATTTAAGAAACTGATTGACGTGCCAATAAAGGGGCCTGAAAGATGTTGATTGTTAGTTATGTCCCTCACTGATGACCAAAGAAATATCCCAGCAAGAATACAAGAAACGATAATCTAATGTCAGAAAGATAGGTAAGTTTTTTAAAAAGTTTGATCTTATTGTTAGGTATGAATTTCCCCTTCAGACAGTGCAATCAAGACAAACGTATCAAATATTGGAGCAGGGGTGGGGGTGGCCACGTGGGTGTGGTTGAGACTTGAGAGTGACAAATCCAGCACCTGAAACTGTGCCTGGTGGATATTTAGGGTTGAATTTTTTTGCTTCAACTTTCTTTTCAGGCTCAGCAACCTTCATAAACCCTTCCTCTTCATCTTCATCCACCATGATATCCATTTCAGCAGCTTTACTATCAACAAACGACAGCAAATGTGCTAAAACCTATAACGGATTAATAATTTAATCAGTTTTACAGTTAGTTTCACTCAATCCTCAAAAACAACCGACTGTAAGAATGGAAACTATAACCTCACATAAGAGAAAGAAGGAAACGCGAGAACCGTCCACCTTGAATATATATATATATATATATATATATAGGAAGCCTTTTTCCTACTCCCGGGAGTAGTTACTCCCTATTCCGTATCTCACAGCGTATGGAGTATCTTGTGCAACCGAGAGTATGTATGTGTAGTATACGAGTATATAAGACCACCTAGGTGGTATTCACATATTTTCAGGGGTGGTATGTATAATTTTTTAGACATACTCTTTTTTAGTGCCAATATGAATGTATTTACAAAATATGTTAAAAACTAAGGACTCTCTTATAAATTTTTGTGTGGCTCGCATTGAAGTATCTTATAATTACTATATGAGTATACCCAAAGTGATAAAGGAATATGTAAAGTTATTTTAGGTTGTATATCAAAGGTGGGAGTAACTACACCCGGGAGTAGAAAGTATTAATCCTATATAGGAAGTCTTTTTCCTACTCCCGGGAGTAGAAAGTATTAATCATATATATATATAGAAGGCAAAAAAAACATGTATGATTATTTCCGTGTGACAAAAACCTTCTTACAAGTCATGTATAGAAAATTTTAACCACATTGACAGAAACCACACAAAGAATCATAAAGTAAACATGAACCCACTAACCCACATAATTTCATCAAGCAAGGCATATTAGGCAGATCAGCTTGTATATATTCAGCTGGACACCATTCGTAGCACCATCTTGTGTATTTTCTCGAGTTATAATACAAAGCAAATGTGAAGTAGTATGTAAAAGGTAAAACTCATAGGTCATAAGAGATTAGCCATCATCCGATGTATATTTTATTTCTAATATTTTATCAACTGGAAAGGTTCGCATGATGTCAAGTGCAGAAGAGAGAGGGAGCTGCTAAAATATGTGGCACAGAGAAGAATAGGATTACTATTTCTTGATGGTAATATTCTACAAAAAGACAACACAGTATGTGGAATAGCTACATGCCTGAATATTTGCTTGCCCATCAGTAAGTTTGAATGGTGGAACATCTCCAGTTAAATGCCCAGAAACATAGACAAGGTCGTTTTCTTGCAAGTGAAACGCAGCTACTTGTGCCAAGTCGTCTTGGAAAATGACAGGAATCCTGAAGGTCAAACAACAGTGATGTTACTATGTTAGAATGCAGCCAGCAATAGACTTGGAAAATTGAAGAGTCATGAACAGAAGTATTCTAGAAAATGACAACACAAATTGCAAAAAATCCTTCTTTCCATTCATGAACTTTTTAACATTTGAAACTACAATATGAATGAGAGAGAGAGAAAGCCTACTGCGTGCTGAACTGCTGATCACTGAGAGGTTTTTGGACCTGTGCAATCAACGTTAGTAATAAAATTATGGGTTTAACACTAATGTTAAACTTCAGGTCCTTTTTTGGCCCTGAGTTACTAGTGAAAAAGTTGAGTGTGTTCAATTGCTAAAATTTCAACCAGACAATGCATTGGATCTAATACCAGGGATACATTCGATTTACATTAGAACAGGAAACTGTCAGTTGTTTGCGCCTTTCACATCCTACACTACATGTACACTATCAAGGCAATTTTCAGAAAAAATAAGAAGACATCCAGACATTGAGAGTATCTATTCCAGACACAGTGGTGAGATGTCAGACCGAATAGGTCCTAAATTCTCTTAGCAATTGTACAGATAATTCATTTCATTTCAATTTTTGCTCTCGATTCTACATATAATCCGTTTCATTTGCAACACAGCTAAAGCAAAAAACCTGCAACCCGCAAGTGATAGGCAATTCATGTTAGAATATGAATAACCACGCTCTTAAGTCGGAAACACTAGCCAACGATCACGGAGAGCACTGAGAACAGAGAGGGAGAGAAATCGATGATGTCACCAGAACTAGGGGAAGTCGGTGCGGCGATCCTGCACAAGCACCGAGACGGCGGAGAAGCGGCCGTCGGGCGTCCGCTGGAGCTGCACGAGCGCGCCGACTGTGCCGACGAGGCGCACGGCGTTGGCCACGTGCGGCTGGAACGGGATGGTGGTTGGCCGGGGGAGCTCGCTCGGGAGTTTCTCCCTCTGCCACCCCGGCCCCATCTCCTCCTCCGCAGCCGCATCATCCCCGGGCTTCTCCACGGGGGGAGGCGTCGTCGGCTCGGTGCGGCGGGCGTAGGGGCGCTTGGACGTGGAGAAGGCGGCGGAGGCCGAGGAGGTGGAGGATGGGAGGAGGAGGCGGCGGTGCTTGAGTTGGCGGGAGATGTGGTGGTACATGGTGGGCGGCAAAACCCAAAGCCCTAGAAGCGGAGGAGGCGGTGCTGGTGTGGAATGGACCGGGGCTGGAGGCGGAAGACCGAGGAGGGACGGCGACGCGAAAGGAGAGGGAGAGAATAGAAGGGACTCTCCCGTTTAAGGGTGGGCCAGTTTGTGGAGTGGGCCACACCCTATTGGAGACGGAGATGTCGGTCTGGTTGGGCCGGCCGGTGTGGTCCAGAAGTTCGTGGGTCAGACATTTAAGGAGGGAGGGGTTGGGTTGGGGCTTGGGGTTATATTAGTACTTGCAGGTTCCGATTCTGTCCGGATGCATCATAATGCAACTGGTGTTCACGAGAGTCTGTTTGGTTATCTGTATGAATCTAGTCAGGTTAAGTGAATGTGATATAGGTTATTTGGTTGCTTGTTTCTGTTTAGCTACGCTGTGTTGAAATGTTATTTGGTTGGCTACATCAGGAGAGTGGCTCACCTCTTGTGGTGGGTGGTAAGAATACCTCTTTGGTAAGATGTTTGAGTTGGATGCAAAAATTGCTAAGGATGTGACTTCACTCCCAAGCTATTGAGCAATGCACATAAGTTATGACCACATTAATATGTATTTTGTTTGTTCAAAATAATTTGGAGTCTGGCTGTCATAAAACCATCAGTCTCGACAATAACTTATTCAACAACGGCTTATAAAAGATTTTCGTAGGTGAATTGCGCATTAGCCAACTAGCAAGTTAATATGGTGGAGTGCTTCTGACGTGATTGATACCAGCAAGTTAATATGGTTGAATGCATTGATCAATCCTACCAACAACAGTGACATATTTCCTTCTCTATTTATATATTATTAAGCAAGTCTTAGGAATCTGACACGAAGTCTAATTCTGACAGACGTTTAATTTGAAGCTAGGGTTTGGAACGGTGGGCTTTATTGAAAAACGACTTCTAGCTATGCTGCAGGGCTGAACGGCTAGATTGAAGAGGTTTGTTGTTTAGCTGTCTGGCTTTTAGATATGCTGGCTGCTGTTTCTGAGATGGAAAATGACTGAAATGCCCCTGAGGACAGCAATAACTTGTTTGATGCCATTTAATGCAATTAACAATATTTAACGAGAACTGACGACAGTTGACGATAATTGACGACGACTACCGCAATTGACGACATTTAACAATAATTAGCGACGACTACCACAATTAGCGCAATTGGTCGCATTTGACGACAACTATCGCAACATACCACAATTTAACACAATTAGCGCCATAAACCACAATTAACCTGCACAACTACTGCAATTAACGACAACTACCACGATTAACAACAATTAATGCAATTAACAATAATTATTACAATATAGAATTATTACATAAATAATTACGGTAAACAATCATTACAGTAAACAATTATTGCAATTACAATTAAAAAATCATTACAGAAAAAAAAAGAAAAAACAAAGAAGTAAAGGAAAGAAAAACTAGGGTTGGGCCGGCAACGGTGGTGGGGGAGGAGGAGAACGGGAGGATGAGGGAGCAGCGGGCAGGGAGAAGAAGCGGGTCGGGGCGGCAGCGTTTGGGGAGGAGGGGAGGGGGGTGCCGGCGCGGATCCGGGGAAGGAGGAGGAGCCGGGGAGGAGGGAGTTCGTAGGGCGTCGGTGGCCGTGTCAGAGGAGGAGGAGGGCGGCGGCTGCGTCGGTAGGAGGAGGAGGGCGCCGGCTCGGGGGGGAGGAGGTAGGGCGCCGGCTCGGACCCGGGATGAGGAGGAGCTGGGGAGGAGGGAGGAGGTGGGGCGCAGCTAGGGAGGAAGAGGGGCGCGGCGCCTGGGAGGAAGAGGGAGCAGCGGGCGAGAGCGTGGGGGCTAGGGTTTCGGGCGCTGGTTTGGGGGGGTTGTGCAATGGCAAAAGCGCATAATTTACCCCCAACTTTGGAGGTAAAGTTGGAAGAGGAGGGGTGGGAAGTTGCGAGAAGAAGCTCCTTAGCAGCTTCCGGCTTTACAATGTATTGACGGCTTCCGGTTTCGGGAAAAGCGGCTATGAAAGGCCGATGTTTGGGACAGCTTCTGGCTTTTCCGGACGAAAGCCGAAAGTCATCCCAAACAGAGCCTATATCTCTTGCAGAAGAATCGATCTATATATTTTATAGTCACGGGAGTACCAACAAGCTCAGATATTCAAATAGAGAAAAAAAAATGACAAATCTAATTTGTTTTAGTGTCACAATTAGGTAATGAATAATCTATCAGACAAATCTGACTAGACATCATGACAAATACAACAGTTAATTCCAAACGTAAGAATGAACTTTTACAAATCAAAGATTAGTAATGCCAAATGTAAGGAAGGTGCGAGGTACTCGGCAATTCGGCATAGAGTGGGTAAGAACGTCAAATGTAAGGAAGGTGAGGTTGAGAGTGATATACATATTTCACTAATCCACTATTATTATATATATATATTTGCACTACTAACCATGACATGTTACAAGTATGTAGAACTTCCTTTCTATGAGAGCAATGACCTGTAGGAATATCTTGAGTGGGAATGACAAATGGAGAAAGTTATTAAATTTCAGAAGCTTCCCAAAGAACAAGAGGTGATGAGAACCACTAAGGAGTTTGAGGACTACACATATAGTCGGTGGCAACAACTATTTGGGAAATGACTCATTACATCTTGGATAGATTTAAAGATTGTGATGAGAAGACAATTTGTGTTGTCCTCTTATGATCAAGAACTACTTCGCCATTTGCAGAGCATTACACAAGGATGCAAAGTTGTCCAAGCAACTATATTGAGTTGAGTCATGCAATGCGTCGTGCCAGTGTCACTAGTGCATTTAAATAGAAGGCATACTTCAAAAGAGGTTTGAATACTAAGATAGCTATTGCACTTGAATATAAATATTTTAGTAGTATTCATGATCTTGTGAGTTGTGCTCTTGGGGAGTAGGAGATGTGTAACTCCACCATATGCGAGGTTGGGAGCATTCAAATTAAGAGTGTGAGAGATACACTAAAAGAAAAGAAAGATGGAGAAGTGAGGAAAAGTGAGGATATTTTTATACTAACGACTTACCCTCTATTTTTAGTGTTGTGTTTGATATTGTGCAGGTTAACAATGAATTGGAGGAACTGAACGCTAAACAACTCGCATAGTTGGAAAAGAATGATGAGAAGATAACCATGGATGAAGAAGGCATGCTTGCTTCCCCATGGTTAGATCATGAAGATATGATACCAACAACACCTACATCAACTGAGGAGGACGTTAAAGGTAACAATAACGATGTTGAATTGGTAGTTCGTGAAAAAAATTGTGAGTAATAGTGAGAATTGTGCGACCCTCATTGATTTTGTTTCTTGTTATTGATTGAATTGCAGGGAGATCAACCCCACTTGATCATGGACAAGTGGAGCTATCATAGCTTGTGGTTTAGCAAGTCCATGGATTGTACGTCGTTGCATTGGCATCGATTGGCCTCGTCGATTCATTGGGTTTCATGGTGTATCACAAATTCTAAGTCGTGAATATCAGGCACCACGTATCAATACCCATCGAACAGATCAAAAAATAGAAACCTCTTGTTCATCATGAAACTGAGGAGGAAGAAAATCGGTGCTAGCTAGATCTACACGATTCCATGCCCATCTAACAGATCAAAGAAACAGATAGAGAAAGAAAATCACAATACCAACAATCTCCAATGAAAGCACACAACATGGGAGAGGGGGAGGAATAGGAGGAGATAGGGCATCAGGGCCTTGCAGCGTCGGGTGCCCTGCTGGACCACCGTCCACCGGTCTTACCTTCAGAGTTGAGAGCAAGGTCGACGCAGAGAGTGGTGAGAGCTGCGAGGATGAGTGCGGCCTTGCGCCTTGCCTTCAAACAGTGAGCCCGAGGGTCAAAGTGAGAGGACGCAAGAGCAAATGAGGAGGCGGCTGCAGGTGGGGGTAACCCTAGCGCTCGAAAGGGGAGCGCAGCTGCATCCCACTGGCCTGGCTCGCAAGCGAAGGTCGCGTCGTGCGTTCCGTCGGGCCAGGCTCGGAAAAGCCTTTCGCACGCGCGTGGCCTAGCCCGAGGACGGTACAAGCAACCAAACAGTGCAAAAAATGGATGTACAGATGAGAGCCAGGCTTATGTAGGTAGCCAAACACACGCTAACAGGCACAACTTCATCAACTGAGCGGCTTGGGTTTGTTCTTTGTGAGAGCTTCGTTGTTGTAAAGAAGAGATGCGAGCACTACATTGCACTTCCAAATCGTATTCCATCCTAATTTTGCCCATTCCAACCACAGTAAAACTTGATTTAGTAAATCGCAACACACACAGGTAAGGTTGCTAAAATCACGATCCTAGACGTAGAATCGTATGATTCTAGGATCTCAGAACACCAATATGACTCAAATCGCACCATGAGTCGTACCTGGTAGAATTGTGGTCTTATTTGTAGAATCGTGTAGAATCACGCGTCATTATAAATTATAAAAAACTTAGGTGTTTGGTTGTGTCATATCCCTCAATTCAAATTCAATTCAAATTAGTTACCAGTTTAGACATTAAAATTCAGAGGTTTTAAAAATAAAAATCATTTTATTTTTAATGTAAAATGGTCATGTAAATGGCAAAGTTGATACAATCACTATTCTAGTTTTAGCTCTTAATGACATGGAATCAAAACTGGTGATTCTAATAATGAATAAGGTAGAAATTTATTAATCAAATTAGATGCTAAAATGACCAAATAAACACTTATATTACTATTGGAATAGATTGTAAATTGAATTTTTTCTTGATAGGATCAGGCAAAATCTTAGATTTTACAATTTCATCATATAATAGGATTCTATCGGAATGTCTTTGATTCGATTTAGGATTACGATTTTGAAACTTATTGCTGGTGCGACTTTACAACACTTTACATCATTCAACCAGAATTGTCTTCTTTGAGACAACTTAATCCTCTGCTCTTGATTTGAGGTGAGTGTCGTCTTGACCCCCACTACCGCTAGATATGTGTTATGCATGGTCGCGTGTTGGCTGTTAAGAAACCGGGCCCAGGACCGGAGAGTCCTGGTCCAGGTGGACTCCTCATCCACCCGATGCCTATATAAAGGAGGGGGACCCTCAACATTATACACGATTACAGAAGAGCAATAAAGAGAAGCCTGAAGTTCCCTCATATCTCTGTTTCAATCTACTATTTCGTTCTTATGTTCGTGCACTTTTCTTACAATTCTGAGTTTGTCTACGAGATAATCACTCGGACCGGACTCGCCAGCGACGGTTCCTCAACACATTATCAGCGCGATCGACTCTCATCGGATCGAAAGGTAACCGTCAGAGCACGACACTCATAGATTGAATTGTTTTCTAGATTGCTTTCAATTCTGAAAATTTGGCTTTCTAGATTGGTTTATCTACGATGCAAATCCACTCTAATCTATCGCGAGCCGACTTGAGGTCGCCGGCCAAGCCGATCAGTAGATTGCATGGAAAAGTGGATGTCGATTGTACCATAGATTGAAATTTACAAATTCGTTCTAATCTACCGCGAGCCGATTTGAAGTCGCCAGCCAAGCCGATCGGTGGATTGCGAATGAACAGTAATTGCGCAGCAATCGCGTATGCACAATAATTGCACGTGAACAGTAACAATAAAAAGTAAGGAACGACACGAGCGCCCCGGCTTGAAACCGCATAAGTGCACCACCACCTGCACGACGCCGCCCCGGTTGCCTAGCACGCGCGCGCCTTTGCCCGCCAAAGACAAGATCATTCTCGCCGCGCCAAGATGGCGCCGCCGCCACCACCACCGCACCGTGGGCCTCGCCGCCAAAACCAAAGAAAGAAGGGTGGCGAGAGAGATCGGCCACCGCGGCCGCATTGCCGCCGGATTGAAAGACGACGAGCTCCATGCCCGTTCGGTCGCCCGCGACGGCAACGCCCGAACGCGTCGCCCCAAAGCGTCGCCGCTGCCGAGCCGGTCGCTCCACCATGGCTCAAAGCCACCTCGAGCGAGTCACCGCCATCGAGCCGCTCCACGCCGAGAAAGGTGTCTCCTCGCCACCTCGCGCGTCGGCCGCCGACACACCGCTCCACCGCGCCACAAGCAACGACACCGCCGCATGCGGCTTCTCCCTTGCGCCGATCACGCCATACATTGCTCAAGGTCCTGCCACCGCCGCCCGCACACACCTCCAGCACTTGGCCGCCACCACTTGAACGCGGCTCCCATGGAGGGAGCGGCCACCACCCGGGTGAACGGGGTTACGAAAACCCTACCCCCATCCCCTTTTTCTAGCATCGGCCGAATGGGCCAAGAAAGGCCAGCCCATGAAGGAAAAGTTGTTGTTGCAAAAAAAAACCTAGAATGATGAAAAATTATGATAATATTTCACGAAGAAGGAAATTTTGTGAAAACCCCCTCGAATCTTCTGAATATTACGTGAAAACTCTTCTCAGAACTCAAATTTCACGTTTTGACACCTGAAAATTACATAATTCATTGAAAGTTTTTTTTCAAGCAAAAAGGGCCTCGAGAATTCAAGTTTTTTCTATGCAATTTATTTACTATTTTGATTATTTGTGATTATTTAGATTACTTTTAATCACTGAAAATAGCAGTAAATCATGAAAAATGCATAGAAAAATATAGGAACATTATGAGAATTTTTGCAACCATTTTATGCAAGTTACTAGCATTAATATTATGTAATTTTTGCATGAATATGTAGATGACCGGCATTACGAACCGAGAGTTCAAGAGCCTGTCCTAGTATGGCCACAATTACCTGACTTGGGCATCAAATGTCGAAATCGTACTTAGAGCCAAGAAGCTCTATGCTATATTGGACTTGGCACCTCGAAGGACGCCACTCCAACCGCTGAGGAGAATAATCAAACACTTCATTTCCTCAGACACCATCTCTGCCTAACGCTCAAGAATGAGTATATGACAGAAAAGAACGCACTAGTTTTATGGACCGCACTGAATAAGATGTTCAGCAAGCTAAAGTACACCATCCTTCCTCGGGCAGAGCAAGAATGGAACCGACTTTGTTTTGCTGACTAAAAGATCATGGGGGAGTACAATTCTGCATTGCATAGAATTTGTACAGAGGAGCAGAAGATCGAAAAACTCTCTCTACCTTTCACCCAAACGCGGTGCAATCCGCACGCAACTATCGTTAGGGCGGCTACAAGGAGTATGCCGAACTGATTGACATCATGCAAGTTGCGGAAGTTCTTGATGATGTTCTCAGAAAGAATTACATCTCACAGCCACCTAGTAGCAAAGTTGATCATGAAGTCAATGCAAGTAGCTACAAGGTGAGGAAGCCTCATTCAAAGGAAAGAGGTAAGAAGGGTAAAGTCATGGGTCACAAAACCAAGCAGAACGCTCAAGACAGGCCGCACAAGAGAAGTGTGATGAGAAACCCTATGGTCATCAGAACCAAAGTTGTTACAAATGTAGCACTTGGAGACATTGGTCTATGTGTTTGCCATGAGTCGTAACACGTGATTGATGCTTTCAAGGCTAAGTAGAAAGGCAAAGGACAGCATGAGGCACACCTTGCCATTGTAGGCACAGAGGATCCACAATCATAGGATGCACCTATGTATATGGATATCTCGATAGCAGCCCCCATCACACCTTCTTTGGACATCGCAGCGGCAGCAGTTGTTGTTGCCGAAGAAGAGAAGATGGACATGGAGCAGATCCAGGCAGAAGTTTCTTCATACTTCGCTAATTCAATCTAGTGCACACATTACACTTAGATTTATAGTCATTTGCAATTTATGGTTGTGATAGAACATTAAATTTTAAATAATGGTTGTAAGCTCTAGAAGAGCAAATCAATAAATTCTTATGATGAGTCCTGCAAGATTTTTCTTCTATTAATAATAACAAGTTGTTTTCTGTTTTTAAGTATTTTACTTATGTGTGTGGATTGCTTCCTACCCATATTAATAAATACTTTATATATCAGAACATGTGTGGCGCCCTATGGAGGAAGTGTGCTTAGCAGATAGCGGCACAACGAATACTATATTGAGTTGATAAAAAATTTCAGTCGATCAGCAAGAATGCTGGTAGTCTTACGATGATCGTAGGCAGCGATACTTGTATAATAGGCTCAGGAAGAGCTATAATTATTTTTCGATGGGTACAACATTGGTCATTGAAGAAGCCTTGTTGTATCCAAAATCGACTATGACTCTCTTAAGCTTTAAAGATATTCACGCTAACGGTCTTCACATAGAGACTGAAGAAGAGTATGGTAAGGAATATCTACTCATTACAAAACGTGAAGAAAATAGAAAAAGAGTATTAGAACGACTTCCTTCATATGAATCTGGGCTATATTACACTCACATTAAGGCACATGCAGCCTATACTATCCTGAAAACCACTTTTAGAAGTTATGAGCTTTTCTGTCTCTGGCACGATAGATTAGGCCACCCCGGTCTTAGAATGATGATAAATATAATTACTAATTCTTAGGGACACAATGTCAATGTCAAGAATTTTTCAAATTAGAAAGATTTTGTGTGCCCCGCATGTGCTACCGGGAAACTGATTACCAGACCCTCTTGAAAGTAAAAGATGAAATCCTTGCATTCCTGGATCGTATCCAGGGAGACATTTACGGTCCTATACAACCCCTCTCAGGGCCATTTAGGTACTTCATGGTGCTCATCGATGCTTCCTTGAAACGATCGCATGTATGCTTATTATCTACGAGAAATCATGCGAAGTCCATCAGAATGGACAACATCGGAGAATTTACGTCAAAGGCATTTGATGATTATTGTATGGCAATGGCAATTACCGTTGAGCATTCTGTACCACATGTCCACACTCAGAATGACTAGCAGAGGCATTAATTAAAAGAATTAAATTTATTGCCCGACCGCTCTTGCAGAATTGTAATTTGCCAACCACATGTTGGGGACACGCAGTCCTACACGCAGCAACTCTCATCAATTTTAGACCGTCAGCATATAACATCCATTCACCTATGCATATAACATCCATTCACTAATTCAACTAGCACAAGGGTCAGTACAGAAAATTTCTCATCTACGAAAGTTTGGTTACAAGGTTTATGTACTTATACCACCACTACAGTGAACTGCAATGGGCCCGCTCCGAAAGTCTGGGATATACATTGGTTATGAGACAACATTCATAATCAGGTATCTAGACCACATGACTGGAGACTTGTATACAGCCCGCTTCGCCGACAACATATTTGATGAGGATAGTTTCTCGTCATTAGGGGGAGGAAATCAACCCCTTGATGAAAAATATTAGGAAATAACGTGGCAAGCCACGGGAATCTATGCACATGACCCATGGACTAGTGAAACAAATAGAAAAGTTCATAAGATAATTGATTTATAAGCATTAGTGAATCAACTGTTTGACCACTTTAGTTATTTGAAGAGTGTGACCAAGTCGCATGTGCCTGCACGCAATGCGTCGAAGAGGGTTGAAATACCAAAGAAAAATAAAGGTATTACTAATCCCGTCCAGAGGTCTCCGAATAAAAAGACGAGAACTCCGGCCCCTTGAATCCCAAGTAACCGGAGACGCTTGGCGAAAAAGGATAAGAAGGACTTGACACAGCTGATCATTGAAAGTCCCCACAACCAGAAGAGGAGCCAGTTGAGACCTGGCACCAGTATGTAACCTTCAGTAAAAGACATATCGGATTTGAATATTCCCACGAAGAGAGACATCAGCATGGATATGTGCGCACACGTCAGAGTTGAAAAACTAAAGGGACTTGCCCCCGTAATTGGAAGCAGCGGTGGGCAAGTAGAAGTCAATGTATGGACTGAAGCAATCAGACAAAATGTGGTATAATCACTTGAGCGACTTTCTTTGCAAGAAAGGCTACACGAACAATGAGGATTGTCCATGTGTTTTTATACGGCGATCTCAGGATGTATTTTGTATAATCTCAGTATATGTAGATGATCTAAATATCATTGGGACCCTAGAAGATATTAAGAAAGCAAGCGCTTACCTGGAGTCGAAGTTTGAAATGAAAGATTTGGGTAAAATAAAATATTGCCTAGGCTTGCAGCTTGAGCATACCTCTGAACGAATTTTAGTACATCAGACAACCTACACTCAGAAAGTGTTAGAACAGTTCAACTTTGAAAAAGGCATATCCTTCAAAAGTACCGATGGTTAGGAGATCCTTGCAGTAGGACAAGGACCCGTACAAACTTAAAGAAGAGATGGGGAAGTCCTGGGATCGGAATTCCCGTACTTGAGTGCAATAGGAGCACTCATATATTTGGCAAACTGTACTAGACCGAATATTGCATTTGCCGTGAACCTACTAATAAGGTATAGTGCATAACCTACCAAAAGACATTGATAGGGAATAAATGTCATCTTCCGATACCTCCAAGGAAGCGAAGATCTTGGTCTGTTCTACAGAAAGAACCAAGACCTAACTATGGTTGGCTATGCAGATGCTGGGTACCTATCAGACCTGCATACAGCTAAGTCACAAACATGCTATGTATTCCTATGTGGTGGAACTGTAATTTCATAGAAATCGTGTAAGCAAAGTCTTGTATCTGCTTCGACGAACCACTCAGAAATAATAGCACTGTACAAAGCCCCACGGAAATATTCTTGGCTTCGCGAATGATTCACAACATCCATCAATCATGTGGATTGAATACCGTGCAAACCCCCACTACTATCTATGAAGATAATGCAGCTTGTGTTGCACAAGTGCAGATGGGTTATGTGAAGAGTCCTCACACAAAGCATATCAATCTCAAGTTCTTCTATGCTTACGAATTGCAAAAGATGGACGAAATTAAGGTATTGCAAAGTAAGTTATGTGAAAATCTTGCAGACTTATTCACAAAGTCACTTACAACGTTTAGCTTTGAAAGATGCATACATGGAATTTGAATGATGGGGCTTAGAGAAGTGCAGAATTCAAGGGGGGAATCTTCACTAACTCATTATTAAAACTTGATCATGAAGATCGAGTACCCAAAGAATAAATCATAGAGATTAAATGAAATTGGGTGGATTGTACTCTTTTTCCCTTAACGAGTTTTCCTGAAGTTTCTCGGTTAAGGTTTTTAACGAGACAATTCGTGCAACGCAGCGGAACGCATGTTATGTACTCTTTCTCTTAATTTTTCTCATTGAATTTTTATGGAGTTTTAACAAGACATGAACATGTTGGATGAGTGCCCAAGGGGGGTTTTAAGAAACCGAACCCAGGACCGGAGAGTCCTGGCCCAGGTGGGCTCCTCATCCATCTGACACATGTATAAAGGAGCGGGGACCCATAACATTGTACACGGTTATAGAAGAGCAATAAAGAGAAGCATGCAGTTCTCTTATATCTCTATTTCAATCTACTATTTCATTCTTACGTTTTACAATTGTTATTACGATTCCCAATTTGTCTACAAGATAATCGTTCGGACTGAACCTACTAATGACGGTTCCTCAACATTTGCAAGGTCAGCCCGCTGGAGTGGATGAATTGTATCGGCATTAGACTTGAGAAAAATGGGCAAATCTGGCCTATCGGACCTAGGTCAAACGGAAATGGGCCTGATGTCTGCCTGGTCTGGTGGCAGTGTCTGGCCGACATGCTGCGTTGCAATTCGACTAGAATGACGCGCAAGAGTTTGGGCCACCAGCGTGTCAAAAAAACATTCCGACTAGGTAGAGTTGAGCTTTACTTGTGCGGCTCAGTATTTTAGCAGCACCGGTAGAGACCGAATTCACTATCACATCACCGTAATGGGGGATCCCCTCAAAGATTTTTTTTTTAAAAAAAACATCACCGTAACGCAGAAATTAAAATTTTGATCAACCGCGTGGATCGGTAGACGGTAGGGCAGGCATGGACCAGTAAGTAGAGAATTATTTGTGCAGTGCTGCGAACTCGTGTGACTCTTTATTTCTCGTGGACCGTTGGCTGCAACTCCGATGCAAGATAGTGTGGAAATCAAGGAAGCGTCCGATCGACTAGCAGGCAAGTGAAGTCGGCGTCAGCGGAAGGCACTGCGTACATGTACGCGGTAGCTCTGACCTGATAGCTAGTTTTGCAGGAGGGCGAGGCCACGACCACGGCTCCGTCCTAGCTTATACAATTCATAGAGTAGCTAGCGATGATCCGTCCGCGCCGCCGGCGATGGTTGAAGTCGACGGCCGGCGTCTCATCGGCGCCTGCGGATTGGATACGATAATCGGAGGGTGTGAATAATTATAGTAACTTTTTATGGTTTACCGTGGAGAATCTGTGTTAGATTCAACTGACAACCGAATACAACGTACTCGTATGAGTTTGTCTCCTTGTCGTAGTGGCGAAACAGCTCTGATCTGTTCTGCTAGTCAATGCTATTATTGACAACCAAGTGAACAGCACAGCTCGTGACCGAAAACAATGAAGACAACCTGATCAATGGGAGTTTGGACCACCTAGTCGAAAGAGGTTGTGTATCAGATTTCTTCTATCCTAAGACTTCAGAACGTCACGCACTGCTTGGAATGAGAACAAGTCGAACTTATCCATGTTGGCCGGTCGAAACCGGTTAGGCCAACGCACAGCCTGGAGTCCTGCAGAGAATGCTCGGCAGCCTGTGACTGATTCATGATGCCTTCTTTAGAAAGGAGCCAGATTGTGGTCGGTTGGGGACCGGTTCCTTAGATTAGAGAATTGAGGCTCCGGCGTCCCGACCTGATCGTGAACGTTATGATGCTCGCGATAACCTGCCTGGTTCCAACGATGTCGAAGATCATTCGGACCAAGCGAATGACCCTCTCGACGAGAGGAAGGTGTACTTGTTCGGAACAATCTCCTTCCCTCATGAATTATTGGTTGGAAACGTCGAGAAGGTTACGGTATTGATAGATTCCCAACATAAGCATGTTGCCCTCTGCCGAGGGAAGAACGCTGGGACGAAGTCATTGTTTGACTTTGCGGTGTCCTCCGTTCTCAGTATTCTTCCGTACGTTGTACGGTTTGTTGGAGAATATCTGACACCTGTCCTACCAATTGACAAAACTCGAGCTTCGCTAAAGCGGGATCGATATTTAAAATATCACGAATGCGCTGCAGATTCTGTACCATTACGGATGGTCTCGGAGGATTCATCGAGGTTGTTGGTGTTCGTAGATCCGAACCTTCTCTTAACCTCGTGCCTGGCCGCACTTGACCTGTCATTCTCGGTGGGGCTGAACCAGGCGAATTAACTAATGGACGTCCATCAGCTCTGTTGCCTCTGGTAGCTGGTGCTTGATTGCCCGCGCCATTTCCATCAACACATGGTGGTGAGGTAGCGGGTGTAGGACCGTACAGGGCATTGCGATCAGTATTTCCGATCGCATTGACTTCGTGTTTCCAGCATCGATCCTCCGAAGAGTTTCCACTGTACTCAGTGGAGAGCTTCCCAGTACTTCTACCAGATACTTCCACGACGGAGACCGGTCGGAGATGAGAACCTCTTGAGGCCTCCGTGGCGGACTCAGCCTGATACGACGAACTGCCGACGTATGGTGAGCTTTATCATCCCCACTCGGCCCGTGGCCGGTGAGGGTTTCATCGACACCGTTACCAGATGTCGGTTGGCTCCTGGAATTCCCAGAAGCCGTGGGTGAATACCTATCAACCATGATGGTGTCGAGAGTGTATTGACTCTCGGATTGCAAGGCTGAAAATTCATCACCTTTTTTGCCGGTCGGAAAGACCGGACTTTAAGAGGTTTTTGGACACTCCGAACTGATCGGAATGTCATGTCCCTCGGGAAGCTCCACTTGTTGCAGTGGTGCGTCCTCATCCATCTGCTCGACTCCGGCGTTGTCAGCGACTTGCGAACCAGCAGAGGAGGAAGAGGACGACGTCCAATCACCCTGCATGGCCTGGATGCAGGCGTCCATGTCGAGGTTGGAGTAGTCGTCCAGATCGAACCAATTCTCATTGTCCCAAGTTCCTGCCATGATCTCATGAACAGAAGGATGGGAGAGGATTTGATGAGCAAAGAATTGCTTTAGAAGATTTGCGCCTTCTTCCCCACGGACGGCGCCAGCTGTCGACGATCAAATCGTCGATCTTATGAATATATAAATGAAAAGAGGAAAATGACGTGTATCTTCTAGAAAGTAGTGATACTGCTCTTTATTGCTTTGAACTGGCTATTACAAAGGGTGTATAAAACTTAGACTAAAGACTTATTCGGGAGTACAAGGCTCTTGAGGGTGTCTCCCAAATGATCTTCACTGTTCCGGCCTCTCCATCTTCAGTCCGTATTCCTCCTTATATAGTTGATGAAGGGTTGGCAGTTGTCTCTGGAGGAGACGTCTGTTCGGGAAGCAACGCGTCTGGTCGAAGAGAGGTATCTGTTGATAATGTATCAACTGTCGTGCGGTTATATGTCCATGAGTTATGTAACCGTACTTCAGTATCGTAACGTCGCGTGGTATGGAATATATAGCACATGTTCCATTCGTCACACGGTAAAGCATATGTCTGGTCGTAGATCCAGACATCAATTCAAAGCCTTGTGAGCATTTGACTGGTCGGAGACTTGGTTTGAAACTATGTCCGACCAGATTGGGCACTATGTAACCTCTGGAATTCTTACGACCAATGAGGTCGTTAGCTTTAGGGTTTACAACCATGAAGACGTATGGTCTCTATATACTAAATAATAAATAGATGTTTTAATCCTCGTCAACTCGGTACTCAGATCTACATAATTCGAAAATACAGTACTCGGAGCTACAATCTCAGAGATATAGTACTTGTAGATATAATACTCGAGTTTTATCACTCGGTACTCGTAGCTACAGTACTCAGAGACCAGTCGAAAGACCACCCAATACAAGGCATAATCCGACCACTCAAACTGAATATTCCAACAACTGAAATTTTTACAAATGCAAATATCAATGCAACCAAAACGTCAATTATTCATCATCACAAAATCTATGACTAGTCTATATAGTCTTTTACGATCAGTCCATATGGTCTAATAGATTTATCAGATAAGTAGGAGCAGTGTCGCACAGGCTAGTCGTTGGCAATTGCAATTGATGGTACAAAGAACAGTGAGTCTACGCCGCGGTGACAAATCTACAATACAACAATGTGGATTTGCCACGTATACGTCACGATGGTCCGCTATTTCCACTGCGACTGCAACGAGATAAACATAGGTTGCGACTAGCGAGCACGAGGTTTAGATCGACTGGCTGAAATGACGTGTCCTTAGTCGTATCGGTGTCCACTCTTGACGGAGCTAGCGTCCGGACGGCCCAAGGCACGTACAAGAAAGTGAATCCCTGAACAAGTAGAATGGTGGTGCATTCGTCAGCCAGTGTGGTCTGAAATGGAGCTAAGGGGTTTTTTTAAAAAAAATAGCATAAAGTATATCCGGTCATCTAAAATGATAAAAATGATACTTCTATTGTGCGATTTTACCGTAGAAGTTGACGTGCTACGCACCCTGACCACAACATGGTAGTCAGGTGCAACAGGAATGCGCGTAGGCGACATATATTCTGCCACAGTCTAGGATTGCGGCACATGATCTTTCACGACGATTTTGTATGGTAGAGATGATATTTTTATCGTTTTATTAGTAAAAAAACTAATTTTGCTATGTTATTTTAAAAAGATGATATTTCAGTCAAAGACTCGCCTAAGATCACACTGCTGCGAACCATGTTTCAATTTGTTTTGTACTACTAGATGTGCATATCAGTCCGGTCCTTTGAACCTTTCTCCATTGATCAGTAGATGGTCCCGCCACAACATTTGCACATGCACACCTAGCTAGGCCATCACATTTCTCGTTGATACACGCAACGTACGTCCAAAAAGTTTGGTGGGGTGATCCATGGACAGAAATAATGCACCTGTGTCAACCACTATGTTACTAAACAGTACTGTAAGCTTGCAACCTCTGCAGCGCTAACTGTGCAGTGATCGCAAGCTTGTGAATTGCGGGAGGGGGATATATGGCACGAGTGCCATATAACATTTGCTACATGCTATACATTCAGATTCGATGTCTCGTAACACCGGTGTCACAATTTTTTTCAAAGAGTTGTGAAGGACTAGCTACATCGCTGTAACTTCTTTCTACGAACTAGGCTATATTAAACTCACAAATTTCCGTGTATACTAAAAACAAATGACACCAGAAGGTCCAGTGGCATACTCACGAAAAGGGGGCAGAATAGAGTTGGGATTTGGATCGTGTTTTTTTGGTCAATCTGAGGTTCGGTCGGCACGATAAGAATGGCGGGTCGAATTAGGCCTGAGAATGCAGCCTGTTGAGCAGTGCTTAGGCCGGCACGGCACGAAATAGACCCAACCATCCCTTTATAGCCTAACCCCTCTCTCGGCCTGGCCTAATCACTCCCCCACATCGGTTTGGTCCGACCAATCACCCCCTTCTACCACCCAGTCTGACCCAACATCTCCCTGCCCTTCCCCAACCCTCATCCCAAACCCTTTCTCCCGAGCCCTAGCTCCCAAATTCCCAAATTCTCGATCCCTAATCACATTCACGGTTCCTCCTCCACCTCAACCGCCTCTCCCACGCCGATCGTCGCCCTTCCTCCCCACGCACCGCTGGCCGCCCCCTCCCTCCCTCTCCCTCCCCACGTGTCGCCGCCCTCCACCCTCCCCCCAGCCACCTCCTCGTTGCCGTCCTTCTCACCCCCTTCGCAACCGCGCGGCGCGGTCGAGGTGAGCAGAGTTCTTCACCGACGTCCAGGAGGCTACGATAAGGGGGAGCAGGCGTAGATGGTGCACTGGTGTCTTTGTTTTCCTGAACGACGGCGGCGGCTGCCGTCTTCCTAGACTTCTATAGTTACTTAGACTGGATTTGGACCGGCACGGTACGGTCTCAGCACGGCGAACTTTGGATCGTGACTGAACCTGACCGGAGGCAAAACGGCACGGCACAATACCCACCACTGGGGCAAAAAGGCAAAAACAATACAGACTGACTAGCGCGTGCCGTGCCGGCACAGTACAATACCCACCACTAAGGCAAAAAGCAAAAACAATACAAACTAGCTATTTTCTCCGTATAGACAAGTTATCTTGCCCCCTTTGACTTAACAAGACAACATACGCGTTCCTATACGTGCTGTGCACTCTGCTTGTTATGTTTCTTATCACGCGTAAGAAAGAGCGGGGGATCAACGGAAGT
Source organism: Hsuehochloa calcarea (assembly GCA_036346395.1). NCBI lineage: Eukaryota > Viridiplantae > Streptophyta > Magnoliopsida > Poales > Poaceae > Hsuehochloa > Hsuehochloa calcarea. Next base: position 87,019,170 of record CM070594.1, read on the forward strand.
GCGCACAGATCATGGGCAGCTAATTACCGGAACTCCGTTCGCCGGATTTCAACACGGTTTGGAGGTCGTGTGAGAAGAGCTCCGCCGCCCAGGCTTGATAAGCTTTCGTGCTGCGCTGTAGGCAGCTGTAGCACACGCAAGTCGGTCACGAACGTCCTGTCTGTGGAGACACGGAGAGATCGAGATGCTGGGCCATCTCACGAAATTTCCTCGAAAACGCCCTGGGCGACCGTACCGAATCGACGTCGTGCAGCAGCATCTGAAGCCCGACCCCAACTCCGGCTCCTTCTTGCGTCACCTTCCATTGGTCGCGCGCGCCAGTGGGATTCCGAATGCCAGAAATTCTGCGCGACGTACGAGTAGTGATAATATTGTGAAGTTCTTCCTCTGTTCCGCTGTATTTTTCTACAGCCTTTGATTAGCATATCTCAAGAAGTACCAAATCAAACCAATACTTAATGAAAAATAATTATATATATACATATGCTAAATGACGTGTCGTAATTATTTAACATCTTTCAAAACATTTAAGTAGAATTAGAGAAATAAAAATTACAGTAACCACATTTGAGATCAGGGGCGGATCCGGATAAAATATTAGGTAGGGCGAGTCGCGGTCTCACCGGTTGCGACGTGGTCGCACTCCCCGCTCTCCGGAGGCCGTACGTATCATATCACGGACGTCCTCTTTGCGTTTCTTTTATAAATCCACAATATATTGTATGTAATCTATTGGAGGCCATATTCTGGAGACGACGTCCCTGAACCTGCACTTGAGGCTGTTTGTTTCATCTTGGACAGGTCACTGATGTCTGGTGGTGAGATTCTTCTACATGAGATCTACAATATTACAATCAGTAAATCACATTACTACAATATATTATAGCACTGATTGACCCTAAAAATTACAAATAGGCATGAAGCAATCAATCTCACATTGTCCTCGGCAAGCAGGGGAATCTGGATGATGCTATATCCATTAAATTTTTTTTTTCACATATGTAAGAATGTGGTTCATTGAGGCATTGTATCAAACAAGTGGTGCGTAAACTCACTTTAATAGCAGCGAGGGCGTATGATTGTCGGAGCCGCCGAGTGGGAGAGCTGGAGGCCGGAGTCCAGAGCAGAGAGGGAGACCGAGAGTGGGAGAGCCGGAGGTGGGAGGTCGGAGCGCGGAAGCGAAAAGGGAGGCCTTGCCGGGCTGTCGCGGGTTGCGCCGTCTGTCAGGAAGAAGCAAGCGCGGGGGGGGGGGGGGGCACTGGCGCCGGCTATCTGGTGCGGCCGCCCAGCCTTACCCTATTGCTGAGGCCGCCCCTGTTTGAGATTCTCATAATAGATAAGTATATTAAAACAAAATCCTCCCAATGACATAAACAAATATAGAGGGAGGACTAATACACGTATACGGATACAAGTAGTTGCAAATTTGTAGGTTGTCATTTCGCAACGTATACAAATAGGCAGTTTCTGCAAATCTAAACCCACCTAATCAAACATATAAAACCCCTCTACAAAACAAAAATCAGTATATAAAATTCACTGCAGCAGCTAGCTGCTACCTGTCACAAGCTTATGATTGGGTCAACAACAAAATTACAAGGTCTTAAACATACCTATCATACTCCCAACCGGCCTTATAGGGTTCAACAGATGCAGTTGAGTCCTTTTCAATCAGTAGTAGCAATCTAGCGTGCTTACCATATTAATTTTTCTTCGTGGTACCAATATGTATCACTACTAATTACAAATAATAATAATAATAGAGCATCGCAAAAGTGTAAAAAGACGTGGAAAAAGAGAGAGAAACACTATACTTTTATTTCCATACTTTTACTGCTGATGAGACATTTTCTTACATTTGATTTTAAATATTCGAAATCATGTGCACTCGTAATTGTAATATAGTTTTTTTTTTTGGGTATGGTGCTTGCTCTGTTTTGTTTCTTTAGTAAATAAAAAATTAATAATAAAATTTTAATCAAGCATCTCAGCGACAGCTAAAACCCAAAGGGCAACAATGCACCATATTTTTTTAAAGCATAAGCTTACACGAAACAAGAGACTGTTTGGTGGAAAGAATACACAAACAAGCACACAGCTTATATGAAATAGAGTAATGCTATACACATGACGACTTTTATCGTCTTACGCATAGGATGCACGTACCTTTTCTCCTGGTACGCGAAGCATTTCCGATAAAAAAATACGCTACTATGCGAGGGGCGAGCCCAACATACTCCTACGAAGACCAACCTCTGTTCACCCCAAACATACTCGAGGGATCCTCTGTGGCCATAGCTCCCAAGTACAATGCACACGGATGTAATGCAGAGTGCTATCTTGGCAACGTCACGATATAGCACTTGAAAATTTGTTTCGGCGACATTTTCTACAGGTCCTATAAATGTACTCAGAATACAAAATACAATTACTATTTGTTTTTCAATTGTGAAGCAATATCATCAATTTCATTGTGTCATTTCACAATTTTTTTAAAGAGCTGAGCCTTGCTCATTGGCGTGGGGCAAGGTGTGCCACCCAGCTCACCCGCGCTCGAGTGCTTGGGCTGATTGCGTAGTTGGTGTCTTTAGTGAAAATCGGAGGAGATAAGCACCCATTCGATCAAAAAAAATTCACAATTTTTAGAATGCTAGAATGAAGTTGTTTATCCAATTTCATAGCATCATTTCACAAAAATTTATAGACAGACGCTATAACGAAGTTTCAGACGAATCAATAAAAGAATATTACATTACACTCAAATGCCACATGAGCTATTCACAATCACATGAGCACTGCACATGGGAAACATTTTTAAGAAACGAGAGAACCAGAAGATTACTCGTGCTTCTAAAAAAGAATGCTTATGGTAGATTATAGGTCACAGATCCGTTCCTAGCGGTGCATATGACATATTAGCACTATCAAAGCGTTAACTGCAATGTTGTGAGCATAAGTTGAATGACTTATTCCGGTAAGTCCCAACGGCATTTACTATTATTTTAACGGTCACAAATTTAGCTCTTCCAGCTAAGCTAAACAAGCTGGCCCAACACAGCAGCTCTTCTATAGAAGGAAGGCACAACTAACTCCAACTCCCGCAGCAAATCCCGGATGGCTGTCGCCGAAAACGGTTGCCCGCATAAGATAAATCCGCAGCAGTCCCCAGGAAAGATATACTAACCGGACGGAACGCACAATACGAAGCGAAAAATCGCAACCCCACCAACGAAGCTTCCACGAAGCTCACTCCCCTCCCTCCACTTGCTAGTTCCTCCCCTATTTATCCACCCCTCCCCCTGTGCGTCCATCCCCATCCCCATCCCCATCCCCATCCCCTCCTCCTCAATCCTCCACCATCCTCCTCCCAATCTCATCTCCGGTTCCATTCCTGAGTCGGCGAGATGAAGCTCTCCATCCAGTCGTTCGCCAAGAAGCTCTCCATCCCGTCGCCGAAGCGGACGTGGAGCGGCAAGAAGGACGGCCTGTCCAAGAACGGGAGCGGCCAGCGTGCCATCTCGCGCAGCGAGGCGCCGTCGTTCGCGTCTGCGTCGTCCTCGTCCTCGTCGGACGGCACGCTGGCCAGGTCGACACCGAGGTCCGTGCTCACCGCGGAGATCTCGCGGCAGGAGCTGGAGGCCGTGCTCCGGCGGCTCGGCCACGGGGAGCCCTCCGACGACGAGCTGGACGCCGTGGCGGCCATCGCCGCCGAGGCGGAGGCCGGCGGGGAGGACGATATGATGGAGGCGTTCAAGGTGTTCGACGCGGACGGCGACGGCCGCATCACGGCCGAGGAGCTCCGCGGCGTCATGGTCACCATCCTCGGCGGCGGCGAGGGCTGCAGCCTCGACGACTGCCGCCGCATGATCGGGGGCGTCGACGCCGACGGGGACGGCTTCGTCGGGTTCCAGGACTTCGCACGCATGATGATGACGGCGGCGGACGGCCCGAGATTCTTGTGACCCGTGACGGCGGCGCGACATGTTCTGCTCCGTTCCGCTCGGTTCTTCCCGTCGCTTCCCGCCACAGATCGGACGGCCGCGATGCGCTCAGAGACGTCATTCACTCATTTGTGTGTGTGTTTTCAACTTTTTGCCGCGCATCAGACAAAGGCCAGGCGCCCAGGCGGGCACCAGTAGGTCTTAATGAAAGAACTACTCTGCAACTCCCCAAGAAGGAGCATTACTACTAGCTAAACCCCAAGTTGCAAAATCTGTTAAGAGAGTAAAATGGCAAGGCGAATGCTTCGTTCTCTGATTTTTTTCTTCTACATTTTAATCCTACTTGGGGTTGTAACTTGGGGAGGTATTGCTGTGTCGGAATTGTATTTGTGGCAAGCTATGAAACATTCGTTCTTCTTTCGGTCGCATGGTCTAGTTTAGTAAAGTATACTGGGGTGAGAGACGCGGAGGGAAATTTGTTTGCTGGCTGGTGGAATGATTGGAGATTCCATTCAATTTGCGTGTGCTGGACGAGACCAGACGGTGCTTGCGATGCGATGGCATTCTCTTGTTGATTATCTAGGAGCCACATCGCATCAATGGAATTGCTAAATGGGACCTACAAGCTGAAGTAGCGCAGCTTTGGTACATTGGCATTTCGTATTTGAAGGCTTCAACAGAGTGTTGGACGAATTTACGATAAAACTTGTCATTGTGTTGATTGTATTTCCGATGAATTTTTGTCGTTTTTGTTAGCCCTTGGCAACTGTTTCTTCTTTCATCTCTTTAAAGAAACAAAAATGGCTCGTCTATTTGTGCGGTTAGATTTGTTTTCAAGTTTGCAGTGATAAATGATATAACTTAGATACATCAGAATACATTTATGTATCTTGTAGCTATTTAGATTTTTAAGATATCATAAACATTAGGAAATGACAATAGAAACTTGAAGAAAAATACAACTTAAGTAACGTAATTGAAGTATGAGCTTTTATGAAAGAAAATCATGAGTATAATATGTTAATCACTCTTCATTATGTATACATCATATAGTTGCATGTCCTTAACTCTTTTTCAAAATATTTGTATGCACGTGTACCTCTGTTAATCTCAAGTAATACATTGATTATGTGTGTAACAAAATTATCTTATTAGTTTACATGGTATTAGAGCATGTTGCCCACATATACACTGATGCACCATAAGCGACCTACCTTGAACTTATCTTCCCTTACATCGATTGCCCCACCGAATCGTGTGTCTTCTGTCTATTCTTCCCGCCACAATTTTTCTACTTCAACCTCTAACAGCAAGCCTAATTCTTGATCGATTTCTCTTAGCTTTTACCATTTTTGAGTTATATTTATTTAGGATTTTACATAGGAATTTGTATGGAAATCAAATTGATGATGTTTTTTTGTTCTGAATTCTATTTATTTATGTATTTTACTTTGGAATTCATATGGAAATTAAATTGAAAAATGTTTTTTATTTTATTCCCTGATTTTTAATTATTTTTTGTTGGAATTCGTATACTAATCCAATTTCAGTTATTTTTGCATTGTACTTGACATGGACTCTTATTTCTATATTGTACTTGGCATTAACTCTTTCATTTAATCTAGATTGTTATAATATGGACCCACCATAATCAATGGTGTAAATATTTCTCTTTTTCCACCGATTAACGTGAGATATATATTTCTCTTTTTTCCACCGATTAACATGAGAATTTATAGCCCTTGAGAGCGAATATGGTGGCTTCTTTTTCTATCTCTTTAATAATATAATAGATGCTACTCATGTTAAGTCCCGTGCGTTTTGTTAAGAAACCTAAACCTGAGCCTAGATCTATCGGGCATCTATGATGGGCTTCTCATCTACCTTTACACTATATATAGAAGGAGACTCTAACAATTATATCTCTACTATTTAAAAGAAGGATTGGTGGCGGTCCGTCCTTCCTCATGCGATGTGACCCGTTAGATCTATCTTTCTTCGTGAGATGTGAGTCTTTCTTCGTGTGAAGTGAGTCGTTGGATCTTGTTCTTTCTCGGTTTCTCCCGTGCGTACTGTTGGCCACCCATAACCTCTTCTCCACTCCCCCCACACCACAACTGCCCAAGCTGGTGCACAAGAAGCCCAAAGATTATATCGATCTTTCCAAGAACGGGTTGCCGGCAGATCACTTGCATTGTAGGCTGAGCACGACGACGATTGACAGAATATGATTTTTTTAATCCGTAGCAAAGCACGGACATTGGACTAGTCTTTTGATAAGAGAAATAAAGAGAACAAAGAAGTCTCCTCGTACCTCTGTGTTCAATCAACTATTCTATATTTTTGTTCTTGTGTACGATTCTACGCTTGTCTGCGAGATGATTGTTCAGACTGGACTCGTCAGCGACGATTCCTAAACATGTTTAATTACCCAGATACACATATTTAGTCTTTAGTCTTGCTGGTTCTTAAAAGGATGCGCATGCTTCCCTTTATTTTATCTTATCAGAAATGTTTCAGCAAGTTCCAATATCAGGCTCATGATATGTAATTTTTCGATCGTGTTTATTAGATGTTGGCATGGCATATGCGGTAGCCCCTGGTTTGATCACTTCCATTCGTCATTTTCTTTTGAGAGGATAATTCCGCCACTTCATCACGTGGTCATTCTTTTTCAGAAAGCTGTGTGCTAATTCCAAAACTAACATTCCCTTTTTTCCAGTGTTGTTAAAAAATAACCTTCTTTTCTTGGAAGAACATTGCATGACAAGTTTTCATTCACAAGTACCGGTTCTTCCTTTTTTATGCTTCAAGCAACACATTACTGTACAATGAACCCTGACCCAAGATTATGATTAGCAGCCTAGCCTTTAGGAGAACATTGATCCACAAGAAAGAGAAGCGCAATCATATATATATATTGATTGCAAAAGTCCACCTACAAGTGGAGGGCCCCACGGCCAATTTACTCGTTGAAGGTCCCACATGGCGCTTGTGTGGTAATATCAGTAGACCGGGCTTTGCGGTGAGAAGGGAAGATGTGTTAGGGCAAGGCACAAGACAAGCTCAAGGCAATAAGTGTGACACAAGAGCAGGAGAATAGATGGGCAAGGGAGAAGGACGATCAACAGCGACCGCTGATGTTGCGGTCGTGCGGGAGGATTTTCGCAGTTGGATGGACTTACATGCGATCCCCTCAATGGGAGATAATTAGGTTAGTAGTGTAACATCCCAAAATCTGAATTATGGGAATATATATTACAAATGCATTATAGAAATTGCTTTGATCATTTGCATATGAAATTATACTCCTGTTTGAATTTGAGTTTTGATTTAAAAGCAAAACATGATATACAAACAAACATGTACTCAAAAGAAGTTAGACAAAACAAAGTAAAAATATTTAATGATAGATTTATTTCAAACATAATATCCCAGGAATAATTCACAAAAATATTTATATGAAAACTTGTCAAGAAAAATAAATACAAAACATAATAACATAAGTTTATATGAATTTTAGAGAAATCCACAGAAGGTATTAACCTTTGAAAATTTTACATGTGAAACTAGATTAGGTCATAAGCATTCACTATATTATCATAAATTTACGAAGTCGTTTGCTTGGTAAATAAAATCAGCAGAAAAATCAAAAAACTAAAAACCTAATATACCCCTTACCTCTCTAACCCGTGGGCCCGTGCGCAGGCTCCTTCGTCCACCTCAGTGCACCGCGCCAACGTACCACCCACGAGCGCATTGCCGCCCCGCCCGTGGTTTTGCCACCTGGCCCCCGGTTTTGCCACCAGCCAACAGCCCGAGTCGTGTCATCGTCTCCTCCACGCCCATCCCCTGCCTGACCATGCCCATACCTGCCTATACGACGTCGGGAGCTCCGTCGATTGTCCGCGGTTGCCTGAGCTTCTCCCTCGTTCATCTCTGCCCCATCGTCTATATAAAGGAACACCAAGCTTCCTTTCTTCTTTTCCAACCCAGTGCGCACCCCACTTCCATTCTTCTCCACACAAACGAGCTCAAGCGTTCGGTGAGCGCGAGTTCATCTTAGGTCATGCGCCGCCACTACCATTCATGACGATCAGAAGGGTTTATGTCACTCCTTTCGTAACATATCGTTCCCCTCACTTTATTTCATCTTCGCTTCACAAGAGCTTCCGAATTGCATTGTCTTACTCATCTCCAGTCGTGTACACCGCCTCGGTTGCCGCCAGAGCTCTACTAGCACCTCGAATCGATTCTTTGCACAGAGAGCTTCGCCAGGACACCTCCAAGCTTCTCCGATCATTGGACTCTGCTCTCCTTCAGCCGAACCTCTTCTCCATGCGCAGCTCACCTCACCGCCTCGGCTCAACATCAACAAGTCATATCCGACCACCTCCGAGCCTCCTCTTGCTTCTGGAATACTGCTAGTAATCCCTAGATGTTTATGCACACATCATTTAGTTGAGGGCATAGCCTGTTTGAGCTTTGGCTCGTTGCCATAGCAACATCGCCGCTTGACGCTGGTGCGCCGCCGCATTAGGCCACCTCCGGCCTCTCCGGCGGCATCCCATTTTGGGTTTTCCCCAGATCGCCGAGCACCACACCGTCGGCGACAAGCGTGGGCGCAAACGCCACCGCTCAACACTTTGGGACGAGCACTGTAGCTCATCATCAGTGTGCCTGGTTATTAGCTCAAATCCGGTTTTTAACATTTAATTAATCCCTAATAAGTCACTGACGTGTGGGACCGAACTAATTATTAAAGAAAAACTAAAACGAAATGTTATTTGCTATTGAGTCGCTAACATGCGGACCGCACAACTTAAATGCACAATGAGCTCTAGTCCAAAGACCGGTGGACCGAGTGCGTGGACTTTAGTCCATGCGATGTTCATATGAACCGTACCGCTGACAAGTGGAGCCCACTTGTCAGCTTAAATGAAAATCAAAAGTAAAACGGAAATACACCTTTAGTTATGAATAGAATACGCTTTCTCTATTAGAAAGCATATTTCTTATTTTCTTTGAATTTATCAAACCTAATGGAATTCAAACCTTAATAACTTTTGCTACAAAAATCCAAATCAAATGTTGAATTATTTGGTGTTATTTAATTTATTTTCGGCTCTTTTGATTTAGACGTCGATTGCCCGAGTAATAATTTCGACGACCAATCAACTATATTTTCAGAACAGCAAGAGCAAGCCAAGCACCTTTTTGATCATATTGATTCTAGTATTTTACTTATTGTACTTTGTTTTTGTTGGACCGAAACGACGACTAGAGGGGGGGTGAATAGGAGCACGATCTCTTTTTCAACCAAGATCGGCTTGAACACGATTTTCTCTCCGATAACTATGAGAGCTATGAAGATCAATATCTAAGTACAACAGAAGTCTTGTATTGAATCCAATCCAAACCCCGGAGCAAAATAATAAAAAACAACAAATGCTAAAATCCTAAGTGTTGGGCGGTCTGACCTCTATGTTAATGGCGGTTGGACTGGTCACCTTGAGCGGTCGGACCGATCACCTTGGGCGGTCTGACCGTCGGCCTGATGAACAGAGAAATCAGCCTAAAAACGAAGTTGCAAATAGGTGTAACTTTTGATCTACAACTCCAAACTCGATGAAATTTGGAACACACCTTCTCTAAGATATTAGGAACCTATGCCAATCAAAGATCGTGAATATCCTTGGCAAAGTTTCGATTTTTTCCCGCTTGAGTGAAGGATGGCTCAAAACCGAGTCAAAACGAAAACTAGATCCAAAATCTTGCTCGTGGGTTAGTCAAAACATGCATCATGCAACATATATGCACTGAAATTCATGAACTTGACTCAAGAAACAAACATCGCCACTACAAGGGCCGATGATACAAGTGAAAATCGGTCGACCGCCTCTCGCCCGCTCGATCACGCCTGACCGGCCGAGGCCTTGAAGGACTTAGCCAAATTTCAGCCCCTGAAAACCGAAAGCCCTCTGAAAATTTCAAACGAAAAGAACTTTTGACTGGAGACTCCAAAAATTATGAGACCAAGTGCGTTAGAATCCGCTCTCTTGCCTACACCATCTATTTTTGACTCAGCTCAAAAATCCACTTTTTGTATTGGCCAGTCGGACTGCCGCCCATGGCCGGTCTGACCGCCGCTGATTATGGCCTGACAGAACTGAAATGATGCCGAAAACTTGTGAATCGACAAACCTTTAACGCCATTGCCAATTGTAACATCATCCTAAGATCATGAATATATCCCCATGATATCCACAGTTTTGTAAAATCTATTATGCATGCGTGTATATTTTTATGAAAATGTTATAATTGTAAAATTGGTAGTTGTAATCCTATTTGTTCTACATATCTCCTTGTAATATTGATCCCTTGTTGTTGTAGCTATTAGAATATGGGTTAGACATTATGTAATGTCATTTGGGAAGTCTTGAGTGCGATTGTCGTATAAATGCAACTAGAAGATAGATTTTTTTTCTTTGAAAAACTGATAAAAGGACATTGTGATAATTTGAGAATTTGGAATATTTTGAAAAATATCCAGACGGTGTACCTCTGTTATTTTGTATGAAAATGAAATGAAAATTTTAGTTTTTAGATGCAGACGAGTTATATTGTATTATGAAAAAGTGAGGATTGTGACTCACTAGTAGTGGTCGATTAAGGACTGAATCCAGTAACTCCGTAACTAAGACCTAATCGTACAATCATATGTGCTAGTATGGGATAGCCGTAGCTAACTAAGTCATCGAAAACTAGCCTTACTACTAAGTCATCGAAAACTAGCCTTGCACGAGGGGTAGGCAGTAGACATGCGGGCATGACTGGTTAGGCATGTTGACACAACGGCGGATGCCTCACTGAGACGGGTATACCCGGTGAAGTGCGAAAAACGTAGCACTGAGACGGGTATGCTTGGGTGAAGTGAGGGACTCACTCGACATGGTTATATCCGATGAGTGAGGCTACTCATTTGACGAGTTTCTATCCGGATGAATGAGGATAATGATTCTCTGGGATAAGTGCAAGGTTATGACTAGACGATGTAAAGGCTGCGTCGCGGGCTCTAGACTGCTCACTTACGGTAGTTAGCAATGATATAGAGAGTTCCAATATAACTGAAATATTTGCGTATTATGGGTAAAGTTATACACCTCTGCAGAGTGAAAAAAAACTATATAAATAGCAGTGCTCGCAATCATGAGCGTGCTTATCGTGACTGATTTGGTTGTAGTTTCGATTTTCAAAAATCGTTTGTCACAAAACTTGGGGTAATGACATGGGGTTTTTATTTGTTGAGTTAACTGTCATTTCTATGGTTGAACATGAATTGTTGTCAGTGCTATGTCTATGGCTGAATATGAATTTATTGCTGGCAACCAAGAAGGGTTGCTCTCGGTTGCAAGTGTTGTTATTATTTGATTCAGTTCTTTACTTACTATCATGTACATTTTAAACTGTTCTTTCAAATTCCGTTGCAAAATACTGATTTATGAATATTACAAATAAAAATAACTTTGAGCAAAATAACTTGTAGAGCAGTGCTTCATTCTTTGATGGCCTTACATTTAATATAATTTCCGTGATACACTACAAGTCTTGCTGAGTACACAAGTACTCAATCTTGCTAATATTATTGTTCAGAAACCGAAGATGAGTCGACGTGTGATGACACGTTCTTTGCTCTTGGAACCGGAGGGTTCAGTGACAGGTCTACCTAGGTCTTGTTTCTTGTCGGTTGCCTACAGGATTGGATGGGCATACCGCTGGACTTTTGCTACTTTTATCATATTCTTCTGCTGCTATATGTTTACTCTGATGTCTGCTTTTATTTGGCCGGTCGGTCGTGAATGTAATAACTTGTAATAGCTTAAGTAAGTACTATTTTCTTTACTTTTAGTATGTGAATGTATGGATGTGAATACCAAATGTTGTGAATGTGTGTGCTAGCCACTAATCCTGGGACTAGCACAGTATACACATAAGGTATTCTGGTTTTCCACACCCGGGCGTCCGACAAGTAGTTATTGATTTATATGAGCTTCTGCGAGTAAATTGGACTTGGGGGGATTTGCAACCACATATAACCTGTGGTGAGTTTTCGACAAACTTTGAGATGCATGTGTGTTTCTGACAAACTTCCCGCTTACAGGTGGGATTTTGCAAAAGCCCATATATAATTTCAGTATTGTGATAGCCATGATCCCCGAAGTCAGATCTTTTCCATGCATGTACTAAGTAAAGTTCTAGCAATTGCCTAGCAAATGTTGCTGCCTAGCAGATACCCTGGTAAACTGCCATGGAGTTTCTTGATAGAAACACGAGGCAGTTAGCAGCATCCGTTGATTGATTAACACCACTCTATTAGGCCCTACAATAGGCCATAATTTTAACCAGAGGAAATTGCCCATCGATTGCATGGCTCCGACGTCTTAGGTACCTTTATCTTTACTTAATTTCCTCTCTTTTGGGGTTAATCTGTTCAGTTGCCAACGAAATTACTAAAAGAAAACAGCAGGTCAAAGAAGAGTACTCTACCCAGTGATGCAGTTTTTGACCAGAAAGGAGGGAATATTTGTGCCATTGTTACTAAAATAAGCACAGGAGTGACAGGTCCTCTGTATTGTACTACTGCTTACCTTGGCATGCTCGTCAGTCATCAGTCCTCACGAGTTACCGGTGCTCTGCACATTGGTTGCGATTTCCCATGACATGAGATTGGCCTGCAACTTCCGTTGTTTATTTTCTTTTAGTAAACTCTCGCTCTAATTAAGTGAACCTTCTTGCCGGTTTCCAAGCAGCTTTGATGGAGAACTGCAACCCCCTGCTCACTCACACCTCTCGCTCACCACATCGCATCGCATGTGATGTGAGCCATTGCTCACGGGCAGGCCGTGACAAACTCACAGGCCTCTCTGTCCCCAGTAAATCTAAGGATTTGCAGGTGGTGACGAGACGACTGACGAGCATGCTGCACAAGTTTTGCCAATCTGCAAAGTCGTTAAAGTCGTGTGTCACACGCGTGTGTTTGTGCGCAACTTTTACGTCATTTGGACCGTCAAGACGTGGGTTAGAGCTTCCTCCAAATTTCAAGGAAAGTAGTACAGTAGGTGGATGCAGCGGAGCCATGCAGGTTACTGACCTAGCCAAGTGTGCCTTCCTCACTTCGCCCTAGCTAGTGTCCTCTTTGAAATCAAGAGGAGAGGAGAACTTTTCTTTTGTGCCACACTGTCTTCAGCTGAAACCTCTGTCCGCGCGTGCACATGCTTCTTTTTTATCTTTCCTTTTTTTTTTCTACTGGAGTAGCTTGTGCAGGAAAAAGGGATCCAAGGCAAGGTTTTCGTTCTTTTGTTTCAGGCAAGGTTCGCCGGAGAACTTCCCCGTTCTTTCCTGCCCTGCCCTGCTTCAGTGTCGTCGGAGAGGTTTCCAAGCAAAGCAGTGCATGGATGATGGATGCTTTCTGGAGCTGCCATGGAACTTTGCGCGGGAGGGATCCGAAGAGCGCGTGGTCGACCTTAATTTCCTCATGTATTACAGGAGGAGGCATTATGTTAGGAAACGAGAAACGATCTACAGAAGGAGAGACAAGAACTTCACGTGGAAGATGCTCGCGGGAAACGTGAATGAATACGAAATCCGCTGTACGAATACGAAATCTCATTGGTTTCCCCTGTACCACTGCACTGCACCGTGCACCCAAATGCGTCCCCTATTTCAGCCTTGTTTACGGTTGGACCTCCTCGCACCACGAGGCCATGCACGGGCGCACGACACGGAGCCACTGACCTGAAATCAAGAGTTATGTATTTATTTAGCACCATTATATCTCGAAATAGCAACTCTAACTCCGTCTGAAAAGAAAAGTAAAAAATGGCACCGCCGCCCATCGCATAGATCCCTGCCACACCGCCCCCCCCCCCATAATACTGTTTACTCCAGTGGCAAAATAGCATCGCTCACTCACTGTTTGGCACTGCCCCTTGTACAGTTTATTTGCTGTTCGCTATGCTGCACGTATGGTGGGGACGTGGTAAGTGATACGTGTTATCTGTCGGCGTGTCTACTGTGTTATTTTTACCAATTCACTGACGAAAAGAAGATTTTTATCATTTTTGTCACGTACCAGTTTTATTTTAGCCAATAACTATGGAGCGGACGGATGATGGCATGTAGTTGCACCACCACGGCATCACTCGGCCTAGACAGGCACTCAGGCACCATGCCGCCGATGCCGCTATATCCAGAGTATAGACTCGGATGGGCCTCCGCTGCAATTGTACTCGTTTTGCACGGTTGTTGCTGCCGCGCGCTGTCTAAAGACTCCTCGCGTGGGCACAGCCGCGGTGGACCATCGCCGCATCACGCTGTCCTGTCGCGTTGCCCCGCGACGATAACGGTACCACTCTGCTGCACAACCAGTGGCGGACCTAGGATTTTACCACAGGGTATGCCAAAAAAAAATTTCTTATATAATTCGGTAAAACCATACATTAAAGAACATGATAAGCCTTAAATTCAAAAATTAAGCTAGAAACGACGACAAATCTTGATATAAATTGTTCAAATGAAATACAAATAATTCGAAATATAGCCATAGAAAAGACTTACAATATTACTTGTTTATCCGCCGCTTTCTGAATGACATGAATGTCTCAATTATATCATCTTCATCAACTTGGAAGAAAATATCCCGCTCAATGAATGTGACTAGACAATCATCCAAAACACTATCACCTAGCTTATTCCTTGACTTTGTTTTCACTATAACCAATGCAGAAAAAACCCTTTCAACACTAGCAGTTGCCACCGGTAAAAGCAATATCAATTTGAGAAGCAAGTAAACCATATCATACACTTTATGCCTCTGTGTTTCAACAAGCTTAACTGAGAGATCAACAATGTTGTCTAGACCTTGGAAGCGATCATCTCGTTGCATGTCATCAATATAATTATCAAGTTGCAATTCAAGTTTTAGCAAATCATTGTTGGAGAAATCCTTAGGATAAAATTCAGCCAATCTACGTACCTTCCGTGCATCATTGATAGCTCGTCTTTAATCCAAAGCTTCATCTCCTCTCTGTTGTGTCTTCCCCATTATCGAGTATCTTTGGTTATTGACTTCTTAAACAACTTCGATACTCACCATTCGTTATTATCTGGTTTTCTTTTCATGCTTTTCTCTGTATGCCGACTGGCTTACTCGTATCCTTGGAATTACATTTGAGTGACTTGTTGTTGGTGTAGTTTGAGAAGTGAAGCATGCTTTGAATAAAGTTGGGAAGAATTCGGTGAATCTGGATCACGTATATTTGTTGTCTGTTTGCACTAGCCGTGTCAGTGCAATTTGCAGAGTCGAGGCATGCAATTTGTCTACTTATTTACCATATCGCGCGCGTTGTGCACAGGGGCGGACCCACAGGGTATGCCGGGTGGGCCACGGCATACCCTGGGGTCCAGCAGTCATACACGCAGTGCTTGATGCTTCCACGGCTGCATACACACAACCGATCGCTACTAGTTTGCATGGTCGCCGAAAGCGGTGTTGCATTGCCAAATCGCATTCTTGCGTGTGCTAGTCATCGCCGACCAACACAGCAAGCTATAGACTGCTACAGTTTATATCTCTCTCTCCTTCTTGCATGATGCTAAAAAAATGCTTGGATGTAAAATCTAATTGGATGAATGGGTTGCTTGTGTGATGGGAAACACCATGGCATAACATGCATCAGCAGGATTTTTGTGTTTGTGGGAGATTGGAAAGAGAGAAAATGTGGAGATGAATCAGTACATGCAAAAGCTTGTTCCTGGATGACTAGAAGTGGCTCAAGTCGTAGGGGAGAAGAGAGATGGCGTGCAAGCATCGGCTAGAAAGAAAGGCAAGTGGTCGTGGAGTGATAGAAAAAAAAGGCAATGAGGAGATGGTGCTTGGGCTGAGCAATTAAAAAAAAATGGCACTGGTGCTTCAGTCCTTGGGAAGGGAAGAAATGGCAGGGAAATACTGATTGTAAGACTTTTTTTGATCAAGTATCTATCTTGTTGAACATTGTTGGGGTTTCTTGCAAGCGTCATGGTATGCTTCGAAATGCTAGGCTTGAGAATGTCAAGAAAGCACTAGAGTGTGGTGAGCTTGAATCGAGTGGATTAAATCAAGAGATGGGTTTGCCTAGGCACTCGTGAGACTCGGTGGGGCTCTCATTACAAAACTATATGTAGCATCATCACTATGTATTCCTCAATCCATGATGTGCTCATTGATCTTGGTGATGATATTTCACATAAAGATGATTGGACAAAGATACATTTTGTGCTTGGAGCATTTGAAACCTTTGAGTTCGTTTTCTTTGTGCACTTAATGTATGTTATTCTTGGATACACAAATGAGTTATCCGAGTGTTTGCAGAGAAGGGATCAAGATATTCTTAATGCAATCTCACTTGTTAATGTGGCAAAGAGTAGAATGCAACAGCTGAGGTCTGATGGTTGGGATAATTTTCTTGAGAGAGTCACTTCTTTTTGCATTACACATGATGTTGAAGTTCCTGCTATGGATGGGGCTTATGTGCCTTATGGAAAATCAGCAAGGTATGCCCGTGCCCGAAACCAAACAAATGATGACCATTTCAGAAGAGAAGTATACATTGGTGTCATTGATCAAATTAGTCAAGAGCTTGATAATCGGTTTGATGAGATCAATATGGAGCTACTCTCTTGTATGTCAGCCTTTAGTCCTTCCCACTCCTTTGCTTCTTTTGATGCACGGAAGGTACGTAGATTGGCTGAATTTTATCCTAAGGATTTCTCCAACAATGATTTGCTAAAACTTGAATTGCAACTTGATAATTATATTGATGACATGCAACGAGATGATCGCTTCCAAGGTCTAGACAACATTGTTGATCTCTCAGTTAAGCTTGTTGAAATACAGAGGCATAAAGTGTATGATATGGTTTACTTGCTTCTCAAATTGATATTGCTTTTACCGGTGGCAACTGCTAGTGTTGAAAGGGTTTTTTCTGCATTGGTTATAGTGAAAACAAAGTCAAGGAATAAGCTAGGTGATAGTGTTTTGGATGATTGTCTAGTCACATTCATTGAGCGGGATATTTTCTTCCAAGTTGATGAAGATGATATAATTGAGACATTCATGTCATTCGTAAAGCGCGGAGATATCACAATGGTTATCATTAAATGATAATTGGCGTATAAAAACAAAGGTGCAAAGAGCTCGGAGTAGAAGATAACTATGTGGTGTCCCAAGAATCAACGAGTATTACATTGGAAGTAATTGGTAGCGAAGATAACTATGTGGTAGAGTATTACATTGGAAGTGGTAGCAGCTGAGAGATATCGATCAAGAATATGGCTAGCTCTTGGAGGTTGAAGTAGAAAAATTGTGGCGGACAGAAGAGATAGAAGACATACGGTTCGATAGGGCAACCGACGAAAGGAAAGATAAGTTTAAGGTGGGTCACCCATAGTGCATCAGTGTATATACGGGCAAGGTACTCTAATACCGTGTAAACTAATAAGATAATTTTGTTGTACGCATAATCAATGTATTGCTTGAGAGTAACAGAGGTAGATGTGCATGCAAACATTTTAGAAAAGAGTTAAGGGCATGCAGCTACATGATGCATACATAATTGTTAGACCATGTGGCTAGGTCTAATATAATTTAGCTGATGAATAATTGACAATGTTATTTACTGATGTTATTTGAGGCGTGTGATGTGTGTGGACTTATGTCGGTCAAGTTGGGAAGAAGTTGTGCCGGAAAAATATATTGTTTTGGTCTTTGCATGTGCAGGGTAACTCAGAGGCGATCGTGGTCTACGGTGATGACCGGGAGATGGCTTGGTGCGAAGTCATAGTCCTGAGGGTCGAGGATGCTGGAGGAGGCGGTCGAGCTCGAGTTGGAGCGCATGGAGATTGAAGATGGATAATTCGTGTTGGGGCTACGGAGGTCACGTTGGTGGATCCTAGTCCTAGTCCGAGTTCTACACACGGAAGACTCTGGACGTTGTCAGGAGTCCTGGTAGAAATGTAGTTTCGGCAAGAGTACAAGGTATGGAAGGCATGAAAAGAGATAGAATTAGGAAAGAATATTTGGTAATCAATTCGGTTTAAATACCAACACGGAGTTGTGTTTGTTACAGGAACCAGAAAAGGGGAGGGTGCGCACCCTTCTGAGGCAAGAGAAAGTAGATTGACTTTTTTTTGGCAGCGGCTGTGCAGGCGGCGTGGAGCGGACAGGGCTCGGGCGCTCGGGAGTTCTGACCTGCGTAGGGCCAGCCGAGAAGATGCGTTTGTATTTGCATGCATAGCTACTGAAGTAAGAGGTGATTGATGTTACTGGATGGTTATTAAATAGATTTGTTTACTATTTGCTTTCTGGTTCTTTACGCAAGATGAAAGTATGTGCAGCACATATAGATCATTATTAGGTTCTTGTATGAGGTGACAGTGCATGATATTTTTCTGTGGTCTTTGTATGCGTAGGTTTTTGATGAGGTGAGTGCTTGCTGCTTGAATTCTTTGTGTATCGGAGATTGTTACAGCTAGTAGTAATTAGATGTGATCTTTGGACTAGTATATGTATACTTTGTTTTTAACGATACTAGATGTGCGTGTGTCAGAAGCTGTGCAATTCCCTCGTCTCTTGCTACATTGCTACCAGCAGTCGAGATTTCACTAGCATACTGGTGCTACAGTAGACATGGGTTACTGTTTTACTCAGTACACAAGTTTGTTTTCGTGTTCTGACAGGTTGAAAAATCAAAAACAGTAGATTTGAGAGAAAAAAAACTTCCACTAGGGATTACAATCATTCACCCCTTTGATTGTCATTAATGATCCTACAATAATAGAAGTGGTTAACTTATTATAATCATGATTTTGTTCCATCAAAGCTCATACTTCAATTACGTTACTCAAGTTGCATTTTCCTTTAAACTTCTATTATCATTTTCTAATGTTTATGATATCTTAAGAATCTAAATAACTACAAGATATGTAAATATATCCTAAAGCATTTAAGTTATATCATTTTATCACTATAAACTTTAAAACCAATCTAATCGCGCAAATGCGCAGGCCTCCCTGCTAGTTAACTAAAAAAACAGGTACAAGGGGTAAAAGTAATCCATCCAATTAGACTCTACTGGAGCATGTACAATGGAGGTATTTAGAGTGATGTTTATAAAAGAAAAACTGATTGGACAAATAAGATGCTTATTTTGTAGTAGCGGTGTTTGATTAGATACCGGTACTTAAGAGATGTTTATATATGTAACTATATATAATTAATAGATAATACAATCACCTAAATACTTCCAAAAAAAATTGTTTGTGTTGGCGGAAATTATTTTTATATAGATGTTTGAAGACATTACTATATGCTCTTACTTTAAACACTTGTATATAAGCCGCTCGCATGCCTGTATTGTTGCCAGTCGCCACGTACCCCGTGTGCTGGGGAAATAGTACGCTGCGGATCGGCAAACTACAATCTGTGTCTATCAAGAGATCCCCGTGCCGTCAGCTCTACCTGCCCGCACAGCCCACCCTGGGTCGCCCGCGTTCTATTCCGCTCGCCGGTGTGCGGCGAGAAGCACTGAGGCCTTTCTTTGTGCCGGCCTGGCGTATTCGCTTCACTCACCTCATGCGTGCTCAACTCAGGAGTCAGGACATGTGTGCCAATCCTCTTCCTTTTTTTCCGGCTCAAATGGACGCGCGGTCCGAATGGCATAGGAGGCCCTGTGCCGCGTAAACTGCACATGGATGAATCTCTGACCGTCTGGACAGGGTGTCGGATGGTCACAATCTCACACAGAGTAGGTAAATGTGAATAATTTTCCTCCTTTAAGAGCAAGCCTACGTAAGTCATCTCACAGAGTTTTGGCACGTATGATATTATTTGGCGTTGAAATAGTAATTCTAACCTCTCTCAGAAGAATAGTAAAAAAAAATGTACCGATAGGCGATAGGTGACCCTTCAACACCTCCACCGCCCCGCAACAAAATTGGCACCACGTGACTTCAACACAAAGAGAGTAAAAAATAACACGCTGATGTACCGATAGGCGATAGGTGGCCCTTCAGCGCCCCCACCGCCCCGCAACAAAATTAGCACCGCGTGACTTCAACACAAAGAGTGAGCTGATGTACCGATAGGCGATAGGTGGCCCTTTAGCGCCCCACCACCCCGCAACAAAATTAGCACCGCGTGACTTCAGTACAAAGAGTGAGGAACAATGTAATGAACGGTAGTGATAGAGCTTGAGCTCAAAATAAGAGGGGTCACCATTAGATGATACGTGAATATTTTCAAGGTTAATTACTAAATTACCCTAAATATTGCAGCTTTTTCTATAGATTTACACAATTGTCGTGGGAGCAAAGGCCCACCTTGGCCCCCAATGAAGCTCTGTCCCTGATGAACAGTGCTATATATAGTGGCATAGTTCTATTACATTGCATAGATCAGTGCGCCCATGCGTTTTTTTCCGGTTATATACTGTGGCCATGCGGACAAGCACTGTTCACATTGATTTTTATTAGTTCTGTGAGGTGGCCGTGTGGTGAGGGCGCGACAGGGGGAAACTGGGCGGTAGTGGCTCGTCAGAGAGCATGTGTTATCTACCGGCACGTCTACGGTACTATTTTTACCGATTCACTCGCATATAACTATTTTTGTTATTTCATTGTGCAATAGTGTTATTTTAGCCGATAACTCCATTTAACACCGGTATCCACTCGCTTCAGAGTAAACTTTGTTAGAATTGAGCCCTTATTTGCAAAGTCTCATTCATTCCTAAATTCCAAAGCATGTATATTTTAGTTTCTTTTGCTAATCGTGTATTTCTCTGTCAAACAAGTGGTCTATAAGACTAGAGTGGTCGAAACACTATGGTTGAAACAACTGTCTTATATGACCAATGAGAGTTTTCCTTAGAGCACCCTTGGACCTCTTCAGAAGAGACAGTGTGATCGAAGACATAGACCAGTGTGGTCGTAATATTATGGTCAAATGTATAGACCAGTGTGGTAAAAAAATAGTAGTCGGATCCTTAGACCAGTGTGGTCGTAATACACTGTCAAAGCTGTAGATCAGTGGTTGAAGCTGTAGACTAGTGTACAATCAATATTAATAAACACTGCTTAATGATCATTAATTAATTTTTAATTAACAATTAGCGGTGGTTTAAGTTGACAGTTACTAAAGAGTAACCATCTCGATCATAAATAGGATCCGGAGACGTCCAGACGACGTAAGACGATTACACATATATTTTCTTTCTACTTTCTCTTTGTTCTCTTGTGCTGGACAGTTGTGTTGTCGAACCAAGTCGTCCATTCTCTTCGGCATGCATCGGTAAGGAGGGTGAGCGGATATCTCCGAATCGTTGTCGCAGAGTACACCTGCACGGATGGCAATAAGGTTTCTGGTCCACGCATCTGCGCGACCGGTCGCCACGCTGCATCATCTACGACCTACACTGTTTCGAGACTACGCTGCTTTATGTTATTCATTGAATCCAACTGTAAGTTGGTCGTAAGACCACATTATTCTGTTATGATTCTTTTTGTGTACGTTTAGAAGTGCAATGAGTTGCCGGTTGTTAGTATCGTTTTTATGCATCTCTAGTTATTTATGATATCTGCCTTGTAATTAAATCTGGAATTAAAATATTGTTCACATTTCCATCGAATTTTACCAGTATTGCAGCGATGCTCGGATTACCAGGTAACTTCGGACAGAATTCCTTATGACCATGCCATTTCCAGCCCCAGTAGTATATTCAAGAAGGTAGATAGATTAATAGAAATGTGATCCTAGTCGTTTTCTGCTCACTAGATAAACAAATGTGGATGCGCAGTCCAATCCCGTCGTGATGCCAACCATTGCTATATAACAACAATTCCGTCCAATTTCTGAAGAATATTCAAAACTTTCCTCCTCGCTTCGTGGTCACTTAACTAGTCCATGTTCCAGTATACACTTCATTCTTAAAAAATATCGGAAAATGAACGAAATAATAAGGAATATATAATATATTTTGGTACTACACTTGTAACACACTGAAACAACCTGAGAAAGTGTTTGCTTTTCCAGAGAGATTCGAATGCGAGTGTTACTTTTGTACGTGCATTGTCTGAAGAGGTGAACATGACTTCTGTGCAACCCTTCAAGTATACTTTTCAAATTCGGCTAAAACTGGGTTATACGGCGGAGTTTGAACTAAAATCTCTTTCAATCCGAATAAATTAGTCTAATCCCTCGATATCCAAACAATACCTTGAAGTGTACTTTTCAATTCAGTTAAACAGAATTATACCGCTCCGGTGCAGAGTAGAAACATATGCAGTGACTTTCAACGAAATTGGAAAAGAAAATGAAAACGCACTCCGGTGCCAGAGTCTAGATCTAGGTAATCATCAGATTCTCCTCGGATCCAACTGCAAATCAAACACGAAGCACAGCAGAATGACACCCAAACAAAATAGTATTAGCTGAAGGTTCAGGTTATGGACATTCAGATTCCGAACAATGGGAACTTGGGAACAAGAAAGCAAGGTCCAAAACATTCCAAGCGTCTAGTCGTCACAAACGCTTAAATTTTGAGGAACAATTAGCATCTTCAAAACCAAAATCAGACCAAAGTGAGAATTTGGGGAAAACTCTTCAGCTGTATTTAGATGTAACTAAGCCTATTAATAGGCAAGATACAGAACGCAGGGATGGCCATGCGTTGGTTACAGAGAAGAGGGAAACAACCCCATGAGCCTCCACCTGAACCGGACTCCCGTTGAGGACGTGCGCAAGTGGAGGCGAGCTGGCCGTGCTATCTGACGACGTGAGCCGGAGAAGTAGCGCCAGATATGAAATCGGTTGCACTGTTCACGTCTGGCAAATGTGAGTTCTGTGAGTTCTTTGATAGCCTCCCTCAGTCTGCACGTCCGCTGCAAGAACGTGAAGACTGCTTCGAAACTCGTTGAACAGAGATGCCGGGAGACCTTTTGTGAAGACATCAGCGTACTGGGAAGTGGATGGAACATGAAGAACTTTCACCTCGCCAAGAGAAACCTTGTCACGAACAAAATGTAAATCGATTTCTACATGCTTTGTACGTTGATGTTGCACCGGATTGGTGGATAGGTACGTGGCGCTCACATTGTCACAGAAGACGACAGTAGCACGATCAGGAGGGCGATGCAGTTCTTGGAGGAGATGACGCAGCCAACACGATTCAGCAACAGCATTTTCAACGCTGCGATACTCGGCTTCCGCGCTGGACCGAGAGACCGTTGCTTGTCGTTTTGCGGACCAGGTGACCAAGTTGGAGTCGTAGAAAACACAATAACCCGAATTGGATCGTAGTGTGTCAGGGCAGCCAGCCCAGTCAGCGTCGGAGTAGGCAACGAGATCGGTCGACGAGGAACGGAAGAGTTGAAGCCCGAAGTCGAGGGTGCCACGCACATAACGAAGGATGCGTTTGACCAGGTGCAGATGCGGTTCGCGTGGAGCATGCATGAAGAGGCAGGCTTGCTGGACTGCGTAGGCTATATCGGGATGTGTCAGGGTTAAGTATTGAAGGCCGCCGACTGCGGTAGAAGGTGGCGTCGGAAACGAGAGCGCCGCTGGAAGCTGACAATTTGGAACGTGTGTCAATGGGTGTGGTGCAAGGGTTGCAGCCAGCCATATGAGCACGATTCAGTAATTCTAAGGCATATTGTTTCTGACTAAGGAAGAGACTGGAGTGATTGTTGCGCACAGAAATGCCAAGAAAATGACGAAGCGGACCAAGATCCGTCATGGCAAATTCATGGCGCAGCGAGTCAATGACATGGCCAAGGAGAGAAGTGCTGGTGGCAGTGAGGAGAATGTCATCAACATAGAGTAGAAGGTAGGCAGTGGCAGAACTTTTACAATAAATGAAGAGGGATGTGTCTGATTTGGAAGGAACAAAACCAAGAGAGGTTAAAAAGTGAGCAAAGCGTAGAAACCATGTGCGTGGAGCTTGCTTAAGACCATATAGAGACTTATTGAGGCAGCATACGTGTGAGGAACAACTAGCGTCGAGAAAGCCAGAAGGTTGTTGAGCATAGACCGTTTTGGAAAGATTGCCGTGTAGGAAGGCATTTTTGACATCAAGTTGGTGGATCGGCCATGAATTGGAGGTGGTGATGCTCAAGACGACACGGATAGTCGCGGGCTTGACAATAGGGCTGAAAGTTTCATCATAGTCCACGCCGGCCTGTTGGGTGAATCCGCGAACCACCCATCGAGCTTTGTAGTGAGTGAGAGAGCCATCCGGTTTCAGCTTATGATGAAAAATCCATTTCCCGGTCACCACGTTAACACCTGCAGGACAAGGCACAAGACTCCAAGTATTGTTAGTCATCAAGCCCTATACTCATCTATCATGGCATTGTACCAGTTCGGATCTTTAAGAGCTTGTTTGTAGGACATGGGAAGGGGAGAGATATGGGGAGGAGTGGTAGTGGCAGAAAGATTAAGAATTAGTTTGGGTACAGTGATGCCGGATTTGGAGCGTGTTTGCATGGGATGGGAGGTGAACCGTGCAGGCATATGGTGCAGAGTAGCCGGAGGCACAGATAATGCGGGAGATGGTGGAGTTGTGTTGTTGGAGAGAGGTGTGGTGGAGGACTGACGTGGGTGGTGCGAGTCAGGCGTCAACGGAGGTGATGGCGCTGAGGGAGTCGGAGCACCGCGGAACGGCACGATATCCAGGGAGGTGTTTGGTGGTGGATCGGTGGCACAGAATGTGCTGGACTGGATGAGTCCGATGAAGTGGCAAAAGGAAAAATAGACTCATCAAAGATGACGTGACGAGAGATAATAATCTTACGAGTCTGGAGGTTAAAGCAGCGATATCCTTTGTGCTTAGCGGGTAGCCAAGGAACACACATGGTGTGGACCGAGGGTATAGCTTGTGAGGGGAGGTAGCGGAGAGGTTGGGAAAACACAGACATCCGAAGACGCGGAGATGATCATATGATGGTGGTTGATTGTAGAGGGCTTGGTATGGGGTAAGAAGCTGCAGAGGTTGTGTGGGACGACGGTTGAGGAGATAGGTAGCCGTGTGGAGAGCCTCAACCCAATAGGTAGAAGGCATGTGAGCTTGAAACAAGAGTGTGCGGAGGATGTCGTTGACAGACCAAATGCTGCGTTCAGACTTGCCATTTTGTGGAGACGTGTGAGGACAGGAGAGACGTAACGTACTGCCACGGGAGGAGAGAAAGGTGCGAAGAGAGGTGTTGTCGAACTCGCGGCCATTATCACATTGTATGCATTGGATGGAAAAATGAAACTGATTTAAAATGAGATGATAAAAATTCTGAAGAACAGAGAAAGCATCAGACTTTTGGCGCAAGGGAAAAGTCCAAGTATAGTGTGTGAAATCATCTAAGATCAGAAGATAGTATTTATAGCCAGAAGGACTAACAATAGGGGATGTCCACAAGTCACAATGTATGATTTGAAAGGGAAAATATGTGTATGACAGCGAGCAAGAGAGAGGTAAGCGAGTATGGTGACCAAGCTAACAGGCCTCACAAACATGAGACAGTTTGGTCGTATTATGACAATTAATTGAACTAGAAGAAGCCAAATGCGACGTGGTGTGGCGGCCAGGATACCCAAGTCGACGGTGCCACACATCAACCGTGGACAGGAAGGTAGCGCCACCTGCTGGACTTGTGGAAGAACAGATACCAAGGAACGGGTACAAGTCGCCAGAGCTATTGGACCTCAGAATTTCGTTCTTGGTTAAAAGATCCTTCACAAAGAAACCAGCAGGGTCAAACTCAATAGAGCAAGCATTATCATTGGTAAATTTGCGCACTGATATAAGATTCTTAACTAGGTGAGGCGTATGAAGAACTTGATTCAAGGAAAAAGAAGCATGGGGAGTACGCAAGGTAGATGAACCAGTGCCAAGAATAGAGAGATGCGATCCATTACCGACAATAACACGTGATGAATTTGGCAATGATGAAGAACAATACTTAGAGAGATTACCACTGTCGTCGATCATGTGGGAGGTGGCGCCGGTGTCGAGGAACCATTCGTTGGAGCCAGTCGGTTGGTGCAGCGAGGAGGCGTGCAGCATGTGGAGAAGTCCACTGGTGTCCCAAGGGGTAGTGCTAGATGGAGCCATGGATGGGACCTGCTGGAGCATGATAGGATAGGCTTGTCCTGTGGGCGCTGGAGGGCGATGTCCCAAGATGCCGGGTCCGTAGCACCAGTCCATGGAGACCACCATTCTTTGGCCGGCCACCTGAGTACCCGAGGCGTGAGCGAGACAGACCATCGGATCGGAGCCGTCACGACCACCATTGCGACCGCCGCCGCCGCGAACCACTACGGCCACGGCCACGACCGCCCTTGTAGCGCCGATCACTGCCATTGTTACTGGAGTTGCCGGTGGAGCGATCGCCGCTGCTGGTGTTGGTGAGCGCGCGGTCGCCACGGTCACCGTGAGTTTGGCGATTAGAACCGCCATGGCCGTCAGAGGAGGTGTTGTGGACGCCGGCCGTTAGAAGAGCTGCAGCAGCCACATCTCGTGTAGTGGTGGCCTGGGATGTTTCCTCGAGCAGCATGTACCCACGTGCTTGGAGAAACGTGGGAAACGGTTGCTGCATAGGTAGGATGGTCTTCAGTGTGGCGAATTTGGGGTTGAGGCCGCGGATGAGCTGAAGAACGAGAGCCTTGTCGGTGACACGCTGATCGCAGTCGGCAAGGGCATTTGCAAACGTCTTAAGACGATGGTAGTAAGCGGAAGCGGAAAGATCACCTTGCGCAAGACTGCTGAACTCCGCCGCGAGATGAACAGCGCGACTATTCTTATTGTCGCAAAAAAGTTGCTCAAGCGTGCTCCAAACACCGAAGGAGGTGGTGTCAGCCGACATCGCAATGTCGAGTAATTCCTCCGAGATGGTGGCGTAAAGCCATCCAAGCACATGAAGTCAATCTTGACCCAGTTGGGGTCGTCGTGCTGCGGATCCGTTACATCGACATGACATTAGAGGTTGAACGTGCCTAGTGCGAGCATCATCAGATTGCGCCATTTGGTGTAATTGTTGGCTTGGACGTCAAGAGTATATGGGACGAGAGTTTTGATGTTAACTGAATGTATGCCGTGGAGGAGGGAGGACGCCGTTGGAAGAGAGGGAGCAAGCGTCAGGGTGGTAGCAGGAGCAGTAGCGCCAGCAATGCCATCACTCAAAGCAGGAAGAGTGGCTGAGACGGCGGCAGCCACGGTGGAGCTCATGTCGTAGGCAGGAAAGGGTGGAGGGTGGGAGAAGAAAAGTTAGTTGGTAGCAGGCTCTGATACCATGAGAATTTGGGAAAAACTGGCCATGCGTTGGTTACAGAGAAAAGGAAAACAACCCCATGAGCCTCCACCTGAACCGAACTCCCGTTGAGGACGTGCGCAAGTGGAGGCGAGCTGGCCGTGCTATCTGACGACGTGAGCCGGAGAAGTAGCGCCAGATATAGAATCGGTTGCACTGTTTACGGTCTGGCAAATGTGAGTTCTGTGAGTTCTTTGACACAAAGATTGCAGCACAGCCCAAGAAGGTGATAACCGTGAATCACTGCGTTTTAGCCTCCAATTTCCAAATCTTTGTAGAAATCAATATTCGCGATTTGCAATTATTAGTAAAAAAGAATATAGAGCTAGCGATCTTGCCTTTAATCGTTCTATATACACTTAATTTCCACCGCACACGGCACGCTCGGATAGAGGAAGAGGAAATGGTCGAACAAATTCCATTGATCCAAGAACCTACGGCTATGCGATCTTGGCGAAGCCGCCGCCACCTGCCATCATGACCTTGAACTCCTCGAAGGAGATGAGCCCGTCGCCGTTCTGGTCGACGCCCTCGATCATGCGACGGCACTGCTGGACGGTGGCCTTCTCCCCGAGGCCGTGGAGCACGCGCGCGAGCTCGGCGGCGGAGATGGCGCCGTTGCCATCGGCGTCGAAGACCCGGAAGGCGTGGCGGAGGTCCTCCTCGACCACGGCAGCGTCGCCGGCCGCGGTGGCGTTGATTGCGGCGAACTCGTCGAGGCTGATAAAGCCGTCGCCGTCGGAGTCCGCCTCCGCCATCATGCGCGCCAGCTCGTCGTCGGTGGCCGCGTGGCCCAGGCTCTCGAACAGCGCGGCGAGCTCGGACCGCGAGATCCGGCCGTCGCCGTTCGCGTCGAACTTGCGGAACACCCGCTCCATCTCCTCATCCGGCGTCCACCCGGGGACCCGCCGCAGGACGCCGAGTCGACCTGCGGCGGCGGCGGCGGCGACGACGACGGCGACTTGGAGCTGCTGCGGCGGCGGAACAGGGAGGGCATCTTGATCTTGCCCATGGCTCTGCTCCGCTTTGCACGGGAGGGCGTCTGCTTGGGCTAATGAATCTGCCTTTGGCTTTTGGCTTGCTTCGGTGGTTGCGGCTTCGTTTTACAGGGAGACGGACGGCGCTATTTATAGAGAAGTTCAGAGGGAAGTGATGCCGGGCGTCTTCCATTACAGATTCGCAGTCGAGCCGGGGAGGAGGGAGGGAGGGAGGAAGGCGCGGAGGAAGTGCGACGCTGGCGGTTGCGTGTTTTGTCTCTGGCAGGTGGGGCCTGTAATACAAGCCCGGATATCTAGCGGATAGAGTGGATAGCGGGTACCGCGAACGGCTGGCTTGCTTTCTATACTTTGATTTGATGGGTCATAGGATCACGGATCACCTGTGCTTTGCCTATTTTTTAAGTAGGTTTTGTGAAGTTCAATTAGAATGACGAATAGTTTAAGGAAATTATTGTTTTTAAATGTGCTCCGGTCTGTTCTCACCACAAGACAGAAGCACACTTTTTTTTCGATGGAGAAGCACACATAATTTGATGTCAAATATGTGTGATTTACCTCTCATCAGAAGTTGCCACTTCGATTTTGAATCGCACAAAAGAGGGAAAAAAGAGGTGAAGGCATTACTTGTCCCATTAAAACACCTAAAATCATGTAAACCGCATGACTTGAACATGGTGTCGCGGGCAAATTGTAGTCGCTGCTGGCAGGATATCGTGGTAGCTAACAACAAGGATAAAAGCATTTCTGGCTATACAAGAACATGTTTTATTCCTTCCCTCATCTATACCTTTCGGCAGTATATATGCCCGGCGTGTTTTAGCTGGGTTGGGTTGCTTATGTGGATGGAATTTACCCGTAACATAGCACAGATGGATGTTTTGCATGAAGAGAGAACGCATTTTGAAATATTTTATGCATTTTGTTGCGTGGATATTGGCTAGCTATAGTTATCAATTACTTAAATTTGGAGATCGAATTTACATTCTTACACGGTGAAAGATGTACAAATTATTGCAACACCCGCGAGCTGTGGCCATGCCACCACCAGATCCAAGCATGCTGGATCTGGAACAAACTTTAATCACCGTCTAGCATCCTATATCTTCGTTGCATTTCGTTTTTTTTTTTCTTTTGTGCTTTGCTTCTCTTGTATTCATGTATAAATTTAAATTGCATAAGACTATGTTTATCTTAATTTAGTTTAGCCATCTTCGGTTTCTAGTAAAAAAAAATAGCTTAGTCGTCTGAACCCTCCTCTATTTTTATCCCGACTTCACCACTACTAGTGTTCCAGCATCGCGGCACCATTCGAAAGCCCGAGGCCAAGAACACAGAACACAATGCCTTTGTTGTGGCAAAGTCCAGTGGGATCGTATTTGTTGCAGCAAAAAAAATTTGTTGCGATGGGCGGCTCGAGAGGTTGGGGCTATGATTTTCCAGTGTTAAAGTACAACCAATTCAGTGTCTAGCATCCCAAAATGTTTTTATGTTGCCTGGGAGAGAACATTCTCCGTGTTGTAGCCATTACTACTTGTTACTACTCATTGTTGCACATATAAAATGATATTACTGCTTATTGTTGCACACATCAAATCAAAATGCTTCACACATCAACCTCAAATGTGTCATCGCTTGAGTGTCCAGTGTTTTTGTTGCAAATCGATTTTTTTTTGTTGCAATCCATTGGATCTGTTGTTGCGCTTGTGACGAAAAGAAAAATGGAGGTTTCGTTTCTTCCGTGACGGAGGACGGGTTATGTGTTGCACGCTCATTTTTTGTTTTAGCCATGAAATATTGGTCTTTTTGTCCTAGGATTAGGGCTATAGTCTATCCAGTTAGAGGCCCAGTTACAACCCTGGTTTTCGTGGTGAAATATTTTTGTGGTAACGAGGGTGAGAGAATCGGATGGTCACTTCAAGGTGTACCTGGTAGTTGCTAACCGCTGTCGTTCAACCAACACTAGGTATAGTATTGGAGAATGAGAAGTGGTATTTCCTAAGGAGGTAGGAATTAACGATTGCAGTTGACAAAGGTTCGGATCAGTTGACATAGGAATTCGACTTTCCGATTGAACGAATCGCTTAAGTGATAAATTAGCACATCTCTCTGGAACTACGTACAGCCGTCGTCCAGATCCATAGAATGCCAGGGAATTGAGAAGAAAAATACTAGGCGAAGGAATGCCAGGGAAAACCAAGGTCGACCAGAGACTCGTCCTATAAAATTCCTCGTTGATCGACGTGCTCCGCACACCGGGGAAGCCGACGGTAGCTTAGCTAGCCGCGGTACAGCTAATGGTGACGGTGATAGCGAGCCCGAGCCCGAGCCCGAGCCCCGCCGCGTTACGGAATCCAGAAATAAAGCTGGAAACCGTTTTCCGGGGCCCACCATCCCGTGCCGTTCTCCGTGATCTGGGGAGTCCGATAGAAATTAAACGGGCAACCAGAAAGGAAGCGAGAAACCGCGTGAAAAGGAGCGCCTGCGCTGTGCTCCTAGCCTGCTGCGGGCCCACCTGCAGCGTTAACTTCTTCTTCGTGGCCTGTCCCTGTATGGCTGCATGTTCCGCTCCGGAGCCCCTGTCGTTCTTGCTCGGCTAGAGGTGGGGCCCTTCCACGGACAACTGTCAGACGGTGGGTACGCCACCTGTATGTATGTGTTTGTGTGTGGAGTATATATATTTTTTTGTCGGGTTGCGGTGTGTTTTGGGCCTTTTGGCCACAGGACGATTGGGTTTGGGAGGTTTGTGTGGCTGTGCGAGACCTGGCTCCGTGTCCGCGACAGTATGAGAAGCCGCCTACCGGTTGTCGCTTGTTCCAGGAGGTACCCTGTCAATTTCATATTGTCAATTAGGCGGTTAGATTTATTTTAAAATTTATAATGTTAAATAATATAACTTAGATTTTGAGATATATTGCCTATCTTGTAGCTATTTAAAATTTTAAGATACCATAAACATTACAAAATGGTAATAAAAGTTTGAAAAAAATACAACTTGGGAATTTAATTGAAGTATGAGTTTTCATGTAAGAAAATATTGAGCATAATAAGTTAACCACTCTATCATGTATGCATCATATAACTGCAAGTCCTTTTCTCTCTCTATTAGTTACTATTTTTCAAAATATTTGCATACACATGTATTTCTATTAATCTCAAGCAATATATTGATTATGGGTGCAAGTATTATCTTATTGGTTTATATAATATTAGAGTACCTTGCCTACGTATACATCAATGCATCGTGCACAACCTACCTTAAACATATCTTTCTTCACACCGGTTGCCCCCACCGAACCGTGTCTCTGTCTCTCCCCCGCGACAACTTTTTGCATCAACCTCCAATAGCAAACACAATTCTTGATCGATATCTCTCAGCTGCTACCCCTTCAAATGCAATACTTTACCACATAGTTATCTTCTACTTGTATCCAATTATTACTTAATGTTGATCTGTCAGACCAGGGAGTAACACCCCCAAATCTTCTGTGTATTATGAACTAGTCCTATGATCAGTAGCTAGTTAACACAGTATAGTTATGTTAACATCCATAAATCACACAACTTTATTAATAAATATCAGAGCTTATTACAAAAAAGCTTGCAAGCCAATAATAGAGAACACACAGCGGAAGACGAAGAAGACGTAGTAGAGTCCAGCTGATCCGCCACAAGCAACCGACTGGGGTAGCGGCCTAGTCATCGAGATCCACACCGGTAGCGAAGTCTTTCTCCTTTGAACATTATTTGCATTAAGCAAGGGTGACCACAAACAACCGTGTTCCGCAAGTTACACACATAACAGAGTTAATGCATGTATAGATATTATCAAAGGAAGGCTTATAGGGTCATTTGTGCAAAAGCAATATTTGACATTTTAAATACAATACTAAGTTCAAAGACAGTATAGTCTATATCTAAAATCAAATTTCATTTTTATTCATCAATTCTCAAGCGTATAGGATAAACCTCCATACACAAATGGTGAAGGACTAATCCCCTTACACCATGCTTTCTGCATAACTTTCCTACATGGAATAAACATCCATAAAATCATTGTTGTCAAAATATTTTTAAAACAAAATTATAGTCTAATCCGCGAAAGGCTTTGCTCAGCATGTCCATGACCGTGGATATGACTACTCGAATAGTTTTACACTCTGTAGAGGTTGTACAACTTTACCCACACAACACGACTTCTCTAGTTTATTTGACATCCATCGATATCACTACTCACTACCTTAAGTAAGCAGTCTAGAGCACGTGTCAAGGCCTTTACAATGTAACATCCCACTGTAGTCCCGCCTCACTAAGGTTTTGCTTCCTTTGGATTGAACCATAAGCCGGATTTAAGCCCACTCTTGCGCCAGGTGGGAATACATAAAAGTAGGTCATACAGACACCCACGTAACGGATGGCACAACCACGGTGAAATGTTACAAATTAGTTAGCAAAGTCCCGCCCACACATGACATGTGGTAGTACGGAAGGGCTTTGCAATCCGCAGCTCGCAGACTAGTTGTTAATTGACTGGGCGACTTCTAAATAACCCCTGGGCCTCAACCATTCTCGAAGTGAGTCCGTGCATAAACTTGAACTCACCAACTATCCATTTCGCTTAAGTCCAAACCAGTTTTTAAATTTTATTTTAGATTTCAATGCATTTTGTAAACTTCCATGATACACCAATACCATGAATAAAATTTAAACAATATTTGATTTTTGGCTAAAAATTACC
Organism: Hsuehochloa calcarea; assembly: GCA_036346395.1. Classification (NCBI taxonomy): domain Eukaryota; kingdom Viridiplantae; phylum Streptophyta; class Magnoliopsida; order Poales; family Poaceae; genus Hsuehochloa; species Hsuehochloa calcarea. The sequence goes on from CM070594.1 coordinate 87,052,232, forward strand.
AAATCAAATATTTGAGGTCTAAGCATGGACAAGCATAATTTTTCCAAAAATGTTCTAGTCCATGCTATTGCATAAACTAGATTTTCATCTAAAGTGTCAAGGTATATTTGATTCAATGTCAAGATTGGATGTAAAAAGGATTTAGGCATAACTATAAATTTAAAACAAGAGTTTAAATTAAACTGAATATAAATAAGCATGTAGTAATAATTTAAAACAAAATTTAAATAATTTGAAATACTGGAATTCAAATATGATTAAAGATGTAACTTGCCTTACTTGATTAATTGTTGTTCTCGAACGGCGTCGAAATCCGGTTCTCCGAAGTTGTCGAAATCTATATGTGTAAACGAGCTAAATTCAAATAATATCTAAATAAAGTCCAAAAAATATGAAATAAACACTGGGATGAAGATATCAAATTTTTATGAATTTATGAATTTGAATCGACGGAATCGGAGTTTGTATGAAGGAGAACGAATATCCAAAAAATTGGATAGCACAAGAATAGCTATAATTCTGAGTATTGTCCATCTTTCGAGTACTGTTCACCTCAGAGTACTGTTCACCTCCAAGTACTGTTCATCATCCGAGTACGGTGCATCTTCCGAGTACAATTCTTCTTCCGAGTACTGTTCACCTACGAGTATTGTTCATCTTCCGAGTACGGTGCATCTTCCGAGCATTGTTTATATTCTGAGTACTATTCACCTCCAAGTACACTGGTCGAAGGAGATTACGACTATACTGGTCGAATGAAAGGTTTCGACAACACTGGTTGAAAGAAGGATACGATTACCTAGTCGACCGAAGGCTACGACTACCTGGTCGACGAAAGGCTATGACTACCTAGTCGAAAGGAGCTACGACAACCTAGTAGGAGGGAGCTACGACTACTTAGGCAAAAGGTTTTGATTACACAAGGAGAAAGCGGTGGCACTCGGCTACAAGCTCATCGGCGCTATGCGCCACGGCGAACTACGTGAGGTGCGCAAAAAGAAGAGAACATGACACTGAACCTTAAGCGATACCTTACAACGACGCAGCACAATGGAGTGGCCAGCAACGAGGAGGTTTGATGACGGTGGGGTACGGGTTTTGGTAGCGACGGTGCTTAGATGGTCCTCGGGCGAAGAAGAAGTGCGTCTGAGGTAGAACATGATGCGACGATGCTCCCGGTGTAGACGACGACACCACAGATCGACGGACGGCGGCGCAATTAGTGGTGCTAGCACTTGCGGCGGCGGAGCTTGAGCTTTGATTCCGACGATAGAGACGAGCATAGTGGTCGTGGTTGCGGGGAATAGAGTGAGAAGAGAAATGCAAAGGCCAAGAACCCTTTTATAGGGCAAAGGATAGACGAAACAAAGTGAACGTTTGAGGATTAAATGAGCAGTTTCGGGATAAAATAAAGAACGAAGAAAACTATAAAATTGATTGCAAGGAGTGGAGAAAACGTGCAATTGATGGTATGATAACGTGGGTGATGAAGAGGGGGTCGTAACACCTCAAACAGAATTGAATTTGGTGTTACGTGTGTGTAGAATGAGATGAAAAGGTGGCGGCTGGCCATTACAAAATTCCCCGAAGACGCGCATTAAAACAAGAGTTTTTGGCCTGAATGGGGGCGACCGGGGCGAGCTCAAGGGCACTGCCATGGCGGACGGCTTGGTGGGAAAGAAAGAATGAGGAGGAAGATAGCGGCCTAACAGGCGGGGCCATCTTGTAAGTGAGAGAGGGGAGAGAGAGGGTGAGGGATGCGGGTGATGGAGTGGGTTGAGTAGGCCAGGGAGATGGACCGGTGTTTTGGGTTTCGGCCCAGAACGAGTTAGGAATTTTAGATTTATTTATTTATTTCAGAAATTGAGTTAAATCAATTCAGCTTGAAGAAGATAGCAAATAAAGTTTAAAAATCTAGAAAAATTCACAGAATTTCCTAGAATTATTTTTAACTTAACTATTTCCAACTTAAGGTTGGTTTTTTATTTTGCAAATAAATTATTTTAAATTTCTAGAAGATGGGAAAAAACTTTTTAAAATCCAGAAAATTCAGAAAATTAATTAAAATTTCCTTTTCAATTTTAAATCCAATAAAAACCCAAAAACTAAATAAATTTTATTTTTGACTTTTAAAGTCTTAGAAATTCAAGGAAAGCAATAAAACTCTTTTAAATATCAGAAAATCCAATAAAATAATAACTTTATTAAAAAAATTTGGTAACAGAACTTTAAGATTTTACATGACCATTGTGACATTAACACGCACACACATGCAAATATCGTCGATCCTTGTCGGGAACACTAGTCGCGCTCTCGTGGCCCCGAGCGTATTCCTTGCATTTGCGCTATCTCTACTCCGAGCTTTTGCTCCTCTGTTTTTGTACACCCGTGTTTCTATTCGTACAGATACATGCATGTATATACACATACACGATATTACAAGTGCTTGATGTCTTCTTCGCCTTTGTCGATCACTCCACTTCTTCGACATTGCCCAACTTAATGACGTAGCTTCCTCACTAACTGCGATGACCTACCATCTTCACTGATGTTGTTTTGCTTGCTTTAGTAGCTGTCTAACGATATGGAGAATATTCTCGACATCAATGGAGACACCGTGTCACTCACCAACGATGACCTGCTCCTAGCTATCTGATGATCCATATTGGCGATAGCTCATCTTTAATGCATTTCTTCATCCCCTTCCTGCTACAGCATCCCCATCATCGAGTTTATTTGGTCATTGATTTCTTCAACAACGCCAACATTCACCACTTGTCGTCACAACACTTGGTTCCTTCGAATCATGCCTTTCTCTTCAACGGCTCCAACAAGCAACACGACCTTGTCCTCGTCGAATAGCTAAGGTGAGTAGCGCGGAATTGTTCTGATCTTCGTCGCCGCCATCTCGGCTCTTCACTTCCTTGTAGATAAATGCCTTTTTGTAGGACAGATCGACGTCATTGCACTCTTTTTGTGGTCTCTTCTGACCCTACTTGTGATATCATCATTATAACTTATATTTAATTTATTTCAAATTTTAGTTATTCAAGGATTTTACTTTGGAATTCGTATGGAAATTAATTAGCAAATTTGATTTTATTTTTTGTCCCTAATTTCAATTATTTTTGTAGTAATTTCTTTGCTAATCCAAATGTTATTTTTTTATTTTTTAGTCCAAAATACATTTATGATTTTACTTTAGAATTCGTATCAAAATCGAATTGCTAATTTTATTTTATTTTTTAATTCCAAAATGCTGTCATTTTTTATATTAAAATTCGTACACTAATCCAATTGCTATTTTTGTTTAATTTTTATTCTGATGCATATTTATTTATTTATGATTTTACTTATTAATTTGAATGGAAATAAAATCGATAATGTTATTTTATTTCATGTTCCAAATTTTAGTTCTTTTAGTACTTTACTTCTGAATTCATATCAAAATAAAATTTAAAAAATATATTTATTTATTCATATGAAAATTCAATTATATTTTGTTAGAATTTGGATACTAATCAATTGCTATTTTAATAAAATTATTTGGGATTATAGTTATTAGATATTTTTTTTTACTTATGGAAATTAAATTTCTTATTTTAAGTCATTTTTCAATGCAGATTCGAGTTATTTTTTTGGATTTTGTATACTAATTCATATTTTAACTTTTATTCTAGATTATATTTATTTTGGGATTTTACATAGGAATTCCTCTCGCTACCAAATTGCTAATTTTACTTTTTATTCCAAATGTTAGTTATTTAGGGATTGTACTTTGGAATTTGTGTAGAAATCAAATTGTTAATTTTTTATTCTGAAATCTAGTTATTTTCTATCGGAATTGTTATACTAATCCAATTGCTATTTTTATTTAATTTTTTTTATCAATTATATTTATTTTACAAATTGATAATTTCATTTAAAATATTTTGTTAGGAATTTTACTTATTTATGGATTTTACTTTGGAATTGGTGAGGAAATCAAATTGCAATTTTGTTTATTTTTTAAATTGAATTTCAAATTTTATAGGAATTTGTATACTAATCCAATTGCTATTTTTTAAGAAAATATATGTATAATTATATTTATTAGTTATTTTACTTTGAAATTTGTTTCAAAATAAATTGGCTAATTTTTTTTTAGTCCAAAATCGAGCCATTTTTTTTTGTTGGAATTCGTATGTTAATCCAAATACTATTTTTAATTTTTATTCTGAATTATGTTTATCTTGATATTTTACTTAGGAATTCGTATCGAAATCAAATTGTAATATTTTATTTTATTCCAAATTTAAGTTATTTCTCCATTGTCGTTGAAATGGACTCTTATTTTTATATTGTACTTGACATATTCTCTTTCTTTTAATCTATATCATTATAATCTGGACCCACTATAGTCAATACTATAGATCTTTCTCTTTTTCCATTGATTTCATGGAAATTTCTAGACCTTGAGAGTGAACATGTAGGTTATTTTTCTATCCCTTTAATAATATAATAGAAGATAGTAGTATCCGCACCTGAACTAATCTTGTAGTAACACTTTACTTCTTTAGTACATGATTTGTCCTATATTATTATGTGGATAACACTAGCACGTTTGTAGAATCGAGCCATCAAATATGGTGCCGGTTTTGTAAGCCACCATGGTCATGGTGAGATTGGAAATGCAATTGTCCATTTGAAAAGACCTACATCTGAAATCTCAGTCGTCCACTGCGCATCATGATTTGTGCTAGGTATTGCATTTTTAGAAGTATAAGCGTATTGTTGTATTTTTTTAGGGAATTATTAAATGTTAACTGACATGAGATGGTACTTCCTCTATTTTGAATTTTGAATTTCAAATGGCACCTTTTGATCTACACCATGTGAATTTACTGTACACGTATATACTATGCAAGTACCGGGGATATGCTCATAATCTCAGTGTGTTGAAAATTGCAATAACATCGGGGCATTTGGCGAAAACTTCATTTTTGGGAAATTCAACCTACTGTCAGTTCTCAGGAGGTCAGATCGATTGGCTGGCAGTCTGACGGCGTGTGTGGTGGGGGTCAAACCGTCGTGTTAATGGGTGAGGGGCTGACGTTTAGGCCGACCATGTGTGGCGGTCTGATCGACCAAAATGAAAAGGGGAATTTCGGCGATCGGCCAAAAAAATCAAGTGTAGATGCAAGTGAGAGAATGTGTTTGCACTTGGTCTCGTAATGTTTGGAGCTTTAAGCCAAAAGTAGATAGCATTTTAAATTTCCATGGAGGGTGCAAATTTTGACCCCAGAAATTTTCGCTAAGTGTTGAAGCAGTTTGACCGACCATCAGTTGGCTGTTAGACCGGAGGGCTGTCAGATCGGCCATGGGCGGCGGTTTGACAGACCAGAGTGTGTTCTTGCATCGAGGGCGATGAACTTCTCAGATTGGGCCAAAGTCATGAGTTTATGTGCATATGTGTTGCATGATGTATGTTTTAGCTAACGTATGTCATGTTATGAAGTACTTGTGCCCGTAAATAATTTCTTGGTCTATTATTGTGCAGGTGCTTTGGAGTCAACGATAGTCAATGGCGAGAATGATCGGGATTAGGCTATAAGAGCTGATGTCCAAAACGATCGAGGATGCCGAGTGAAGTCATTGTACTCAAGCATAGGGCAAGATGGACAAGGATGATCGAACAATAAGTTTGGTGCGACAGGTTGCATCAAGTGGTGTGGGGATCGGTGCAAGTACCATGGTTGTTCCGGTGGGAGCCGGTTGGGAGAGACTATCCGAACGAAGAGAACCATTGATCAATCTACACGTGGCGAAGCATGGAGTACTTCATGATGATTGGACCCGATCTTCGTAGAAGGATCGAGAAGGAGTATTTTGGTATCTTCGCCAAAATACCGGGTTGGTGACCTTTTGAGAAAAAAATGCAGCATAAGATGGCACAAAGAGAAGCGGTTTAGGTCAATTGAAGATGAATACAACACTATGAAATATGTGTGCGAGTGAAACCCGTTTGTGTGTGGACTTAACGAGTGTCTGATAAGATTATTCTCTTTTGACCTAAGCTCCACTATAAAAGGGAGAGGTGCAGGATTTGTGCCTCTTAAGTCTTCCCAAGTAGAAATCCTAATTTGTGATTTGAGGAAAGTGGAGTAGAGGAGTCTAGGGTAGGGAGATGGATTGATTGACTGCTCAAGTGTTGAGCTTTTGTCCTCTAAGGTGAAGTTATTGTAAACCAAGAATCTCTTGAATCAATCCAAGCAAGATTTCCTACAAGATGAGTTCTATCTTGTTCTTGCTCTCTCTTTGATGCCTTCTGGGATTTTGTGTATTATCTTAGTTTTCTTGGTATGCTTACTATGATCTAGTTTGCTAGGATGTGTGGCAATTCATCTAGGGTCATCTTGATTATCAAAGATAGAATTTCCTCGGTTCTTGTGCCTTCTTGGTCTGATCCAAGAAAATCATGGAACCTTGGCCTCGATCGTCCCAATCGCTGATTGGAATAGGTTCTGGCCTTCTTGATAAGCTATCATTGAAGTTTCGGGATTTGGATCACCGAGTAGGAAGTTAGGTCATTTGGTGATCTTCGCGGGCTGCTCCTAGGTCACAGGTGGTCAGGCTGGCCATACCTCGTGGTCAGACCGCCAAACCCGGGCAATCAGACCGACCGGAGCACGGTCAAACCGGCTTTATGCCTTGTGAGGTGTTTTGGTTGTTTGCCTCGGGGTTCGTTGGTTTCACCGCAAGATTTTCTACTGTGCTTGTGTTCTCTGATACTCCTAGCTTCTATAGCTAGTGAGGAGAAGAACAAGTTGAGATTAGCTAAGGTCGAAAAAGAGTAGTGCTCCTATTCACCCTCCTCTAGTTGACGTTCTGGTCCAACACATACACAAATGCACCCAATTTGAACACACAAAAATCTTCAACAATCATTAGAAATGTACAATACATACAATTAGTTTCTGCAATACATATATTCTATGGTATAAATACATATTTTCACACAAAAAATCTTGAACAATCACCGGCGACGATCGTGTACACCTCCAATGCCCGTCGAGGACAATATGCACACGGAGATGGCGCACGACGACAAGCATGGGGGCGGAGATGCACCAGGTAGCCTGGACTTGCACTACCAGTGGTTGGCGATGAAGAGAAGAGAGAGATGAGGATGAGCCCAGTGGCGATAATGGGGCAGATATGCATCACGGCAGCGCAGACGTGCACCTACGACGGCCGACGATCAAGATGAGAGAGAGAAACGAGGACGAGTGCCTGCGGTGGGGACGTGCAGACCCAATGGAGAGGACTTCAGTGGTGACTCGATCGAGGTGCACCTTCGGCAAGTGCCATGGCCAGATCTTGGCCCGCTGTGCCCAGATCAGTAGCTACCATGTCAAGATATGGAGTTCCCCGGTGAGACCACACCGGATATTAGGAAGTAGATTATTCCCCCGGACCCAAGCCCCGTGGCCTCCGTCGTCATCGGATTGGAGCTTCGTGGCCTCCGTCGTCTTCGTCTCCAGCTTCAGCCGTCTTTCTCGTCACCAGCGAAGGTCGATTCGGCAATGATGGCGGCGCCCACAGAGGTGTGCACTCGACGGCGACAAGGACAGGGTAGATCCAGTGGTGGAGGCAGAGAGGAGGTGTACCTGTGGCCGTCGTTGAGGACAACATGCAAATCCGATTGAGAGGTGCAGGCACACCTTCGACGAGTGGTACTCGCCGGAGGTGAGGACGACCAGCGGAATGGGTGCGGGAGAGGGCGACTGGAGATCTGTCCAGATCCAGGGTGGAAGGGTCAGGGATGGTCAGATCCGAAGCTCTTGGGCGCTCTCCCCGACGGGTCTCAGGACGACGCTAGGGATGAAATCAAACCGGATAATAATGGTCCAAATCCCCACGCTCCCGTCAATTGGCGCTAATAGGGGAGGGGGGTCCTTCACCATATCCTCATTCATGGTGACAATCGATATGATACGCTGCAAGCCAACATGAGGACAGGGGTATGGGGATTGTTGCTAGTGAAGTCCGACGTGGGGGTCCGCACAATATAGGGTTGTTCGTGGGTCGTCCTTGTTGCCTCCGATGTTAGTAGGGTACCTTAAAAGCTAGTGAGCTCCCACTGTCCCTTCTCACCAAAACCAAATGGGACCGTGCAACATCTTCGGAGTAGTTGGCAATGAATGACTAAGCACCGTTAATTCCTTCTCCTTCTTTCTTTTGCCAACCAGCTTCACACATGGCATGTCTCCCTCCACTTACTGGTCCGGAGGAAAATATCTCCAGTCATATGTCCCAGGCCAGCACCGTTGCAGTTAAATTGGGGGTAACGGCGCCTAGTATCTATATCCTATTATATTCTCATGCAGCACACGGCCGCACGCGCACGCTAACACATCTACGCAAGAGACCTTCAAACACACAAGAAGAGAGAGAGAGAGAGAGAGAGAGAGAGAGCGCTGGGAAATAATTACATTGCTCACTTCTTTCTCTTTTGAGTAGGCTACACCGCAACATAATTAACACAACTCTAGCTACTCCGAACCCACAGAGAACTTGATGATTGTACTAGTAGCTGCCACGTCCCTGATCGATTAATAGTAACGGTGCGTCGAGATGGCAAGTACGTGCATGTGTCAAAACCAAGATCATCGGTGCCGGTGAGCTGGTGCACCGGAGAGAATTCGGAGGCAAGGCCATGCATGCAGCCAGTGGAATCCGAATCGAACCCCACAGCTTCACGTACAGCTGCGATCTGCACCACAGGCTCGGATCTGCGGTGGCACAGATAAGAGGCTCGATCGATCCCCAAAAGTGGATCGACCACACGCACGCACGCACGCACATCGCACAGTGCTAGTGCGAGCTAGCATGCATGGCGCGTCCGGCGTTCCTTGCGTGTGTTTGTTCGATCCGTTGTCCCGTCGGGAGAGCCGGCCGGTGACTCGGCGAGGAGCGGACGGGTGTGCCACGCTCACGTCGCTAGCTTATATAGCTCCAAGTGCCTAGCTAGTCCGGCTCACTGCGCCACACTGACCCACGCTCACGTCGCACATCCGTGAAGTGAGGGCCGCGTCTCGGCGGGCCACGACCAAACAACACAGTCGGACCGCCCGTGGAAATGCTTGGAAAAAGGCGTACGTGCGGTTGCGGCCGGTCTCCTCGGCGTGCCGAGGGCGGGGCCGACGCGGCACCCCTCGCCAAGCTCTGTTGTTATTATTACTAAACTAACTTTACACCTCGTTTTTGCATCGCACCACCGCACATATCATAAGGACGTTGGGACCCAGCTCTTTCCGTTTGTTGAACAATCGCACTGGAATTGTTTCCGAAGGCAAACATCTCATGATTGCAGTACGCAACTACTGCACGCATATCGGTTGCGCTGAGACGGACATGCATCTGCTCACAAAGTTATTTGCAATGTCAATTTCCATGGGTTCCCCTTTTGTTTTCGTTTCTCCTTTTGCAAGTTTGGAATTGATCATGGCCTAACAATATCTTTATAAAGTCTCGTAACAGATTACTACATATTGTCAGTTACTATCGAGTTACCTTGCTAGAGTGGCAGATGGTGTTGTGACTGCATTTTGTAGGCTATAACTGAGGGTAAAACTTAATCTAAATAAGAATTAACTCTAACTCGAAGATGAACACCTAAATTAAAGCATTAGTGTGGAAGCGTCATTACGTACCCGAGCTTGAAGATGCCATTGCGGTTTCTGGCTCGGTCGGCGTCGGCGCAGGTGAGGGCACCGAGGCGTCGCCATGAGTCACAAAGGATGCGTGAGGGAGTCTGGCAGTGTGGGTGAGTGCACCGGAGCACCGGAACGGCGACGGTGGTTCAAGGTCTTCGCCCACCAAAACACCTGTAGAGATCGGATCTGTTATGGACTTGTGTAGCCTAGAACCATTGATTCAACAGGCTTGCCGAGTCCAATATATTTATATAGCGCTGGTGGACGAGACCGAAACCAATACGTTGGTTGCGCCCCTGATCAGGGCGTGTAGTGGGGTTACCCCCCTGATTTCTTGCTCGGCAGTTAGCCGAGATCAACCCAACATTCTCCCCTCTGATCGTAAGGCTAACATCATAAGTCCACCCTCAATGAAACAACATGCCAAGGTAATGTGTGGCATAGCCAATGAAGTGTCATACAACCCCAGCACCTATAGTGTACTATTACATTTTGAAATGGATATTCATTATACTTAATGGGAGTTGGTTTGTTTTGAAGTCCTTTTATCCAGAATCAGAGGCTTTCCAATAAACCCATGCTGGCAACATGATCACGAAAGATATTGGGTGGTAAGTCTTTAGTAAGTGGATCCGCAAACATTGACTTAGTACTAATATGCTTGATACTAATGGTTTGATCCTGGATTCTATCTTTTACAACATGATACTTAATGTCAATGTGTTTGGCAGCACCACTTGTTGTTACTCGCATAAAATACTGCAGGTTCGTTATCGAGTATAATGTGAGTGGTTTAGAGATATTGTTTACCACTCTAAGACCCGGAATAAAGTTCTTAAGTCATACAGCCTGCCCGGTAGCCTCATAACATGCCACAAACTCAGCTTGCATCGTTGAAGATATTGTAAGGGTTTGTTTGGAGCTTTTCCACAAGATAGCTCCTCCAACGAGTGTGAAGATATAACCTGACGTGGATTTCTTAGTATCAACACATCCCGCAAAATCTGAATCTGAATAACCAATAACTTCAAGATTACCATAATTCTTATATGTGAGCATGAGGTGCTTAGTAGCTTGCATATAACGCAAGACTTTCTTAATGGCCTTCCAGTGGTCCGGACCTGGATTTGACTGATATCTGCCAAGCATTCTGGTTATAAAAGCTAAATCAGGGCGCGTGCTTACTTGAGCGTACATAATGCTTCCGACAGCTGAAGTATAAAGAACCAACTTTATCTGATCAGTTTCATATTGGTTCCTTGGACATTGAAATGTCCCAAACTTATCGCCCTTAACGATAGGAGCAGGCGAGCCAGAGCACTTATGCATATTGTATCTCTTCAGTACTCTGTCAATGTATGCCTTTTGAGATAAACCTAATACTCCTTTTGACCTATCTCGATGAGTTTCAATGCCAAGAACGTAAGATGCATCACCAAGATCATTCATATCAAAATTGGATGAAAGAAATCTCTTGGTCTCAAACAGCATATCCTTATCGCTGCTAGCCAATAAGATGTCATCCACATAAAGCACTAAGATGGTGAATTTACTCCCCTTGAACTTAACATATATACAATTATCAACTTCATTCTCCTTAAATCCAAAATTCCTTATGACCTTATCGAATTTGAGGTACCACTGCCTCGACGTTTGCTTTAAGCCATAAATCGATTTCTTAAGTCGACATCCCATATGCTCCTTGCCCTCCACGACAAAACCCTCTGGATGAGCCATTAAAATGTTTTCTTGCAAGTCGCCATTAAGGAATGCCGTCTTAACATCCATCTGATGTAGCTCTAAATCATAATGAGCTACAAGTGCTATAACGATTCTGAATGGATCCTTAGTTGAGACAGGAGAAAAGGTGTCATTATAGTCAACCCCCTCTCTTTGTGAAAAATCTTTTGTTATGAGCCTTGCTTTGAACCTTTTGATATTTCCCTTAGAGTCATGCTTTGTTTTTTAGACCCATTTACAGCCTACTGTTTTAACTCCGTCAGGAATTTCTACTAAGTCTCATACATCATTAGTGCTCATAGACTTTAGTTCATCCTTCATGGTATCAAGCCGCTTAGAAGAATGTTCACTCATCATGGCCTCTTTATAAGAGGTGGGATCATCTACCTTCCCTATATCATTAATATCCTCATTTATATAAATAACATAATCATTTGGGATGGCAGATCTTCTCTCCTGTTGTGATCTTCTAATATGTTCAGCAGCTATAGCAGGAGACTGCTGAGGTGCAGAAGAATGCTGAGGCTTATCATTAGGTATGACATTAGGAATTTCAGAGACCTCAACAGTGGGTGCAACAACAGTATTCGGTACTGGAGGTGCAACCACCTGAAGCCCAGGAATAAAAGTCTCTGGAATAAGCGGTGAAGGAACGTAAACCCGCTTCTCTTCAAGATCTATTCTCCTAGGCTCCAGGTCCTTGTCATTCTCTAAGAACACAGCGTGTCTTATTTCTACAAACTTAGTTATCCTATCAGGACAACAGAACCGATACCCTTTAGATCTTTCAGGGTACCCAACAAAATGGCAAAGTATTGTCTTAGGATCTAATTTCCCAATATGTGGATTAAGTATCTCAGCTTCAGCACGACAACCCTACACTCTTAAATATTTCAAACTTGGTTTTTTCCCAGTCCATAATTCATAAGGTGTCTTAGGTACTGATTTACTAGGAATCCGATTAAGAATATGTGCGGCTGTCTTTAGTGCTTCCATCCACAAACCAGTTGATAAACTAGAATAGCTGAGCATGCTCCGTACCATATCCATAAGTGTACTATTGTGTCTTTTAGCAAAACCAACATCATTTGAATTAAATGTAATAATGCATTTATTGTTGCCAAAATTACATTTAAAACCATCATCGTCCAATAAAGAAACCGAAATTAAATTCCTTCTTATGGAAGGAACATAGACTACATTATTGAGACAAAGTTTGAAGCCGCTATCTAAAACCAATGAAACAGATCCAACTGATTCTACTTCAGCTTCTTTTCCATCCGCGACTCTAAGAATTCGCCCCCCTTTCTTAGTGTTCTCGTGGTAAGAAATCCCTGTAAAGAGTTGGTAACGTGCACAGTTGCACCTGAGTTAATCCACCAAGAATTAAGGGAGAAATCAGCATAAAGAGTTTCATCAATAAACGTTATAGCATCATTACCCTTCTTGGCGAGCCACTTCAGAAAACCAACACAATCCTTCTGGAAGTGCCCTGGCTCCTTGCAGAATTGACATGCATTGTCATTAGGTGCTTTAGCAGGAGCAACATAGGGCTTAGGTGCATTTTGCGCCTTAGGCCCTGACTTATCTGAATTTGGGGAGAATTGTAGCTTTTTCTTGGATTTGAAATTCCCTTGGAACTTCCGTTTGTTGGACCCGCTAACTTGATGCACAAAATCTTTCTTTTCGGTCCTTATCCTCTCTTCCTCTTGGACACACATGGCGATTAAATCGCTCATGCTCCATTTTTCTTTTCCGAGTATTGTAATTTATCTTAAATGCAGTGTACTCAGTAGGAAGAGAAGTCATAATAAAATAGACTAGAAAACCATCGGATATTTCTATATCCATGCCCTTGAGTTTTCCAATCATATCGGTCATCATCATGATATGTTCTCTTATGCTGTTGGACCGATCATACTCAGCGGATAAGAGTCTCTGAATTAAAGTAATGGCATAAATTTTAGTGAAGCCTTTGAATTTCTCCCCAACTGAAACCAAGTATTCCTTATCATTTTTTGAATCAGGGATTGCTCCCCTGATCCCAACTGAAATAGAGGTCTTCATGATCATTAGTGATATGCGGTTGGACCACTCCCATTTTTCAGCATTAGCATCATAAGTTTTCTTTTTCTCATCATAATTATCCTCACCGTCGGTGGGGGGAATGGGAGCGCTCAACCTTAATGCATAGTCAAGGTCCAAAACTCCAAGGACGACATGAATTATTTCTTTCCAAGTGGGAAAGTTGCTCTCCGTAAGCTGCTCAATATTGTCAATTGTGGCAGCAACATTCAAAGCATTTATTGCCGAACATTGAAATACTGGGAAAAAATTAGAAATAAAAAAAATGTATTACATGCAATTAATCCTACGTTGGTCTAATTAATAAAATGCAAAATTACAGTTCTAATTCGTATCACCGTTGGGCAAAAAATGAAAAGGAACTTCAACAATTAATGTGGCAACACACGACTACAAACAACGTTGGTCAGTATGTAATCATGTGTATACATAATGCCCAAATAAATCATAAAAAGCTCTAATAAAAATATCTCGTTGGTTCAATTTTAATTAGAGACATTAACACACTGTTATTTAAGCAATTAACATTAATTAAAACAGTGCACAAAACTTAAATAATAATAATAATAATAAGCACTGTGCATCCGATGCACAGCCCCCACGCTCGGCCTGCGAATGGCCCGCTCAAAAACGCGGTCAGCCCATCAGCGGCTGAGGCCCAAAATCTCGAAGCAGTGACAGCCATCGGATCTAATTGATCGGTTGAGATCGGTCGCCCGTCCACACTTTGCGCCGGATCACAGCGATGCGAGCCGTTGGATTTCATCGGACAGACGAGAACTATCGCAGCGCGATATAAAAACCGACAAAAAATGGAGAACCCTAACCCTAACCCTAACTTCATTCAATCGTTCCCCTTCGAAGATGCCGGGAGATGGCGACGGCGGATATGCTCGCGTCTTGAGCGGCAGCCGCAGCTCAGCGCTCAGAAGATCGAGGAGCGGCGGCTTAGAAGAGGCGCTGCTGGTCGAAGACCGGAGCGGCGGCTTGAGGCGACGAGCGTTAAGAGGCGGCGTGGCATGAAGCGGCGCCCCCAAAGCTCTCCTCACCGGCGCGCGCGTGCGACCGAGGTCGCGCGCGCAGCCGTCGAGGTGAGCTACGGTGGCGCCTGAGACCAGAGTTGCTCCACATCTCCAAAAATCGTGAGTACCGCCACCCTTTTGATTCGATCTGAGATGAGGGGATTGGGGTTTTGAGGGTTCGGGATGACGTTAGGGTTTCAGTATGGGCTCCAAATCCCCTCCTTCTAAAGTGCTAAGCCGAGCCATTAAAGATCATATTCGAGCGGGGCTAGTTTGATCGGATCTGAGATGGGTTCATAAAGAGCTAGGAATGGCTCTGATACCAAATGTGGACTATAACTGAGGGTAAACTTAATCTAAACAAGAATTAACCCTAGCTCGAAGATGAACACCTAATCTAAAGCATTAGTGCGGAAGTGTCATTATGTACCCGAGCATGAAGATGCCATTGCGGTTTCTGGCTCGGTCGGCGTCGGCGTAGGTGAGGGCACCAAGGCGTCAGCCTGAGTCACAGAGGATGCGTGAGGGAGTCTGGTGGTGTGGGTGAGTGCACCGGAGCGTCGGAACGGCGACGGCGCAGGTGAGGGCACCGAGGCGTCAGCCTGAGTCACAGAGGATGCGTGGGGGAGTGTGGTGGTGTGGGTGAGTACACCGGCGTCGGGCGGCGACGCAGCAGTGAGGGCACCGAGGCGTCAGCCTGAGTCACAGAGGATGCGTGGGGGAGTGTGGTGGTGTGGGTGAGTACACCGGAGCGTCGGAACGGCGACGGTGGTTCAAGGTGTTCTACCACCAAAACACCCGTAGAGATCGGATCTGTTATGGACTTGTGTAGCCTAGAACCATTGATTCAACAGGCTTGCCGAGTCCAACATATTTATATGGTGCTGGTGGACGGGACCGAAACCAATACGTTGGTTGCGCCCCCGATTAGGGCGTGTAGTGGGGTTGCCCCCTGATTTCTTGCTTGGCAGTTAGCCAAGATCAACCCAACATATTTTACACTGGTCAAAGTTCAGTTCCACCATTATACGACTTGCTAGAAGACTAGCAAGAATTCTGAAGCACTTTCTGGGCATTGCAACGAGATGCACCACCTCTGTGCTGAAGAGGCGACGTCGAGTTTAGTAGAATGTTCGTGGGATGTACTTCTATCCCCCCCTCATGTGTTGTAACTGAAGGGGCAATCCACTATGGTCCGTCTATACAACAGTTCACTATTTTCTCACTCCAAAATAGTTAAATTTTAGTTCATTTACAACTTCATTATACATAAATTACAATAATTTATGCATGTAATTTTTGTTCTTGATAACTGTAATTATTATCAAAAGTCTTAATAACTTATATTTTCATCACATGATTCAAAATTTAACATATACTTTGAGAAATTTAGCAAAAACAAAGACACAAAATAAAATTATATACCAACAAAATATGGAAATGTGGTGAACCCGTCCGCTATGGTCCGAAAAATTCACAAAAAATTCAAACCTAGTTCATCGTATGAGAAGAGAGTGCAAATCTCAAAACATATCAGACGGATGAAAATTCGACTATTTAAAAAATAGTCCAATGTTGTTTAGCAAATCTGATTCACTATATATCACTGAATAATTTTGAATCTTCGTAATATATCATTGGTATCTCACTTAGTAACGTACTGTGAATAATGTATTATTCAGTATCGTATCGTGGATTTTCTCCATCTATAATGTTTGTAACTCAAACATGATTACAATCTGACCTGTTCTCGACCCAAAAAAAAAACGGGATGCGCCACCTTCCCAAAGACAGCCCACGATTGTATTCAGCCTCTTCGTCAGGATTCACATTAAGGCAGAGGGAAACAGTGGAAAAGCAAGAGAGACGAATGACAAGATAATGTAGAAACGGCGAACTGCATAGCGACTGTAGCACCGGATAGAATTTTTTTTCATCTGCGCTGTAGCACTACTGTAGCATAAAATCGTAGCTTTTCATTTCGGATCCAACGGGCATGGTATCCCTAAGGCAAGCAACTGTACACCTCTGTCTTTGCATATGCAACGGCAGAGGATACGCTTCCCTCTTCACCGACGGCAATCAAATCCCCCCGCCTTTATGACGAGGCCCGTATAAACTATAGAGGTTTCCTCTTTTAAATCACTAGGTGTTATAGTTTTCCACGATGCATCACTAATGCAGTGCCGTAACGTTTTTCTCCCACAATGAACGCGCCGACGAACCTAACAAGACACTAGTACTCCCACTCAGGACGACTAGCTAGACGCATATAATATACTTCCTCCGGTTAAATTTTATAAACCTTTCATTATCAATGACTTTTTAAATATTTAGATTAGATACACAAAATTATATGTAAAATCATATGTGTAAACACGTCTTGAAATGTACTTTCAAAATATTATAATTTTATTAGTTTATATAAATATATTACTATAGTATAAAGTGGCCAAGTCTATATTTTGATACTGTATCGATGTCCAAAACAGCTTTTTTTTTTTTTTGAAACGGAGTGAGTAAAATCAGCGTGCAAACTACGTACGTACACCAATTACGTGCCATTACGATGATTCGTTAACGAAACGTCCTCGTAAAGCAAAGCATCTAAAGCTAAAACAAGTCTGTACACGCGTGTCCTTCACTTATCCGTCAAGACAGGCACCGTCCTTGGGCAACGAGCCGAGGAACGACCTTGAATTAGTTCATTCCGTGATCAGCAAGCTAAGAATGCCTAAAATAGATTTCCATGCACTAGGCTGATTTTCTATTAGGCCAAGCTGGGTACATGGCGCATGCCGACCGCTGCCTGCAATTGCGAAAATCTTGAATTGGCACGCGCATTGCGCTGTTGATATTGCTCAAGAGCCAGCTACGTACTCCAGTAGTCCAGCTACGTACTACACTGTATAGTACCACGTACGGACTAAAACCATATTTGTTTAGGTTTAGGTTTAGGCTTTAGTTTTTTGGCTTATAGTTTAAAGTTAGCTTTTTAGTTTAATTAACTTATAAACCTCTGAGCTTTTAAGGTCCTATTTGTTTATGCTTTTTCTTTGACTTATAAGCAAAAAAAAAACTTAAGTCTAAATAAAGTGATGTCTTTTTATGCAGTTTATAAAAAGCTTAAGCATATTTAAGCCTAAAAGACATAAGCCGTGGGGGAGGAGTTTTTTTAGCTTTTGCGGAATGGAATAACAGTCTGCCACTGAAGTTCATTGAAATTACCCACGAAATGTAATAGTATATAAATCACAATCATTTCACCCCCGCGCCCGCCCGCTCCTTGGTTCCCCTCCTCCCCACCACCGCCGATCTCCTCCCATCCCCATGGCGCGATCTCCTCCCATCCCCGATGGCGCCGCCTCCCCTCCCCTCCCCTCCCCCGACGCCGCCGCCACTGCATCCCTCCCCCAGCGTCACCTCCCCTCCCCTCCTTCGACGCCGCCGCCGCTCCCCTCCCCTAGCGTCACCTCCCCTCCCAATCAATTTTAAACAGAGATATGCTGCACATCACAGCTATTGATGATTATATTTTTGGGTTGTTTTTATTACTTCAAAGCATATTTGTGTAGGACGATTTTTCCTGCTGCAAGCCTCGATCCAATGGCATATTTTGATGTTGATCAGCAAGAGAGTACTGGATATTTCGATATTGCACCCCAGATGTTAGCTTTCCCGGATGCCAAAAAGATCTAGACATCAAATCTAAATGTTTGATAATTACACATTGTTCTTTGATATAACTCTCTAACAGCAATTGGTTTATGAGTCTTCCAATGATTATGCAACCTTTCTGTACTCCTTTAAGTAATTTGGTTGATTTCGTTATTTTTTTGTTACCTCACAAGATAATTTTTGAATAGCTTTTCCACATTATCAATGGTACTATAAATGACACTGCTTCTAATATTAGTTCTCTAAGGATCTCGTCCTGCCGAACGCAGTATGGAAATTTCAGCTTTGGAGAAGGCCTTGCAATTTATAAATATCATGAAAGATGGTCTTCCAGCTGCTGTCCACTCTGTCGTGGTAGTTTTCCTTTCAAAAAATGCATAATAGATCTTAATTTTGTTTGTATTCTGATGAGCTTTACTTTTGATGAAGTTGCACTTTACTCTTCATGAACACATGAAGACGCCTTACATGATACTTAATGTATATAGTGGAAGTAAAAGTTAGAACATTTCGTCCTATGTTCTGTTTAAACTGAGGCAAAAATGTTTTGGATAGAATGTTTGAAAATATAAAGATGATATGGTGGCACTATAAAATTATGGAAGACGTTACTGCTACAAATGACCAATTGGTATCAGGGTATATTGGTTTGAAGCCCCACATTGGCAACATGGAAAAATCTTGCCAAAGTTTTGGGAATAAACGGAACACTTGCCAATTGAGGTCAATGTGACCAAATTTTGGTTGCCAGTATTTGGCAACCACTGACTTCAGAGCAAACAGTCCCTTGATCATGCCCCATATACAGTTCTTGCCAAATATTGCCCAATACTTTAGTGCTAAATTTGACCACCGAAATTTTGTTCCCATTTCTCACTTCCCCTTCTATATGATGACTAGACTATGGATTGGCTAGCCGAATTTTGTGGGGCTGGGGCTCCAACCAAACATACCACCACCTAATTCAGGTCAACCTGTTGCTAATGATATCACACAGTTTTTACAACCTATGCACAATGCTGTTAAGAACATATGCCATGTTCATGTTTAAGTGTGAGATCGTCCACTTCAATTTTGGATTACCCATATGTTTATCTGTCATTTCTGTTGCAGATCTTCACACCTTCAGGAACAGCCCGCACGCATAGATTTGCTACCCAGACTGTAGAACTGCCTGCTCAAGAAGGAGAAAGAGTGACCATTTCCTTGGTCAAGTGATCCTACCAGAGATTCGAAAGGTAAATTTGATTTTGATGTAGCAAAAACATCCGGAGGATCTTTCTTCATTAAGTAAATACTAGGGCGGCATGCGCGCTGCGCTGCGCCGCGTTTGTTTTTGATGGTTTTGTTTCTTGTGTGAATCAGCACAAACTGTAATTATTATGATCTGTACTGAATAGTTTTTGTTAAGGGATAGAAGGGAGATGGTCCTTTTTTTGGCCATGATACAGGTTTGGTACAAGTTAAGCATTTTGTAATAAATTGAATAAGAGAAATAGATATGTTAATAGGCAGACTGATTCAATAAGTAATATGCCATAAAACAAACTTGGGGACTACGATTATAATTTGGTTTGCACGCACAGACGTTGGCGACTTGGTAAGATGAGTAGTACATATAGTTTATAATCTACATCACAGTTAAGAACGATGGTAGACATGTACAGGTAGTATGACTGGGGATAGGAAACAATATAGAAGGTAGATGTTTGTTCAAAGCATCATTAGCACAGTTGCTAGTTACAAAAGGTGTGGTGTACTGATTCTACTCTGTCTACTCTGCATATGGTGTGCCTGCCAAGAAGGAGTTTGGTATAGAAGAGTTAGTATGCTAGTTAGTATTTCTAACAATAAGGAATGGTTTTCCTTTTGCTAACCTGTTGTTCTAGTCATCTGGCAGCACATCCATGTTGATTTTCTTAATAATAAAGGGTCTCTTTGTTCGTTCCAGACTGTTGCAATGAGTGTAATATCAAGTTGATATGTGGTTAAGAGCTGCAGCAATGATTAAATGAATTGTAACAATAGTTTGAGAGAGAATTACCAGACTTGCCTTCGTGTTCTCAAGATAACACCTTCTACCGCCCGGCGAAGACGCTTTGTGGTCTGTAATAGTGGTTTGTTAGTTTGTGTATAAGCATAATAAAATGGTAAGCATGTAGGATTTTTTGTTAAGTTGGAGCATTTGCTCTAACCCATATTAACAATTTTAAGCATGTATTGTTTTGATTATTAGAAAAAAGAACCGTAAAATTACCCCAAGTTCTTTGTTCTTGAGTTTTCTTTCCCTGTTTTACCACAACAAGTAAGAGATCGGGTGTGCGATCCTGTGCCATTTCCCAACAATTGGTATCAGAGCATCCCAGGTTGCATGCCCAAAATCCTTCGGTTAAACCCAATGTCGATTGTTGTGGGAGAGACATCGAGGGTGCAGCAGAGCAGTGGTACGTTCCAGTACCCACAGCTGACGAACACGAATTACACCAGCTGGGTGATTCGTGTTCAAGCCATGATGGAGGATCAAGGAGTTTGGGAGGCTGTCGAATCGGCGAAGTCGATGCGGCTCGACAAGAAGGCAAGGTCGCACCTTCTTCAAGCGCTTCCTGAAGACCTCCTCATGCAAGTGGCGAAGAAGACGACAGCTAAGCAGGTGTGGGACTGCCTCAAGACGAGGTTCGTCGGTGCGGATCGAGTGAAGGACGCACGGCTGCAGACGTTGAAAAGCGAGTTCGACGTCATGCACATGAACGCCGGTGAGTCCCTCGACCAGTATGCCGGTCGGCTCACCACCATGTCTGTCAAGTACTCAAGTCTCGGCGAAACGCTGAGCGATGCCATGCTCGTGAAGAAGCCGCTCGACACGGTGCGTAAAGGTTTATCGGTGTGATAGCGGCATCGAGCGCTTCTTTGATCTCAACACTTTGGCATTCGAGGAGGCCGTGGGCGCCTCAAGACTTTTGAGGAGCGCGCGCAGCGCAAAGAACCGGCATCGGCGGGAACGCCGATGGCGTGCTCCTCACTCAGCCGAGCGGGAGGCGCGGTTTAAGAAGGATAGCGGGATTCATCATCAAGACAAGAACAAGGCTCCGCGGATGGCGGGAACCGCGGCCGGGATGGTCGTGGTCGCGGCAGAGGTCGTGCCAGAGGAGGTCGTGGCGGACCGCCACACAAAGATGGGGCAAGTGGCTCAGGCGGCGGTGGTCGTGACAAGAGTCACATTCGTTGCTTTAATTGCGACGAGATGGGGCACTATTCGACACAATGTCGAGCCCCAAGAAGAAGGAGGAAGCTCACCTCGCGAGCCGACGCGCCGAGCCGCACTATTATTGCCGCGGTCTCGAGGAGATATCACGGCCGAGCAGAACGACAAGATGTCGTTATGCTCAATGAGGAGGAGCCGGGCCGAGCCGCACAATGCCGAGCACGTTCAGGCGCCAACTGATATTTGGTACCTGGACAACGGTGCCAGCAACCACATGACTAGCGACAAGGAGAAATTCCGCGAGCTGGACGAAGCAGTCACCGGAAGGGTGAAATTCGGTGACGGCTCAACGGTGCAGATCAAGGGCAAGGGCTCAATTCTTTTCGCATGCAGAAACGGTGACCAATGGTCGCTCCAGAGGTATACTATATACCCGCACTTTGCGGCAATCTAGTGAGCCTCGGTCAACTCACTGAGACTGGTCACCGGGTTAACATGGATGAAGATGAACTTGAGGTGTTTGTCAAGAATCCTCTACGATTGATCATGAAGGTGAGACGAACCCAAAATCGCCTCTATCGCATCAAGCTGCAATTGGCAAGGCCAGTTTGTCTCCTGACAAGCCTCGATAATCCGGCATGGTTATGGCATGCACGCCTTGGTCATGTGAACTTCCAAGCCTTGAAGATGCTCGTTATCAAAGGAATGGCGGTAGGTGTGCCGCCGATAACACACCCTGAACAGTTGTGTCGGGCGTGTTTGGTGGCGAAGCAGACTAGACTGCCGTTCCCAGCAGTAGCTAGATACCGAGCGGAGGAGCCGCTCGAACTCCTGCACATCGATTTGTGCGGACCGATCATGCCAGTAACTCCAGCCGGTAATCGTTACTTTATGCTAATTGTTGATGATTATGTAACACCCCAGCCCAACGCTGAGCCTAGAATGCCACCACACTACACTTTAAACTAATAATTATCGACACACTATAAAATTACATCAAGGAAACAATGATAATCATATCAATGGACCACAACCGAACATGTAAATATAGATCAAGCGACAATAAATAAGCAATGGAAATTTTAACTAGGTAAATAATCCAAAGCAGCATCAACCAATGAATCCAATTTAATAAAGCAAATAGTCTAGACCAAATGATATCCTAAACATTATTCAATAACTAACATGTCCAAGTGTAAACTAATATTGAATGAAAAGATTATCATGGCGAATGATCATGTGATGTCCATGTGCTCTACTCGCTCTCAATTACGGCTTCTCGAAGATCACCTAAAAACAACAGTAGAGCAAGGGTGAGTCCACGACTCAGCAAACACATCATATACAACGAACAATAATATATCAACAGCATTCAATAACTTCATTATCATCACATGCACTTCCATTCACATTCTCATTCATCAATCTCAAATATCAATGCAACTCTATTCTATATGTCCACATGCACTTCTTTTCACAGATATCGGTATAGCGTGAGTGAATGCTCGCGACAACATTCACTCTCAAGCCCGCTCCTCCAAAAGGATCGGGACCTCCTCCACTCCGTGGAGTTGTGATCAATCATGATCACCTTCTCTTATGCAAAGATGCTTATGTATGCAAACATGCAAACTCCATCATAAACATCATATCCAACTTTCCATCATGCTCATCAACAAAGATATAAGCATACCAATTCATTGTTTGCAATTAAACCAAATAAAAGCACAACAATAATGGTAATAGAAGATAAAGAAAACAGTGATCGATCATTGATCGCTGTCTACCATGCACTTGCCTGTACTAGTTGCGACGCACAATTTGGCTCGAAGATGGCAACAAGTACGACGCTTCTCCTACATTAAATACACTCATCTCAATACAAGCTACAGCATCATACGAATAACAATCAATATACATCGCTCCTACACGTCCCCAAATATACCACGTTACGCCGGTACCGAAAAGCTACCCATTGCTGTCCGGTTACTAAAAAGAGCGTAACTTTTGACTCGAAAGTCCGATCACCACAAACCACCCCATTCTGGATTCTTCATAAAATTATCCACATTTTCTTAGATTACGAAGACTTCTAATTAAATCATCTACCCCTCCGTATTGAGCTCCGAAAGCCGATCTGTCCGCTTCGGAACAGCGGTCTTACTAAATTCATAACTTTTGTTTTACTCAACCAAAATGCGCGTTCTCAGATCCTACAGAACCATTAGACAAATATCTACAACTTTCATGTAGATCAAAAACTCTAATTAGGCTATTTACTATTTTTAATCCGCAATCTACCAAAACAGCGCCGAAAGGCGACAACCGTAAAAACAGCGGTCTTCCGAAAAACATAACTCTAATTATACTCGTCCGATTGACGAGATTAAACATGCTATAGAAAGATATCGAAATTATCTACAATTAACTAGTAGATGAGATTTCCAAAATTCGCCACTAAGGTACCCGAATAAATCGTACACAGAACAACAGGCTAAACCAATCTACTGTTCGATTTCTTCCCGACTAAACATGCTAACATTAATCAGAGAAATACGCCCCCGAATCAGGTAGCACTAACTAGCTAATGTCTCATCTCTACTAATCTAACTACGCATGCATGAAATGCTAGTAGCCAGCCCAACTGATTAATTACTAACTTGCATTAAGAAAATCATCTCTCTATCTCCCGTGGAGTTGCTCTTCTATCCTAATCACCTCACTAATTTCTTTGTCTAAGGGAATTAATTAATAGCTCTAAGTATCGGCATGCATGCAATCAGCTAATCAACGCAGCAACTTCTGCATGCAATCGGCTAAATAGGCCTAGGAGGTCACGGCAAGATAAAAAAGAATCAGACACGCACTCAGCAAAGACCGCAACAAATTTCACGGATCAAGAAGCGCCCAGGTGGCTCGGGAATCAGGTGCAGCGGCAGATCAACGCAAAGAAAACAATGGCGGCCGCTTTCTCGGCAACGCAGTAAAGCCAGCGAGGCGGCTGCAGCTTCACGCTGCAGATAGGCCGCAAGCAAGCGGCAGAAACTAAGAATCAACAAAGCGGCGATCTTGGCAAAGACTTGGCTCGGCTTCACGCAGCAGAAGATGCAAGCCATGATCTGGGCGCCGCTTCCAGCGAGCTCGGCAGCGCAGTCTTCGCCGCCAGCCGTGAGGCTGCGATGGCGCTAGCTACCGGTAGCGTGGTCGGTGGATCAGCAAACACGCGACGCCAAAGAAACAAATGCGATCGAAAAAAAGAAAACAATGGCAGGACACAATGGCGGGCAAAGAAGCACCGTAAACGCGAGCAGAAGGCACGCAGAAAAAGCGGCCGTACGCAAGAAACGCAAAGAAGAGGCTCACCGCGCGCAGCAGAGAAAAATTGTTTGGCAAGACGCACGCCAGCCGCAGAGCGATCTGTGGACGACCTCGCGCATGCGCGGCGGTCAGGAAAAAGAATTGGATGGCGGCTCGGTGCGGAAAAATAAGGCTAGGGTTTTTTTTTCTAAAAAAACAAGGTCTATTTATAGCACATAAAAAAAAATCCGAAAATCTGTTTTCATGAATTCTTTTTTTTTATTTAATTACGAAAAAGCCCTTAAGACGATTTTAATTAATTATTTACTAATACCATTAAATTAATTACTCTCCGAACATTAAGACGCGAATATTAAAATTAATATTATTTTCAGGGTATCACAGATTACTCCCGGTGGATGTGGTTACATGTTATCAAAACAAAGGACCAGGCGTGCTCGGCATTCATGAAGACCAAGGTGCTGGCTGAGAACACGAGTGGTCACCGCGTCAAGATTCTTAGGTCAGACCGCGGCGGTGAGTTTATTTCGGCCGAGCTCGCAAAGGTGTGCGAGCAGGCAGGAATTGAACGCCATTTCACCGCACCATATTCTCCTCAGCAAAACGGTGTAGTGGAACGGCGCAACAGGACGGTAATGGGTATGGCACGATCACTTCTTAAAAGCATGAGCGTGCCCGGCAGATTTTCGGGGGAGGCGGTGCGGCATGCTGTCTATCTCCTAAACCGGCTCCCAACCAGGGCGATGGGTGATCGTACCCCGTTCGAGCCATGGACAGGGAGGAAGCCGCACCTGGCACACATTCGTGTGTTCGGCTGCACGGCGCACGCCAAGGTGACTACGCCAAACCTAAAGAAGCTCGACGACCGCAGCCAGCCATTGGTGTACTTGGGCATCGAGGAAGGATGCAAAGCTCACCGACTACTGGACCCACATCGCGGCAAAATCCATGTAAGTCGCGATGTTATATTTGAAGAAAATGTGGAATGGAAGTGGTCGGACCATGCAGGGAGTAATCGGTCACCCGACTTTTTGATCGAAGAGGGTGCCGACCACAGCAAGAACCCGACCACTCCACAAGTCGTGGCGACCAGTACACCCTGGTCGGATGCACCACTGACGGCAGAGGGTGCCGACCACGGCAAGAACCCGACCACTCCACAAGTCGTGACGACCAGTGCACCCTGGTCGGATGAATCACTGACGGCAGAGGGTGCCGACCAGGGCAAGAACCCGCCCACACCGTGGTCGGGCGGACACGTCGGCAGTAATGATGGACCTGTTCGGTACAGGCACATGGAGGAGATCATGCGCAATGCACCGCACGTGGAGCTGGAGTATGAAGAAGCTGATGAGGAGGCAATGCTTGTGGAGATGGAGTAGCCATCCTCTTAGCGCGAGGCTACTGGTCAGCCAGCGTGGGAGGAAGCCATGAACAAGGAAATTGAAGCCATTGAGAAGAACGCGATGTGGTCACTTACCACGTTGCCAGTTGGGCACAAAACAATTGGGCTCAAATGGGTGTACAAATTAAAGAAGAACTCAGATGGCGAGGTGATCAAACACAAGGCACGGTTGGTTGCTAAGGGGTATGTGCAGCGACAGGGTATCGACTTTGAAGAAGTCTTCGCACCGGTCGCTCGCCTGGACACTGTGCGTGTCATTCTTGCCATCTCAGCCAACCGCGGGTGGCAAGTGCATCACCTTGACGTAAAATCAGCATTCTTAAATGGCGAGCTCGAAGAGGAGGTTTATGTGACCCAGCCAGAGGGGTTCACAGTAAAAAACAAGGAGCACTTGGTGCTCAAGTTGAGCAAAGCACTCTATGGGCTTCGGCAGGCACCGCGTGCATGGAATACGCGGCTGATGAAGTCCGCAACTTCGGCTTCACAAGGTGTGCACAGGAGCAAGTCAGATACATAAGGGGCAAGAATGGCGCTGCATTATTGTCGGTGTCTATGTTGATGATCCGATCGTGGACCGGGAGGATCCAGTGGCGATTGCGCCTTCAAGCGGCGAGATGATGGGGAGTTTGAGATGAGCGACCTTGGCTTGCTCACGTTCTACCTCGGCATTGAGGTGGCACACGGAGACGGTGGTATCTCGATCAAGCAGACTGCCTATGCCAAAAAGGTATTAACTCAATTTGGAATGCTTGATTGTAATTCCACCAAAATTCCTATGGAGCCAAAGACCCAACTGCACAAGGATCCAGAAGGACACCCGGTTGACGCCACCGAGTATCGGCGCGTCATCGGATGCCTACGCTATCTCCTTCACACCAGGCCGGATCTTTCCTATGCCGTCGGCGTAGCGAGTAGATTCATGGAGAGGCCCACGGTGATGCATCACAAGGCTGTGAAGCAGATCCTCCGATATCTCAAAGGGACAATTGAGTTCGGGCTGGTGTATGGAAGAGGAGGCAGAGAAGAGGTGATCACAGGTTTTAGTGACAGTGATCTGGCCGGTGATGTGGATGATCGGAAGAGCACAAGCGGCATGGTGTTCTACATCAACGATTGCCTGATTTCATGGAACTCACAGAAACAGAAGACATTGGCTCTCTCATCCTGCGAGGCCGAATTCATGGCGGCGACTACGACAGCATGCCAGGCACTCTGGCTCAGGGCGTTGATGGCCGAACTAGTTGGGACAGAACCGAGGATGGTGAAGCTGTTCGTCGACAACAAGTCCGCGATCGCCCTCATGAAGAATCCGGTTTTTCATGGCCGGAGTAAGCACATCGACACAAGGTATCACTTTGTGTCGAAGGTGGACAAATTGGCATCGAGTTTGTTCGCACTAATGAACAACGGGCCGACGCACTGACAAAAGCATTACCGACAGTGAGGCTGGCAACTATGCGGCACCTGCTCGGTGTCCGCGATCTTGGGCTACGCCAGGACTAAGGGGGAGAATGAAGATATTATTCCTGGCTGGCGACTACGAGGAGTCTCTTCAATGCAGTATGCAAGCAACGAGGCGTTTCTTTAATGTAGTATGAAAGCGTTTCAGGAGTAGCTGAATAGTCAGTATGAATGCTTGAGTCCATGTGTTCTATAAATAGCAGTAGCTAGAAATATTGTAAGTAAGCAAGTAGTAGTCTTGATTCTAAGAGAAAAGAACCAGAAAATTACCCCAAGTTCTTTGTTCTTGAGTTTTCTTTCCCTGTTTTACCACAACAAGTGAGAGATCGGGTGTGCGATCCTGTGCCATTTCCCAACACTGCCTGCTCAAGAAGGAGAAAAGAGTGACCATTTCCTTGGTCAAGTGATCCTACCAGAGATTCGAAAGGTAAGTTTGATTTTGATGTAGCAAAAACATCCTGAGGATCTTTCTTCATTAAGTAAATATATATAAATTCCAATGCTGTGAGCGGGTAGATAAAATGCTAATGTCTCTTAACACTATCTTGCTTTGTTGTTGTGTTGGCTCCACCCCATTATGTCATTACAGGTTAGCGTTACTAGCCATTTGGCTAGCATTACTGGGCTAGAATAATTTGAACTTTTATTAACTATACTATCATTTTGCGAATCTTAATGTTTTTTACTGAGTAAATTTTTTTGGAGGGCAACCTAGTGTCTTATGTTTGGAGACAGAAACTATGATGTCCATTATCTGTTGTCTGTGACCTAAGTCTTGTGTTATGTCCAGCTTCCGCAAAACGCAGTAGATATAGTTGATGTACGGCAGCTATTTTTTTAGTGCATCTTTCTTGAATTTTAATATTTTCTGTCTATGCCGCGTTTTGGAATATTAAGGAATTGCGCTCTTGAAGGTATGTGCCGGATACCGTAGATGTGGTGGGTGGCAACCATGCTCAAAGATCACCAGGATGCTGTTAGAACATGATGCACCATGAGGACTGATGCGTTGTCCTGAGCTGTCAATTTGTGGATGTTGTGCAGTCTATGGGTAGCTTCATATCTTGTGAATACAGTCAGCGAAATAAGAGAAGTGTAAACTAAAGTTCCTCCATTATTATTTTGTATGAAACAAACTTGAATTTGTTCTCTCTAAATTTAATATTATTTTGTTACCATGTTATTTTGTTCAGTTGGCTAATATATGCTCTTTTATATTAGTTTCGTTCATTACCCAATATTCAAAATTAATACATGCACGAACGAGTAATTTTTTTGTTTCATATGTACACTTGCACGTATCGTTATATTTACAAATCCCATGCAAAAATAAGTTTAAATTCATCTTTAAAAACATCCTTCAAACCCTCAAGGGTAATTCAGACTTTTTATCATTCACACACAACTCAATAAGCCAACATCCTATAAAAAGTCAGATTACCAAAACCAAAACTTGGCTTAAAAGCAGAAGGGCTTATAACCTGATTAAGCCAAAAAGCTGGCTTTAAGTTATAAGCCAAAAAGCCTAATTCTAAACAAACAGGGCCTAAACCAAGCTTTGTTGTTTGCTAATCTTGGTTTTTATAGAATATTGAGTTGTGTGTGAAGGATAAAATGTCTGAATTACCCTTGAGAGTTTAAAGGATCTTGCTAAGCATGTATTTAAGCTGATTTTTGCATGAGATCTAAAAATATCATAATACATGCACATATACATATGAAACAAAATAGATTTTGTTCGTACGTTCATGCGTGTGTGTACCGTGGCCTATTCAAATAAATTACAAATTTCGACATCTATCGGAGATGTATATCTAAGAAGACCAGAGTATAACAGACAACATATTCATAGCAAGATATCGCTTGTACGTGCATGCATGTATTTATTTTGGACATTGCGTAACAAAAGAATTTAATATAGAAAGGCAAATATCAGCCAACCAAATAAAATAACACAGTAACAAAAAATTATTTGATCATATATGATGCAATTTTATTGCCACTGCAACATGTATATATCATATTAATGTATAGTTCCTCCAAGGATTACTGCAAACCATGATATAAAAAAACCGCTAACAGGAAGAAACTGCAAAGAATCATAAAGTCCATCTTCATTCCCTCTCTTCAAAATGCTAAGCATTGAAGTATCAGCACCTTTAACAAGAACCTTCACAATGTTATCTGAAACCTTACAACAACAAACATTCTTTTTCTCACACTGTCAAATTAATGGAGACCGAGAACATCCAGCCTCACCTTCCTCAATGGAGGACTTTGAGATAATTCATCTTCCTTGCTTCGTGCCAGCCAGCTTGGAAGTAGACAACGGAGGTGACCTAAGGCTTCAAAGAGCTGATCTAACCATCACCGTGGTTGAATCGTCTCTTCAGGACAAGGAGATTGGTCCAGCTCTTGTTGAAATCAAGGATTATGTGGAAGTTCTTTGGATTTAGAACGCCCTGCGATGAAGAAAATAACGTGCAGTTAATCAAAAGACACGAGCACCGGATCGGGATCCTCTGCATGCAAAGGGCCACATAAATAGTGTTTTGTGGATGTGAACAATACTCTGACGTTGAAGTTACTACTGTAGCTATTGGTCCCGACCTTTGCTTTTTATCCAACAGTGAAGATCGATTTCTAATGTCGTGCACTATAGATCCTCTGTATTAAGTACTTTAATGCAGAAGATCCATTTCTATGAACAGTAACAAATTTTCCCGTAATTTTTTTTAGTACCGACTTGGTCCTAGGCGTGATCTAATGCACTGTTACATTTCTTTAATCAATAGCTCTAGGTATATATATTTTTTTGAAGAGTGTTTTTTATCACCTCTTTGTAACCTAGAACCAAACCCAGATCAAACGCTAGCTAGAGACTCCATGCTCCATTACCAGAAGCAAAAATCTGTTTACTGTTGCTTCTTTTTTTTAAGTCGATTTGAGAATGCAGAAGCAGCACGCTAAAAGATCTTTTGTATCAATCGTTGCAATGACCATCACTAGTTTTGTCCTTATCATAACATTGCCGCTGACAAAAAAAAGGATGGTAGTCACGAGAACAAAGCACACAACAAACAACTTACTACGACGGCGACATGATTGATTCTCGACCTTTCATCTTCTCGGTCAGAGAGTTCTAGAATGGTCCATTCATCCATATAATTGTAGGCATCCATGTTCTGCATTATTGTACCTTAACTAATAAGGTGTTCGTGCGTTGCAACGGATCCCAAATAAATTATACTATATGATCTCAAAACCACTTAAGAACAAAGTAAAGTGATTCTTTATATAAAGAATGTAAAACTTATTAAATCAAAGTAATCATATATAACAAATGCTTTCATGACCATTCCAGTTAGCAAAGAAATAAATTAACGGTTATTACAACCAGAGTTCACATAGTTATTACAACCAGAGTTCAGACAAGCTGAAAACAAGATACATGTAAATGGAAAGCACCAAGCTAACCACACTCCACATCAATCTATTTAGACGAAAGACATCCCTCTATCTTTATATTATAAAACATAATAGTACAATACACTAGTGTTATTTGTTTCACAAATCAAGATAAATCTTATAGAAAATACCAACAAAAAACCTCCTAAATTAACTATGAGAACCCCATGCCTACTAAACTAAAGTCTACCAACCCCTACTTGAAACCGGATCACAAACGTTTGTGACATAAATTATGCTCAAAATAAGAAAACATGGGGGTAAATTCTACTTTTTACTGTTAGTAAAGATAGCCAAAGCCCTCACCTTTTTGCTGACTACGACTCGTCATAGTCGTTCTTCCATAACAAGATCTGCCTACTAAATTCCATGTTGAATACAACTTTAGTAGTTCAGTTTATACTTCTTAACTACTGAGGCACAAAAGCACAAATGTAACCCCAACTGCAAACTTTAAATCTTTCATACCTTTCAGGCAATTGGGTACTTGAAGCCCATGTCATTGATGTGCTCCCTACCGATGAGGGCTCTGCCAATTGTCAAGACATGTGGAGTATCTGATATATGAACCATCGCATGCTCTAGACCTTGATGAAGTAAGGTAACATGCTCGAGTCCATACATTGTTAGTAACAAAGGAAATGCTCATAAACAGTGTGATAGGGCATCCACAACACACCACAATCCGAAGATCCCATTTTGATTAATATATGAAGTATAACCATAAATTAGAACAACCATTGAGAGGTGAGCTAACATTGAGCAGGAATTATGAATGTAACATCTTTGTAACACCAAAAAAGATAGCAGTGTTGCATTGATCAACTAAAGGGGTAAAAGAAAACATAGGAAACAACAATATACATTGCTTTTCCATGCGAAGAGCAGAAGCACCCTTATCATAGCTAATAGCATCAACTTCATTGGCATGGTGTATTTCAACCTGATCATATAGAGAGAGAAAAATAGTGTAATGAATTACAGTCCTCATTTAGACAAGTGAAAATGTCAACACCACCAGCTAAGGCTGTGTTAATGCATCTACTGATGTTGATCTCTAAGGTAAGATTTCAACCTAAAATTATTTAAGCATGAATTTCAAAATTCCATAGGCATGTAAAGAGTCGATCATGAATCAGACAATGAATGTGTGAGGAATGTAGCTAACATATTATGCATCTTCATTACTTAACATTGTCAAAATTTGAACTCCACAATAGATTCTCATTTCTACGGCTATATAGTGGCATTTATGATCTTACACAAAGTAAAGACAACGTATGAAATTGCACAATTTTTCCAACCACTGGACCAGGCCATGGCACATTAGCAAACAATGACGTTACCTCAATAGGATGAGAATCGACTAGTGAATCCAATCTAAGAGCAGTGGTTGTGCTACCAAGAAACTGCGTCAAGATATTCCATTGTGGAAAAAAATCCACAGCTAAATGGCTCATCTGTTAAAATAGAAAGTATATTCATTTAGTATATAATGGTAGCCTAATATATATATATTTTTTAAAATGGTTGTAAAATTGATTACCCATGTAGCAAAACCTTCATTTAGCCACAAGTGAGCACCATTCCATGGTTACAAGATTACCAAACCATTGATGAGCCAATTCATGTGCCACAGTAATTGCAACCTAAACAGAATAGATGTTGAGATGAATCTGGAATTCAATCATCCCAAAGAAAAGGTGTAGGACCGGAAAGGCGACTAAGGGGGGGTGAATAGGCGCTTTCAAAACTTTCTCGCCTAAATCAAAAACCAACACGAACTTTACTCCTTTAGCTATGAAAGCTAAGAAGATCAGTAAGCACACAACGGAAGCCTTGTGTTGGATTTGATGAACCCCTCAACCACACGACACAACCGGAGAAAAGAACTCACTGTTCCTTCGGGATCGGCGGTCCGACAAGCTACCACGGCGGTCGGACCGACGGTCAACCAAATGGTCCGACCGCAACAACTAACTAGCGGTCGGACCGGTGGGCCGGCGGTTCGACCCGGCAAGCCGGTGATCGAATACACGGGCGGTCAGACCGCCGTTGGAAGTCCGGTCGGACCGGTAGAGTCCAGTACTGAAAAACTCCACCCAACTCCAAAACGAAATTTGATCCAACTTTTGTTTCAACCAATAAAACTTGACCAAATTTCGAGCACACCTCCCTAATGATATTAGAGACCTATTTCTAGCGACGATCCGTCAGATCCACTTCAGAGAATCGATCTCTCGAGATTTTACCAAAGAAGTGCACAAACCCTAGAAATATGAAAATCTTGATTCAAGACTTGCTTGTGGGGTTGATGATCTAGATGACTCTAGGAGTAATCCCACACATCAAAGCAAGATAAATTAGGCCAAGAGACCAAGTATGAACCTTTGAATCAAGGAAGCACCAAAATCATCCAAAAGGAGAAGAACACAAAGGGAGCAAACGATCTTTCAATTGAGCATCACAAGATTGTTCGAGTACACAAGATGCTTACAAAGCCTCTCCAACAAGGAGGGCAAGAGCTCAACAAGGAGCACACTCCAAACCCTAGTTCTCCTCTCCTCTCCTCCAAACCCTAGAAAAGGAAGAAGGGGCTAAAATGAATGCTTGGCTTAGTTTTCCATCTCCCCTTCCTATTTATACTAGAGAGCTAGGGTTTCCTTTTGGGGTCACTTACACATGGGACCCACACACAATAACTCTTGAAGCAATCGCTTTGCTTCACCACGTGTAGGTTGATCGGCGGTTCATCGCGCCGCCAAGCCTCTCTTGTCCGAATCCCATCGGAACCTCCCGAGACTCGCACCGATATCCGCACCACCGATCCAACCACCGTGTCGAACCACCCGCTCGATCCATCTTGTCCATCTCGCACCATGCTTGTGTCACACGACCACCGTATCCCCGATCGCTCGACCTCGGCTCTCCAAGCGTAGTCCCGATCCACTCACCGCTGACGCCGTTGACTCGCAAGCCACCGCACAAAGAATAGACAAACAAACCGCTTCCGGAACAAGTTCTTCACAACTTGACCCACGTTAGTTCCGCAATGCAATATAAAACAATAAAGCATTGAAGTTCATATAATAACACAATCAAAACCAACTCAATGCAACACTTGGCTAACCTTAAAGCCATTGCCGGTCGATCCTTACGGGGCGGTCGGCCCGAATTCATCTGGTCGGACCGCTCCCTACAACTGGGTCGGACGGTCCAAAAGACTTAGCCAAATTTTCAACTCAAAATTCAAACCTTCGGAATTTTCAAACGAATAGAACTTTTGATCGAGCTCCAAAATGATGGGACCACATCCGGGAGACTCCCTCACTTGCCTACACAACCTATTTTTGGATTAGCCCCAAAATCCAAATTTAGGTCAGCCGTCCGACCGCCACCATCTGCCGATCCGATCCGTCCACGCGGTCCGACCGCCTGCAACGCCGGTCAGACCGCCTGTGGTCTGACAGCATGAAGCAAACCCGAAAACGCGAGATTTTGCAAACCAACAACGCCATTGCCAATTGACTCATCATCCTGAGATCGTGCACATATCCTCACGATATCCACAATCTCCCCCTTGATGAACACATTGGCAATTTTCAAGAAAATGTGGTTTTTCGAAATGAAAAGTAAAAATTTGTCATTTTCGCATAAAGGCACAACTTGGTCCATAAGCAAGAAAAGGCTTAGGAACCGACCAAGCTGGCTTCAGAATAGTATAGGCAAGTGAGATAAGGCAATGAAAGCACCAAAGAATTCAATTTCCAGAAAGTAGCCAAAAATCTCACTTAGGTCCAAATGAGAGGCAATTTTTCTATTTGACCTTTGATCATTGTGAGTACTCTTCAATTGCAAATGAAATCAGAAAAAGGCAATAGAACCATAAAACTTAACTCACTATGATCACAAATTTTCAAAAGGTTCAATTTTTTATTTTATGAAGTTCTTATATATTAAACCTTAAGTATGAAACCAAAAGCTCCAACAACATTTTCTTCACAATCTTTCTCCCCCTTTGACAATGAATTCATCAAGATGCATGAAAAAGAAAGAGCATGAAGGAATGACTTTATTTTTGAACTTTAGTAAAAGGAGCCATGACCATTATGCAAGAAGACAGTACAAGTATTATACCAAGCCATATAAATAGTAGACGCTATATTCAATCATGGCGAAACATGTACGCAGCTAAAACCACGATAGCAAAGAATCGAGATTAATGAAATTAGAATCATGAAATGTTGCTCAATATCATAGATTCACTCCAAGCAACCAAAAATGAGTCAAACCATGTCTATAAGTAGAAAGAGACTCAAAACAAGAATTGAGGCATTTTGAGCATTAAGAGAATTCTTTTGAAGCAAAGCTCAAGCACTTAGCCCTTTTGGGCAAATTTTCTTTTTCTCCCCTTTTTGCTGTGCTAGATCTCAAGCCTTGCCGCGATCATCTCAAGCGATAAGCTTAAAAGAATGATCTAGGTCATCCAAAACTCCCCGAGTTCATGCCTAGTGCAATGGCAAGCCGTCTCATGAGAAAGGATTGGTGAGATCGCTTTTTCGCACGTAAAATCTCATTTTTCATTTGCTTGACTTAATAAGATAAAAAGCTCATTTTTCAACTCGTAATAAGTTCAAGACTCAATTCAACCTGTAAGACATGGCGAGTCATAAGAGGATCACTAGAGCAAAACTAGTCACAAGATCCAACAAGACATGATTTGATTCAAATTGCTCACAGATATAAAGCTAGCAAGGCAAAAGCTAAGCTAAACACGAAGAGCCATAAAAGAAGTCTAGCGACTATCACTTGATATGATAAGGTATAGAAGATGAAATCAAGTCATACAAGGATAATAATCAAAGCTCCACTAATTTTATTATACAATGCAAGACAAATGAATTGAAACATGCATTATGATACAATGAATGCAAAAGAGCAACTTCCCTCAAAACAGCCCAATAGGACTAATAACCCTAACTCTCCCCGCAGCGACAGAAACGCGAAGAGTCAAGAGCCTTAGTGAAAATATCTGCAAGCTGTTGCTCAAACTCTACAAAGTGAAGCACAACATCACCTTTCTCAACATGGTCTCTCAGAAAATGAAATCGAATGTCAATGTGTTTAGTCCTCGAATGTTGCATTGGGTTTTGGCAATATTAATGGCGTAAGTGTTGTCACGAAAAGAGGAACACTTCCCAAAGATAACCCATAGTCCCGCGTGGATAAAATCCAGAGAACACGAGAGCAACCATCATGCGCAGCTACATACTCGGCCTCACCAGATCAGGCAATAGAAGACTGCTTTCTAGAAGACCAAGAAACAAGAGATGTGCCCAAGAAATGACAAGTGCCGAAGTACTCTTCCTATCAACTCTACACCCGTAAATCAAGATCGTAAAAATGCTCGAATTGAAAGAGCCAAGAAGAAGAATACCGAGTCCAAAGTCAAGCGTATCTTGAAGATACCGAATATGCGACGATCGCTTGACGATGAGAAGCACGAGGAAGCTCGAAATCGAGCGCACGCACATACGGCGAATTGTATGTCCTACCGACGTAAGATAGAGGAGGAGCCAATCATATCGCGGTATTCTTCCGGTCCACGGACTCTCCATCCTCATCGTGGTCCAAAGACGGTGGTTGTAGCAATGGGAGTAGACATTGGCCTCGCTTCCCATATTGAAGCGCCAAGAAGGTCCTTTGTATACTTACTCGTGAACGAAAGTGCCTTCTTTCAGCTTGCTTGATTTGAAGACCAAGGAAGAATGTCGACTCTCCCATCATGCTCATCTCAAACTCATTGCTCATCGAATCAAAATCTAGACACCAAAGCATGAGAAGAACCACCAAAATGATATCATCCACATAAATCAACCAACAAGAAATCATCGCCATGCCCGAGTGAACAAGGTTTTATCAACCATTCCCATTTTGAAATCATTTTCAAGCAAGAAACTCTTAAGCTCATTATACCAAGCTCTAGGAGCTTGTTTCAATCCATACAGGCTTTAGAGAGTTTAAAAACATGATTTGGGAATTTTTGATTTTCCAAACCAGAGGTTGCTTGACAAAGACCTCTTCTTCTATGAAGCCATTCAAGAAAGCACTTTTAACATCCATTTGAAAAAGCTTGAAACCTTTGGATGTTGCAAATGCTAAAAGAATGCGAATGGCCTCCAATCTAGCTATTTGGAGCAAAGGTCTCCTCAAAGTCTAAGCCCTCTACAGGAATAACCTTGAGCTACAAGTCTAGCCTTATTAAGAACAACCAATCCATCCTCACTTTGCTTATTTTTAAAAACCCATTTTGTTCCAATAACATGAGAATCGTAAGGTCGCTCAACTAAAAACTGACTTTGTTTCTCTCAAATTTTCAAGCTCTTCATGCATGGCATTGACCCAAGAGGCATCGATAAAGCATGAGTGATATCTCGAGATTCAAAAGAAGCGACAAAAGCGTAATGTGCATGAGTATCGGAGAAATAAACTCGAGCGAGTGACTCGCTCTTGAAGATCCCCAATCATCCGCTCGGTGGATGTTGTCAGATGTATCTGAAGTGGTGCTCTCTTCATGACGTGGCCTCTACCTCATGAGTTGTGGAGGTAGGAACAGAGCCACTCGGATCGTCGGTGGGGATAGGAGGAGGTCGCTCAAATTAAACCGACGTAGTAGTAGCAGCTCTCCACCCTCTCGAGAGGTAGCCGGAGGATGATTTGGTTCTTCATCCTCGAGTCATCATCGACGAAATGCTTCCTTGAGTTTCGTGAACCTGTACCAAGCATCGGTCTAGTACTGTGACTAGCCTCATCAAAAGTGACTTCGCAAGTCTCAACAATTTTGTTAGTGTCAACATTAAAAACACGATAGCCACGAGAATGAGCAGGATATCCAAGAAATATGCCATCAAAACATCTAGACTCAAATTTATCAAGATTGCCATGTTTAAGAATGAAACACTTGCAACCAAAAATCTTGAAATGAGAGACTTTGGGAGAATGACCAAATCTAAGCTCATAAGAAGTCTTTCCAACCACAGATCTCAAGAAAACCCTGTTGGAAATATAACAAGCAGTAGAGATCGCCTCAGCCCAAAATCTCCTAGGAGTAGAATGCTCATCTAGCATGGTCCGAGCCATCTCTACAAGGGTTCTGTTCTTCCTTTCTACAACACCATTCTCACGAGGAACTCGGGAGAAGAAAACTGATGCTCAATTCCCTATCGGTCTGCGAAGGTAGAAAAGAGGAATTCTTGAACTCGTCCCATTGTCACTCCTAATGGCTCTCAAAGCTCCAGTATATCAACAAAGAATTCTAAGGACCAAATCTCTAAAGAATCCAAATGCTTCGTCCTTAGAAGCAAAAAATAAACCCATGAATTTATTGTCATTGCATAACACAGTCTAGCTGGAATTGCCGTCGTCGTAATGTAAGCGGCCATTTTTGATTTTTTGAGTTAAGAACTATTCGTGGTATGCAAACTCTTTCACCAATGTGTGTTCCTGTCATAATTGTACTTTCAAGCACGTGGGTTCCTAATTTAGTTAGCAGAAGGCGTGTACCATTGCATAGGCCCATTGTTTGGTTCATATTTCTTAGAAGAACAATGGGTACACCAACTTTGAGTGAGAGGATATGTTCTGGGAAATTCTTGATACTTATTGAATTGAGAAATTCAGTGGGATATAACAACTCGAGATCAGATGAATGGTCAAGAGCATCACCAATAATGTCATAACTTAGGTATTGTTTAGAATCTCCCGGTACCTTTTGGAGTACCGAATCATTAATTCTGTCAACTGAAGTGTTCAACGGACACACAATGGCACGAGATGATAGGTAGGGAATTGAGCGTAGTTATGATCGAAATCATAAATGCGGTATCAATAATTACATTTAAGTTATCAGCAGTCGGTGTAAGCAATAATTCAGGAGGTATTTGTATCCATGATGCATGTGTGTCTCCTGGGTGTTTTTCCATAGGAACACGACCTTCGCCAACGGCAAGCACCCACTGAGCAAAGTCTGCTGCATCGTTTTGATCACAAAGTAGTAATGCAGCGTGGTAAGACGCATATTTATGGTAAGTCTAAGGATCTGGACATATTTCCACAGCGATGATTTGATAAGAGAAGCAGCAATAGTTTCTGTGCGTGTAGCTCCTTGAATAACTGGTAATACCTGCCTGAAATCACCACCGAGTACAACAGGTTTCCCACCGAATGGAATAGTTGTGTTTGAAGGATTATCGGAGGAAAGGATATCTCGCATAGTACGATCAAGTGCCTCAAAACATCGTCTGTGTGTCATCGGGGCTTCGTCCCACAAAATCAAGGCACTCTTTTTAATAAGTTCTGCAAGCATCGTGCCACGGCGAATATCACAAATGCTCCAATCATCTATATCAATAGGAATTCGAAAGCGCGAGTGTGCGGTTCGACCACCCGGTAACAACAAAGAAGCAATTCCCGATGAAGCAACGGCTAACACGATCTTGCCTTCGGATCTAATACGAGATATGATTGAATTCCAGAGGAATGTTTTACACATACCTCCATGTCGGATACAAAATAGAAGCATGGTTGATCATTTGAGATAGAGTACATGATCCTATCGTAGATAAAACGTTGTTCATTGTTTAGGCTGTGATACATAGATGATGATTGTGTCTCAAGTTTTAATCTATCATAACATAGCTCTTCTGTAATAAGTCTATTACCATGGTTCTGTTCATGTCCGTCAAGCGACATTGAGAGATTGTAGGATGTTAAAGAGAGACCGTTATTAGCGAAGAGATAATTCAGTTCTTTTAACAATTGCATCTGTAACAAATTATCAGGCATTGTATATGGACGTATACCAAGTGAATGGGACATCTTGTATGCGATGTCATCAGTCATGCAACGCCAGTATTTGTCAAACAACATACGTACATCACCAACGTCATTGTACTGGACAACAGACATGAAAAGATGCCTGAGTTGTGATGACGTTGCCCATACAATAGCTTCGTCAAAAAGCGAAAACCATTCAACGTCATCACCGATGAGGCCACGTGCATGGCATGCTTGTCTGAATGTTTCGTACATGACACCTTCATATGTTCTCAGGTCTTGGTAACATTTGGCACCTCGGACAACCATGAGTAGCATCCTCAAATAGAAAAGTTCGCCGGTGCCCGGGTGAACATGCACAAGCCTGCCAACTTTAGTACCTCTCTTACGGTTTGACCACACTTTACGATCAATGTTCCATGTCCATTTTGTCGGGAATTCACAGTAAGTGTGGCTATGTGCTTCTACATGACGTTGGTTTGCTACGAACCATTCAGTCAAGGTGCTTTTAGACCCATTTGGATCATGAAGCACATTAGTTAAGACTGAAGTTTCTGTAAATGAAACCCTGGTCATGCCAGGTAAATGGACAGCCAAGCGTTCAACCGAAGGCATCCGAGCATGAATTTCGAAACCAAATAATCGCCAGCTCGCCTCACATGTTGATAAATAGCGAGACCTGACATATTCGGCAATCTCATCAGTCGAAATATTCTTCACTTTACTTGTAGAGGGCTGTGAAGTGTCGGTAGCACTAAATGACAAAGAAGCACAATCATGACCTTTCATGCAGTACTTGAAAAGATACTTCACAAGATTTGTCTTGTTGCACCATTCTACATTAAGATGTGCTTGGTACTTTTTAAGCATCGGCAGGTTATGTGGGACAACCCATCTATTATCAAGTCTAACACCATGCTTGACAATGAATCTATCATCGTCACGACGACGATATATTGGGAAGCCATTTTCATCAACAGTGGTCTCGTTTTGGTACTGCTTCGGATACCATTTTGAGCACTTACCTTTTTTCATGCAAGGACATTTATGATTAAGTTCTCCACATGGACCATGCATCATAAACTCTTCTACCAAAGCATAGCCAAGCGGATCACGAGAAATATCTGGTATTTCTGCTGAAATGAGCCTATCAATAAAAGCAGGTGTGGGCCCATCAGCTCGATTCTTGAGCCATGTAAGTATATGCACATGAGGAAGTCCTCTTTTCTGGAATTCAACAGTATATATCACTACGAAGAACAAAAGATTGAAAGATCATTTAGAAATATATTTTTTAAATTGAGTAGGCAAATAGATAAGAGGACAAAGGGAAAACACCTGCTCGAATGGGACCGAAAGCGCTCCCATCTTTAATGTCGATGAGATATTCTTGTAATTTCATGTGGTAAACACGAGTCACAATATCAGACCTATCAGAAGGGCACTGGCCAGGTTCATGGCGTAGTGCATCAATGATTTCCGGCCATTTTGGATTGCATGTGAATGTAGTGAATAAATCTGGAGCACCATACGACCGACATAAAGCCATTGAATCATAATAGTTCTGAGCCATATATCTTCTACTACCAATGAAGCTAGCAGGCAATATTGTCCTAATACCAACATCTTTGCGAGTCTGGGCACCTTGAGCAACGACATCTGTTATACCTTGGTATGTGTGGGACCTAAGTTTATCTTGATTGAAAGTATGAAAAGAAAGCCGATTAAGCTTCTATGCGGAGAAGGAATTGACAATTATTTGGTCGACAATCTACGGGCGAGTAAAAACATTAGGTTCTCACATGCGATAGTGTAGGTAGTAACAATAGAACTCACGCATGGAAACATTTTATGCGAATTGTAGCACGGAAATCATCAGTTTCATGATACTTAATGCCAAGGTGAAAACCCTTATCACCATACGGGAATAGAAGAGGATATTGTAAAGACATTAAAGCTGGATGAAGTGGTGATACTTGCTTGAAATCACCATGTTGTGTTTGTACGACAATGTCAAATGTGGATACATCACCAGAGAAATCTCCAATAATCAAAGCAGCCAACTCTGAGGAAGATGGTAGGCTATACCGACTGCCATGTGATTCGTCTGTGCCGATGAGGTGGATGCTAATGTCTGGAGAGTTTGGAGAAAACAAACGGTCCCGCGCTAGTCTAAACTGTCTAACCAATGGGTTGTATCTATCAAGCATATCAATGAGAGAAGCTACAATAGAAGGATCTGGCTCCTCACGATGTGATGGACTATCCTGGAAAATAGCTAGCCTATTCTGTACCTCGTTCTGAGTATCATATATGTATAGTTGGGCATATTCAGGGCGCTTCCCATCAGCTGGTAGAAGTGAACCAATACGATGATGAACAACACCGTTTATTCGGAATACGTAAGGGCCAGCACCAGTATTGATACTTCTGTCAATATGAACTCCAAGGGAAGTAAATGCAAAGAGAGCATTATATTCCCTGATCAACCGCATGAACCGATTAGACCTTGGCCCACCATTAAAACAAACAAGATCACCCAGCGGTGATGGCCATGACACGGGCGGTGGTAGAGAAATTCTTCGGCTCGGCGGCATAGATTATAAGAAATACGCTGTGAGTGGCGCTTTGACCGAAACCCTTTCTTGATACCAATAAATAGCGAACAATGTGTGCACACATAGTCGGGAGCACCGTAATGAAACGATCCGAATATGTGGTACGTAAATAAATGCCATCCGAAAATGGAGGTAAGGAAAAATAATCCATATGAAGCGAATGGAAGTTATAATCGGCAACAACAAGCAAATCAAAGGATCAAGCTAACCTTTAAGTATTTGGACATAGTCGGTGGCAAGGAAAGTGTAGGGATAACAGATGGGCTTCTGGGTATCGTGTCTGTACAGTGTATTTTTGAGAAACCAAGAAACAGAAAAAGCATAGAAGAACCATACTGAGCACTAATAGGATAAATTATTTGTGAAGCACAAGAGATGATTTCGAGGGAAATTGAGGGCAGTATATAACCTCGAAGACTAAACGCTCGACGTCTGTTGGACAAGAGCCTTCTCCTCTGATTTTCTCGCAATGAAGAAGCGCACAACAGACGTAAATGATCTCCTATAACACATAAGGAAATAATGGA
Organism: Hsuehochloa calcarea; assembly: GCA_036346395.1. Taxonomy (NCBI): domain Eukaryota; kingdom Viridiplantae; phylum Streptophyta; class Magnoliopsida; order Poales; family Poaceae; genus Hsuehochloa; species Hsuehochloa calcarea. Next base: position 87,095,289 of record CM070594.1, read on the forward strand.
ACACGAATGAGGCAAACGGAGCTATGAAAGAAAGATAAAAGGACAATGAAATGTAAAGGGAGTAATACTGTTTGGTGCATGTGCAGCAACTCCCGATGGAATAGATTGAAATTTGGAAGCATCGCACGCATGAAAGACAGGAATAGAGTCAAAGGAAATAAGGTAAGCGAATCAGCGAGTGGCACAAACATAGGGAAAGCAAAGAACGATCACGAGAACAATCCAAGGCGGACATGGAATAATTCATCAGAGCATAACATACGACAACATGCGCGGACAACAGTGGTTGGTAGATAAGACAAAGCCGACATAGTGCATAAATGGCACAAGCGTACCTAGGCGCAATGCGGTCTGAGGAGTGAAGGCAAGACATGATCTTGTTGGTAGGTCATCTACACGATCTACCATAAGGGCAGCATAAACAAGCATTAGCGTTTGTAAAGAAGGTCGAAGAGCAATATGACACCAAGAAAAAGCACATGGTCGCGTCGTTACTGAATAACCTACGGAATCAGCGGCGCCCGATGGGTAAATTTGGCATCGAAAGGTGTCTGAGGTTAATCAGAACGCAGCTGACACCAAGCAGAGGGCATCCAAGAATTCAAAAGAGAATGTGCGAGATTGGTCTAACCAATCACACGAAGACAAAGAACACTTATTCAGCAGAACCGAAACATGAACACAAAACTAAAGCGAACAAAGCAAACAAAGAAATCACGTGAAAAAAGTAAAAATACCAACCATGCTAGAGCCATGAAACCTAGTAATCATAAGCATGCACATGACGATGTAACATGGCATTGGTCAAATTATACGAACAAATTCTATGTCAGTTGGAGGATCAAAATTTAACTTCAGAACTGCAGGAGAAGGCCATGACAGAGTTAATGGGATTTTAATATATGTTTTGATATAAAAGAGGTAAGGACAATAAACCAACTAATGTACTGTCAACAGCAGGCCGTGGAATCCAGACGCTTTAATAAATTAAGAGATTACGAGATAAATGAGGATCAAAATTTAACCTTAGAACTACAGAAGAAGGCCACGACACAGTTAGTTGGGCTCTAATATAAGTTTCGATATTAAAGAGGTGAGGACAATAGACCAACTGATGCAGTGTCAAGAGCATGTCCTATTGGTTTGACCATAGGAAGTTATAAATTACTGTGATGTGGATTTTTTTTGCTAAAAAGTTATTAGCAAAATCGGCTGTGGCTGTCCAATGGAAAAATATTTGTATTATCTGGAGGCTCATCAAGAAAATCTGGACTTGTGCTAGCATTGGGTTACAAATTAAATTGATTTAAGCCTTTCAGTCAATTGCAATAGGAACGCGTTCTAAGATGTATGTTAGTCATCTGGGACTTAAGAAGTTATTCACTCGGAATAGACCGAAACAAAACGCTGAAAGCTCTGTTAGGTAATGTACAGTTTGTCAACAAGCAAAGCACAAACATTATAAGACATCAGGCTTACACCTGCCACCATCAGTATCGCAAGGAATCTGACAAGATATTAATGTGGATTCTGTTCAAGGTCTATCTAAATTTGAGGATCACAATATAATTTTGGTCATTACCAACTGGTATGCTAAAGATATCCATTTCATACTTCTAAAATAGTCAGTTATTGCTGTTTAAGTTATTCGAATATTTTTTTGACAGTGTACTACAATTACATGGTCTGGCCAACTATATAATTTTGGAATTACGAACTGGAATGTCGGTACAAAGCCCAAATCAATATGAAAGCTGAGAATAGCAACTATGTTAGAGTAATGAAACCTATTAATTGCAACCACGTACATGACAATGCAATAGAGCAATAGTGAAACTGCATGAACAAATACCTGAAAGTCACCGTAAACAGCAGGGCAAACGACTTCGGTAAGACGATGGTAATTCAATAATTCCTACAGAAACAGCATGTCAACATTTACGCAGGCAAGCGAAATAACAAACAAACATACCGTAAGCACACACACGACATTGTAACATGACAATAGTCAAATTGCATGAATAGCTTTTATGTCATTGGAATGATCAAAGTTTAACCGAGAATCACGAGAGGAGGACACGATAGAGTTTATTGAACTCTTACACAAATTTCAATATAAATGAGGCAAAGATAATAAACCAGTTAATGCATTGTGAAGAGCAAGTCATGTGTTTTGGTTGCAAGTTACAACAACAATTCAACAGGTACGGTTACAGGAAGTTATAAGTTCCTACGATACAGATGATTCTGCTAAAAAAACTATTAGCATAACTGGTCGTGACTGGACGTACTATAAAAGGATCTATGCTATCTGAAAGTTTCATCAAGAAGATTTGAATTGGTGCTAATATTGGATTACAAATGCCTTTATCAATGAGGCGTCTATTTGATTGCAAGTTATATTGGTGGTCCTATTGGTTTGGCCATAGGAAGTTCTAATTTCCTCGATGTGGATAATTACGAAAAAAGTTAACACTATAAGACATCGAACTTCTGCGAGCACCACCAGTATCCCAAGAAACCTGACAAAATATTAATGTAGATTTTGTTGAAGGTCTATCTAAATTTGAGGATCATAATACAATATAATTTTGGTCATCACCGATAGGCATGCGAAATATGTTCATTTCATACCTCTAAACTACTCATTTACTACTGTTAAAGTTAACTGAGTATTTTTGGACAACACGCTAAAATTACATGGTCTGCCTAAGTACACAATTTCGGAAATCACAATCTGGAATCTCAGTACAAAGGCAAAATCAGTATGAAAGCTGAGAATAGCAGCTACGTTAGAGTCATGTAACATGATAATAGTAAAAGTGCATGAACAAATTTTATGCCACCGGAAGGATCAAAGGTTAACTTTAGAATTACAGAAGAAGGCCATGATATAAAAGAGGCGAGGAATAACAAACCAACTAACACATTGCGAAGAGCAAGTCATCTGTTTTGGTTGCAAGTTACAACGGCAATCCAACAAGTGCGGTTACAGAAGTTTTAAATTCTTATGATGCGGATTGCGAAGAGCAAGTCATCTGTTTTGGTTGCAAGTTACAACGGCAATCCAACAAGTGCGGTTACAGAAGTTTTAAATTCTTATGATGCGGATGATTTTGCAAAAAAAAAACTATTAGCAGTACTGGTCCAATATAAAAAGATCTATGCTAACTGAAAAGTTCATTAAAAAGATCTGAATGAGTGCTAATATTGGGTCACAAATAAACACACAGGTGATAACGTAACATGGCAACAGCAAAAATGTATGAACAAATTTTACGTGACTGGAAGGATCAAAGCTTAACTTTAGAATTATAAAAGAAGGGCACGGTAAAGTTAATCAAACTGCAACACAAATCTCAATATAAAAGAGGTGAGCATAACAAATCAGTTAACACATTGTGGAGAAGCGAGTCATCTGTTTGGTTGCAAATTCTGTGACGATCAACAGTGCGGTTATAGTAAGTTCTAAATTGCTATGATATGGATGATTTTGTTAGAAAACTATCAGCAAAACTGGTTGTCACCAGGTCCAATACAAAAGGATCTATGTTATCTGAAAGCTTCATCAAAAAGATCTGGATTAGTGTTAATATCGGTTTACAAACCAAAGTGGTTTCACTCAACCGCAACAGGGAAATGTTCTAGGATACATGGTAGTTATCTGAGATTTGAGAAGCTATCTGGGTTTTATTAGAAATCTATCTAAATCTGAACATGACAGTGCCATTTTAAATCTGAACATCACAGTGCAATTTTGGTTATTGTTGAGAGGTACAGCAGATATGTTCACTTCATATCTCTAAAGCACCCATCCACTGCTGTGACAGTTGCTAGGGTATTTTTTGATAACGCAACGAAATCACACGGTTTGGCCAAGCATACAGTTTTAGAATTTCGATCCGAAATTTCGCCTTTTCACTAAACTGTAACAGGAGGTCATTCTACGATACATGGTAGGTATCCGAGACCTGAGAAATCATTTACCTGGAATGCACCGATGCAAGATGCCGAAAGTTTTGTCGAACAGCGAACAGTTTATCAGGAAGCAATTACTGCAAACCACCACTGGTGTCTGAAAGAATTTGACAATACATGATTGCGGATTTTTTCAACGGTTCATATTACAATACAACATGGCAATACCTGAATGTCACCGGAAATAAAAGGGCAGCCAAATTCCAAAAGACGACGGTGATTTACCAATCCCTGCACAAACAATATGTCACAACTTACGCGAGCAAGCGAAAAAACGACTAAGGATACGATGGCCGGTAGACGTAAACACACAAGGTAAGTGAAATAATCAAATGAAGAACAGACGCAGTGAACGACAAACACCATGCAAATGCAAACTAAAACTGCGTCATCAATAACGAAATACAAAATGAAAGGGCCGTGAGAGAATCAGGGAAAACGTTTTTTGTGTGGACGAAACCATAAAAAACAGCGAAATCTCAGAAATTCGATCTGAAATATTCGCACAGAACCAAAATCGATGTATGAGATCTAGGCGAAATCGAGTCTTTGGACAACGGAAATGCAAAGAAGGAGGCGGAGGCGAAATCGGCTTGCCGGGCAACGGAAGGCGGTCGGCGGTGCCCATCGGCGCGGAGGCGGCGGCCTTTGTCCATCCGAAACAACGACGCGGCGGGCCAAGTCAATCCGTTGGCGACGGAGGCGAGGGCAAAACCGGCCTCTTGGGCGGCGGAAGCCGCGAGTTGGCGATGCCATCGGCGCCGGAGGCCGGCCGCACTGTCCATGGCGACAACGACGAGGCGACGGGCCAAGTCGATGTCTTGGCGACGAGGCGGGGGCCAACGGGCCGGGCACCTTTGAAATCGGAGGTCGAGTCGGACCCTCGGCCGTCTTTATCGCCGCCAGAGAGAAGCGAGGAGAAAGGGGAACGGCGAAATGAGGCGACGGAAGAAACGAGGCGAAATCAATCCCTGGATCGATGACTGCACGGGAACGTAAACTATGTATAGGACAAGCCAGCACAGCGGTTCGGCCTCTAAATCCCTGGGCCGGGCCAAAAGTCTAGACAGCAAATCGCGAGATAGCAACAACATTCAGCCACAGCCAAAGCAGAAGGAAGACGAAGGAAGCACTACACCAACAATATCAAGAGATACAAAAGAAAAAAGCGATAAACCAACGGTCAACCGGGCCTCGACCTGGAAGAGCAGGGAAAGCAAGAAAACAAAAAGAGTCAAAGAAAAAGACGTTAAAAGGAAACCGCTGGAACAAACTGGCAAAGCAATCGCGGTCAAATGAACCTCGAGCTGGAAGAGAGGCAAACAACGACGATGGATCAAAGAAGAAGATGAAGAAAGGAGAGCACAGCGCAGGGAAACCAAGAAAACAAAAATAGTCAAAAAAGAAGACACCAAAAGAAAACCGGAGGAACGAACCCGAAGTAGATAGGTTCCCTGCTGACACCAAAAGAAAACCGGAGGAACGAACCCGAAGTAGATAGGTTCCCTGCTGGGCAAAGCAACCGCAGCCAGGCGAACCTCGAGCTGGAAGAGAGACACACGACGACGATGGATCAAAGAAGAACACGAAGAAAGGAGACCACAGGGCAGACACCGACGATATATATATATATAGACAAACACCTCGCAGGTTCCGCCCACGCCAGTCTGGTAAATAGTGTCACACGCTCCCCTCGTAGCTTCCGCCCGTCGCTCCCCTCGCAGCCTCCGCCCGCGATCGGTCGGAACAGCGAGGAAACCTTGTAAGCGAGCGAGGCGAACCGGGCGCGAAAACCGAGATGGCGATAGAACGGAGCCGCCGAAAAGACAGATGGCGATAGAACGGAGCCGCCGAAAAGACACGGCAATCAATTAGATTAGACGACCGCGTCATCGCAACCACCCCTTCCCACGACGCACCCTGGGTTGAATCGGGCGAACGCAGCGCGTCTTGGCGCGATCGAGCGAGCGGCGTTTTTACGCGGCGTGGGCGGCGAGGGTCCACGGAATCCATGCGCTTTAATAAATTAAGAGATATATAAATTCCAATGCTGTGAGCGGGTAGATAAAATGCTAATGTCTCTTAACACTATCTGCTTTGTTGTTGTGTTGGCTCCACCCCATTATGTCATTACAGGTTAGCGTTACTAGCCATTTGGCTAGCATTCTTGAGCTAGAATAATTTGAACTTTTATTAACTATACTATCATTTTGCGAATCTTAATGTTTTTCTTGAGTAATTTTTTTGGAGGGCAACCTAGTGTCTTATGTTTTGAGGCGAAACTATGATGTCCATTATCATTGTCTGTGACCTAAGTCTTGTGTTATGTCCAACTTCCGCAAAAGCGATGAATATAGTTCTTTGTCTGCAGCTATTTTTTAGTGCATCTTTCTTGAATTTTAATATTTTACATCTATCTTTGCGTTTTGGAATATTAAGGAATTGCGCTCTTGAAGGTATGTGCGAGATCCGTAGATGTGGTGGGTGGCAACCATGCTCAAAGATCATCGGGATCTTTGTTAGAACATGATGCACCATGAGGACCGATCGTTGTCTGGTGTCAATTTGTGGATGTTGTGCGATCTATGGGTAGCTTCATATCTTGTGAATCTGATCGTGAAATAAGAGAAGTGTAAACTAAAGTTCCTCCATTATTATTTTGTATGAAACAAACTTGAATTTGTTCTCTCTAAATTTAATATTATTTTGTTACCGTGTTATTTTGTTCAGTTGGCTAATATATGCTCTTTTATATTAATTTCATTCATTACGCAATATTCAAAATTAATACATGCACGAACGAGTAATTTTTTTGTTTCATATGTACACTTGCATGTATCGTCATATTTACAAATCCCATGCAAAAATAAGTTTAAATTTATCTTTAAAAACATCCTTCAAACCCTCAAGGGCAATTCAGACTTTTTTTTATCATTCACACACAACTCAATAAGCCAACATCCTATAAAAAGCCAAATTACCAAAACTAAAACTTGGCTTAAAAGCAGAAGGGCTTATAAGCTGATTAAGCCAAAAAGCTGGCTTTAAGTTATAAGCCAAAAAACCTAATCCTAAACAAACAGGGCATAAACCAAGCTTTGTTGTTTGCTAATCTTGGTTTTTATAGAATATGGAGTTGTGTGTGAAGGATAAAAGGTCTGAATCACCCTTGAGAGTTTAAAGGACCTTGCTAAGCATGTATTTAAGTTGATTTTTGCATGAGATCTAAAAATATGATAATACATGCACATATACATATGAAACAAAATAGATTTTGTTCGTACGTTCATGCGTGTGTGTACTGTGGCCTATCCAAATAAATTACAAATTTCGACATCTATCGAAGATGTATATCTAAGAAGACCGGAGTATAACGGACAACATATTCATAGCAAGATATCGCTTGTACGTGCATGCATGTATTTATTTTGAACATTGCGTAACAAAAGAATTTAATATAGAAAGGCAAATATCAGCCAACCAAATAAAATAACACAGTAACAAAAAATTATTTGATCATATATGATGCAATTTTATTGCCACTGCAACATGTATATATCATATTAATGTATAGTTCCTCCAAGGATTACTGCAAACCATGATATAAAAAAACTGCTAACAGGAAGAAACTGCAAAGAATCATAAAGTCCATCTTCATTCCCTCTCTTCAAAATGCTAAGCATTGAAGTATCAGCACCTTTAACAAGAACCTTCACAATGTTATCTGGAAACCTTACAACAACAAACATTCTTTTTCTCACACTGTCAAATTAATGGAGACCGAGAACATCCAGCCTCATCTTCCTCAAAGGAGGACTTTGAGATCGTTCATCTTCCTTGCTTCGTGCCAGCCAGCTTGGAAGTAGACGACGGAGGTGACCTAAGGCTTCAAAGAGCTGATCTAACCATCACTGTGGTTGAATCGTCTCTTCAGGACAAGGAGATTGGTCCAGCTCTTGTCGAAATCAAGGATTATGTGGAAGTTCTTTGGATTTAGAACGCCCTGCGATGAAGAAAATAACGTGCAGTTAATCAAAAGACACGAGCACCGGATCGGGATCCTCTGCATGCAAAGGACCACATAAATAGTGTTTTGTGGATGTGAACAATACTGTGACATTGAAGTTACTACTGTAGCTATTGGTCCCGACCTTTGCTTTTTATCCAACAGTGAAGATCGATTTCTAATGTTCCTCTGTATTAAATACTTTAATGCAGAAAATCCATTTCTATGAACAGTAACAAATTTTCCCGTAATTTTTTTAGTACCGACTTGGTCCTAGGCGTGATCTAATGCACTGTTACATTTCTTTAATCAATAGCTCTAGGTATTTTTTTTTTGAAGAGTGTTTTTTATCACCTCTTTGTAACCTAGAACCAAACCCAGATCAAACGCTAGCTAGAGACTCCATGCTCCATTACCAGAAGCAAAAATCTGTTTACTGCTGCTTCTTTTTTTAAGTCGATTTGAGAATGCAGAAGCATCACGCTAAAAGATCTTTTGTATCAATCGTTGCAATGACCATCACTAGTTCTGTCCTTATTATAACATTGCCGCTGACAAAAAAGGATGGTAGTCACGAGAACAAAGCACACAACAAACAACTTACTACGACGGTGACATGATTGATTCTCGACCTTTCATCTTCTCGGTCAGAGAGTTCTAGAATGGTCCATTCATCCATATAATTGTAGGCATCCATGTTCTGCATTATTGTACCTTAACTAATAAGGTGTTCGTGCGTTGCAACGGATCCCAAATAAATTATACTATATGATCTCAAAACCACTTAAGAACAAAGTAAAGTGATTCTTTATATAAAGAATGTAAAACTTATTAAATCAAAGTAATCATATATAACAAATGCTTTCATGACCATTCCAGTTAACAAAGAAATAAATTAACGGTTATTACAACCAGAGTTCACATAGTTATTACAACCAGAGTTCAGACAAGCTGAAAACAAGATACATGTAAATGGAAAGCACCAAGCTAACCACACTCCACATCAATCTATTTAGACGAAAGACATCCCTCTATCTTTATATTATAAAACATAATAGTACAATACACTAGTGTTATTTGTTTCACAAATCAAGATAAATCTTATAGAAAATACCAACAAAAAACCTCCTAAATTAACTATGAGAACCCCATGCCTACTAAACTAAAGTCTACCAACCCCTACTTGAAACCGGATCACAAACGTTTGTGACATAAATTATGCTCAAAATAAGAAAACATGGGGGGTAAATTCTACTTTTTATTGTTAGTAAAGATAGCCAAAGCCCTCACCTTGTTGCTGACTACGACTCGTCATAGTCGTTCTTCCATAACAATATCTGCCTACTAAATTCCATGCTGATTACAACTTTAGTAAATCAGTTTATACTTCTTAACTACTGAGGCGCAAAAGCACAAATGTAACCCCAACTGCAAACTTTAAATCTTTCATACCTTTCAGGCAATTGGTACTTGAAGCCCATGTCATTGATGTGCTCCCTACCGATGAGGGCTCTGCCAATTGTCAAGACATGTGGAGTATCTGATATATGAACCATCGCATGCTCTAGACCTTGATGAAGTAAGGTAACATGCTCGAGTCCATACATTGTTAGGAACAAAGGAAATGCTCATAAACAGTGTGATAGGGCATCCACAACACACCACAATCCGAAGATCCCATTTTGATTAATATCTGAAGTATAACCATAAATTAGAACAACCATTGAGAGGTGAGCTAACATTGAGCAGGAATTATGAATGTAACATCTTTGTAACACCAAAAAAGATAGCAGTGTTGCATTGATCAACTAAAGGGGTAAAAGAAAACATAGGAAACAACAATATACATTGCTTTTCCATGCGAAGAGCAGAAGCACCCTTATCATAGCTAATAGCATCAACTTCATTGGCATGGTGTATTTCAACCTGATCATATAGAGAGAGAAAAATAGTGTAATGAATTACAGTCCTCATTTAGACAAGTGAAAATGTCAACGCCACCAGCTAAGGCTGTGTTAATGCATCTACTGATGTTGATCTCTAAGGTAAGATTTCAACCTAAAATTATTTAAGCATCAATTTCAAAATTCCATAGGCATGTAAAGAGTCGATCATGAATCAGACAATGAATGTGTGAGGAATGTAGCTAACATATTATGCATCTTCATTACTTAACATTGTCAAAATTTGCACTCCACAATAGATTCTCATTTCTACGACTATATAGTGGCATTTATGATTTTACACAAAGTAATGACAACGTATGAAATTGCACAATTTTTCCAACCACTAGACCAGGCCATGGCACATTAGCAAACAATGACGTTACCTCAATAGGATGAGAATCGGCTAGTGAATCCAATCTGAGAGCAGTGGTTGTGCTACCAAGAAACTGCGTCAAGATATTCCATTGTGGAAAAAAAATCCACAGCTAAATGGCTCATCTGTTAAAATAGAAAGTATATTCATTTAGTATATAATGGTAGCCTAATATATATATTTTTTAAAAAATGGTTGTAAAATTGATTACCCATGTAGCAAAACCTTCATTTAGCCACAAGTGAGCACCATTCCATGGTTACAAGATTACCAAACCATTGATGAGCCAATTCATGTGCCACAGTAATTGCAACCTAAACAGAATAGATGTTGAGATGAATCTGGAATTCAATCATCCCAAAGAAAAGGTCTAATTAAGAAATAAATAATTATCAACTGAATATATTATAGAATAATTTCGTATGACAGTCACACATCATTATTTAAGAAGTAAACCATAAACAGTGAAAAGAAATGACTTACAAATCAAGCAACTTTTGCAAACATCGGTTGTTACTTGTTGTTCTTAATCATGAAGGAGAAATAGTTACAAATGGAATGGTTATAATGCTTGCATAAGCATAATTATATTGCACTATGGTGGAGGGCTAAGGTGCGTAAAATTGAAAATTAGCACTTGCTACAACTGAATGAATAGGAAAAAATTTGGGCAGGCATGTAATCATTTGGAACAAAAGATTACCTGTCTTTAACTTCTGGTGTCGAGCAGACAACATTTATTGCTCCAATTCTTTCTGCATATAGACCAAGGTTCTTGCTGTAAGACTGTGCAACAAACACTTCCAGACCACGCTTAACAAAAAGCCTAACAGAAAATACATCTTCATGGCTTCATCAAGGCTTCCACCGGCAAAACCCTAGAGAAAGAAAATTTACCGGCCAGCAAGAGACAAATTGTGATAAACAAATAGGAAGTACTCAAATGAAAATAGTTCACTTGATATGCAACATCAAAGAAAGGTGTCGACGATCAAATCACCAAACTTACAAATATATATTAAAAAACAGAGGAGAAAATGTCACGTATCTCCTGGAAAGAAATGAGGCTGCTCTTTATTGCTATGAAATGGCTATTACAAGGAGTGCATGTAATCTAGACCAAAGGCTAATCCTAGTAACACTAGAGCGCAATGCTTGCTATGACTTTGCAATCTAATCGACTAGTTGTCTTCTGAGAGTGATTCCCAATTGATCATATCTTAGTCTCCCTCTCCACCTTCCGCGATCCTCCTTAAGTAGTTGATGAAGCGTTGGCAGTTATCCCTTGGAGAGACGCCTGTTAGGAAGTGACGCGTCTGATCGGAGAGAGGCGTCAGTTGACAATGTATCAACTGTCGTGCGGTTATATGCCACTGAGTCATTTAACCGTATTCCAGTGTCTTAGAATTATGTAACGTTGCGTGGTATGGAACATACAGCACGTGTTTCATTTATCACACGGTAAAGGATATACCTGAACTCATACTCATATAGTATCAGTTTATAGCCTTATGAGCAATCAATTGGTTGGGGACTAGGTACAGGACCTCGTCCGACCAGGATCTTTATTGTGTAACCTCTGGAATCCTTATGACCAGTGAGGTCGTTAGCTTTAGGGGTTACGACCACGAAGTCGTATGGTCTTCTCCAATGTATTAAAATAATACATCGAGGTTTTAATCCTCGTCAAAAGGCATATGGTTTTTCTCTTGAATAACATCTGCAAGTTTCTCCCACTGTTCAGGAGTTGGGTCTATTCCAGTTGAGTTGTGAGCGCAACCATGTAGGAGAACAAAAGAACCATCTGGGGCAGCCTATTGTGCAAAGAGTAAACACATGAAGAATAGTTGCATTAGCATTCGTACCCCAGCTGGGAGACGATATAAGTACTATTTCTTCAGGGAAATATCTTTGTATAAATGCTACAACAAGACGTAGTGATCCAGTCCCTGAGAGACTGAAGGGTAGCAACCTACAGTCGGAGCTATAATTAAATTAGGATAATTGGATAAATAAAACTAAGCAAAGGTAATGCATCCCTATGCAGAGAAACCTAATATTACAGCAATGACAACAAGGGCTGAATAGTACATACCCTTCTTTCCTTGATGATAGGATTATCAGCTCCAAACAATAGGTCTGCAGTTGCTTTGTTAAATGCAGCCAAGCCTTCAATAGGAAGGCACTGCACCATAAAAATGACAGGATTATCATCTCCAAACAAGAGCTCTACAGTTTCTTTGTTAAATGCAACTAAGCCTTCAATAGAAAGATATTGCACCATAAACCATAGTTTTAGCCTTTCACTTTCAGACATAAAAACAACAGATGGTTCAAGAAAATTGATTCCTTATGATCCTGCCATACATCCTTGTTTTCCCCTTTCTCCAACATAAGATTTTCAGCCTATGACATGTCACAATAGCGCGACACAATCAGAACCACAATTATTCAGGCAATGTTAAGGATGGTTAGGCTTACCTTCTTGACTACATTGAGGACATAGGGTTGTAGCTCTTCTGTTCTATAGGCACCAACACTGAGGTTAAGTTTTAGGTCATTTTTGTCTGCTTTAAATGCTTTTGAAACCCAAAGAATTGGGTCTGGAGGTACCATCAGCACCCCTTCAAAATGAGAAACATCTACCACAAGGGCCATCATGCCACAACCAAAATTCTGCATTGAAAACACCAAAGGGGTGATCAAATTTCAAAGCACAAATTGTATAAACAGATGTCAAATCTCCACAAGGGATCAAGCTTTAAAATATAGTTGGCATCACATACAAAAGGATCATTCACAGAGAAACAAAAAGTGTTGGCATAGCAAGCTATCTTGTCAACAACGCGTTTTGCATTGCCCCAGTCGTACATAATTTCACTCAATTATGCCAAGCGCACGGACAAATTCACACTAACAACCCAAAATTCACCTACTCTAAAGCAGGGCAAACCTTGTATAATAACGCTTGCTTTCCCCTGAATGCATACAATAACAATTAACATGGTCACAATCCCCATTTTAAGTAATCTCTGGTTCCTAAATTTCCATTCCAAACCCTGCAAAATCCCTTAAAACATCTCCGATCAACCAAAATACACCAACAATAACATGTTAACATGGTACTCATTACTCCATTCCTTACCCTCCCCAGTCCCAAATTTCCCCAATACACTCCCCAAAAACAACTCTAAAGAACCAAAATTTTGAGCACAGAGAAATGAAAAAAAAAACAGCGGCAACAAAAGAGAAGAAAAGGCGAGTGGGGACCTTCTAGAAGAGGGGTCGGACGCCGATGCCGCCGTCTGGCACGCCGAGGGAAGCCAGCCTCCGCAGCTCCCCCATCTTCACCACCTTCTCCGACAGCTGCACCAACGCACACAAATTCAAAGACGATCAAAAACCCTACATGAACGCAAGCCCCAAAACCAAAACCAAAACCAAAAACCGTCACCCACCGTGGACTTGAAGTCGGCGAGCAGGTGCGCCCGGAGGGCCGCCCTGGAGCCGTCCTCATCCTCCTCCTCCTCCTCCCTGCCTCCAGCCTGCCCACGCTTGCACAGACGACGGTCCGGACCTCAACCTCGATGAGCACGGCCGTGGCCCCATTCTCTAGGTTTTCTCTCCCTCTTCCTCCCCTCTCCCCCATCACAACCACCACCCCCCCCTGACCAGATCCGGCGCAGCGCCTTGCCGAGCAACGCAGTGGGGAGTGGTGGGCGACTGAGTTGATCCGACGCGCGCGCGTTGTCGGCGAGGTCGGGGCGCGGGTGGGGAGAGGGAGGGAGGGAGGAAGGGCAGCGGCGGTCGCGAGAGAGGGGAGGGAGGTGAGGGGGCGGCTGTTGCGGGTGAGGAGTGGAGAATGCGTGGCGGGCAGCGCGGGTGGAGCGGTTCCAAGAGTTGACATGTGCGGGCGTGTGCGAACAGAAGCGTAGGAGGTGTGGGACGATTCCTCCTACAGGGTAAACTTCAAATTATAGTAGTTAAGAAATCACCCCATATTCACGTACTCTTGTTTACAAATACTTGTCACTAGATAATTATTTGTTGAATAGAATATGACAAAATTGGCTGTTACAACTAACTCGAGGATTGATTGTTCCAAATTTAATATTTTAACCGTGGATGAATTAGACTTGCATAAACTACGAGAAGACGCATAGTAGGGGGGCAAAATAGAAAAACTTGCATTGAGACTAGCGAAATGTCAAGTATACGTGGAAGAATGATTTGGTCAAAAGTGTCACGTAAATGAAAATAGTGGGAGTACTTCTCTAGGGTCAACTTCGGCAATGAAGGATACTTACATAACAAATGAAAATAGAGGGAGTACCTCTCTAGGGTCAACTTCGGCAATGAAGGATACTTACATAACAGATCCTGTAAAATCTGTGTAACACTGACCAACAAATGGTCCTAGACGACCCATGAATTTCAACTAGCGCATTGAGCCCACCTGAAAGTGAACGGCTGTAAATCTCTTGTTTGTAAGCATTGCAACTCTCTTACGACATAGCAGTAGATTTCAGACTTTGTAAAAGTTGCTGCAACTGTGGCTAGTGCCAGTAGCTGCCAAGACGGGAAAGTCACCGGTCATCGAGATATTGGCCGTTACATCAGTCGTTAGTTTTCTTTCCTTTGGGTGGCCACTTTGTGAGATGCTTTTCTGATCACCATGGGAGATTCAAACTCCACCGGTCAAGATGGCACATAGCATAGCTGCCACTACATCCCTTCACTAAAAACCTGTGAACTACAACGCGACGGTGTTTCTGTGGCAACCGAGAGTTAGAAGTGCAGTTCTGAATTAGCTGGACAGTGCACCGAAAGGGGAACTGACAGAGAGAGCGACGTGTCGTGTGTCGCGTTTTGTTCCATCAGTTATTCTATGTATTTTTAATTCTGAAATAGCACAAGAGAAAGGAACACATGTTGTGCTTGTTCCCGTTCTTTCATAAAGTGTGAAGAACAAAAATGCGTGTGGCAATCGTTTGTCAGAAAGGGTAAACTCGAGAACTACCTAGCTAGGCCGGTTATAGCATTACGCAGGGCAAAGAGCGTATCCGCAAATTCATGTATGCTGACCAGACTATCTGGAGCCGAGTTCTCGCAATTTTTCCATCGAGACGGCTGTTCACAAACAGAAAGATGGACTAGCCAAAGAATTCCAGGACTCCTCTTTCTGAATAGGTTGAAGTATCATGTCAAGCACCTTCTCATCTGAATTAAGAGTAGGAGGATTGGGCAGCAGTATTCGAAAGAAATGCTCTAATAGTCAGTCTAATGATCCGCACAGTTAACTTGGGATATCACCCTCGCTGCCAGCCCAACCGATCCAGCGACGGCCCGCACGTTGCCTACTTGCTTTGGAAGCGGCTCGGTCTTTGGCCCAACATGTGTAAGCTGCCCATGCCGGACCGTGCTGGCGGCGGCAACTTCTGACGCGGGCCGCCCACTAGAAGTTGCGCGCTGACACGAACTGGTCCGCCGCTGAGTCCGGGGGGAATGGAGCCGCCGATAGGGGAGGGGTTGGACGACCGCAGGGATCTGTAGGAATTGGGATTTCAGCCGACCCAATCTCCGTGGTGATCATCTCTCGTAATACCAAAGGTGAAATTTGTTAAGAAATCGGGTCAGGTCAGAGTACTGTTTTAAGAAGAGTAATAAAGAAAAATAAGAAGTCCACCCATATCTCTATGTTCAATCTATTATTCTGTTCTCGTTCTTACTACTTCTTACGATTCTGAGTTTGTCTACGAGGTAATCGTCTGAATTGGACTCGCCAACGACGGTTCCTTAACACGTTATCAGCATGGTCAACTCTCCTTGGATCGAAAAGTAACAATCAAAGAACGATGCTCGTAGATTAAATCGTTATTTTTTTTTCAATATCGCTTTTAATTCTACAAATTTAGCTTTCTAGATTGGTTTTTTCTATGATACAAATCCGCTCTAATCTACCATGAGTCGACTCGAAGTCGCCGACACAATACCGATCGGTAGATTGCAGTGGTCTGAATTAGCCGATGTTAGATGCCTCCACAGCGCACTTGGGAATGAAGTACACCAGGAAGCAGATGCCAAAGCCCTATGCAGCCTTACCTGAACAAAATTCCCTTCAGCAGTTCGCTTCTCAAATGTCTAGTCCAACCCCACATAGCCAATGTCACAAAGCTGCTAAACATCAACCACTCTCTGAAAGCCTGCCATGAGATATTTTTCTCGCTCATTTGGACCCAATTTCTCCTCCCTCCTAAGGATCTCATTGAAATCACCCAAACAAACCCAAGGGAGATCCGAGTCACTCATAATGCATTTCAAGAGCTCCCATGTGTGATACCTCAAAGGTCTGCTTAGTTCCCCATAAATAAAAGTCATTCTCCATGGGGTGCCCCTCCCATCTTTCACTTCCGTGTCAATGTGGCTATTTGAATATTTCAGAACTTTAACTGACATCCCATTCTTCCAAAAAAAAGGCCCATACCGCCACCTCTTCCAGCACTACTTACAGCAAAACATGAGTCAAAACCCAAAGTCCAGCGGACATTTTCCACTCTGTTCTTTGCAATTTGAGTTTCCATGATGAAAAGAACCGAGGGGGCATGATCCTTCGTGAGATCGCAAAACACCTTGACTGCCGCAGGGCTGCCAATTCCCCGACAGTTCCAGCATAAGGTCTTCATTGCTCCCGGCGTTCCTCCTCAAGGGAGTCTACCGATCTCAACACCGAAGTGATTTCCCCCTCCTTCTGCTCAGCCTTACGCTGCATCTTTGGATCTCTCACCTTACCTTATGAACCCTTCTGCTCACCATTGCTAGCTGGCCTGACTGCTCTATCTGTTGCCGAATGGGCTCTGGTGGCTTCAAACTTGCCCACCCGACCTCCCACTTCACTGGCACCAAAGCCATGGCTGGTGACTCCCCGCCCGGCTTCTCTGGCGCTTCCAGAGTGAGTCACTTTCAGGCACCTCTACCATCTGAAAACAACTGCTGGTTGAAAGACTTCTTCAAAGGGATTAAGGCATCATCCTCCAGAACCCGCTCCACCTGATCCCTAGACGATTTGTTGGGATCATCCCCTACAGATCCCACCACCAGGCTCTCTCCAGAGCTCTTGCGGTGCTGGGGATCCTTTACACCAGAACCCCTGGACTCCCACGGGGACGACTTGTCACTTTTAAATCTTCCCCTCCTATCCGGTGAAGCCACCAACCATGCTCTATACTGGAATTCTTTCTGCTCATGCACTCCATCTCCACATTCAGTGTCCACATGACCCAGAATGCCACAAACTACACAAAAACGAGGGAGCTTCTCATACTTCACTCGAAACATTTCACGACCTCCTCCACCCTTCTTTGTAGCCACAATAACAACGCGCACCAAAGGTTTACCCACCTCAATTTTCAATCTCACCCAGATATACTGATGGCAACCACCTCTTCCATCATCAAGCTCTACTCGCATCTCCTCCCCAATCCGACTGGCCAGTTGTTTGCCGATGCTTTCTTTCCGAAAAGCAGTTGGCAGATCGTGAGACGAACCCACATTGCTAAATTCTTGAACACCACCATAGAGGGTTTCAATACCCCATCATACACCTCCAGCAACACCGCATATCCAGGGTCCCTCATCCATGACCTTCACCCAATCTCCCAAGCGGAAAAACTAGAAAGCAAAGAGATTCTCGCCAATTGCCTTGCAAAACACCTCCTTCGCAAGCCCCCAAGCATAACACATATTAGCAAAAAAAAAAAGGCAGCATTGCTAAAAGGTTTTTCCAAATTGACCCTTGCCAGTGCCACCCATTTGGATTAGCAAAAAAAGACAGCATGGCTAAAATGTTTTTCCGAATTGGCGCTCTCGCCGGCGGGAGAAAAGAGACCCTCAGCTGAGAAAAACCCGGTGAAGAGAACTCACTAGCAGTAGCAAGGCAGCAACAAGTGGCATAAAGATGGACGCCCCGGCCGAGGAGATGACCAGCGGCGGACGAGAAGAGATGCCAATGGCAGGTTCGACGCTAACGGCGGATCCAGATCTGCGCCACACGTGACTTAGTACTCCATTACTCTAGTGGCTACACGGAGGACGAGAGGGGATAGTGTCAGCATTGAAGTAGCTAGGTAGCTCGGCGGCAGGCTTACCTTGTCAGGAGCAGGTCGTCGAGGTTGCTAAAGGGGGGCACCGAGGCCGTCCACGCCACCCTCGAAATCACAACTCATTGGTTTTGGTAGCATTTACTCTTTTTTAGTACACATCGGATGCGCACACACCACACACGCACCACACGCACACATACGAGTGTGAATACGCGTTTTAATCACTGAATATACCCATATGTGTGTACTAAACCATTTAAATAGCACTAAAACCACGTAAATAGTGAGACGCCTGGATCCATTCCAGACGGGCTTGATCGCACGACGACGCAGCCAACCTAGCAGGTCACCATGCTGCGCAAGAGGCGGCAGCACGGCACGGATCCAGTGTGGCCCATGAAACACGTCTTGGCGGGCCTTCAAGCCAAGTGGGCCAACCCGCCCCACGTGATAGGTCTGCAAATTATTATGCTTTGTACGCATCTTTTTGTAGGTCAACCCGCCCCACTTGATAGGTCTGCAAACAAAGCCACTATCATCCAAATAAAATTAAAAAAATAAAATTCGCTATCATCTTAATAAATTATATTATCTGTTTGATCTGATCATCTCGCGCTTCAATCCTCTTGGTAAATCTAATTAATCTCTCTGACTTCAGCTGCATTAATTATAGCGAGCATGGACTGGGTTTTAATGCTTCTATCGCTGACTTCACCAAACCTCTAGGGCGCTTTTAACGATATATACGTATGAGACTGAGGGTCAGAGAAGTCTTTTTAATCTGTAACTGAGCAGCTAAGACAATTGACTAAAGGAAATAATAATATATATATATATATATATATATATATATATATATATATATATATATATATATAGAGAGAGAGAGAGAGAGAGAGAGAGAGATCCTTCTCGGAGAAGAAGCAACACACCATTTGTATCAAGTGTGTCCGGCAAGAACTCGTCGTTGTCCCTATAAATAGCGACATTATAGTTTAGCCGAGATACCAGTAAGCGAGAACTAGCAAGCAAAGATGGCCGAACCAGTTAAGCTCATCGGCACTTTCGGCAGCCCATTTGTCCACCGTGCCGAGGCGGCACTGCGGCTTAAGGGAGTGCCATACGAGATGATCCAAGAAGACCCGGACAACAAGAGCGAGCTGCTGCTCACGCGCAACCCCGTCCACAAGAAGGTGCCCGTCCTCCTCCACGGCGACCGGGCCGTCTGCGAGTCCCTCCTCATCGTCGAGTACGTCGATGAGGCCTTCGACGGGCCGCCTCTCCTGCCGACCGAGCCCTATGACCGTGCCACGGCACGCTTCTGGGCTCACTTCATGGAGCAGAAGGTAAAATGATCTATACATTCATGAGGTAGAAATCCGCTTGCAGGCAGCCGTTTTATTGTGAAGTCAAGTGCTGGACACTGAGAAATTTTATTGAACATCGTTGAGCAGTGCTCGAGACCGTTGTGGCTGTCCCTGTGGTTAGAGGGCGAGGCGCAGACGGGGTTCGTGAAGGAGACCAAGGAGAACCTGGCGCTCCTGGAGGGGCAGCTCAGGGGGAAGAGGTTCTTTGCAGGCGACTCCGTCGGTTACCTCGACATCGCCGCCTGTGGGTTAGCTCACTGGATCGGCGTGCTAGAGGAGGTGACTGGTGTGAGCTTGGTGGGCGACGACGAGTACCCTGTTCTGCGCCGGTGGGCGGAGGAGTATACTTCCAACGAGGCAGTGAAGCAGTGCCTGCCGAACAGAGAGCAACTCGCCGTTCACTTCACTGCAAAGAAGGACAAGTGCAGAATGATAGCCAAGGCGATGCTGCAGCAGTAAGACGATCGAGTGTGCGACAGAATATGCTTGTCCGTTGACCGTTGTCCGTGTGGGATTGTATGGAACCACCGATATGTCAGTGTATCGCGGTGTGTGCCGGAATAAAATACACAGAAGCGTGGTGCAAAAAAATTTGTGTTTTTTTGTTGAGTAACTGTCGCTATTGAGTTCAACGTAGAAGCGAAAAACGTAAAGAAGAAGAAGAAGAAGAAAGCTACGATCCACGCGTGACCGGGGAGTTTGATGGATCGGCAGCCACACGCGACGCGAGACAACGCAGCCCAAATGCTAGTCGGCTAGTTGCGCGGAAGGGGCACCGGACGCTGAATCTGGCAACGTGGAGGACCGCGCCGATCCGCCTTTGGGATTGGAGCGCCAGCGCAGCGTGCGTGCCACTGGGGATTCATGAACACGCCTGATCCGACCCTAGGAGTTTAGTAGCACTTGAGGTTGGATGCACGTTCTTCTTTGACCAAACGATCAGGGATGCTCTTGAGTCTTGACGCGGGGGAAATACTTGAGGCTCACGAGAGAATCTTGCTCTGTTTTTTAATCACTGCTTCTAGCTTCTTCTTTTTTTTTAAAAAAAAAAAACACTGCTTCGACCATACCGACTTAGATTAAGAAGGAAGGAAGGAAGGAAGCAAGCAAGCAAGCAAGAAGCAGCAGTGCAGCACAGCAAGCGGGCTAGCTAGGCCTTTTGTAGTGCCAACCTTCCAGCCGAAGATAGGCGACTCAACTTCGAACAAAAAAATGAGCGAACCGGTTAAGCTGATCGGCAGAAAGGAGTGCCGTACGAGCTCATCCTAGAGGATCTGCACAGCACGAGCGACCGCTCCGTCGTCGAGTCCCTCGGCATCAAGCACAGGAGCTCGCAAACAAAGAGATGAATATTTAGGAAATTTTTGTTTTTACCACCGGGATTATATGTAAATTCGGTCGTACCATCAGATATTGACCATTTTCTTTATATCATTGAATATTTTGGCTCTCAACTACCGTCAGTTAAGTCTTTTGACAGTTAGCTTTCCGCTTGTTTGACCGGTTAGACGACAAAATGATAACAAAGAAAGACCAAAATACCCTCTACTAGTTTGACCCCTCAATCGGGCTCCATCGTGCTTGAAACCATGGATCGAGGAGGTGTCAGGCGCATCTAAGAGGCAGGCGAGATGAACTCGGAGGTCTCCCCTGACGGTAAGTGCTCGATGTTGGTTTGAATTTTATTTTGTTTTGCATTTCTGTTGAATCTTCGATGGTTTTCGCGATTGGTTCTTAGTTAGTACGGATGCTACTTCGAGGTATAGGCTGGAGGTGAGGTATGCAGTGTGTTGCATAACCTATGAAGATGGTAGAACTCATGATGTGCCCGTGGACATTCAATTGGGATGTAGAGAATAGGCACAACTTAAGTGCTTTTGTTTCCTATATGAATGGAAAATATACATGGGCGCAGATGAATATGTTGTTATCATATATTACAGCAATCATACAAACTCTTTGCAAGATTTGATTACTGATGATGATTTGGTTGTCATGTTTGCAGAGCATGAGAGTGAAAGGCTAGTGAGTGTGCATGTGCAAAGAAATGTAGATGTACATGCAACAAGCTCGCAAGTCGCAACTAATCCCACCTGTATCTCCACAACCATTCCTACATGTGCCACCAACAACTAAGGATCTATTCCAACATGACAATTGGTGAGAACATCTCTTCCACTGATTCAACCATCCCTACTGCTTCTATTTTGCAAGGATCAATTACTAGAGCACGTGCTCGCCAACTAAATTATCAGGTGACTTCGTTTCTCGGAGTGCATCTATATTCTATGAACTCCATGATGCTGCCTAAAGCACGTGATATTATTCTACTTAGGAATCAAGGATCGAAAGGCAAGCTAAATGGAGATAATGGCAAGCACCAAGCATGGAGATGATCATACGAGGAATGAATATTTATATTCTGAGGCTTAGCAGAATCTAGCATGAAGACTATATACCAAGTTGTTTAGGCCAACACTTGGCAATATTTGAGTAAAAAAACTTGGTGCTGCGCCACCTATACTAATGGGCCATGTGCCTTATAATTCGGGCTGGAAACCTAGGGTTTAGCACTGTTCATATAGTACTGCTCACAAGTGAACAGTACCCGCGGCCGCCGCCCCTCTCTTCCTCCTTTACATAGTGGCCGCCACCCTTAGGGTTTGGCGGATTTTGTTGATTGAAGTTTAGCTTTGTTGCTTTATATTTTGTCCTCTTGTTTGGCGAGATCAATAGCGATATTGTTCTTCGAAACCCCACTTATCAATACAATTTCAATTCCTATTCGCAATTTCAGATTCCCTATTTATCTTGTTCTTGCGTGCTTCTTCGGTGTATGCAGGAATTGATCTTCGTTATCAGGTTATCCGGATATTCGTGCACGGTTGATAACAACTTGTCGAGCAATTCAACGATTGCGTGGTTTCAAGCCTTGTGAGTTCGTAGCCAGAATCGTGAGGGTTAAGCGACTACTACCGAACTTACCTTCTCACCGAAAGATCGGGCCAGAACAGAACATTCGTGGTTAATCAAGTGGTATCAGAACTAGAGTCGATCGATGAGAGAGTTTCCAGTTTTCTAGTAGCAGATTCGTTTTTCATACTTAGAGTCCAGAAAATTGCCAAAAAATATATATTGCATCTACCATCTATACCGAGCCCTTTGAGCCATTGCAATTTGTTTCTGTTAGTTCGTGTTGTTGAATTTTTGTTGCATCATCGAGTCATTGTATTGGTTTCTATCTAGATTGGTCTAGTTTAGAGTCTCTTGCAAGTCATCTAGTTCTGCAGCAGTCATCACCCCCTGTAGCGCCGCTTCCTTCGCTGCCGCGGCACCCATCACCCCCTACCCGCCGCTACCTACCGACATTTGCTGCAGCCACCAAAATGTCTTCCGCGGCAATCGATCGACCACCACAGCGCCTGCCGCCATTGCTAATCACTACCGTGGCACCAACGCGCCCTACCACCGTTCGTCCATCTTGTTGCTGCGACCACCAGCCACCCTACCACTGCGAGCTAAAAGTGGTTGTTTCATGTTGCCAAAAGGAAACATAAGATTCATCTGACTTGACAACACGATAAAAAAAATCAACATTTAGAGAGAGATTTTGTGTTGCCAAAAGGAAACCTAAAATTACCTTTATATCCCTGACTTTTACAAAAAACATTATGACCCATATACCTCCCTAGGCCCGAAAGAGGATTTCGAAGAAATTTGAGTCAGGTGCAGATTCGCAAAAAAAGAAGAAAAATGGCAAAAAAACATAGGGCAAAAAAGAGAGCAAAAAAAAGAAAAGAAGAAAAATAGGAAAAAATCAGAGCTAGCTCCTTTCTTTATTTTATTTTTCTTTGTTTAGATTGGCATAGTTAATACATTGCTCGCTTGCTTTGATAGCTCTTGTGCTAGCCTTCCTGTTGTTGCTCCTTGTCGTTCTTTCGAGTTACACCAATTAGGCCTGGTTTAGACTAGGACCAGCACTTGTGACTAGTACTTTGAACTACTTTTCAACTTTGCATACTGATTTGAACAATTGCTACTCATTTGCTACATACTAATCTTTCGAGCTCCACTTTCTACTAACTCAGCATGTACCATTTCCTTGCAATCGTTGGGCTATTCACAAGTGAGAGTATCACAAACCAGCCACCGGTTATACCACATTCTTGCTACATTGGTAATATCTTGTAAGAACTTGGTAGGGTATTGTCAGAGAGTGACTCGTGAAACTCCAATACCAAGTAGTCTATAGGGACATATACACTATGATTTGTTCTTTATTTTCTACTAACAATAGCAGAGCCACGCGGATCTACATATAGCGGAAATAACAATGACCACTCTTTCGAACATGCGGGTGCGGGGTCTCTCACACCTCGCACGAGAGAGCTCGTGCGGCACATTGAGCACTCGCTCGGTGAGAGCGTACGCAATGCCTTGGATAAGATCAACGACAACCTCGCGACGCTCCACACACGTGTTGCGCTCATTGAACATCAGCCACTTGGTGAAACTACGACCCAGGGTGAGCCAAGAGTGGAGGAGCCTCCTGCTGCCCACTCTTGGGTAGATGAGGTGGAAGAAGAAGACGTGAACAACTACATTGCTGATACGGAATCCGATGGATTCAATATTCACAATGATCACAACCATCGTCAGCTTTGTCAAAATTGTCAAGGTATGGAAAGAAATCAACGTGAGGTACGTGATCATAATGATGTATTTGGTAAAATTAAATTTATTATGCCTCCTTTTGCTGGAAAGTATGATCCTGATGCTTATCTCACATGAAAGCTTACCGTAGAACAAAAATTTGCTTGTCATGAATTCCCTGAAGATAAGAAAGTTCGAGCTGCTACTAGTAAGTTTTCTGATTTTGCGTCTATTTGGTGGAGCGAATATTGTCGTACTAATCAGAATATACCTAGAACATAGAATACTTTGAAGAGAGCAATAAGGCATAGATTTGTACCTTCATATTATTCTCGTGATTTGCTTAATAAATTACAACGCTTAAGACAAGGTAGTAGTTCTTTAGAGGATTATTATCAAGAATTACAAACTAGTTGGTTGCGTTGTGGTTTAGAAGAAATTGAAGATGCTAAGATGGTTAGATTTTTAGGAGGTTTACACCGTGAAATTCAGGACATACTTGACTATAAAGAATACAATTCTATAACTCACTTGTTTCATCTTGCTTGTAAATCTGAGAGAGATACATGAACGTCAATCCAGAATCAAAGAAAATTTGCAGGTTCTTTTGCAGGTCGCACAACTCAATGGCAATCAAGAGCACCATTTACTCCCTCCAGCCGAACACATGCACCTACAAACCCTCCAACAGTCAGCGTCCATCTACTTCCACTACACCATCACGCGCACCGGAAACAAGCAAGAGCATGGTAAAAGCCCCCGCATAAAGTTTATCTTCGGTTGCTTCAACGAGTAGAGCATGAGAAACACAATGTCATCATAACAAGGGCTATGGACACATGGTGCGGGATTGCCCTATTAAGTGGGCTCTCTTGATAAATGATAATAGTGAGTATACTTCAGCTAGTGCCATGTGGAAATACATAAAAAAGACATCCACGCAACGGATGGCACAACCACGATGAAATAATACATATTATTTAGCCGGGTCCCGCCCACACAGGACATGAGGTAGTACGATGAGGTTTAGGAAGATGCGGCTTGAAAACCAGTCCTTAGTTGACTTGGGCGAGTTTCCATAAAACCCATGGGTCTTGATCATAGAAATGACCCGGTCCTGTGCATCAACGTGCACCATCCAAACATCCATTTCGCCCAAGTCCAAACCAACTTTTCATTTTATTAATCAAGTCAAATTATTTTATAAATCATAGTTGAACTTTTGGTTAAATTCCTCAAATTAAATATTTATGGTCTAGGCTTTAACTATGCAGAACGTTTTGCAACAAGTTCTAGTTCATACTAATGTACCAACTAGATTTTAACTATGCTATCAAGGGATGACTACTTCAATCACATTTAGCTATACAAAGGAATTGAGAATAACTATAATTTAAAAACATGAATTTAAATAACTTGAATATAAATACGCATACAATAATAATTTAAAATAGAATTTAAATAATTTTAAATACTAGGATTCAAATATGATCAAAGATGTAACTTGTCTTGCTTATTTAGTTGTTGTTCTCAAACGGTGTCGCAATCCGGCTTTCCGAAGTCGTCGTAATCTACACGCGAAAACAAGCTAAATTCAAATAAAATCTAAATAAACTCCTAATTAAATAATTTTGGTAAGATATCTAGATCTTGAATTTATATGAATTTAGAAATTTGAATCGACAGAATCAGAGTTCGTATGAAAGATAACGAACATCCAGAAGTTTTGAAATCACATGGTTGGAAAAGAGGTTTCGACTACCTGGTCGGAAGGAGGTTTGACTACAAGTGGTCGAAAGGAGATTCGACTATAGGTGGTCGGAAGGAAGGTTCGACTATCTGATCGTGTGGATATCATGGGGATATATTCATGATCTTAGGATGATGTTATAATTGGCAATGACGTTAAAGGTTTGTCGAATCACGCGTTTTCAGTAAAATTTATGTGATGTCAGATCTCTGGCGGTCAGACCGACCAGTGGTGGTCCGACCGGTCAGTGGTGGTCCAACCGGCCATGGGCGGCGGTCGGACCAGCCAGTACGTTTGTTTGAGTTTGGAGCTGAGCCAAAAATAGAGGGTGTAGGCAAGAGAGAGGATTCTCCTACATTTAGTCTCATAATTTTTGGAGCTTTCAGTCAAAAGATCTATTCGTTTGAAATTTTCAGAGAGGTCTCGGATTTCCAATGTGGAAATTTGGCTAAGTCCCTTGCACCGGCCAAGGGGCGATCAGACCGGCCAGAGGGCGGTCAAACCGGCCCTTAAGTGGTGGTCTGACCGATTTTCACTTGATCGTCGTCATCTTGGCGGCGATGTTTGTTGGTTAGGTCAAGTTCATAGTTTTCAGTACATATGTGTTGCATGATGCATGTTTTGACTAACGTGGGTCATGTTGCGAAGAACTTGTTCCCGGAATCGATTTCTCGGTCTATTGTTGTGCAGGTGGCTTAGAGGTCAAGGGCGATCAACGGCGAGGATGATTGGGACTAAGCTTGGAGAGCTGAGGTTTAGAACGATCGAAGATGCCGGGTGAAGTCAATGGGTTCAAGCATGGCGCAAAATGGACAAGGATGACCGAACGAGAAGTTTGGTGCGACGGGTTGCATCAAGCGGCGCGGGGGTCGGTGCAAGTGCCATGGTGGTTTCAGTGGGAGCCGGATGGAAGAGACTTACTGACATGATGAGTGCCGTTGAGCAACCTACACGTGGCGAAGCATGAAATTGCTTCATGAAGTTTGGACTTGGTCTTTGGAGAAGGATCGAGAAGGGGTATTTTGGTAATATCACTAAAATACCGCATTGATTGCTTTTGGCTAAACCGTGGCGCAAGACGGCGCAAGGAGAAGTGATTTAGGTCAAGAGAAGATGAAGACATCGCTTTAAAATGCATGGTTTAAACCCATTTGTGTGTGTACTTAACGCGTGCCCAATAGAAAACTCTTCTAGAAGGTTAGCCTCCACTATAAATATAGGAGGGTGTTGTAGCACCTCCTTGATTTTTGGCTTATTTGAAACCCTAGTATGTTTTGAGGTTAGGGAGTGGAGAGGTTATGATTTTAGAGAGGAGACTGATTGTGTGCTCACGTATTGAGTTTTGTCCTCCTTGATGGAGTGGCTGTAAACCAGCAACAATCACAAATCAATCTATGCAAGTTTTCTTGAGATGGGACTCTTTTCGTTCTTGTTCTCTATTTTGTGATTTTGGGGGCCTTCTTTGATTCTCAAGTTTTCCTTTCATTTCTGCTCCTAATATTGCTTGCCGTGACATGTGGGAACATGTCTAGGATCATCTTAATCATCTATAACCCACGAGTAAGTTTTTGGATATAGTTTTTGTTTTGACTCGGTTTTGAACCATTCTTCACTCAAACGGAAAAAGGTCAGAACTTTGGCAATGATCTTCACGATCATTTATTGGAATAGGTTCCTGACATCCTAGAGAAGGTGTGTTTCAAGTTTCATCGAGTTTGGAGTTGTAGATCAAAAGTTAGACTTATTTGTGATTTCATTTTTCGGGTTAATTTTACTATTCATCATGCGAGGTCAGACCGCCCCTGTGAGAGGTCAGACCGCAGATGTAGACCGTCAGACCGCCATTGATCGAGAGGTCAGACCGCCCAACTCTTGGAAATTGAGTTTTTGATGATTTTGGTTGTTTTGCTTCAGGGTTTAGATTGGATTCAATACAAGTCTTCCGCTATGCTTGTATATTGATCTTCATAACTCTCATAGCTATCAGAGTGAAAATCGTGTTGAATCAGAGCTTTGTGAAAAAGATATCATACTCCTATTCACCCCCACCCCTCTAGTCGTCGTTTCAGTCCAACAGATCGAAATGAGGTTCGACTACAGGTGGTCGGAAGGAGGTTTCGACTGGCTGGTCGGAAGGAGGTTCGACTACAGGTGGTCGGCAGGACGTTTCGACTACTTGATCGGAAGGAGGATCAACTACAGGTGGTCGGAAGGAGGTTTCGATTACCAGGCCAGAAGGATATTCGACTACATGTGGTCGGAAGGAGGTTCGACTACACGTGGTCAAAGCACGTTTGACTTCATGTGGTCGGAACGAGGTTCGATTGCACATGGTCGAAAGGATATTCGACTCCACGTGGTCGGAAGGGTTCGACTCCATGTGGTCGAGAGGAGGTTCGACTACACGTGGTCGGGATGAGGTTTTACTATACGTGGTCGGAAGGAGATTCGATTACACGTGGTCGGAAGAAAGTTTTGACTACTTGGTCGGAAGAAGGTTCGAATACATGGTCGAAAAAGGTTCGACACAGGTGGTCAGAAGGAGGTTC
This sequence comes from Hsuehochloa calcarea, assembly GCA_036346395.1. Classification (NCBI taxonomy): domain Eukaryota; kingdom Viridiplantae; phylum Streptophyta; class Magnoliopsida; order Poales; family Poaceae; genus Hsuehochloa; species Hsuehochloa calcarea. The sequence goes on from CM070594.1 coordinate 87,124,010, forward strand.
AATTACCTAGTCAGAAGGAGGTTCGAAAATATAGGTTGAACTCCACCATAAGTATAACTTGAATATATGCATATGATCAAAATTACACATTTGTGTATGCACACATTTAGGGGGGGTTTATTCTATATTTTGTGGTTTATTAGTATTGATCCATATTCCGTTTTTCACATATACTTGGGATCTTTACTTTGAAACATATCCGTTTAAGTATATAAAACTTGTGTAGTTTTTGTATACTCATGTTTTGAGTATATAGAACTTGTGTAGTTCTTGCATACTCATATCGTGAGTATATGTAACTTGTGTAGTTCATATATACTCATGTTGTGTTACATTATCTACATTCAATTTATGGGCAATTGAAGTGATTATCATTAACTACCAATGAGGCAAAGATTGAACTATCTTGTCCCACCATTATGTGATAATGGTTTGTTGTGGTAACTAATGGCAATCTGTAATACTCTGAAATTCGTTTTGAGCGGAATTTGTTCGGGAGAGAGAATTTTCCAAAAATTCGAGTTTTTTCAAAAATTCGTGGACCTTGAACCTCCGGCCCAGGGTGGGGCGAACCCTGGCCGGCCATTGAAGGGAGGAAGGAGAAGAAGAGGGGGAGTTCTTCGGGAGGCTAATAAACATCTCCCTGCGGGTCTTCAAGGGTAACGAAGAGTCTAATTCGTTGTTTGATATTGTTTGGAGGAAGAACTGATGATTTGGATTGAACCGGCATGCTGTAATTGAGATTCCAGAAAGTGTCCAGATTGTTGCGTATCCGATTTCAACCTCTTAGAGGCCAATATGGAGGTTTTCCCCTTCTAGAGAATTGTATCCACGGTTGTTAGCTTTCCATAGCCACTAAGATCACCAAATTACGATCTGTGGTTCAAAAGTTATGATAGATTAAATATTGATGTCCCGAGAAACCTGACGTGAATTGTCAGTTTAGTTGTTTGGTGAAATATGAATTGTTTAGAATCAGATTCAGACTTGTCACCCCAAACGTTTTATGTAGATAATTTTATTATATTTTTATATTGGTAAAGAACACTCAAATTGGACTCAGAGTAAAAGTTATGTTATATTATTCACTGCTATTCTGATTGTCTGGACAGATATCTGTCGGGCATTTTCAACTGCTGTTTAGTAAAAAAATTGGCAGAATTAGGAAATCTTGTCAACTAGAGTTTTGTAGGTTTGCTCGTTAAGTTTCATTGGGCACTAGATTCATGTCATTCCGAATTCCAGATCTTTAATTATGAATTTTTCCGTGTTGCTGTCCATAATTATTTTAGATGGGTGAACTGTATGTTTTCAGTTTGGGTCCATTCGTTGTAGTGGGTAGTCAAGGGGTTATTGTAGATCACTGGTAGCATCGTCATATCATGTGTTCTTATTTTTAAATACTCATTAGTGTAGGCGGTGAGGCGGCGAGTGCAGGAGCACCTTCGTTGCCTCCTAGTGTGTCACATCGTGGAAGGCAAGTACAATGTGTTAAGACATGTTGATTTCTGTTGAATGTTGTTGATGCGATGTTATTTCTATGATCCATGTTCATACTTCATGATATACAGTTGAGTGTTGTTGATGCGATGTTATTTCCATGATCCATGTTCATACTTCATGATATACATTCGTTCTTAGCTGATAATCCATCTGGATAAAAGTGGTGACACGCATTGCATATATTCATTCCATTCTTGCATTGTTCTTGTTCCGTCCACGGGAGTGGAATTATTAAGACCCATCAATTCCAGTATGGGCACGTAAGACCCATCATTCCAATGTGGGTAATTTCGGACACCCGTGTGAAACGTTCTTCATACGGTGATTGGATCCCGGGACTTTGTTAAGTACGGGCTTAAGTGAGTACCGACGGGTGTGTCACTCGCTATACCGGTATGAGCATGTGTGCAGTCCTTTCCTTTCAATGCATCCATTTATTCCATTCATACTCATAAGTTTTCAGAGATAAGTTCATAATTCGTATTGAGATAGACTTGTTCATAACCTTGTATGTTTAATTGTTTACTGTATTTGCTGAGTTTCGACTCATTCTTGCTTTCTTTATTTATTTAGGTGATCGTTGATGATGGCCTTGTTGGGAGGGAGTAGACAAGCACATTTCACACAGTTCACCATAATTTACTTTCATTAATAATGTCGATTATGTCTTTCATTTGTTAACCGAGGAACTGTAATAAATAAGTTTACTACTGTATGATATTTCTCTCCATGTTATGCTTTATTGTCAAATGATGCTAGTGGTTCATTTTAATTATTCCTTGATTATGTTCTGATGAATTCAGTCTTTATTCCTGCATGCTTCTATTAAAGTTGGTCTCTATATGTACTTAGAGGAGTTACAGTTTAAATTCTTCCGCAGTTTGGTTGTATGTTAGTTCTTTAGGTAGCATTTTGGCTTCCGAATAGCTAGGGTGTTACAGTTGGTATCAGAGCGGGCTTTAGGTCCGTGGTTCATTCAAACATCTTAAAATTGACACACTGTGCATAGTAGGAGGGGATGTGTAATTCATTGCTTCCGCATTTTCATAGATATGACTCGATTAATGAGCCGTTGTTGAATTATTTTGTGCTATGTTGTTGTTAATCTATGATATGATGTGATATCCTATACCTATGAATTTATTCTATGATTATCATGAGATTAACCTATATATTCATAAATGATTACATTGGTTATGTGTGTTTTACAAATAGTCGAGGATCATGCATAACCCTTGTAGCATGTGACTTAAGTTTGTAAATGTATTTTGCAAATGGTGTAAGTCCATGTACCTTATTCCTTGTGGTGTTGATTCTAAAAATTGGCAAATGTGTTTTGCAACTTGTTGAGAATATCACATTTAAACCTTGTTGGAATTGCACTCAAATGGGCAAATGTGTTTTGCCATTTGAGCAAAGTAAAAGTGCAAAGCCTCTGTGGTCTGGCGGTCTGACTGCTAGTGGTCACCGGTCTGACCGGTGGCATATCGGTCAGACCGCTGTGCAATTGGCGGTCCGACCGATTTCATCTTGAGTCGATTCACTGTGCGGTAGTACCGTCGTTGATAAAACGGTACTACCGGAGAGCGGAAGTACTGGAGTTTTCACCGTACGTTTTTCTCAGAGAAGCGCCACTTTGGATCGCGCTGATTTTCCTTTGGCGGTCGGACCGCCCACCCTTGGCGGTCTAACTGATTTTGCGGCGGTCACACGGCCATTAGTTGGCGGTCCGACCGGCCGTGAGTCCAACGGCTAGTTTTATAGCCGTTGGTGCATGGGCGGTCCGACCGGCCATTAGTTGGTGATCATACAGGCCCTGCACTGATTCGAGGGAATATTTCCCCCAACGGCTAGTTTTTGGGTGTGGACTATAAAAACCCACCTTAGCTGGTTGGAGTAGGTTGTTGCCGCCATTGCAAAGTGTTCTAGTGCCGTGAGACATTCTTTTGAGCTAAGAGCAAACTCTCTCTTCTCTTTTATGCATGTATTGCACTTAGTGAGATTTGGGAGCAAACCCTAAGTGCATGTGTTGTCTTAGGTAGTGGATTGAGTATCCACTGAGCTTAGACACTTGATTAGTTCAAGTGAAAGTTGAGTCTTATTACTATTGGTGTTTGCCGACACCTAAACAGCGTGGAGGCGTCGTGCCCGGTGACCTTCTCAAGAAGTTTGTGAGAAGGCCCGGCGTGTTGTGAGTGCTTTGGTGCTCGCCATCTCCGGAGTGGAGGAACAGCAACCCTAGTGGAGCGAGGTGTTGGCTCATGTTGGAACCGGTCCAAGTGGTTGGACTTACCTCGGAGGTGTTTGTTCATTTGAGGAGTCGGTCCAACGCGGTTGGGTTTACCTCAACGTGGATTAGGGGAGACCGGCAAGTCTCCGAACACCGCGGTAAAACATAATTGTGTCATCTTGATTTGTGCTTGTGTTTTACTTAAGCTATTTACATTCTTGCTTTAATTGCTTATATATCTTTGTATGATTACTCTCATTCAATTGTATTCATATTGTTGGTGCACTTAGTGAAGCCTAGTTGATTTATGTTTTAATTGTGCAAAACCAATTTATTATCATCTTTTGTATTATTAATTGGTTTTAGCCGAAAGAATTTTTAAAACCGCATATTCACCCCCCTCTAGTCGGCCTCCTCGATCTTACAGAAAGGCAGGTGAGGGACTGACAGCGGCGGGACGGGCCTTCAATGCGCGCGGAAAACATGTAGAAAAGTGGAGGAAAACGCGCGACGATGACGACTTTTCGGTGGCTGTGACGCAGCGCGGACGTGGACAAGACGGAGCAGAGGGCAGTTGAGTGGCGAGGTCAATAGGGCAGGTAAGGGAGAAGACGGGGCAGGGAGGGGAAAAGATGGGGCAACGAGCGCTGACGCGAGCACGGAGTCAACAAGAGCCGGTGGGGGTAAAGACCGGGGCAGGTGCGCCAGGGGACGGGCGATGAACGACAGGGCGAGCAACGGGAAGGAGGAGGTGACGGGGAGGAAGAAAAATAGGAAGAGGCACCGACAGGTGGGACCGCCCTGTCGATGGGGGAGAGAGGGAGGCACAGCTGGGCTGGCAGGACGGGCGAGCGGGAAAAGGCCGAGGAAAACAGGCCGGCGCTCTGGAAGGGACTTGGGCTAGGAGAGAGGAAGGGAAATGGGTTGGAGAAGATTTGACACGAAAGCAAAAGGGACATTTAATTGATTTTTTGAATTTTAGAAAATACAACAAATCAAAATAGCTTTTAGAAAATAGCAAAAAGAGTTCAAAAATTATGAAAAAATTCACAGAGATTTCCTAACTTGTTTTGAACTTAATGAAATTATTCCCAACTTAAAGTTAGCTTCAAATTTTGCACATAAATTATTTTAAATTTTTGAAAGACGGGAGAAACCTTTTTAGATACCAGAAGATTCAAGAAATTACATATGTTTTCCTTTTTAACTTTAAATCCAAAATAAACCCAGAAACTCAATAAACCTTATTTTTTACTTTTAAAATATAAGAAGTCGAGAAAAGCAATAAAACTCTTTTAAAAATTAGGAAATTCAATATAATAATATTTTTATAATTTAATTTTAGTAACTGAACTTTGGGATGTTACACCGACTCACCGTTACGTATCACCCGTAACCTCTTGTCACACGCAACAACATCTTCATCTTGTGGACGACGTCTTCCCAACGCCGATATCCACCTCGTAGCGGTCTTACACCACTACTCATGCCCTCCAACGCGAGCGATATAGCATTGTCTACGGCCTCTCTCACCGCCAATCGTTGCCTCCTCCGCGGGCGCCTTGCACAACTCATCGCGCAGGCCGTTGTCGGTCTCGCACACCGACTATTGTAGCGACGATGGCTTGACACCACCGTCTTCGGCTTACGCCGAATCCTCACAACGATTTCACACCGCCGCCCACTTCGCGTCGTGTGCCGCACCGCGCCGCCAAAGCATGCACTTCCGCCTGCCGACCACACGCCATCACTGTCGGCATCACACCGACTTTCTCAATGATGTCCTCGGCCACCGCTGTCGGCCTCCATCTCGCCTGGAGTCTGCCGCCACCCCACGGACTCTACCTTGCATGGAGTCTGCCATTGCGCCACCTTTGGTCTCCACTCGTGGGGTTTGCCGTTGGTGTGCCCGTCGTCGCCACACCTCACCGGCCTCGCCGTTTGCGACCTCCAAGATGCCGAGTCATCGCAAGCCCCGATCGTGCCGCTGCGTACGTCATCACGCCGACCGACGAGTCATCGCCAGGCAGCTGCTTCTCCTCACACCTTGCTCTGATACCAATTATTGAAAATCACTTATTGATTCCCCCTCACACTCGCATGAAAAACACTCACTGGTTTTCCTCTCTTTACTTATGTTTCTCTCGTTGGCTCTCACATAGAAACACACGCACACAAAGAGAACAAAGGAAAGAAGAAGATGCAAGTACAGCTTGGACTACATTTTCTTCTCACTGCAACTAAACCAAAGACTCAATACATGGACTTAAATAGGGGTGAAAATGGGTCAGATACAGACGGATAATGTCTTTACCATATTTGTTTTTATATTTTTCTAGATCCGGATACGAATAATATCGAATACAGGTATAGAGTGAATACGGATCGAAACGAATACGGTCGTGGATATTTTTTGAAACATAAAACCCCTTAAATTGTATGCCAGAAATTAACAAAAACATATAACTAGTTTATTTGATGCAAACATTCATGAATTATTCATATTTTTAGCAATCACACATAACATTGGCACTAGTAAGCTGCATTAACTAGTTCATCACAAACATAATATTTAGTTTACCATATTTAGCTCATAAACCATAACTCACAAAGTCACAAGTCATCACAATTCACACATCCACACTTAGTTCATCACATACATAAAACTTAGTTCACACTAGCATCGATCAGGCTAGATGGTTATCTATACACAAATGACTGTAACATCCCAAAATATGTTACCAAAAATAAAATTAATAAATTTATTATTTTATTAGATTTTCTTATATTTAAAAGAGTTTTCTTGGTTAAAATGAAAAATTAATAAAAATAAAATAAATTATTTAATTTTCTAGTTTTTAATGTAAAAAAGAAAATCTATTGAGTTTTCTAGTATTTTATTGTATTTAAAGTGGAAAATAACATTTTAATTAATTTCTTGAATTTTCTAGATTTAAAAAAGGTTTTCCCTATTTTCAAAAGTTAAAAATAATTTATGTGCAAAAATAAAAATCAACTTTAAGTTGGAATTAATTTTATTAAGTTTAAAATAATTCAGAAATTTTTGTGATTTTTTAGAATTTTTTTTTAACTCTATTTACTATTTTCTAAAAGGCTATTTGATTATTGCATTTTCTAAAATTCAAAAATCAATTAAAATATCTGGCCTTCATGTTATCCAGATGATCAATATTCGTATCCGTATTCGTATATGACGGATAATAGGGCTACTGTATCTATATTCGTTTCCGATCCAAGAATTATCCGAAAAAAATCCAATCCAAGCAAATCCATACTAGTTTACGTCCGAATCGATCGTCCATCTGTTTTCACCCCTGGACCTAAATACACGTAACTTATACACTCAGCGCCGTGTACTCCCACGTCTAGGTGCATACATGCAAAACTAACTACTCAACTAGTCCTATTCTTGTGCCACTCCATCGCGTGATTGCTTTGACCTGAACATGCAGCAAGGTGCACTCCCTCACACACACGTATATGCAAGACGTGCACATACTCATGTGACACTTTATTACATATTGGACTCCCTAATCAACATGCATCATTACCATGCACTACATGCAGCTCACAAATTTGACTACTGACTCCATGGCCTATTCTTGTGCCATACCATGTCAAAATTATTCCAACATCCAAAACGCTCTGGATGTCGCTGTGGACGAAGGGCGAGATGCAGAAGGGGTTCGTGAAGAGGAAGGACATGTATATGTCCACGGCAAGGTCAATGCTGCCCAAATAATTCGGTTACGACTCATGTGCCAAAAGCCCATAGCCGGAATAAAATAACACAGCTCCTGACTCTTGTACTGCATGATTCGAATACAAGGGGTGCAATTTGGGTTGGACGTACGCAAGGCCCACTAATTTTTCAACCAACTAATCCCGAGCAGACCAAATCTAAACTGGGCTGGGCCGGGCTGGGCTGGGCTGGGCCACTCCATGACTGCCTCCTCTTCCCCCTCTTGTGGAGTTATGTACTATTGGTTCGGTTGACGGAGCGCCGGCTGCCTCGAGCCGACGATCACACTTCAGACGTGGTCCAGGGACTAGCTCCGAACGAGGTCCGATGATCAGCCTCAGCGAAGCGTCACTATCGGGCCCGAGAGTAAGGACCCGAATGTTGTATGCATTTTATACTAGTTCAGAAACACATACTGTATGCAGTATAAACAAAGATGGTAACATTTATACCTCGCATAATTTTATTAATATCATAGTTTTACAAGTATGGTTTACAAACCAACAATAAAAGTAAACAGGAGACACGAAATATAAATAGTAGTAGGATCTAACAGATCTACCATAGACAATCAACTAGGGCAACACTAGAATCCTCACCGGTTGCAAAGTACTCCTCTTCCGAACAATGATTTAATAAACAAGTGTGAGTACGAAATGTACTCTACAAATTATATCCATAATAAAGTTAATTCATGTATATATATTATCGAATGAAGGTTTTCTATGCATGGTTGTTTGTGCGTAAAATAATTTTTGGCATTTTGAATACATTAAGTAAGTTTGAAAGCATGTCATACAATATTACAAAATTTTGACAAGTTTTTCCGAGGCTAATCGTCCAAGTTTTTCCGTATGGATTACACCGTTCATAAAATCAATTTTGACAAATCATTTTGTCCCAGCTAACCGTCCAAGTTTTTCCACTTTGGATTACACTGTCCATGAAATCATTTTTTTTAACTATTGGTTCCGATCGACGTGACCACATAGCGATTCGTCTTATTCATGGCGTTAGTACCTTTCAAGCGTGGTGAAACGTGTGGCGAATATTCCGCTGGACTTGGGAGATGCAGGCAGCTACCGGGAAACTTCTCGCAGAAAGAGAACGAGGGCGAAATAGTTAGTACTTAGTGTCCTCTATTTAGTCAAGGTCAAGCCCGACCAGACCGAAGGCGGAGAGCCGGGAGACCTCGGACATGGAAGCACCGAAGATGTCTGAAGCGGTTAAGATCATCGGTACTTTCGGCAGCCCGTTCGTCCACCGCGCCGAGGTTGCCCTGACGCTGAAAGGGGTGCCTTACGAGCTGATCCTAGAAGACCTGAGCAACAAGAGCGAGCTGCTGCTCACGCACAACCCCATCCACAAGAAGGTGCCCGTGCTCCTCCACGGTGACCGCTCCATCTCCGAGTCGCTCGTCATCGTCGAGTACGTCGACGACGCCTTCGACGGGCCGCCCATCCTGCCGGCCGACCCCTATGGCCGTGCCGAGGCCCGCTTCTGGGCGCTCTTCATCGATGAGAAGGTAATCTAATTAACGAGACTGACATCACTGTGTGTACCAGTTGTATCAGCAGTTGGATACTTTTGCTCCAGCCTGGTAAATTTAACTGAGCATGCAGTGTTGGAAGCCGATGTGGCTGTCGCTGTGGATGGACGGCGACGTGCGGGAGGTGTCCGCGAAGGAGACGAAGGATAAACTGTCGCTCCTGGAGGGGCAGCTCAAGGGGAAGAGGTTCTTCGGCGGGGACTCCATCGGTTTCCTCGACATACACTACGGAAAACATATGATTTGCCGAGTGCAAAAATCTTTGCCGAGTGCCAAATTGCGGGCACTCGGCAAAGACCTGCTTTGCCGAGCGCCGCACTCGGCAAAATATGGCACTCGGCAAAGAGGCCTTTGCCGAGTGCCCGCACTCGGCAAATCGTGCACTCGGCAAAGGTCTTTGCGAGTGCCCGCACTCGGCAAAGGTAGGCACTCGACAAATATTGTAGGGGGGTCTAACGGCATCCAGCGGCATCTACTTTGCCGAGTGCAAACCGTTTGGCACTCGGCAAAGTACTAACTTTGCCGAGTGTCGTGAGGCGGCACTCGGCAAAGTAATAACTTTGCCGAGTGCCACATGGCCGGCACTCGGCAAAGTTAATAGTTTGCCGAGTGCCAACCCTAGGCACTCGGCAAACTAATTTTTTTTTTTTTGGTTTTTTGCCACCAATATTTTTTTGAAGCTTTAGTACACTACCACAAACAACATGTTTAAATTTTGGATATTTTCATTGCCTTTTGGCATATTTCTATAGTTTATTTTGTTTTGTTGAATTTTTCCAAAAAAATGTAAGTTTGAACTGCAGGTGCATCGAATAATGGATTACATTCGTTCAGAAAATGTTATCCTTGTTTCTTAGTGTAAATTTATGCTAAATCGAGGCTGTCTCGAAATTTCGATCAACGTGCTCACGGAACGCCGCCAACTTGCGTGGGAGTGGTTTTTAATTGTATAAAATGCGAGCGAATTCGAAAATCATGAAACTTGTCGAGTTGTCGCCGTATCGTATGCGTATGCCGTGGAAAAAATTTGAAAAGTTTGAAGCATTTGTCACGTCACGATGCTCACAAACCAGAGATCTCCTCGTTTCTAAGCATCGTGCGTGATCACATGTGGATATCTCTGGTTTGTGAGCATCGTGCGTGACGTACCGCTCGAAATTTTTCAAATTTTTTCCACGGCATACGCATACGATCGGCGACAACTCGACAAGTTTCATGATTTTCGAATTCGTTCGCATTTTATACAATTAAAAACCACTCCGCAAGTTAAGTTGGCGTTGCCCGTGAGCACGTTGATCGAAATTTCGAGACAGCCTCTGGATTTAGCCTAAATTTACACTAAGAAAGAAGGATAACATTTTTGAGCGAATGTAATCCATTATTCGATGCACTTGCGATTCAAACTTATGTTTTTGGAAAAATTCAACAAAACAAAATAAACTATAGAAATATGCCAAAAGGCAATGAAAATATCCCAAATTTAAACATGTTGTTTGTAGTGTACTAAAGCTTCAAAAAATATTGGTGGCAAAACCAAAAAATTAGTTTGCCGAGTGCCTAGGGTTGGCACTCGAAGAACTATTAACTTTGCCGAGTCTTAGTCCATCGGCACTCGGCAAAGTAATAACTTTGCCGAGTGCGGATCACGACACTCGGCAAAGTTATTACTTTGCCGAGTGCCACGATCCGCACTCGGCAAAGTTCTCTTTATCCTACCGTGAGCGCGCTCTCTCTTTCTCTCATTTCCTCTCACCTCTCTCTCTCCTCATTGCCGCCCCGCCACCCCTCCCCGCCCGCGCTCGAGTCTCCCCGCGCGCTCCTCGCCGCGCTCCGCGCGCGCGCCGCGCCACGCCACGCGCGCGCCGCCGCCGCCCGCCGCTCAGCTCCGCGTCGCCGTGCCGCCACGCGCCTCCCGCCGCGCGTGCCCGCGCGCGCCGCCCGCTCGTGGGGCTCACCACTCTCTGCCCTAGGTGCCTTCGTGTTGTAGCATCGCGCCATCACATATATATATACAGTATTAATCTCCTTTTGTTCTTCATCTGTTTGTTCGTGTGAGTTAGAGTTTGTTCCTCGCTTTTGCATTGAACTCGGTTAAGTCGATTGCAAAATGAGTTGTATGTATGTACACCCTTAGGAATTCTAGAGACCATATTAATCCTATAAGATCGAACATGCATGTATGCACTATCATCTAGTGTAGCAATAATCTCGATTCTACTATATCAATTATTTGTTTTTGTTCTGGTGTTAAATTGTTCATGACTTAATATTGGCAAGATTGGTATTGCTACACCAATTAATCATTATTAGCTGATGTTGCATGGGCTGAGTGCGATATTGACATGTATAATTCATCATCAAGCAAGCAAAGATAAATAGTTGCTAAACTAAATTAGCATATATGGAACAATTTGGGGATAGAGAGCTTACACAAAGAAATACTTGAATTGCTGTTTGGTCTTTCTGCAGATTTTTCCTTACTAGAATTTTGCTATGATTGATTTGATCGATTCATCGGCGCCGCCTCGAGCTAGCGGTTATTGCTATTTCTTGGTTGAGCGGATGATAAATTCGGGCATTCATTTTGTTTGAATCTCCACTGCTATGATTGAACTATGTATCATGATATCATCCTCTCCACTCGGTTGTTCCAACCGTTAATTTTCTTGGATGAATAGTTCATATATATACCCAAAAGGAGTGCATTGATCCATATAAAAGTTTATAATCCGAACACAATCCTTATCGTTTTGTTTCTTCATTTGTTGATTGATTTATTTTATCGTATGGTAGCGAGTTTTCCTTACTTTTCAAATTTTGCTAGCTTTTATCGTCAAACAATTTCTTTGTGGAAAATCATATGTTACTTCATATCTCTGAGTTTTTCATAATCTGAAGCTACAGTCATATCTTGCTTGAATGCCTACTAAAAGGTTATTTTGGTTTCTATATATTCTTATATATGTTCTATTTTATTTTGAGATTTGAGTTATGAGATAATTAATCTTGTCATTTCGATATTTCAATGCCATTATATTAATATTCGTTTTATTTGCAAAGAGCATATCACTGTAGAAAAGTATATTGGGGACCACTGTAAGATGCTTATGAGTTTAGAGGGGGAGAAGCTTGTAGAAAAAAATTTGGTGACGCCTACATTGCATTTTGGAGGCAGGTGGGTTACACTACCAGGTGGCCAGCTGGTTGACTTTATATTGACAAAGCAATAGACAGTACCAGGTGGCCAGCTGGATCTTCTGTGGAGGTGCTATCCTAAACAGCTACGTGTTGCGAGGTATTTGCTATCTGCTACTTTAAACTTCCCATTCTTCCATACAATGCAAGTAATCCTCTGATTGGTCGGCCCAGTTTATTCTCTGGTTAGGCGTAACCTAGTTAGGCGTCTCCCGTTCGAAAGAGATACGGTTGGAAATATGCAGATCTTTGCATATCTATAACCGTATCTGTTTCGAATTGTCCACGTTTTTTGGACAGCCCGAGGATGCGTAGATGGGGTTAGTTTCCGTGGTCTACTCCGATCCGTGACAAAGTTTCGGCAGCATCTCCCTGTTGTTCTCCGGATACACAATCTCCCTGCCAGGACGTGTATTTGGAGAACAGCGGGGAGGTGCTGCCGAAATTCTGTCTCGGATAGGAGTAGAGCATGAAACTAACCTCATCTACGCATCCTCAAGGGATTAGGACCTATCTTCACCTATTAGATAGGAGAAAGATCGTGTAGATGCATTTGATTCTTATATTACTCCTGATATGTTAGAGGATGGATGACCGTCATTGGATGTACACGGTCGTGAGAAGTCAGAGTGATTACACCACGGAATGGATGAACAAGACCGATGCTTTCTTGAACCGTGCATTTGGCAAGGCTGCTAAAGGACATTGTCTAGTTTTGTGTCCCTGCAGCAAATGTGGAAACAGGAGAAGGGTAAACAAGGTGGACATGGGTAAACATCTTTTGAAGAATGGATTTACGCCGGACTACACCCGGTGGGTCCACCATGGTGAAGCCCATCGTATGAGAGAGGAGGTGGTGAGACCACGCGTCGAGGCTTATGATCTTGATGCGGGGTAGCGATACATGTTAGATGACTTTCACCAAGGACATTTCGATGAGGGCGTGAGAAGGAGGAGATGGAGGCGGCCGCACGAAGCGTTCTACGACATGATGGACTCGACACGAAACCCCTTCACGATCGGTCAGCGGTGTCTCAACTGGATGCCATTGGGCGCTTAATGGGGTTGAAGTCCGAGTTAAACTGAGTCGAGAAGGCTTCGATAAGATGTTGGCGTGATTGGCACCACCTTCGGAGGGCCACATTACGCCAAAGAGCATGTACGAGTCACGAAACTCCTTCGTGCACTTAAGATGCCGTATGGCGAGATACATGCTTGTTCGAAGGGGTGCGTCCTATTTAGGAAAGAACACAAGGATGCAAAGTCTTGTCCAAAGTGTAAATCCTCCGGTACACGGAGGTAGACTCGTGATGGCGGAAGAGGCGACTACGATCCCGTGAAAATCCTACGGTACCTTCCGTTCCTACCGAGGATCCAACGGCTATACATGACCGAGGAATCCGCAAGCAGATGACATGGCACGAGAAATGGCAAGCGGTACAATCGACAAGATGGTACATCCATCCGATGGTGAAGCATGGACCGCTTTGATGACAAACATCGTGAGAAGCGGATGAGGCTCGCAATGTACGTGTCGCGGCCGGCCAGATGGGTTCAATCCTTATGGACCGATGGCTGCCCCATACACATGTTGGCCCGTGTTCGTTATCCCCCTCAATCTCCCCCCCGGCGTCTCCTTTCAGCGACATAACGTATTCTTGTCGTTGATAATTCCTGAACACCGGGAGTAATATGGGTGTGTTCATGGAGCCGTGTTTGATGAATTGGTCCGTGCTTGGGACGAAGGGGTATGGACATACGACCAGAGCTACAAAGACAAGCTTCAAAATGCACGTTTGGTACCACTACTCCTGCATGACTTCTGGCGTATGGGTTATTCTGCTGGTGTGTGTTCACGGAAGTTCCCATGCCCAATATGCAAGGAAGGTGTGAGGTTCATTTGGTTGCACAAGGGTGGCAAGTACTGCGTCGTTCGACGGACATCGTCAATTCCTCCCTCTTGACCATCCATTCGGACAAGACATCAAGAACTTTCTGAAAGGTGTCGTAGTGACGGACCACACCGCGGATGATGGTAGTGCCGAGGTTCATGCTCACATAGATGCTCTCGTGCCCAATCAAGAAGGTGGTTTTGTGGGATATGGTGAGCAACATATGTGGACTCATAAGTCGGGCTTGACTAGGCTCCCCTATTTCGATGACCTTCTTCTGCCACATAACATTGATGTAATGCACACTGAAAAGAATGTCGCCGAGGCACTTTGGGCAACACTCATGGACCTTTGAAAGTCTAAGGACAACCCTAAGGCTAGAGTGGACACAGCAGCGTTATGCGATAGACCAAATCAAGAGATCTGACCTCCTAGTCGCGGCAAGACATGGAGAAGGCCTAAGGCCGATTTCGTCTTGAAAAAGGACCAAAGGAGGAAGTACTTGAATGGATCCAGACGCTAATGTTCCGGATGGGTATCGGCGAATAATCAAGAGGGAGTGAACTTAGGCACTCTGCGAATCAGCGGGATGAAGAGTCATGACTACCACATATGGATTGGCGGCTTCTTCCGGCGATGGTTCGAGGCTATGTCCTGAGCATGTCCGCAAGTCTTTGGCGAGTTGAGCTATTTCTTCCGCCACTTTGTGCCAAGGAGCTATCTCGGACCGTCATTGCCGACTTGGAAAAAGTGGCACCGTGTTGCTCGTAAGTTGGAGAAGATCTTTCCACCGGCTTTTTCTTGGCGATCGACATTTGATTGTGCACCTCCGTATGAGGCACGTATGGGGGCCGTGCGATCTGCGTTGGTGCTATCAATCGAGAGATGTCGAAGACTCTTCGCAAAAATGTAGAAATAAAGCCAAAATTGAGGCTTCCATTGCGAGGCATACATTCGGAGGAGGTGTCAAACTTCACAGAAATACTACACCGAGAACCTTCCTAGTGTTTATAATCCACCCCTCGTTACAATCTTTGGCGAAAATGAATCGAACCTCGGCCTTTTCCAAGGGCAACTCGGGCGCAAGTGCATCGAGCACTAAGCAATTGAAAAATGAAGAGTGGCGCGATATCATGCTATATGTGTTGACCAACCTTGTCGAGGTGCGGTGCTCATTGGGTAAGTTTTCAACGAACTTGTTTCAATCGCCGTCACTCCTTGTTTCTTCGTCCAACCCTCTTGTTTCTCGTTAGTGCAGGAATTTCTTCGTCAATCTCGGCATGAATCAAGGGATCCTACCCGCAGAAACGATACCCTTCTTTCACAAGTGCGAGACCGAGGAGCCCGATTTCATTTCTTGGTTCAAGCAGAAGGTCTTGTCCAATTTAGCTCGTGACTTAGTTCGACATTCCAAGTTGATCGTGCGTTCGAATAATATAACGATCTATCCCGCTTGTGCTTGCGAGCCCAAACCGATCGTCTATAAGTGACGAGTTGAGACGAGTTGCAAGCGGTACGTGTCGTTAGGGTCAAGTCATTTACCGGTTATGGCGTGAATGGATATCGTTTTCACCACGACAAGCTACGGCGAGTCGGCCCAATCGAAAAACCACAAGCAATGGAGTTTTTACGCCCGCAGCGATGGCCTCGACTATTATGGAAGAATTGAAGAAATCTACGAACTTGCATTTTATGGTTCCAAACCTCTTAATCTGTCATATTCAAATGCCCTTGGTTTCATCACGAGTAACGAGGCGAACCCTAAGCTTGGGCTAGTCGAGATTCGACAGATTCCGCCTATCGAGGAAAAGATGTCTACATTGTGGCTCAACAGCCGTCGGGTTTATTATATGCCATCACGCGTGCCAAGATAAAGAGCATCTTAAGGGTTGGGCTATTGTGCACAAGGTATCGCCACACGATAAACTACTGTCCCAAGCGATGAAGATTACAACTTCAACCCAAACACATATGATGGAGAGTTCTTTCAAGAAGAGGGGCTACAAGGAGGTTTGAGATAGACTTAACAGAAGCGATAGGAATGGAAGTAGACAATGAAAGGGTTGATGGCGAGGACGCTGGAGACGAGGTGCGAAATGTGAAGGACTTACAAATGCTTGGCGATTACGTTTAGGCAATGACAATGAAGACAACATTCCTCCTTCGGATAGTGTTGATGATTTGGACAATGTTGATAGTGATGACGAGACCTATGATCCACTAATCCCAATCATGAAGATTATTTCTAATACATGTAATACTATGTTTTTGTAATTATGTTTTGTTCTTTTTGCATCTATTTCTAATACATGTATTACTATGTTTTTGTAATTATGTTTTGTTCATTTGCATCTATTTCTAATTACGTCTTGCTTATTCTTTTTAATTGCGGTGAGTGAACAAAGATGGCGGGCGGCCGTCGTGGGCCGTGTCCTCGCTTTACAGAGACCACACCTGCGGAGGAGGAGGCGGAGGGTCGGACAGAGGAGGAGGAAGAGGACCGCCGGGCGCGGAGAGGCCGTCTCCTCCCACGCCGCGTGAGGAGGTCTTTGGAGGAGGAGGTGGCGCCCGTGGGCGAGTTGGACGAGGCGATCGGCAGACGGCCAGGAGGAGGTGGCGCCCGTGGGCGAGTTGGACGAGGAGCTGGTTCGGCGACGGGGAAGAGGAGGCGCGACGAGGCGGCGACGAGGCGGTAGGCACGGTTCCGCTTCCTCCTCTTCCTCTTGAGTGTCTACTTGCGAGGTCCCGCGAGCCTCCCTCAGGGTCTGCATCCTCACCAACGTCCAGTGATTCGCCCCGAAGGGCAAAAGTAAGTAACTTTAGATGTTGTCACCACTACTTCATATGATATGTTGAAAAAAAAGAGAAACTAATAATTTTCTTAATCACTTGTGCAGAGGCTGGGTGGTTGTGTCGGTGGTAGCGCCGCTCCGCCAATGGCATCTGGGTCTTCAGCGAGCAACACTACCCGGCATTGTCACGTCGCCGGAAGACGGAGCCGGCCTACTCGTTTGACCACTACGCCGTCGGCCCGATGCGAGTACCCAACAAGCGGCGCGGGTGAAGCGGAGTTTTGGGTAAGTCTCCCTCGCACAACATTGCTCAATACATCGCATTCATTGGACTTTTCTTGAAATAATGAATGGATACATCGCGTTTGTATGCAGACCTATTTCAGATGCGATGAGGGATTTGAGGCCAGGGCGGACCAGGTGGCTACCAAAGCACGTAAAAACTCATCACCGACATGCATCACGAGTGCGCATCCGAGCCATCGTAACCTACCACGGGTCGAAGCTTGGAGAGAAGGTCACCAAGAAAGACGCAAGAAACATGGCCGACCGGGACCGGTACCTTGAGGTAGATGAAGAACATTAATATTGATTCGTTTTGAGATTAAGCACGTTTAATTTGATCTTCTTATATGTCAAATACTTGATGGCGTGTAGATGATTCCTGGTGGTGCCAATCGTATCCCGAGTCTTTGGGTGATGATCGTGGACAAGTGGTTCACGCGGAGTATCTCGGATGCACAGTGATGCGGGCCCGTCGTTTGATGATGCAAGGTCGGCACACCATCAAAGCGACGCGACCTCTCCGCATACAAACAAGCATGGGTACACGAATTCATTTATCTATTGTGGCGCTCAATTACGCTGATTTCTAATTATCTTGTTGTCTTTCGCGATCGGCGTCACATAGTGGCGGCCTTGCTCGGACTTCGGGCATGGTGTATGGCCCACAAGGGCAAGGCGACGTCCGCGTCTCCTTCAACTGGAGGACCCGCCCGGCGTACGAACCCGCGTCCACACCGCATCGGTGAGTACGTCGTGGCGGCAAGGTCGGTCCATGGGCGGACCATGATCCGAGCACCTGGGGCTTTGATGGAGAGATCGTCATGAGGTGGGACAAGGCAAGAAGCATGGCGGTTACGGCTTGGCGGCGGCCTCATCGACACGGCTCTACTCCATCTCTCTCCCAGATCCGAGCACGAACACGGCGAGAGACCACCATACCCACGGCGGACATTGCCTGACAAGACGGGTCGGCGACTTTCGAGGTTATTCTGTTTTACTCGTCGTACATTGATCTTTACACCTTAATTAGCTTTGCATTCTTCAAACATTGGGTGAAATATTGCGGGCCAGGTGGAACAAGAAATGAGGCAACGTCGGAGGCGGAGGCCGAGCGATGAGGATGTCGGCCACCGGAGGTGGCGGCAGAGGTGGCGGACATTACGGAGTTCCTACAAGGTCTTGGGCAACATACGGGCTTTCTTTGTGCCGGTGGGTGTTGGCTCCACCTCCTCCTCCGCGTCCTGCAGTGCAGCTTACTCCTGTGAGTATGAAAGTTTTTGCTTTCGCTTGTGCTTTGCTTGTATGAACTTTACCTTCCTAGATTAGGTATCTAATGTAATCTTGTCTCACATGCAATCTCTTCTTCTTTGTGCACCTCAATCGGTGGGTTCAAATAATCCACCTCATGCGCCTCGAATGATGGAGCTTTTCCTTCACCACGATCGCGATGGCCACCTTGAGATGAATGATAGTTGTATTTTCATTTGTTGTTTACTTGATGATGGACTTGTGATATACTTGTGATGCACTTGTCATTGTGATGAACTTGTGGATTTATTTGGATGGACTTGAGCACTTATTGTTATATATGTGATATATGTGATGGATGAGATATATATGTGATGGATGTGATATATGTGATGAATGAGATATATATGTGATGGATATGATATATGTTTGGATGGATTTGTTTGTCGCGATGGAATGTAAAAATAAATAAAAATGCGGTTTTGGGTCACTTTGCGAGTGCAACACTCGGCAAAGGACCCTTGCCGAAGTGCCTTGACCATGGCACTCGGCAAAGCTGAAACTGAGTTTTGGGTCACTTTGCCGAGTGCAACACTCGGCAAGGACCTTTGCCGAGTGCCTTGACCATGGCACTCGGCAAGGCGAAACTGGGTCTGAACCCGGTTTCCCGGCTTTCCGAAAGTGCCATGGTCAAGGCACTCGGCAAAGCTGAAGATTTGCCGAGTGTAATGCTCAAGGCACTCGGCAAAGCTTCGACTTTGCCGAGTGCAATGATCAAGGCACTCGAAGGTGGAAGATTTGCCGAGTGCCTTGAGCAAGGCACTCGACAAGAAATTTCAAAAAATTAAAAATCTTTGCAGTCTTGGTAGGGTTGGCACTCGGCAAAGAGGTCGCCAACGGGCCGCCGTGGATCGTGTTTTTCTTTGCCGTCTTGACTCGGCACTCGGCAAATCCTTTACCGAGTGCGGACAAAAGGCACTTTCGGCAAAGGTTGCTCTCAGATAATTTTTTTCCGAGTGCCCTTTGCGGAGTGTCGCGCTCGGCAAAGCTTTGCCGAGTGCAAAGGGCCTTTGCCGAGTGCACGAGGCACTCGGCAAATAACGGAATCCATAGTGATAGCCGCCGGTGGTGCGCTCGGCGGCTAGGGTGTTCGAGGAGATGGCGGTGTGAGCACGCTCACCGACGACGAGCACCACCACTTTGTCTTGATGGGCGAGAGAGTACATGAGATCGTTCTGTTCATCAAACTATCTCCAAGTTCATGTCATTTGACAAGGCCTCGTAAGAATAGTTTGGCACAATTTAAGCATAAGACAATCTTGATTTTCATTTTTCACAAGAGCAGTTTTAGAATCTCAAGAACACAAAAACTCAAGTAATGGTCAATTTTAGATCAAAGAGCTAACAAAGCAATTACAGACAGGCCAATGTCACAAGAGGAGCACTAATTACGCAACTCGCTAAAACATCCACAAATTGCAATTTCTTAGTTTGAGTTGTTTAAAAGGTTCTAGCTCATATAGCAAAGACTTAGCTACACATGTAAAAGCATGATAATTCTAGCAAGTCAAAGAACTAGACATGACATTGAGCAAGAATTGAAATACAAAAGCTCTAAAGGGTAATAGGCAAAGCTTCATCAATTTTAAAAGATAAGCAGAAAGACTTATATTACAATGCATCTTTTTGGATTTTTCATACCACTTGTTGTAACCACTTGTTGGATTTTTCATATGAATGCAATATGACACAATGAGATGCAATTAAAAAGCCTCAAAACCTAAAGAGTTCAAAAGATCACTAAGTTCGTAAAAGAACAATAAAAGATCAAAAGAACAAGGAAAGATCGGAAAGATCAAACTCCCCTCAAACCAACCCATAAGGATAAATAACCCTAACTCGCTTCTCAAGGTGGCAAACCTAGTTGGGTCTAAAGATTTGGTGAGGATAAAAACAAGATACAAGAGGAGAATCTAGTGGGTGACAAGCGCCTGAGGTACTCTTCCTATCTAGCCGACAGCCCGCACAATTAGGA
Organism: Hsuehochloa calcarea; assembly: GCA_036346395.1. Lineage (NCBI taxonomy): Eukaryota > Viridiplantae > Streptophyta > Magnoliopsida > Poales > Poaceae > Hsuehochloa > Hsuehochloa calcarea. The sequence continues at coordinate 87,144,502 of CM070594.1, forward strand.
TAAGAAAAACCCCCGAATGGACAAGGATAAAGAACATGAATATCAAATGCCATACAAAGAGAGTAGAGTGTAAGTACTGAATAAGAGCTTAACGGCTGGCGATGGGAAGTTCTCGAGATGCTTGAAACCCGTCGACCGCGAAGGAGGTGAACCATCTTGAGTCTCCGGCAATATGACGTGAACAAATGGAGTTGACAAAGCACGTGTCCTTCCTCTTTCCGCGGTAATCCCGAAAAATCAAGGCACTGAAGAACGATGTGTCTCGACATCAAGTTAGTTAAACAAGACTTGGGAACCCGATCGAGACACACGTCTGCGAGTAGTATGCAAAGCGAAGTGTTATCCTTGATTTCATCTAAAATTCTATTATGAGCAATGTTTAAGTTAACATGGGAATTAAATCGTCAGTGCGGTCCGACGGCGTTGTCTTGTGGTCGATCCGCGACCATATCGGTCGACCGGTGAGCACCAATGGCCGACCGTGATCAAGAACACGAAATTAGGATATGTAGAAACATAATGATTAGCATGTGAGAAAAATCCTAATCCGTGTTTATTCCTTTCGGTGTTACCATGTCTCATAATAGCTCTAGGTTGCATGAATGAAATTCTATCAAGATTTTTCCTATCATTTTTCAACCTACGCCATGAATTCAATCAAATGCCCACTTTTCTTGCAATAAGTGCAATGGTACTTGGTACCACTAGAAGAAGCATCATTTGAATTGATACAAGGTTGGGCAAAACCGCAGATTTAAAAGATGTTTTTGCAGTTGAGTTTTGAATTCAATTAAACCTTTTTCCAAGACTTGAATGACTTTTGGGTTTGAATTGTCTTGAAAAGAATTGAATCCTAAACCTTCCTTCTTATAAGGAGTTTTAGACTTGTCAAGAATCATGTTTAATTGTTTCTTACCTTTAGAAAATTTCTCTAATGTATCATGAAGGTAAGCATTTTCTTTCTCAAGTTAACACAAGCATGACAAGTTTTATCCATTGATTTCTCCTTATACAAAGCAATTTCAAGCTTAAGAGCGGAACATGAAGCACAAGTAGTATTTTCAATATTGTCCTTAAGTTTAGCATATTTGACTCTAGCAGCTTCTAAGATATCTTTGATTTCACGTTCTTTTTCTAAGCATGAAGTGCAAGGGCTAGAATCAATCACATCAGAAGCAATCAACTTGCTAGACTCTAAGCATTTTTCACAAGGAGCGATTTAATTTCAATTAGCTCGGTTCTAGCATTTTCAAGTTGTTGTAAAGCAATATTGTGAGCAGATTGCGCTTTAGCCAATTCGAGTGCATATCATGACAAGATAAACATTCATCGAGTTCAAGAGTCTTAACATTTGCAAGTTCTAGTTTTAGTTTACCAATTTTTGACTCTAGTTTCTTATTTTTAGTCATGACAAATTCTAGCGCTTCATCTTGACTAAGCACTTGCTCAACTATAGAATTATATTTAGCAGAAAGCTCATCATAAGAAAAAGATACCTCATCATTATCAATGTCGTCGGTGTCAGCCATGAAGCACATGCCAAGAAAGTCTTTGGTCTTCCTTTCTTTTCCTCTTCGCTCCCGAGTCCACATCACTAATGGATTGCTCTCCAAAAGCGGCAAGGACCCTGTGAGCGGCCTTTATGAGCTTGACGAAGATCATACTCGAGTTGTTATCATGAGGCTTCTTCCAAGTCGTCTTCTCCTCCTGTGCTTACCCTTACCTTTTAGCTTGGGGCAATTGGCCCTGATGTGGTAAAGCTCTCACACTCATAGCAAGTAACAGGACCACCTCTCTTTTATTTCTCACATTGTTGTAAGCCCGTGTGAATTTTTTAGCTAAAAGGGCTAACTCTGTCTCAGAATATTTTCAAGCTCCTCCTCGTAAATCGCAGATAAGCAAGCAAATGAAAATCCGTAAGAAGATTCAAAAGAGTCATCAAAAGCCTTTTGTGAGGATCTGCTACCAAAGCTAAATTATCTTTCTTGGGATGATCAACTCTTTTAATTTCATGAGTCTTGAGTTTACTATAAAGCAATTCTAAAGTAAGACTCGAAAGATCAACATTCTCTTCTATAGCAAGAGCCTTCATCTCCCACTCCTTGGTGTTGATTGCGACCAAGAGGTGGGTGGCATTTTCAGATTGAGAATATTCAATATCAACGACTTTCATTTGATTAATCACTTTATTAAAACGACCGAAATGTCATCGATGCTCTCTCAGACGCATCTCAAATTTGTTATAATCACGCTTATAGATTGTTTGGCGACTTTCTTAATTTGGGACGAACCTCATGATATGTTTCGAGAGTGCTCCAAATCTCGTGCGCAATGCAAAATTGCAAATCCTATCATATTCTTGTCTACCAAGCGCACCATATAAAAGATTCTTGGCCTTGTTGTTGTTAGCCAAAAGAACCACGTAAGGTGGAGTTTCAACTTCAGAATAATGAGCGGATCGAACAACGTCCCACAAAGCTTGTCCTCACTCTCAAGGAATACTGCATACGATTCTTCCAATAGGCATAGTCTTGTCCATTGAACATATGCGGTTTTGTAGTGAATCTATCCATCGCCAAAGTTCGTTGGACCGGTTAAGATCAAGATTGAACTAACAGGCTCGATACCACTTGTTGGACCGTAAAGGCGACTAGAGGGGGTGAATAGAGCACGCTCACTTTTTCACAAAATATGAATTCAACACAATTTCACTCCAATAGCTATGATGAAGCTATGAAGATCAATATATCAAGACAAATGGAAGACTAGTATTGAATCCAATTAAACCCTAAGCAATGCGACAAAAATCGCAAGAATCAAATCTTAAGAGGTGGCCGGTCGACCATTATATCGGGCGGTCGACCGCACCAAAATCGGTCGACCTCCGTGTGGGGCGGTCGGACCGGCACCAAAATCGGTCGACCTCGGTGTGGGCGGTCCGACCGGCAGCTCCGAGCATAAAAAATGGCCCGATGACGAAGTTGCAATTAGGTCTAACTTTTGATTCTCAACTCCAAACTTCACGAAACTTTGCACACACCTTCTCTATGATATTAAGGACCTATTCCAATCAATAATTATGATAATTCTTGGACGAACAAATATCTTTTACGATCTGATTGAAGAAGGGTGCAAAACTGGGCAAAAGTGAAAACTAGATCCAATCGCTTGCTCGTGGGTGATTGATGATCAAATTGATCCTAGATGGGTTCCCACACATCACAGCAAGCTAATCCACGTGAAAGAATCAATCAAAAACTCGTGGATCAAAGAAAGCCCTAAAATCACGAAATTGAAAGCAAGAACGAAAAGAGACTTATCTCAAGCAAACCTTGCATTGATTAAGAACGTGATCGTCGCTGGATTACACCCATGCCATCATGGATCAGTGGTCAATCCAAGATCACGAAATTCTCCTCAAACCATAAAGAGCCCTAGCCTCCACCTCAACTCCCCTAAGCCAATTAGGGTTTTGCAACAAAAGAGGCGAGAGAGAGAGAGAGCTTGGTGGTGCAGCCACCACCTCCCCCTATTTATAGTGGAGGCCTAGACTCCTAGGGTTTGACTCCATTGGGCTCCCGTTAAGGCCCACTAACAAACGGGTCACACACGCACGCTTCGCAAAGCGCCGTCTTTAACCTTTTGACCTAAACCGCTTCACCATGCGTCATGGATTTGCCAATAGGTCACCCTTGTCCATCTTGTGTCACGCTTGAGTCGTTGACCTCACCCGGCATCGTCAATCGTTCTGGACCTCAACTCTCCAAGTCTAGTCCCGATCTTCCTCGCCGTTGACCGTCGTTGACCACCAAGCAACCTGCACAACCATAGACAAGCAAACACGTATTCGGGAACAAGTTCTTCACAACTTGACCCATGTTAGTCAAAACATGCATCATGCAAATCATATGCCATGAAACCAATGACTTTGACCTAACAAAACAACATCGCCACGAAGTTGGCCGACGTTCAAGTAGAAACCGGTCTGACCGCTCCAGGTGAGCCGGTCGGACCGCCCCTTGGCCGGTCGGACCGCTCCCTGTGAGCCGGTCGGACCGCCCCTTGGGACTTAGCCGAAATTCAAGCCCAAATTCAAACCTTCGGAAAATACAAACGAATAGAACTTCTTCGAGTCTCCAAAATTATGAGACCAAGTGCATTGGGATCCCTCACTTGCCTACAACACCTATTTTTGGCCCACTCATTTTGACCACTTTGGTCACCGCGGTCCGATCGCCCCATATGGCGGTCCGACCGATTTGGGACCGGTCGGACCGCCGTGCAAGGACCGGTCGACACCGCCCCAATCGAAGCCTGACACTTTGTCGAAAACGCGTGAAACGACAAACCGTAAACGCCATTGCCAATTGTCACATCATCCTAAGATCTGGAACATATCCCCATGAAATCCACAATTTCAAGTTCTAAGGAGAAGATAGTATCACTTGTTGATGAATTAGATTTGGAGATGAAGGATAAACAATGTGCTACTACAAGCATGAACGAGGAGGTTTGATAATTGTATTTAATTCTGTAACTTTCTAATTATGTTCTTGTACCTTTGTAATTCTGGTTTGGATCTATTATTGTAGGATGAGATGATGACCGAGGCTGAGATCGACTGAGGCGTGGTCTACTTACTTACTTAGCACTTACTATTACTACTTGGCTACTTATTGTGCAACTAGTGATGTACTTGACTATGGCTATTGGCTAGTTGAATTTTGGACCGTATGAGAGTTGTGACTTGCTACTTGCTTCATTGCTTGTTAATACCTTAATTACAATCTCTAACTTATGCTACGCACGTGCTTTTCATTATCTTCTCTTTTCAGATTTTGAATGTCTTTTTGTTATGTAAGAACTTTAATTACAATCTCCAACTTATGCTATGCACGTGCTTTTCATTAGAAATCGTCGGCATATATAGAAATTGGAGTGATTTTGTTGATTCTAGTAACTTTTTAGTTACTACTACTTGTTTAACTAGTTAACTACCCTTTGTTATCATGTGATGTATTTAAATTCGCTTGTTAAACTACTAATCTAGTTGTATTTTGGCCATGTAGTATGGTTGATTGATCTTTATTTGTGAGACATATGGTTTCTATTTTCGCGCAGTATCTGATTAAGTATCCGTGACCGACACAATCTGTATTCGGTTTGGCATGTATTCGGTCCGTATTCGTGACCGATATTATCCGCATTCGTATTCGTATCCGGCACTGTCCGTGTCCGATTCCGAATCCGAGAAAAAAATATGATAAAAGATACGAGATGGGCGATATCGTATGTATCCACTCCGTTTACACCCCTACCCACAACCAACCTGGGCGTGCACGCACTGGATGACTGGAGCGCGCGCTGAAGCGAGCAATAAGACACAGCAAAGCAGAGCTCAGGAAGAAGAAAGTGCATTGCCTGACAAGCGGACCAGGGGGGCCACTGTCAGGCTGTCTGGCTCGAAGTGGGACAAGTAAGCATGGGTGTGTAGGTGGATGAGTTGTGGGGTTTGTGTGAGTCTATGGCCTATGGGCCGACCCCTAGGCCGTGCCGAGGCGGCTCTGCGGCTAAAGGGAGTGGCTTATGAGTTCATCCAAGAAGACTTGCGCAACAAGAGCAAACAACTGCTCACGCACAACCCCATCCACAAGAAGGTTCCCGTCTATTTGTGAGTCCCTTGTCATCGTCGAGTACGTCGACGAGACCTTCGATGGGTCGCTCCTCATGCCGGCCGACCCCTACGACAGGGCCACGGCACGCTTCTGGACTCACTTCCTCAACGAAAAGGTCAATCCAATGAACTTGAACATTACTATATTTTTGTATCAGTAATTCAGTACTACAGTACTTCATGCAACACGAGCACAGAGTACACTATTATTACTCCCTCTGGTCGCAGAAGAGTAACACCGTAGAATCCCATTAACACAGTCAAATCTTATTAATTTTGCACCAAAAATATTTTTATAATATTTCACTTTTACAACTTTTTTACCTGCTCACCGACGAGGAGCACCCGGAGTTGTGCCGGTGGGCTAGAGAGTACATAGCGAACGAAGCTGTGAAGCAGTACCTGCCGGACAGAAGCTGTGAACGTTTTGCAAGTTTGCGACGAACCGGATGGTGCTGCCTGGCAACGTCGAGACGAGGCGACGAAATCCACCTAAACACGCGTCCTTTGCTCCGCTCCGTGCTACCGTTTCAGGGTGTAAACGGGTTTGGCTATTGCGTGCTTGGCGGCGACGTCTGTATGGCGTGCGCGCCGCGAAGCGCGCGAATGCGCGGTTGCCGGTTTTACTCCTTCCCCTGTTTCCTGCGTACGGTTGTTTTGCTTTTTTCCGGTAGGGAGTACGTAGCCCAATCGCGGGTTCGGTGCCATGGCCACGGCAGCGGCGACGTGGCGCAATAGAGAGTGTCCGCTCTCCGAGAACCAAGGGTGGAGTCAATGGAGTCCATCCGGTGTCACAGCCTCACAGGATACTCACATTTTTTTTAAAAAAAAAGCAGATATTATTATGCATATATTATATGTGCATTCTTTAATTTAAAAATTATGCATCTTGGATGAGTTCAACTTAAAAATTACTATTTAGTACCGTGTTACTTAAAAAATTATATATGTTGTTATATTTATGGTGAAGTGGAGTTCCTGACTGGTGAGTAAACATGGGCGGGTTCGCGGGTACATGGCCATGTCCGCGGACGATAGGCATGAGCGAGTTTTTTCACGTGTTGTTCTTCGTGGGTATGCTCGTGCCTGCCCACCCGATTGTCATTCCTACTTGCGACTCATGAACATGTTGTAAACCTAGTCAATCTTTCTTTTACTAACCGTGCATTTCTCTCTCTCTCCTTTTAGATTGGTTGATGCCATAGACCAGTGTGATTAAAATAATATGGTCGAAACACAGTGGTCAAAGTTATAGACCAGTGTGATTGAAAATAAAGTGGTCGAAACACTGTGGTCGAAAAATAGTGGTCAGATCCATAGACCAGTGTGGTCGAAATACACTAGTCGAAACTGTAGAACAGTGTGTAATCTGGATCTAAAAAACATTGCTTAATTACTATTAATTGGTTTTGTAGTTATCGATGATTTAATATGTACTTTATTATGCAGTTACTAGAGAGTAATTGTCTCGATCTTTAAAAGATCTGGAGACGTTAAGGAAGACTGGATTCACTTCTATTTTCTTCTTCTTCCTCTCTGTTCTACTATGCTGGAGAGTTGTGATGTCAAACCAAGTCATCTCTTCTCCTCGGCGCGCATCAAAAAGGAGAGTGAGCGGGTATCTCCGAACTATTGTCGCATGGTTCACCTGCACGAGTCGGCAATAAGGTTTCTGGGCAGCGCATCTGCGCGGCCACTCGCTTCACTACTTCATCTACATTCTGCACTACTTTGAGTCTACACTGCTTACTGTTTTTTATCAAGTCCGACTGTAAGTTGGTTGTGTGACCAAACTATTATGTTATAATTATATTACTGTGTATATTTAGAAGTGCAAAAAGTTATATGTTGTTAGTATTACTTTATGCACCTCTAATTTTATATAATTTTTAACTCATAATAAAATTTAGAATTAAAATATCATTACAATTGCAAGTCGGCACGAAGGGGCAGCTAGAATAGATTGCCAAGCTGCACCTTTGAGGAGAGGTCATGTATGTACGTATCAGGATGTATCGATAATCAGGATATACTTTTAGCATGGTTTCAAAATAGGAATAAAATTAAGAATATATTTTTGGTAGCTCCTAGAGTTCTGATGCACTCGAGGTGATATTTACAATCTTGCGTAACAGTTAACGAGGTTGACCAATGCAGTTAAGTTTTGTTTTCTTGTGCTTTGCCAACGAACAACTGAATGGAACCAAATAGCTGAGATCAGTGCCATCATCTTCCGTATGGCCAAAAACGCCTCAAACCTGAAACTAACGTCTTGAAGCGCTGATCTTCTCGCCATTTGTCATTTGCCCATGTATATGCCATCAGATTGATCTCAGTTTTATTTAAAGTTCAGTTCAAGAAAATGGCGGAGCGTCTACTGCATGTACGTAGTTGTTTTCATCTCCTGAGAAGCCGTATGCAGATTTTAATCAATACGAGCACTAGCCCGTAGTGCTTTGTTTGACTCACGATTTTTATTAAGAGAGCTTTGTTTGACTTAACATGATTCGACAAACTGAATATCGCTGTCTTCTTTTCAGTTCCATGCGCCCTTGATCAACGAGCTGTAGTATCCTTTTTCATCTCCATTACCGGAGAAATATTGCAATGATGTATAATATTTTTGCAGATAATCACGAACTATACTCGTCAAATCTCTGAATAGCCGGGCACCGACGCCCGGCCCCAGGTGGATAAAATAGACTATCAAATCCATCTCTCGGGTCCTCTCAAAAAAAATCATGCAAGTCTAAGATGAAAGGTGGCTCTGAACCAAAGCAGGCAAACTTCAGTGAGAGGATTTTTTTTGTTATGGCCATTTTGAGCTCTGTACTTGTTGTCTTTGGAAAATGCTTTCCAGTTTCAAGCCGCAAAAAGCATAAGCCCTTCTGGACAATCTACCTACTTACTACGCTAAGAAGCTAAACCCCCTCTTCACCAGCTTATTTAGAGAAATTTTTCTACAAATGACAAATGTGCAATGGTCAATCGCAGTGTTGTAAATTGAGCTATTTCAACTTGAGTACGATGTGTGTTTAACTTTTCGTCTGTACCGAAATATATATTTCGCTGGTACTACTTAGCTACTACTACTATACATGGCCCGGCTCGGTCCGGTCGGGTTTGGACCCAATTTCCAGCCCATAAGCCTGGTAAAATTAAATAAATAATTAGAGAACAATATTTTTATTTTCGGCCGAGCTTGGTCATTCCAGGCCGAGGTTTTTCGAAACTTGCCAGATGTTTTGTTGTTGGAAAACGATAGGAAGACATACGGAGTAATGAAAATGTTTCAAACGATTTATAGCCTACTGTCTCTTTTTTTAACGCTTCGATATAGAGTCTTTCAGACTCCCAGCTTTATCATCTCTTTCTTCATCTTTTTTCCCCAACCCCCATTTCTATCTCCTGGGTGCTCTTATGGCTCATGGCACTGCCTCTTCCCCAACCTCCATCCAGTGGCGGATCTAAGATTTTACCACAGGGTATGCCAAAAAAAAATTCTTATACAATTCGGTAAAACTATACATTAAAGAACATGATAAGCCTTAAATTCAAAAATTAAGCTAGAAACGACGACAAATCTTGATATAAATTGTTCAAATGAAATACAAATAATTCGAAATATAGCCATAGAAAAGACTTACAATATTACTTGTTTATCCGCCGTTTTCTGAATGGCATGATTGTCTCAACACTGCTCGGCGGCCATGCAAACTAGTAGCAGTCGGTTGTGTGTATGCAGCCCTGGAAGCATCAAGCCATCAAGCACTGCGTGTATGACTGCTGGACCCCAGGGTATACCGTGGCCCACCCGGCATACCCTGTGGGTCCACCCCTGCGCACCAGTGCATGGTTCTGGGGAGAAGAAGGAAAAGAGAAGGCGATCGAAGAAGGCGGCAGCAAAAGTCGGAGTCGGCCACTTGACAAAATGGACGACCATATGGAATTTCTGAATTAGTACTACACAAGTACAGAGATCAGCACGTCTGTTTGGAACAAATATCACACGATCCTGCTTCTTAGTAGAAAGCAAAATAATAATAATAAATAGTTACACGAAAGCGGCGGAGTTCCATGAAATCGTATGGATTTTTTTTGTTGAATTTTCGCTGTAAATCCAGGGGAATTTCGCCGAAAATAGAGCAAATATTTCAGATCACTGTCCCAGTTTAATCTCAACGCACGCCCTTCTCTTTTCATAAGAAGACCCAATTTTTGTTTTTTTTATGTGGTTGGTGTTGGTCTGCACGGGCACGGCCGCAAGGACATCGTGGGCCGATTGGGAGGTGAGGAAGCGATAGGATTGGCCTGGGCCCGCCTATCTCTCTTTTAACTTTTTATTAGGCTCAAATGTGTCACCGCTTAATCAAGCATGGCCCGGCCCATAAGCCTCTCTTTTAGAAGAACGGCCCAGAGATCAGTCTGGCCGTGTCTCCCTCGACTGGGCCCAATGTACTCCAGGCTGCCCAGTCCTCGGCTAAATTTCACACGAAACAATGGACCCCAGGGTATGCCGTGGCCCACCCGGCATACCCTGTGGGTCCGCCCCTGCCTCCATCTCTATCTCCTGGGTGCTCTTGTGGCTCACGACGCCGCCTCTATTTCCCATGGCGCCGCCTGTCCGACCCTGTCGCGCGACTTGAGCTCACGTCCACCCGCGTCATGTCTACCCTGCACCCCTGCGCCTCCCCAGCTTGGCCCTTCCCGACTCGGCCGCACTCCTCCCCACGCAGCCATGTGTCGGTCGACTCGACCTCTGGCCGCCGACCGCTGCAGCGAGCTCTAGGAGGTTCCCGTCGGCCGTCCCCTTCCCCTTCCTCTTCCCTCCTCGACGACTCCTCCTCATACGCAGGTGAGCGTCAACGTTCAGTTGCTTTGTTTTGATGATTTGAGGTTCTGATGTTGATGTTGCGACCCGTTGAAAAAATTGTTACGTCCCGTTGAAAAGAATGTTGCATACTGTTCTTTGATATGTTGCGCACTGTAGAAAAAAGTGTTACATCAGTAGAAAAAAATATTGCGTCTGTAGAAAAAAAAATTGCAGTCTGTTCACAGTGATGTTGTAATATTTTTTTAACATATTTTTTCTTTGCTGCAGCAGGTAATTTGATATGTTGGGTATTGTATTTTTTAGTGTTGCAGTAACAGATAATTGAGAATGAAATTTTTTCAGATTTTTTTGAATGTCGCATGATGAATTTTGTTTCATGTAGTGCTTGGATCGTATTGTTGTTGCGGTAATAATTTTTTTACCGTTTTTGTTGCTCTTTTTGTAGTAAGATATTGCAACCGAAATGTTGTATACAACTGTGTACAATGCTAGCGTTCAGATCGTACGTCCAAACGCTAATCACACCTTTGTTGTTGTGTAGTGGTACGTGCTACGGTGCGGATCAACACCATTTTTGCAATGAGAAGATGCTCTTGGAAGTTCGAACAGCTGAGTGAGGAGCACCGTGTCAACATGCGAGGATTAAAATCGGATAAAACGGCTTGGGGTCTGGAGCCGACGATAGCTGCGTCATCACGTGTGACGCGTGACTTTCTACGGCCTCTCTCTCCACATGTAAAATTGCATTTACGGTCTCGATCGTGTTCGTGCTGTGCGTTTTTGTGGGATTGGTATCCTCAGGCGGGTGAGCATGTTGCCATAATAATAGACAAATCTGTGTTGTTTGATGGGAGAAGAACGGTTTAGATTAACTATTATATTGTTTGTAAATAAAGCCGCTGCTGCAGCATTTTATACGGTAGTTGCAGAACATTTTATACAGCATATAAGTATTTGCACAAGACTTTCCCGTTAAGAAAAAAATATTTCATAGACGAAGAGGAACTATCTGACATAATAGTACAAATTTGCAATTATAACTCTCCATCATCTATGTTTATCCAAACGTTAGGGCAATCTTTTAAACTCATCTCGTTTTTTTATCTGTAACTCTTGGTTTCAGAACAATTAATTTTGTTTTGTTTTTGTTTGCCACGACTCTTCACAACTAATTAACTGACTAGGAATATAGAAATAGTAAACATGCTTAATAATGAAAATATGAGCTATTATGTGCATGGAGTTTAAATTCATTCCAAATACAGTCTCGGTTCTCTCTCTCTCTATACGAACTTCATAATTTGACGGTTATTAACCAAAAAAAAGTGCTAAAGTATTTTCATAAATCCTATTATTAATGTGCTACATTATACTACTAAAGTAATGTGCTACACAATTAATGCCATAAATAAAAAGAGTTCTTACCTATCACACACGTTAGTCAAATAGGTATGAGTCTACGAAAGATAAGAACATAATAACATAGCCAATAGTGGACTAAAATGAAAGAGATAACTATAAATGGCAGGACTTCATGCTGTCTTTGAAAGAGAGAGAGAGAGAGAGAATCCTAAAGATTTGGTAATCCTAATTAGTTACCAAAATAATCTCAACAAAGTCAAAACCGCCGCCAAGGCAACAACAAACCTTACATAAAACCATCAACATGAGATCATAGGTTACTCTAGACTAAAGTAACAGAGATCGTACACAAAACCGCTCAGCCAAGCGCAAAACAGAGGAGGGGCCCTGTTCATTCAAAATCTCGCCACCTCCAAACCGAATCCAGACACCTCCTCGATGATTCCAAAAGCATCGATCCATTCGAGCCACCTGCCCACCCTCGCCGCTGAATCCAAAGGAAAACGACCCATCGCCATCTCGCAGGAATCACCACCTTGACACCTTCCTTGTGTGCGTGCGTGCATGTAAAATCTCCGTCTTGTCGCATCCAACTCCCACCACCTTTCTTTCCTTCATTGCCGCCTCCGCCTCTGAGAAGGAACCAGAGGACTCCAAGAAACCGCCGCTGCCATAGTACAAAGGAATGGCAGTACAAAGAAAGCAGGTGCACAAGAAGTCTAAAGATTCCATCGATCTTTTCAAAACGGGTTACCGGCGGATCACGTGCGCCGTGGAGGCGATCCGGGACGCAGGGGAGGTGGCGCCGCCATGGCCGGGATGGCTCTCCCCAACTACATGAGGGCGACGAGTAGCTCCGGTGCGAAGTCTGGCCGGGCGGTGGGGAGAGGGGAGACTCACGCCGCGCTGCCGCAGCGGAAACCAGTGATTACAAAGGTGGTCTTCAATAAGAATCCGTACGTGAGCAGGGCGACATGCTCCTCCACCATGAAGGGGTCTGGCCTCGGCGCCACCGGGGGCGACGGGCCACCGGCGGCGCATGTCTGCCCATACGCCTACTGCTCCCTCAACGGCCACATTCACGCGTCGGTGGTTCCCCTGAGGAGCTTCTTGGCGTCGCAGAGGTGGCTAATCAAGACGCAACAGAGCATGAAGCTGGAGGACGTTCCCCCGTTCTGCAAGACCAACAACGGCGGTGGGGACGGCTTCTTCGTCGAGATATATGCCGACGACGGCGCCACAGCCACCGCGCCAACGGTGAACTCGGATGTGAGCGATCTTTCCACGGAGGAGATGGACGCAATGATCAGGCGGATGGAATACGTCATGTTCGATCACCGGAGTTGCGGGGATGCAGAGGACAAGGTAAATTATTTGGATGTTTCGGTGGATGGTTCTTGCAGATCCAGTGATGTGATCTCGAATGGTTTGGTCGAATTGCTAGGGACAAATCCTCGCGGTCGCAAAGAAGAGATTGATGAAGAGAAGGACACTTCGGTGGATCAAGAAGCAGAAGACTTTGGTGCCTGCAAGTCAGATATTTCCGAAGAGCTGGATGCAAAAGATGAAGAAAATATTTCTGAAGGTGAAGTTTCCGTTTCTCAAACTGTTTGCTCCAATGTTGTAGCTCATCCACGCAATTCGGAAATAACTGTTCATGGATTATCTGCAGATAGTGGCAGTGATGCTTCAAAGGAATCCTCAATTGATGACATATCAAGCACATTTGGTGGGATGAATTTCAAATATGTGGGTCCTGATCCTACTGATGCAGCAACCTGTCAAATAAACAAGTTTGTCACAGCCAGGAGAACACCTGAAGAGGAGGAGCAAATGCGACCTTTCAATCCCAAGGCTCTGAACTTTCTTCCAGTAGAACCTGATCCAGATGTTGAAAAGGTTGATCTCATGCATCAGATGATGGATGATCGAAAGAGTTCCGAGGAGTGGATGGTTGACTATGCACTTAGGAAGGCAGTTAAAAAATTAGCTCGCGCTCAGAAGAGGAAGGTGGAGATGCTTGTCCAGGCCTTTGAAACTATTCTACCACCAGTTACCAATGAGAAGAAGTCTGTGCAACACGATGACAACAAGAAAGCTTCACACATACAAGGCCTTGGCAAGCATGTAGCTGATATCTTTTAAAGGTATGAACAATAGTGTAAAAGTTCTTCCATTAGTAGAATTGATGCGGTACAAAATTTCGTATATTGTTGATTCAACTTATGATGTGATAGTGTATGTTTTGCAGTTTGGGGTTTACCTGGAACTAATCATGGTATCGAGGTTCTAACTCAGTGGTCACTGCAATACTAGTGCCAGAGACCTGCTCAACGAGGAGAGAGCTGCTTACTATTAGTGAGATCTCTATCTCGTAGTTGAGCTGCATGGAACTCACAGAGTCAGCTGATTATTGTAGTGTTGCACTGCATGTACATAAGTCTTGTGTACTCACGTTGATATTTTGGTGACTAGTGTTGAGTGTAATGAGACTTGTGAACTGGCAAAAGTGTTGAAATGTATTCCTTGGACAGATAATCAATGGTCAATAAAACTCTTATTGACAGAATTTGTTTTATGATAAAAAGGTGATTATGTATGCATAACATTGCTTGTGTGCACGTGTAACAAGAGCGTATCTTGAATTCTTGATAATCTTGTGTGGGCTATTGTTCATATGTTCAATCTCACATTTTCTAAAATCATAAAAAGAAAATCCAATTCTTTTTCCCTCTTATTCATGTAAATGTTCCATTTTAATTTCTTTGTCCATCTTGCTCATGTAAATGTCCATATATCCTACCCTATTTCCAATATGTTCAGTAGTAATATGTAACAACTGCAATCTACTTTGACTGACAATAAGCAAGTACAAGTTGAGCTCAAGTGTCACTTTCTGAAAGGATGCATCTGAAGTAAGTTGGAGCAATAAATTAATCAATGCCACTAACTGTTGACTGCTGAGACTCTTCTGTAGTCTACTTTTGTGCCAAACATGCCTATCCTTAGCATCACAAATTAGGGTGTCAGCACTCAGCAGTCTGTTGTTGACGAACAAACAGACATAGGTAACAAGTACCAAGGCAGAAGAAATTCCAATGTATGGTCATTTGGTGCAGAGGTTTCCTGATGCATACTAACCATTGGCTTGGGTTGAAAAGCTTTGATAGTATGAATTATGCCTAATCCTTGTTAGGCTCTTGGCAATTTGAACAAATCTTCACATTTGTGTGGATTACTCATGAAAATAAGATGTCCCCTCGAATCATGCAAGCGTCAATAACCAGTTTGCATGCCGGGTAGTCCATTCAACTTAGAAACAACCAAGCAAGAGAGCAGACGTAACGTTCGTAATCGAGATTCAAGAATAAATGGCACTGAGTAAAAATAACAGGAGACGCTCCAAATGGATAGAAGGAGAATGCAGATCAAGCATGTGTCATCATGAAACATGAATAAATAACATTAATATTGAAAACCAACACTCACAAGCTACAACGGATACAGGGTATGATGCTCTCACCAACCTAGTACATATTGAAGGATAAACGCTCAGCATGATGCTCCAATCACACCAACCATAGTAATAGAAGCAAACCATCACTGACAAGTTGTGTTGTCAAACCACCATGGACCATTCAGGATATCAACATGCAACATCACAGCAGTAGACCATATCAACTTTGAGGAGTGGGTCAGACCTTTCAATTCAGCAAATTTCAGTATATTTGGTGAAGCCAGCTGATGTAAAGCTAGAATATAGCTAGGATACATCCTTTGAAGAACTTACAGCTCAATGCAATGTATACCTAGTAGTAGTTTCTGGCTGCTAAAGCATGAAAAGGTTGGTTAGTGCTACTCATAAAATAAAAGAGAGATGAGAAGGTTCAAAGTTTAATCACATGCTACTCCATTTGCTTTCTTAGTTATGCTGGCTTGTCATATTGTCAGTATTGAACCATGAGAGATTAAGAAATACAACAATGTTTCCATATTTTCAACTAACAAAAGTAGGGAGTTTCAAGATTTTCTGCATTGAGGTAGCTATTATCTAAACTATCCCCAGAATATATAGTCAGGAACTTATTGTACAATGGATCAAATCAATGAAGGAAACAACGATTTTTTTATATATAAAAATCATTTTTTATTCTGAATTACAATAATATACCTCTTTTTTATTTTACATAAATAATACTATGTCGCTCCACCGTTGGGCGGTCTAGATCTAGTCGCTCAACCATTGAACGACTGATAAAAATCGTCCAACGGTAAGGCGACACGTGGAGTAGTTACCCAACGGTGGAGCGGTTGTCCCTTCAGCTACTAGTCGTTGAACCGTTGAGCGACCGATGCCCCTAGTCGCTCAACCGTTGGACGAATAGGGGCTTATATACCCCATGCGCGCGTCGGCCGTCGCCATTCCGGTTCATTTCAGAGGAGGAGCCACAGTCGTGAAAGAAAAGGAGAAGAGGAGGAGAGGGAGAGGGAGAGGGGGGAGGGGGAAGGAAAGAGAGGAGGAGAAGTCCACGCATCGACGACGGTGACTCCCTGCACTTCCTTGAAGATTTACTTTTGAAACCATGGTAAGTTAACAACTGAAATCATTAGATGTGTAGTTGTATCGGTACGTCGTATATTGTTAATAGTTGTAAATAGTATAATCGTAGAAGTAACGCCAATTTAGTTGTTAATTGTTGTAATGCAACTATGGCTGGGTACATATCGTGTGCACATACGTTATTTCGTGGGCATATTTGCAAAACCACATGGCTATGGCTAAGACATTGTAGTTGCACATCCCGCGATTCACGGTCATCCTCGCACCCACCTTCCATTTATACTACATTTGCAAAAACCCCCTATACCCTAACCCTAACCTTAACCATAACCCCTAAACCCTGAAACTGTAAATCCTATAACCCTAAAACCGAAATGCGTCTATGGCTATATACGTTGAGTATTATGCGGTTTATGTCAGAATGCAACTAATTTTTTATAATTTTCATAGCTACGCTATAAATAATTAAACAAGTAATTGTGTCATAGTTGCTAACTTGAAATTGATTTGTAGGTTTGGCTCATGACCTTGGTGGTTCCAACTGGCCTTTCGGCCTGCTGGATCGGATTGTCGATGTGCAACACCACGCCAACCGTCGTGTCCCGCCTCTTGAGGGCAGGGATGAGGCGACTGAGTTGGGGGTGGTAACCCGACGAGCTTGGAGACTAGACCCACGTTGGTGAAACAGGTTTGTCTGCAAACTATGGTACTTTCTTTTTATCATATATACATGGTATGTACTTACTTCTTCGTGCTTTGCAGGCTGAGCGGTGCCGGCCTTCTACCTCTCGCGCGGATGGTGGAGGCCATCGACGAGGATGGCGCTTTGGCTGAGGACGACGGGGAGGTCCAGGCCAGCCCGGAGCGGTCACGGCGGTTTCCATTCGACCGGTCGCTGCTGACAGCTCTGGTGGACTGGTGGCAGCTGAAGACGCACACCTTCCGCCTCCTATTCGGGGAGATGGCCCCCACTCTGTAGGACGTCGCAATGCTGCTTAGCCTGCCTATCGCGGGAGCCGCTGTCTCCCCGCCGGACGTGCCTGACGACTGGCGCGACGACCTGCTGGGCAAGTTTAAGGGGGTTCTTCCAGTCGAGGCCGCGGTAGCGTACTACATCTTCCTGGCGCGACAGAGGCATGGCCCGCCCCTGCGGTGGCTTTCGCAGTTTCGGGTAAGTATGCAGTCCATTTTCCTGTTTAGCGATGTACTATCCTTGTCATATAACGACCTTACTATTGAAGCGTTTGTGCACAGGTAGAGCGGATGAACCCGGAGGCCGGCGAGGACCAGGTGTCGCGGCACCTCGAGGCATACTTGTTGTAGCTATTCGGCTAAGCACTGTTTACCAGGAGCTACGGTGACTCTATCGACGCTCGCCTCATGGGGTACGCGAGGGCCATCGCCGACGAGGAGGTGCAACTCAGCTGGGATCAGCCGTACTTACCGCGACGTACCATGGCATGTATGATGCGCGCTGCAGGATGAGGTCGGCCTCTATCCTCACAGGCTGCCCCCTCCTGCTACAGCTATGGTCGTTCGAGCGCTTCCCCTCGGACGGCCCATGCTGGTCGACAACAGTCCGTACCCAAGTTGCTCAACCACCGGGCAACAACAGTCCATCAGCAACTGCCAAAGGTTTAGCAAAACTACGAGCAATGTTGATAGGGGCAGACCAGGGAGATGTCAAACCTCAGGAAGAAAAAGATTACTATTGTAAGTCCATACTACAAGTTTACAGGAATTACAGTTACAATACTAGTTATAGCTTGCAGCAAAAGAAAAAGCGATACGATTAAGGAAACCTTAGTATCACAGGATTTACAGCTACAGTCTTCAGAATTTCTAAATCTTTGAGGCTCAAGACTTTTGAGTTCAAAACATTGCAGGGTTAAGGATTTGAATCAGCTCCATCTCCAACAACATCCCTGAATCATCTATAGCCTTCCTGGATGTTTAGTAACCTGAGAATTCGATGCAAGTGATTCTGCCAGACTAAGGAGATTGGTCGTGCTTGCAATTCCCTTGACCAACTTGGTTTATTAATCTCGTGTCAGTTCTTCACCAACTTTTTTAATATATGGGCATTCATACAACAACAACACAAGATCCTTTGATAGGGTTTGGAGCCTACTAGAATCTGTAGCTCTGTCTGCTTCTGATGTTACATGTTGTTCCTCTGATGGATGATTATTCTGAAGAATGCTCTCATGAAACATCTGAAGTGCGTCATCAGATGAAATTTCTTGCACAGAGTTGTGCAGATACTGGAGTTTTCCTCTGCACTGGGCATTGGGCAACAATCTTTCCTTCAAGCTGTCAGGAAGACTATCCAGTGCACTGATTGAAGGACAATAAACATAAAAAAGAATAAAAAAGAATGATAGAAGAGAATGGCCGTACAAGAAAACTATTCTTGGAATGAAAAGATCCATTTTACCTGGTAACCCCACGAACAAGGCCCCACTTGTATCCAGCATGCACAGATTGGCTAAACCCAACATTGAAGCCCTCTTGGGCAGCATCCTTCCGCCCTTCTGTTATACCATCCCTATAGCCCATCTGAAGTAACATTGAAAGCTTTTACTTTCAAACATTTCTGATAGGAACACAAAGCAATGATCCATGACTAACCAATGACCATCGCAGTCAGAATCATTTAGGGTATACCTTATGAAACTGGTTCTGCCTGTAGGTCCATTCTCTGTCTAAAGTGGATCCATGAACTGGTGAATCTAAAACATCATCCCATATGTCATCGTCTGCAGCAGCAACATCGCCACCATTGTCTGAACCAAAATCGACGCAAATCAACTAGTTGTAACAGGAGATAGTAGTTTTGTTTTTTTAACAGAAACTTGGGTTGGTTTGCTAAGTTCATTAGTAGTACGATAATATCTTGGACATAACACATAACAATATAACACTGCTAAGCAGTAACAAGTAACTAAGTAACAATACACGGCAATTGGTAACTACTATCTACTAGTGCATCGCAGGAACACGTACCATGGCGAGCGATTTCACCCTCCCTGGAGGATGATGCCTCTATGTGCAAATCCGCTACGGAGGCTATCACCCCCTTTATCTCCTCAGAGCCTGCCATGTAGAAGAGACCCTGCAATCGGAAGAGGAAGCGCCCATGGGATGAGAAGGTCGAAGGGAAGCTTAGCAAAAAGCAGCCTCCGGTAAGTCGGAGGTATGTAACTAACCGGAGTGAAAACGCGCTGCGACGGGCGCGCAGGGGCGGAGCCGTTCGCCGGCGACGCGCGATGTGGTCGGAAGCGATCAGACAGGCAAGGGGTGGGTGGATTGGCCGGTTGCGGTTGAGCGGCGCAGGCGGCGGCGAGGGCCAAGAGATTGGGAAAAGATCAAAAGAACAAGTGCTCCGAAGCCAAGGCCCAAGGAGCCGACAAATCTCATGGACCATGGGCGATGAATCGAAACAAGCCCAGCTCTGACTCCGGGTTAGCCCACTCGACTACTACTGCTCTCCTTCCTCGCTCCTCCCGCCCAAATCCCCGCGAGGAGAAGCGAAATACCCCTCGATTCAATTTCAAATCCAGAGAGCACGGTAGAGCGGATGAACCCGAGGCGGCGAGGACCGTGTGTCGCGGCACCTCGAGGCATACTTGTTGTAGCTATTCGGCTAAGCACTGTTTACCAGGAGCTACGGTGACTCTATCGACGCTCGCCTCATGGGGTACGCGAGGGCCATCGCCGACGAGGAGGTGCAACTCAGCTGGGATCAGCCGTACTTACCGCGACGTACCATGGCATGTATGATGCGCGCTGCAGGATGAGGTCGGCCTCTATCCTCACAGGCTGCCCCTCCCTCGCTACAGCTATGGTCGTTCGAGCGCTTCCCCTCGGACGGCCCATGCTGGTCGACAACAGTCCGTACCCAAGTTGCTCAACCACCGGGCAACAACAGTCCATCAGCAACTGCCAAAGGTTTAGCAAAACTACGAGCAATGTTGATAGGGGCAGACCAGGGAGATGTCAAACCTCAGGAAGAAAAAGATTACTATTGTAAGTCCATACTACAAGTTTACAGGAATTACAGTTACAATACTAGTTATAGCTTGCAGCAAAAGAAAAAGCGATACGATTAAGGAAACCTTAGTATCACAGGATTTACAGCTACAGTCTTCAGAATTTCTAAATCTTTGAGGCTCAAGACTTTTGAGTTCAAAACATTGCAGGGTTAAGGATTTGAATCAGCTCCATCTCCAACAACATCCCTGAATCATCTATAGCCTTCCTGGATGTTTAGTAACCTGAGAATTCGATGCAAGTGATTCTGCCAGACTAAGGAGATTGGTCGTGCTTGCAATTCCCTTGACCAACTTGGTTTATTAATCTCGTGTCAGTTCTTCACCAACTTTTTTAATATATGGGCATTCATACAACAACAACACAAGATCCTTTGATAGGGTTTGGAGCCTACTAGAATCTGTAGCTCTGTCTGCTTCTGATGTTACATGTTGTTCCTCTGATGGATGATTATTCTGAAGAATGCTCTCATGAAACATCTGAAGTGCGTCATCAGATGAAATTTCTTGCACAGAGTTGTGCAGATACTGGAGTTTTCCTCTGCACTGGGCATTGGGCAACAATCTTTCCTTCAAGCTGTCAGGAAGACTATCCAGTGCACTGATTGAAGGACAATAAACATAAAAAAGAATAAAAAAGAATGATAGAAGAGAATGGCCGTACAAGAAAACTATTCTTGGAATGAAAAAGATCCATTTTTACCTGGTAACCCCACGAACAAGGCCCCACTTGTATCCAGCATGCACAGATTGGCTAAACCCAACATTGAAGCCCTCTTGGGCAGCATCCTTCCGCCCTTCTGTTATACCATCCCTATAGCCCATCTGAAGTAACATTGAAAGCTTTTACTTTCAAACATTTCTGATAGGAACACAAAGCAATGATCCATGACTAACCAATGACCATCGCAGTCAGAATCATTTAGGGTATACCTTATGAAACTGGTTCTGCCTGTAGGTCCATTCTCTGTCTAAAGTGGATCCATGAACTGGTGAATCTAAAACATCATCCCATATGTCATCGTCTGCAGCAGCAACATCGCCACCATTGTCTGAACCAAAATCGACGCAAATCAACTAGTTGTAACAGGAGATAGTAGTTTTGTTTTTTTAACAGAAACTTGGGTTGGTTAGCTAAGTTCATTAGTAGTACGATAATATCTTGGACATAACACATAACAATATAACACTGCTAAGCAGTAACAAGTAACTAAGTAACAATACACGGCAATTGGTAACTACTATCTACTAGTGCATCGCAGGAACACGTACCATGGCGAGCGATTTCACCCTCCCTGGAGGATGATGCCTCTATGTGCAAATCCGCTACGGAGGCTATCACCCCCTTTATCTCCTCAGAGCCTGCCATGTAGAAGAGACCCTGCAATCGGAAGAGGAAGCGCCCATGGGATGAGAAGGTCGAAGGGAAGCTTAGCAAAAAGCAGCCTCCGGTAAGTCGGAGGTATGTAACTAACCGGAGTGAAAACGCGCTGCGACGGGCGCGCAGGGGCGGAGCCGTTCGCCGGCGACGCGCGATGTGGTCGGAAGCGATCAGGCAGGCAAGGGGTGGGTGGATTGGTCGGTTGCGGTTGAGCGGCGCAGGCGGCGGCGAGGGCCAAGAGATTGGGAAAAGATCAAAAGAACAAGTGCTCCGAAGCCAAGGCCCAAGGAGCCAACAAATCCCATGACCCATGGGCGATGAATCGAAACAAGCCCAGCTCTGACTCCGGGTTAGCCCACTCGACTACTACTGCTCTCCTTCCTCGCTCCTCCCGCCCAAATCCCCGCGAGGAGAAGCGAAATACCCCTCGATTCAATTTCAAATCCAGAGAGAGAGAGAGAGCTCTGACCATGGCCGCCTCCCCATCGTGCGCGTCGCCATCCCTCCCCACCTACTGGTGCTTGGAGCTCATCCACGAATGCTTCCCCGATCTCGCGCTGCCGCCGCTGCCACCTCGTATAGATTGCATTGCGATCTCCAAACCCTATCGAATCTACCCATCTCCAATCTTTTGCAGAGTATTTCTCTCCCTGGCTAACTCGTTTCTGGTATCAGAGATGGTGGCCGGCGCACCAGAGGGGTACCGCAACCGCGTCGAGCTGCGCGCGCTGGAGACGTGGTTGGAGTCCGTCGACGTCCCTGAGGACCCGGCGCCGCCTGCTCCTGCCGCCGGCGCGTCGCCGCCCTCCAGCGTCATCAGCACATCGCGCTCTGCTCACGAGGTGCTCCGCGGGCTCCATTTGGTACTCCCCCTCCTCCTGGTTCTTCTTTTATAGATTTGATTGATGAATAAGTTATGCGCAATGCAGAGCCTTCGTCCTTCCTGCTCTTGGCATTGCTACTCTAGTTTGGTAAATCCAATTATATGTTCCCTTTGTCCTCGAATTAATTTGAGCATTGTATTCCACAAACTTTTTGGCAGATTTTAGAGAGCTATGGACAAGAGGGGATCGGATCCTTAGCCTACGATGTCCGAAAGTACATTCATGACAAGACGGCATCCTTGCCAAAGCTTTGCATTCACCTGGTATGATGTTTCCTCACTGAAATCAGCAACGAGACAACCTGCTTGTTCATGCCTCTCATTATTGAGATTCTATTTGTGTTGACACCTTAGCTAAAAGAGGTGGATTTAGGATTACATCAAAGCAAGAAAACAAAGGATGCCCGTACGCAAAGCAAGAAAACAAAGGATGTCGGCACAACATCAAACCAGTGAGCACTTGAAGCTTTTTTTGTTTCGTGCACTCTGAAATGTTTGCAAGAGCTAAGCGGTTGTGTCTTGAACTACCATCTGGTTCATATCCTATGGGTGTTATGTTAATTGAATAATTACCGCTTCTTTCAAGGGAATCATCTCCTTGTGTTTTGCATCGGAAAAGAGTACACTGGACTGAAGATGAGGTAAAAGCTCTGAAGGTATGCACCCCCTAGATTCCGTTATATTTTCCATGCCCAATCATTTGTTGATTGCATGCATTGTATGGTAGGAAGTTTGTTGCTTCTTCCATTTAGTTTTCTTGTTTGTATATGCAAATAATCTGTTGTGACTTGTGCATCTTTTGCAATGCAGTATTTTGCTGGGGCATTTAGGAAAGGTCAAAACATACCATGGAGGAAGATCAAGAAATATGGCGCTGACATCTTCCATCAAGAGCGCTCGCCAACTGATCTGAAGGACAAGTGGAA
Organism: Hsuehochloa calcarea; assembly: GCA_036346395.1. Classification (NCBI taxonomy): domain Eukaryota; kingdom Viridiplantae; phylum Streptophyta; class Magnoliopsida; order Poales; family Poaceae; genus Hsuehochloa; species Hsuehochloa calcarea. The sequence continues at coordinate 87,168,175 of CM070594.1, forward strand.
GAATCTGAAGAATAGAGCCTTAACGACGTGATCAGAGCTGGGTCAACCGCAGCTCTTGAATCAAATAGTGCCAAATTTTGTGGTCTGTATAGATCTATCAAGTGTGTAATGTGTGTATTGAGTAATGGAGACTCACTGTATGACAGTTAGGTACTTCTTTTTGGATGGTTTGAAATGGCAAAAATAATAGTTAGTCTAAGAATGTAGATGTGTTGAGTCATGTATTTATGTTGTCTGTTAGTATGCTCGTTCAGGTATGAACAACATCTGGAGGGATAAGATTGCTCTGTATGTTGTCTGTTTTTAAGTAGTGTTGATAAGGTTAACTGACCTTGTTTGATGTGGTAATGAAACCTTTTCTTATTAAGTTGATCTGGGCCAAGTTTTACTTGTACAGAATGTTTAGCTTAACTGTGATTATCTGGGCCTAAATGAATGGAGAATAAGTTGAGAAGTACTAGCTATTTGTTGCAAGCCATCATCCTGTTATCATTGCCCCTTCATTCAGAACAAACCACACAAGAACAGTTTAAATTCAGAATTCTGTGCTTTCTTTATATCCAGAGACAGATATTTCTCATCTTGGAATCAAAACATAATGTTGTGGCGGTGCTATGAAGTATGAATCGGCAACAATAATAAGAAAGAAAAGGGGAAGGAATTGAGGAGATTTAGACAGGCGAGGGGAGGGAAGTGTAGAGCACACAAAAGTAAAATCCTAAAATCTGCAGTTGAGCATAGTGAAATGTAGGAAATAAAAGGTCATGACTCGTGAAACAAATATAAGTGCTAAAAAAACTTGAAATCATGCTTACACAGGCAGTAAAAATCTTCCCTCTTAGCAATGCAATATCAGGTGATATCTCAATTCTCAAACAGGGTTATGAAGGGAAATGCCTCTCTTAGTTATGCAATATCAGGTTATACCTGAAAATTTCCTTTTACTGTGCTGTATGTTGTTATACATTTTTAAACATCAGATATTCACACGTACATTTACATGGTATCATGCATACAATGTACATAGGCAGTAAAAAACTGTATGAGAGGCAAATGAAACAGCCTTGTAAGTATTGCATATTGGGGTGGGTTTATTGTGTTGAGTCTCACTGACTCTGCTTTTTGTTTGGATACTCCCTTGGTCCAAAAATGGTTGACCCAATCCTCACATTTGTGCTGCCCATCCCTATCTGTGTAAAACCAGCAAAACAATAGATATCAGAATTGCTGCGCTAAAGGATTAATGGAAATCTAGTAATTCTGTCACGTCTGCACCTAATTTTGTGGTTTCGATTTTATGTTCTCCTTTAGGCATGAATGACACATATTTCTTACCGCTTGCTCAAAGTCGCCAGACATTCCCATGGAGAGTTCAAACTGTTCTGTCAGTATCCCAAGGGCCTTGCAAACTTCAAGCTTACAATTTACCAGGGCCTGTATTCAGATCACACAAAACAGCAGCTTATGAAAATCAACAAAGAGCATGCATTTGTGATAATCTGATACTGGAAATCCACCTTAAAATTTTCCGCTGTTGAGGAGTAGTCTTTCATTCCTATTGTCATGAGACCTGAAAATATTAGGTGTGGGCATGCTAGTTTCACATGCTTAGCAAGCTCAACGCATTTGGAGGGATCGATACCAGATTTTGCTGAATCAGTGAAAGTACTTCGTTAGTGAATTCATCGTTGCCAAGAAAGTCGGCTATAATATGATCACATGAAAGAAAGATTAACGTCAATATCACAGCATGATAGTGACTTGAATTTGGCCAAAGGTTCAACTATACTTTAGCTATGCCTTCTGAAGTAATGATCTTAATATAGTGATATTAGGGTAGTTTAAAGATTGTTCATAAGTGCAATTAATTGATGAGGCTTGAAGCATGTGGAAAGATATGCCCTATAACTAAAATTAAGCTATTAGATCAATATAAATGAGAAATGAGATTTCATAGGTCTTCAATGGAAGGAATATAAAATATTCATCCAGACTTCTGAAGATAAAAAAAAAAAATGAATATTTTTTATGTACTCACATTCTTCTCCACTAGTGTTTACTTGCACCAAAACTTTCAAAGGCTCCCTTCCCAAGCTATTGACAGCACGGTCAAGGTGATTAGCAATCTGAAAGTATGTTGACATTATGTGTCAATTGACATATCCATATTCCATACTCATGGGAAGCAGATAAGGATCCAATTGATATAACAAACATGCAGTAATTAGTCTTCTTCTCCTTTTGTGCAGACATATGGGTATATAGTACATAATAGCATTTTATGGTTTAGATGCATTCGACTCTTAGAAGTAACGGGTGCTTGTTGTTAGTTGCTTACCTTTTCATTATCTACACCCTCAACCATGTCAAGATTTGGAATAGCAGCTGCAAAATGACAGAAGAGGCATTAAGACCAAGCAATATAGTGTCTGTAATGGCTAGTTGCTTAGTTCCATCAACCCTAGCCCTAGGTATGTCTTGACAGCTAATGACTTATAAGTTATAACTTTATGTCCAGGATAAAGATGCTTTTGAAAAATGCTTCGACTAAAGAACAAACAGATGCTAGAACATTATCATGAGAGAAACAGTTGGAATAAATCGATATTAATTAATTCCTTATATTCTGAACAGCATAGTAATTAGCATGTTGGAACTTGGTGAGCACTGAGCAGCAATATTCAATCACTAATTATTCATTACAAGGTAAAGCAATATATCATGACTTAATAGTTCTCTAACTTTGTGTTTGCTCCTCTCCTTTTATAGAATGAAAAGGATAAGTTATCCATGTGAGATGTGGTGTCCAGCAGAGAACTAATCATTTGCCACAACCTTCTAGACGAACCAATGAGGCATGATCGGGAACTAGAGAAGGCAGAGTTTAACCATACCTAATAGTGATTTTGCTTTGTTACTCTGCAAGTGGCCAATGAAATGCCACCGGATATCTTCCGGGAGCTGCAACGACGGTAGAAGCAATCAGCCAATCATTTATACACGATGGGATGCAGGATACACAAATCAAATTCGAGCCAACCAATCCGAACCTGCGGTGCCTTGGTGACGAACTCCTGGACGTAGTTCTCGCCGAAGCAGCGGTGCCCCGCGTCGTAGAGCTGCCGCAGCATCGACACCGGCTTGGTCTTCCCCACCGCCACCACCCGCACCGCCTCCGGCGCCCTCCCCGACAGCTCCGCCGCCCGTCCCACCCGTGCCAGCACCGTCCGCAGAGCCGCCGCTGCCGACGCGGCCGCCCCCTCCACCGCAGGCGCTGCCATCAGTCCCCCCACCTCTCCTCTTCCTCCTTGAGCGTCCGCTCCACTCTTTTCCTTGTGTTGTTGGTTGCCTCTGTCCCCACAGAGATCGGCGTGGCCCCACGCGCGCACAAGCTAAGCCACATCACGGGCCGGGCCGGAATGAGTAGTCGTATCACAAACACCGGCTCAGACTGATTAGTAAATCTAATGGGCCATCACACTGTTTGGGCCGGTCTGTGACCGTGTGTGGTCGTAGGAATTGGCATTTGGCAGCGTCTCGCAGGCTGCGGCGCGAACCAGGCGTGTCGAGCTCTCGCTACGCCACGTTTCGCTGCCCACTCCTCCGACCACCACGTCGCCGCCTCCGGCCACCACGTCCGCAGCTACGCTAGTACTGGTAGTCTAGTAGCGCCACTGCGGTGCAGTGTGGTATCGAATCGCCGGTCTGAGTCGCAGGCATGGACGCGGAGGGGTTGCTGGCGTCGGCGGCGATCAACCTGGGCCTGGCGCTGGTGGCGCTCTCTCTCTTCTCCGTGCTCAAGAAGCAGCCCAGCAACGCGCCCGTTTACCTGCCGCGGCGGATGGCGGCTGGTGGTGGATTGTTGCTGCGCGACCACGGGCGGTTTACCCCGTCATTCCGGTGGATCGGCGCCGCGTTCCGGCTCTCCGAGGACGACGCGCTGCGGCGCCACGGCCTCGACGCGCTCGTCGTTCTCCGCCTCTTCAAGTTCTGGTAAATACATGCTCCGCTGATCCACTCTTGTTCTGAATGTTACTCTGCTCTCTCTCATTACAAAAAAAGAAATTGTAGGATCAAGTGTTTCAGTGTTTGCTCAATTGTTGGACTATTGATCCTTGCACCAACAAATTATACCAGTGAAGGTCCATCCGACATCACAAGGTCAAATTCAATGGAACTTTTCACGGTATCCAACGTGACAAGGGGCTCAGATAGGATGAAGAAGTGGAAGAGATGTCCGATTTTTATTACAAGAATGGACAGTGTACAGTATCATTTCCCGTTTGTTTTACATCTTCCTTTCGATCACTCATGCAAATTACAATGATAGGGCTGTTCGGGCTGAAGTCGAAGCCAGGAGCTTCATTTGCCACAATTCCCCTGCTTGTGTTGGAACATTCTGTACAATGAGTACTGCAAGGTTCTGTTTCTTCCAACTTTCCACCGTCGACCGGTCCAGGTACTTGCCTTGTCCTGTCCCACTCAATGTTCGTGATCTTGTAGAACGTTTCATCTATGGTTATTTCTATTATATAGTTGATCTTTTTAAGGACGTGAAAAGAAATTCATCATCGTGCATTCTTTTGGATATCTTTGCAAGGTTTCTAAGGAGAATGACGACCTTGATGAAGCTGAGGGGACGACAGAAGGCGATTTGGATTGTACCATTAGCGCCTATACACCACCTTGGACGCGTCCGACGAACTGATCTAACAGGTTTGCTCTACTCTGCATTTTCTTTCACTTTCACCTTGCAGGTATTCACTAGAATATTCAAGTGAAACATGGTGGCGGTTCATAAATCTGTCGAGATTGGTCCGGAAAGCATATATACGCTTGCAAATTAAATTAGCATATATACGCTTGCAAATTAAATTATGTTTCAAATTAACAATGCTTAGATGATCCTGCTTTATACAGTTTCACTTTCTGGTTATAACGAACAATGCTTAGATGATCCTGCTTTATATACAGTTTCAAACGTCATTGGAGCTTTGGAGCACACAGTTATGTTTTATATATTGTTTTCATAAGCGACAGTGATATGTGATGTTTTAAGCTAGAAGTATACAGTTTGAAACGTAGTAGTATAGTATGTAGGATCTCAATTTATAATGCATCCAACTCTAGCATTGGCCTACCAACTGAAACTGGTGCTAATCTTGTAACTGAATTAGCTCTCCTTTTGCATGACAGGCTTTGGATGCATCGTCATTGGAGCTTTGGAGCACACAGTTATGTTTTATATATTGTTTTCATAAGCGACAGTGATATGTGATGTTTTAAGCTAGAAGTATACAGTTTGAAACGTGTATTTGCTTTATAGTATGTAGGATCTCAATGTATAATGCATCCAACTCTAGCACTGGCCTACCAACTGGTGCTAATCTTGTAACTGAATTAGCTCTCCTTTTGATGACAAAATACTGCAGTTTTAAGCAACAAAAAACCATGCAGAGATCAATAGGAACATGAAATTAATAAGGTATTAAGTGAATAGTACCATTGGGTGAGGCATGGGTGGTAGTGGTGGGTTCACTGGTGACGGCCCTGGCATGGAACCTGACATTGATGGAAGCTGAGGAAGTGGTGGTCTAGATCCTTGTGGATGTGGAAGCATGTGCGCTGGTGGCTGCAATTGAGGCATGTTTGGAGGTGATGGCCGAAATTGAGGATGTTGCTGCTGAGGCACCTGTTGATATTGTTGCTGCCCAGCGCTTAGAAGAGATGGATGAGGACCTGGTGGCAAGGGAGGCTGCCCAGGTGGAAGACCAGGTATAGATGGCCTTGTTCTCCATGATCAGATCCATCAAGAGGCATTAACCCCAATGCCAGGAATTGTACCTTCATTTCGTGACAATCCAGCAGCAAATGGTCCAGGTGTTGTTGGAGGTTCAGGCATCTGGAATCCACTCATAGCACGGCCAGCAAAAACAGGATGTTGATCACCATAACCTGAAAAAAATAGCATATTGCATTAATCATTTCTTGTCCAGTTCCAAAAGAAAACCAAACAATACATGGAGGCAGAAAGCACAACAAAGAACACACGAAGTGAGTCACTGATGTTCATGAAATTTTCTATCCAACTAAATCATGCCATCACCCTTTATTTTATAACTGGGACAAGATGTTGAATAAACCAAAACAAAATCAAGCTAAAACCAATTCAAAGGCAACCTTGAATCTGTCCGCTGTTGTATTTATCACGGGTAAGATCACCAGGCCTGTTTCTACACCAGAATCTTGTAGCATGGTCATTGCCCCACTGAAAGAAAATAACAATGATATCAGCCCAATCTAATGCCACTACAGCATAATAAGATAAGTGGACATGAACAGCAATAACAGTTAGAATAGTTCAGATATGGTAATAAGCAACAAATAAATATAATAATCGGCATGTTTCCACATCCATATCTACAACTATAAGTACATTAGTTCAATTGTGATAGTTGTCACAGGAATTTTGTGTTAATTGAATTGAAAAAAATTAGTAAGCTGTTGGTATATTACCTAATCAAGGAAATTAGTAAGCTGTTGGTATATTACCCTAATCAAGGGATCTTGATTTCATTTAAACACTTTGCATCCATTGGCTGAAAGATGTAGCATTGTGCACGGAATTAGTTAGCTTCAATCACCAAGGATAGAAATCTCGTTCAGCGCGGTTTCGGTATTGGCGATACGATAACGCCGATTACGGATTTACGAAAAAAACCGGATGAAATTCGTTTGAATTTGTTTAAAACCGATCAAAATTTGAAAACTAGAATTTGAATTTGCTAAACCGGAAAAACCGCGTGGTTTTCGTTACTGGATCCGACCGATAAGCCGATGCACGGGATTTTGATCCATGGTCGTCACACATATGCAACGTAAGGTTGGGTGTCTTGTGTCGGATGCCTGCTCCACGCTTGGTGGTGCGTTCGCCTAAAACGCCATGGTGAGGAGCGAAATCCCAAATGGAAAGCATTGGGGAGAAATGAGTGGGGAGATAAGTCGGTTGTGGGTGGTTATAGGTGGATGGGAGTGAAGAGATAGGATGAAGAAGTGGAAGAGATCGTCCGATTTTTATTACAAGAATGGACAGTGTACAGTATCATTTCCCGTTTGTTTTACATCTTCCTTTCGATCACTTCATATTAATGCTTTGCTTCATATTCGGTGTATTTGCTTTATAAGGTGCGTGGTGGACTGATGGTGTAAAAAGCAGGAATATTTACTGATGGTGTTGTCAATTAATCCACTTGTTATTGTTATTTTAAGTTCCGTAATTTTGATATGAAAATACTGCAGTTTTAATAGTTCAATTGTGATAGTTGTCACAGGAATTTTGTGTTGTTAATTGAAAAAAAAATTAGTAAGCTGTTGGTATATTACCCTAATCAAGGGATCTTGATTTCATTTAAACACTTTGCATCCATTGGCTGAAAGATGTAGCATTGTGCACGGAATTAGTTAGCTTCAATCTGAAGCAGGAATATTTACTGATGGTGTATACATGCATGGCATTGCCATCTCCATTTTTATTTGAAGCGGGAGTACAAAGAAATGTCCTGCAGAACAATTGAACATGTGAAATATCACAGGGAGCGACCTGATCAATTTACCATTTTAGTTGGAGGAATTCCTATGTGCCCAGATCATGGAACTTATGGGTGTCATGCTGATCACTTCTTCTCAAAGCACTACATGACGTACCGATCGTATCAAATAGTACACGACATAGGTAACATTCAGGAACTACAGGTGAGTACACTGTAGTAATGATTATAATCTGTCCCCTATTCATTTATAGATTATTGCATCAAGAACTGCAATAATGTTTTCAGAGTTGTGTATAAGTTAAATTTTGAACACTACGTTTTTGCTTCTACAATTTGTCATACTTTTAGGCCACCGAGTAGCGGTAGGGACGAACGCCACCCGGCCGTCCCGGAGGAGATGGATGTGGTGGTCGCGCATACGTGTGGATGGTAGTCCCGATGGCTCGGCGAAGACGTCGTCGAATTCTGGATAAGCTCATTCAGAGTTCGCGATCGTCACCAAGGATAGAAATCTCGTTCACGCGGTTTACGGTGATGGCGATACGTAACCCGATTACGGATTTACGAAAAAACCGGATGAAATTCGTTTGAATTTGTTTAAAACCATCAAAATTTGAAAACTAGAATTTGAATTTGCTAAACCGGAAAAACCGGCGGGTTTTCGTTCGGACCGACCGATGACCGTGAACCCGGATTTTGATCCATGGTCGTCACACATATGCAACGAAGGTTGGGTGTCTTGTGTCGGATGCCGCTCCACCGCGCTGGTGGTCGTTCGCCAAAACGCCATGGTGAGGGCCGAAATCCCAAATGATGGGACCCAAGTAGCAAGCCATTGAGTCCGATCATTGTTACACGACTTCTATGAACTCATATGGATTGAGAAGCCAGAGTTGAATCTATTCATATCAGCTACACTAGCAAAAGTAGAGGTAGTCTAGTTCATGTCTAACGATGATCGAGCTTTAGGTGGAAGTTTTCTAGAACGAAGGACATGTGACTCTGAACTTTCCTTTCAGTTTTGTTCTATATATCAAAGATAAATAATGGGTACATTATGTTGATTTTCACAATGGCGCTACCTAAAGTATGAACAGTTCGGTATCTTTAAACTTGTTCAAAGTTTTTCTTTAACCAAATTCTTCCATCATCCTGCTATTCCATCATACGTCATTAGGCTACCAAAGAAAATGTAAGGTATAGTCAAGGATGAGAACAAACTATAATCTCTTTCCCATATTATGGAGGACGATTTTCTATTGTTGCTCTGTTTTGAAGGACCATAAATTTAAGCAACAGTTTACCTTTTCTTGTTAAAAGTTAAAATATGGGCGTGTTGTGATAGCATTTTGTTATTGGTTAATTAAATAAAGTAATCATCATTACAGAAGCTGGCATCTTCCCTTGAGAAACAGATAAAGAGGAAAAAAGAGACCAGAAGATGTAACTTTTGGCAGTGGATCTGGTTTAAATTCACATTAGAAGCGATAGATACTCGCAGTCAGGAAGAAAAACTGAAGGAAGTGATCCATTCTATCCGCCTCCTACAGTGTGAAAACATGCTTAAACAAAAGGTACTCTGTACCCGTTGTGTATTCTTGACTCCACCGGCTTGTTCTAATGGTAACTGTTTATGTAAACCAGCAGGAAGAATAGTGTACCAATTGCTATTTCCATCACATATTAATGTCTTTTTTAACTCTAGGAGTTACCTGTAGCTTTTGTCTCATTCAAATCCCGGTTGGAGGCTGCCCAAGCCGCTGAAATGCAACAACATGTCAATCCTCTGTCATTGGTTACAACATATGCTCCTGAACCAACTGATGCAATATGGAAAAATCTGGCTATTCCTTTCTGCCGTATTGCTGTATACAAACTTGGAGTCTTCATTGCTGCATTTCTACTAACGGTGTTCTTCACCATCCCTGTCATGGCCGTGCAAGGGATAGTGCAATTTGAGAAGGTTAAAAAGTGGTTTCCGCTGGCTAAAGCTGTGCAACTTATGTTAGTGGCCAAAACTAGAATAATTTTTGCTGCAGTTGGCAATTTGGCATTTACCAGGGTATAACAACATTAATATAGGTGATACTTTGTTATCTTGCAGACCAGGTTTGAATTTTGTTGTAACTGGGTATCTTCCAAGCATGATCTTAAATGGCTTTATCTACTTGATTCCCTTTGCAATGCCTGGTATGGCTTCATTTGAAGGTTGCATTGCCAAAAGTCAAAAGGAAATCAAGGCTTGCAACATGGTGTTCTACTTCTTGCTAGGAAATGTTTTCTTCCTGAGTATTCTTTCAGGTTCTCTACTCCATCAGATAGGAGAATCCGTTGCGCACCCAAAGGACATCCCCAGCCGTCTGGCAAGCGCTGTTTCTGCACAGGTAAAGCCAAAATATATATATTGTGCTGTTCCAAGTACCAAATGCTATATGCTATTGCTTGTGAACTGTCCCCAGAAATCAGCTCGTATAAAGTTCAGAACATGAGAACAACATGAACCATTTATTTTTTCAACTTGTTTACATTGCAGTCAGATTTCTTCATCACATACATTTTGACCGAAGGCATGTCAGGGTTTTCTTTGGAGGCTCTTCAGTTTGGTTTGCTTACATGGCAATTCTTGAAGGCGCATTCAGTTGGACATACTGAGGAGCCATATCTGTATGGCTTCCCTTACTACAGAGTTGTCCCCATCGTTTCCCTTGCAATATTGATTGGAATGGTCTATGCTGTAGTTGCACCTCCTCTTCTTCCAATTCTTGTGATTTACTTTTTGCTCAGTTATGCAGTGTACATCAACCAGGTAGTTTGTTCAGTTCATAAGACTTGTTGCAGTACATATTTCTTTATTTTTAGCAACTTTAAGCTTATTTAAGCTGCTGATATTTTGTTCTTAATGTGTCATTTTAGAATTTGTGATTCGTGTTGGTCTTCCATTTAAAACTGGAGAGGATGTCATTTTAGAATTTGTGGTTCGGCCATTTTTGTGTCACCCAATAACCACCTTGATCCTTCTGTTTTATGTTGTGATTGTTGATTAACTATGTTACGCAGATGGGAGATGTATATGAGATCACATATGACACTTGTGGACAATATTGGCCCAATATTCACCACTACATCTTCCTTTCGGTCACACTCATGCAAATTACAATGATAGGGCTGTTTGGTCTGAAGTCGAAGCCAGGAGCTTCATTCGTCACAATCCCCTTGCTAGTGTTGAACATTCTGTTCAATGAGTACTGCAAGGTTCGGTTTCTTCCAACTTTCCACTGCCGACCGGTCCAGGTACATGCGTTGCCCTCTCCCACTCCATGCTCGTGATATTGTTGAACCTTTCCTCTAGCTATTTCTGTTAGATGGTGGGTTCTTTAAAAAGAACATGAAAAGAAATTCATCGTACGGAGCAGAACACGCACTTTCTTTTGGATATCTTTGCAAGTTTGCTATAGCTGATTGCTGTTAGATGGTGATTCTTTAAAAAGAACATGAAAATAAATTCATCGTGCTTTCTTTAGGATAACTTTGCAAGATTGCCAAGGAGAACGATGACCTTGATGAAGCTGAGGGGACGACAGAAGGCAATTTGGATTGTGCCATTAGCGCCTACACACCACCGTGGATGCGCCCGACGAACTGCTCTTTGGAATATAGTTCAGTACAACCTTTGGTCCGTTCTACATAATGTTATCGGTGATGTCGCTACCAATGTCAGTTTTTTTTCTTGGATTTAATAAGCACTAGGGAAACTTTTCGAGTGATGTTGTGTAACTCCGTGAGAGAACAGACCATATCCGCAGGCACAGGTCTTGCCGTACCGAAATGCTTATGTAGTTTAATAAGCACTGTGCTTTTTTTTTTGTGTGTGTGTGTTCCTGCAGCTACAGGGTGACCATGCATAGTTACATACAAGCGGACACGCCGACAGCTCTTCTACATAATACTGAACTGGCACTGACATGGTGGCAAAACATCACACAGCCGAAGATTGCTCTTTTCAAGACTTCCAGACATCCACCCATGCTTAAGAATTCAATGGCACTTACAATGATACAACAACAACAGCACAAATGGGAGGCACGTTCATGGTGAGCACGTTTGCCGCATGTGTGCCGCAGCATTGCCCTTGCATCACGTAAGAAAAAAAAAAGTGTTCCGGCTGGAAACCACCCAAGATATCTATTTGAATTTGCTGGAAAGCCTACACTGACTTGTTTGAATAAGATTACAGGTTTTACATTAGGCAGCGCGGAAAACTTTAGGTCCCTGTCAGCATTGTTCAGTTACAGGCGACTATTGTGGTGTTGCACCACGAGGCGGCGGATGCTGTGGTTGTGGTGGTGGTGGAAGGCCCACATTTCCCATCCCAGGCTGCAATGATCAACGACGTATTTCAGTAAATATAGCAAGCTATAGCGACACAGCTAAATAATGCAGAGAATTTTGACAACATAACACTGGCCTAAGTAAGTCACTTCAGGTCTGATAAATTCATTAAAATGTAATTGGAATCGTACCTGGTATGAGCTTAGACCAGGAATGGATGTCATTTGTCCCTGAGGCCGGTTGTACATGCCACCCATAGGAAAGTTTTGCATGCCAGAAGCACCTGATGCGCCTTGAATGTTTCCCATTCCATTTGGGAAGCCACCCACTGGAGACATATTGCTCGGAGGAACAGGACTCGGATGCGTCTGATTCAGGCCAATCAAGTGCTGTGGCATTTGAGGCATCATCTGGTTTGACGAACCTTGCATTGCCTGGAAATATTAAAGCCAACACATCAGCTGTCATTCTAGCAGTGGTTTACAAAGATTCAGCGCAAAGAAGCCAGTGTTGAACGGTATAAAATATAATTTACATTTTAAAGCTAATTCTATTTTCTATCCCATCTAATAAACAACTGTAATTAGGGGTGAACTTATTCAAATACAGCACTGTGGGACAACCAACCGGATTCAAGCCATAGCCCGAACCTTGGACGGATCTTTACGTTGTGGAGTGTGGGCTAACCCTAACCATATCATAGTACAATAAAGTTTATGATCTCTAACTGTGGATGCCTAGAGCTTGTTAAGTCATTTTTAATCAAGAAATGTTGGGTCAACATTAGTCTTGCATCTGTCCCCATGGTTAGGTGTCTAGCAGTCTCTTGGATTGATTTGCTATCCAAAATGCCCAAGGGTAGGAGCTCCGACAATTAGTGAAACTGAACAAGTGCTATTGTTAACTTGTTGTCCAACAAGAAAAAAATCCTTCCAAAAACGAAGAAATTTTCAGCAACACTCCCTCCTTCAACAAAAACCAAGCACGAACTTCATCATCAGGTGCCCACATGTCAGATATATAATATATTCAAGTAACAATATTCCGGAACAAGCTCATGTATATTGTATACAAGTATACAACATAATCATGTTGCCTTTGATCAAGCATCAAGATCCCAGTTTGCCTAGTGAACATACGAGTAAATTATTATAAAACAATATCACGCTATAAGCAGTGTAATGAAAGAGATTGTACTTGCACTCATGGATTGAAATACCGGCCGGTAACCGGTTTACCGGTGGGGGCCGGGATTTGAAATCCCGGCCGGTTTTTCCGGAATTTGCAAATTCAAATTTCGAATTTCGAATTTTGATTGATTTTTAAGCAAAATTTAACGAAATTCAACCAGGAAAAATCGATAACCGGCCGGTTACCGATACCGGCCACCGGCCGGTAATTGCGCCGGTACCGGTTTTTTTAACCCTGCTTGCACTTGTACACCAAAATGTATTCCCATTTTATCTCAAATTATAATATGATTAAATGTTAAAAGAAAAACTAGCAGCCGAACATATCGAACTAAAAAGTATGATAGTAACTCTTGTAAAATAGAATCACTCTATGCAATTTTTCCCATGTAAACTTATAAGGTTTGAAAATACAAGCATGGGTTTTTTCACTGGCAACAAAAAATCATGCAGACATCAGTAGGAAGTAGGAACATAAAATTAACAAGGTATTAATTGAATATTACCATTGGGTGAGGCATGGGTGGTAGTGGTGGGTTTACTGGTGATGGCCCTGGCATGGAACCTGGCATTGATGGAAGCTGAGGAAGTGGTGGTCGAGATCCTTGTGGATGTGGAAGCATGTGCGCTGGTGGCTGCAATTGAGGCATGTTTGGAGGTGGTGGCCGAAACTGAGGATGTTGCTGCTGAGGCACATGTTGATATTGTTGCTGCTGCCCAGCAGCTAGAAGAGACGGATGAGGACCTGGTGGCAAGGGAGGCTGCCCAGGTGGAAGACCAGGTATAGATGGCCTCTGTTCTCCATGATCAGATCCATCAAGAGGCATTGCAACCCCAATACCAGGAATTGTACCTTCATTTCGAGACAATCCAGCAGCAAATGATCCAGGTGTTGTTGGAGGTTCAGGAATCTGGAATCCACTCATAGCACGACCAGCAAAAGCAGTATGTTGATCACCATAACCTGAAAAAAAAATAGCATTTCAATTTCTTGCCCAGTTCCAAAAAAGAAAACCAAAGTACCAAACAATACATGGAGGCAGAAAGGATGACCAAGCACACACATTAAGTGAGTTACTGGTGTTTATGAAATTATCTAACTAACTAAATCATGTTGTCACTTTTTTATTTTATAACTGGGAAAAGATGTTGAATAAACCGAAAAAACAAAAAACAAGCTAAAACAGAATCAGAGGCAACCTTGCATCTGTCCAATGTTGTATTTATCACGGGTAAGATCACCTGGCCTGTTTCTACACCAGAATCTTGTAGCATGATCATTGCCCCCACTGAAAGAAAATAACAATGATATCAGCCCAGTCTAATGCCACTACAAGGAATAATGAGATAAAGGGACACAAACAGAAATAGCAGTTGGAATAGTTCAGGTATGGAAATAAGAAACAAATAAATATAATAATCGGCATGTCCGCATTCATATATACAACAATAAGTACATTAGAAAGAAAAAAAATACACAATCTGAAGATCAGGAACGTAAATTTAAATTGAAAATTCAGAAAGTAATAATCTGTCAGTTAAGTACCTGCAAAGTAGATAGCCCACAGGATGCCAGGCAAGGTCCCACACACTATTGTCATGTGCATTATTTATTTCTATCTGTGGGGTCGCATGGCTGCCATATCAATGAAAATGTTTTTCGTCAGATTAAGAGATCATTTTTAGCAAACAAAAAAAAAATTAACTAGAGATTACTTTGAGAAAAACATGAAAACTAAATAATTTTATCACACAACTTAAGCACAGAATAGACTTAATTAATTGTATGCTTCATGATCAACAAGGTGTAGGTCTAAACAGCAGGAAATCACAGTTATGACTTCCAAATTCCAGTCTGTCCAAATTTATGATAACAAACACCCAGGCCAGTCAAAACTATTGCGTCAATGCCTCAATGGCACTACTGGTGTCTTACCCGACCAACCAATGGAAGATTGATCCATCATAGCTCCCACTAACAAAGTATTCTTCATGAAATGGATGCCATGCCAAAGCTGCAGAAATAAATAAACGGAATAAAAAAAATACTCATTCAATGCAACCATGGTAAACAAGGGCAGTGGCATACATGATAGCTTCCTATGTAACTTTTAATTCGTTAGTCTGGTCTCCATAATGTGTGCTTGCAGTAAAGCAAATGAACTACAACTACAACTTGAGTGAAAATATATCAAATCTTAAACTATAGGAACTAGGAAGGGAACCAAAAAGTCAAATTCTGTAATGACAATCTAACCAGTTACATCCTTGTTGTGTCCACGGAAGGATTCAAGCTCTTTCATGGATCTAATATCATATAGCTGCACAAACACATTAGCAATAACAAGTGAGGAATTGTCCAATTTTGTGTGAATTAATTTACAGCGTATAAAAAGAGAAATAGAACTAGGCAGATAACACACATTCCTCAAGGCACGCGCTACTTGAGCAAGGAGTAACGCGCTACTTGAGCAAGGAGTAAAGAAACTATCACATTAAATTCACCTGGGAAGGGAGAGAAAGAGTCATTTCTTAGTTGCAACTATTAAGCAAAACTTGATGGCCATGATTGATTATTAATCAGGTTGAACAGCTAGGACATTTTTCTGATGATGGGGCTTAAGGCCTAAGAGCATTCTAAAACTTGACATCAACTTTATTAGTATTAATTTCAATGGTCTACATCACCAGCACAAACATGTTGAATTGATGAGAAAAACTAAGCTCCGAGTACACTTTTTTGCAGAAGGAAAGGACACACAGTTACTGACCTTAATAATCTGATCCTTGGAGGCAGTCAGTACCCAGTTCCCATTTTGGTTCCACTTTACGCATTGCACAATATTTTTATGACCATGGCTGCAGGTATAGCTCATCAAGTGCTGATGTGCAAAAGAACTTCAAAATTAATTTGAGCAACACAAACACTTACAATGACCGTAGCTCTCTACCACTTTTTGCATCCCAGAGTTTCACAAGATAGTCTTTACCACCTAAATAGCCCAGAAATGAATCAGCTCTGGACATTACAATTAATCTCATTAACCTAGCAAGAATAATAACTAACCTGAAACCAATAAAGACTTCGTGGGATGCCAATCGACACTTTTAACATCCCAACCATGGCCTGGCTGAGTTTGAAGGCAAATTCAGGTCACTTGACAAAAAATAATAACAAAAATAATAACACACAATAACTTCACACATGCAAGAATCAAGTAGTTAAGGCTCATAAGGAAAGTTTAGCAACATTACCAGTTAAAGATCTTTCTTCTTGGCATCTTGCAAAGTCCCAAACCTTCACAGTAGTGTCATCAGAACATGAACAGAACTTCAAGCCTGTTCTACAAAAGCTGTTTAAAGTATGTGTTTTAATAGGGAATAAACACTAACTTGGTATGCTAAAGTAACAAAAGAACATAGTACAGTCCTCACCTTAAGTCACGAACTGATTCTCTGTGAGCTGTTTTATTCACTTTAACATTGTTCATGTTACTTTGCCAATACCTGCAAAAGAATTCAAAACATGTAGTTAACAGGTTAAAACAATGTGAAGATTAATATGGTCATTTTTAAGGGCCAGCGTCCAGCAATGTTAAAACATACTTGATTGCACCACCATCATCTCCTGTAACCATCCAGTTTTCATTGTTACTCCAAACCATTGATCTCACAGCTTGGTCATGAGCCTATTTATCAAGTTCCTCCAAAAAAATAAGTCAAGTTTACTGCATACTAGTAAGTCTACGGTCTACCAGCAACTAATGTGGAATACCTGAAGAATCATTTCAAAATTAAAAGATTGTCCATTCCATAGGGTGAATTCACCACTCTGTGATCCAGTAATAAGCCGGCGGCCTGTAGGAGTCCACTTTATCCACAAATAACACTATGTTAGACTCAGACAAGGGGAAAAGGAAAAGGAAAAGAAAACATAGATAAATCAAAGTGGGACATTGACAGCAGTTTTCACCTAGATCATAACAATAAAAAAACAGGCTTGCCATGGAGTTATCAAACTAATCTACTAATGTTGTAAAATTTTGGAAAATTTCAAACAGAGGGTGGATCTAAGTGGCAAATTTTAATATTGTACTGTCGTTAATCCTTCAATAAGTCCACCATCCAAAAGATGAGGTTAACCGACATGTGCAAACATTTAAGGACCGTTAAAAAACTTCATAGATGTTTGATTTTCAATCCAAATAGTAAGAATTACTGGCTATAGATGAAGCTGAAATTAGATTTCAAAAGAAAGGGAAGCTCAGTAATGTATGGCAAAGCGTTGTGTACACTTAGAACTATTGCTATAATTTTTAGCGTTCTAAAGGTATTATTGCTATTCAGTTTTTCCTTTACTAGAAGCCAAGTACACAATTGAACCATGTAGTGACTGTACGAATTGCAATCACAATTTCAACATTTCAACTGGATCCAAAGTGCAAGATGTCGAAAGGGAAAAATTCACTCGTAAAGCAGCTATTGGATTAGCTACTTGTATTCTGATTCCTTTTACACAGTTAACATGTATCTTCCGCACTACGCATCACAGGCATCATGTCTATCTTGGATTCAAAGGTAAGTACAAAGTGAGATGCCAAATAGGAAAAACTAACATAATGATTAGAATTGCATCTATGTTGAGTTCAGTGTAAACATTCAGCAGCCATGGCTTGGAGGGGCTCTTTGGGAAATATAACAGTATGCTGCGCAGCTGGAATATTAAGAAAGCGGAGAGATGGGCATCATAGAACTCACCAAGACACAATTAATAGAGCACCGGTTCTTATTGATTGATGAATGTACAAATTTGGCAGCAAAACTTGTCGAGGGGTTGTCTGGGTATGCAACAGATGGCAACATCTGCAACAGCCGTGTTAACCAGGATATCTTGGTAAGAAACAAAGAGAATGGGATAGACTTGTATTCAATATTTCAATGTACAGTAGATACAGATAATTTCAAAATCTTCCACATTTAACACTTAATCCATCAGAAACTTCATCATTGAAGATGATAAGTGATATAGTTGGATACAAAATTAACACTACCTTTAACCAAGTGTACCAAACGACAGGTATCCATGTCTAAAAAAGAGGGGTAAAAATGAAACAGAATAAAAAAGTGTTTTTATTTACTCAGTGTGTTCATCATTTGGAAATGGCAAAGGACAGTGTGACAGTTCTCCCATTGCTTCTTCCTGAAACAATCATTTCGGTTTCACCTTCCTCGGTCACTCGCTAACCCATAAACACACCAATATGTTTTTTGCTGCCACTAAGGAGTAAGGACACATTCCATAGTACTGGTCGGCATACATGACTAGAAGTAGGGCAACATTAGGATTGCCATGACTTTCCATCCAGTAACCTAGTGCATTCATTAACAAACCAATATAAGCTACCCAACAGTAGTGGCAGTGGCCCGGCATCAGTGGAAGAATTCAAGAACCATAAATAACCTTAGTTAACTAAAAGGAATAAGAGGAATAGGAGGTGTGTTCCAAAATATTGCAATAAGACCTAACTGTATGAATTTAATCTATTCAGTTCCCTCAATTTTACTTTGTACCTTATGAAGATGTCTCGCATATATTATATATATCATAAATACTGTGGCATTTAGTTATCTAGGCCAAAACATCCAAATAACCAGATTCAGAAAACACTAAAAAAGAAAAGCTGAGATGCAACTGAGAAGATTTAAATTACATATGAAGCTAAACAACCCAAAACAACGATCAGAGGCAGTATCTGATAGGCAGCCTATATAGAAACAGCAGTTTGAATCGTCTTTATAGAACAATCTATTTGTAAGGCAACATTGCAGATCTTTCTTTAAGACTAATATTGCAGGTCAAATCAAAATAAATAAGTGATACTTATGCATGCGTCCACTAGTCAGCATTGTCATTTAAAACAGAATATTAACTGTGAACACATTGAAGATCTTTCCAATCATGAGATAACAAAGGATATTAATATAATGTAAATACTGGTATTTTGAAATGAAAAGTAGAAAATCCAAAATTACCACCAAAAAAAATCAACGACAGAAGTACATGATAGGTATAAAATGAATATATAACTGCAACCAGTGTTTTCAGCATAGCACAATTACTATCTTTTAATATATTACTACTAAAAGCAAGGTAGTAGGCAACGTACGTCCAGGACAGCAGCTGGAGTTGGCTGCAATGTGACTCTGTCCCTTGCATCCCGCTGCCACATGCGAGCCTGCATCCATATACATAATGGTGATCGGCACAACTAGCGCAAGGAAAATTGCAGGTACGTACTACCATGGGCAAAACAAACTTATGAGCATTTCATATTCATGTCAAATACACAAAACAAACTTATGAGCATTTCATATTCATGTCAAATACACCACACAAAAAATTGAGCATATGCAAATGCAAGGCCAACTGGAAGTAAAAAGGTTGAATTGTATAATTTGTTTGGCTCCCTTAGACACAGTTCAAAACATTGCATTATTTTAACAGCTCAAAAGATAATATTGAGTATTACTTGAACATAACGGACAATTGTGCTTGTGTAGTCCACTGTTCGTCGCTGGACAGGCTTCCGCATCCTTTTAGCACCGAAATTGTCCCCATACGCTGAATTGAGTCCAAATTACGATAAGAGTTGCGCAGTTGCAATAAGATAATGCGTACCAAAAAGTTAAAAACCAAACTACGGCAAGCTAATGGCTTTTTAAGTGTTTTTAAGCAAAATCTGACAAACTGAGCGGTAAAACAATAACGCGTACTAATCTGGCTGCTCTGCCCCTAACCCTAACGCCAGTGACGAGTACCAAGAGTGGTGTGGTTGCCGTCGTACGGCGGCTGGTGTTGCTGCGGAGGCGCCGGTAGGGGGCCCGGGTGCGCGCCGTAGTCGGGAGGGAGGTTGGTGGAGGACACTGCAGAGAGCTGCCGCATCTGCTGCTGCTGCGGGCCGCGGTAGAACTCCCCGCTGCCGCCGACCTGTGGAGACGGGTGCTGAGGCGGAGGCTGTCGCTGCTGCTGCTGCATCATCCCCGCCGCCTCGCGGGGAGAAGCGCCGAGACTGAGCTAGGTTTTGGATGATTTGATGAGGACCACTCGGTCCGGCCGCAGGTGGCCGGGAGAAGGATGGCGGCGTCCGGGTCGGGGACGGCTGCAGGACGTCGGGGGCACGTACGCACGGCGGGGCGGCGAGGACGTCCGGGGGACGGCTGGGGAGGTGAGGGAGTCGAGGTCGAGGTCTAGGTCAATAGGGTCTCTGGCGCCGTCTTCCTCCTCGATTCCGCGACGGCCGCCGGCGAGGAACTGAGAAGCCGCGGGCGGCGCAAAACCCTAGCAGAGGCTTCGGTCAGGAGAGGGGAGGAGAAATGAGGAGAGGAGGGTAACTCGAACAACTAGGCCCGTAAGCCGTAATAGTTTGCTCGCGTCTGCACGGAGAAGCCCATCCAGGTCTCCAAGATGTATATGAGCCAGCCCTCTCGCAGGCAACAATCGGTTTTACTTTTACTCAATAAAAAATTATTCGGCTCTCCTATGATATGTCAAAAGGTTGTATTTGGGTCCAGTTACAAACTACTCTCTTACAAGTTAGTTTTAATAATCTTATGAAATTTAGTTTTTCTTTCAAAAGGATTTGTTTTATTTTTATTTTTTGATATAACAGTTAATTGGAAGCATTTTTAATGTGTATCAGCAAATTCGTATTGATGACCTTAACTAATAAAAGATTCCACACTGCATCGCAAACACAGCACAAAGAAATCTATCGTTGTGTTCGTATCCATTGATTTATTTTTTGCGATGACTGTTCATTAATGTTAACCATTTACCACCACCAACTTATGGCCCCACAAGTTAGGGATTATTTTTTTCAAGTTCTATACTCAGCTGACGGTAGTTGCGGTATAAAATCTAATCAGTTACCTAGATCTTTGATAATTCTGGTTAGTATCTCGTTGGTGTAGTTCCATTTAAGAGGTTTTTCGAAAAGCCACACCAGACGAACTCTTAATATGTGCTCTATCCAGTTTAATCAAACCCAAATGTCATGTATGGAATGCAAAAATCAAAAATAAAAAATACTGTAGGAATTTAATTGTTTTCTATGGAATTTTCTACAAAATTATTATAAAATCCATGTGTGTTTTCGAAAACTCAACTAATGTAATAAAAAAAGCATTTTTTATACTTGTTATATTTTGGCCCCATTTGAAATACAATAATTTAAAAAAAAACTCACAAAAAATAGTTTAAGTCATATAAAAACTGAAGAAAATTCACATGTTACCAATTGTTGAAACTAAACACTACAGTCGGGCAAGACGAAGGCGCATCTGGTTATAGAGAGCATGATTCTTGCCGGTCTAGGCCGGAACAACAACTGTTGCTAGTTAGCCTCCACCGCTCCCTATTATTAACATAATGATGAAAACTAAATAACACAACAAGATTTAAATAAAAAAACACGAAGGAACAGTTGCTTCAATGACAAATCGCCGACCGTAGGCTTTCCTTACTGCCGCTCCACCCATTTTTCTAATCACTCGATTAGAGTTGCACGCATGTCAATCCTCAAATCCGATGTAAGAGCATAAGAACATGTCGGGGGAGAGAATGGAGCGGCACAATCTCATGCACCAATTTATTGATAGCCAAAGTTGTATCACAACAGAATGTATGCATGTTCTTTGCAACCCCCGATTATCCAGTTGAGATGCTTTTTCGCTATTTTGTTGTTGTAATAAGTGGTGTGCACAAAAGTTTATCGATGGGGTTCCAAATAATAATATCTTTGTATTCTTTTCGTTCCTTTTTAAGTGGTATTTTAGAATATGTGTAGTCAAATTTTCTATTTTTTGACAATTAGTATATTTAAAATGATCCAGACTGACATTTTCGCTAAAAGTTTTTCATAAAATTGTTATTTTTTGTTTATACTACTGTAAAGTTATACTATTTTTACCGTGAAAATATCATAGCGTAATTTAAAATAGAACTTAGAGGGAGTAATAAGCTAAATCACTTTTTTCAAACATGTATCTAGCTCTCAGACTTTTCTCTTTTCTCATGCTCCATCTTGGCATATTCGCATATGAGAAATTAGTTATTTTGCTCGTATATATAGACAATTGTAACCATTAAATTCATGACAATAGACATAATCATTTGTTCAAAGAAAATATTCACAAGCACTTAGATATTTATAGGGATTTTTGAATTTTTAAATTGGATGACCTAGAACCTTCTCATGAAATTATGTGTCTTTCAATCCATCATAAATAAAATGGGTGCATACGCATTGCACAAAATATCATTAACATCGTATGGTACATCCTACCATTTTCCATAACAAAAATGGCAAAAAAATAACAATACACTAACTCCATCGTTTAAAAGAAATTATGTGTGGAACTAATTAAACACAAATAGAGCTAAGAAGATAAATTAGCGGACACTATGTACAAAATAATTTGAGAAAAATTGTTTATCTTAATCAATAGCCAAATCCTTATATTTGCAATTTTGGAAAGAATTCATATAAAAGATATATAAGACGTGTATTCTTTTCTCAAGCTCTTCATGTGGCGGTATAAGGATTTCAATATTGTTATATCAAAATGTGTGCTTATATGTGTTTATGTAAACTTATGTGTTAGACCCTAATATATTGTCGGGACCCAAAAATGCAATTCTGAACTCTCTGTGTATTCTGCAATAGTCCAGAATCACGCTAGTACACACAGTGTCAACATAGATTAATATCGACACACACAAGACGAATAATAGCATAAACGATTTATTTAAATAACAAAAAAGGATTTTTACCTTATGATCGAGTTTACATTTATTAAGTTTCACGGGGCTAACAATAATTAAATAAGTAGCGGAACAAATAAACTTCAGTGGAATCCCATCAATTCACCACAGGAAACCGACTGGGATTAAGACCTAACGATCAGCAACTTCGTAGAACTCTTCTTCAAAGACAGACGAAGACTCCTCCACTTTTGTTAATTGATTATGATAACCATAAGTACACAACCGTACTAGCAAGTCATACCACAGAATGCAATTTATAGATGATGGTTTATTCTAAAGGAATGGCTTCTGTGGTTATTTTGCATAAAGCAGCATTTGCAATTGAATACAAATAATAGATTGAAAAACATGTTTAAAACAAATAAAACCGTAGTAGTTTAAAAGTTGTTTTCACAAAGACACAAAGTCTAATCAAATTATTTCACATAGCCATATGATTTAGATCACACAGCTCCCTTCCCAAAAAATTTATAAAAATCTAACTCTCGTGTGAAATCCCCGAGCATGTCCATGATCACGGATGCGGCTATTTGAATATTGTCGGTGTATTAGAACCGATCTTACGTAAAGATTGTTTGATTCGGGGGGTCTCCTAGAGATAAGATCACGCAGAGTGGATTGACACGGGATGTTTAGACAGTTCAGCCTTCTCCGAGAGAATAATAACCCTAATCCTGTGTGTATGGTATTCTTGATGATCAAGTAAAAGACTAAGACTATTACAGAGAATAGCACTTGTGTTCCTACTTGACTGGCTCTTGTTCGCCTTTTCCTATCTCTCTGATTGATGCCCTTATATAGTCGTGAAGAAGTAGCCGTTTCGTCCTACGAAAGATGCGCCTAATTAATGTAGTAATGGGTACATGATGGTAGTAATTACCGCGCCTTGACTTCTTCACGCCGTCCCGCAATTATCTTCCGAGATAATGGGGTATTTACACACCATTAATACGCGGAATAATAGTGCGTAGACCGCTCGATTCCTTAATCAATTGGACCTACTCGCCGTAGGTTTGATTATAAGGTGGTCGTAGTTTTCCGGTCGTCGAGAAGGACTTACGATCGTAGCAATGAGAAGAACTTACGATCGATCAATAATAGAATAACTTACGACTATGTAATGGTCGTAGAAGGACTTACGACCATGATGTAGTCGTAGAAGAACTTACGACTATGGGGGTGATTGTAGAAGAACTTACAATCAAAGGTTAGGCCTCTCCTTATAGAAATAAGGGTACTTCGGGACTATGTGACATCATATTTACCCATAATAAGAATTATAGATAAAAGATAAAATGAGGATTATTAGATCCTCGCCATCTAGCCCCCACTTCAAGTGAAAGTAACTTACTTGGTGAAGGTTTCAGAAATGGTCTTACGACCATGAAAATGTCGAGAACAATAGTCGAAGGAAGAACTCTTCGATATTTGAATGCTACTTTGACCAGGAATTTGTTTGGTCAAGAAGGTTACTTACAACTATCAAAAAGTCATAAGAACCCCTACAACTGTGTAGTAGTCGTAGTAGGGCGATTGGAGAAAAACCCTTCCGATTGATACTTCCTTTGACCAGAAAGACTTGGTCAGGAGAGTAATTTTACTTGGAGATGATAAAACAAACATAACTTTCTCGAACAGACTGTCTGGGGAATTGCAAACGATCTCTACAGATCTGTTGATGAGACGGTTCCCGGTGATCGCAAAAGATTGTTTACAACTTAAAAGTCGTAAAAACCCCTACGACCGTCCGTGGTCGTGAGCAGGGAATCGGAGAAAAGCCTTCCGATTGATACTTCCTTCGACCAGAAATACTTGGTCAAGAATGTAATTTTGCTTGGGGGTGACGATACGCACCTAATTTTTCTCGAACGGACCATCTGGGGAATTGCAACCGGCTCTCTCAGACTTGTCCGATGAAGCGGTTCCCGAAGCGGTACAACCATCTATCATAGACCTATAGCCGGGACGGTTTCCGGCGGCGAGATCGTATGGTTATAAAAACTTACCAGAGGTAGACTTGGATTTTTACTTTTCCCAAATCACTCCATTGTTCTTGAGCTCTTGCTTTCTCCGTCTTCGACTAGGTTTCATCTTCTCCGCCGCCAACCCAATCAAAAAAAACTTCTTGCTTCTGAGCGAAATGGCCAAGAGAGTTTCTGAATGGGAGGAATCGGAGATGGATGCGGCTAAGATCAAGATCTTGGTCGATGCCGGGAAGATCCCAGAGAAGGCTCTGGTGAAGTGGATTCCGCCATCGGCAAAGATCGCCATCGGGGAAAATGGGCAAATCCGCCTTCCAAGCGTATTGTGAGTGCGCCTTCGATTGCACCGCCCACCCCTTTCTTACAAGAGTACTCGAACACTTTGGGGTGGAACCGTGAACTTAGGTCCCAATTCCATTACCATGTTGAGTGTGTTCGTATATCTTTGCGAGGCGTACTGGGATTCCATGGATCTCGAGCTGTTCCAATATTATTATGGGATGGCTCGACAAACCGGAATCGCCGGAAGCTGCGGTCTGAAGCTCCACGACTCGAAGTCGAAGGAGTACATTCAGAGTTTCACCCGGTCTTCGTGGCCGGGCTGGAGGAAGAGGTGGTTCTACTGGAAGGTCACCTCAAGACACCTTTCTTTCGTGGGAAGGTCATTAAAAGAAATCTTCATGGGATTCAACCCCAAGATATCAGTCGGATTAGCCCTTATATTCAAGCCATTAAGGACTTGAAGGAAGAAGGGTTGACCGGATGGCATGTGGTGAAGGATTTCATCACACGCCAATCGATCCTCTCAAGAAACGAGCATCTCCTATGTGGAGGTACTCGGGAGAGGAGACCCCACCGAGACTACGAGGAGGGTAAGCAATTGTCGACTTAGCTCTCCGTTTGGTCTTTCTCAACCTTGTCTAATATTTTTATCTGTTTACACAGATCTTTCACAGGCTGAGGTTGACTCCAGAGTCAGACTCATCTGTGAGAAGTCCCCGCCACTCCGAGGGGTGGTTCCTCAAGTCATTGCGGTTTTGTCCGCAGATGAAAGGATAGAGCGCCTAAAGGTAATCAGAAATCTGATTCTCTCTTTAGGACTTTATAGTCGTAGAAGATACTTACGACTAATGGTGATCGAGAATATCTTACGATCAAGAAAAAGTCGAGAAAAACTTACGACTTGGTACTAGTCGAGAAAAACTTACGACTAATTAGTGATTCTTCTTTTTCGCTTTGCTTTACGTAAAGTAGGCATGGAAAATCGCCGGACGACGAAGAAGTCGCTCGATGACTATTGGCGCCGGGTTGTCGAAGACAAAGGCTCGGCTCCTCCTCAAGAGACGCCGACTTGTAAAATCGCCGACAAGGGGGAGCAAGCTCGAGCTCGTCTTTCGACTGCACTTTCTACAAAGCTGCGGCAATTGTAATGGTATCCGGCCGAGGTCGCACTGCCGGCCGAGGAGGTTGAAGCAATTGAACCTCTTAAGCGCAAACCTCGCAAGGCTAAGGTACCCTTCTATTATGACACTAATCTTTCGCATCGGTGCCACTCCTAGTTTTATTAAGCAACCGGAAAGGAGAACTGGAAAGATTTTATGTCTTTATGAAGGAGGATGCGCATCGGCACAACTCGCAATGAGGGCGTTCTCGCTTCGGAATGGTCGAGACCGATCTCGCCCATCCGAGGATCAGAAACAGAGCCCGGTCCTCGTTTCAAACTCTACGACCGAGCACGTGGTCGTGGCCGAGCCAATTGTTGAACCTCGACCGCACGTGGTCGTGGAGAAGAAGAGGTCCTCCGTTGGGAGGATTGCTCCAAAATTCCTGGTTAAGACCAGGGTGCAGAGGTGTGTGAAATGTACTAAAGTGTAAGAACGACATTTACCTTTTTCTTTTTCACAACCTGATTTGCTTTTCTTTATTTCACCGACTCCTTCAAATTTCCGAATGCTTCCACGAGAAGTCCATTGCCATCCCTTCACCATCGGGAGGTAGCAATGGAGGTGGTCAAGCATCACCTTTGGCCCAGTGGCCGATGAAGTCGAGACTCCCAGTGTCTCCCACATCCGCCAAGTCGTAATTCACGACTCTTGAGGTAGCGGCTGTTACTGTTGAGGTGGCCGCTACGACTATTGAGGTCGTAGAAACAACAGAGGCAGCTGTGGAAGCCTCTGGTCAAGGTGGTGACCACCACGCACCGCCTGGGAAGGAAATCGTGGAGGCGTTCCTTCCCTACCCAAAGAGAAATCACGTAACCGTAAGGAGAAAATTTCAACTTCGTGGTGACTTCTTTGGGCCCGCCTCCGTCGTAGGGTCTTCGCACACAAATCTCGTGACCGAGTCCCCATCCCAAAGATATTCCCAATACGGAGAATACTTTTGACAACGAGCGCCTCGAGAAGGTGTGGTGGGACAAAGTCGCGAGGATAGATAAGTTGCAGCACCCGGACCTTGTATATTCGATTTTTGCTAGAACGACTATGAATGTAAGTATCTTCAAAATACTTATATATGTGGCTTTCCTTCCTTCTCACTGCTTTCTTTTGCGTAAAGCTCGAGCAAATTGTCGTTGTCGGTGAGTATCATCGACAACTTTTAGAGCTAAGACAAGAGAAAGAACTACTCGCAGAGGCGAGAGGTGGTAAGTCAATTATCATTCATAGTTGTTTTTGACTTAAATACTCGTAAAAAGTTTCACGAGAATAGTCATGGAAGAAACTCATGACAAAGTATCACGAAAAAGAACTTACGACTATTTACGACCGTGTGGTGGTCATAGAAAGACTTACAACCATATCTTAGTCGCAGAAAAACTTACGACTAGGTCGGTGGTTGTAGAAGTACTCACAACCATTCACCGATGTTTATCTTCGCTCTCTGTTTTTGTAGGTTAAACAAGGATACAAAGACCTTAGTGACTCACCGATCTATGAAAAAGAGGAGTCGAGGAGGCTAAGGAATGAAGTATTAGTTCTCTCGGATAGACTTCGAGAGACTGTCTCTGCATCTAAAAGATTGCAGGAAAAAATAAACAGTAAGTTCTGAACTTAAGACTGCTTTTGATCTTTAACCTTTACTCGACTCTCCTTTCTTCTCCAGATAAAGAAAAAGAGATGCGGAAGCTCCAGACCGAAGTTCAAGAAAAATCTTTGGTTATTCAGGAGTTTTCCCGCATTACCGCGAATAAGGATCAAGAACTCGAGGGTTTTAGAACTCGATTAAGGTAAGTAAATCTTTACCGCTATTCTTTTTGAGTATTTTCCTTTTCTAATGCCAATTTCTTGTTCGTAAATTGTCGCCCAATTGAGAAGCCTCGAGGCTGAAATCCAAGCAAAGACCTTAATCTGCAATGAGTCCGTCCGCATTGCTAAGATGAATGCAGAGGACATCAGAGCATGGGAGCAAAAGCATGCTGAAACTATTGCTTCCCATCGAGAAGAGGTCAAGAAATTGGATTCTCAATTAGTAGGTAAGAAAAGCTTTTACCTATAATTATCTTTGTGTTATCTTCCTCTAGAAGTATATTTTTGTTTGACCGATATTATTCTTTTCGTAACAAGTGGTCGAAAACAAGAAGCTTCATGAGGCTTCGACTTGTACCCAACAGAGATGGAGTCGATGAAGACTAGTCTTCAAGGCAACATCACTCTCCGAACAATGTGCTTAATGAGCTACATTCGAGGGAAAACTCCTCGAGAAGATACCATAGCCGCCACACAAGTACCATTGGGGAACAAGTCGGAAAATTGCAAGAAATGGTGACCACTCAAGACTAATCAAGTCAATCGATAAGGAAGCAATAAGTCGCAGAAGTTACGCTTTGGCGAAACTTAAAGCTCAAGACCCCGCCTTAATGTTAAACCAATTGAAGCCGACTTCGATCGTCCCGAATCGAGGCAAGTCGTCTGATTGAGGAAATGCAATCGACAGGTAAAAAAGGTGGCGAGGAAATGCAACTAGGCTCTCCCCTTCGTAGTAATCTTGTAACTACCTTGTAAGGCGCATAATTTTGTTAATGAGTAATATATGATCCGCTTCATTTCCGAAAATCATCTTGTCGAGTAGTTAGTAACTCAAAAGATAATAAACGAATGAAAGACTAAGAATTGAAGTCAAATTAATAACTTTATCCTAGCCCCCGACTATTTGCTTAGATTGTTTAGACAATCTAAATAAATAGTGTTTAAAAATGGGGTTTCTGAAAACAAAGAGAGGTTTATTTAACTTATAGCTTTTGTTACGGTTGTCAAGCATCGGTCGAAAGAGTAGAAACGACTTGACACTAGGAAGTTCCTTCTAGTGGGCGTGACCACGTGCGAGAGAGGAAAGACTTCGACTAGGTGATGTTCCCATCTCCGACTAGTTTAATCAAACCAAGAACAAAGAACTTGAGTTAAACAGACGCCTTAGAGTACTTTAGTCATTCGCTCGTCCTTTTTGGTGGACTTCGATAAGTCTTTTCCAAAGAGCAAAAGTAGGAGACTGAGCGACACTAGGAAGTTTCCTTCTAGTGGGCAGGACCACATGCAGAGAGGAAAGACTTCGACTAGGTGTGTCTCTTCCTTCGACCAGTTAAAACAAATCGAGTACACCAAAGGTGGTCGAACAAATGTAAGAAAGTGCACTCTACTTAGAATATTTTTGAATTTATCAAAAAATAGACTAAGATTGAGAGAGTTGGCTTTGAGAACATTACGACTAGATAAAACCCGAGCTCTTTGTATTGGCGTAAAAATGAGTAACGAGTCGATGCTAGAAATTCCTTCTAGTGGGCGTAACCACATGCAGAGAGGAGAAGTTTCGACTGATGATGTTTCGCGCGCCAAAGTAAAGAAAACTGCGTGTTTTCATATCATAGTCGAAAGATTAAAAAGCACTACTCAAAAATTAAGGCAAAAGAGGTAGAAAGAACTCGACTTTTATTGCTCGAGAAATCGGTCACACATAGAATTTATGAATCGGTCGATGTTCCAAGAGTTTGAGAGAACTCGCCCATCTTCCATTGCTAGTCGATCGACTCGCCGAGTTACTTCGACCATCGTAAGGACCTTCCCATTTAGGGAAAGTTTATTCCGATTAGACTTGGATTGGCGAGCCTCAATACTAAGTCACCTACAAGAAGGTCGCGAGGTTGACCTACGATTATAGTATTCGCGCAGGCTTGTTGGTAGACCGCCGAACGGATTAAGGCTAGGTTTCTCCTCTCTTCGAGTAGGTTAATGTCATCTCGCCGGTTGTTCCCGGTCCGAGTTGTTGAAGGTTTCAACTCGTGTCGACCGCATTTTAGCTCCGAGGAAGCATGGCTTCGCCCAAAACTAGAAAATGGTGTTTCTCCCGTTGCTCGATCGTGGTTGTACGAATCGCCCATAATATGGAGGGTAATTTTGTACCCAAGCCCCGAGCGCTAACAAGTCGGGTCAAGACTCGAGTTTTAATTCTCGCATTATTTGGCCGCTTGCACGCTCGACCGCCCCATTGCTTTGGGGATGTGCAATGTAGCATAGCATAACTTGGTACTAACTCGCCGCAAAATTCTCAAATTTTGCACTTGCGAATTGTTTACCATTGTCTCGTAATTATCCGACTTAACTCCAAATCGACTAATTACGCTTCTCATCATGAACCTTTTGTCGCCTGCTGTTATCCCAAGCATGTGTTCACTTCGATCCATTTTGTGAACGTGTCAATAGCCACAAAAGGAATTCAAACCTCCCGAGCTTTGGGAAACGGTCCTAGGATATCAAGCCCCTGTGTCGCAAAAGGCCAAGAAAGAGGTATTGTTTGTAATGCTTGAGCCGGTTGGTGTATCCGCTCACCATGGAATTGGCATCGACACACTTTTTAACCACCTCCATAGCATCGCATGTGGTCAGAGGCCAAGAAAACCTTGTCGAAAGGCTTTACCAACCAATGTTCAGAGGAAGCATGCGTCCCACAGATGCCACTCGTATATCGTGAAGGAGTGTTATTCCTTCGCTTTGCGGAATGCATCGCATGAGTATCCCTTGGGTTCCTCGCTTATAGAGGACTCCTTCAACCAAAGTATACATTTTGGCTTTTCGATAATCGACCGCTTCAAGATCATCTTCGCACGGAACCCTTGCAAAGATACTCGAGATGGGAGTCATCCGTATCCTCGTAATCTAATGAGGCCATCTCAAGAGGAGGTGTCTCGGTTCTTCGACTGAGACGGTTTTGGAGTTGCTCCAAGAAAACTCCTTTGGTATTATGGATCGGAAGAAGCCATCCGAGCAAGTTGGTCTCATGAGGAAATTATCCTTTCGAGGGATAAATTGTACCTCAAACCTAAAAATGTTTTTCTAGCTTACGATTTCGATAAGTACCGAGCCATTGTTGAGTTAGAGCACCGTACTCTTTCCCAATTTGATTCACGACTAGTTGAGAGTCTCCTCTCACGAGTAGTCGATTTAATCGAGAGTGCTTTCACTGTATGCCGCCTAGCAAACCTTCGATTCGCCACATTGTTAGTGGCCCGAAAGTTTAATTGTATGGCATACTTTAAGGTTTCTCCTAGAGGAGATACCAGACCACCTCACCTCGAGCCACTTAAAGTAAGTGACCCGTCAGTACATCATCCACCGGTCGTGGAATCAGATCGGGATCCCGAATGTTCAGATTTGTCCATTCGCGACAAAGTCCGCCAAGATCTGGGATTTTATGGCCGTCGACACGAATG
Source organism: Hsuehochloa calcarea (assembly GCA_036346395.1). Taxonomy (NCBI): domain Eukaryota; kingdom Viridiplantae; phylum Streptophyta; class Magnoliopsida; order Poales; family Poaceae; genus Hsuehochloa; species Hsuehochloa calcarea. Next base: position 87,199,752 of record CM070594.1, read on the forward strand.
GAGGTCGAACTCCCAAGTTCGATCGACCATTTTGCCATGCGCCCCATTGCTTCCTTATTATGGAGGATTGCTCCTAAAGGAAACTCGACGACAGACAACTATTTTGTGCGCTCAAAATAATGCCGCAGCTTCTCAAGACATGAGGAGGGCATATAGAAGTTTTTGAACTCGAGGGTAACGCCCCTTAGGCCCGTAAAACTTCGCGACGAGTAAACCGGCCGTTGTACGCCACACGCTCTACGACCAAGATCGCGCTTGTCGCTCGTGGCGTGGCAAATAGGTAAATTAAGAGCGCCTCTTCCGCTTTGGAGAAACCGTAACAGAGCACTCGAAGATACCTCTTGACATCCTCAAAGGCAATGTTTGCCTCGCTCGACCACTCAAAACCTTCATGTCTCCCGAGAAGTTTAAAGAAAGGTAGTCCTTTTCTCCTAGTCGTGCGATGAAACGACTTAAAGCCGCCATGCACCCAAAGGAGTTTCGATTTCCTTTTTGTGTTTGGAGGTCGATCCGAGGATGGCCTTTATTTTTCAGATTTGCTTCGATTCCTCGCTCGGATACTAGGAATCCAAGCAATTTTCCCAAGAAATTCCAAACACACACTTCTCTGGATTAAGTTTTAAATGGTGCTTTCGAGGTTGTCGAATGTTTCTTGTAGGTCGCTGATATGATTAAGTCTCTTAATGCTTTTACGACTAGGTCATCAACATAGGCTTCCAAATTCTACCTAATTGAGATGAAAAGTCGATTGCATTAAGCGCTGAAAAGAAGCACCGCATTCTTTAGACCAAATGGCATTTTGATATAACAAAAGGTACCAAATGGAGTAATGAATGCGGTCTTCTCTTCATCGCTTAGACACATATTGATCCGTGATATCCGTAATATGCATCTAAAAACTTAATATTTCACAACCCGCAGAGAATCAACCAAATGATCAATACGAGGTAAAGGGAAATCATCTTTTGGACAAGCTTTATTAAGATCAAGAAAGTTCACGCACATACGCCATTTGCCGCTTGACTTTTGACCATTACAGGTTAGCCAACCACTGGGTGATTGACTTCTCTTATAAAGCCCGCTTTAAGTAGCTTATCCAATTCGATTTAATAGCATCTCGCCGATCAGGCAAATCTCGTAATTTTTGTTTTACGGTACTTTATCGCCGTAGCTAGCCTGCGGCTCGATCACCTCCCGGGACTCCGCATGTCGGATGCTTGCCACGCCAAGACATCTGCGTTAGCTCTGAGGAAGGTAATGAGGGCGCCTTCCTATTTGGGATCGGAAGTCTCCCAATGCGAACACCGAGGGTTTCTCTCGGCCCGAGGAACCTCTTTGACTTGGTCGCTCGGCTTTGGTGTAGCTTTTAGGCTTCGACTTGCTAGTCGGTCGACTTTCATCTCGAGTTGGTATTTGACCAACCATCTCGAGGATCGACGGCCGCAGCTATACGCCATCTTTTGTCACATTGAATTGTGATCACCCTTTGGGACTCGCATCTTAAGACATTGATACCCATAATGAGTAGCCATTAAGAATTTTGCCAAAGTTGGTCGTCCGAGTATGGCGTTATATGCCGATCGAAATCGACCACATCAAAGGAGACTTTCTCCGTCTCCGAAATTACTTGGCGAGCCAAATGTTAAAGGAAGAGAAACTTGGCCAATGGGTTTGGTCAAGACCCCTGACGATTCCATGGAAGGAATATCGCATCGCCTTACCTTTGTCCCGGTACTTGCATCTCATCCGTGGCTTTGGTAAATAATATGTTCAAAGAACGCCACCATCAACTAACACTGATTGACCCGACAGCTTGTTGATGGTGGGTTCGACCACAATCGGAAATCGACTGATCGACTCATAGTGATCGGGCAATGTCCTTCTCAAAAGAGATGGTAACTTCCACCACTTCGTAATTTATTGACAAGAGGAGTATGTATGGAATTTACCTCTCGTCCGCAGCCTTTAAGTTGTCGCTTGAGTCGATGCCGATGATCCTCCATAGATATGCTCAACGGTATGGTGCGGATCTTGGAATGGCATCTCCTCATCATCCGACGACTTTTGGCCACTCGTATGTCCCACCCGCCGAGAGTAGGGAGCGGTGCTTGCCGCTGTAGTAGTCCTCGAGCTTTCTTTGGAAAACTCTAGCTATGAGGTCATGTCCTTCCTTTTATGAAAAGGACACCATCTTGGTTTGTCGCTCCTACGATCGTGGCGCTTACCTTGCCTTGATCGTGGTTCGACTTGGTGGTTTGGGGCTCTCTATCTTTACTACTAAGACCTCCTTGAAACCACTAGTTTGTGGTTTTGACTTTTATTTTCTTCTTGGACTTTTTGCTTTTTGTCCTTACTAACCTCACCGCTCTCTAAGAGCGTGTGTTTCTCGATCGATAGTGTTATTCCACCGACCGCCTCGTAAGCTTGCATATCGATCGCCATCTCAAAGAGCTTCTAAGAACGGTGTTGGGAGGATTTAGCAATATCCTCTCGTTATTCTTCTACTACGGACTCTTGCTTAAAAGCCCCGATCACAGAGGAGTCGAAATTTCCGAATTGAGTTACTAACCCGACTAAAGCGCTTGATGAATTGACGCAAAGTCTCGTTGTTGTTCTGCTTGATCCGGCAAGTCGCCTTCCTTTCCGTATGTTGTATGTGCCTTGGAAATTTGCTCGTAGAAGATCACAGAGGTGTTGCCAAGAGTAGATCGACTCGAGTGGTTGGTTTAATAACCACGATCGAGCGGATCCTTCGAGCACGCTTGGAAGGTAATTCGCCATTACGTGCTTCTCCTCCTCCCGCCGCCGGACAAATGTTGTATAGATCTCAAGAAACTCGATGGGATTTTGAGATCCATCAAATTTCTCCATGTTCACCGGTCGAAATGAGGTGGCCAAATAATCGCTCAAGGTCGCGAAAATGCCCAGATCCGTAATTACTTCTTGACGCCTTCTTTGTAGGAAAGAAGGGTTAATGTCGCCAGTGATCGATACGACGATACCCGCAACAGTCGACTGCTCGCTGTAGGTCTCGCCGAGGGGAATACCTCGTAATCCACCCGCAGAATTTCTTTGCCGAGTAGTGATTGATCACCTCCTGAGGGCTACTTGATCATCACCGATCGAAAAGTATTTCTCGAATAGGAGATCGATGTGACTTATGACCGTGTCGATTCCTACGCAGAAATATTCGATTGATCAGTAGTCAAGAAGTCGCATTGCTACGACTACCGAATGTTGTTGACGAGGTACTTCCAGCCTTGTCATCACAGTTCAAGCCTTTGCGCAATCTCCTCAAAGAAAGAGATCGATCCTCGCGCTCGAGCAAGCTCTTGATTGGGATTCTCAAGCAAGTCGTTGATGTCCCGGAGTTCTTGTACCTCCCGTGGATCGATATTGAATGCGCCAGCAGCAGTTCTTCCGGCTGCAATTTTCTTTCTTCTGATGACCTCAAAATCCTCCCCGCCGATCTTTGAGGCCTTCTCGGGAGTGCGAGAATGTCGAGGATTTCTCTCGCTCATCGAGTGTTGGTTCTCTCTGTCACGGTGGTTCCTTGCCATTACTACGAGGAGGCGCAGGCGTGATCTTCGGGAGGGTTCTCATTTCGCCCTCCATGAGGTTGACTCGATTTGAGGGAAGGACGAAGACCTCCCGCTGATGATTCTCACTTGCGCTTGAGGCCTCCCGCTTGAGGAGTGCTCGAGAGACACCATCTCGCGATTTGGAGTAATCCTCCGTAGGGGAACTCCGGTTATAATCGCTCCGTCCGCAAATGAGATCTCATGAGAGACGGTCAGATTCGTAGGAAAAGCATGCTTGATCCCACTATCTCCGGAGTTACCCCGAGAGATAGGATCACAAGATGCCGTGGAGTCCTCGAATGGTGGCTTCCGTGACTTGTCTCACTGTGCCTGACCGCTTTAAGGGAACTTGGACACTTAGAGGAAAACTCTCATTGTGTCGTGAGTCCTCCCGGGTGCGGTTCGGTCGGATTGACCCTTGTCCTTGGAGGAATTGGCTCCTCCGTTGGACGATCGCTGTGGGGATAAGGATCCTCCTCAACTCCATTGATGGGATGGTTTCTCGAGAATAATCTCCGAGGCAACATCACCATCGGCGGATGCATCACTCGGCTCAGAGTCGAAACCGCATCCATGTCGACGTCACAGACCGCCAAGTCGAACCAGCTTCTCCTCGCTCCATCCTCCCGCCATGCTTGCATGAGATTGGAAAAAGAGAGTATGTTGACAAGAGATTACCTAAGATCCCCACGGACGGCGCCAACCGTCGGTGTATTAGAACCGATCTTACGTAAAGATTATTTGATTCGGGGTCTCCTAAGGATGAGATCACGCAGAGTGGATTGACACGGATGTTTAGACAGTTCAGCCTTCTCCGAGAGAATAATAACCCTAATCCCGTGTATGGTATTCTTGATGATCAAGTAAAGGACTAAGACTATTACAGAGAATAGTGCTTGTGTTTCTACTTGACTAGCCCTTGTTTGTCGCTCTTTTCCTATCTCTCTCGATTGATGCCCTTATATAGTCGTGAAGAAGTAGCCGCTTGTTCTCTAAGATGCGCCTAATTAATGTAGTAACGGCGATGATGGTAGTAATTACCGCGCTTTGACTTCTTCACGCCGCCCGCAATTATCTTCCGTAGATAATGGGGTATTTACACACCATTAATACGCGGAATAATAGTGCGTAGACCGCTCGATTCCTTAATCAATTGGACCTACCCGTCTGTAGGTTTGATTATAAGGTGGTCGTAGTTTTCCGGTCGTAGAAGGACTTACGATCGTAGTTAGCAGCAATGAGAAGAACTTACGACTATGTAGTGGTCGAGAAGGACTTACGACTATGTAATGGTCGAGAAGGACTTACGACCATGATGTAGTCGTAGAAGAACTTACGACTATGGGGGTGATTGTAGAAGAACTTACAATCAAAGGTTAGGCCTCTCCTTATAGAAATAAGGGTACTTCGGGACTATGTGACATCATATTTACCCATAATAAGAATTATAGATAAAAGATAAAATGAGGATTATTAGATCCTCGCCATCTAGCCCCCACTTTTAAGTGAAAGTAACTTACTTGGTGAAGGTTTCAGAATGGTCTTACGACCATGAAAATGTCGAGAACAATAGTCGAAGGAAGAACTCTTCGATATTTGAATGCTACTTTGACCAGAATTTGTTTGGTCAAGAAGGTTACTTACAACTATCAAAAGTCATAAGAACCCCTACAACCGTAGTAGTCGAGTAGGGCGATTGGAGAAAAACCTTCCGATTGATACTTCCTTTGACCGTAAAGACTTGGTCAAGAAAGTAATTTTACTTGGAGGTGATAAAACAAACATAACTTTCTCGAATGCACCGTCTGGGAATTGCAAACGATCTCTACAGATCTGTTGATGAGACGGTTCCTCAAGTGATCGCAATCGTGAAGATTGCTTACAACTTAAAAGTCAGAAAACCCTACGACCGCCCGGTGGTCGTAGTAGGGAATCGGAGAAAAGCCTTCCGATTGATACTTCCTTCACCGTAAATACTTGGTCAAGAATGTAATTTTGCTTGGGGTGACGATACGCACCTAATTTTTCTCGAACGGACCATCTGGGAATTGCAACCGCTCTCTCGCACTTGTCCGATGAAGCGTTCCTCGGCTGCACAACCAACTCCTATCATAGACCTATAGACGAGACGGTTTCCGGCTTACGAGATCGTATGGTTATAAAACTTACCAGAGGTAGACTTGGATTTTACTTTTCCCCAAATCACTCCGCCGTTCTTCGAGCTCTTGCTTTCTCCGCCCTCGACTAGGTTTCATCTTCTCTCCGCCAACCCAATCAAAAACTTCTTGCTTCGAGCGAAATGGCCAAGAGAGTTTCGAATGGGAGGAATCGAGATGGATGCGCTAAGATCAAGATCTTGGTCGATGCCGGAAGATCCCGAGAAGGCTCGTGAAGTGGATTCCGCCATCGGCAAAGATCGCCATCGGGGAAAATGGGCAAATCCCGCCTTCCAAGCGACAGAGTGCGCCTTCGATTGCCGCCCACCCCTTTCTTACAGAGTACTCGAACACTTTGGGGTGGAACCGTGAACTTAGGTCCCAATTCCATTACCATGTTGAGTGTGTTCGTATCCGCGCGAGGCGCACTGGGATTCCATGATCTCGAGCTGCTCCAATATTATTATGGGATGGCTCGACAAACCGAATCGCCGAAGTCGTGGTCTCAAGCTCCACGACTCAAGTCGAAGGAGTACATTCAGAGTTTCACCCGGCCTTCGTGGTCGGCCGAGGAAGAGGTGGTTCTACCGAAGGTCACCTCAAGACACCTTTTCTTTCGTGGGGAAGGTCATTGAAAAGAAATCTTCATGGGATTCAACCTCAAGATATCACCGGATTAGCCCTTATATTCAAGCCATTAAGGACTTGAAGGAAGAAGGGTCGACCGGATGGCATGTGGTGAAGGATTTCATCACACGCCAATTAGTCCTTCAAGAAACGAGCATCTCCTATGTGGAGGTACTCGGAAGAGGAGACCCCACCGAGACTACGAGGAGGGTAAGCAATTGTCGACTTAGCTCTCCGCTTGGTCTTTCTCAACCTTGTCTAATATTTTTATCTGCTTATTACGCATCTTCACAGCCGAGGTTGACTCTGAGTCGACTCATCTGTGAGAAGTCCCCGCCACTCCGAGGGGCGGTTCTCAAGTCATTGCGGTTTTGTCCGCAGATGAAAGGATAGAGCGCCTAAAGGTAATCAAAATTTGATTCTCTCTTTAGGACTTTATAGTCGAGAAGATACTTACGACTAATGGTGATCGAGAATATCTTACAATCAAGAAAAGTCGAGAAAAACTTACGACTTGGTACTAGTCGAGAAAAACTTACGACTAATTAGTGATTCTTCTTTTCTCGCTTTGCTTTACGTAAAGTAGGCATGGAAAATCGCCAGACGACGAAGAAGTCGCTCGATGACTATTGGCGCCGGGTTGTCGAAGACAAAGGCTCGCCCTCCTCAAGAGACGCCGACTTGTAAAATCACCGACAAGGGGGAGCAAGTTCGAGCTCGTCTTTCGACCAAACTTCTACAACCCTCGCAGCACCGTAGTTGTATCCGCCGAGGTCGCACCGCCGGCCGAGGAGGTTGAAGCAATTGAACCTCTTAAGCGCAAACCTCGCAAGGCTAAGGTACCTTCTATTATGACACTAATCTTTCGCAGCTGGTGCCACTCCTAGTTTTATTAAGCAACCGGAAAGGGAGAACCGGAAAGATTTTATGTCTTTATGAAGGAGGATGCGATCAAGACAACTCGCAATCGAGGGCGTTGTCGCTCGGAATGGTCGAGACCGATCTCGCCCATCCAGAGGATCGTGAAACCAGAGCCCGTTCCTCGTTTCAACTCTACGACTGACGTGGTCGAATCGAGCCAATTGTTGAACCTCACCGCACGTGGTCGTGGAGAAGAAGAGGTCCTCCGCTGGGAGGATTGCTCCAAAATTCCCGGTTAAGACCAGGTGCGAGGTATGTGAAATGTACTAAAGTGTAAGAACGACATTTACCTTTTTCTTTTCACAACCCGATTTGCTTTTCTTTATTTCACCCGACTCTTCAAATTTCCTGAATGCTTCCACGAGAAGTCCATTGCCATCCCTTCACCATCGGGAGGTAGCAATGGAGGTGGTCAAGCATCACCTTGGCCCAGTGGCCGATGAAGTCGAGACTCCTGAGTGTCTCCCACATCTCCGCCAAGTCGTATTCACGACTCTTGAGGTAGCGGCCGCATCGTTGAGGTGGCCGCCACGACCATCGAAGTCGAGAAACAACAGAGGCAACTGTGGAAGCCTCGTCAAGGTGGTGACCACCACAGACCGCCTGGGAAGGAAATCGAGGAGGCGCTCTTCCCTACCCAAAGAGAAATCACGTAACCGTAAGGAGAAAATTTCAACTTCGTGGTGACTTCTTTGGGCCCGCCTCCGTCGTAGGGTCTTCGCATAAATCTCGTGACCGAGTCCCCATCCCAAAGATATTCCCAATACGGATAATACTTTTGACAACGAGCGCCGAGAAGGTGTGGTGGGACAAAGTCGCGAGGATAGATAAGTCGCAAAGACCCTGACCTTGTATATTCGATTTTTGCTAGAACGACTATGAATGTAAGTATCTTCGTAATACTTATATATGTGGCTTTCCTTCCTTTCTCACTGCTTTCTTTTGCGTAAAGCTCGAGCAAATTGTCGTTGTCGGTGAGTATCATCGACAACTTTTAGAGCTAAGACAAGAGAAAGAACTACTCGCAGAGGCGCAGAGGTGGTAAGTCACTTATCATTCATAGTTGTTTTTGACTTAAATACTGTAAAATGTTTCACGAGAATAGTCATGGAAGAAACTCATGACAAAGTATCAGTCGAAAAGAACTTACGACTATTTACGACTGTGGTGGTCGAGAAAGACTTACAACCATATCTTAGTCGCAGAAAAACTTACGACTAGGTCGCTGGTTGTAGAAGTACTCACAACCATTCACCGATGTTTATCTTCGCTCGCTTTTTGTAGGTTAAACAAGGATACAAAGACCTTAGCCGACTCACCGACTATGAAAAAGAGGAGTCGAGGAGGCTAAGGAATGAAGTATTAGTTCTCTCTGATAGACTTCGAGAGACTGTCTCGTGATCTAAAAGATTGCAGGAAAAAATAAACAGTAAGTTCTGAACTTAAGACTGCTTTTGATCTTTAACCTTTACTCGACTCTCCTTTCTTCTCCAGATAAAGAAAAAGAGATGCGGAAGCTCCAGATCGAAGTTCAAGAAAAATCTTTGGTTATTCAGAGTTTTCCGCATTACGCGAATAAGGATCAAGAACTCGAGGTTCTTAGAACTCGATTAATGTAAGTAAATCTTTACCGTTATTCTTTTGAGTATTTTCCTTTTCTAATGCCAATTTCTTGTTCGTAAATTGTCGCCCAATTGAGAAGCCTCGAGGTCAAATCCAAGCAAAGACCTTGATCTCGCAATGAGTCCGTCCGCATTGCTAAGATGAATGCAGAGGACATCGAGCATGGGAGCAAAAGCATGTCAAACTATTGCTTCCCATCGAGAAGAGGTCAAGAAATTGATTCTCAATTAGTAGGTAAGAAAAGCTTTTACCTATAATTATCTTTGTGTTATCTTCCTCTAGAAGTATATCTTTGTTTGACCGATATTATTCTTTTCGTAACAAGTGGTCGAAAACAAGAAGCTTCATGAGGCTTCGACTTGTACCCAACAGAGATGGAGTCGATGAAGACTAGTCTTCAAGGCAACATCACTCTCCGAACAATGTGCTTAATGAGCTACATTCGAGGGAAAACTCCTCGAGAAGATACCATAGCCGCCACACAAGTACCATTGGGGAACAAGTCGAAAATTGCAAGAAATGGTGACCACTCAAGACTAATCTGTCAATCAATAAGGGAAGCAATGGTCGCAGCAGTAGTTACGCTTTGGCTAAACTTAAAGCTCAAGACCCCGCCTTAATGTTAAACCAATTGAAGCCGACTTCGATCGTCTCCAATCGAGGCAAGTCGTCTGATTGAGGAAATGCAATCGGTTGGTAAAAAGGTGGCGAGGAAATGCAACTAGGCTCTCCCCTTCGAGTAATCTTGTAACTACCTTGTAAGGCGCATAATTTTGTTAATGAGTAATATATGATCCGCTTTATTTCAAAATCATCTTGTCGAGTAGTTAGTAACTCAAAAGATAATAAACGAACGAAAGACTAAGAATTGAAGTCAAATTAATAACTTTATCCTAGCCCTCGACTATTTGTTTAGATTGTTTAGACAATCTAAATAAATAGTGTTTAAAATGGGGTTTCAAAACAAAGAGAGGTTTATTTAACTTATAGCTTTTGTTACGGTTGTCAAGCACGGGTCGAAAGAGTAAAACGACTCGACACTAGGAAGTTCCTTCTAGTGGGCGTGACCACGTGCGTAAAGGAAAGGCTTCGACTAGGTGATGTTTTCATCTCCGACTAGTTTAATCAAACCAAGAACAAAGAACTTGAGTTAAACAGACGCCTTAGAGGACTTTAGTAATTGCTCGTCCTTTTTGGTGGACTTCGATAAGTCTTTTCCAGTAGCAAAAGTAGGAGACTGAGCGACACTAGGAAGTTTCCTTCTAGTGGGCAGGACCACATGCAGAGAGGAAAGACTTCGACTAGGTGTGTCTCTTCCTTCACCGCTTAAAACAAATCGAGTACACCAAAGGTGGTCGAACAAATGTAAGAAAGTGCACTCTACTTAGAATATTTTTGAATTGATCAAAAAATAGACTAAGATTGAGAGAGTTGGCTTTGAGAACATTTCGACTAGATAGAACCCGAGCTCTTTGTACTGGCAGCAAAAATGAGTAACGAGTCAATGCTAGGAAATTCCTTCTAGTGGGCAGAACCACATGCAGAGAGGAGAAGTTTCGCCCGATGATGTTTCTCGCCGCCAAAGTAAAGAAAACTGTGTGTTTTCATATCATAGTCGAAAGATTAAAAAGCACTACTCAAAAATTAAGGCAAAAAGAGGTAGAAAGAACTCGACTTTTATTGCTCGAGAAATCGGTCACACATAGAATTTGCGAATCGGTCGATGTTCCAAGAGTTTGAGAGAACTCGCCCATCTTCCATTGCTAGTCGATCGACTCGCCGAAGTTACTTCGACCATCGTAAGGACCTTCCCATTTAGGGAAAGTTTATTCCGATTAGACTTGGATTGGCAGAGCCTCAATACTAAGTCACCTACAAAGAAGGTCGCGAGGTTGACCTTACGATCATAGTATCGCGCAGGCTTGTTGGTAGACCGCCGAACGGATTAAGGCTAGGTTTCTCCTCTCTTCGAGTAGGTTAATGTCATCCGCCGGTTGTTCCCGGTCCGAGTTGTTGAAGGTTTCAACTCGTGTCGACCGCATTTTAGCTCCGAGGAAGCATGGCTTCGCCCAACACTAGAAAATGGTGTTTCTCCCGTTGCTCGATCGTGGTTGTATTTAACCGCCCATAATATGGAAGGTAATTTTGTACCCAAGCCCCGAGCGCTAACAAGTCGGGTCAAGACTCGAGTTTTAATTCTCGCATTATTTGGCCGCTTGCACGCTCAACCGCCCCATTACTTTGGGGATGTGCAATGTAGCATAGCATAACTTGGTACTAACTCGCCGCAAAATTCCCAAATTTTGCACTTGCGAATTGTTTATTATTGTCTGTAATTATCCGACTTGGTACTCCAAATCGACTAATTACGCTTCTCATCATGAACCTTTTGTCGCCTGCTGTTATCCCAAGCATGTTCACTTCGATCCATTTTGTGAACGTGTCAATAGCCACAAAAGGAATTCAAACCTCCCGAGCTTTGGGAAACGGTCCTAGGATATCAAGCCCCTGTGTCGCAAAAGGCCAAGAAAGAGGTATTGTTTGTAATGCTTGAGCCGGTTGGTGTATCTGCTCACCATGGAATTGGCATCGACACACTTTTTAACCACCTCTTTAGCATCGCATGTGGTCAGAGGCCAAGAAAACCTTGTCGAAAGGCTTTACCAACCAATGTTCAGAGGAAGCATGCGTCCCACAGATGCCACTGTATATCGTGAAGGAGTGTTATTCCTTCGCTTTTGCGGAATGCATCGCATGAGTATCCCTTGGGTTCCTCGCTTATAGAGGACTCCTTCAACCAAAGTATACATTTTGGCTTTTCGATAATCGATCCGCTTCAAGATCATCTTCGCACGGAACCCTTGCAAAGATACTCGAGATGGGAGTCATCCGTATCCTCGTAATCTAATGAGGCCATCTCAAGAGGAGGTGTCTCGGTTCTTCGACTGAGACGGCTTTTGGAGTTGCTCCAAGAAAACTCCTTTGGTATTATGGATCGGAAGAAGCCATCCGAGCAAGTTGGTCTCATGAGGAAATTATCCTTTCGAGGGATAAATTGTACCTCAAACCTAAAAATGTTTTTCTAGCTTACGACTTCGATAAGTACCGAGCCATTGTTGAGTTAGAGCACCGTACTCTTTCCCAATTTGATTCACGACTAGTTGAGAGTCTCCTCTCACGAGTAGTCGATTTAATCGAGAGTGCTTTCACTCGTATGCCGCCTAGCAAACCTTCGATTCTCGCCACATTGTTAGTGGCCCGAAAGTTTAATTGTATGGCATACTTTAAGGTTTCTCCTAGAGGAGATACCAGACTACCCACTTTCGAGCCACTTAAAGTAAGTGACCCGTCAGTACATCATCCACCGGTCGGGAATCAGATCGGGATCCCGAATGTGTTCAGATTTGTCCATTCGCGACAAAGTCCGCCAAGATCCGGGATTTTATGGCCGTCGACACGAATGGAGGTCGAACTCCCAAGTTCGACCGACCATTTTGCCATGCGCCCCATTGCTTCCTTATTATGGAGGATTGCTCCCAAAGGAAACTCAGACGCAACATACTATTTTGTGCGCTCAAAATAATGCCGCAGCTTCTCAAGACATGAGGAGGGCATATAGAAGTTTTTGAACTCGAGGGTAACGCCCTTAGGCCCGTAAAACTTCGCTACGAGTAAACCGGCCGTTGTACGCCACGCTCTACGACCAAGATCGCGCTTGTCGCCGTGGCGTGGCAAACTAGGTAAATTAAGAGCGCCTCTTCCGCTTTGGAGAAACCGTAACAGAGCACTCGAAGATACCTCTTGACATCCTCAAAGGCAATGTTTGCCTCGCTCGACCACTCAAAACCTTCATGTCTCCCGAGAAGTTTAAAGAAAGGTAGTCCTTTTCTCCTAGTCGCATGCGATGAAACGACTTAAAGCCGCCATGCACCCAAAGGAGTTTCGATTTCCTTTTTGTGTTTGGAGGTCGATCCGAGGATGGCTTTTATTTTTTCAGATTTGCTTCGATTCCTCGCTCGTATACTAGGAATCCAAGCAATTTTCCCAAGAAATTCCAAACACACACTTCTCTCGGATTAAGTTTTAAATGGTGCTTTCGAGGTTGTCGAATGTTTCTTGTAGGTCGCTGATATGATTAAGTCTCTTAATGCTTTTACGACTAGGTCATCAACATAGGCTTCCAAATTCTACCTAATTGAGATGAAAAGTCGATTGCATTAAGCGCTGAAAAGAAGCACCGCATTCTTTAGACCAAATGGCATTTTGATATAACAAAAGGTACCAAATGGAGTAATGAATGCGTCTTTTCTTCATCGCTTAGACACATATTGATCCGTGATATCCGTAATATGCATCTAAAAACTTAATATTTCACAACCCGCAGAGAATCAACCAAATGATCAATACGAGGTAAAGGGAAATCATCTTTGGACAAGCTTTATTAAGATCAAGAAAGTCTCGCACATACGCCATTTGCCGCTTGACTTTTTGACCATTACAGGTTAGCCAACCACTGGGTGATTGACTTCTCTTATAAAGCCCGCTTTAAGTAGCTTATCCAATTCGATTTAATAGCATCTCGCCGATCAGGCAAATCTCGTAATTTTTGTTTTACGGTACTTTATCGTGCCGTAAAGCTAGCCTCGTGCTCGATCACCTCCCCGGGACTCCGCATGTCGATGCTTGCCACGCCAAGACATCTCGCGTAGCTCTGAGGAAGGTAATGAGGGCGCCTTCCTATTTGGGATCGAAGTCTCCCAATGCGAACAGCCTTCGAGGGTTTCTCTCAAGGCCCGAGGAACCTCTTTGACTTGGTCGCTCGCTTTGGTGTAGCTTTTAGGCTTCGACTTGCTAGTCGGGTCGACTTTCATCTCGAGTTGGTATTTGACCAACCATCTCGAGGATCGACGGCCGCAGCCTATACGCCATCTTTTGTCACATTGAATTGTGATCACCCTTTGGGACTCGCATCTTAAGACATTGATACCCATAATGAGTAGCCATTAAGAATTTTGCCAAAGTTGGTCGTCCGAGTATGGCGTTATATGCCGATCGAATCGACCACATCAAAGGAGACTTTCTCCGTCTCCAAATTACTTGGTGAGCCAAATGTTAAAGGAAGAGAAACTTGGCCAATGGGTTTGGTCAAGACCCCAGACGATTCCATGGAAGGAATATCGCATCGCCTTACCTTTGTCCCGGTACTTGCATCTCATCCGTGGCTTTAGTAAATAATATGTTCAAAGAACGCCACCATCAACTAACACTGATTGACCCGACAGCTTGTTGATGGTGGGTTCGACCACAATCGAAATCGACTGATCGACTCATAGTGATCGGGCAATGTCCTTCTCAAAAGAGATGGTAACTTCCACCACTTCGTAATTTATTGACAAGAGGAGTATGTATGGAATTTACCTCTCGTCCGGCAGCCTTTGTTGTCGCTTGAGTCGATGCCGATGATCCTCCATAGATATGCTCAACGGTATGGTGCGGATCTTGGAATGGCATCTCCTCATCATCCGACGACTTTTGGCCACTCGTATGTCCCACCCGCCGAGAGTAGGGAGCGGTGCTTGCCGCTGTAGTAGTCCTCGAGCTTTCTTTGGAAAACTCTAGCTATGAGGTCATGTCCTTCCTTTTATGAAAAGGACACCATCTTGGTTTGTCGCTCCTACGATCGTATGCGCTTACCTTTGCCTTGATCGTGGTTCGACTTGGTGGTTTGGGGCTCTCTATCTTTCACTACTAAGACCTCCTTGAAACCACTAGTTTGTGGTTTTGACTTTTATTTTCTTCTTGACTTTTTGCTTTTTTGTCCTTACTAACCTCACCGCTCTCTAAGAGCGTGTGTTTCTCGATCGATAGTGTTATTCCACCGACCGCCTCGTAAGCTTGCATATCGATCGCCATCTCAAAGAGTTCTAAGAACGGTGTTGGGAGGATTTAGCAATATCCTCTGTTATTCTTCTACTACGGACTCCTTGCTTAAAAGCCCCGATCACAGAGGAGTCGAAATTTCCTAATTGAGTTACTTAACCCGACTAAAGCGCTTGATGAATTGACGCAAAGTCTCGTTGTTGTTCTGCTTGATCCGGCAAGTCGCCTTCCTTTCCGTATGGTTGTATGTGCCTTGGAAATTTGCTCGTAGAAGATCACAGAGGTGTTGCTAAGAGTAGATCGACTGAGTGGTTGGTTTAATAACCACGATCGAGCGGATCCTTCGAGCACGCTTGGAAGGTAATTCGCCATTACGCGTTTCTCTCCTCCCGCCGCCGACAATTGTTGTATAGATCTCAAGAAACTCGATGGGATTTTGAGATCCATCAAATTTCTCCATGTTCACCGGTCGAAATGAGGTGGCCAAATAATCGCTCAAGGTCGCGAAATGCCCAGATCCCAGAATTACTTCTTGACGCCTTCTTTGTAGGAAAGAAGGGTTAATGTCGCCAGTGATCGATACGACGATACCCGCAACAGTCGACTGCTCGCTGTAGGTCTCGCCGAGGGGAATACTCGTCGTAATCCACCCGCTAGAATTTCTTTGCCGAGTAGTGATTGATCACCTCCTGAGGGCTACTTGATCATCACCGATCGAAAAGTATTTCTCCAATAGGAGATCGATGTGACTTATGACCGTGTCGATTCCTACGCAGAAATATTCGATTGATCGGTAGTCAAGAAGTCGATTGCTACGACTCACCGAATGTTGTTGACGAGGTACTTCCACCTTGTCATCACAGTCAAGCCTTTGCGCAATCTCCTCAAAGAAAGAGATCGATCTCGCGCTCGAGCAAGCTCTTGATTGGGATTCTCAAGCAAGTCGTTGATGTCCCGGAGTTCTTGTACCTCCCGTGGATCGATATTGAATGCGCCAGCAGTTCTTCCGGGTGCAATTTTCTTTCTTCTGATGACCTCAAAATCCTCCCCGCCGATCTTTGAGGCCTTCTCGGAGTGCGAGAATGTCGAGGATTTCTCTCGCTCATCGAGTGTTGGTTCTCTCTGTCGCGGTGGTTCCTTGCCATTACTACGAGGAGGCGCAGGCGTGATCTTCGGGAGGGTTCTCATTTCGCCCTCCATGAGGTTGACTCGATTTGAGGGAAGGACGAAGACCTCCCGCTGATGATTCTCACTTGCGCTTGAGGCCTCCCGCTTGAGGAGTGCTCGAGAGACACCATCTCGCGACTTGGAGTAATCCTCCGTAGGGGAACTCCGGTTATAATCGCTCCATCCGCAAATGAGATCTCGCGGAGAGACGGTCAGATTCGTAGGAAAAGCATGCTTGATCCCACTATCTCTCGGAGTTACCCCGAGAGATAGGATCACAAGATGCCGTGGAGTCCTCGAATGGTGGCTTCCGTGACTTGTCTCACTGTGCCTGACCGCTTTAAGGGAACTTGGACACTTAGAGGAAAACTCTCATTGTGTCGTGAGTCCTCCCGGGTGCGGTTCGCCGGATTGACCCTTGTCCTTGGAGGAATTGGCTCCTCCGTTGGACGATCGCTGTGGGGATAAGGATCCTCCTCAACTCCATTGATGGGATGGTTTCGAGAATAATCTCCGAGGAACATCACCATCGCGGATGCATCACTCGGCTCGTAGTCGAAACCGCATCCATGTCGACGTCACAGACCGCCAAGTCGAACCAGCTTCTCCTCGCTCCATCCTCCCGCCATGCTTGCATGAGATTGGAAAAAGAGAGTATGTTGACAAGAGATTACCTAAGATCCCCACGGACGGCGCCAACCGCTTGTATTAGAACCGATCTTACGTAAAGATTATTTGATTCGGGGTCTCCTAAGGATGAGATCACGCAGAGTGGATTGACACGGATGTTTAGACAGTTCAGCCTTCTCCGAGAGAATAATAACCCTAATCCTCGTGTGTATGGTATTCTTGATGATCTAAGCAAAGGACTAAGACTATTACAGAATAGTGCTTGTGTTTCTACTTGACTAGCTCTTGTTTGTCGCCGCTCTTGTCCTCCTCCCTATCTCTCTCGATTGATGCCCTTATATAGTCGTGAAGAAGTAGCCGCTTGTTCTCTACTAAGATGCGCCTAATTAATGTAGTAACGGCGCATGATGGTAGTAATTACCGCGCTTTGACTTCTTCACGCCGTCCGCAATTATCTTCCGTAGATAATGGGGTATTTACACACCATTAATACGCGGAATAATAGTGCGTAGACCGCTCGATTCCTTAATCAATTGGACCTACCCGCCGTAGGTTTGATTATAAGGTGGTCGTAGTTTTCCGGTCGAGAGGGACTTACGACTGTGCGTAGAAGGAACTTACGACTCGTAGCAAATGAGAATAACTTACGACTATGTAGTGGTCGAGAAGGACTTACGACCATGATGTAGTCGTAGAAGAACGTAGAAGAACTTACGATTATGGGGGTGATTGTAGAAGAACTTACAATCACTTGTTAGGCCTCTCCCTTATAGAAATAAGGGTACTTCTGGGACTATGTGACATCATATTTACCCATAATAAGAATTATAGATAAAAGATAAAATGAGGATTATTAGATCCTCGAAGGCTGCTCATAAAAGTGTACTACATGGTAGTCTACACCTCCACCCATCATTGAGCTCCTAACCTACAACCTGAGTAGTCAATGTCAAGAATCCATAACTTACTAAGTTAGGTCCGTCTTATCAGACATGTGGTTATACGAAAGGCTCAGTTCAATGGTGCACAAAGTTAAGTTCTTAATTGACCAAGGTAAAACTTTCAATTTCCAACTATGCCACAAAGATTATCATTCTTGTCGGTGTTTTAGAACCGATCTTACGTAAAGATTGTTTGATTCGGGGGGTCTCCTAAAGATGAAATCACGCAGAGCGATTGACACGGGATTTTTATACAGGTTCGGGCCTTCTCCGGAGAGAATAACAACCCTACTCCTGTGTGTGTGTGGTATTGACTGTATTCTCGACAATTAAGCCAAAAACTAAGACTATTACAAAGAACAGTACTTGTCTTTCTCCTTGATTGTCTTCGATTGGCTCTTTTTCGCCCTCCCCTTTGTCCTTCTGATTGATGTCTCTATATAGTCGTGAAGGAGTAGCCGTTTTCCCCTGCTGAAGAGGCGCATAATTAAGCCAGTAATGGGTACATGATGGCAGTAATTACCGGCGTATTGGCTCTTTCACACCGTCTGGCAGTTATCTTTCAGAGGTAATGGGGTATTTAAGCACTATTACTACGCGGAATAATAGTGCATGTGGACCGTCTGGATTCCTTAATCAATTGGACCCACTCGCTTGTAGGTTTTATTGATTATAAGGTGGTCGTGGTTGACTTGGTCGTAGCAGAACTTACGACTGGTCAATAGTCGTAGAAGGACTTACGACTGGGTAATGGTCGTAGAAGAACTTACGACTGGACAATAGTCGTAGAAGGACTTACGACTAGGTAGTGGTCGTAGAAGGACTTACGACCATGACATAGTCGTAGTAAGACTTACGACTATGGGGGTGATTGTAGGAGAGCTTACAATCACTTGGTAGGCCCCTCCCTTATAAATATAAGGGTACTACTGGGACTACGTGACATCATATTTACCCATAATAAGAATTATAGATAAAAGATAAAATGAGGATTATCAGATCCTCGTCATCTAGCCCCCCAGCTTCAAGTAAAAGTAACTTACTTGGTGAAGGATTTGCAAATGGTCTTACGACTATGAAAATATCGCAGAATGATGGTCGAAGGAAAAACTCTTCGACATTTGAGTGCTACTTTGACCGAGAATTTGCTTGGTCGGGAAGGTTGCTACGATTATCAAATAGTCGTAAAAACCCTACGATCGTGAAGTGGTCGTAGTAGCGATCGGAGAAAAATCCTTTCCGATTGCTACTTCATTCGACCAGAAAGACTTGGTCAAGAAAGTAATTTCGCTTGGAGGTGACAAAACGAACCTAATTTTCTCGAACAGACCATCTAGGGAATTGCAACCGACTCCCACAGACCTGTCGATGAAACGGTTCCCGAAGCGATGGCAATCGTGCGGTTATAAAAACTCACCGGGAGTTAGACTTGGATTTTCATCTTTTCCCCAAATCGTTCCCACTGTTCTTCGAGCTCTCGCCTTCTCCGCCGCCAACCCTAATCGTGTCTTCTCTGGCAATCTTTTCTCAATCCAAAACTTCTTGGTTTTGAGAGAAATGGCCAAAAAGGTTTCTGAGTGGGAGGAGTCGGAGATGGATGCGGCGAAGATTAAAGTTTTGGTAGACGCCGGGAAGATTCCAGAGAAGGCTCTGGTGAAATGGCTTCCGGCCATCGGACAGCACTGGCCGTCGGGGGAAAATGGGCAAATCCCCGTTTTCCAAGCGTACTGTGAGTGCGGCCTCCGACTGCCTGCTCATCCCTTTCTTACGGTGGTACTCGAGCACTTTGGAGTGGAATTAGTGAATCTAGGTCCTAATTCCATTACTATGCTGAGTGTATTCGTGTACCTTTGTGAGGCGTACCTGGGGATTCCAGCGGACCTCGAGCTTTTCCAATATTATTACGGGATGGCTCGACAAACTGGAATCGCCGGAAGTTGCGGTCTGAAGCTCCACGACTTGAAGTCGAGGGAGTATATTCAGAGTTTCACTCGGTCTTCATGCCGGGATGGAGGAAGAGGTGGTTTTACTGGAAAGTCACCTCAGAAGACAGCCTCTCTTTCGTGGGGAAGGCTGCCGAGAAGAAATCTTCATGGGACTCAACCCTTGAAGATATTAGTCGGATTGCCCCCTACATTCAAGCCATCAAGGACTTGAAGGAGGAGAGGTTAACTGGATGGCATGTGGTGACGGATTTCATCACACGCCGAATCAGTCCCCTGAAGAAACGAGCATCTCCTATGTGGAGATATTCGGGGAGAGGAGACCCGACCAGGGACTATGACGAGGGTAAGTGAACTTTCGACTTAGCTCTCGGTTTGGTCTTTCTCAAAGTTATCTAATGTTCTTATCTGTTTACACAGATCTTCCACAGGTGGAGATTCACGCTAGGGTCAAACTCATCTGTGAGAAGTCTCCGCCACCCCGAGCGGTGATTCCTCAAATCATTGCGGCTTTGCCCGCAAATAAAAGGATAGAGCGCCTAAAGATAATCAAAAGTCGATTTTTTCTATAGGACTTTATAGTCGTAGAAGAACTTACGACTAGTGGTGATCGTAGAATATCTTACGATCAAGAGAATGTCGTAGAAAAACTTACGACTTGACACTGGTCGTAGAAAAACTTACGACCGGTTAGTAATTCTTCTTTTTCTGTTTTGCTTTACAGAAAGTAGGCATGAAAAATCGTCCAGACGACGAGGAAGTTGCGCTGATAACCATTGGTGCAGCGTTGTCGAAAAACAAAGGCTCGGCTCCTCCGTCCAAGAGACGTCGACTTGCGAGATCCGCTGACAAGAGAGGAGCAAGTTCGAGCTCTGGTTTTTCGACTAGATCTTCCACAAAGCCTGCGGCGGACATAACCATAATTGAAGCCGAGGCTGAAGCCGTCGAAGCCGAGGGGGTTGAAGCAGTTGAACCTCTCAAGCACAAACCCCGCAGGGCTAAGGTACCCTTCTACTATGACAAGAGATCTTTCGCAGTTTCTGCCACTCCTAGTTTTGTTAAGCAACTGGAAAGGAAATCGGAAAGATTTTATGTCTTTGTAAAGGCGATCTTTGCTCGGCCACACTGCGATTGAGGGTAGTGCTGCTCTTGGAATGGTCGAGACTGGTCTCGGCTATCCAGAAAATTAGGAGACCAGAGATGTGGTTCTGTTCAAATTCTACGACCGAGGGCGTGGTCGTGGCCGGGCCCATATTGAACCTCGACGGGCGTGGTCGTAGAGAAGAAGTCCTCCGTTGGGAGGATTGCTCCTAAGTTCCTGGTTAAGACCACGGTGCAGAGGTATGCGAAATATACTAAAGTGTAAGAAAAATATTTACCTTTTTCCTTTTCGCAACCTGATTTGCTTTTCTTTATTTTAGTCCGACTCCTTCAGCCCCCGGGAATGCTTCCGTTGAGAAGCCCATTGCCACTTCTTCAGTTGTTGAAGAGGTAACAATGGAGGTGGTCGAAGGATCATCGTTGGCCCAGGTGGCCGATGAAGTCATGGCTCCCAGAGTGGTTCCTACAACCGCTGATGTTGTAGCTACGATCAATGAAGTAGCGGCTACAACCGTTGAAGTGGCAGCTACGACTACCGAGGTCGTAGAGACAACAGGGGCAGCTGTAGAAGCCTCTGGTCAAGGCGGTGATGAGCCTGTGCACCGCGCTGGGAAGGAAATCGTGGCAGGTGTTCCTCCCAGTATCCAAAGAGAAGCTGCAGCTACAGAATCGAAGAAGAAGAAGAATACTTCAACTTCTATGCTGACTTCTTTGGACCTGCTACCGTCGTAGGGTCTTCTGCTTTCAGATCTCGCGACCGAGTCCCCCATCCCAAAGATATTCCCAATAGAGGAAACATTTTTTATAATGAGCGTCTTGAGAAGGTTTGGTGGGATCAAGTTGTTGAAAATATGCCCTAGAGGCAATCATAGAGATGATGATATTTCGTTGTATCCATGATTTAATAAATGTTCCTTGAATATTGCCTTTGTGTTGATTAACAAGTATGTGACTTGTTTGTGAAACACTTTACTTGTATGGTCATTCTAAAGTTGTCCCTAGTCGGAGTTCATGTGAGGACACACGTGAATGGTGGATTAGCACATGTATCGGTTGATGACTATGTTTCACAGGTCATAGACATGGAGATGTCAAACCAATAATGTGGACACATGTTTAGAACATGGGGTTGGACCGACCCATCATGAGACATAATAATTATACTTATGGTTCTCTCTACACAATGTGTACGCCTTGTCCTTAGACCTAAGATTGTCGCATGTACTTGAGATGTGAATCGACCTACTTAGGGGCTATCAAACGCTACTCAAATGGCGGGTAGTTATAAAGGTAGTTTTCGGGTTTGTCATGAAGTATCTTTGCGAGGCATGGTCGGTCAAGATGGGATTTGCCCTCTCTACAGAGAGATATCTCTGGCCCTCGGTGATCGGATCGAAAATGCATGGCCATGCTACTTAAGGTTAAGAGTTAACTTAGTAAGGGATTAGGATCACATGATCGAGAAAGAGTGGTCACTTGGAGCTCGACCAGAATATCATGAGGCAAAGGGATTGGCATGTACATAACGTTGTGTTGGTTAAATCGATATGATCTTTGTGTACGTTTAGGAGTTGGGACGTCTTGCTAGAGGCCGCTACCAACTATTGACCAAGTATGTATACTCGTGTCATGTCTAAGCGTATGTGAACCTAGAGGGTCACACACTTAAGAAATTTGAAGCTTAATTCGGATTAGATCCGAATTAGAGTGGGCATTGAGTCCTAATGGGCCTCTATTAGTAGAAGCCCATTATAAGGACGTCTATAAAAGGAGGGCAAGGGCGCACAGGTTTGGGAGCAGTTTTTCGGGACCCTCAAACCTCGCCGCCACCTCTCCCACGCCCTAGTCGCCGCGCGAGATCTAGCGATCCGGCGTCGTCGCTTTTCTCCGTGCGTGTGGATACCTTTGAGGCGCCGTGCATCTGTAGCGTTTGGGCGAACCACAAGAGGGGGCTGTATGTGGGGCCGCGACGA
Source organism: Hsuehochloa calcarea (assembly GCA_036346395.1). Lineage (NCBI taxonomy): Eukaryota > Viridiplantae > Streptophyta > Magnoliopsida > Poales > Poaceae > Hsuehochloa > Hsuehochloa calcarea. The sequence continues at coordinate 87,222,295 of CM070594.1, forward strand.
GGATGAGGAAGTAGTACGACTACTCGCCTGACGTCTTGCATCAACTTAGTACGACTACTCGCCTACGATGTGTTGCATCGGTTTCCGCACCTCTTGGCGTCTAGTGGTAAGACCGTGATCTATAAGCGCGGTGATCTTGGTTTACGGGTAGAATTTTTATTAATTTGCGCTAGTGTAGCCTACCCTTAACCCTTGATGGTATCGAGCCGTTCTTTGTCAAGTTATAGGTTCGGTGATTTGCATATGGCGATATGTAAGTCGGTATGATCGATGTGATCGATTGTATAGTTCTGGTACTAGATTGATAATCGATGTTCTGTGATCATGCTGCTAAGGTCGTGAAACAACATACCCCTACCGGTCGGATTCGCCATCGGGTGAGCGGTGACACGTAAAACCGGTTGCGGAATGCGAAGATCAATATGATTGGTCGAATCGTAACCTAGATTGATAATCGATGTTCCGTGATCATCTTGCTAAGGTCGTGAAACAACATACCCCTACGGCCGGATTCGCCACGGTGAAGCGGTGACACGTAAAACCGATTGCGGAATGCGAAGATCAATATGATTGGTCGAATCGGAACCTAGATTGATAATCGATATACCGTGATCTTGCTATCGGGCTCCATGAGCCGAAAGTTGTCTCGGTTCTCAAACCACGGCATGCTGCACGAAAAGATCAATACAAATTGGTCGAATCGGAACAATAGGTGATTTGTGGTAAATATGATTTACCGATCAAAATCCTAAGTAAAAATTGCATAGATTGGATCTCTGTTTTTTTACGAATGTGGACACATCACTTGGAGGGATGGCACACATTAACCATGGAGATGGAGATCAACATGGTGGACAGATTCTATGGCGATGGAGATCACCATGAGAAAATGGGCCATACTGAGTCACAACTGTGTGAATGCTATTCCTGTTTGTTTTACTCCTATGCATGTTTGAATGGTAGAAGTATAACGATCCCTCACAAAATGTTAAGTTAAACATATGCCCTCCCAACTAAACTCAGCACCATCCCATGTCTTGTAAATTGATGGTGGGTCTATAAAATTAGGGCACCATCAACTTTCCTTGACTAGATGGGTTTGTATCGGATACCTACATGCATAAGGATTGGTGAACTTAACAAGGTTATCATAAAGGTTATGGGCCTTGGGGCATAAAGGTTGGGCGCCGGGGCATAGAGATGTCACCCAACAACAAGAGTCATATAGAGATATGATTAGTAAGGTGTTGCTTACCGAATTACGGTGTCTCCTAGCGGTGATGCAAAAGCTCACTAGTAGACTCGTTAATTGTGGATCTTGAATCGCTAAAGAATCAATAGAGAGATATTGATTTTAGTGGGAGTATATTCTATTAAATTTGTTTAATACAGTTTACTCTATCATGGTTTTATTTGTCTTAGTATTTTGCATTTCCTATTGTAGATAAATGGCATCTAGCAACCGCGCACACCCTTTTGCTTTGCGATCGATTCTTGAGAAAGAAAAATTAAATGGAACAAACTATTGATTTGGTCCGTAACACGAGAATTGTTCTCGTATGGATAAAAGGAAAACGCTCGACACCCCAATCCCGAAGACCTCGCTATCAATGCATTGCTTCTTTAAAAAATGCATACAAGAAAGCATGTGATGACTCTCTTGAGATTAGTTGTCTTATGCTTGCATGCATGGAACCTGACCTTCAAAAGCAGTTTGAGGATCAGGAAGCGTATGATATGATCATGGCGCTTAAGGACATGTTCGAACACGGGCCAGGTCAGCGATTCAATGTCATAAGGCTTTTCTGGAATGCAAGCTAACAGAAGGTGCACCCGTAGGCCCACATGTAATCAAAATGGTTGGGTACAGTCAGACTTTGGATAAACTTGGTTTTCCAATTGGCCAAGAGTTGGCAACTGATTTCATTTTGGCGTCTCTTCCACCTAGCTATGGACATTTCATTTCGAACTACCATATGCATGGGGTGGAAAAGGGCCTTAATGAGCTTTGTGGGATGCTCAAAACAGCAGAGAGTGACATTAAGAAGTGTGCAGGCCCTAGCCATGTGATGGCTGTGCAGAACAAGTCTAGCTTCAAGAAAAAGGGTAAGAAGCCATGGGCAAACAATAAAGGTAAGGTTAAAGATATGATCTCGAAGCCAACGCCTAAGCCTAATGCTGGACCTGGAGCTGAGACAGTATGCTTCTATTGTAAAGAAACTGGCCACTAGAAGAGAAACTGCAAGAAGTACATGGATTCCGAGGAATGCAAGAAGAAGAAGGCTGGAAGTAAGACTTCCACCCATGGTACACTTGTCATAAATGTTTTAGACATTTTTCTCGTTGATTCTCCTATTAACTCTTGGGTATTTGATACCGGATCAGTTGCTCACATTTGCAACTCGATGCAGGGGCTGATAAGAAGTAGAGGAGTCGTAAGAGGTGAAGTTGATTTTCGCGTCGGAAATAAAGCAAGGGTTGCTGCGTTGACCGTCGGCACCATGCAACTTCAGCTTCCTTCAAGATTTATTATGGAATTGAATAATTGCTATTATGTTCCTAGTATGAGTCGAAACATTTTATCCCCCTCATGTTTGATGAGAGATGGTTATTCATTTTGCGCCCATTGTGAATGGGTTATTTATTTTAAATCTTGATGATGCGTCCATCTTTAACGTAAATGCTAAAAGACTTCGACCTAATGATTTGAATCCCACCTATGTTTGGCATTGTCGTTTGGGTCACATAAGTGAAAAGCGCATAAGAAGCTCCATGATGATGGTCTTCTAACTTCATTTGATTTTGAAGCATACGAGACATGTGAAGCTTGTTTGCTTGGTAAGATGACCAAGTCACCTTTCAAAGGTTCTTTTGAGAGGGCGTCATACTTGTTGGAAATCATACATACTAATGTATGTGGACCAATGAGCATGACTGCTAGAGGTGGATTTTATTACTTCATAACTTTCACTGATGATTTTAGTAGATATGGCAATGTCTACTTAATGAAGCATAAGTCTGAAACTTTTGAAAAGTTCAAAGAGTTCCAGAATGAGGTTGAAAATCAACGTGCCAAGAAAATTAAGGCTCTGCGATCTGATCGTGGTGGCGAGTATTTGAGTCATGAATTTAGCAATCATCTGAAGAGTTGCGGAATTGTTCCACAGCTAACACCGCCCGGAACGCCTCAAAGAAACCATCTCCGACTAGTTTAATCAAACCAAGAACAACAACTTGAGCTAAGCAAACGTCTGGAGGACCTTAATAATTCATTCGCCCTTTTCTGATGAACTCGATAAGTCTTTTCTAGTAGCAAAAGTGGGAGACTGAGCAACGCTAGGAAGTTCCTTCTAGTGGGCAGGACCACGTGCAGAAAGGAAAGACTTCGACTAGGTGTGTCTCTTCCTTCGACCAGTTAAAACGAAAAGAGTACACCAAAGGTGGTTGAATAAATATAAAAAAGTGCACTCTACTTAGAATATTTTTCGAAATTACGAAAACTAAGATGGAAAGAGTTGGCTTTGAGAACATTTCGACTAGATAGAACCCGAGCTCTGTGTGGCAACAAAAGTGAGTAGCGAATTCGATGCTAGGAAGTTCTTTCTAGTGGGCAGGACCACGTGCAGAGAGGAAAGACTTCGACTAGATGACGTTACTTGCCTTTCGACCAGTGTAAAGAAAACTAGGTGTTTTTGGATCATAGTCGAAAGATTATAAAAGCACTACTCAAAAATAAGACAAAAAGAGGTAGAAGGAACCTGGATCTTTATTGTCTGAGAGGTTGGTCACACATAGAATTTATGTGGCGGTCGATGTTCCAAGAATTTGAGAGAACTCCGTCCAGTCTTCCATTGCTAGTCGTCTGACCACGGCCGAGTGACTTCGACCATCGTGTAAGGACCTTCCCACTTGGGAGAAAGTTTATTCCGATTAGACTTGGATTGGCAGAGCCTCAACACCAAGTCACCTACAGCAAGGCTGCGAGGCCGGACCTTACGATCGTAGTATCTGCGTAGGGCTTGTTGGTAGACCGCCGAGCGGATTAAGGCCATGTTCCTCCTTCTTCGAGTAGGTTAATATCATCTGCCGAAGTTGTTCTCGGTCGGAGTTGTTGAAGGTTTCAACTCGTCTCGACCGCAATTTTAGCTCCGAGGAAGCATGGCTTCGACTCGAACACTAGAAAAATGGTGTTTCTCCATTCGCCGACTAGTGGTCGTCTGAACGCCCATAATATGGAAGGTAATTCTTGTACCCAAGCCCCGGCGTTTAACGAGTGGTCAAGACTCGGTTTTAATTCTCGCATTATTTGGCCGTTTGCACGCTCGACCCCCGTTGCTTTGGGGATGTGCAATGAAGCATAACATAACTAGGTACCTAACTCGTGCAAAATTTACAAATTTTGCACTTGCGAGTGTTTACCATTATGCGTAATTATCCGACTCGGAACTCCAAATCGGCTAATTATGCATCTCATCATGAACCTTTTGTCGCTTCCATTGTTATCCTGATTCATGAGATCGGCTTGATCCATTTTGTGAACATGTCAATAGCCACAAAAAGGAATTCGAAACCTCCTGGAGCTTTGGGAAACGGTCCTAGGATATCGAGACCCCAGGTCGCAAAAGGCCAAGAAAGAGATATTGTCTGTAATGCTTGAGCTGGTTGATGTATCTGTTTACCATGAAACTGGCATTGAACACATTTTTAACCACCTCTTTAGCATCGTGCAATTTGTTGGCGATAGAAACCTTGAAAGGCCTTACCGACCAGTTTGCAGAGGAAGCATGCGTCCCACAGATGCCACTATGTATATCATGAAGGAGTGTTATTCCTTCGTTTTGCGGAATGCATCGCATGAGTATCCCTTGGGTTCCTCGTTTGTAGAGGACTCCTTCGACCAAAGTATACATTTTGGCTTTTCGGGATAAACGATCTGCCTCAAGATCATCCTCGGGTACGGAACCCTTGTGAAGATACTCGTAGATGGGAGTCATCCAGGTATCCTCGTAATCTAGTGAGGCCATCTCAATAGGAGGTGTCTCTGGTTCTTCGACCAGAGACGGCTTTTGGAGTTGCTCCAAGAAAACTCCTTTTGGTACTGCAGATCGGGAAGAAGCCATCCGAGCAAGTTGGTCTGCGAGGAAATTATCCTTTCGAGGGATGAATTGTACCTCGAAACCTAAAAAATGCTTTTCTAGCTTTCGTACTTCCAATAAGTACCGAGACATTGTCAAGTTAGAGCACTGGTACTCTTTCCCGACTTGATTCACGACTAGTTGAGAGTCTCCTCTCACGAGTAGTCGACGAATCGAGAGTGCTTTCACAGCTCGTATGCCAGCTAGCAAACCTTCGTACTCTGCCACGTTGTTAGTGGCCTAAAAGTTTAATTGTATGACATACTTTAAGGTTTCTCCGGTAGGAGATACCAGGACCACCCCAGCCCCCGAGCCACTTAAAGTAAGTGACCCATCAAAGTACATCATCCATCGGTCGTGGGAATCGTCTTCGGGATCTGAGCAGTTCAAGATTTGTCCATTCGGCGACAAAGTCTGCCAAGATCTGGGATTTTATGGCCGTTCGGGACACGAAATGGAGGTTGAACTCCCCAAGTTCGACTGACCATTTTGCCATGCGTCCCGCTGTTTCCTTATTATGGAGGATCGCTCCCAAAGGAAACTCGGGCAAGACGACTATTTTGTGCGCCTGAAAATAATACCGCAGTTTCCTCGAAGACATGAGGAGGGCATATATAAGTTTTTGGACCTGAGGGTAATGCTCCTTAGGCCCGTGTAAAATTTCGCTGATGTAGTAAACTGGTCGTTGTACGTTTTCACGTTCTCGACCGATCTTCGCTTGCTTGCTGTGGCGTGGCAGCTAGGTAAATTAAGAGCGTCTTTTTCTGGTTTTGGAGAAACCAGAACAGGAGCACTTGAAAGGTACCTCTTGACTTCCTCGAAGGCGGCGTTTGCCTCGTTCGACCACTCAAAACTTTCGTGTCTCCTGAGAAGTTTAAAGAAAGGTAGTCCTTTTTCTCCTAGTCGTGCGATAAAACGACTTAAAGCCGCCATGCACCCAAAGTGAGTTTACGGACTTCCTTTTTGTGGTGGGAGGCATTTGGAGGATGGCCTTTATTTTCTCGATTTGCTTGATTCCTCGTTCAGATACTAGGAATCCAAGCAATTTTCCTGAAGAAATTCCGAACACACACTTCTCGGGATTAAGTTTTAAGCGGTGCTTTACGAGGTTGTCGAATGTTTCTTGTAGGTCAGTGATATGATTAAATTTCTTAATGCTTTTTACGACTAGATCATCAACATAGGCTTCCAGATTCCGGCCTAATTGAGATGAAAAAGTCGATTGCATCAAGCGTTGAAAAGAAGCACCGGCATTTTTTAGACCAAATGGCATTTTGACATAGCAAAAGGTACCAAATGGTGTAATGAATGCGGTCTTTTCTTCATCGTTTAGACACATATTGATCCGTGGTATCCGAATATGCATCTAAAAACTTAATATTTCACAACTGCAGAGAATCAACCAAGCGATCGATCGAGGTAAAGGAAAATCATCTTTTGGACAAGCTTTATTAAGATCAGTGAAGTCTACGCACATACGCCATTTGCCGTTTGACTTCTTGACCATTACAGGGTTAGCCAACCACTCTGGGTGGTTGACATCTGCGTTAGCTCGGAGGAAGATGATGAGGGTGTCTTCCTATTTGGGGTCAGAAGTCTCCCCGATGCGAACAGTCTTCGAGGGCTCCTCTGCGTCCAGAGGAACCTCTTTGACTTGGTCATTCGGCTTTGATGCGACTTTGAGGCTTCGACTTGCTAGTCGGTGACTTTCTTCTCGAGTTGGTATTTGACCAACCATCTCGAGGATCGACGGTCGCAGATTATCGCCATCTTCTTGTCACAATGAATTGTGATCACTCCTTTGGGACACGCATCTTAAGACATTGATACCCATAATGAGTAGCCATTAAGAATTTTGTCAAAGCTGGTCGTCCGAGTATGTCATTATATGCCGTATCGAAATCGACCACATCAAAGGAGATTTTCTCTGTCCTGAAATTACTTGGTGAACCAAATGTTAAAGGAAGAGAAACTTGGCCAATGGGTTTGGCCGAAGACCCCGGTACAATTCCATGAAAAGAGTATCGTACCGGTCTTACCTTTGTCCTGGGTACTTGCATCTCGTCCAGGGCATTTGTAAACAATATGTTCAAGCAACTGCCACCATCAACCAAAACTCGATTGACCCGACAGTTGTTGATGGTGGGTTCGACCACAATCGGATATCGACTGATCGATTCGAGTGACCGGCGATCACCATTCTCGAAAGAAATGGTAACTTCCGCCACTTGATGAAATTATTGACAAGAGGAGCATCTATAGAGTTTACCTCTCGTCCGGCAGCTTTAACTTGTCGTTTTGACTCGTATGTCTATGATCCTCCGTAGATGTGCTTAACGATATGTTGCGGATCTTGGAACGGCATCTCTTCATCATCTGACGACTTTTGGCCACTCGTATTCCCTACCTGCTCGAGAGTGGGGTGTCGTTCTTTGCCGTTGTAATAGTCCTCGAGCTTTCTTTGGAAAACTCGGCAGTTGCGGAGGTCGTGTCCTTCCTTTTTATGAAAAGGACACCACCTTGGTTTGTCATTCTTTCGATCAGGGCGCTTACCTTTGCCTTGATCAGGGTACGACTTGGTGGTTCGTGGCTCTTTATCTTTCACAGCCAAGACCTCCTTGAAACCACTGGTTTGTGGTTTTTGACCCTTTATCTTATTCTTGGACTTATTTGCTTTCTTGTCCTTTTTTCCACCAACTTCACCTGGCTCTCGAGGAGTATTTGTTTCTCGATCGATAGTGTTGTTCCACTCGACCGCCTCAGAAGCAGTCGCATATCGATCAGCCATTTCGAAGAGCTCGACATCAGTGTTGGGAGAATTCAAAGCAATATCCTCTGTTATCCTTCTACTACGGACTCCTTGCTTAAAAGCCCTGATAACAGATGAGTCAGAAACTTCCGGAATTGAATTACGAACCTGACTAAAGCGTTTGATGAATTGGCGCAAAGTCTCGTCATTGTTCTGTCTTGTCCGGTGCATGTCGTCTTCCTTTCCAGGGCGGTTGTACGTGCCTTGGAAATTCGCCACTAGAAGGTCGTAGAGATGTTGCCAAGAGTAGATCGACTCGAGTGGTTGGTTTAATAACCACGATCAAGCGGATCCTTCAAGCACAGTTGGAAGGTAATTTGCCATTACATGCTCTCCTCCTCCTGCTGCTCGGATAGCTGTTGTATAGATTTGAAGAAATTCGATGGGATTTTGGATCCATCAAACTTCTCCATGTTTACTTGGCGAAAACGAGGTGGCTAAATAACGGCTCGAAGGTCAGGCGAAAATGCCCGGCATCCGGTAATAACTTCTTGACGTCTTCTTTGCAGGAAAGAATGATTAATGTCACCAGGTGATCGTACAAGACGATACCCAGTAACAGGCTGACCTGTCCTGTAATAGGTCTCAATTCTACGAGGGGAATACTCCTCGTACTCCATCCGTTGCGTATTTCCTTGTCGAAGTGGTGAACAATCACCTCTCCGAGGGGCTTCTTGATCATCAGTCAATCGAAACATATTTCTCCGAGTAGGAGATCGATACGACTTATGGTCGTGTCGATTTCTACGTGGTGAAATGTTTGATTGACTGGTAGCTGAGAAAGTCGCATTGCTACGACTACCTGAATGATGTCGACGAGGTGTTTCCAGTCTTGTAATCACGGTTCGAAGTCTTTGCGCAATTTCTTCAGTGAAGAGATCGTATCCTGGCGTTCGAGCAAGTCTTTGATGTCCTGGAGTTCTTGCACCTCCTTCGACTGATATTGGATGCGCCCAGGCAGGTTCTTCTTGGCTACAATCTTCCTCCGTCGGATGGTCTCAAAATTCTCCCCATCAGATCCTTGAGGCCTTCTCAATGGAGTGCGAGAATGTCGAGGATTTCCCTCGCGCTCATCAGAGTATTGGTTCTGCCCGTCCTCGATGATGCTCTTGCCATTATCACAAGGGGGCACAATGCGTGATCTTCGGGGAGTGTTCTTATCTCGGCCTCCATAAGGCTGACCCTGATCTGATGGAAGAACGAAGACCTCCCGTTGATGATTCCCACTTGCGCTCGAGGCCTCCCCGCTTGAGGAGTATTCGAGAGACACCATCTGGCGACTTGGAGTAACCCCCTCCAGGTAGGGGAACTCTGGGTTATAACTGTCTCCGTCCGCAAATGAGATCTGCGGAGAGACGGTCGAATTTGCAGGAAAAGCATGCTTGATCCCACTCCCTCTGGAGTTATCCTGAGAGAGAGGATCACCAGATGTTGGTGGAGTCCTAGAATGGTGGCTCTCAGAACTTGTCTCACCAGGTCGGACCGTCTTAGGGGGACTTGGACACTCGGAGGAAAAACTCTCGTCGTGTTGTAAGTCCTTTTGGGTGCGGTTCTGGTCGGATTGACCCTTGTCCTTTGAGGGAATTGGCTCCTCTGTTGGACGTATCGTTGTGGGGGATAAGGATCCCTCCCCAACTCCATTGATGGGATGGTTTCCTGGAGAATGATCTCCGGAGGCGACATCACCATCAGAGGATGCATCACTCGGCTCGTAGTTGAAACCGGCATCCATGTCGACGTCTGCGTAATCTGCCAAGTCAAACCAGTTCTCCTCGTTCCATTCCCCTGCCATGAGTGCATGAGATTTGGAAAAAGAGAGTATGTTGACAAGAGATTACCGGAAGATCCCCACGGACGGCGCCAACTGTCGGTGTTTTAGAACCGATCTTACATAAATATTGTTTGATTCGGGGGGTCTCCTAGAGATGAAATCACGTAGAGCGATTGACACGGGATTTTTATACAGGTTCAGGCCTTCTCCGGAGAGAATAACAACCCTACTCCCGTGTGTGTGTGGTATTGACTGTATTCTCGACAATCAAGCTAAAAACTAAGACTATTACAAAGAACAGTACTTGTCTTTCTCCTTGATTGTCTTCGATTGGCTCTTTTTCGCCCTCCCCTTTGTCCTTCTGATTGATGCCTTTATATAGTCATGAAGGAGTAGCCGTTTTCCCCTGCTGAAGAGGCGCCTAATTAAGCCAGTAATGGGTACATGATGGCAGTAATTACCGGCGTATTGGCTCCTTCACACCGTCTGGCGGTTATCTTTCAGAGGTAATGGGGTATTTAAGCACTATTACTACGCGAAATAATAGTGCATGTGGACCGTCTGGATTCCTTAATCAATTGGACCCACTCGCTTGTAGGTTTTATTGATTATAAGGTGGTCGTGGTTGACTTGGTCGTAGCAGAACTTACGACTGGTCAATAGTCGTAGAAGGACTTACGACTGGGTAATAGTCGTAGAAGGACTTACGACTGGACAATAGTCGTAGAAGGACTTACGACTGGGTAATGGTCGTAGAAGGACTTACGACTAGGTAGTGGTCGTAGAAGGACTTACGACCATGACATAGTCGTAGTAAGACTTACGACTATGGGGGTGATTGTAGGAGAGCTTACAATCACTTGGTAGGCCCCTCCCTTATAAATATAAGGGGTACTTCTGGGCACTACGTGACATCATATTTACCCATAATAACAATTATAGATAAAAGATAAAATGAGGATTATCAGATCCTCGTCAATTTTCATTCACAAATTCCGCCATATCACTTAGTATCCACCACTTGGCTCGATCCAAATCCTTTCACACCCTGTTGGTTAAGTGTAACACATGCTATCACAAAGTAATAACACACGGCACATAGTTTTACACAAAGTTACATAGTCACTTATTCAAATTTATATTTGTAACTCAAATGATACGTGTGACTCGTAGCATGGCTAAGCAATACTATTCGTTTAACCAACCCACGTTGGTGCTATGATAATATCAACTAAATAATGAACCAACCTAGGGTGACAAAAGATCATAATATTACAATAGGCAAGGTGGATATAAACGATTAGGATTAATAACTACACGCAAAAGTATTGAAATAAATACTTAAAGTAGAATGCAGTACTTTGAATCAAAGTAGTTTTAAAAACTGAGTTCATTATGATCAAAGGTATAACTTGCCTTGAAATAAATACTGATACTGGTCTTGGTCTTGGTGAACTCCTTCTTTAAGATTCCCCGAAGTATTAACGTCTACTCGTAAACAAAAACAAATAAACAAAATAAAAACAGAGAGGAAAACTAACTCCAAAAATTAAATTAAAATCTTAGAAAGATAGATCTCGAATTTAGATGAATTTATGAATTTGAATAGGCTCAAATAGAGTTCGGATAAAGAAGATATGACTTCTGAAAGTTCTAAATCTAAAGAAAAAACTCAAAAAGGAATTCGAGTACTGTTTACCAAGGAATGTACACTGGCTAGGATTAAAACCTCAATGTATTATTTTAATACATAAGAGAAGACCATACGTCTTCGTGGTCGTAACCCCTAAGGCTAACGACATCACTGGTCGTAAGGATTCCAGAGGTTACATAATAAATACCCTAGTCGGACAAGGTCTCGTACCTAGTCCCCGACCAGTTGACTGCTCGTAAGGCTATGAACTGGCATCATCTGGATCAGAATCCAGATATATCCTTACCGTGTGATGAATGGAACACATGTTGTATATTCCATACCACGCGACGTTACATAAATTATAAGACACTAGACTACGGTTGAATGTCTCACAGACATATAACCGCACAACAGTTGATACCATGTCAACTGACAACTCTCTCCGACTAGACGCGTCACTTCCTAACATACGTCTATCTAAATGATAACTTCCACCGCTTCATCAACTACTTAAGATGAGATCACATAGCGCAAATTGAAAGAAATTGAGAAGATTAGCAGTCAATTCCCATAGCAAGCATTGCATTCCAGTGTAACTAGGATTAGCCTTTTGTTGGAATACAGACATTCTTTGTAATAGCCGGTTCATAGCAATAAGGAGTGGTCCAATTCTATTCCAGGAGATACGCTCCGTTTTCCTCTATTCATATATATTCATAAGATCGACGATTTGATCGTCGACATACACCGAGTATTGTACATCGAGTACTGTTCATCGCTTTCGACTACGCGTACTCAGAGGGAGTTTCAACTATATGGTCAGAAGGTTTCGACTGCATGTTCTTAGGAGGCTACGATTACCTAGTTGTGGAAGGTTACGACTACATGGTCGTAGAAGATTACGACTATCTGGTCATTGAAGGTTACGACTATCTGGTCGTCAAAGGTTCAACAGTTCATGGGTTCACAGAATAGTGATCTGGCTGGTGGACTCCACATGGCATAGACACAGCGTATGGTGTACTAGGTTTACACTAGATCGGATCTGGGTTAGGACGGAACACTCAAGCACTGACGCGACCGACCGAGCAGACATACGGGTAGTACAAGTATACGTGGCAGGTGAGGTAGCAGGTAAGTGTGCCCACAAGTAGATGTGGCACGACACTTGTGCTCACGAGTAGTGTTGCACGACACGTTAATAAGATGATGTCAAGACTCGGGTTAAACCAGCAACGACGAACGACGGTGCTTTGCCGGCGGCGGATGTGCGTACTGGGTAGAACAGGTTATTACGCACATACCAGTACTGGTATTAGCACAGAAGGTCGTCGGAGTTGGCTGGAATTGGTGACAAAGCGGCGGGCAAAGCGGTTTGTTGTCGGCAGATGAACACCGATGGCGTCTCATGGTCGCGAAGGGTGTTGGAGATAATTTTGTGACGGCGAATCTGACGGCGTGGTCGACGCGAATGACGACACAATAACTGAGAAAATGAGCAGCAGTGAAACCCTAAAACTTCTAATGTGGCGCGCTAAGGCTTGAGGGTGCGGTGGCTTGGGGTTTCGGGATCAGGGCGAGACGGCGAACCTAGGGGTCCTATTTATAGGCCTCACGCGTACCGGATTTGTAAATCACCAAATCGAGTTCGTTTCAGCCACTAGATTGATTTTGAGTTTGAAGGGGATACGTGATACGATTCGGTTGGATTCGAGTACGGAAAGGTACAAGGATTAAAAGGATAAGGTCGACGCAAGATTTCTTTATTAGATATTCGATCTTGTCGTTACAAGCTCAAAGCTCCGACAATGGCGAACGCGGACGAGACGCGGCGCGAGGAAGTCGACAGGAAGGGCGACCACGACCACTTGACGAGCGGGGTCCACCTAGCAGAGGGACAAAGGCACAGCGCGCGGCGCAGGCTGGTGTGGGAAGATGGGGCGGGAAGGAATAGGAAACGGGTTTCGGCCCGACACTGTTATGAGATTTTAAATAGATTTTCCTTTTTAGATAATACAGAAAAGACAAATAGCAAATGAACTCAGAAAATTTCTATAAAAATCTAGAAAATATACCCAAACACATAGAACCCAAATAAAATAGTTTTGACCATTGTTGATGTTGTCATTAATCGTATTAAATTATTTTGATATGAAAAGTCCACATTAAGCTTTATTAAAATTCAATTAAAATTCAAATGGTGAATTTTCCAAGATTTTTAAAGATCAGAAAATTGGGATACTACATATATATAATAAAACAAGATTAGAAACCTAATTATCTGATTAAATTAACTACAAGATGACTGTTTATCTCTGTAAAGTAGCGAGAAAAAATATTTTGTATACGTAGTTTTAAGAAGAGAACATTTGGTCTATGTCACTCATGTTTTATGGCTTTTGAGTTTTGCCATTGCTTTTTACCTTATTAGTTTTGTGCCATTAAACTTGCAAACTCCTTTGGGAAATGCCACTATGTCAAGGTCAAAGCCCTTTGACCAAGCTGAAATGACCCTTGTGCCCTTTCCAATTCACAGGAAATAATAATATCCAATTGCCATTTTGCTCCTTTCATGTACCAGCATTTCAACAAACACCTGTAAAGGAAAGAAAATAAAGACATGGGTCGTGGGAATAGCATTAGAGGGAAAGATGACAAATAAAATGGCAAGGGTGGTTATGGCATTTTCAGAAGAAGTTTGCAATTCCAATGGCATAAAACTAATAAGACAAAAGCAATGGCAAAATTCAAAAGCCCAATATACATCAGTGGCGTATACCACATTTTCTCTTTTAAGATGTTGCACAAAGAAGTATATAGATGGAATTGTAGGGGTAAGATGTTATCTACTTGATTAACAAAAAGATGTTACTCTATAATTTAAGAGGAGTCGTTTAATAATACTCATCTAAAAATTTGAGAAAATCAAACAAATTTCTCACAATTGGATTCACACCACAATTCATGCTTTAGCCGACGAGGTCTTCGGCTTCTTCGATTGCGTTTGTCAAGAATCAGTTATTGGATCTTCATGTCTATCAGAAGAGTGTCATTGTTCATTCTATCCTGTTAGGGAGCATGTTTAATAGGGTTAGTGTTCGGGTTCATCAAAATTCCTAACTATGGAGGGAGGAGAGCGGAGATGCACCAACGTTAGGCGGTAAAACGACGGTGGTGCCGCTAGCTGCGGACATGTAGAAGGACGACAGATGGTGTCAAGGGAGTGGAGGTGTGATCGTGATCTAGGGGTGACAGATCTGGTGGCTAGGAGGTGGCAGATAGACAGAGAAGTAGGAGGGGTGACTGAAGGATCTAGACCCGCCATTATGAGTTAATGGAGTGTTTTGGTGATTAATGACAAATCTAATTATGAGACTAATATTTTATTGTTATATATAGTGTGTAGTCTCATTTGGATATAAAGGTGAAATTCAACGAGGTATCATTCGACTTATACTCTTATATATTGTTGCATTCCTCAGATCCAAAATATAGGTTGAACTCCACCATTAGTATAACTTGAATATATGCATATGTTTCTACTTACACATTTGTGTATGCACACATTTAGGGGGAGTTCACTCTATATTTTGTTGTTTCATTAGTATTGATCCATATTCTGTTTTTCACATATATTTGGGATCTTTACTTTGAAACATATTCTTTTGAGTATACAAAACTTGTGTAGTTCTTGTATAGTCATGTTTTGAGTATATTAAAATTGTGTAGTTCTTGTATACTCATATTATCAGTATATAGAACTTTTGTAGTTCTTGTGTACTCATGTTGTGAGTATATATAACTTGTGTAGTTTATATATACTCATGTTGTGTTACTTTCAATTTTCTACATTCAATTTTATGTGCAATTGAAGTAGTTATCATCAATTACAAAAGAGGAAAAGATTGAAGTATCTTGTCCCACCATTATGAGTTAATGGTATGGTGTAGTAATTAATGATAATCATTTTGTGGAACTAACATTTTCCATGAGTTGGATGAATAAGTTATGTTCCAGGGTGATGAAGACTTGAGATGATCATGAGTTGATCATCAAGTCAAGATTCAAGTGAAGAAGATGCATCATGTGTTGATGCATATGAAGAGCTTGAAGAAATGAGAATCATCATGTGTCAATGATGTTCAAAGAGTAGACCCATCATGTGTTGATGGAGGTCTAGTGAAGGATGCATCATGTGTTGATGCGTATCAAGAATAGGAGATGATCATGAGTGGATTATCAAGTCAAGAGAAGATCCATCATGTGTTGATGGAGGTCATGTGAAAGAATGCATCATATGTTGATGCATGTCAAGACCCGGGATGAAGAAATCACCATGTGTTGATAATGTTCAAGACAAGATCCCGAAGTGAAGGAGATCACCATGTGTTGATGATTATCAGAGTCAAGGACTCGGACTTGAAGTGATGATGTGTGTCATCAAGCTTCAAGAAGATGCAAGGCAAATGTATGACTAGCTAGGGCTAAGGATGTGTTCCTAGTCTTTTACCGGTCTTGATGTTTGGTTGAAAGACCGGATTGCTAGTGTAGGTTATCGTACTATTAAGAGGGGTCTTGACTAGTAGCATGAGTTAGTCATGTGTTGATAGCTCATTATGCTTGCTCTAGCTCATCTATGCATGGAGGTATTATTTGCGAATGTGTTTTGCAAATAGTTGATGCTTATGCATTTAATCCTTGTAGCATGGGACTATAATTTGCAAATGGTTGAAATCCATGCACCTTAGCCTTGTGGCATGATGCTATTATTTGCGAATGTGTTTTGCAAATAGTTCATGCTCATGCTTGATTTCTTGTAGCATGTGACATAAGTTTGCAAATGTGTTTTGTAAATGATTTGAGTCCATGTAACTTATTACTTGTGGTATGATTCTAAAAGTCAGCAAATGTGTTTTGCAACTTGTTAGGAATCTTGCTTGTGATCCTTGTTGGCATGGCTTATCAATTGACAAATGTGTTTTGCAATTGGAGTTATTGTGAAAGCCATTGATGTTTCTATATGGAAGATCGGTAGTTCCGGCGTTATAATTGCGGAACTACCGCTGTGCGGTTGTACCAGCATGTTGAGAGCGGAACTACCGCAGGTCGGTTGGTCCAAAAATCCGGTGGTACGTTTTTTCTAGAGAGACGCTTTTTGAGAATTCTTTGCTCTCTTGGAAGTGCGGTAGTACCAGCGTGTTGGGTGCGGAACTACCGCAGCTCGGTATTTTTGGGAGTTGGCGCAGTACATTTTTTCCCCAGAAGGTGCCATGTGTTAGATCTAAGTGGAAGCGGTAGTACCGCCCTTCAGAATCGGAACGACCGGGGTGCGGAACGACCACGAGTTGAACGGCGGTAGTACCAGATTTCACTTTTCAACGGCTAGTTTCTCGTCTGATATAGTCGTTACTGTGCTTGTCGTGTAGGTGTGGTAATACCTCACTTTGAACGGCAATAGTTCCGCATGTGCTGATTTTTCAGCATATTTTCCTTTAAGGGCTAGTTTTTATGTGTGGACTATATATACTCACCTTGGCCAGTTGGGGAAATGTTGTTGCTAGTTTTATATTCATTCCTTGAGCTAAGAGCAAGTCTTTCACCTCTTTTGTGCATGTGTTGCACTTAGTGAGCTTGGAGAGCAAACCCTAAATGCATGTGTTGCCTTAGGTAGTGGATTGTGTATGCACTTGAGCTTTGACACTTGATTAGTTCAAGTGAGAGTTGAGACTTATTACTCTTGGTGTTTGCTGACACCAAGACGGCGTGAATGCGTCGTGATCGGTGATCTTCTCAAGATGTTTGTGATAAGGCCAGGCGTTGTTGTGAGTGGTTTGGTGCTCACCATCTCCGGAGTGGAGGAAGAGCAACCCGAGTGGAGCGAGGTGTTGGTTCGTGTTGGAACCGGTCCAAGTGGTTGGACTTACCTCGGAGGTGTTGGCTTAATTCGTGGAGCCGGTCCAATTCATTTGGGCTTACCTCAACGTGGATTAGGGGAGACCGGCAAGTCTCCGAACACCACGGTAAAACATCATTGTGTCATCTTGGTTTGTGCTTGTGCTTTACTTTGAACAATTTACATTACTTGCTTTGCTTATATATCTTTGTATGTGTTGGAGGAAATGGCGAGTAGAGGGGGGGTGAATAGGAGCACGATCTCTTTTTCACCAAGATCAGATTCAACAAAATTTTCACTCCAATAACTATGAGAGCTATGAAAATCAATATACAAACATAGCGGAAGACTTGTATTGAATCCAATCAAAACTCCGAAGCAAAATAAACAAAAACCATAAAAACTCAATCTGCCGTAAGATGGGTGGTCTGACCTCTCAGATGGGCGGTCTGACCTACAGCCTCATGAACAGTAAAATCAGCCCGAAAAACGAAGTTGCAAATAGGTGTAACTTTTGATCTACAACTCCAAACTCGATGAAACTTGGACCACACCTTCTCTAGGATATTAGAAACCTATTCCAATAAAAGATCGTGAAGATCCTTGACAAAGTTCTGACCTTTTCCTGTTTGAGTGAAGGATGGTTCAAAACCGAGTCAAAACGAAAACTAGATCCAAAACCTTGCTCGTGGGTTAGAGATGATCAAGATTATCCTAAATAAGTTTCCACATGTCACAGCAAGAAAGATTGGGGGCAGAAACCAACATAAAACTCAAGAATCAAAGACGGACCCAAAATCACGAAATAGAGAGTAAGAACGAAAAGAGACTCATCTCAAGAAAACTTGCATAGATTGATTTGTGATTGTTGCTGGTTTACAACCACTCCAACATGGAGGATAAAACTCAATACACGAGCACACAATCAATATTCTCTTCAAGAATCCTAACCTCTTCATTCCCTAATCTAAAAAACAAAACTAGTGTTTCAAAATAAGCAAAAGGATTAAGGAGCTCCACAGCACCATTCCATATTTATAGTGGAGGCTAATCTTCTAGAAGAGTTCCTATTGGGCACCCGTTAAGCCCACACACAAATGGGTTTAAATCACGCACGTATTTTAAAGTGTCGTCTTCATCTTCTCTTGATCTAAACCGCTTCTCCTCGTGTCGTCTTGCGCCGCGGTTTAGTCAAAAGCAATCAAGGTGGTATTTTAGTGATATTACCAAAATACCTGACGAGGATCTAATAATCCTTATTTTATCTTTTATCTATAATTCTTATTATGGGTAAATATGATGTCACATAGTCTCCAGAAGTACCCCTTATTTTTATAAGGGAGAGGCCTACCAAGTGATTGTAAGATCTTATACAATCACCCCCATAGTCGTAAGTCTTACTACGACTACTACCTGGTCGTAAGTCTTTCTACGACCATTACATGGTCGTAAGTCCTTCTACGACCATTACATGGTCGTAAGTCCTTCTAAGACCACTACATAGTCGTAAGACCTTCTACGACTACCACCTGGTCGTAAGTCCTCCTACGACCAGGTAAACCACGACCACCTTATAATTAAACCTACAGGCAAGTGGGTCCAATTGATTAAGGAATCCGAACGGTCTACACGCACTATTATTCCGCGTAGTAATAGTGCTTAAATACCCCATTACCTCTGAATGATAACTGCCAGACGGCGTGGAGAAGCCAATGCGCCGGTAATTACTCCCATCATGCGCCCATTACTGGCTCAATTAAGGCGCCTCTTCCGCATGACAAAACGGCTACTCCTTCACGACTATATAAGTGCATCAATCAGGGAGACGAGGGGGAGGGAGAGAAAGAGATAGCGGGTCAAGGAGAAATACAAGTACTATTCTCTGTAATAGTCTTAGCTTCTTACTTGATCATCAAGAATACCACACACACAGGATTAGGGTTATTATTCACTCCGAGAAGGCCCGAACTCGCCTAAACATCCGTGTCAACCACTCTGCGTGATTTCACCTCTAGGAGACCCCGAATCAAATAATCTTTACGTAAGATCGGTTCTAATACAAGCGGTTGGCGCCGACCGTGGGGAATCCGGTAATCTCTTGTCAACATACTCTCTTTTCCAAATCTCATGCAATCATAGCGGGAGGATGGAACGAGGAGAACCTGGTTTGACTTGGCGGACTGTGACGTCGACATGGATGCCGGTTTCGACAACGAGCCGAGTGATGCATCCGCTGATGGTGATGTTGCCTCCGGAGATTATTCTCCAGAAAACCATCCCATCAATGGAGTTGAGGAGGGATCCTTATCCCCCACAACGATACGTCCAACAGAGGAGCCAATTCCCTCAAAGTACAAGGGTCAATCCGGCCAGAACCGCACCTAGGAGGACTCACAACACAACGAGAGTTTTTCCTCCATGTGTTCAAGTCCCCCTAAGGCGGTCCGACTTGGTAAGACAAGTTCTGGGAGCCACCATTCCAGGACTCCACCAGCATCTAGTGATCCTCTCTCTCAGGGTAACTCCAGAGAGGGTGGGATCAAGCATGTTTTTCCTGCAAATTCGACCGTCTCTCCGCAGATCTCATTTGCGAACGGAGATAGTTATAACCCGAGTTCCCTACCGAGGATTACCCAAGTCGCCAGATGGTGTCTCTCGAGCACTCCTCAAGCGGGAGGCCTCGGCGCAAATGAGAATCATCAACGGGAGGTCTTCGCCCTTCCTCAAATCGAGTCGACCTCATGGAGGCCGAGATAAGAACACTCCCGAAGATCACACACCGCCCCTCGTGGTAATGGCAAGGGCACCACCGGTGACGGACAGAACCAACAGTTTGATGAACACGAGGGAAATCCTCGACATTCTCGCACTCCACTGAGAAGGCCTCAAAGACCTGATGAGGAGGATTTTGAGGTCGTCCGAAGAAAGAAAATTGCAGCCGTAAGAACCCCGCCTGCATTCAACATCAATCGGAGGTACAAGAACTCCGAACATCAACGACTTGCTCGAGAATCCCAATCAAGAGCTTGCTCGAACGCCAGGGTATGATCTCTTTGCTGAAGAGATTGCGCAAAGGCTTCGAACTGTGATGACAAGACTGGAAGTACCTTGTCGACAACATTCAGGTAGTCGTAGCAATACGACTTCCTCAGCTACCAGTCAATCGAATATTTCTCTACGTAGGAATCGACACGGCCATAAGTCGAATCGATCCCTATTCGGAGAAATACATTTCGATCGGCTGATGATCAAGAAGCCCCTCGGAGAGGTGATCATTCACCACTTCGACAAAGAAATTCTAACGGTGGAGTACGAGGAGTATTCCTCGTAGAACGAGACCTACTATAGAACAGTCACCAAGGTCGGGTATCGTCGAATCGATCACCGGTGATATTAACCCTTCTTTCTTACAAAGAAGGCGCAAGAAGTGATTACTGGATGCCGCATTTTCGCTAACCTTCGAAAGGTTCGCTGGCCACCTCATTTTCGACCAGTGAACATGGAGAAATTTGATGGATCTCAAAATCCCATCGAATTTCTTCAGATCTATACAACAGCTGTCCGAGCAGCAGGAGGAGGAGAGCATGTAATGGCAAATTACCTTCCGACTGTGCTCGAAGGATCCGCTCGATCGTGGTTATTAAACCAACCACTCGAGTCGATCTACTCTTAGCAACACATCCGCGATCTTCTACAGCGAATTTCCAAGGCACATACAACCGCCGAAAGGAAGACGACTTGCACCGGATAAAATGAACAACAACGAGACTTTGCGTCAATTCATCAAACGCTTTAGTCAGGTTCGTAACTCAATTCCGGAAATTTCTGATTCCTCTGTGATCAGGGCTTTTAAGCAAGGAGTCCGTAGTAGAAGGATAACGGAGGATATTGCTTTGAATCCTCCCAACACTGTTGCCGAGCTCTTCGAGATGGCCGATCGATATGCAACTGCTTCTGAGGCAGTCGAGTGGAACAACACTATCGACGAGAAACGTACACTCCTCGAGAGCCGTGAAGTTGGTAAGGACAAAAAGCAAAAAGTTCAAGAAGAAAATAAAGAGTCAAAACCACAAACCAAAGGGTTTCAAGGAGGTCTTGGCCGTGAAAGATAAAGAGCCCCAAACCACCAAGTCGTACCCTGATCAAGGCAAAGGTAAGCGCCCTGATCGCAGGAACGACAAACCAAGGTGGTGTCCTTTTCATAAAAAGGAAGGACATGACCTCCAGAATCGCCGAAGTTTTCCAAAGAAAGCTCGAGGACTACTACAACGGAAAGCACCACTCCCTACTCGAAAGGGTAGGACATACGAGTGGCCAAAAGTCGCTTGATGATGAGGAGATGCCGCCCAAGATCCGCAACATACCGTGGAGCACATCTACGGAGGATCATCAAGATACGACTCAAACGACAACTTAAAGTCTGCGGACGAGAGGTAAATTCCATACATGCTCCTCTCACAATAATTTACCGGGTGGTCTGAAGTTACCATCTCTTTTGAGAAGGATGACTGCCCGATCACTGCGAGTCGATCAGGTCGATATCCAATTGTGGTCGAACCCACCATCAACAACTGTCGGGTCAATCGAGTGTTGGTTGATGGTGGCGCCTCATGAACATACTATTTACTAATGCCCCGGCGAGATGCAAGTACCAGGACAAAGGTAAGGCCGATGACGATACTCCTTTCATGGAATCGCATCGGTCTTCGCCAAACCCATTGGTCAAGTTTCTCTTCCTTTAACATTTGGCTCGCCAAGTAATTTCGTGACGAGAAAGTCTCCTTTGATGTGGTCGATTTCGATACGGCATATAACGCCATACTCGGACGACCAACTTTTGCAAAATTCTTAATGGCTACTCATTATGGGTATCAATGTCTTAAGATGCCAGGTCCCAAAGGAGTTATCACTATTCAATGTGACAAAAAGATGGCATATAGCTGCGACCGTCGATCCCTCGAGATGGTTGGTCAAATACCAACTCGAGATGAAAGTCGACCTTCGACTAGCAAGTCGGCCTAAAAGTCTACACTAAAGCCAAACGACCAAGTCAAAGAGGTTCCTCCGACGCAGAGGAGCCCTCGAAGACTGTTCGCACCGGGGAGACTTCCGACCCCAAATAGGAAGACGCCCTCATTACCTTCCTCCGAGCTAACGCAGATGTCTTTGCGTGGCAAGCATCCGACATGCCCGAGTCCCTAGGGAGGTGATCGAGCACGTGCTAGCTTTACTACCGATAAAGTACCCAAAACAAAATTACGGAGATTTGCCCCGATCGACGAGATGCTATTAAATCGAATTGATAAGCTACTTAAAGGGGCTTTATAAGAGAAGTCAATCACCCAGAGTGGTTGGCTAACCTCAGAATGGTCAAAAAGTCAAACGGCAAATGGCGTATGTGCGAGACTTTATCGATCTTAATAAAACTTGTCCAAAAGATGATTTCTCTTTACCTCGTGATCGATCACCGTTGATTCTACTGCAGTTGTGAGATATTAAGTTTTTAGATGCATATTCGGATACCACCGATCAATATGTGTCTAAACGATGAAGAAAAGACCGCATTCATTACTCCATTTGGTACCTTTTGCTATGTCAAAATGCCATTTGGTCTAAAGAATGCCGGTGCTTCTTTTCAACGCCTAATGCAATCGACTTTTTCATCTCAATTAGGCCGAATTTGGAAGCCTATGTTGATGATCTAGTCGTAAAAGCATTAAGAGACTTAATCATATCATCGACCTACAAGAAACATTCGACAACCTCGTAAAGCACCGCTTAAAACTTAATCCGAGAAGTGTGTGTTTGGAATTTCTTCAGAAAATTGCTTGGATTCCTAGTATCCGAACGAGGAATCAAGCAAATCTGAAAAATAAAGACCATCCTCCGATGCGCCCTCCAACCACAAAAAGGAAGTCCAAACTCACAGATGCATGGCGGCTTTAAGTCGCTTCATCGCACGACTAGGAGAAAAGGACTACCTTTCTTTAAACTTCTCGAGACATGAGGGTTTTGAGTGGTCGAACGAGGCAAACGCCTTTGAGGATGTCAAGAGGTACCTTTCGAGTGCTCCTGCTCGTTTCTCCAAAGCCGTAAGAGACGCCTTAATTTACCTAGTCGCCACGCCACAGCAAAGAAGCGCAGATCGTCAGAGAACGTGAAAACGCATAACGACCGGTTTACTACGTTAGCGAAGTTTTACACGGGCTAAGGAGCGCACCCTCGTGTCCAAAACATCTATATGCCCTCCTCATGTCTTCGAGGAAATCGCGGCATTATTTTCAGCGCACAAAATAGTCAGGTCGCCCGAGTTTCCTTTGGGAGCAATCCTCCATAATAAGGAAACAATGGACGCATGGCAAAATGGTCACGAACTTGGGAGTTCGACCTCCATTTCGTGTCCCGAACGGCCATAAAATCCCGATCTTGGCGCACTTTGTCGCCGAATGGACAAATCTCAACCTGCTCAGATCCCCAAGACGATTCCCACGACCAATGGATGATGTACTTTGACGGGTCACTTACTTTAAGTGGCTCTGGGTCGAGTGGTCCCGTATCTCCTAACGGAGAAACCTTAAAGTATGCCATACAATTAAACTTTCGTGCCACTAACAATGTGGCGAGTACGAAGGTTTGCTAGTCGGCATACGAGCCGCGAAGCACTCTCAATTCGGTCGACTACTCGTGAGAGGAGACTCTCAACTAGTCGTGAATCAAGTCGGAAAGAGTACCAAAGCTCTAACTTGACAATGTCTCGATACTTATCGAAGTACGCAAGCTAGAAAAGCATTTTTAGGTTTCGAGGTACAATTCATCCTCGAAGGATAATTTCTCATGCACCAACTTGCTCGGATGGCTTCTTCCCGATCTACTGCACCAAAAGGAGTTTTCTTGAGCAACTCCAAAGTCGCCTCGTCGAAGAACCGAGACACCTCCTATTGAGATGGCCTCATTAGACTACGAGGATACCGGATGACTCCCATCTACGAGTATCTTCGCAAGGGTTCCAGACCAAGATGATCTTGAGGCGTATCGCTTATCCCAAAAGCCAAAATGTATACTTTGGTCGAAGGAGTCCTCTACAAACGAGGAACCCAAGGGATACTCATGCGATGCATTCCGCAAAACGAAGGAATAACACTCCTTCACGATATACACAGTGGCATCTGTGGAACACATGCTTCCTACAGAACATTGGTTGGTAAAGCCTTTCGACAAGGTTTTTACTTGCCTACAGCCTTGTACGATGCTAAGGAGGTGGTTAAAAATGTATCCAGTACAATTTCATGGTAGATGATACACCAACCACTTTCAAGCATTACAAACAATACCTCTTTCTTGGCCTTTTGCGACCTGGGGTCTTGATATCCTAGGACCGTTTCCCAAAGCTCCAGGAGGTTTCGAATTCCTTTTTGTGGCTATTGACACATTCACAAAATGGATTGAAGCTGAACCTGTAACTGGGATAACAACGGAAGCAGCAAAAAGGTTCATGATGAGATGCGTAATTAGCCGATTTGGAGTTCCGAGTCGGATAATTACAGACAATGGTAAACACTGCAAGTGCAAAATTTCAAGAATTTTGCGACGAGTTGGGTACTAAGTTATGCTATGCTTCTGTTGCACATCCCCAAAGCAACGGGGCGGTCGAACGTGCAAACGGCCAAATAATGCGAGGAATTAAAACCCGAGTCTTCGACCAGCTTGTTAAGCGCTCGGGGGCTTGGGTACAAGAATTACCTTCCGTATTATGGGCAGTTCGTACGACCACCAGTCGAGCAACAGGAGAAACACCATTTTTTCTAGTGTTCGGAGCCGAAGCCATGCTTCCTCCGGAGCTAAAATTGCGGTCGACACGAGTTGAAACCTTCAACAACTCAGACCAGGAACAACTTCGAGCAGATGATATTAACCTACTCGAAGAAAGGAGAAACCTAGCCTTAATCCGCTCGGCAGCTTACCAACAAGCCCTGCAGATACTATGATCGAAGGTCCAACCTCGCAGCCTTCTTCAGAGGTGACTTGGTATTGAGGCTCGCCAATCCAAGTCTAATCTAATAAACTTTCCCCAAATGGGAAGGTCCTTACACGTTGATCAAGTAACTCGGCGTGTGGCCTGATGCGACTAGCGATGGAAGACTGACGAGTTCTCTCAAACTCTTGGAACATCGACCGCTTCGCAAATTCTATGTGTGACTAATTTCTCGTGCAATAAAAGTCCGTGTTCTTTCTACCTCTCTTGCCTTATTTTTCAAGAGTGCTTTTTAATCTTTCGACTATGATACAAAAACACCCGCTTTTCTTTACACCGGTCGAAAAGCGAGTAACGCCATCTAGTCGAAACTTCTCCTCTCTGCATGTGGTTCTCGCCCACTAGAAGGAATTTCCTAGCATCGACTGCTACTCATTTTTGCCGCCAATACAAAGAGCTCCTGGTTCTATCCAATCGAAATGTTCTCAAAGCCAACTCTCTCAATCTTAGTTTATTTTTTCAAGAATTTCCAAAAATATTCTAAGTAGAGTGCACTTGATATATTTATTCGACCACCTTTGATGTACTCGCTTCGCTTTGACCGGTCAAGGAAGAGACACACCTAGTCAAGTCTTTCCTCTCTGCATGTGGTCCCGCCCACTAGAAGGAACTTCCTAGCTACCGCTAGTCTCCTACTTTTGCTACCGAAAAGACTTATCGAGTCCATCGTAAAAGGGCTAATGAATTATTAAAGTCCTCTAGACGCTTACTTAACTCAAGTTGTCGTTCTTGGTTTGATTAAACTAGTCTGAGATGGTAACGCCACCTAGTTGAAGCCTTTCCTCTCTGCACGTGGTCCCGCCCACTAGAAGGAACTTCCTAGTGTCGAGCCGCTTCTACTCTTTTGACCAAGTGCTTGACAACCATAACAAAAACTATAAGTTAGACAAACCTCTCTCGCCGTAAAACCCATTTCAAACACTATTTACTTAGATTGTCTAAACAAGCTAAGCAAATAGTCGGGGGCTAGGATAAAGTTATTAATTTAACTTCAATTCTTAGTCTTTCATTCGTTTATTATCTTTTGAGTTACTAACTACTCGACAAGATGATTTTCAGGAAACAAGATGGATCGTATATTACTCATCAACATAAATTGTCTGCCTTACAAAGTAGTTACAAGATTACTCTGAAGGGGGAGAGCCTAGCTGCATTTCCTCCGCCATCTTTTTGCCAACCGATTGCATTTCCTCAATCAGACGATTTGCCTCTGATTCAGAGCAATTGAACTCGGCTTCAATTGGTTGCACATTAAGGTGGGGGTCTTGAGCTTTAAGTTTCGCCAAAGCGTAACTTACTCCGGCTTCGACTGCCCCCCTTATTGATTCAGCTTGATTAGCCTTCGGAGTGGTCACCATTTCTTGTAAATTTCGACTTGTTCCCAATGGTACTTATGTGAGCACTACATGATCTTCTCGAGGAGTTTTTCCTCGTAATGTAGCTCACTAAGCACATTGTTCAGAGCGTGATGTTGCCTTGAAGACTAGTCTTCATCGACTCCATCTCCCTTGGGTACAAGTCGAAGCCTCGCTGAGTTTCTTGTTTTCACCACTTGTTCAAAAGAATAAAACCGGTCAAACAAAAATAAACTTCTAGAGGAAGATAACACAAAGATAATTGTAGGTAAAAGCATTTCTTACCTACTAGTTGAGAATCCAGCTTAACCTCTTCTTGATGGGAAGCAATGGTTTCAAATGCTTTTTCTCCCATGCTCGATGTCCTCTCAGATTCATCTTAGCAATGCGACGGACTCATTGTAGATCAAGGTCTTCTCTTGGATTTCACCTTGAGGCTTCTCAATTCGCAAAGAATTTCTCGAACAAGAAATTGGCATTAGAAAAGGAAAATGCTCGAAAAGGACAACAGTAAAGAATTACTTACATTACTTGAGTTCTCGCACTCGAGTTCTTAATCCTTGTCCTTGGTAATGCGAAAACTCCGAATAACCAAAGCTTTTTCTTGAACTTCGTCCGAGCTTCGTGATCTCATTTTCTTTATCCGGAGAAGAAATGAGAGTCTGTAAAGGTTAAAGATCAAAAGCGTTTTAAGCTCAAGACTTCATCGCTTATTTTTTCCCGCAATCTTCTAGATGCAGACGACCTCTCTCAAGTCTATCCGAGAGAACTATTATTTCCTCCCTTAGCTTTCTCGACTCTCTTTTCGTAATCGAGTGAGTCGCCTAAGGTCTTCGTGTCAACCGCTTAACCTACAAAGAATGTAAACGGAGATAAACATCAGCCGATTGGTTGTAAGTACTTCTACAACCACCGACCTAGTCGTAAATTTTTCTACGACTATGTCATGGTCGTAAGTCTTTCTACGATCACTACCTGGTCGTAAGTAGTCGTAAGCTTTTTACGACCAGTACTTTGTCATGAGTTTTTTCCATGACTATTCTCGTAAAACACTATACGAGTAGTTAAGTCGAAAACAACTATTAATAATAGTGACTTACCATCTCTCTGCCTCTGCACAGAGCACTTTTTCTCCTGTCTTAGCTCTAAAAGTTGTCGATGGTACTCACCGACAACATCAATTTGCTCCAGAGCGTTCTGCAAAAAGAAAACAGTGAGAAGAGAAGGAAAGCCACACATATATATATAAGTATTCTAAAAATACTTACATTCATAGTCGACCTAGCAAAGATCGAATATACAAAATCCGGGTTCTTCAGCTTATCTATCCTCGCGACTTTATCCCACCACACCTCCTCGAGGCGCCATTATCGAAGGTATTTCCTGCTGGGAATATCTTTGAGATGGGGACTCACCACGAGTTCCAAAGCGTAAGACCCTATGATTTGAGGCAGCCCAAAGAAGTCACCACGGTTGAAATATTCTTCTTCCGATTCAGAACTTCTCTTTGGGTAGGGGAAGGAACGCCTCCTACGATTTCCTTCCCAAAACGGTGCACAAGTGGTCACCACCTTGACCAGAGGCTTCCACAATGCCTCGTTGTTTCTACGACCTCGAGAGTCGCACCGCCACTTCAAAGAAGAATACCGCTACTTCAAGGGTCGAGCTACAACTTCATCGATGTAGGAATCACTCAGAGTCTCAACTTCATCACCACCGGGCCAAGGGTGATGCTTCACCACCTCCATTGATACCTCTCCAATAATCAAGGGTGGCAATGGGCTTCTCAACTAAGCATTCCTGGGTCAAGGAGTCGATCAAATAAAGAAAGCAAATCAGCCGTGAAAAAGAAAAAGGTAAATGTTGTTCTTACACTTTAGTACATTTCACATACCTCCGCACTCGGTCTTAAGCAGAATTTTGGAGCAATCCTCCCAACGGAGGACCTCTTCTTCTCCACGACCACGTCCGTCGAGGTTCAACAATTCAGCCACGGCCACGCCCGTGCAGTCGTAGAGTTTGGACAGAACCGTGGCTCGGTTTCTGATTCTCTGGATGGCCGAGATCGGCCTCGACCATTCCAAGAGCAAGACCGCCTCACCGCAGTTGTGCCGTGCAAAGATCGTCCTTCATAAAAGACACAAAATCTTTCTAGTTCTCCTTTTCCAGTTGCCTAACAAAACTAGGAGTGGCAAAAACTGCGAAAGATTCCTTGTCATAATGGAAGGGTACCTTAGCCTTGCGAGGTTTGCGCTTAAGAGATTCAGCTGCCTCAGCCTCCTCGGCTTCGATAGCTGCGGCCTCGGCTTCAGATATAGCTACAGCTGCCGCAGGCCTTGTAAAGGGTCTGGTCGAAAGACCAGAGCTCGAGCTTGCTCCTCCCTTGTTGGTAGATTTTACAAGTCGACGTCTCTTAGAGGGAGGAGCCGAGCCTTTGTCTTTCGACAACCCAGCGCCAATAGTCATCAGTACGACTTCTTCGTCGTCCTGACGATTTTCCATGCCTACTTTCTGTAAAGCAAAATAGAAAAAGAAGAATCACTGATCAGTCGTAAGTTTTTCTACGACCAGTGCCAAGTCGTAAGTTTTTTCTACGACTCTTTCTTGATCGTAAGATATTCTACGATCACCATTAGTCGTAAGTATCTTCTACGACTATAAAGTCCTAAAGAAAGAATCAACTTTTGATTACCTTTAGGCGCCTATCCTTTCATCTGCGGACAAAGCCGCAATGATTTGAGGAACCGCCACTCGGAGTGGCGGAGACTTCTCACAGATGAGTCTGACTCTAGAGTCAACCTCACTGTGAAAGATCCTGTAAACAAGATAAGAATATTAGACAATGTTGAAGAGGACCAAACCGAGAGCTAAGTCGACGCTACTTACCCTCGTCGTAGTCTCTGGTTGGGTCTCTCTCCCGAGTATCTCCACATAGGAGATGCTCGCTTCTTCAAGGACTAATTCTGCGTGTGATGAAATCCTTCACCACATGCCATCCGGCCACCCTTCTTCCTTCAAGTCCTTAATGGCTTGAATATAAGGGCTAATCCTACCGATATCTTCAGAGTTGAATCCCATGAAGATTTCTTTTCAGACCTTCCCATGAAAGAAAGGTCGTCTTCGAGGTGACCTTCCAAGAAACCACCTCTTCCTCCAAATTCCGACCACGAAGACCGGGTGAAACTCAATATACTCCTTCGACTTGAGTCGTGGAGTTTCGCATCATGACTTCCGGCGATTACGGTTTGTCGAGCCATCCCATAATAATATTGGAACAAATCGAGATCCGCGGAATCCCAGTACGCCTCTCACGATATACGAACACACTCAACATGGTAATGGAATTGGGACCTAAGTTCACCGGTTCCACCCCAAAGTGTTCGAGTACCATCAGAAGAAAGGGTGAGCAGCAATCGAATGCCGCACTCACAATACGCTTGAAAGACGGGATTTGTCCATTTTCCCGATGGCGATCTTTGCCGATAGCCGAATCCACTTTACCGAGCTTTCTCGAATCTTCCCGACATCGACCAAGATTTTGATCTTAGCCGCATCCATCTCCGATTCTTCCTATTCAGAAACTCTCTTGGCCATTTCGCTCAGAAGCAAGAAGTTTTTTGATTGGGTTGGCGGCGGAGAAGATAAAACCTAGTCGAGGACGGAGAAAGCAAGAGCTCGAAGAACAGCGGAGTGATTTGAGGAAAAGGTAAAAACCCAAGTCTACCTCCTGGTAAGTTTTTATAACCGCACGATCTCCGCCGCTTCGGAAACCGTCTCGCCTATAGGTCTGGGGGAGTTGGTTGTACCGCTTCGGGAACCGCTTCATCGGACAAGTCTGTGAGAGCCGGTTGTAATTCCCCAGATGGTCCGTTCGAGAAAAATTAGGTGCGTATTATCACCCCCAAGCGAAATTACTTTCTTGACCAAGTCTTTTTGGTCGAAGGAAGTATCAATCGGAAAGTTTCTTTCTCCGATTCCCCTACTACGACCACCAGACGGTCGTAGGGGTTTTTACGACTTTTTGATAGTCGTAAGCAATCTTCACGATTGCAATCGCCGAACCGTCTCATCAACGATCCGTGGAATTCGCTTGCAATTCCCGGATGGTCCGCTCAGAAAGTTAGGTTCGTTTCGTCACCTCCAAGCAAAATTACTTTCTTGACCAAATCTTTATGGTCGAAGGAAGTATCAATCGGAAGGGTTTTTTTTTCTCCGATCGCCCTACTACGACCACTACACAGTTGTAGGGGTTTTTATGACTTTTTGATAGTCGTAAGCAACCTTCCCGACTGCGAATTCTGGTCAAAGTAACACTCAAATGTCGAAGAGTTTTTCCTTCGACTATGGTTCTACGATATTTTTCATAGTCGTAAGTCCATTTACGAATCCTTCACCAAGTAAGTTACTTTCACTTGAAGCTGGGGGGCTAGATGACGAGGATCTAATAATCCTCATTTTATCTTTTATCTATAATTCTTATTATGGGTAAATATGATGTCACATAGTCTCCATAAGTACCCTTATTTTTATAAGGAGAGGCCTACCAAGTGATTGTAAGATCTTCTACAATCACCCCCATAGTCGTAAGTCTTACTACGACTACTACCTGGTCGTAAGTCTTTCTACGACCATTACATGGTCGTAAGTCCTTCTACGACCACTACATAGTCGTAAGACCTTCTACGACTACCACCTGGTCGTAAGTCCTCCTACGACCAGGTAAACCACGACCACCTTATAATCAAACCTACAGGCAAGTGGGTCCAATTGATTAAGGAATCGGACCGGTCTACACGCACTATTATTCCGCGTAGTAATAGTGCTAAATACCCCATTACCTCTGAATGATAACTGCCAGACGGCGTGGAGAAGCCAATCGCAGTAATTATCGCCATCATGCGCCCATTACTGGCTCAATTAAGGCGCCTCTTCCGCAGGACAAAACGGCTACTCCTTCACGACTATATAAGGGCATCAATCAGGGAGACGAGGGGGAGGGAGAGAAAGAGATAGCGGGTCAAGGAGAAATACAAGTACTATTCTCTGTAATAGTCTTAGCTTCTTACTTGATCATCAAGAATACCACACACACAGGATTAGGGTTATTATTCTCTCCGGAGAAGGCCTGAACCTGTCTAAACATCCCGTGTCAACCACTCTGCGTGATTTCACCTCTAGGAGACCCCCCGAATCAAATAATCTTTACGTAAGATCGGTTCTAATACACCGACAATACCCATTCTCGATCCTTTTTCAAATACCGAGTCCAATCTTTATGAAGCAGTTCCATGCTTCGCCACGTGTAAGTTGATCAACGGCTCTCATCATGTCGGCAAGTCTCTCACATCCATCTCCTACCGAAACCACCATGACACTTGTACCGACCCCCGCGCCCTTGTGCAACCCGTCGCACCGAACATCCCGTTCGGTCATCCTTGTCTATTTTGCGCCATGGTCGAATCCAATGACTTCACCCGGCATCCTCGATCGTTCTGAACCTCCGCTCTCAAGCTTAGTCCTGATCATCCTCGCCGTTGACCGTCGTTGACCTCCAAGCAACCTGCACAACAATAGACCAAGAAATCGATTCTGGTAATAAGTTCTTCGCAACTTGACCCACATTAGTCAAAACATGCATCATGCAACACATATGCACTGAAACTCATGAACTTAACTCAATCAACAAACATCGTCGCTACGAAAGTAGACGAACCAAGTGAAAACCGGTCAGACCGCCATTCAATGGCCGATCTGACCGCCCTCTGGCCGGTCTGACAGCCCCCATGGCCGGTCAGACCACCCAACAGGACTTAGCCAATTTTTAGCCCCTGAAATCTGAAATCTCTCTAGAAATTTTAAACGAATAGAACTTTTGACTGGAGACTCCAAAAATTATGAGACCAAGTGCATTAGAATCCTCTGTCTTGCCTACACCTCTATTTTTGACCCAGCTTAAAACTCCACTTTTTATATATGGCCGGTCCGACCGCCCCAAACCGGTTTGATCGCCACTGGCCGGTCTGACCGCCACCCTGGCCGGTCAGACCGCTTATGGCCTGACAGAACTGACACTTTGCCAAAAACGTGTGATTCGACAAACCTTTAACGTCATTGCCAATTGTAACATCATCCTAAGATCATAAGCATATCCCCAAGATATCCACAGTATGATTGCTCTCATTGAATTGTATTCATATTGTTTGGTGCACTTAGTGGAGCCTAGTTGATTTAGGCTTTAATTGTGCAAAACTAAATTGTTATTAGCTTCCGCATTATAAATTGGTTTTAGCCAAAGAGATTTTTAAAACCTTCTTTTCACCCCCTTTAGTCGGCCTCGTCGATCGTACAGTGGCACCAGTAATGGTGACATAGGGTGTCAGTGCGTGGGGTGGGGGCAAGGGTAGCTGTGGCTGATTAGGGTTGTAGTTTGCAGTAGGATGGGGTGGTTATAATAATAGCGAGCGGGGAAAATTAGGACAGTTGGATGTCAATATAGCGATAGAAAATCTTACTAATCATATACCTTAAAAAAAGTAATCCCCACTAACTACCATTAATGCTATTTTTCTCTTCTCTCATACAACATTGTAGTCACATCACCTCTATTGTTCACAACATTTGGATGAAAATTGAGTGTCGTAAATGTTCCCTCATTTGCATTGTTTTCTAAATATTTGAGGCTCTACCATGTGTTCACTTGGATTTGTTTGAATATTATAACCAATAAATTGATTCCTACAAATTGCCGCTGGAATACGTTGAATATCCTTTTAGTTAGAGAAGTAATTTTACACGGAAAATATTATAGAGAAAATCAGGCTAGTGCCATCGCAAAGAGCCACAATTATGAGAATACCATTGCAAAGGGTCTACATTGGCCAATACCATCCCAAAGAGGTAAAATTGTGGAAAATACTATCTTCGTCACCATTTTCCGTCTCTTACATCCATCAAAGGTGCAAAATGTCCATTATGCCCTCCGTATAAAATATTAAAGAACCAAAGAAAGGGAAGTAAAAGAGAGAGCCTCTGGCACCCCCACATATATGCACACACAGATTTGACCATCCAACTACACCAACCAATCCTCAACCCTCGAATCCAACCATACCTAATCCTAACCATTGGGTCAGATGTAAAATACTCCAAACCACAAAAAATCAACGGTTGCAAACTTCCCCAATCAAACCCCCTTCTTCTTAGGGGTTGTTTTTCATTTTTTCCCCGATAATTTTGGTTCGATTTTTCAGTAAAAAAATACTTCGGTTTTTAAAAGGTGCCCACTAAATTAACCAAACCGAGACAAGAAACCGAACAAAAAATACCAAAATATTTTGGTTAATTCGGTTTACCGAAAAAATATAGATCCACATCAAAAAACAATCATCTTGAACACAATCTTCTTCTCGATTTGTTCACATAATATAGATCCATCTAGGTTCTAGAAATCCATTCAAAAGATTTCATGCGGACACACATATATCCATCCTACGTTCCACAACCACAATCTACATGTGACTTACCGGTAGGAATGAAGGAGATGCATGCGTGGCAGACAACGTTGACGGGATGGGGAAAATCGGGAGGAGGCAAGGGCAATGAAAACAAGGCTGCAACATTAGGGACTCGGCCAAGAGGACGTGCTGCCGTCGCAAGGGAAGAAGAGGGCCGCTAGGGAAGAAGCTCCTACTGACGAAGCCCGCCGCGACGCGGTTTCCATCGGATCCGACGTCGGTTGTCTGGATATAGCGTCGCCGGGGAAGAAGCCGTTGGTGAAAGGAGTCGACACACGAGGGGCCGAGGGAGGCAACTCCAGTGTTAACGCACAGGAGGCAGCTCCAGTGGGTGGTGGAGAACGAGCGGCGGCTGTAGTGGCGGGGAACTGGCAGGCGGGTGACTGGCGGACACGGTGAGGAATAGGTGGGCGACTGCGGCTAGGGTTCAGCGGGTGGGCGGCCGTAGACACGGTGGGGAACGACTGGAGTGGCCGAGTGCCCAAGTGGGCCTGGGGCGGTTGGGCCTTATAGTCAGGTTGGGACCAGCTTTCTTCGTTAATCCGGCTATTCGGTTTCTGAGAGCGGGAAACTGAATCAAATAAATTCATATTTTCCGTTAACTGTGGAACTGATTTCTTGGGTAATTCGGCTATTCGGTTTCGTTTAGCGAGAACTGAACCGAATAATTTAATATTCTCGGTTAACTCTGTTCTGTTCGGTTTCGGTTAAAAAATTGCCCACTCCTACTTCTTGTTCCTCCGGTCCTCCCTACTCCCTCTCTCCTCCAACCCGGTCGCCCGGTCGCCGGGCTCCGCCGCCGCCAACGCTCGCCTCCTTGTCTGCCACGGCAACACCCCTCTCCGGGCGCGTTGCACGCTCCTCGTCGGGCCGCAGCGTCGGACCGGACGCCACGCCACCACGCACGGGCGCAAGCGCCCCGTCGTGCCTCCTTGCCGGTCTGCGCGCTGCTTCCTTCTCCTTCGAGCTGGGCCGGGCCCGCCACTCCCTACGACGGCATGCCTCGCCGCTTGGCCGCGCTCCGCACATCGCAGCTCACCCGAGCCGATCCTTGCCTCCATGAGTCCAAGAATTGGGATGTGGATGGCGGCGGATGACGGCGGGGCACACCGCTGAGTACGTCTCGGCCTCGGTGGCGGCCGGATTTAGAGAAGAGGAAGGGATCGTGAAGAAGTCAGGGGCAACTTTGCCATTTCCAATTTTTCTCTCACCTCAAGGCTCAAGCGAGAACGTGCGGACGTGCCCATTGCGATGGCACTAGCCAAATTTCCTCAGTATTCTATCTTTGTCGTGCCTTGTTGTCCCAGATTCACCCATTCACCTGACGCAGGCGGCGGCCCTCCGAAAAGATTGGCGCGAACAAGCGACCGAGACATTCTCCGCCTCTTCTCTTCGTTTCCACCGTTCGCCAATCTGGTACCCCTTCCCCGGCGGCCGGCGTGATCCCCCGTCAACATCCTCGCGTGGGATCTTTTATTTGCTGTGAGCAATCTCATCCAAATCTTTCTTTCTGGGATGGATACTCCATACATGCAGTTTATTGGGTGGTGGAGTACTAATAGCAGTTAATTTTCCAAAAAAATCGGGGGTTCAACTGAACCCCATGACCCACATTAGGTCCGACCCTGGTTGTAATCTCATTTCTTGTGGGTTCCGTCCTGTTAGTGTACATTCGACAGAAAATTTCCAATTTGCATCTTAGATCATCACCCCCTGTACCTTCTTTAAGGAAAGCGTGTGGAGTGCCAACCAAGATGGATGCTAATGGCCATGACGACCACCCAGGTTTGTCCTCTCTACAGTTTCCTCTGTGCCCGATTGGTCCCTTTGTTATCTTGTGCTTCTTTCTTCATAGAAATTAAATTAAAGCATAATAATGCGCATCTTTTGGCCAGCGGGTATCGTTTTGCAGTTCCATCGATCATACACAGGCTGTGAAATTTCACGGCTTTAGCATTCTATTGGATGGTGTTACATTTAGATGAAAAATTAAGTTTGTTTTTTAGGATCTCCATTGGTGGTCTGGATAACCACCCATGGGAAAGGATGGAATAAATATTAACTGTAAATCATAAACAGTCTGGAATTTTTAATGTTGCTATCAGCTACAGTTATTAATTTCAAGCACCATCTTTGAACGAAATGCTTCATGCTACTCCCCTAAAACTTAGCATGTTTCTAGGTAGATGAAGCTAATGTCCTTCCATACTATATAGAAAATCAGATGAAGTTGCTACATATGCATTTGTGGTTTGCTATATTGAGCGAATGTGCTTCCATGATCAGTGCCAGGACCAGTTGGTACAGCAGAGAGATTAGAACATCTTTTGAACCAACCTGCAAATAAATTTTGTGCCGACTGTGGTGCTCCAGATCCAAAATGGGTGTAAGTAACTAAGTATCCATGACTTCTATAAGTTGTTTTATTTTTTAATTTTCTTTGCAGCGTATACAAATCACTGTAAAAAAATCCATCATTTGTGCTAGGTTCATCTTAGAGAAACACTGATTTTATGTTCCTTGTTTTCCTTGACTAAATCTGAGCGGAAAAGCTAAAACGCAAAGATCAATGCATCAATTTGCTTTGTTTTTACTGGTTTTGTTTCTGCCATCACAACTATTAGATATCACCTGTTTGTTTGAAGCAAAATTAAGTTACAGCCCCATCTGCATTTCTTATTCACCGTTGAGATATTCATTTCTTTTTACCATGGTATTTCAGTCCGAGTGCTACATGTTATTCTCAATCTTCCAATGGTTGTGGTGTTTGTAGGTCATTGACTTATGGTCTGTTCATTTGCATCAAGTGTTCTGGAGCTCATAGGAGTCTCGGAGTTCACATATCCAAGGTAGCCGTGATATCCCTGCACTGGTAGCAATTTGTCGCTGTCCTTCCATTTCCATCTTCATTTATTACTTGATATGATTTGATGGTTCGGCCATTGGAGATGGTGGCTAAAACTAGATTATGACCTTTTAAGGCTCTAGATGAGTTTCAATATGTGTGTATTGGAAATCTGCAATCACTCAGTAGTCCTATCTAAAACAGTGTTTTAAATAGCGGGCTATAGCAGTTTCCGCCCTTGGAGCACTAAGCTATAGCTCAACTTACCACTATTACAGCTACGACAGCTATAGCGGTAATAGCGGTCCGCAATAGCAGTTCACGGATAGTGGAAATAGCGGCTGCTATGCTTCATTTTGTAGATTTTTAGGCTCGTGAAGAATTATTTGGTATGTTTGGGTTTTTAGTATGTTAATGCTATGTTTGGGTTTTTACCAACTCATATTAGCTATTTTGATAGAAAGAATTGCAAGACATGGTTTTTAATATGTTATTAAAATTTTGAATTTGAATATATGATTATGCTATTTAACAAAATATTTTAAAATTGTTATATTTTTTAGAACATTTGGATTCAAATACTATATATTTGAATTTAATTATAATTGTGGGGCATTTTTTATGTTTCATATTCCATTTTAATAAATTTAAAATTTCTTGTATGTGTTTTCAAACATCAGTGTATACATTGAACAACTTATAAATATTTGCACTCTAAAATTTCTTTATATTCTTGGTAAATTCATTTCACAAAAAATAAAGATAGATTATATTATTATGTTTTTTATTTTGTAATTGTATATGTCATAAAAATAGTGAAACATCAACCTTTTAATTTTATTTATTTACTTTTATGATGGTCATTTTTTACAAGTTTTTCATGTTCATATAGTACAATACATAGCATAAAAATCAATAGAATTAACATTTTTCAATAGGACCACGATGCAGGATAGCCTCCATGATAGCTTCCGCTATTCGCGATAGCATTTTTAGCTGCGTCACCGCATAGTCCTTCCTAGTGGTGGCCAGATGGGCGGCACGGCATGGACACGAGCCAACTCGTCCCATCCTGGCCCGCAAAACAGATGGGCCGTGTCGTGTTTACCACGTCTTGGGAGGTGGCCCGAGCACGCCCGACGGCCTTTGTCTTTGTCTTTGTCTTGGCCCGAGCCCATTTGGCCCGACGGATTGGTTGCGACCCACTTAGCCCGTTAGGTCTGAAAAATTCAAAAAAAAAAAGAGAAAAATCATAAAAATGTGTAGAATTCAAAAATAGATACGAAAATTGTAAAAAATGAGACAAGCATATTGAAAATGTAATAATTGTAAAAAATGAGACAAGCATATTGAAAATGTAATAAAGAGCTTTATTAATGTTCAAATGGTTGCCTCGTTAATGTTAGAATTTGACTCTAGAATAGATTTTCTTTTGGTTTCCTTATCTGTAACCCTTTTGTACTCCCTATATATATTGTCCATTGGGCCCTATTGAATACATACGCATGATTCATAACATGGTATCAGAGCTTAGGTACTAACCTAGCTCTTCTTCTGAGCCCGTAGTCGCTGCCGCCGCCCTCGCCGAGCCGCTCGTCGCGGACGGTGGCGCCATCGCCGTCGATCTGGTCGCCGTCGACCTCGGATTCGCTCGGATCGCTCCGCGGCCCAATTCACGCTCGGATCGAGACCTTCTCGCCGGATCCTATCGCCGCCGCTCCTTCCGGCCGCCGACACCATTGCCGTCCGACGACGCGGAGTCACCTTCTCGCCGGATCTCGTCTTCGCCGCTCCTTCCGGCCGCCGCCGACGCCGCTGTCGTCCGACGCCGGGTCTTCTCGCGTCGTCGCCGTCACCGCCTCATCTCCGACCGCCGCCGTTGCCGTCTGACACCGTCGGGCTCTTCTCCGATCGCCCGTCGCCGCCGCCCTCGCCGCCGGGACCACCCGAGCAGCAGCAGGGGGAAACTAGGTTCCCCCCACGCGTCGTGGTATAAGGCTGAGGAGGCTTCGGCCGACCCTTAAAGAATCGGCTTCGGCCGGCCTTTTAAAGAAATCGGCCCGTGCATGTTAAGAGAGAGAGAGAGAGAGAGAGTACGTCGCTCTAGCCGCCGCGCCGTCCAGCGCTGCCTGTTAGACTTCATTGCCTTGGTCGCCGCACCGTCCAACGCCGCCTACCGATGGCTTTCGTTCCATCTGCTGCGATTCCATTCTCGGGAACAAAGCTTAATGGAGCGAACTACAGGTTGTGGTCTTCACTCATGGAGATCACGCTCGATGGTCTCCGCCTCTGGGGATATGTTACTGGTACCCGACCTTGTCCACTGTCGCTGGTTCAGCTTCCTCCTAGACAGTCTACTTCTACATCTCCTACAGATGATGAGGCCGCCAAGAAGGAGGCAAACACCGCTGCTTCTGATGAGGCTTATCAGTATGCCATAGATGCTTTTGAGCGCTGGTGTGCTGATGAGGCCCGCGTTAGAGCCATCCTGGTGGTCAGCGTCGACGACTCCATCTAGCCAGACATTGTTGGTCTGCGTGCCACTCGTCAGATCTGGGAGTACTTACGCGAGCGTTGCTCAGTTCTTTTCGCTTCAGCGTGAGTTGGACACACTTCACTAGGAGGACTCCTCCGTCGATGATTTCTTGCGAGCCTCGCCGCCTCGGCGCCACCGGATGAGTTGGTTTCTCCGCTCACGAGCGTGTCATAAAGTGCGATATGGATCGTGATCGCCGTCTTTATGATTTCGTTTGCCGTCTTCGCCCAGAATTTGAGCCTGCCAGGGCTCAACCGCTGAGCCATTCACCACGACCGACAGTCACCGAGGCTCTTTTGACGCTTCGTGCTGAGGAGCTTCGCCGTGGGTTAGCAGCATAGTTTGTTCCGTCTGTGCTTGCTACCACTTCTTCTTCGACTACACCAACGGTTTCTGCTTTGACTACAGTTTCTTCTCAAGTGTCTGTTTCTGCTTCTATTTTTGCATCAACTGGGGTTCAATGCAATTATTGCAAGAACTTCGGGCACGACTATCAGCGTTGTGCGGTGCGAAAAAAGCAGAACAAGGCACGTGGAGGTCCACGCTCCAAGGGAGGACAGGGAGGCCCTTCCTCGACTGGAGGACAGACTAGCACGTCAGGATCTTCTCGGCGGTGACTCGTCGGCAGCTCATGCGAGCTCTACTTCAGCTCTCCACAACTCGGCGAGTTCGCCGTCTAGCTCAGACGTCTTCTCCAGGTACCTCTTGGGTTCTAGATTCTGGTGCCTCTTTCCACATGACACCGGATTCCACATGTCTCACTTTAGTAGGACCTTCTGTTTTTCCCATCTCTGTTCAGACAGTTGATAGTATTCCTCTGTCTGTCAGCTGTCAGGGCACTCTTTTGTCCACTGACTTTTCTGTTCCAGCTGTTTCCCATGTTCTCTAGCTTACCATGCTGCTTCTTTCGGTGGGTCAGCTCACCGATCTCGGTTGTAGGGTTGGGTTTGACTCCCACACCTGTTTCATTCAGGATCGACAGACAGGGACGGTACTTGGAACTGGTCGGCGCCGTAGGGATAGTCAGAGTCTTTACATTCTTGATCGCCTCCATCTTTCGCCTTGTCCTTTCGCTAACAACTGTGGTTGGTTTGAGGCAGCCGCAACATCTATAGATGCAACTTCCTCCAGTGAAAGTCCGTAATCACAAAGAACAAAGCTATCATAATTTTCCATAGCGAAAACTGCAAAATCGAAATTAACACTATTATTACTTTCATCTTAGCATAACAAATAATAACAATAAAATTATGAAAAAATAGTATTGTACCTCTTTTGCCGACTTGCTGCCGGAAATTGAATTTTCCAGAATTTGCACATTTTTTTTTTGAATTTCGCCAAATTATCTCACAACAAATTTGAATTTGAACAACATAATTTCAAAGATAGATTGAGGAAATGAGGGGGGGAGGTATGGTGGCTATTTATAGAAAAAATTCAGAATTATATGTTTTTTTTACTATTTTTAAAGCCCCAAAAGGTCAAAAAAATCAGTCGGACGTTCAAAAATATCTTAACGTTAGGGCTAAACGGGCCGTGCCGTGCTAGGCCGGGCACAACCCACAACGCGAAAATGCGCCCCAACGGCCTGGCCGTGCCGTGCCAGGCATGGGCCATCGTGCCTGACGGCCCACCCCACCCTGCCTCTCGCTCTCACTCTCCCAGTCTCCCCCTATCCCCCACCCCTTGCCCCTTGGCCTTCTCCTCCTGGCTCCCTCCCTTCCAGTCGTAGGGGCGACCCCATCGGCCCCAACGACCCAGCGAAGATCGCAACCCCCTCCCGAGGCCTCATGGCCGAGGCCCCCTTCGAGGGGTGCCAAGAGCACCTTCGAAGGTGGACCGGAGCTCGCCCGAAGGCCACAGGAGGCCCGCATGGGTCGGCAGGGAGGCGCGTTCAGGGACCTCACCGTGGGTACCACATACCTTCGGGGAGGCCTCGAAGGTGGTCACCTTGGGGGCGCCAAAGGGCGTCCGGGCCCCCTTGGTCCGGGGACACCCCGCATGTGGTGAAGGGTGGAAAGAACCGGTGCTTTAGGCGTACCAGCTGGGTGAATCGGGACTAGGGAGGTCCACCATGAGCCGAAGGCTACGCATAGGGGGAGGAAAAGCCCCTGCTACCCCTATGGGCATAGGACCTTTTTAGGGGTAGATCTGTAATCTCCTGTACCTGTAAGAAGGCTATAAATAGTCACCCCCATGTAATAAGATAGACCTTTTTTTGGGACAATTAATACACATTTACTTCTCCTGACAGCCGATCCCCTTTCCGAGGATTCCCTGGTCACTCTCGCAGATACTGGGGTCCCCTTTTCTACCTTCTAGCCTTTCTTGCTACAACACTTCCTGAGCCGGCTGCCTCGCCTCTTCTCCCTTCTTTCGCCCTGCCGCCTCCTCCTCCCTCCTCGCCGCCCGCCGACGCTGCCCTGCACTGCTCTTCCTCTCCTTCTCCTCTCCTCTCCTCTCCTCTCCTCCTCGTCGTCGCACCCGTGCACCCTTCGCCTTCTCCTCCCTTCTTCCTCTGCCAGTGGCCATGCGCCCCGCCGCCTCCCTCTGCGCTGGCCGCCCACTTCCTCTCCTCGTCGCCGCGGTCGTGCGCTGTTCGCCTCCCACCGCCTTCTCCAGTTCTCCCGCGGCCGTGTGCTGTTAGCCTCCCATCGCTTTCTCCCATTCTCCTTTCTCCGCCCGTGCGCCCCGCCGCCTTCTCCCCCCTCTGCGTCAGGCGCTGCCCCACCCTCCTCTCCTCCTCTTTCCTTCGCGCCGGCGCCGCCCCGCCCTCCTCCTCTCGTCCTGGCTTCCTCCCTTGGCCTCTCCACACGCGGGCCACATGGGCCGTGTTGGGCTCGTGCTGTGCCTGGCACGGCTTGACACTGTTCGTGTCGTGTCGGGCCGGCCCATGAACAGTGTGGGCCGTGCTATGCTTGGGCCGGGCCAACAGTGCTGTGCCTCAGGCCGGTCCGGCCCATCTGTCCACTTCTACGCCATACCACGATAATCGCGATTTAAAACATTGCTAAAACTCATTAGTGTAACCTTGAGACTTGCTTTGTCAATCATTGCATGCGAGGAAAAGAAGCTGAACCTTGTAACTTACTTTATCAGTCACAGTAT
The DNA here is from genome assembly GCA_036346395.1 of Hsuehochloa calcarea. Lineage (NCBI taxonomy): Eukaryota > Viridiplantae > Streptophyta > Magnoliopsida > Poales > Poaceae > Hsuehochloa > Hsuehochloa calcarea. Next base: position 87,264,929 of record CM070594.1, read on the forward strand.
TGCTACATGGACATGCATGCTTTTCTTGAGAAACATTCATCACCTCATCTTAGAGGGAAAAAAGTGAGAAGAATTTAGAAACCTGTAGGGACTAGAGACTATGTCCTCAGCCTAGTCCGTGCTGCCATTCCATAAGGTTGTCAGATATCAAACAGTAAAGCAAATATGTTGTAATATAATTTTGTAGGCTATAAAAAACCCTCTGAGGTTCACCATCAAGATATGATTTGAAAAACACATGCACACAGCCAGTCAGCCACACACACATATAGCAATCTTCTTCAGAAGAAAATGTCTTTTAACAAAACAAAAGTAGATGACTGACTTTTTACGGAAGAAAACAGGCACATGCCAGATAGACACTCTTCTTTTGAGGAAATTGACAGACACTTCCAACTATTGTTTTTCCCATATAAGAAGGCCTTGCCAACATAGAATATTTCTCCATGAAAAACACTTGATAACTGAGAGTAATGACCAGTGCAAATCAACCGTGATGGTTTAAATATCCTTTTCTGGAGTTTGAGGAGAAATCTGTCTATTTCAGGTGATCTCAGTGAAGCTAGATGAGTGGACAGATGAACAAGTTGATTTTTTAGCCGATTCAGGTGGAAATGCTGCAGTAAACATGATATATGAGGCGTTTATGCCTGAAAACTACACGAAGCCAAGGCAAGATTGCTCAACGGAGGAACGCAATGATTTTATAAGGTATACATTAGGTGACCAACTTATCATTCTTTGATGTCCTATGTAACACACTGCCATAACAGATTTGTTTTGTTTTTGCCCAATACAGCTTTATTGTCCGACAAATGATCTTTCTCCTTCTTATCCGCATATGTACAGGAGAAAATATGAGCTTCAACAATTTTTGTCTAACCCACAGCTTTCATGCCCTTCACAATTCGATGGTAAACATCATCACCACCACCAGCATGCTGGTGCAAATCGACATGGTTTAGGCCATGCTTTTAGGAACAGCTGGAGGAGAAAAGAGCACGGGCACAAATCAGTAAAGAAAACAGTATGATCAAATTATGCCAAATTCATAGTACTTTATACTCTACTCGATTTTTTTAAAATATTTGACTTTTTTTTTTTCTTAGATGGAGATGGGTATGGTAGAATTCGTTGGATTAATTAAGGTCAACGTCATCAGAGGCACAAATCTAGCTATTCGTGATATGATGTCAAGTGATCCTTATGTTATCCTAAACCTAGGACACCAGGTAAGCAACTCCATTCACCGACACTGTATCTTAGTGATGCAAGATTCTTTGTTTCATGACTTCCAGTTTCATTTTTCACCCTTGTAGTCTATGAAAACAAAGGTGATAAAGAGCAACCTGAATCCTGTATGGAATGAAAGGCTTATGCTTTCGATACCTGATCCCATACCACTGCTTAAATTGGTAAGTATGTTTTTTTCCAGGACATTGAAAAATAATCAGTAATGAGTGCCTGGTTTTAAGCCCGATTTTCACATTTGGAGTAACATTTGCTTCAAACCTCCTGACAGCAAGTCTATGACAAGGACACGTTTACCACTGACGACCGAATGGGGGAGGCCGAGATTGACATTCAGCCGCTGGTTTCTGCAGCCAAAGCATATGAGACTTCGATTATATCTGATACTGCGCAGCTCAACAAGTGGCTGGCAAAAGACGGCATCTGGATCCCAAGGGATAGTGCTATCTCCATCATCGACGGCAAGGTGAAGCAGGAGGTGACCGTCAGGCTTCAGAACGTCGAGCGTGGCCACCTTGAGATGGAGCTCGAGTGCGTCCCACTCACGCAATAGCTGTGTCTAGAAATGGGTTGCTCTAGCATTCTGGTATCAACATCACAGCATGTTTACATGAACAATTACTTTACAACAGTTGAGACTTGCCTGTGTGATTACTGTGAGTACCTAGAATTAAATCATACGTTCAAGGTTTCCATGCATCAGATATACCTGTAAAGTTGGAAAGGAGTGCAGAATGTGAGTTGTGATTGGTCCAGTAAAGTTTGAGTGATATTCTAGCACAACTCTGCTTTGCTTGTAGGATTGTCTGTTGGAATTCCAGTTTCACTCGAATTATTCTTCGTGTGATTCTATTTATAACCGGGCAAAAATGGTACAATAGTTCAGAACGGAATGGAAATGTCGATTTTGTTTTGTATACCTGCCTCGTGGTCTCAGGAGATATCGAAACAGGATATACCATGTCCATTTCTACTGAAATGCAAATCCAGTTTTTTATGCTCTAAAATAGGCACCAAAATTCCAGTTTCCGAGCTATCAATGGAGTCTCTGTCTGATCAATGGCTGGATCTGTTCTTGGGATTTTTTTCAGTACAACCTGATAACGCATGATACCTGTAGCTACCCTTCAGATTTCAACATTTCCGTCGTATCCAGCATTGAGCATCGTCAAGGACTGGTGTCATCATCTGATGCGAAAGTCATCTGCAACGATGTTTCTGAAGAAAACATCTATGCTAATCCACAAATGGCTTCATATATACCATCATCTACTAAAGATTCACTATGTCCCCCCTTATACATCGGAGTTCAGCTTATGCGCACAAACGAGGAGGGAAAAAATAGGAAGAATGGCGAAACAAAATTCTCTATCCACGGAATCCGCATACTATGAGGATCCACTAAGGGTATGCAAAAGATTAGACATAACTCAAATGCAAATAGTATCAAGAAATAACCCAGACTATGTACACATAGTTATTTTTTTCGAGAACACACGTAAGGATTGTTGTCCTTGCAATAAGATATACACGTAGCTGTATATAGATTTGTGATCTGCTTGTGGATGGAGTATTTACTAAGATTTGGTTAGAACATTCTATCCCTAGTAGTAGGAATCCACTGCACCACAAATACCAAAATCCTCTCAAATCATGGTATGGCATCCCTATGAGCACATTTCCTTTCGCTCCTTGGGATATTTTCTCATCCATCCAAGTTCCAAGGCCATTCGGCCATCCTGCGGTCCTATACTACTAGAGCTGTCTAAATATATTATACCGCTCAGGCTAGCCCGAAGCACAAAATTATTAGCATAGTCAAGTCGTGTTTAGATCAGCACCTCGACTCCTACTCAACATGGCACGACTGGCGGCGAAGGAGGAAGAGGTGGCGGTGACCAGCGCGTGGAGGTCGGGCGCAACAACGGCCGAGCACAGGGATAGCAATGGCGGCGACCGAGTGCGGAGGCGCCGGGTGCTAGTCCGGTCTGACACACATAACTTTACGTGCTCTGCTCAAGAGGCTAGTTTGACACGTCTAAATTGACACTCGATCCACGGACGATCCGACCGATTAGTTAACCAGGCCAACCGTTTCGGACCGGTGCCGGTATGTTTCGGGGCGGCCCATTTAGGCAGCAATAAAATGCCTCAGCCTCCTCTCCTGGCTTCTCCGCCGCTCTGTCTCGCCCCCGAACCCAGCCCAAAACCCTAGCCATGGACGCCGCCGCCCTGGAAGCGCTCATCCTCGACCTCCACTCCATCGAGGCCGTCAAGCTCGGCTCCTTCGTGCTCAAGTCCGGCATCACCTCCCCCATCTACCTCGACCTCCGCGCGCTCGTCTCCCACCCGCGCCTCCTCTCCTCCATTGCCTCGCTCCTCCATGCCCTCCCCGCAACCCACCCTTACGACCTCCTCTGCGGCGTCCCCTACACCGCCCTCCCTATCGCCGCCGTCCTCTCCGTCGACCGCTCCGTCCCCATGCTCCTCCGCCGCAAGGAGGTCAAGTCCCACGGCACCGCCAAGTCCATCGAGGGCTCGTTCCGCCCAGGCGACACCGTCCTCATTGTCGAGGACCTCGTCACCAGCGGCGCATCGGTGCTCGAGACCGCAGCGCCGCTCCGCTCCCAGGGGCTCGTGGTTGCCGACGCCGTTGTGGTGGTCGACCGCGAGCAGGGCGGGCGGGAGAACCTCGCCGCCAATGGGATCACGCTGCACTCGCTCATGACCCTCACGGAGGTGCTTTCCGTGCTACTGAAGCACGGGAAGGTGAGTGAGGAGAAGGCGGGGGAGGTGAGGCGGTTCCTTGACGCCAATAGGCGGGTGACGGTGCCAGGTGTGGTCGCTAAACCGAAGGTGGTTAGGAAGGCGTTTGCTGAGAGGGCGGGATTGGCCACGAACCCGATGGGGAAGAAGCTCTTCGAGGTGATGGAGGCGAAGCAGAGCAACTTGTGCGTTGCTGCGGATGTTGGGACAGCAAAGGAGCTCCTTGAGCTTGCCGAGAAGGTACAACCGTGCAATTTATAATTTTTGGTGTTGGTTGGTATATGGGTTAGTTAGATACTTAGACCTCAGCACTTCAACGCCAATAAGTCAAATTTCTCCTTTTGGATGGCATAGAAATGACCAGTTCTGTAATTTGTTAGTATTAAGATGGGGTTTTGTGTAGGTTAGCGTCAATCCCTGAGTTAGATAAGAAGCAGATTTGGCGCTGTACGTATACCTCCGTGTATTTGGCCGTCGTTTTTGCTTTATGATCTGTTTGCAAAACTGCAGTCCTTGTAAAGCGAATGCATTGATTTTTTTTTTTTTTGCGAGGAAATGCATTGACTTGATGTGCGAGTAGTGACACCATCACAATTTTTCCCATTTTATTACGATATTTTCTCCATTTGGATGCTCCTGTATATCTTGAGGTGCGTTAACTTATTTCTCCAATTCTTATGCAGGTTGGTCCAGAGATTTGCATGTTGAAGACCCACGTGGATATCTTGTCTGATTTTACACCTGATTTTGGTGCCAAGCTTCGCTCGGTATGTTCTCTTATGATGCAATCTCACCCTTTTCTTTTCAGCATGCTTTACTGTTGATAATTGATGATGCTTCTCTCAGATGGTACTGTTGGACTTTTATGTTTACTGTTAGAATGGCAGTGTCCACAGTAGTCAAGGTGGTTATCATAAATTGAATTTCGTTTGTCAGGAATCAGTTGTTGGATCTTCATGTATATCAGAAGAGAGTGTCATTGTTCATTCTATCCTGTTAGGGAGCATGTTTGATATTTTGTATTTAATAGAAATTCGTTTATTTGATTCCTTCTGTACCCCCATCATAATAATGCCTTCCGTCTTCCTCCCATCTGGGCACATTCGACCTATATCAAGGCAATTTACTCAGTTTCTTAGACCTGATTCTATTTAGCTAATTATTACAGCTGTTTCTACTATAACAATGTGGCATTTGCTGTCCAAGATGCAAAATTTATTATATTGGCTTGGTTTTTTACATGGCATGTTCTTTATCTAATGGTTTTTGATAACTTTTTGGAAGATTGCAGAGAAGCACAACTTTTTGATCTTTGAAGACCGCAAGTTTGCTGACATTGGAAACACAGTAACTATGCAATATGAAGGGTGAGGAAAGACACTATAAACTATCTATGTTCATTTTTTTCCCTTTGCATATTTATGCGGTATAATTAGTTTTTTTTACTTTGTTTCAGAGGAATATTCCGCATATTAGACTGGGCTGATATTGTTAATGCTCATATAATTCCTGGACCTGGAATTGTGGATGGTTTGAAGTTGAAGGTATGTTATGCTTTACATGCCCTATGACTATTAATAAGTTAATGTTGAGTTTAAAAGTTAATAAGTTAGTGTTGCAGCTGCTAATAGCTGATGTATTGTAGTCCGCACAGTAACTGTTGTGTTCTGGTATTGAAGGGTTTGCCAAAAGGAAGAGGGCTACTTTTGCTTGCTGAAATGAGCTCAGCTGGCAACCTTGCTTATGGAGATTACACCGCTGCAGCTGTAAAGATTGCTGAGCAACATTCTGATTTTGTAATTGGATTTATATCAGTAAATCCTGCATCTTGGTCGGCGGCACCATCAAGTCCAGCGTTTATTCATGCCACTCCTGGAGTCCAGATGGTTTCCGGAGGAGATGCTCTTGGGCAACAATACAACACTCCTTATTCTGTGAGTTTAACCTTGTCATTATATAGTGTTTTCTCACACATCTTGAAGCTTTCAAGTTGTTCTAGAGCTTTCATGAAGCTGACTAGTATTATTTTACTATGTTGTACATGACCTCAGTTATTTTGCTGTCTTCCGGTTAATATATTAACTTGCAAAGTTTCAAGGCTGTTGGTGCCTGTTTTGAGTATATGAAAGTACATATGAATTTTACTGGCCACATGTGCTAATCTGTCAGTTGTTGAGTACTTACTAGAAAAGGTGACAGCTGTGTACTAGTATGGAGACAGACATTGAGATAACTCAGTATGTTAGTTACCTTACTACAGTAGCTTGGATATATTAGTATATTACCATTGCGTACCAAATAATAATATGTTTTCAGGTGTTTCTATTGGAAAACCTAGATACTTATATAAGTAGATATGTAGAAGGCGACTTCGGCAGGTCGCGTAGACCAGCTGAGCGCTTCCCTACTCATGTGAATAAAATAATAAGCAAGATGGACCTCTGAGATGAGATTGGCCTTAGCTTATAAAATCCCTTAGGAGATCACATTAACTTTGGATTCTCATGCACCATATATTTGGACACATGCCCGTTTTTTCTTCTCAACACAATTTTGTGGCCTGGCATATTACGCAATGGGTAATTTGAAAATCAGCCTGTACTTGCAGCCTGTGATCATACCTGCAACATTTTTTACGACTTGCAGCCTGTGATCATACCTGCATCATCTTCCTTTGTTTCCTTTTTCTCAATCTTTATCTTCGAGACCGACCTTTTTTTTGTCTTGACAACAAACTACTTTAACTAGATACCTAGGTAGTAAGGTGGTGTTTTGGATTGGTTGACTTCACTCAGTCTGAGAGCTTGAGCTTCTCTCTCTCTCTGTCTCTCTCCCTCTCTCTTTGCAATATGCTTATCGTGTTTTGGATTGGTTGACTTCACTCAGTCTGAGAGCTTGAGCTTCTGTCTCTCTCCCTCTTTGCAATATGCTTATCAGCTGATATATGTTACTTGTAACTCCGCTGTGTGATACAGGTCATAAACGACAGAGCAAGTGATATAATTATAGTCGGACGTGGGATTATAAAGGCGAGTGATCCTGCTGAGGCGGCAAGGGAGTACCGCATCCAAGGGTGGCAGGCTTACCAGTCCAGCTTGTCATGAGATGTTTAAACTCCTCTCTCGATGTAACCCAAATATATGGGCATTCGTGCGGTTGATGTAATAAGTGTCCTCTGTCGGTGCTGCATTCCATATGACCTGTATCGACACGCACTGATTTCAACAATGAACGCACTAGCGTTGCTTGTTTATTGCTTGGGTCTCGTGTGTTGTGGTACTTGTGCTTGATCAGAATCTCACGAACCTCCCCAGAGGCCATGATTGGCTGCATATTGTCACATTGCCCTTGTTGCTAACCCGCTTTGATTGCTTCGGCTTGTAGTGCTTGTCGTAGTCAGCTGGTCAACTTGTGCTGGCTCTCGTCGTCCTCGCGCCTCCTGATCCGCGCGCGGCGCCCGCCCATCACCCTCATCTCGTACGGCGGTGGCGTCTTCTTGCTCGTCGCCTGCAGTCTCCACTCTCCACAGCAAACGTCCTGATCACGGCGGCCGCCACGGGCTTCATCTCCACGTGCGCGCGACACTTCGTCGTACAGGGGCCGCTCGGTTGTGTGGCATACGAAGAGAGGGGAAGACTGAAGGAAGAAGGACGGTAATTATTCACTGACATGGGGTCCTAGCGTAATATAAATGGGGGTTTTCTCCTTTTTTCTAAAGGCCACTCCTATCGCCGCAAACAGCCGTAGTACACTCACACTCAAGTCATAGCTCCCTCACCGACTCCGCCTTCCTTCCCCGCTTGTCTCTCTTGCCCCGAAGGCCCAAACCCCGACCAAAAAACCCTTGCCATGGACGCCGCCACCCTGGAAGCTCTCATCCTCGACCTCCACGCGATCGAGGCCGTCAAGTTCGGCACCTTCGTGCTCAAGTCCGGCATCACCTCCCCCGTCTACCTCGACCTCCGCGCGCTCATCTCCCACCCGCGCCTCCTCTCCTCCGTCGCCTCGTTCCTCCACTCACTCCCCACCACCCGCCCCTACGACCTCATCTGCGGCGTCCCCTACACGGCGCTCCCTATCGCTTCCGTCCTCTCCGTCGCCCACTGCGTCCCCATGCTCCTCCGCCGATACGAGGTCAAGACCCACGGCACCGCCAAGTCCATCGAGGGCTCGTTCCTCCCTGGCGACGCCGTCCTCATCGTCGAGGACCTCGTCACCAGCGGCTCCTCCGTACTCGAGACCGTCGCGCCGCTGCGCGCCGAGGGGCTCGTCGTGGCCGACGCAGTCGTCGTCGTCGACCGCGAGCAGGGCGGGAGGGAGAACCTCGCCGCCAATGGGGTCACGCTGCACTCGCTCATGACCCTCACGGAAGTGCTCGCCGTGCTGGTGAAGCACGGGAAGGTGAGCAAGGAGAAGGCGGACGAGGTGAAGCGGTTCCTCAACGCAAACAGGATGGTGGCGGTGCCGGGGGTGCCTGTTAAACCGAAAGTGGTTAGGAAGGCGTTTGCGGAGAGAGCGGGATTGGCCGTCAACCCGATGGGAAGGAAGCTGTTTGAGGTGATGGAGGCGAAACAAAGCAACTTGTGTGTTGCTGCGGATGTTGGGACGGCAAAGGAGCTACTTGATCTTGCCGAGAAGGTATCTCAGCTATGATTGTTGGGGTGTTGGTTGAGTCAATTTCTCCTTTTGGATGGCAAAGAGATGGCTAATTATGCAATATGTGTATACTAAGATGGAATTTCTTGTACATTAGCATTACCCCCTGCATTACGTGGCTGTGTGAATACCTCCAGATACATGGCACTTGTTTCTGCCGTATGAATTGTTTACTTATGTTTAGGCATGTGAAACTGCAGTCCTTGGCAAGTGAATGACTTGATGTGCAAGCGGTGCCCTGTAATTCATTATTCTGTAGGTTAGTTTATAGAATTCTTACCATCGCATCTTTTCCCTTTTTCTTATGATATTTTCTGCACTTGGGTGCTGCTGTATATCTTTCACATGTAGTGCGGTAAATAAAGTGATCTGATACGGTCATTGTGTGGGTGCAGTTTCTTCACTATGCTGGCATAGTTTTCAAATTTTCACTATTTTGCAGAATCCCATTTGATTCATTTGCATATGCTTCCTATTTGCTAAGAGCGCCTGTGATTGTTATGCTTGTTTTATTGTTCTTTTTTGGTACATTAAATTGTTTTTGTTAAGTCCTCAGTTTCTACACGTGTTAACTTTGTTATCCAATTGTTTTGTAGGTTGGTCCGGAGATTTGCATGTTGAAAACCCATGTGGATATCTTGTCTGATTTTACACCAGATTTTGGTGCCAAGCTCCGTTTGGTACGTTCTTTTATGATGCGATCTTGCCTTTTCTTTTCATCATTCTTTATTATTGATAGTGCTTTTCTCAGATGGTAATGTTTGATTTTTATGTTTGCTAGTAGAATGGTAGTACCATAATAGTCCAGACCAGGGATCAAAAAACCGGAACCGGTTGAAATCCCGCTCGGCGGGCGGCACTAGGGATAAAAAAACCGGTACCGGTGCAAATCCCGGCTGGTGGACAGTACCGGTAACCGGCCGGTTACCGGAAATCCCGGAAAGAATCCGGATGAAATTCGCTTGAATTTGTTAAAAACCAGCCGAAATTCAAAATTCAAAATTTGAATTTGCTAAACCGGAAAGAAACCGGCCAGTTTTTTTCTCTCGGTTGCCACCGGTAACCGACCGGTTTTTTTCTCTCTGGGCGGTACTGGTAACCGTCTGGTTACCGGAAATTCCGGGAAAAACCGGACGAATTTCAAAAACTGAAATTTGAATTGCCAATTTTGAAAGCCGGTTATCAGACCGGTAACCGGCCGGTTACCAGAAAAACTGGTCAGTAAAACCGGCCGGGATTTGGAATTGACGAATTTTGAATTAGAAAGTGTTTAATGTAGTTCATATTTAGCTCATACAATACGTAATCTAGCATATTTAGCTCATACAATACACAATCTAACATATTTAGCTCATATGAAGTGCAAACTGGCCAAAAATAATAATTCAAGCATATGTAGCTCATACAATATGTAATCTAGCACAAAATAGGCATAAACCAATCTAGGAAGTGATGAGAGAAGTTAAAAATTCAAATTTTCCGGCCGGTTACTGTTCACCCAGTCGGCACCGGGAAATCCGGTTAACCGTCCAGGATTTTTTTTCCTTGGTCCAGGTAGATATTTTAGTTTTGTTTACCAGACATCAGATGTAGGGCCTTTTATGTCTATCAGTGTTGAGTGTCTTTGCTCGTACTGTTCTTTTAGGGGGCATGTTTGAATTTTGCATTGATCAGAAGTATGTTCATTTGATCTGTTCTGTACACCCACCATAATACCTTCTTCGCATTTGGATTTTGGTTAATTTATTATCAAGGCAATTTATTATGTTTACTAGACCTGCTTTTATTTGATTAATTTCTAGAGCTGTTCTCTTCTATAGCAATGTGGTATTCTCTGTTCAAGATGCTAAAGCTATTAACCTGGTTTGGTTTTTACATAACTTACTTTTTATTTAATCGATTCTTAAAAATTTTATTTGAAGATTGCTGAGAAGCATAACTTTTTGATCTTTGAAGACCGCAAATTTGCTGACACTGGAAACACAGTAACTATGCAATATGAAGGGTGAGAGAAGGGCTTTATAAAATATCTATGTAATTTTAGTTCTTTTATATATTCACACAATATAATTAGTGTTTTTACTTTGGTTCAGAGGAGTATTCTGCATATCAGACTGGGCTGATATTGTTAATGCACATATAGTTCCTGGACCTGGAATTGTAGATGGCTTGAAGCTGAAGGTTATGCTTTACATAATTACATGCCTTATAACTTAGTTATTTGAGTTAAAAAAAATAAAATGTCAAATTGTCAATGTTACAGCTGCTAGTACCTAGTAGATGATGTATTTTAGTGCACTAGTGCTGACAATAACTGTTATGTTCTGGTATTGAAGGGTTTGCCAAAAGGAAGAGGGTTACTTTTGCTTGCTGAAATGAGCTCAGCTGGCAACCTTGCTCACGGAGATTACACTGCTGCAGCTGTAAAGTTTGCTGAGCAACATTCTGATTTTGTAATTGGATTTATATCAGTGAGTCCTGCATCTTGGTCAGTGGCACCATCAAGTCCAGCGTTTATCCATGTCACTCCTGGAGTTCAGATGGTTGCTGGAGGAGATGCTCTTGGTCAACAATACAACACTCCTTATTCTGTGAGTTTAGCCTTGCCATTACAATTCGTTTGTGTGATTAGTACATCGTTTTCTTCACACATCTTAATGATAAGTTTTTGTAGATCTTTAATGATGTCCGCTTAGTATTATTCTTTCACCGTGCTACACAGAAGTATAGTTATTGCGCACCTTTCTTTTTCTTTTAAACAAGCAATATGAACCTCTGGTGAGATTGAGATTTAAAAAGTTCCTTAGGAGACTGCATTCTACTCTAAACTGTACCACACGATTGGACTTGTGCCCTTTTTCCTTCCTCCTACAAAATTGTAGCCTGCCATATCATGCGATAGATGACTTGAAAATCAACTGTCTTGCAGCTCTGTGATCATACATGCAGCATCTTTTAAATATCCTGTGGCCTGTGATTGTGCCCGCATCATTTTTTTTTATGCCTGCAGCATCTTCCTTTGTTTCCTTTTCCCTTAATCTTGGTAATGATGCTAACTTAACTTAACTGGATACTTCTGTTGGAAGTTTTGGTTGTCTTCACCCAATCCAAGAACCTGAGCCTTACCCTTCTGTCGCAATGCAATCCGGTTATCTGCTGATATTGCTCACTTGCAACTTCGCCGTGTGATACATACAGGTCATAAACGACAGAGGCAGTGATATAATTATAGTCGGACGTGGGATTATAAAGGCGAGTAATCCTGCCGAGACCGCAAGGGAGTACCGCATCCAAGGGTGGCAGTCCTACCAGTCCAGCTTGCCATGAGGATCTTTAAACTCCTCTCCCAAGGTACGTAACCCAAGCAATGTAAAGGTATAAGGGCATTCAGGCGATTGATGTAATAAGAGTACGGCCCCATCGTCGCTGCATCAATAAGAGTACGGCCCCATCGTCGCTGCCTTCCTTATGGCCAGTATCGAGATACGCTGTTCCAACAATAATTGCCTATCCGTGATGATAATAAAAACTAAATTCTCCCACGAACCTGATCGCGTGCCCCTGTCAGCTCATGCCGTTCTTATTTGTTGTTTGGTTCTTTGCCATACTTGTGTTGGATCGAATGGCAACTCGATCTACAGACTCCGGGTAATTTCGTAGGTTTACGTAGACCAATATTTTTTACCCTGTATAGCCTGTTGGAACTGGAACGAATGCTCGGAGTGTACTCGGCTAAATTGAAAAAACAAAATGGAGAGAGAACACACACAAGAGTTTGTGACGTGCTACTTCTCACGTCTTTTCCTTGTTGCTGTTGTCTCATTATATAAAGTAAAAACAAATCGGTTACATGCAGAAAGCATTAAGTGTTGCATGTCCTCCCGTTGGACTGCATGCATGCACATGTATAACTGCCACTCCATTAACACACGCACACACACTTACTCTGCATGCATGCAAACTAGAAAACTGTCACTCCTCCAGAATTTCAGGCAACGCTTGTACATGTATTGCCTTCCTGCATGTACGCTCAGCTTGACCGCTTCCTACTCCGGACGGGCATGACGACTTGGCTGAATACCTGGCCACAAATACATGTATGACTAATTCCAAGTAACACATACGTGCACTCAACTCTGGTGGCGATCGCTCACTACACACCTGATCCGCCACTCACGCCATGCTATACGTTTCAACTAACTTGGACTTTAGCCACTATACATGTAACACTCAAGCATAAATAAACAAAAAATACATAAACAACAAGATTAGTTCCAACAATCACCCCTCTAATCTTGTTGTCGTTATTTATTTATTTAAATTTTTTAGCACCTCTTCGTCGGTCTTCAAAGTAGCGTTGGCTCATCGTCGGCGTCGCCACGACAAGCAGCACGTCCTTCTCCTTTGAATCGGCACACCTCTTCTCCCAAGAATAGTGCCCATATTGCTGGCAGTTGTAGCAGCGCACCTTTGCCTTGTCGAAGGTGCTGCTCTTCTTGCCGCGAGGTCGCCCACCAATGCTCGATGCACTAGAGGCGAGCAGCATATCCTCCTGGTTTGTCCCATCACGCTTGCGTATCCTTTCCTCGTACGCTTTGAGACGACCAATTGCCTCATCGAAAGGCATCTCGTCCAGGTCGGAGAATTGCTCGATCGCTGCAATCACCTGCAAGAACTTGTTAGGCACGGAGTCGAGTAGCTTCTTGACGAGTTCAGCATCCTCCATGGCTGCACCGAGATCACTCAACTTGTTCGCTAGGCCACTGATTTTGCCCGCGAACTCGTCAATTGACTCGGTTTCCTTCATGTGCAGATCCTTGAAGTCACTCTTAAAGGTCTGCACCCGCGCCTTCTTCACTCGATCAACTCCAAGGCACCTCGTCTTCAAACTCTCCCACATCTCCTTAGCTGTCTTCTTCTTGGCGATCGATGCGGCACGTCTTCGGGGACGGCCCCGAAAAGACATGCACGCGCCAGCTTGTCCTTCTTGGTTTCCACAACCTCCCCATCCGCGGGCTTGATGGCATCCCAAATGCCTTGCGCCTCGAGTTGGCCTCCATCCGATCGCCAGTGGAGTAGTTGGTTGCCGTCGACATCGGGTACACCAAGGAGACGCCATTCTCCTTGATCGATTGCGCCGGGATGATCGACATCTCCTTGAACCGCAGGTACTTGGGCATACAACTTCAATGGCTCTGATACCAAATGTTGGAACTGGAACGAATGCTCGGAGTGTACTCGGCTAAATTGAAAAAACAGAATGGAGAGAGAACACACACAAGAGTTTGTGACGTGCTACTTCTCACGTCTTTTCCTTGTTCTTGTTGTCTCATTATATAAAGTAAAACAAATCGGTTACATGCGAAAGCATTAAGTGTTGCATGTCCTCCCGTTGGACTGCATGCATGCACATGTATAACTGCCACTCCATTAACACACGCACACACACTTACTCTGCATGCATGCAAACTAGAAAACTGTCACTCCTCCAGAATTCCAGGCAACGCTTGTACATGTATTGCCTTCCTGCATGTACGCTCAGCTTGACCGCTTCCTACTCCGGACGGGCATGACGACTTGGTGAATACTCACCACAAATACATGTATGACTAATTCCAAGTAACACATACGCACTCAACTCCTGGTGGCGATCGCTCACTACACACTCCGATCCTCGCCACTACGCCATGCTATACGTTTCAACTAACTTGGACTTTAGCCACTATACATGTAACACTCAAGCATAAATAAACAAAAAATACATAAACAACAAGATTAGTTCCAACATAGCCAAGGTGCTAAACTATCTTTTAAGACTGTAAATATACAGGCGTTAGGTGTACGACGCCTCAGTCTCTCCCGCTGGTCAACCTTGGCCGGTACGCGTCGCCCTCCCGCCTCCTGATTCGCACAGGGAGCCCGCCCTTCACTCTCAGTGTCACCGCCATCCCGTACGGTGGCGGCGTCTCCATGCTCGCCGGCGCCTGCACCGTCTCCACCGCAAACCTCCGGATCACGGCGGCCGCCACGGCCTTCATCTGCACGTACGCCATCTCCTTCCCGAGGCACGCCCGCGGGCCCGCGTGGAAGACGGGGTACCTCGCCGCATCCACCGCTACGAACTCGCCATCGTCGTCGAGCCACCGCTCGGGGCGGAACTCGCGGCAGTCGTTTCCCCAGAGCTGCGGCATCCTCCCCATCGCGTACGCTGAGTAGTCGGCGAACCAGCCGGCCCGCACCGATGTGCCGTCCGGCAGCACGTCCCCCGCGGCCGCCACCCGCGAGTTGATGGGCACCGGCGGGTACAGCCGCATCGCCTCGGTGATCGCCGCGTGCAGGTAGTGCATCCCCTTCAGTTCGTCGTACCCGTCGCCGTCCCCGGCGTCGACACAGCAATCGTTGTCTCCGTTACGCGAGGCCTCCTCGTACACGCGCCGCTCGCAGCGCGGGTTGGCGGCGAGGAGCCAGAAGAGCCAGGTCAGAGCAGAGGACGTCGTGTCCTTCCCGGCCAGCACGAAGCTGACGACGATGTCGCGCAGGAACCGGCGCTTCGCTTCCGGCGAGTCGAACATCGCGCCGAGCTCGCTGCCGTCAGTTTCTTCATCCATTGCCGCTGCGAACCTCGACAGCAGGTGCTGCTCGTCATCGCCCCCTCGTAGCTGCTCAGACTCCATCATCTCCATCAAGTACTCGTCAATGACTCTGATGGCCTGACGGAGCCGCCGTTCGCTTCCGACGTTGGCGAGCTTCATCGCCCTCCACACCAAGGTCGTCGGGTGGAATATGCGCGCGAAGGATATCTCGACGGCGTCATCGAACGCCGCAAAGAAGGCTTCGTGCCGGCGATCCCCGACCTCCAGCAGCGTAGAGCTCTCGACGCCGAACGCGACGTTGCAGATGTTATCGAAGGCGAAGCGTTTTAGCACGTCCTGCAGGTCGACGGCCTCGCCGGAGTCGGCGGCGGCAGCGAGGAAGGGGAGGAGGCGGCGGTGGAGGTGTGCCCAGAGGACGCGTCCCGAGAAGCGGCGGAGCGAGCGGGAGGAGAAGGAGTAGGAGGCGAGCTTGCGCTGGAGGCTCCAGAGGCGGCCGTCCGCGAGGAAGAGGCCGTGGCCGAGGAGGTCGGTGAAGGTGACAGCGAAGCGCGCGCCCTTGACGTAGTTGGGGAAGCTGGCGCGCAGGAAGTGGTCAACGACCTCCGGGTTGGCGGTGCCGACGCCGTTGCCGAGGCCGAGGACGCCGCGGACTTGGATGGTGGATGTCGGGGCGGCGGCGAGGAGGTCGGTGGTCCAGTCGAGGAAGCGGTGCAGGTTGCGGAGGAACGGCACGACGTTGCCGAGGACGGGGTTTGGGTGGGGGCAATGGTTGTGGGATGTCGCGTTTGCCGGGGCTGGGCGGCGTCGGAGGTAGAGGAGCAGAAGGACGGGAAGGAGGAGGACTAGGAGCAGCGGTGGTGCCGTGGTTCCGTCCATGAGCACCATGGTTTGTCGATAGTGTTGGTTAGTGGTCTAACGCAAATCAATTAATGGAGTAGGGACCTCCGTTCATAAAAAAATGTTCTTTCAGGATAGGTGCAGTTAAAATTTTAAATTTTTTGTTATCAGTATCTTTTAAAATATTCAGATTATAGATAGTACCCAAAATACAACGTTGACTAATAAATAATATTATAATATATTTGTAAAATCCAATAACTTTATAATATTACAAAAATATTTTTCAAGACGAATCTACACATATGATTTTCATGTATCTAGTTTAAATATTTAAAAAGTTAGCTGACGATGATCTAATAATTATCAATTAATAAAACTATTAATATGTAATTCTTATTATAGATAATGGTATTCTTAATACCCCTCGAATATACCCTTGGTTGGAAATGCCTGTTATGACCAATGAATGCTATGACCACTTCGGGTCATAACCACTCTATGGTTGTAAAATCTGCTATGACTAGGTCAACTACGATCACCTTATAATTGATTTAGGACCTTATGGGCTAGGGATACTGTACATTGAGTTCATTCGTGCGTAGTAGTTAATACATGTGTTGTTGTTTGTCTCTGACATAACCGCACGTAGCTCTCTTTATTTCTGACGTAATCGCATGACACACGTGTAGGAGGGTGTCTCTCTGACAATAATTGTAGCCAACGTGCGTAATCGGTCAACCTCAAGACGCCTCTTGACGCACAACAATTATCACCCCTTCAAAATCTATATAAGGGGTAACGTCGGTGGATAAAGGGTGATCAATTGAGAAGACATACAGATTCAATACTCTTATAAGTCATTGACATTAGTTTAAGTGGCTTGTTTCATTTTGTAAACACATTCAATACAAGAACACAAGAGTATGGTAATTATTCTCTCCGGAGAAGACCTAAACCTGTCTAAAAAGTCCCTCTCTCCTCTTGCATGATCTCGAGTATCATGTTCGCAGCATTTATTTCATAAGATCGATAGTAAAACATCGACAGTTGGCGACGTCTTTGGGAACACTCCGGCGATTTTCTTTGTTTCTACTCAGATGCCTCCATGGCAAATGAGTGCAATGGTGAGGATTGGTTTGATCTCGTAGATTATGCACGACTCGGCATGGATGCCTGCTACGACTACGACCAGAGCGTCTTTTCGTTCGAGGGCAATACCAACTCTAGGGATCCTTCACCGATTCCAAGGGATTGCACCACGTACAAGATTAATGAGGGCACCTTATCTCCAATGCTCTCACCGGCACTACTACGTTCAGAGGGTGAGTCAGAATTCTCACATGACAAGGATCCAAGTGACCATGCCCAGTGACAGGCGCTGAATGCAGCGAGGTTCCCACCTCCGAGGACTAAGACTCGTACGAGGACGTCTGGTCTCCTTCGTTGAGTCTTGAAACACACGATTTCGTTGAGTCCGACTTTGCTAGTTCCTTTGCTCTCGATACATTTTTGTACACTGCATGGTCTGTTGGAGGATCTCCAATACCCGCCTTGCGAGTTGAATATAATCTGGAGTCTATGCCAGAGCAGGATCTGGGTTATTCAGAATGTCACGAACTCGCTGCAGGTTTGGGATTGTTATCGAAGGTCTCGGAGGATTCCTACTAGCAGAGGGTGTTCGATGACTCGAATTCCCCTCGACCTTCCGGTTTGTCCTATTCGACCCATCACGCGCTGTGGGGTAGAAACAAGTGAATTAACTAATCAATGTCTATCAGTTCGATTACCTCTGCCATTTGGTGCTTGAGTGCTCGTACCATTTCCACCAGTAGGTGGTGGCGGGTTAAGCTGTGGAGGATTGTGCGCGACATCTTGATTGGTATCTCCGATTGCGTAAACCTTGTGTCTCTAACTGCGGTCTTCTGACGAGCTTCTGTCGTAGCTAAGGGAGAGCCTTCCAGTGTTTCGGCAAGGAGCCTCCACGATGGGGAGTGGTCGGAGATTACCACCTCTGGTAGGCTTTGTTGTAGACTCAGTCTGATCCGGCGGATTACCGATCATATACTGAGTTTTATCATCCCCACTTGGCCTTCGATCGGTGATAACTTCATTGACACCCTCCCCAGATGTCGGTTGGCCCCCGGAACACGTAGGAGCTATTGGCGAATGCTCGTCGCCCATGACTGTATCGAGAGTACATGGACCATCTGATCGCAGCATTGGGCTTTTATCGTCATTCTTGCCGGTCGGAATAACCGGGTTTGTAGAGACGTTCATATATTTTGAACTAGTCGGAACAACCGATTCCTCTGGGAGCGCCACTGACGGTGGCGGTGAAACCTCCCTCATCCAGTCGATCTTGCTGGTCTCAGCGAGTTGTGAGTCAGCGGCGGAAGAGAATGACGACAACATCGCGTCATGTTCCATGGTGCGGATGCATGCGTCCATATCGAGATTGGAGTAGTTCGCCAAGTCGAACCAGTTTTCCTTATTCCAAGTCCCTACCATGATCGCATGAGCGATAATGGAGTGAATGAGTATTGCTGAGCGAAGTAATATTCAAGAACTCAACGCCTTCTTCCCCACGAACGGCGTCAACTGTCGACGATCGAGTCATCGATCTTACAAAATAAAAAGAGAAAAATGGTAAATAGTTCTTGGGAGAGAATGAGACTGCCTTTTATTGCAATGAACTGGCTTTTACAAGGGGGTGCCTTCGACTAGGCAGTGGACTAGCCCTAATTATACTGAGAGTATCGCTATTGCTCTACTTGTCTTTAGAGTGTTGGGTCTTTGATTGTCCAAGCTTGATGTTGAATCAGATTGGATCATCTTCTTTCTCCTTCTGCTGCCCATCATCTATCCTTAAATAACCACCGAAGAGGTGACATTTACTCCTAAAGAAGACACCTTTTGGAAGTGACGTGTCTGGTCGGAGAAGACAGTTCTAACCGATGAGACAATAACTGATCACCGGTTAGAGTTAGTGGGAGATAAAACCATATGATGGTTATTATCAGTGTCTCAGGACCATCAAGCGTCGTGTGGTTTGGAACAAATATAATATGTGTTCTATTCATCACACGGTAAGAATATACTTGAAATCAAGTCCAAGTGTCAGTTCATTGCTTCTACGTGCAGTCACCTGGTCGGAGATAAGGTGCAGGACCTCGTCCGACCAGGGTAGCCATAATATAATCCTTGAAATCCTTACAACCAGATGTCGTTAGCCTTAGGGGTTACGACCACGAAGGACGTGCATCCATTTATTAAATATTAAAGTAATATTTAGAGATTTAATCATCGTCACAGTTGGAACAACGACCGGCAGTAAATGACATCCTGTCGTCATTTCAAATGACGACAACAGTCCGTCGCTATGTGAAATAGCGACGGTGGCTTGTTTTTGTAATTTTTTATTTTTATTTAAATTAATATTATTTTAAAAAAATCGAGAACGAACGTGACGATTCATTTTTGACTCTGCCGCCCTTCAATAAGGTAACATGTAGATATTTGAAATGTACAGTGTTGAACTGCTGAAACTTAATGGCTGATGTTCGGATTGGTTGATTAGGCTGATGGTGCTGTCCAAAGGACGTACCCTGATGTTCTTTCCTCCACTCGACCTGCGAAAGGCTGGTGGAAAGCTTCATCAGTTCATGGTCCATGAAAAATGAGAAGGTCCACTGACTGCACATGGTAGCTACTACTTGTTAGTATTTTTTTTTGGGTTTCAGAGGACCACTTGAATCCAAAAACGTACGATAATGGTAGAGTACACTACATATAAATTTGTGGTTTTGAAGATTGTTAATCCTATACTGATATCTTTACATGGGAACTATCCGTATCCGATTTCGATACTACACATACTACACAGGATCGAGTCGGATCCAATCTTATATGCATGCGGATGGAAGTGAGGCATGGGCATTCAGCACCCGCAAGATGGTGTCAAAACCGGAACAAGCGAGACACGTGAGCCGGCAGGATGCTGCGATCATGGACGCGCTTGTACCAACGGCCCGAGCTGCGCCTCCATCCTCTCTTCCGGCTGAGCAGATGCTACTGGATCGGTGTAGTCACTTTGCCAGTGCAGAGGCTGCAGGCTCCAGAGTGTTGCGGCGACGCGAGCAGGAGCACGCCGTCGTGGCGTCCTGCCGACCCTCGGCCGTGGCAGCACATGGCATGCCGGCGACGCCCTTCCCAAAAAGAGGGCTTTACACGCTCCCTCCCCTCCCCTCGTCGCGAATGTGTGTGTGTGTGATGGCTCATTATTACCTGACGTGGTGGCTCGATTAGACTACTCCCACCATTATAAAGGACGCAGGAGGGATTAGTATGTTGATGCTTCATTAATTCCGTTGCGATCACCTCTGCGAAATCCTCAGTGAAAATGGGGATATATTATTGAGTATTGACCTTGCTTAGAGCAGGCAAATTGGACTCTATGTTTATTCACGAGAATGGCATGGAAAGCACCCTCTTGAATTCTTGCTATTCTTCCTCTCAGGGTTGTTCTTTCCAGGTTCCTCTTGGATGTTATTGTGCACTTCCTCCATTGGGTCACCTCTTAGTTTCCCTCTCATCCAAATTTTGGACGGTGAGTTTCTTTGATTTGCATGATCGATGTACCTCTAAAATGCCGCTCCACCTCCTCTTGTGCAACATTTTAAACGAGAAATATAACAAAGGCAAGGAAAATCTTTGGAACAAATAAACCCCCGAAAAACCCTCGGAACTTCGGTTTCACACTAGGTTTTCAATATAGAGAGATATAATATGGGTAAGAAAAATAAATCTTTGGAACAAACAAACCCTTTAAAAACCGTATGAACTTCGGTTTCCCACTAGGTTTTCAGTGTAGACAACAGAGTAAATTAGATGGAGCGAATTTGTCCAGAATAAATTAGATGGAGCGAATTTACGGCATCGATCACCGCCGTTGTTTTTCCAGCCCTATTTACGCTCGCCAGTCACTCCTCTGTTCCAGTTCCAGGTGGCTCCTCCCCCCCCCCCTCTCTCTTCGTCCGCGTTCCCCTCCCTCTCTCTCTCTGATCCAGCGAAGCCGAGCACCCTGCCCAACTCCTCTCTCCGCCGTTCAGATCTCCTTCTCCTCGCGAGCTCGCCGTGAGATCGGTGCCCCCTCGTTGCCGTTGCTTTGGGCATTTCCTCCGGTCGGAGATCGGGGCCCGTCTCGTTTGCCCTTGTAGTAAGTTCGTCCCCTTCCCTACTAGCTCCTGATCGCGTGCGAGTCCCATGGATCTAGTTGTCGATGGTCGGATCTGCTATTTTTTAATCCTTTTCTTCTGTTGATTTTGCTCCGTGTTTTTGTTGCGAATGGTGGGTTAATACTGTCGATTTCCCCCTTTCGAGATGGGATGGCTGTTTCTCTCATGTGCTTTCATGTGTAATTGCCGCGAGTTTTCGTCTCTGCCTTTTTTTTCCATTCCCATGTTAAACTGTTCTAATTTTACGCATCATGTTGTTTTGCTGGTGTGCTACTGCATTAGTCTTGATTTCAGCTCGGATTACTGCGTACGAGTTACCTAGAGCTAAGATCGCGTCGGTTGTATTTTTCAGATGTTGTTTTTATATGCAACTCATGGAAGAAAATCCTACGAGACCTCATCACTTTTATACCCATATTAGACACTGTCAATCTCGTGACACATGACAAAAAAATAAATCAAGAGGAACCACCTCTTGCATGTCCCCATGCCATGACTTGAAAGAGGTCCAAGCAAGCAAGGGTGTATTTCGTGAGGGGGCACGATTAGAGGGTAGCATGCAATGCTCCTTGGATGAATAAATTGGAACTTTCTTACACGTGGTTAGTCGCAACTAAAGGTTTAAGGTTATGCAAATCAATTTAACTGGTCTGTTGAAACTTAAACTACGACAACCGTGACGCTGAAGTGACATACTTCATGTATAAGAACCAAGTTAAAGTATGCATGTGAAATCGCTCTTCAACTGCACTGGTAGAATGAAATGAACAACTATGCATGTTTAGGGCTACACAGCATCGGCTAGCTCCCGCAACAATGATTTGGACCAGCCATAACTGTGCTCATCACTCAGTCACCACAGATCATTTTGGAGGGAAACAGTTGAAACTACAGATTATCGTTGCTAGAAAGGTGATCCCTTCCTCGATGAGTACATTTGGATCCCATTTTCGATCAAATAGCCACTCAATGCACCAACCCTCACAACCAGACCTCGGCCATCTCTTGGCCATGTGCTGACGAACTCGTATGTGTGGAGAGGGAGAGTCGGAGAGGTGCTTATAAAAATTGTTCACACTGACATAAATCTGAATATAGCTCTTTTTAACAGCATAACAATTTAATTATTATGAAAAGTTATTCATCGATGAATATCTACTGTCCAAGAGAGTACATCTAGGGTGATGATTTTAGACTTGTATGTAGATAATGGTACAATGCCGGATCATGAGCATTATCCATGGCCCCATGCATTCTATCTTGAGAATCTGGCACATAAACTTCGTCAGTTGTCTTACCTGCAATAGATATTTGACTTATATGTATTTTTCTGTTTTCTTGTTGGATTAATTGAACACAGTTTCATATTTTTATTTTTATTGTTATTTGATTTGTTTGATTGTCTTTCCTTTTCAGCATATGATGCGTTCCTAACTCTCAATGCCCCTGTTGTACAGTGGAACCATCTGCTACTATTTTATTTCTTTCAAAGTAAACCCTGGTAAAGTTGCTTCCCAATGTCAACCACAAAATTTCTGGATCCTGCTTTTCAAGGAGCTGGCCAAAAAGTGTATCCTTCCACACGATTGTCAGTCTATTTTAGTTGTTTTTTGAGTAACTATCTTTGATAGAATTTCCTTTGTTCTTTAAGATTGCAAATGTAGACCCTCCTTGTTTATTTATGTTGGTGTGCCCCTTAACATCATTTAGTGGGGCAGAAATATGGCGAATTGAAGATTTTAAACCAGTTCATTTGCCAAAAGCTGATTATGGTAAATTCTATTGTGGAGATTCATACATAGTTCTGCAGGTGATTGCTTTGCCTCTTGTATTCCTTTGATGCATCTTTTTTCTTCTTCTTTCTACAATACATAAGTTTCTAAGTTATTTCTTTATGTTTTCTAGACGACCTGTGCTAAAGGTGGTGCATATCTGTACGACATACACTTCTGGATTGGGAAAGATTCAAGTCAAGTACACGCTTTGTAAACTTAATTTCTGCGATACTCAGAAATACCATTTCCATTCTTACGACGATGCGTCATTGTGCAGGATGAAGCTGGTACTGCAGCAATCAAAACAGTTGAGCTTGATGCCATACTTGGCGGTCGCGCAATCCAGCATAGGGAACTCCAAGGTTATGAATCTGACAAGTTCCTATCATACTTCAAACCTTGCATTATACCTTTGGAGGGCGGTTTTGCCTCAGGGTTCAAAAAGCCTGAAGAGGAAAAGTTTGAAACACGGTTATATATTTGCAGAGGGAAAAGAGCTATTAGAGTTAAAGAGGTATGTAACATTTTACTCTCAAGCTGCCTATTCTTTTCAAATTTCAGTTCAATAATTCTGTATGCTACATTAATATGATGCCTTTTTGGTTCAGGTTCCCTTTGCTCGTTCATCATTAAACCATGATGATGTGTTTATCTTAGTCACTGAAAAGAAAATATACCAATTTAATGGTGCTAACTCCAATATCCAAGAAAGGGCGAAAGCATTGGAAGTTATCCAACATTTAAAGGAGAAGTACCATGGGGGTGTGTGCGATGTTGCAATCGTTGGTGAGGGGACATCTAAACTTTACATTGGTACCTTTGTCAGCTGGTGCACCCTTTTCTGTACTCATGTGGTCTACTTTAATAATGTCAGATGATGGAAAATTACAAGCGGAATCAGACTCTGGTGAATTCTGGGTTCTTTTTGGAGGTTTTGCACCAATTGGGAAAAAAACTGTTTGTGACGATGATGTTGTACTTGAAACTACAACACCCAAGCTCTACTGGTATTTACTTTTATTGAAGTCATTTTAGTTGATCATCAATGATAGCAACAGACCACTATGAAATAACTAACAAGGAAACTAATCATCATAATAACAAATTCTATGCATACTATTCCTGTTGCTGGGCCAACTACTGCTACTGCTGGATGGGCCCACGCCCGTGACATTATTATTGTTTACAGTCACACATTGTTCAGAAAAGCATGAGCTAAATTAATAATTTTTTAGTAATGTGCAGCTCAAAGTTATAGTAAAATCAAGAGTGACAGTTTTTAGAAAAAATATTCATTCCTCTGTAGATGAGTCAGATGAATGCTTAGTTTCTGCTTGTTATTTGTTTCAGTTGCACCTCCTTCATATAAATAGGCTTCTAGTTAGTCCTTAAGGCCTATTGTTACATACTTTCATCGAAGATGCCCCTACACATGCTATGGCTTAGATTGGCATTGTGGTGGCTTACAACCCACAGTTCTACCTTTCTATTTCAATTTATTGTCTACTTGAAAGCATCTTTTTTGGATCCACAGCAAGTTAACAAAATCTTACTAGAATTGGTAAAGATTATTGTAACAGCAAATATTCCACAACGCAGCACTGCACAGCAACCGCAAACTGGCCCTACCTTTCCCTAAGTTCTCCTTTGTTTACTCCACACTGCTACATTATCAAATGTTTATCCCTGCAGTATCAATGATGGTCAATTGAAGTTGGACGACACGGCTCTCACAAAAGCACTGCTTGAGAACACCAGTTGTTTCTTACTTGACTGTGGGGCTGAAATGTTTGTATGGGTTGGTCGGATAACACAAATGGAGGATAGAAAAGCTGCCAGTAAAGCAGTTGAGGTAAGCTCTCAAACAGTCTTGCCTTTCCTTTTATATTTTTGGTTGCCATTTCAGATATGCAACACTGTCATGTTTTTTTTTGTTTGTCTCTTGTAGGAATTCATCATTAATAAAAAAAAGCCAAAGACAACAAGAGTGACTCAAGTGATTCAAGGTTATGAGAGTCATGCATTCAAGTCCAAATTTGAATCATGGCCTGCGGGTAATGCAGCAGGGAGCTCTGGCGCAGAGGATGGGCGAGGAAAAGTTGCAGGTAGTTTATTCAGTTACAAGGATAACAAAATTTCTCCTTTGAGTATTGCTGATGATCTTTTGTGTTTCTTCTAGCTTTATTGAAGCAACAAGGTGTTGATGTCAAGGAGCTGCAAAAGCAGCACTCCAGTAAACGAGGAAGTTCCCCCTTTGCTCGAAAGCGGTGGAAAACTTGAGGTTCTGTTGATCATATCCCACTTTAGGGGTTGCACTGTTTAAAATAAGTAATCACAAAAGGCATAAATGGAATTGTCCTTACAAAAACAAATTGTTTGTATTTCAGGTGTGGTGCATTGATGGCAATGCTAAGACTGCCCTACCAAAAGAGGACATGGGAAAATTTTACAGTGGAGACTGCTATATCATTCTTTATACATATCATTCGGGTGACAAGAAAGAAGAATATTATCTCAATCACTGGATTGGGAAGGATAGCATGGTGGTAATAATACTTCTTTGCATGCTGCCGCACTTAAGCTATGGCCTAAATGTTTTTCATATTATCCCAAATGTTGATGCTTTTTTTAGTGATAATCACTGTCTTGGTGATGTGGCATTTATGCCTTTGTTGGTCAAGTATTTAAATAAAACCTATGTTTTAACCTTTCTGCAAAATTATTTATATTCACTAATTTGTGCACATGTGGAACCCACATTACCCAAATAGAATCAGGATGCGTGCATAAGTAGGAGGTATTGCAGCAGTTAGTCTCTTAATGCTTGGGACTTTGGGTTGTATGGACCAACTTTGAATTGCAGCCCTCTGGTCTGGTGAATGGATGGCTAGGATGCTCCGGATCTGCCATCCAAAATATTTTTGTATATAGCTTAAAATTGAAATTGTGCCTTACTGCCTTATGAGTATAGACGTGCTAGTAAGGATAAACTCATGCTATAAGTGAGCAACTTTTATGTCAGTTGGTCGCTGTTCTTCGATTTGTTTTACAGCAATAGGACTTATCATTCACCTGTAGAAGTGAGCCGGCCAGCTGGCATCGATATTTACTTTTTTGGTTTATTCCGCACAGGATGATCAAGTGATGGCAGCTCAATTAGCTAATACAATGTGGAATTCATTGAAAGGAAGGCCTGTTCTGGTATTGCATTTTATTTCATAAGTGCCTACAATATTTGTTCATAAGGGAAGAGTTTGATTTATTAGTAGTGTTGTAGGGATGCATTTATCAAGGGAAGGAACCACCACAATTTGTTGCTCTTTTCCAGCCCATGGTTATCTTGAAGGTAAAACTGTTGCTGAATATATCTTTTTCGACAATTGCCGCCCACCACCTGAGTGGTTGCTTCTTTTTTATGTTGTTATTCTGTAAGGGATGCATACTTCAACACCGTAGATCTGAATCATATATAGCTATGCGCCTATGCTACTAGGAGGATATACTTCAACACCGTAGATCTGAATCATATATAGCTATGCGCCTATGCTACTAGGAGGATATCTGCTAATTTTTTTTTTTGACATCATGTAGGGCGGAATCAGTTCTGGATACAAGAGGATTGCAGAAGAAAAGGACGTGAGCAATGAAACTTACTCTGCTGAAGGCATAGCTCTAATTCGAGTATCTGGGACAGCAATCCATAACAATAAAACGCTTCAAGTTGATGTGGTATCATCTAGCTGTCTGTTATTCTTGTCGATATCTTGGATGAGATGGTTCTTTTTAATTGAATCATATAATAAAAGATTGTTTGGAGTTGGAGGTGCCAACATTTTTTCTTCTTCAAAATGTTGACCTTTGTGCTAACTTATAACAACTAAGTACAACTTTGAAATTGTACAGAAAGTCCTTCGAAATCTACAACGTTATTGTACAGAAATTATGCTATTTCTCCCTTTAAGTAATCAGTTATTATTTTACAGGTGGCGGCATCTTTAAGCTCCACAGAGTGTTTTGTATTGCAATCTGGAAATGCAGTGTTTACATGGCATGGCAATTCTAGCACTTATGAGCAGCAGCAGTGGGCAGCAAAAGTTGCTGAGTTCTTGAAGGTACGATGCCACCTTTAAACAGATTTAAGATCATCAATTCAAATTTCTATGCACTTTTTGCAGTAGTCCTAACATAGTATGGGTTAATCTTCTATTGCTGAGTTTGCAGAGTGACAGATTCACCTGTCCAATTTACGGTTGCAAGTTACTATCACATATAAAGTGTTACACTGCAGGGAAAAACTATTAGTGACATTTAAAGTGTTATGTTGGGAGAGCGAAATTAACTTACACACCGATTTTGAATGAAATCTAGTTATAATGGTGACATGAAGATTAGTTCAGTATTCTGGCGATTTGTATTAAGTATTAACATCTATCACAATGTCAGTACAAACTGAAATAAGGCTAGTATACAATTAGGCAACTAGCAAAAAAAAAAAAAACTCAATGTACCAGTCCAAAATAGGTATACCAAGTAACAAAGATTTGTCTGTGCAGTGTGCACTGAAGCTGTTTTTAGCAACCTATTGTCGACTAGAATTCTTTCTGTCCATCTTTTCTTTTGTTTACAAGTTGAATGAAATTAACCAACCTAGTAGGTACTAACTGCTGCTTTTGCCAACTAACACTACTAACTGGAAAAAAGATCTGCACAATTTTATCAGGTTATTTATGAAAGTGGTTGTTCACTGCAGCTTGATGGTTGGTCATAGACTCATGGTGTTATGATCCTTAGATCATAGTGTAAACATCACCGGGAGGATAGCCGGGTGGCGTCAGCTGCTAGGGGAGAGGGAAGACTATAGATTGAGGAAACGAAGGGGATTGAGACTTAGTCTATTGTATTCTCATTGCTTAATGACAATGATTACAATAGGCCTCCTTATATAGAGGGTTATAACAATTCTGGATAAAGTCAATCTAAATGATGACTTTCCTAACTAATAGATGACCTTCCTAATAGATAATCTTTCCAATTACTTAATTTTTATACAAGGAAACTAACCAACTATTTAAGGAAATAAATATTCTTATTGAGGAATGTAATCCATTCCTAATCCTTATGCGATAGCACTGTGGTACTATTCACGCACGTAAACAGTAACCCCACACATGACACATGGTTGATAGTTAGCTGTTGGCCCATCAAATTCTTGTATTCAAGTCATTATGACACTGGACAGTTTTAAAAGATAGTGTAGAACTGTATGAACGTGCTTATGGATTCTTGTTAAATCGCTCCAGAACTGTTTCTTATGAATCAATTGAAAACTTCCAAAGCTCCATGAAGCCCTGACTTTTCCCAACTATTCCTTACTAATATTTTATATGTCCAATCGTACAGCCTGGTGTGGCAGTGAAACATTGCAAGGAGGGTACAGAGAGTTCTGCTTTCTGGTTTGCTCTTGGTGGAAAGCAGAGCTATACAAACAAAAATGCCAGTCAAGATATTATTGTTAGAGAGCCTCACTTGTATTCCTTCTCATTTAGGAACGGTTGGTTGTTATAAATTTCTTCTTTCCTTTCATTCTGTTACAGTTTCTATATTTAGTTTTTGGCCTAATTATATTTTTGTTGCTTTGGTTCCATTCATGATAACATGATCACCATTGATCAGGGAGACTGGAGGTTGGTCCTGTTACACTTGCTTTCCATAAATCTAGTCTTGCTTATAGCAATTCAGGGTATGTGATTTCTATGAGCTTTAACAGGTTACTGAGATCTTCAACTTTTCCCAAGATGATTTGTTGACTGAAGACATAATGATTCTTGACACACACGGGGAAGTCTTTATTTGGATTGGTCAGTGCGTGGAACCAAAAGAGAAACAGAAGGCTTTTGATATTGGCCAGGTATGACCTGAAGCTTTGACCTTACTGTTTTAGTTGCTGTTGTGTCACAATTGTGCAGTATGTGATGATTACTGTTTACCTCAGAAATACATAGAGCATGCAATGTCTATCGAAGATCTTTCTCCATATGTACCACTTTATAAAGTCACTGAAGGGAATGAGCCATGCTTCTTCAAGACATACTTCTCTTGGGATAACACAAAATCTGTGGTATGCTCTTGGATATCTCATTACTGCTCTATCTTCTTTTTGTTGTTTTGTCTATCATTAATTTATACTCGGAATAAGATGTTTTACATGTTTTACTTAAAAATAAAATTTGAAATCTGCTCTAAGGTTGTGGGTTCATTTACTTCCCAGAGGCAGTCTTCATCACATTTCTCCATGCTCGCTTAGACATGCTTATGCTATTTGTGTTCTTGTTTGTGCTATCACTTGTTACAGACAGTAACGAGTTTCATGCTTTTTACAGGTTCATGGAAACTCATTCCAAAAGAAACTTTCACTTCTTTTTGGATTGCGTTCCGAGGTAAGTTTGTGATTTAAGTTCTTGTAGATACAAAATTAGTTACACTTATGCATATACCTTGAAGTACCATTCAATGTAATGTTTGGACGTTAACAAGTTGTATAGCTAAATTGCTTTTACAGAATGAACCCGATACTTGAAAATTAATCATGTTGTATCACAGGAGACAAACTTCATGAATTCATTGTTAATGCAAATTATAGAGATTCGACTAGCATAATCTTTACAACATAATATCCCTTTTGCAGAGCACACCTAAAAGTTCTGGTAATGGTGGACACACTCAAAGGGCGTCTGCATTGGCAGCTCTATCATCTGCATTCAATCCATCTTCCCAGCAGAAGCAAGTGAGTGTTCAATAGTTTCTTTACCAAAATATTATCAGTGGAAAATGTTGGTGTGACTAGCTACTCAATCCCTTTTCAGTCTAATGAGAGGCCTAAAAGCTCTGGTGATGGCGGACCCACTCAGCGTGCCTCAGCACTGGCTGCCTTATCCAATGCATTTAATCCATCCTCGAAACCCAAAACCCCACCTCCATCTCGTTCAGGTCAAGGTTCACAAAGAGCAGCCGCAGTAGCTGCACTGTCCTCGGTGCTGACTGCTGAGCAAGCTGGATCTTCTGAGAATCTCCGAGCTAGCAAGACAAGCACATCAGAAAAGACTGGTAGAGCGGTGCTTTCGTTCTCACGTTTCTCATCTTTTTTTAGAGTAATAATGACAAAAGTGTGGAGTTATTTGGAAGTTCATCATCTGCTAGCATTAAGACTTTTGGGTTTTCTTATTTGTGTTTCTTGTTTCTGTGAAAATTTCCCATCAAGACTTCAAGAGCATTGTGTTCATTTGTCTGCAAGTATACCGTTGGGACCAGGGATCAAAATCCCAGCCGGTTACCGGCGGTAACCGGTTTTCCCGGTCGGGACCGGGAAAAAACCGGCCGAAAAACTTTAAATTCAAATTTGAATTTTTGATTCCATAATGTCTTTCCCAAGTTGGTTTAGGCATTGTTATGCTAGATTATATATTGAAACATTGGTTGTCAGTATATTTATCACTTATAATATATAAAAGACCGACTGGGGAAAAAAACCGGCCAAAAAACTTTAAATTCAAATTCAAATTTTTGATTCCATAACGTCTTTCCCCAGTTGGTTTAGGCATTGTTATGCTAGATTATGTATTAAAACATTGGTTGTCAGTATATTTAGCACTTATAATATATAAAAGAGCCTTGGATGCCTTTTGTTTGCAATATCCTGTCTTGGAGGCTTGGACAGCCGCACATAGCATTGTCTCCCTCTTGCCTCCTCTTACATGCTTTAGAACACTTGGACAAGAGGACTGCCCTAGAGAGTCTGGTCGACTGCCGGGATTTCGGCCGGAACCGGGATTTGGATCCCTGCTTGGAACATTGCATGCACGCCTGCTTTGTTATTTTTTTAACTGTTGCTATACTATGGAGTAGCTCTACCATGTAAACCTGATTAATAGGAATAATCATACATGAAGAGGGTCATTACAGAATTGCTGGTATATGCCCCCCTTCAAAGTCTAAAACCTTTAATCTATGCAGATGCGGAGAGGATTGTAATAACTTCATCTGATGCATCTCCTCGCTCTGAAGCTGGGGAGTCCTCTGAATTTCAGTCAGAGAAAGATGCTGTAGTAGATGGGGTGCCATCCGAGGGTGATGGTGCAGAGCCTGAGGCACCAGAGGAACAAACAGCTGTTGAGAATGTTGGTGAAGCAACATTTAGCTACGGCCGCTTGATATCCAAATCTACCGATCCTGTTCGTGGGATAGACTACAAACGCAGAGAGGTTTGTTCTCAAGCACTTTTTTTTAAAAATATTTGGAGTGTGGATGTGCCTAGTTATTCTTTGTCCTAAAGCAATTTTTCGGTGAAATGGTGGATATACATTGGTTTTGTGCATGTGTTACGATTAATTTAAGCCCCTTGGCTGCAGCTAAACTGCTGATGCTTTTGGATGTTGTATCGATGTTTCGTCATTAGTGTGCACTGGTAGGAAGTTGTGTTCAGGTCAATTTTAATTTAACTACTCTTCTATAGGCATACTTATCAGAGAGCGAATTCCAGACTGTGTTTGGCATGACTAAAGAGGCATTCTACCAACAGCCAGGATGGAAGCAAGAGTTACACAAACGAAAAGCTGATCTCTTCTAAAGGGAGGCTCCTGAACAAACGATTGTTTCTGGTTTAGCTGCAAAATGAGATCGTACTGTCCTTGTTTTTACCTCTTCTCATGATAGATGTTATGATCATGAGAGTACGTCTGCCCCATTGTTGGTCATTTTCTGTGGACGGCTACTGGTGGCTTGGTTGGTTTTGCAAAATTTATAGGTCATTCTTTTATTTGTACATGGACTGAGTTGTGCTGCGTGCAAGGTCCTAATATGCTCTAGCTTGTTTTGTGACTGTCCATATGTGTATATATATTTTTTTCTCGGTTTGTTACGTATGGGCATTCCCCCGGTAGTTTTGGGAGGTCATTCTGTATTGTCATTCAGATGTATCACACATTTGTGTTATCTGTTTAGCTGTGCTGTTGTGGTTGTTGGAATTGAACCCTCGGTTAAATTTGTCCATTCTTCCAAATAAGTCGCCGTGGCCTGCAGATCTTCCTGGCTTTCTTGCCCCGTCTCGACTGGATAGTGTCCTGTATGGCTGTATGTTTCGATCACAATGCGTTTTGTTCTCTTGGATAAACGAGCGTACTGCTTTATTTGACATACATTGCGCACTTAATCCTCAAATTATCGAAGGGAGTAATCAAACTGTTGAGGGGCCGTCGTTGGTGAGTTCAATTCGAACAATGCAAGAATACAAGAACAGAATAGTAGATTGAATACAGAGATGTAGGGGTTTTTTTGCTTCTTTTTATTGCTCTTCATACAATCAATCTTTTACAATGATTAACACATCCCTATTTATAGTCTACAGCTCCTACTAGGGTTTGAGATGTGGTGCTCATACATGGGTCGGCTGCTGGGTCGAACCCATAGTTTCCCAACACTCCCCCTTGGGCACTCACTCATCCTTATGTTCATGTCTTGTCAAAACTTCATAAAAACCCAGTGGGAAAAATTTAGAGAAAGAGTTTATGACACGTTCTGCTGTGTTGCACGAATTACCTCATTAAAAACCTTAATCGAGAAACTTCAGAAAAACTCGTCAAGGGAAAAAGAGTATAATTCACCTAATTTCATTTAATCTCCATGATTTACTCTTTGGGTACTCGATCTTCGTGATCAAATTTTAATAATGAGTTCGTGAAGGTTCCTCTCCTGAATTCAACACTTCTCTAAGTCTTATCATTCAAATTCTATGTATGCACCTTCCAAAACTAGATGCTGGAAGTGAGTTAGTGAATAATCTGCAAGATTTTCACATAACTTAGTATGCAGTACTTTAATTTCGTCCATCTTTTGCAATTTAAGCATAGAAGAATTTGGGGTTGATATGCTTTGTGAGATGACTCTTCACATAACCCATCTGCACTTCTGCAATACAAGCTGCATTATCTTCATAGATAATAGTAGGGTTTGTGCGGTATTCAATCCACATGACTGCTGGATGCGGCGAATCATCTTCCAAAGCCAAATACATTCTCGTGAAGCCTTGTATAGTGCTATGATTTCTGAGTGGTTCGTCGAAGTCGATACAAGACTTTGCTTAGACAATTTTCATGAAATGCAGTTCCACCACATAGGTTTACATAGGTTGTTTGCGACTTGGCTGTATGCGGGTTCTACAAGTACTTGGCATCTACATAGCCATACATAGCTATGTCTTGATTCTTTCTGTAGAACAGACCAAATTCTTTGCTTTTTAGAGGTATTGGAAGATGTCATTCATTCATTGCCAATGCCTTTGGTAGGTTTTATACTATACCTTGCTAGTAGGTTCACGGCAAATGCAATGTCTAGTCTAGTACATTTTGCTAAATACATAAGTGTTCCTACTGCGCTCAAGTATGGGAATTCTGGCCCCAGGACTTCCCCCCTCTTCTTTAGGTCTATACGGGTCCTTATTTTGCTGCAAAGACCTCCCGACCATCGGTACTTTCGAAGGATATGCCTTTCCAAAATTAGATCTTTCTAACACCTTCTGAGTGTAGGTTGACTGATGTACTAATATCCCTTCAAGGGCATGCTCAAGCTGCAAGCTTAGGAAATATTTGGTATTACCCAAATCTTTCATTTCGAACTCTGACTCCAGGTAAGGGCTTGCTTTCTTAATACCTTCCAGGGTTCCAATGATGTTCAGATCATCTTCATATCACGAGATTATACAAAATCCATTATGGGATCGTTGTATAAATACACATGGATAATTCTCATTATTCGTGTAGTCTTTCTTGCATAGAAAGTCGCTTCAAGCGATTATACCACATCTTGCCTAATTGCTTAACTTCGTACAGTGACTTTCTGAGTTTCACACTGTACATATTTCTATCTGCTCTGTCTTGGTTCTGGATAGGGATACATTCAGGTATCTTCATATAAATATCCGAATCTAATATTCCATGAAGGTATGCTGTTACCACATCCATCAATTTCATTTCTTAATACAAGTTTACTGCCATTGAGATTAAATATCTAAAGGGTGGTTTCGCCCATGACAGGAGAATAAGTTTCTTCATAAACAACTCCTGGATGTTGAGTGAAACCTTATGCAACAAGCCTTGATTTACTTCATTATTTTCATTTCTCTTTCGAACAAATACCCACTTATGCCCTACGGGGTGCACATGGAGAGACGAGCGGCTTACTGGCCCAAACACCTTTCTTTTATTCAGAGAAAATAATTCTCTTTCTATTGCCTTTTTCCAATCTTCTCAATCTGATCTTTTCTTACATTCAGCGAGCGATGCAGGCTCTGGATCAAGATCGATGATTGTGATAATTTTCTCTGTAAAGTAAATATCGACATTACTTGTTGTCTTGTTCATAGATTCTCCCGAGGTCACAAAGTTTATAGCTATTTCTTCAAGGGGTGATTCTTCTAGTGCTTCTACTTGCTCACCGCTGCTTTCAATTACGAGGGATAGTCCCTTTAGTTTTTTTAGCTCCGATGTGTGAGCACATATCTATGCTGGTATCTCCCTTCATAGGGATATTCAATTCTGATATGCCTTTTCTGAAGGTTCCATACTAGTGCTATGTCTCAACTGGCTCCCCTTCTGGTTCTGGGGAACTTTTGATGATCGGCTGTGTCAAGTCCTTCTTATCCTTTTTCACCAGGCGTCCCCGATTACTTCGGATTCGAGGGGCCGGAGTTCTCGTCCTTTTAGAGGCCTTAGGACGAGATTAGGGATACCTTCATCGATATTTCAACCCTCTCCGGTACATTGCGTGCAGGCACATTGTGGATATCATGGGGATATACTCCAGATCTTAGGATAATGTGATAATTGGCAATGGCGTTAACAGTTTGTCGTTTCATGTGTTTTCGGCAAAGTTTGTTTGTCGGTCTCGGTGCGGTCGGCCCGAGCGAGCGAATCGAGCGACCGCCCAAGATCGGTCTGACCGGCCTAAGCGGCAGTCGGACTGGCAATATCAGAAAGTGTTGGATTGAGCTGGGCCAAAAATAGAGGTAGCAGGCAATAGAGGGGATTCTATTGCACTTGGTCTCATAATTTTTGGAGTCTCCAGTCAAAAGTTCTATTGGTTTGAAATTTCCAGTAGGTTTCGGTTTTTCAGAGAGGAAAAATCGCTAAGTCCCAGCCGGCGGTTTGACCGGCCCATAGGTGGCGGTCAGACCTGCCAGGGGTGGGCGGTCAGACCTGCCCTAGGTGCGGTCTGACCGGTTTTCACTTGGTTCATCGCCCGTCGTGGCGGCGATATTCGGTTGTTAGGTCAAAGTCATGAGTTTCAGGGCATATATATTGCATGATGCATGTTTTGACTAATATGAATCAAGTTGTGAAGAACTTGTTTCCAAATTCGGTTTACTTATCTCTTGTTGTGCAGGTTGCTTGGTGGTCAACGACGGTCAACGGCGAGGATGATCGGGACTAGGCTTGGAGAGCTGAGGTCCAGAACGATGGACGATGCCGGGTGAGGTCAATGTACTCAAGCGTGGTGCAAGATGGACAAGGGTGACCTATTGGCTAATCCGAGGCGAAAAATGACGCAAAGTGTAGCTAATTAGGTCAAGGGGTGTTAAAAACAACGCATTAAAATGTGTGCGTATGTGTCCCGTTTGTTTTGGGCCTTAACGGGAGCCCAATTGAGTCAAACTTCTAGAAGGTCTAAGCCTCCACTATAAATAGGAGAGGGAGGTGGCTGCACCTCCTCTTCGTCTCTTTTGCTATTTTTTGTAAACCCTAATTTTCTTAGGGAGAGCTTTTGTGGAGGTTAGGGTTCTTGATAGTTTGATGTGATTTTCATGCTCTTGGATTGAGCATTGTCCTCCATTGATGGAGAGGCTGTAAGCCCATATCATATCAATCAATCAAAGAAAAGTTTGATAAATGTTTTGTCTCATTGCGTTCTTTCTCTATATTTGATGATTTTGAGTCATTCTTTGATCTATGAGTTTTTGATTGAATTCTTCACATGATCTAGCTTGCTATGACGTGTGGGAACCTATCTAGGATCATCTTGATCATCAATCACCCACGAGCAAGATCTTGGATCAAGTTTTCGTTTTGACCCGGTTTTGAACCCTTCTTTGATCAAACGGAAAATGATCTTTATTCTTCTAAGAATTATCACAATCTTCGATTAGAATAGCTTCCTGATATCATAGAGAAGGTGTGTTCCAAGTTTCACCAAGTTTGGAGTTGTAGATCAAAAGTTTCATCTATTTGAAACTTCGTCATTAGGCTGTTTGATTTGTTCTGGAGGCCAGCGGTCAGACCGGCCAGCATCACCGGTTAGATCGGCAGGAAATCGGTCCGACCGCCCTTGAGCCAGCGGTTCGACCGGCAGTGCACTGGGATTTGTTATCTTGTGTTTAATCTTTTGTAGTATTACTTAGGGGTTTTTATTGGATTCAATATTAGTCTTCCGCTGTACTGATATACTAATCTTCATAGCTTCCATAGCTACTGGATTGAAATTTGTGTTGAATCCATTATTTGTTAAAAAGTGAGCGTGCTCCTATTCACCCCCTCTAGTCGCCTTTTCGGTCCAACACACATGCGACTTGGTCACACTCTTTAAATCACTAAAGTTGTCAAGCAGGTGATTTGCTAATACTTGCAAATCAATTATCTTCTGAACTGCAATTGTCTTCTAGACTTCAATTGTCTTCTAGATTTCAATTATCTTATGGACTTTTCTATATGTTCATTAGTGCGCGGGTCACGTGCATGGATTTCAATTATCTTTTGTACTTCAATTGTCTTCTGGACTTCTCTATTTCCTGATATTTTTCATCAAGGAGTTGATTTTCTCCCCCTAATGACAGGAAACAATACTCATCAAATATGCTATTAGCGGAGCAGGCTGCATGCAAATCTTCAGTCATGGGGTCCAAATACCTGATTATGGATGATGTCTCATAACCAATGTGTATCCTAGACTTTCGGAGAGGGCCCATTGTAGTTCGCTGCGGTGGTGGTATAGGCACATAAACCTTGCAATCAAACCTTCGTAAATCAGAAATTTTCGATGCTAACCCTTGCACTAGTTGCATAGGTGAATGGATGTTATATGCCGATGGTCTAATATTGATGAGAGTTGCTGCGAGCAGTACTGCGTGTCCGCAACATGTAGTTGGTAAATTACAATTCTTCAAAATTCTGCTACTCCATTCTGGGTGTGGACATGCGGTATGAAATGTTCAACTTCAATTCCCATTTTCATGCAATAATCATCAAATGCCTTTGAAGTAAATTCTCCAGCGTTGTCCATTCTGGTGGACTTCACGTGATGATCAAGGAAATTATTCTTGGTGTTAATTTTCTGCGAGATTAGCTTTGTAGAAGCATGGTTTCTTGTAGATAATAAACGTACGTGCAACCATTTCGAGGAAGTATCGATGAACTCCATAAAAATACCTAAATGGCCCTAACAGGGGCTATATAGGATCGCAAATGTCTCCCTGAATACAGTCCAGGAATGCAGGGATTTCATCCTCACTTTCAGAGCAGAAGGTCCAGTAATTAATTTTTCGGTGGCACATGCAGGGCACACAAAATCTTCCTGATTCGGGAAAATCTTTACATTGATATTGTGTCCGTGTGAATTGTTAATTATATTTCTCATCATCCTAAGACCTAGGCGGTATAATTTGTCATGCCGGAGATAGAAAAGTTCAAAGCTTCTAAATATAATTTTCAGGACAGTATAGGCTGCAGACGCCTTAATAATATTGTAGTATAGCCTATTTTTCATATGAAGGAAGTCGTTGTAATACACTTTTCCACTTTCTTCACGCTTTGTAACGAGATGGCATTACTTACCATGCTCTTCTTCAGTCTCTATGTGGAAACCGTTAGCGCGAATATCCTTGAGAGTTTTAGTCGATTCTGGTTACAACAAGACTTCTTTAATGACCAAAGTTGTACCCATTGGGAGTATAATTATAGCATTTCCTGAGCCGATTATACAAGTATCACTGCCTGCGATTGTTGTAAGACTACCAGCATTCTTGCTGATCGATTGAAAAAGTTTCGTCTCTCTCGAGGTGGTATTCATTGTGCCGCTACCTGCT
Source organism: Hsuehochloa calcarea (assembly GCA_036346395.1). Taxonomy (NCBI): domain Eukaryota; kingdom Viridiplantae; phylum Streptophyta; class Magnoliopsida; order Poales; family Poaceae; genus Hsuehochloa; species Hsuehochloa calcarea. The sequence goes on from CM070594.1 coordinate 87,303,168, forward strand.
AAGCACACTTCCTCCATAGGGAGCCACACGCGGTCTAATATAATGTACTTTATTAATATACAACAGAAAATAAGAAACATATAAATAAAACACTTCAAATATCAGAACATAACTTGCTATTATAGATACGAGAATAAGTCTTGCATGACTCATAATAAGAATTTAATACTTTGCTCTCCTAGAGCTTACAATCATTATTCAATGTTCCATCACAATCACAAATTGCAAGTGACTGTAAAAAGATCTAAGTGCAGTGCATGCACTAGATCAAATCAACGAAGTATGTAGTAACTTCTGCCTGAATCTGCCTCATGGCGATCCTTTTTTCTTGGGCAACTACGGTTGCGGCCGCTGCGATGTCCAAATGAGGAGTGACGGGGGCTCCTATTGGGCTGTCCACATCCATTAGTGCAACTAATGGCTGTGGATCCTCTGTGCCTGCAATGGCTAGGTGTACCTCATGTTGTCATTTGCTCTTCTTCTTAGAATTGAAAGTATCAATAACGTGCGACCCTCGACCTTACCCTTCCCGCCCCTCTCCTTCGTGAGAGGCTTCATCACCTTGTAGCTACTAGCATTGATTTTATGGCTAACATTGCTACTAGGTGGCTGTGAGATGTAGTTCTTTCTTAGAACATCATCTTGAGCTTTCACAACTTGCAAGGTGTCAATTAAAGCAGCATACTCCTTGTTGCCGTCTTGATAATAGTTGCATGCGGATTGCACCGCATTTGGGTGAAAGGTAGAGAGTCTTCTCAATCTTCTGCTCATCCGTGATTACATTATCACAGAGTTGAAGACTTGTACAAATTCTGGTCATACTAGGTTAGTTCTTCGAACTCCTGGTTCGTGATGCCAGTCATTTCCTTATTCATGCAAAGAGTTCATACGATTACTGCTGGTAACTTGCATAAAATGGTTGCAAAAATTCTCATAATGTTCTCGTATTTTCTATGTATTTTTCATAATTTACTGCTATTTTTCAGTGATTAAAAGCAATATAAATAATCACAAATAATCAAAAATAGTAAATACAATACATAAATTGCATAGAAATAATAATAACAAAGTGAAACATATTTTAAATGCAAAAACCGATTTAAAATTTAAATTACTGAGACCCTTTTCTGTGAATTATGCAATTTTCAGGGGGTAACATGCAAAATTTCAGTTATGAGAATTTTTTTGCGTAATTTTCAGAGAGTCAGAGGGGTTTTCCAAAATTTTTCCTTATTTGTGAATTTTTATATATAATTATCAGAAATCCGGGGTCTTTTTGCAAAACTGATTTTTTTCGTTTTCCTTTCTGTTATGGGCCGGATGAAATCCGGCCCATTACTGTGATGACCCGTTTTTTACGGCCCAATCGGCCGGTATATAGAGGCAGCGGCGGTTGGGAACGTTAGGGTTCCCGACCACTCGCTTTGGCGCAGCGGCGCCTTTGGCACCATCGTTGCTCGCGCGGTGCGGGCGGCGGGCGGGCTCGACGCCACCAAGCCAACCGATCGGCGGCTGCTGCGCCTTTGTCCGACGGCGCCGAGCGCCCGACCAATGGCTCTACGAGCGCCTAGCTGGCGTGCGGGGCTTAGCGCTGCCGGTGGTGCTTCAAGTGACGCGGCGCTACAGGCGGCTAACAACTTCAAGGCGGCAACGACTTCAAGTCGGCGGTGGTGTAGCTGCTGTCGGCCGGTCGGTCTCCCCCCCTTTTTTCTCTCTGTGATGCTTGTGTGGGGAGGCGCCCACTGGTGGTCACGGTGGCTACTAGCCGGGAAGGCGGCGACAAGTTGGGCCGTTGATGGTGGCGGCTGCTGGCCGGTGGAGGTAGCGACAAGTCTGCGGAGCATGTGGCCGGGTGCTACAGGCGGCGGCCGGAGTCCCCCTACCCCTTCTGTTTTGTTCTCTTCCGCTCGGGCGGTCCCGGTGCGCCCGTGCGGGGGATGCGGGAGGCAGCCATGGGGGGGCTTCTGGCCGGTGGGAGGAGGGTGCACATGGTGCTCAAGCTGCGCAAGGCACTTTACGGTCTGCGGCAGGCGCCGCGGGCTTGGAACTCCAAGTTGGACAGCTCGCTGGTGTCACTCTGTTTCAAACGCATCAAAATGGAGCACACAGTGTACCAGAGGGTAAAGGGTAGGACTTTCCTGCTCATCAGGGTGTACGTCAACGACCTGATCATCACCGTATCAAGCGTCGATGACATCACCGAGTTAAAGGCCTAGATGATGAAAATGTTCAACATGAGCGACCTTGGCCTTCTGAGTTACTACCTCGGGATTGAGGTGAAGCAGGCTGCTGGCATGATCACTTTGTGCCAGTGCAGCTACGCCTGCAAGGTGCTGGAGTCGGCAGCCATGGTCGGGTGCAATCCACGTCTGATATCGATGGAGAACCGGCTGAAGATGACCAAGAAGGACAACAACGATGCGGTTGATGCCACTGTGTATCACAGCATTGTCGAGAGCCTACTCTACCTGGTGAACACCAGTCCCGACATTGCGCCTATGCTGTGGGCATTGTCAGCCGTTATATGGAGGCGCCCACCTCGCAGCACATGGTGGCCATGAAGCGCATCCTGCGATACGTGAGTGGTATAGTTGGCTACGGATGTTGCTACAAGTAGCGTGGTGTGTTGGAGCCCAAGTTGGTGGGCTACAGTGACAGCGACCTCGCCGACGATGTGGACGATCGCAAGAGCACCTCGGGGATGGCGTTCTTCCTGGGCGCTAGCCTGATCACGTGGGCATTGCAGAAGTAGAAAATTATCGCGCTCTCATCCTGTGAGATGGAGTACATCGCGGCAGCCACGACGGTGTGCCAGGGGATGTGACTCAGCAGGCTACTTGGTGACCTGACGGGCAAGAAGACGAAGAGGGTCAAGTTGATGGTGGATAACAAGTCTGCAATCGCGTTGTGCAAGAATCCAGTGCACCGTGACCGCATCAAACATATCAACGTGAGGTACCATTTCATTCGTGAATGTGTTGAGGATGACAAGGTTGGCATTGACCACGTGAGTACTGACAGCCAGCTCGCCGACATCTTGACAAAAGTCCTTGGTCGTGTCAAGTTCATGGAGATGAGGCAGAAGCTTGGTGTGGTAGAAGTAAAGTCCGGACGTCATGATTAAGGGGGTGATTTGTTAAGTTTAATCATGTTGCATGTCACGTTTATGTTTTTTTGTCGTGCGTGTTTCACAGCGTACATCGTATGTGTCGTGAGTTTGTTTGTTGTTAGTCGAGCAGTGCGTGTTGCGTGTAATCTGTTTGCACGTAATCTGTTAGTAGTTGAAACTGCACGATTGTACGTGTGGTCTGTTAGTAGTTAGCAGCTCTCGGCTGCATGTAACTAAGAGATAAAAGGACAACTAGAAAATAGAAATCGCTGAAGTTGTTAGCAGCGGCAAAACATCCTTGTCTCTCTCCTGCGTTGCCTCTCTTCTGAGTAGTGCATCTTCGTGTTTGCATGGGTGCTGCCAAGGGTGGTAGCGTGCGTGCATCCAGGTGCTAGCTTGCGATAACACAATATGCGCCCGAAGGATATATCGACGGCGTCATCGGACACGCTAAAGAAGGCCTTGTGCCGGTGATCACCGCTTCAAAGAATACGCCGACGAATCCGCCCACGCCGAACGCGATGTTGCAGATGTTGCCGAAGGCGAAGTGTCTGAGCACGTCTTGCAGGTCGAACACATCGCTGGAGTTAGCAGTGGCAGCGAGGAAGGGGATGAGGAGGCGGTGAAGGTGCTCCCGGAGGCCGGAGGACGCGCCCTGCGAAGCGGCGGAGCAACCGGGACAAGAAAGAGTAGGAGGCGAGCTTGTGCTGCAGGTCCTAGAGGCGGCCGTCAGTGAGGAGGTCGTGGCCGAGGCATACACTACCGGACTCAGCTTCTTTGCCGAGTGCAAAACTCTTTGTCGAGTGCCAAATATCGGGCACTCGGCAAATAGCTATTTTGCGAGTGCGCGACTCGAAAGAACGCACTCGGCAAAGGATAGCACTCGGTAAACGCACGCTTTGCCGAGTGCCAGGCACTCGGCAAAGGAGGGCACTCGGCAAAGGCGGCCTGAGGTAACAGCTCCCGCCCGATGTCAAGTTTTGCCGAGCGCCGGCCATTTGGCACTCGGCGAAATAAATCTTTGCCGAGTCTTGGCCCGCACTTCGGCAAAAGACACAGCTTTTGAGTCGCGGTCTCTAACACTCGACAAGCGTTTTTTTTTTATTTTGGCCTCTAAATTTTTGTGCAGCCTCCTCTGATGCAGTACTCTATGTTAGGATTTGGTACATTTTGTGGCTTTTGTTATATTTAGTTAATTTATTTCATTTACTATAATTATTTGGAAAATGCAAATTTTTAAAAATTTCCCTAATGGGACCATGGTGAAGACGTTAAGGGGAATTGGAAGCTGGGGATACTTTTATTTGGGACATGTTGTCTTTCCGGGCTTTGAGGGGTGGAAAAATGGAACCCTTTTGGCTTCCTATACTCCCAAACCCCTTGTCGGTGGGTGCTAGGGACCATTGGGCCTTTAAAGAAATGTTTTAAATTCCATTTGGAAAAACAAAATGAAAATCGTCCAAAGGAATTGGTAACCGGGGTAGACTCGTGATGGCCAAAGCAACGTTGTGAAAATTCCGGTCCGTTTCCCCAAGTCCGGCTTCTGGCCTCCGGGCGGACGGCTAAAAATGGCAAGCCAATGGGGTCACCATCCTTGAAATGGGTTTGGCAAAATGTGAAAGCGGAGAGGCTCGAATTGCCTTTGGAGCTGGGTTAATCCTTATGGTGATTGTAAATTTGGCGTTTGTTATCCCCTAATTCCCCGGGCCCCTGGAAAACCGTTTCGCGGATTTCGGGGGGAGTAATATGGGGTGTTCTGGGCCGGTTTGTGAATTGGTGGGTGGGGTTTGGGAATTTGGGCTAAAAGAAAAGTTTGGTTTAATTTAACTTTGGGGGTTTTTGCTTTTTGGGGTTCCCTGCCCAAAGCGGAAGGGTGAGGTTATTTGGGACAAGGGTGGAAGTATCGCGTTGGGGAATCGTTTCCTTCGAATCCATTGGACAAGAATCAAGAATTTTCAAGGTGTCGGTGGATTCTGGGGTGAGGGGTGAGGATCCACAAGAGCTCTCGTGAATCAAAAGGTGGTTTTGGGGATTGGTCAAATATTGGTTGTCCTTGAGGCCCCAAACCCTTAGCCCATAAATTAGAAGATTTGAAAAAAGCAGGGCATTTGGGCCCTCTCCTTTAAAGTTAAGGAAACCCTAAGGTGAGTGGCCCCGGTTATCGTTCCTAAAGGCCCCCATGGGAAACTGGAGAAGGAAGGCATTCCTTGGGCCGGGGAAGTTTGTGGTCGACAAGTTCAGTGGGTTTTGCAAAATAACTTGGCCTTGGAATGGGGATAAGAGTCATGACTACCCAAATTCCTTTTCAGGTTCTATTCCGGTGTGGCAATCTTTGGGATTAGTTTTTTATTTGTCCAACTTCTGGAGTCTTATACTTGGAAAAAGTGGCATTTGTCTTTAATTGGAAAATTTTACCTTTTTTTGGGGGGTTTGATTTGACCTCCGTAACCAGGGGGTCGGGTTTTGGTGTTCAATGGGTGTCGAAGATCTTTGCAAAAATTGAAATGCCTTGAGGCTTCCTTGCGGGTCCGGGGAGGGTCAAACCCGGGAAAACTGAGCCTTCCTCTTTTTACCCCTGTTAAATTTAAAAATAACAACCCGGCCTTTTCAAAATTCAGCCAATGCTAATAAAATTGAAAATGGATGGCGGAATTGAAGTTTACCCCTTGTCGGTCGGTTTCATTGGGTAAGTTTTAGGAATTGTTTAATTTGGTTCCTTTTTTTGTCCAACCCCTTGTTTCGTTGGAAATTTTTCGTCAATCTGGCATGAATCAAGGGATTCCCGGAAAGGATCCCCTTTTTCCAAGTGCACAGGCCCATTTCTTTTTGGTTCAAGGGGCGCAATTTAGCCGTATTATTCCATTAAGGCTGGTTCGAATAATTAACATTACCTTCATTCACCCAAATCTCTTTCATTGAACGGGTTCAAGGGGTTTTTGGGTCAAGCATTTGGTTATGGCAAGGAACGCACCCCCAAGAGGCATTTGCGAAAAACCCAAGCATGGATTTTACCGGCGGGAGGTCGCATTTGGAAAATTAAGAAACCAACCCTTTTATGGAAACCTCTTAATTGAACAAAGCCCGGTTTCTCCGGGGCCCCCCCTCTTCTTCGAGATTCGGACAACGGGAAAGATTCTCTTGGGCCCAGGCCGTCGGGTTTATTATCCCTGGTCCGACAAAGGATCTTAATTTATTTGGCCTTGACTAAATCACCCCAAAGAAATTAAACCAACCCCCAAATTGTGGAACCAAGAAGGGGGCTAAAGGGGGGAGTGCAAAGCGGGAATGGAAGTCTAAAGGGTTGGGCAGGGCCTTTCGGGTGCAAATGTGGGCTTCAAAGCTTGGCGTTCTTTGGAATGACAATGAAGAAAATTCCTTTCGGATGGTTTTGTTTGGCAATTTTAGTAGGGAACCTAATTAATCCCTCATGAAATTTTTCTTAATGTTCATGTTTTTTAATTATTTTTGTTCATTTTGACTTTTCTAAACGATTTATGTTTTTGAATTATGTTTTGTTATTTTCATTTTTCAATTGTTTGATTTTTTTAATTGGGGTGATGCAAAGATGGCGGGGGGTTGTGGGGCTGCCCCTTTAAAATTTGGGGGGGAGGGTAGGGGGGAGGAAAAGGGGGGGGGGTTTATTGTGGTCTTTGGGGAAGGGGGTTTAAAAGGTTGGGGGGCCCTTTTCAGGCGGGGGGTGGGCCCGTGGGCGATTGGCAGGGGTTTAAAAGGGGGGAGGGCCAGGGCCGGGGGGGGAGGGTTCCCTTCCCCCTTTTTGATTTTCCCGAGTCCCCTTCCCTACCCCCAGTTTAAAAAAAAAAAAAATTTAGAGTTGCACCACACCAATAAGTTGGAAACTTTTTTCTTAATCACTTGGCACTTTTGGGTGCGGGGAGGGCCTCCGGCAGGGTCTTTCGAAAATAATTTCCGCTGTGGGAAGGCCCGGCCACTTTTACCAGGCCTGGCCGGAAAGACCCCAAAAAGCCAAAAGGGGAGTTTTGGAAATTCCCTGAAAATTTAATAATCGATTATTGGATTTTTTGAAATAATAATGGTAAGGTTTTATGGTTATTTGGACAAATGGGATTTGGGCCAAACGGGGCTAAAATTTAAAAATCAACGTACATCGTCCAAAATCGTAATGGGTGAACTTAGAATCCCAAAAGGGGGAAAAATGGGACCGGGCGGGGGGGAACATTTTAAATTTTTTGAAAAGTTTAATTTGATTTTTAATTTAAAACTTGGGCGGTGTGTTCCGGTGGTGCCAAGTACCGGTTTTGGGTATCGGGCAATGGTTCCGCAGGTTTGGGTGCAGGAGCGGGGTGGAGGCGGTGGAAATAAAGGACGCCCTTGAACAAAAAGCTTACTTCTTTTTTTTCCTAATCCCCAATTATATTCTTTTCCCATGGGTCAAAGTGGGGTTTGGACCCATTTATGGCCCCAAAGGGAAGGACTCAGGTTTTCAACGGGGGGGGTACCGAACCCGCCAAGGCCGGGGTTAGTGGCCAAGGCACCAGGGCCCAGATGAGCCCCATGCTTTGGGAGAATCTTGGGTGGGACAACGAACAGGCTTAGGCCGGCCCCCCCGGGGTTCTCCATCCTTGGGAGACCCGAACCCAGGAAACCATCCCCCCGGACATTCCGGCCCAGGGGTTTTTGGTTTTCTGTTTTGGAATTGATTTTAACACCATTCTTTACAAATATTTGAAAATTTGGGGTTGGCAAGAAAGAGGCAATCGGGGGGGGGAAAAGGGCCCGGGGGGGAAAGGCCCAAAAACCCCATTAAGTTTAAATTTGGGAAAAGGGTTTTTGGTTGTTTTTGGTACCCGGTCCTGCTGGGCCTCCCTTTAAGAAATTTTTCCCTTTTTTGCTTTGCGATGCCCATTCCAGATTATTCAATGTAATCGCTCAAGAATTTTTTTTGTGCGGCCTAATGGGGGTTGAAAATCCCCTCATTGAAGATGGAGCTTTTTTAGATGGGGGCCCCTTGGATGAAGGTAGGTTTTCATTTGTTGTTTGGTGTGGAGGAAACTTGGATGATTGCGGATGAACTTTATTTTTTGGTGGATTGGCCTTTTGTTAAATTGAAAGGATAGGTAAAATTTGGGAAAATTAATTGTGGTGAATTATTTTGGAATTTTTTTGTAGGAAGTAAAAAAAATTGGGGTTTTGGGCATTTGGGTGAAATGGCAAAGGCCCTTTGGGGGGGGGGGAAAGGGTTTGGGGGAGCGGTTTTGTTTTGGGTCGACCATCCTGGAAAATTTTAAAAAATTAAAAATTTTGGGTCGGGGGTTCATGGAAGCGGGTAAAGGGCGGGCCTGATTGGCCTTTTTTTGCTCGATGGCCCGAAAGCCCGAGGTCGGAAAAGGATTTTAAAATTCCGTCGATAAGTTTTTTCATTTTAGGTTCCCGGAAACTTTTAGTCAAAAGGTTTGCCCGGTAGGACCCCAAATATATAGGGGTCAAAAAAATTTCTTTTAATTTATTTGATGGGTACAAAGAATGGAAACCAAAAGGTTAAATTCGGTAGTTTTAAATAAATTTGAAATTTACAAAAGGTGACTTTTTCCAAATTCGCATTAATTTTTAACAAAGATTTATTGGAAAAAAAAAAATTTAAAAAAATGTAAAAGAATAATCCTGCCTAAAATATTTAATTGGGGCAAAGGGGAATGCGGGGGCTGGCAAATTGCATTTGGGACCGGGCTCCAAAGGGGGGGGGGCGATCAAGGGGGTGGCCTTTTTCAAGGGGTGGGAGGACATTTGATCCATGGTTCCCTTGCCACTTGGCCCCAAAAATCCCCAAAGGTTGGAAATGGTGTATGGACAACCCTTAAATTAGAGCCTTTTCCTTTAACCTTGGCGGATTTTCAAACCCTCAGACAATTATGATTCCCTCAAACACCGGCAAATTGGTTTTCACCCACTCATACCGGGTCCTCTCAAAATTGGAAGCTTCGGTTTTTACAACAATGTACTTGTGGAAATTTCCGTCCGATTAGAGGAGAAAAAGAGGCATTTTGAGGCCAAACCTAATTTCCCCGTGGGCGGGTGGTCAAATGGTGGAAGAACCACCCTCTTTTGGGGGCAAAAGGCTACGAATAAATATGTGGATCGAGGAGAAGATTGATTGAAGAAACCATTTCCCAAAGCGGCTTCTCGGGATCATAATGGTAACAAATTCTTGTTTTTCGGGGGATAAATAGGATTAAGGGCAAAATTGTTTAAGAAAAAATAGTTTAAAAGGCCCCCAGGGCTAGTTAGGGCCTTTCACCATTTAAGCGACAAATATTTTGAATTTTTTAAATGCTTTTAAAATTCTATTAAAATGATTATTAAAAAAATTTGGTTAAGAGGAAAATTGGTAAAAGTATTTTGGATTTGAACGATAAGGTACATTCTAAATATTTAACAAGAAAAACTTCAACCAAAACCCTCCCTAAATTCCAAAATACTGAATTTTAAAGGCAGCTACCATAAATGTGAAAAAAAAATTCACCAATTCAAGAACAAATTTTGTATTTATTTTGGAAGGAATGAAATAAGGGATTGGATTGTAGGGCGGGTGGGATACAAATTCCAAGATTTTTCGGTGGAGGACAAAGGCTTGAATTCGGCGGGGGTAGATCACCCAAATATTAACAGAATTTTTCCGGCTAAAGACCTTAAAAAACCTTAGGGTCAAATTTTGAACTATTTCGTTGAAATTTAAAAGGCCAATTTTTTTTAAATAAAAGGATTTTTGGGGTGGGGGCATTGGGGTTTGGAAATCCGGGGAAGGGTTTAAAAATTACCACCCAAAAAAATGGGGTAAGGAGGAGGGGTAAACAATATTTTAAATTTTGGGAATTTGGGTTTTGGGGTTCCTTTCCAAAAATTTTTTGGTAAATTGTTAAGGGTTTAGTCAAAACCCAAAAAAGTTTGGGATAACCCTTGTTTCCATGGCGGGAATAGGGATTTTATAAAATGGTATTTAATTTTTCCGTCGGTTTAGGATTTTTTTAATCAAAAATTCGAGAATTTCTACTATAGGATCCAAGGAATTTTCGGTTGTAATGGCTTCCTTATAAAGGTCAAATGGAATGCTTGCTAACGCACCTCTTTACGGTAATCAAGCGCGGTAAATTTCTCGGGTATCCCTTCCTTGTCCCAAAACGAGAATGAGCTTCCCCAGCCTGGCTCCCCCCCAAAAGATCCCTAAAAGCGCTTTCCGGCCTTATCCGAAATTAAAATCCTTGCTTTGCCCTCTTCAATTGGTGCAATCGGGGAAAAGCGGGGGCCCAAATCCAATCCCGTTCCCTTTAACCCTGGTGCCCCCCCTCTTTGGAAATTGGCAACTTTTTTCTTTTTTGGGAAAGCCTAATGTCTTGATCCCGGGGCCTCTTGCCTTCAAACATCTCCTGTTTCGAGGGGGGAATGCAACTTCGATCGTGGGTTTTAAAAGTGGGGCTTAAGCTTCAAGGTGGATTTTGGTTCATAATTTTTTCGAACCTTTTATGTTCCCCACTTCTGGAAGAATTCACAAACCTTGGGGCCTTTTAAAAAATTCGTCATTGTAGTTGAAAAGAGTTTTGGTGTTTTAAATTTTGCCTCTCTGCTTAAAAAGGTTGGAAGATTCTGTACCCTTTCCCCGGGCCGGGCGGAAGGAATGACTTGGACAGTAAACTTTACAATTATGGGAAAATAAAAATGGAATGTAGTTTTAAAAATGGTGAATATTCATGGGGCTTCTCCTTTTATGGTGAAAATTATCTCCTAATACATAATAAACCTGGAACCTAAAAAGAATTAATGGCATTGATGTTTAAACTTGCCTAGTATGGCCCCCCCAAAAACCCCAAACTTTTGATCACTTCTAATATGAATTTATTTTAACCATATTGGTTAGCCTTTAAAATGGTCATGGCGATAATTTTTGAATTTTGGGATTCCTTGGTTAAGGCCTATTGTTGCCACTTTTGTTTTGAACTTGGTAAAGAATATTGGTTTCTACCATATTAAGTTAACTCTTTGGCAAATTTGTATTTGGAAAAAAATAAGGAAATTGGCCCAATTCCTCCCCAAATTAAAGCGCAAAAAAATGAATGTAAAATTTAGTCGAAAGGTTTTGTAACCTCTTTGTTAACTCCTCGGGAATTCCCTTAATAAAAGTTTATCTTCTTGGTGTAATACAGCGAATTTCTTTTGGTTTAGATTTACTTAAAATTCCGGTTAAATTAAAAACCAAGCCTAAAAGTTAATTGGTTTAATTTATGTCATATTTTAAATGCCCTACTCAGAATTGGACCTAGTTGTCAAGAGGTTTTCATTTTGGACACGGGTAAACCTTTTTCCTCATTAAACTAAATAATTAAACTTTTAGATCCCCAAAGTTATACTTTTCTATTGGAACTAAATATTTTAAAATTACCTCTTTTTAAACATAATTATTTTCCCCATTGCCGTCACATTTTAAAAGGTATTTTTTTATTTAACTTTCTTCCTCCCAGATCCAATAAAAGTTTTCTGTTTGTAAAAGGCCCATTTTTCTTAGGATAAATTCACAAATTTTGATTTCAATTTTCCTATTTAGTATTTCACATGGGAAACTTCAGTTTCCTTATTTGAACCTTAATAACCTTTTTTATTATCAAATCATTAATTGGGTATTGGTTTCCTTAATACTGAATCCAACCATTGGTCCGATGGTTTTTCTATGCACAGGCTTCCAGGTTGCCTCCAATATGGTGCATTTACGACCTCCATGTATCCTGTGATAAAAACTCCATTTGTAACGACATTTGATTTAATAATTTGTACTTATTTCATTGAATGGATCCCATTTGGAATTCCTATATTTCCCTCTAAGAAACCCTTTAGTGTCCTGAATTTCCTTTTAAGTAAAGCGGCAATTTCTCACCTGATATTTTGTGGCTAATTACATAAGGTTTTTGGTCAAATAAATTCATAAGGTTTTTTCCAATAATCTCGAATTTATTTAAATTTTCTGACACCCCAAGTCGTAAGTTTCTGACCTTCCAGTCGTAAGTTTTTCGACATCCCTGTAAGTCCTTTTACCAATTATGGTAAGCTTTCTACGACCAAAATTCTAAGGGCCCAAAATTTTTAAACTAATTATTTTGCCATTTTATTTTTTAAGCTTCCTAGCTTAAATTGAGGAAACTTGCATTCTAAAAAGGGGAAATTTTTCCGGTAAGGGGGTTCAAATTCCCCCTATTTTGATAATTTAAATTGAATCATCCCTCTTTACCTTTTATATAAAAACTGTAAAAGTTTAATAAAACAAAAAAATTTTGGCCAAATTAAATACACGAATACCCAAAATATTTTGACCCTACCAAAAAAATCACCTTCTACCATTCAAAAAAACCAATAAAATTAAATTTTAAAACCTTTTGGAGTTTATCCTTTGGCCATTAAGGTTTTGTTAACATATTATTTTGTAAAACCAAAACCTCTTTTGTCCAATAACTTCGTCTCCATTAAAATTCTTCTTCACTCCATTTGATGAATTTAACATGGGAATGAATGTGAGCATGAAAGGGGTAATGGCAAGAATTCAAAAAATTTCAATTTCGGAAAATTACCCAAATCTTCCTTATTTAAAAGCAAGGGCTCTTTTCTTTTAAAATCCATTGCCCAATATTTCAAAGGGCACTTGATCCAATAATTGCCTGTTGGAATCCATCTCGCATGGGATTTTTAATACTCCATGGGTTCTAACCTCAAAGGTTTGCAACTCCAGAGTTACAATAAAATTTTCCAAAAGGTTTTTAAGTTTTCCTTGCTTGGAATCTCTTGAAAATTTTACTAATTATACAAGGGGGTTTATCACCTTGGTTAAATTGGGTAGAAAATTTTTATTCAATTTATTATTCTGGTTAAAAATTTCCGCGATTTCTAGGTAAAATCCTCAAAAAATAAAATAGATCCATTATTTTTAAAAAATTGGGATTTGATTTTACTACTAAAATCTATAGGCCGTTTTGTTATGAGCATATCAAAAAAAATTTTTTAGATCAAGATTTATTTTTTAAATGGTATATTGACTTTTGCTAAACACCCCTAAGTTCACAAAAAGTTAACGTTTTTCCCCCTTCCATCCCTCATCAGAGTAATATCACACCTTTTAGTGATTACTTTTTTAGAACAAAAGTTCTTTTCAAAAACCTTCCCCCACCATATCTTAGGCATACCAACACTCTCAACATGGCATTCACCAAGTCTTGTGTGGTTTTCCTCTCCCACCCCATTTGATTGAGGTGAGTATGGTGGTGTGGACTATTCCATATTCAACATAGAATTGGGAGAATTCATGAGAGATATACTCTCCTCCACAATGGCCTTAATTTTTAATTTTCTTTTCTATTTGGTTTTCAATCTAGGCCTTATAAATTTTAAAGTAATTTAAAGCTTCATCTTTTGTTTTCAATAGATACATATAACAATATCGAGATGCATCATCAATAAGAGTTAGAAAATATCTTTTCCGCCTTTTCAACAATCCATTCATCTCACACAAGTGAATGGACTAGATTTAAAGGTGCCAAGTTCTTTTCATCCTAACCCCATAAAGGGTTTTGAGGTTGGTTTGCTTGCACAAAAGTTTGACACGTTGGTTCTTTGATAATTTCACATTTTGGAATTAAATCTAATATGGACTTTCTAGAAATACTATCAAAACCAATATGACAAAACCGAGAATGCCATATATATTACAATTTATTCAAACTAGTTGCAACATTTAGACTATGATAATACTCTAAAGTACTTATGTGGAACAAGCCTCCTCTCTCATAGCCTTTACTAACAAAGGTACAATTCTATTTAACTCAAATACTAGCTTATAACTACCCCGCATAGGAAGAACCATTAACAAGGTTCTTGTTTATTGTTGGTGCATGCTATCGTTCTTCAAGTGGGGTCTTCCACGAAGAAAGCCTAAGATCCTTTTGCCAACACCAAGAACATAAGTATGCAACCCGTTCCCCATTAGGCGGAGGAAGCCCATTTGCGATAAGAAGAACAAGAAAATATCGAACATATAAAACTTAGCTCGTATCAACCCACCAATCGGTGGATTGACATCTGAAAATACAAATGGGTTACAATACCCATACATTTGAGGCCTTCTATGATCAGTTGATAGTCCTTTTCTTTGGTGTACACCATCCTTGCTCTTACGAAATGGAGTCTTTAGCCATATGACCGTTTTCCCCCCAAAAGTAGGTGATGTTCATCATATCCTTCTTCTCTTTTCTTCTTGAAGCTAGTTGTCTTGTTTGGTTTAAAGCCTTTGTTATTCTTGCTATATCTCTTCTCTATGACATTTGTATTGATTTGTTTTAATTTGGAAGTGCGTGCATCTTTTGCTCTTGCCTTTTCTTCCACATCAAGGCGGGAGATCCTCAATAGATATCTCTTCTCTCTTGTGCTTTAAGCGGTGGCAAAATCCGCCATGAAATAGGAAGTTTGGCAACAATATGATATCGGCGGTTCTTGTCACTAACGACCAGCTCGTATCTTTATCGACCGGTTCATATATAGTCTCAACCATTTCGTAACTCCTTACGACCATGTTTCGACCACTTAGTGATTATGTTTGACGGGTCCGACCTTTCGTATCTCCATACAACTAGTCCGTATCGGTCGAACTAACGACCTCCCGGATCCTTTCTCCGACCGATGGTGAAGCTATGAACTTGTGCAATTCGACTTTGCATCATCCATGTTGTAGTCAAAAATTGCTTGCACTCGGGACGACCACCCCGGCTTGACATATTTGTGCTCGAGTGCATTCCACAACTCGTGGGGACTTGAAATCCATGTAACATCATAGAGATGGTCGACTAGTATAGTTAGTATGCATCCATGGGAGGTGTTGTTATCTGTCAAACTTTATGTCATTCAATCGTAAATGGATTTGTGGTGGATTACCCCAACCCCAAAGATATGAGTCAAAACTTGAACCTTGTTTGCCATCTATGAAAGTTCGACGAGAAAACCTCCGGGTTTCATAGCATCAAGCACCGACCATTGCTAGATCACAAAAATATCCACAATAAGGTTTGGATTGTTGAAAATGTGGACAATATTTTAATTCTAGATTTGATTATGAGGCAAAGATAACAAATAACTAGAGATACACAAATCGATACTAACAAGAAACTTATTGCACTTCTAAACATACTTAACAAAATGATTATAGGCGGTCATCGACTAACTTACGGTCATGCTTGATGAAGCGGTACCAGACTGGCGTGGTGAAGTGCGGATCGTATATATGCCGGGAACTCGGCGAATTGAGTGCTCTGTTCCCCGTTCCCCTTGAAGCGCTCGAGTCCCTAGGCGGCTGTTTGCGGGCGCCAGAAACAACCCGGCGGATGAGCGTAGATGATGCGGCTACGGCGGCGCCGAATCGTTTCCGAAACCTTATTGGCCCGTCGGATGAGGGTGCATAATGGTTTGGAGATATCCACTCACCCTCCTTCCGGTGCCGAGAAAAGAAAGGGGCTTGTTCAAACTGGTTCTTGACGGTGATCGAGAGGAAGATGAAAAATAGAATGAATTTGTCTTATGCGGGCGTCTCGGATCCTATTTATTAAGAATTACCATCTAGTAATTGTCATAATAAACCCGTGTGCTAATTCAAATCCAATTAATGGTCATTAAGCAATGTTTATTTATCACGATTGTACACTAGTCTAAAGTTTTGATCAAATTTTCTACATCTTACTAGCATATTACGACCACATTAGTCGAAGGATCCGACTAGATTATTTGACCATCTTGGTCTATACCTTCAACCACAATAGTCTATACTTTGAGCAGTTATTTTGACCATCTTGGTCTGGGCCTTGATCACCTTTTCTATGGATCACAGTTATTTGACACCTGGTCTAGCTTTTCGACCATCTTGTCTATAATTAGACCACCTTGATATAAAAATATTGGTATAAGACTTGACCAATTAGTCTAAGACTTCCCTACCGATATAAAATTTTATGTTTTAAAATTTTAAGAATGAGAACCTTTACATATATATGTTCAATTCCAACTATAACCCGATGATCTTTTCGTTCTTGTGTTCTCCGTGTGGTCTGCAACCTCTCTCTCACATCCTAAGGAACAAATTAACAATGATCAAGTGTTCCTCATTTTTGACTCTAAGATTGGAACAAATTAGCATATTCTCGGCGACTTTGGTTATTGAATCTAACGTTTAATATGGGTCAAATTAAGCCGTAGAAGATGGCGGATAACAAAAAAGGTAGGGGATCCCGGTTCACGGTTGCGGCGGGGCGCCCCGCTCTCCGGCAGGTAAATGCTATCCCGGGCGTCCTCCTTGGTTCTTTAAAATCCACAATATGTTGTATGTAATCCATTGGAGTCCATATTAGGAGAGGTGTCCCTAGCACGCATTGAAATTTTTTTTTACTTATCCTTTGTACAGTGGTAGGCTTTTATGAATTAAAACAAACCATTCAATTAATAATTTTTGCGATTGATCCAAAAAACAAACATGGTCTCTAATTGTTGGACGGGGAAGGTGGATGCATAACCATTAAAATTTTTTATTTAAAATTTTTCTCATTGTAAGAATGTGGTTATTAGGCTTTATAACTTCGCAAACTACAAACGGCGGTGCTATTCCGGGCCCCCATGGGAGCTAGGGCGGACACCAGAAAAAAAAGGGGAGAGCGATGGGATCGGGCCCAGGAAAGGGAAACTTCTTAATTCCCAATCCTCGTTGTCGGGGAAAACCGGGGGGTCACCGTGGCGGTAAAGGGCCGGCCCTTGCCACTTTGGGATAAGAGAAGATAAACGTAAAAAGGAAGGGGTTACGTTGGATGCATGGGTTAGCTTTAATTTAGGTGGTTACATCGGGATGTCGCCCAGGCCCAGGGTGGCGAACCCGATTTGGGTCCATGGCCCATCGGCCAAACATGGGATTTTTCCAAAATACATACTCAGAAATCATACGGTTCACTTTATATAAATTGAAACATATTAACATTTATTCTTTACACATAAAAGTTAAATGAAGGAAAATAAAGAATATTGGTCCATGGTAGCTGCAGTCATTGACCTCGTATTTTTTTAACAATTAACTGGTTGCATGTTGGGAACTTTTTATAAATAAAGAAACTTAATTAAAAATGATAGCACTACGATTTGATTAACAAAACAACATGTCTCTTAATGGGTGGGATGTCGTTGGCGAAGGACATGATGCAAACCATGTGGTTGATTTATTGGTTTGTGGCCTACTTTCCTTGTAAAGGGTTTATAAATCTTTAACCTTTTTTTCCGATCATCAAGGCATTCTAATTGCACATTATTTAATTTTGGTAATTTATTCTTATTGAATTGGCGGTGAACAATGGAAAAAATTTGGAATGGAATTCGCTTTAATTATGGGCACTCATAAACCCGAAATTTTATTTTGATCATATTGAGTTGTATGCATAAAAAAAATCTTGTTGTGAGGAAAGGCAGCTTCACTTAATTTCAACCCTTCCATGTACTCCCTTAACATAAGGCGGGAATAGAAAAGGAATTATTTTTTTTAATTGCGGATTTAAATCAAGAACCTTGGCGATAACATTTGGTTAAACATCAACCAATTTACCCAAAACTTAGTTATGGGAAAACATATAATTCATTGTATTTCAACAGGTGGACCATCTTAATAAATCGGATTTTGCTATTTTGGTTGGAAATTGAAATTACACCTTGATGTGCAAAAATGTGGGTGCATATTAGCCTACCCTCTTGGCATCGGTCAATCACAAACCTGCCACCACTTACCCCGGTGATTTTTGACTTCCCTATTGGGCTGGCAAGAGGACACATTACTTTGGCATGTCTTTATCAATTTTTCCTTTTTCTTTTGGAGGAAACTAAATTGTATTTCCCCACAACAATGTGAGATAAAACAAACTTCGAAGTTACATGTCATAATGTCTTATTCAAAAAATCAAGTTCAGCTTGTTTTCTCTTGGCACCTATTGCAGGGCTACTACGGCGCCAACCTTTCTAACATATTGTTCTTTTTTAGAACGGAACGGGAATGTACTTGCACCCAACGATCTTTAATGTGGTGGTGGTGGGACAGCTGTACACTCATCCACAATTCTTAACCCATTTTGCCTTTTCCTTTAATTAATTTTGGGGTGTACATCACAGCTGCATCTAGACAAAAAAACAAAATATTATGATTTAACTAACAATAGGAACTGTGGCCCTCGGTACCAATTATGCATGAGAAAAAATGGCTGAATTTGACAAAAAAATCAAGAGGGGTTATTTATAAAGATGAAGATTCTAGGAAAATTAACTTTAACTTAAAAATGAAAGAAAGGGCAAAATTATGATTTTTAAAGCAATAAGTAAAACACCTTTATAAAATCTTTCCCACTCAACATTCATAATTTTCGACATTTCGGCATGCAGCCAATTCTCTTTGAATTGACATCAAATTCGGGTATCCCAACCGTTGTCCATCAATATACAAGGTTTGACCGAAATGTAGGCAGATTTATCTTAATTAACCTTTGTGTATTTCTAACTTATCTTTTTACAGATCATATTTCATATTCGTTCCACGAGTCCATTCCTCCCAACCAATCATTATGACATTTCAAGCTTTTTTGAAAAAAAGCAATTCTAGAAAAAATTTAGTCTAAGCCGTATATGTTTACCGCCGATTCAAAGCAATTATTGGAGTTTACTTCCTATTTCCTTTTGGAGTTACCTAGTTTTCCAAAGAAAACGGAATTCAAAACATATTTCAGTTTTAGAATGCCGTTGCAAAAGGAGGCAATTATAAAATTTCGATATGAATTGTTCTAAACTACAAACAAATAACTGAATAATTTGCCGGAATAAAGGTTTTCCATTCCCCATTAAGCCTAATTTAAAACTTCTCTATTCCAAACGTATGGTAAATCATCCATTTCACATGCGATATTATCAAGAATCCACAGGCATACTTATTCCTGGAGGCAATTAACCCATAATTTCCGTTTTCCAACATGAACCCTTTTTGAAACCCATTGAATCAAGTGAGCCAATTTCGGGGTTGTTAAATATTTTGTTAAAATAAGTTGGGGAACATAAATTTTAGCCAAATTGGCCACTAAAAGCAAAACACCCTTAAGACCATTACGGGCTAAGCGAAGATTTGCCAAAGCACCCCTGCGCAAATTAATTAAAAAAAAAAGCCGGACGAAACAAAAACTGTTTTTCGAGAGGAGGGAAAGGGAAGCGCAAAGAAACCCGAGGGTCCAGAGGAAACCCGGGAAGGGCGAGCGGGGAGCAACCAGGAGAGCAGAACCCCAAGGCGAATTGAAGGAAAAGGGTTTTAACGGAAAAGGTAAAGGAAAAAAAAAATTTGGTCCATGGTTTAAATTTACCGAGTATATGATTTTAAAAACACTGTATGATGTGGGGCTTTACTACGTATAAACCATAATGCAAATTAAAAATGAACTGCACGTAGATCGCATTCAACAAAAAAATTTTTATATGATGTTGAAGATCGTTGACCAAGGACAATTAATGATGAAGGTTTTATTTATGGGGTTTTTGGTTTATTTTGTCTATAAATATGCTAAAAAATCTTATTGAACATTTCTTATTTTCCACTTCTACGGATCAGCCAACGTGTTGGTAATTAAGCGGACCTCCCTCGGACCGGGTGATACAAGGATTCCCACCAAATTACAGCTTAGTTTAATTAATTCCCTTGTACTTCAACTACTACTAACTTTAAACATGAGGTGATTTCCCTCTGTTCCAAATGCATTGGCCTCCCAACCAATTGGGTTTCGGGTGTCCTACTCGCAGAAATGAAGCCCTCCGGTGATAAAATTACACAGATTTTTAACCTGCGGTGGGTTCGGCGGTACGCGGCCTTAAAGAAGTCTGTGATTCTTTTTATAAAGCTTTCCAACGGTTGTAAAAAACCGTCTTGATACTTATTTACTGACGGTTCTATACTATCTAAAATAGATTCCCGCAGGTCCCATTCCATTTGGCCCTATGCCTTGGCTGCGTCCCCCCAACCCCCTAACTTTGTCCTTTGACCACGATCTGTGCCCCTCTTTCGCCATTCTCTTTGCCTCCTTCCATCACATTCACCTTTTTGCACCCCTTTCCTTATTGGGCACTCTCGCCTCCTCCCAATTGCCACCTCGGAGGGGTGGGTCGTAACCCTTTATATTTGCTGCAAAAATGTGTTTGGCATTAGAAGGTTTTTATTAAATAATTTAACATAATTAATTTATTATGATAACTTAGGGCCAAAACGGATTACATTGAGAACCTGTATGAAATTATATTAATGGCTTTTGCTTTAGAAGAGCCCGGCGGGTAGTTGAAGGGGAAAAATTTTCTTGTCCGCAGATTCGGTAATATGAAAAATTTAACAAGCAGATCACTATAATCGGTGTTTCAAAAAGATTACTTTACGATCCCGGTGAAAGGCATTTACGGAAGTCGATTGGTTTCCCAAAATCAGGTATCGGGGTATAAGTGTTTTGATAATAGGTCCATAAAATCGGACGGATGTCGCGTCAAAGGAATATAAGGAGTTTTTAAATTCACTTTGGAGGATCAAACCTTTGTTCCGGGAAAAGCGGAATACCAAAATTTTCAACGGTTTTGATGGAAATTGAAGGCAAGTAAGGTTTAAAAATTTTGGTGTTGTTAGGTCTCTGAATTTGGAGGAAGGTTTCCGCCCCTACCAAATAAAATTTTTGTCCTTGGGAATGGAATGAAAGAATACATCATTCGAACTTTATCCTCTCAAAAGCAGAACATGCATGTATTCGTGTGCAAACTCCGATATGCTAAGTGTGGCAACAAGGACCCCTTAAATTTTGGATCCGGTGACCCAATTTGGGGTTTATTTGCGAAACGAAAGGGGCAAATTTATCGTTCACTGGACTAAGAAAATAAGCTCACACCTGGTTACGCCCGGTGGAAAACCATCGGGCTTAAATTTTTTGGGAAACAGGAACATAAGGTTAGGATTAGCAAAGCGAAAGAACCTTTGGTCATGAACGGGACAGGGGAAAATTTGAGTACAACCTTCCTCCTTGGTACTTATGAAGCGGAAAACATTTTGTGTCCTACTTAAAGGGGAAATAAAAATATTGATGGTACCACACCATTCTTTGGAAGACTTTACATTTGGAGCGGGGGACTATGGGATGCTACAAATAGGAATTACTTTACGCCATTTGCACCACAAATTTTCTGTTGGTAACTTCGGGTTGAACAAAAAGAGCCAAAGCATCCCTTTTTGATGGTGCGGTTATTGAAAACTCAAAAAAATTTTATTCGCACCTGTTCCTTCCCGACACCCTACGGATGAAGCAATTCGGGGAAATAAAGGGCGGTTCGTCCAGGGTTTTGAAAGGGTCTAGAATGGTTAAGGATATCAATTTTCTTGGGGCTTTAAACCCTGGAAAAACACGGGAAGGGTCAATTTTTGGGACTTCCATTGGGACACGGTTCCCCGGCATCACTCAGCGTAGAAGAATGGTGATATTATTGGTTCTTCTTAACTTAGTGGCAAAACAAAAGGGCGGTTTGGGCTGCTTGGTTGATTGAAATAAAACCGGTTACACGAAAGGCGATAAAGGTGACTATTCGACTTCTACACTTTTAAGGTCGAAGAAATTGCGCTTGCATGGTGTGCTTCCTCCTTACCCCTAAGCTTGTTCCTGAAAGATTTGTTTTGGTTGGTCTCATGATTGCATGTTTGATACACAAACTTCTTTGCAATTGGGTTCTTGCAAAGGAGTGCAATCTTTAATTTTATTTCTTTAACTAATTCTAAAGGTATCATAGAAGGACTCGGGTCCCCTTTTTAGTGCTCTATGAGAGATGTATTTCCCTAGTTAGTTTTTAATCTGTTCCTTTGTTACCTTGTGAAAGGATAAAATATCGCCCTATGTTCCCGTATATGTACCCTTCGAGAGATACTGAGAATTCAAAATTAAATGGGAATCAATCCGGGAGGCGTATCACGAAATTTGAACGAAGAGGTATTGGTTTGGTGGCTATATGGTCGGTGGGAAATAGGGTTGCCCTTCTCTCAGAGGGGCGGAGGGTTGGGAATCGGGGGCAATACTCCGACTGTACATCGGTAACCATTTCACGGTCTTGAACCATGAAGGCCCGTAATGGGAGCACAAAGACTGGTGTAGCAGAATCCTGGAGGTTTGGATAACAGAAAAAGTGGTTCAGGAATGGTTAAATTGCGATTCCTTGGAGGTATCAATGATGAAATTTGCATGGTTGGCCAAAGGACCAAAATTTAAATTGTAAGGCAGGACACTAAATGGGTACTTTTATCCTTTGGGATAGGAAGAGCAGATGATGCGTGGCATTTCCGAGGGTTAAAGGGGGCGCGGTTAACCGTACTATGGGTTAAAGTAGAGGATATTTGGGAGCTGACATGTCTTTTCAAGACCCCTTTTTGATGTCATTGGGTTAAACTTCCCCGGCGTAAGGCGAAATCGGGTCCTCTTTGGACCCAAGCGTGTGGATACAACGAAATTGTACTTTGCAAGCAAGTTGTTCTAAGTTTTTTATGTAATACCCACAAATAAGCAAACGTAGTTCTTCAGGGAAAGAATGTAATACAGAATTGTTTGGCGAATTTTTAATAATCGCACGGGTTTTGGTAATTACGGGAAGGAAAAATTAATTAAGAGCAATAGAAAATAAATAAAATAAAATTAAATTAATTTAAATTTAGCGTTGGGGGTGCCCGGGGGGTGGGCCAACTACCCTTTTAAAGGCCAAGGGCCCAAAAAGTCTCCTCCCACCCCCCTTCTCCTTTAACCCTAGCCCTTTCCCCCCTCCCTCCCTGGGCCCAAACCCTCCTCCACCTCCTCTTGGGGGTCTCCCTTTCCCCCTGTTTTGCCAGAGGCTTCCCCATTCTTGCCCTTGGAAAGGGAGGGAAGAAGGAAGGCAAAGAAAAAGAAGAAGGGGAAGGAGAAGGAAGAGGAGAAAGGAATTGGGGAATTTCTTCACTAGGTAATTTTTCTCATCCCAAACCCTCTGATCTTAGGAGTAATTAGGATTCTTGGGACGGTTTTGATGGGAGAGTTTAGATTAATTGCCCCGATTAAGGTTTATGGATGCATTAGTAGATTGATTCGCTAGCGCCACATTTCGTGGTTTTTGATCTAGAAAACGATTTTTTCCCTGGGTCTTCCCAAAGTAAAGTTGTAGAGGATTGCGGATGCATCTTTTGTATGTTTTCAGTTTTTTTCTACCGTGGGATCTGGGAGATTGGGTTTTCAATACCCTGTCCCTCGGTGGCGGTTAGTGCGAAACCCCGGGTAAAATTTCGGGTTTAAAAATAGTAGATTAATTTTATGGTTAGGGCCTAATTGGAAAATTGTAGATAATTCAGAGTTCTAGTTGTTGTAAAATTTTTAGAATTTTTAGATTTAGTGTCATTGTCATCGCGGATCAGAAAGTTTGCTCTGTTTAGGGCCTAAAATACAACTATTATGATCCGAATAAAAATAGGAGTTCTAACGAAAATCGTAGGTTTTAAGTCATGATTCAAAGTGTATCACTTGCTGTATTTGGTCCATTATTTTAAAGATCGAAATTGTGAAGCAACCTTCTGCGAAGGGTTCTTCTTTTTTCTTTGGCGAAGGGGTTTTTGGGTTTGGGGTTTAGCGGCGCTTACAATTATTTTGTAGTGCTGTTTCTGTGCTTGGTGGTGAGAGATGCCTTTTGGACGGTGGTCGACCTTAAGCGTTCTTGATTGTTTTCGATTTCGGTTCGAGGCAAGTGATTGCGGTGGTTGCTCGTTTAACTTGTTATTCCTTCTACTTGCATTTTACATTATTATCGTAATTTGATACATTATGCCATGATTGCAAGATATTGTTAATTGGGAGATGATAGCAAAATTTATTTATTGTATGTTGTTAATATGATAGTAGACTTGTGTAATTCTTGCTTAAGGTTATAATCGAACATGAAAATAACATATGGTGGATGTGGATATGTTGAGAGTATGTTAATGCTCCTTGTGGATGAATTAATGTGATTAATGGAATATCATATCATTCATGTCATTTGCATATGTGGATGTCGCCCTTAGCCGGGTCAAGGTCAACATTGTTTATTATCGTTCGATGCACCTCTTCCCCGGAAGTGTCGTATTTAACATCCCAAAATTGGTTTGTGTTTCAAATGTAATAAAAATGAGGAGAAATTAAAACTTTTCTCGGATCTTGATTTTTATGTCAGTTCCATAATTTTTGTAAAGGAATTATTGAAATCAAAATCAAATTCCATTTGGAAAAACCAAATTCCCTTCTAAAATCTTTAACCTTTGGGAAATTTTTTTGGGCATTATTTTAACACCCAAATTATTTCAAATTTTTGAAAATTTGATAATTTTACTCAAACCTTGGTAAACCAACCCTTCTAATTTTTAAAAAGGGTCAAAATCTTAAAATTTTATATAAATTATCCCCGCAAAGCCATTAAAATTTCTTTTTATTTGTTTGCACCCAAATTTCCTCAAAATGGTTTTCAAAAAAACCTAACTTTTCCCCCCGGGTTGGTCATGGGCCGAGAATTTGCGTAAAAGACGATTTGGAAATTAACGTTGGTGGATCACCCCCGTTGGGCCTTTGGACCACCGTGGGTCCATCACTTGGTTTAAAAAATTGAGGTTCTTTGGGTTACCACTGCCACCAAATGCGGCCTACAGGACTTTCTTTAATAGTTCTTTCTTTTCTTTTAAAAGGTGTGCCCTTTTTCCCCTGTTCTGGCAATCTCAAGGGGAAAAGAAGGTTGTACTGTGCTTTGGGCTCTTGGGCCTTTGCCTTCCCTCCCGACCCAAGTTTCAAGGTTCCTCTCTCCTGCTAAGGGTGGAAAGGGGAATAGGTTGCCCCCTTTTAATTTTTCCTTGCTTCACCCTTGGTTCCTTTCACCTTTTTAGCTACAACCCCAAACCTTCGGCAAGTTTGAAACCCTGGTGATTTTGGGTTGACCCGGTGAAAGGGGCCGGTCTTTCTCTCAATTCTTTTTGCCATAGCCCTCCCTTCTTGGACAATGTACTTAATTTCTTTTTCCGGGAACTCAATTTTCCCCTTTTGGGAAGTTTCTCTTCTTACGGCCACACCCCCGCCTTTTTGGGCTGGGTAATTCAACCCTGTTGCGGACCCCCTGAAAAGGTGGCGTTTTTTTGTTTTGGTATTTTGAACCGGGTTTAAAACTTCAAATTGTCCCGGTAAATTTTGGAATTGGTCGGATTTTACCCATTTTTTGCTGCCCGGCGGCCCGGAGATGCGGTTTGATTCCCCCTTTTAATGGTGGATTGGGAAATAGGGCCCGATTTAATTGGGGTTACACGATCCTAACCCGAATAAATCACTTCAAACAAGGTTGGAGCGGCATCGGCCTTCGTTAATTTTTATAACGGTTGAGCTTAAGGTTGGGGGTTGTCTTTTGCTGCGCTTGGGGCTTTGGACGATGTCTTGAGTTCCCTTTTTAACGGGTTTAATTTCCCGGGGGTTTTTTAAAGCGGGTAACGAAAACTAACTTTTATTTTAAGTCCTTTTGGGACTTTTGATCTTTTTTAACCAAACTTTAATCTAAAAATATTTCCAACCTCAGTTTAGCTCAGAAAATTTGGCTAATGAATAGTAGCATTTTGATTTATAAGATTTGAGCAAAATTGTTTTTAGCATAACTTTTGCATTGAGAATCCAAATCAATTGGTTCTTGTTGCTAAAGTCCTTATAAATCATGCTCTTGCTACTGTAAAATTTTCAGAACTTTTGGAGAACTTTTTGGTTGGGTCTTGGTGTTTTCTTCGTTCTTATCGGTTCTTTTTGGTTCTTTCGTTAGGGTCCGCCAGCACATTGATACGAAGTGATCCCGCAACATCTTGACCCACAACAAGCGAAAAGCAGTTTGATCATGTTAATCCCATTATTTTTCAAGTCTAATATATTGATTTCAACTTGTATGTATGCATTGCTATTTTGTGTTGAATTATGGTTAGTATCCTATAGTTGCATAATCTGTAGGAATTGTTTACCCTCTACTACCTTGAGCCTAGGTTATTTCTTTGTGATTTGAGTTCGATGGATGAGCTCTTGTCACTTAGTAGATTCTGATTTGAAATTGCTTAGAAATGCTTAGTTTGGTAGTAATGGGCGATCATCGATTGTAGTCGATGATCTTGAGCACACATCTTATTATTATTCCATTATGTCCACACTTATGCTTTGTTATTTTGTAAAGTCAAAATCTGAAAATGGAAAAATATTGTTTTGGACTTGGGCAAGTGGTTGGATGGTGGGTTATTGGGTTTGTGGATGTCTTGCCTAAGTCAACAAGGACCGAACATCTTGTGTCACACTCTCCAAGCACTTTGCGTACTAACCACATGAGGGTTATATGTGACCCCTCTTGACCTAGTACTTTGGAGTGTGTTATCTCCAGTCGCGGGAGGCGTTGTGTGTGTTGTGTGAAAAAGGAATTGTGTTCTTGTGTTTGGGTGTGCGGTGGTGGAGTTTGGGATGGACTCTCCACCTCGAGGCGTCATGATTGTCAAGGCTTTACCGTGACGGTAGTTGTCGAGTGGGCCCGACCCGACACAGCGTATGGGTTTCTATCCATCAGGCGACTCGAGATTAATACATAATATTGGAAGCGTCTCGTAGGACTTAGCCGCTGTAGGCATACCTAAGGAAGTGTGCTTAATAGCTTGGCAAAAGCGATGCAGCGTGTGGGTAAAATGGTACACCTGCGAGGATAAAACTATTGAATAGCCTCGTCCTAGGTTATGGACACGCTTGGTTAGGTTTTGCAAGAGTTAGACTACAACCTTTTAAATTAAAACTTGACATGGGTGGTATGAATGGGTAATTCATGCTATTGTTGTGGTGACTAATGGTTTAGTCACTTCGAGGATTGTTGTTGTTTTCTATCTCTTGTTATATTGTTGTCTTTTAGCTTATTTGAACATTAAAACAGATTTGTTAAATTGCTTTCAATCTATTACATTATTGCAAATGGAAACTTGCTTTATGCTAAAAATAAAACATCTGACCTCCACTTCAATGAGCTTGCATGTGGTATATGTACAGGTTTGTTATTCCACATGTAAGTCTTGCGAGTACATTCAAAGTACTCACGGCTTTTTGAGTGCTTTTGTTCTGGGGAGGAAGGTGAGCCCAAGGGCCTCACTTTTGTGAGATGTCTTTGTGGTTTGACGACTAGCTTGGCGGTCCGTTCGGTTGCCTTGTGGGTTAAAGGCACCTTGATTGGCTCTTTTGTTGAAGCCATCTTATGGCACTTTTGCTTTATTTGTTTAATTATTGTTGTCTCTTTTATTGTTGGCGGTTGGCCTCTCTTTTATAATGACTTCGGTTTAATATTATTAATATTACATTACATTACGTGTTTGGTTCTATGTGGATGAATGGAATTGATACATAAATTTTGTGATGAGGTGTGTATCTTGCACTCTGGGAAGTATACATGTCTCGAGTCTCGGATTATCGCTTTGTGATGCTAGGACCGAATGGATGGTTAAGCATTACAAGCCGGATAAACCAGGTCTCCTACGTATATTGCCGTGTCTGATACATTGCAATTCCTACAGCAAGAGTGATGTGGAGCATGGCATGAAGCATTCATACACATATAATGGATATTTAAATGACTGCATTCATATGCCATTTAAAACCAAAAGCGATGAGGTTGCCTCGTCGCCTGGCTCCCTCAGCCTCAACTCCTCCTGCGCGGCGTCGCCACCGCCGCCGCGCGCGCCCCTCTGTCTCTCTCCCTCTCTCTCTCTCTCTCTCTCTCGTTCTCCGCCTCTCTACTGCCTGCGGTCCAGAAGCGATGTGTGGCAGCGTCGGCACCGTCCCGGCCGGCGCGTCGGCGCCTGCGGCGTGGCGACCGCGTGTGACGGCGTGTGCGCTTATAATGCCCAGCGTATTTCAATTTCGATAGGAAAATAAATCCGAAATTCGAAATTCGAGAAAAACCCTAATTATCATTTCATGTGATTTCCAACTTTTTTAAATCCATAACTTTCACATCAGAACTCCGATTTGGGTGATCAAATTTCTAAATTCATATAAAATCAGCCCCTTTCATTTGGTTCTAGTTTTGTAATTTTTGAGTTCATTTGGTGCTGTTTTATTTATTGTTGCTATTCCTTGCGTGTAGATTAGGCGTTTGGAAGATCTCTTGACCAAACAAGCGAAGACCCGCTCCTCATCAGCGAAGGCAGTCGTGGCCTTTGACCATGTCGAACCCATTTTATAAATGTATATTGTTTTAAATTATCATGCATGGCTAGATTTATTAAAAATGGTTTTGGGAGTAGATAATTACCAAATTGCCATTATGCCTCCTTGATGAATTGAAAATGAAATGTCTCCTTGATTGACATGTATCCTTGGACACCTTAGGTTGGTTATTACTAGTTGGACATGATTGTATACCAACTTGGGGCGTAGTATTGCTTAGTCTTGCTTTAGTTACATGAGACTTTCGATCACATGTTCATGATGAATGAAATTTGACTAATGGAACTATGGAATTGTGGTGTGAGGCCACTATAATTAAAATGTGTTGAGCCATGGCGAGGATTGCCATTTGGTGGGAATGAACAAAAATGATTTATGCTCGGGCTTGTGGTAGGGAGTGAAGGTGGGTCGTGAGCACATTTGGATGTGGAAGGTCTTGTGCAATGACCAACTAAGGACTTAACTTTGCAAGTCATTGATCGGGCCACCTCGTGCAACCACAAGTCCGGTATGGGACGGACTGCCAACTAATTAGGAAAGTTTTGATCGGTTACTGTGTGGTGATTATTGGCGCAAGAGGAAATTTGTGATGGCGAAACCTTAGCGAGCGACAAGGCAAAATGGAACTTTGTAAAGGCCTTGTCACGTGCTCTAGGCGCTCACCTAAGGAAGTGGCGGTGGTATCGGCGGATGCCAAACAAACTAGAAATTCGTGTCTTGTGGGTAAAAATGTACCAACCTCTGCGAGTGTTAAAAATCTATTCGAATAACGTGTCCCCGGTTGGACATGCAGGTGATTTGGCGCAAGTGGTAGCATTTTCAAATGTGGTTTGGTTCGATGGAATGGTTTTGGTTGGAATGGTTGGGAAGTGAGCGGGATGTTCTTTGCTTGTTCAAAAGAACTTGGTTATCTATGTATTATTCTTTTAAAATCACCTGCAATCTAATTATGGTATTCTTTGTTAAACTTGCTTTACGCAAATTAACCATAAAGCCATCCTTGTAAGCGACATGAATACTATGTGCATACATTTCTCTACGACTTCTTGAGTACTTTATATACTCACGGCTTTATGCCCTTTGTTGATCGGTCCATGAAGAATCGAAAATATTGAGTTCTCGAGGAAGGCTACTTTGAAGACTTAAACTAGGTCACGTCCTCCACTCGGGCGAAGTGTCGAGCACGTCTTGCGAGTCAGACACATCATTTGGAGTTACCGATGGCGAGGAAGGGGATGAGGCCCGGTGAAGGTGCTCCGGGCGGAGGGCGCGCCTACGGCGGCGAACAACGGACAGAAAGAGTAGAGCGAGCTTGTCTTGCGAGTCCTAAGCGGCCGTCGGTGAGAGGTTGTGGCGAGGCATACACTACCGGACTCGGCTTCTTTGCCAGTGCAAAACTCTTTGCCGAGTGCTAAATATCGGGCACTCGGCAAATAGCTATTTTGCCGATGCGCACTCGCAAGCGCCGGCAAATTATTTACCGAGTGCCATTTTTCGGCAAAGATAACACTCGATAGCGCCGCTCTTGAGAGTGCGGGCACTCGACGAAGGCGCCGGCAAGCGGCTGAGTGCTGACTCCGCGGCGTCAGATTTTGTCGGCGCCGGCCGTTTGGCACTTCGGCAAAATAAATCTTTCCAGTGCGAGCGACGGCGCTTCGGCAACGACTGCCGTTCTGCAAGTGCGTGCGGCACTCGGCAAGCGTTTTGGCCTCCAAATTTTTTGTGCACCATCCTCTCTACGAGGTACTCTATGTTAGGATTTGGTATATTTTGTGCTTTGTTATATTTAGTTAATTTATTTCATTTACTATAATTATTTGGAAAATGCAAATTTAGTACCGTGCATCGAATAATGGAATTTAATGATTCAAAAAATGATAGTCATGTTATTGAGTGTAGTGTGAGGCCGTATCGAGAGCGGACCCAAAATTTCAAACATCTTGTTGTGAAACATGGCCGTGAACCGGGGACGAAGTGTTTTAAATTCTATAAAAACAAACAAAGTCGAAAATTATGAAACTTGTGGAGATGTCATGATATCATATGTGGAGGTTGTGAAAAAAATTTGAGAAGGTTTCAAGCACGTTGTCACGTCGATGCTTACAAGCGGACATCTCCACATGTGATACTTATATCCCCATGCGTACTTGCGCGCTTGCCCCAGCGCCCGCGCCGCGCGCATTGCGCCGCCGCCCGGCGCCCCGCCGCCCCAGCGCGCCGCGGCGCCCTCGATCTCTCGCGCGAGTCTCTTCTCCTCGCGGTCTGTCTCTGGTCTCCCCAAGCGCCTCCACCGCGGTATCAGGATCCTCCGGCCGGCGTCCCTCCTCGGTCGTTCCCTCCGGCCGTCGCCCTCCCATCATGCCGGCGGATCTCGGTTTCCTTCAATTGCTTCCCACACATAGCTAGAGACAGCGACAATCTATAGACTATGGTTACCACTATTATTGTAATTAGTTGCTCATAAGCAAATTAAATCTTGTGTGTTGGAATTGCTTTATTTAAATCTCTATATGTAAACTCTGAGTTGGGAAGTAATCTTTGGGATCGGGTTGTTAGAATCGGTTGCTCATAGGAAACTTAAATCTTCGTGTTGATAACCTTTTAAAATCTTTTTATATTTCAGTTTAGCAAATACAAAGCTGCCCTTTGTGGATTTTGTAGTGCTTGTCTCTTGTGCTTTGGTGTCAATTTCAATAGTTTCAACATTGTGGTTCCTACGAGACATTGCTCTTTTAAAGATCATTGTTAACAACATATGAATTAATCTACCCACATGTTAGCTGGATAGTTTGGTTAGCTAATCTTGAATGCAACTATTTATTTTAAATGACGGTATTTTGTTCCATTTTGCGAGAAGGCAGTCGAGCCAGTGGAGTTCCCAGCGCCCGTGCAGGTCTGCTACATAAGCGTCCTTCATTTGCAGAGCCATACGGCCCGCTTCTTTGACTCCACGCACCTAGGTATAACCCCTCTTTTCGTATCATGGTCGTAGATCACGTAACCCGATTAAGCGTCTCCGTAGATGCAATTGATGGTTACATTACTCATTGATACATATGTTAGAGGATGGATGGCCGTCATTGGATGTACGGGCGAGAAGAAGTGAGTGATTACACCACGGAATGGATGAACAAGACCGATGCTTTCTTGAGCCGTGCATTTGGCAGAAATGCTAAGGACATTGTCTAGTTTTGTGTCCTGCGGCAAATGTGAAAGCAGGAGAAGGGTAAACAAAGGTTGACATGGGTAAACATCTTTTGAAGAATGGATTCTGGGGACTACACGGTGGGTCCACCATGGTGAAGCCCATCGTATGAGAGAGGAGGTGGTGAGACCAGCGTCGAGGCTTATGATCTTGATCTTAGGGTGAGACATGTTAGATGACTTTGGGACGATTCGATGAGGCGTGAGAAGGAGGAGATGGAAGGCGGCCGCAGGCGTTCGACATGATGGACTCGACACGAAACCCCTTCACGATCGGTCAGCGGTGTCTCAGCTGGATGCCATTGGGCGGCAATGGGGTTGAAGTCAGAGTTAAACTGATCGAGAAGGCGATAAGATGTTGGCGTGATTGGCACCACCTTAGGAGGGCCACATTACGCCAAGCATGTCGAGTCACGAAACTCCTTCGTGCACTTAAGATGCGTATGGCGAATACATGCTTGTTGAAAGTGCGTCCTATTTAGGAAAGAACACAAGGATGCAAAAATCTTGTCCAAAGTGTTAATCCTCCGAGTACAGGTAGACTCACAGTGATGGCGGAAGAGCGACTACGATCCCGTGAAAATCCTCACGGTACCTTCCGTTCTCTCGAGGATCAGCGGCTATACATGGCCAGAATCCGAAGCAGATGACATGGCACAAAAATGGCAAGCGGTACAATCGACAAGATGGTACATCCATCCGATGGTGAAGCATGGACCGGCTTTGATGACAAACATCGTGAGAAGAAGATGAGGCTCATGATATGCGTGTCGCTGGGCAGCGGATGGGTTCAATCCTTATGGGTGATGGGCGCCCCATACACATGTTGGCGTGTTCGTTATCCCCTCAATCTCCCCGGCGTCTCCTTTCAGCGACATAACGTATTCTTATCGTTGATAATTCCTGGACACGGGGAGTAATATGGGTGTGTTCATGGAGCCGTGTTTGATGAATTGGTCGTGCTTGGATGAAGGGTATGGACATCGATGAGCTACAAAGACAAGCTTCAAAATGCCGGTTTGGTACCACTACTCCTGCATGACTTCTGGCGTATGGGTTATTCGCTGGTGTGTTCAGGAAGTTCCCATGCCCAATATGCAAGGAAGGTGTGAGGTTCATTTGGTTGCACAAGGGTGGCAAGTACTCGTCGTTAAAGCGGACATCGTCAATTCCTCCCTCTTGACCATCCATTCGGACAAGACATCAAGAACTTTCTGAAAGGTGTCGTAGTGTGACTGACCATACACCGCGGATGGTAGTGCGAGGTTCATGCTCACATAGATGCTCGTGCCCAATCAAGAAGGTGGTTTTGTGGGATATGGTGAGCAACATATGTGGACTCATAAGTCGGGCTTGTGAGGCTCCTATTTGATGACCTTCTATACGCCATAACATTGATGTAATGCACCTTTGAAAAGAATATCGCGGAGGCACTTTGGGCAACACTCATGGACCTTTGAAAAGTCTAAGGACAACCCTAAGGCTAAGTGGACACAGCAGCGTTATGCGATAGACCAAATCAGAGATCGGCCTCTAGTCGCGGCAAGACATGGAAGGCCTAAGGCGATTTGTCTTGAAAAAGGACCAAAGGAGGAAGTACTTGAATGGATCGGGCGCTAATGTTCCTGATGGGTATCGGCGAATCCGAAGAGGTGAACTTAGGCACTCTGCGAATCAGCGGATGAAGAGTCATGACTACCACATATGGATTGGCGGCTTCTTCGTGATGGTTCGAGGCTATGTCCTGAGCATGTCGGCAAGTCTTTGCGAGATTGAGCTATTTCTTACCCGACTTTGTGCCAGGAGCTATCTCGGACCGTCATTGATGACTTGGAAAAAGTGGCACCGTGTTGCTCGTAAGTTGGAAGATCTTTCCACCGGCTTTTTCTTAGCGATCGGCATTTGATTGTGCACCTCCCGTATGAGAGCGCGTATGGGGGCCGTGCGATGCGTTGGTGCTATCAATCGAGAGTCACGAACTCTTTGCAAAAATGTAGAAATAAAGCCAAAATTGAGGCTTCCATTGCGAGCATACATTACGGAGGTGTCAAACTTCACGATACTACGGGAGAACCTTCCTAGCGTTTATAATCCACCCCTCGTTACAATCTTGGCAAAAATGAATCGAACCTCGGCCTTTTCCAGGGCAGCTCGGAGCGCAAGTGCGCCGACCACTAAGCAATTGAAAAATGAAGAAGTGGCGCGATATCATGCTATATGTGTTGACCAACCTTGTCGAATGCGGCCGTTCATTGGGTAAGTTTTCCACGAACTTGTTTCATCTGTGTCACTCCTTGTTTCTTCGTCCAACCCCCTTGTTTCTCGTTGAGTGAAATTTCTTCGTCAATCGGCATGAATCAAGGGATCCTACCCGCGAAGCGTACCCTTCTTTCCGAGGTGCGGGACGAGGAGCCGATTTTATTTCTTGGTTCAAGCGAGTGCTTGTCAATTGCTCGTACTTAGTTCGACATTCAAAGTTGATAAATGCGTTCGAATAATATAACGATCTATCACGCTTGGTGGCGAGCCCCAAACCGTCGTCTATAAGTGACGAGTTGAGCGAGTTGCAAGCAGTGTGTCGTTTAGTCAAGTCATTTATCGGTTATGGCGTGAATGGATATCGTTTTCACCACGACAGCTCTGGCGAGTCGGCCCAATCGAAAAACCACAAGGCGGATTTTCGCGACGGATGGCCTCGACTATTATGGAAGAATTGAAGAAATCTACGAACTTCCATTTATGGTTCCAAACCTCTTAATCTGTCATATTCAAATGCCTTTGGTTTCATCACGGGTAACGAGGCGAACCCTAAGCTTGGGCTAGTCGAGATTCGACGGATTCCGTCTATCGAGAAAAGATGTCTACATTGTGGCTCAGCAGCCCGTCGAGTTTATTATCGCCATACGCGTGCCAAGACAAAGAGCATCTTAAGGGTTGGGCTATTGCACAAAGTATACCCACCAGTAAACTACATCCCAAGCGATGAAGATTACAACTAACCCAAACACATATGATGGAGAGTTCTTTCAAGAAGAGGGGCTACAAGGGAGGTTTGAGATAGACTTAATCGGCGATAGGAATGGAAGTAGACAATGAAAGGGTTGATGAGGGCCATTTTGGAGGCGAGTGCGAAATGTGAAGGACTTACAAATGCTTGGCGATTACGTTTGAAGCAATGACAATGAAGACAACATTCCTCCTTCGGATAGTGTTGATGATTTGGACAATGTTGATAGTGATAGCGAGACCTATGATCGATAATCCCAATCATGAAGATTATTTCTAATACATGTAATACTATGTTTTTGTAATTATGTTTTGTTCATTTGCATCTATTTCTAATACATGTATTACTATGTTTTTGTAATTATGTTTTGTTCATTTTGCATCTATTTCTAATTCGTCTTGCTTATTCTTTTTATTGCGGTGAGTGAACAAAGATGGCGGGCGGCCGTGTGGGGCGTGTCGCTTTACCGGAGACCACGCCGCTGCGGAGGAGGCGGAGGTTGGACGGGAGGAGGAGGAAGAGGACGCCCGGCGCGGGAGGGCCGTCTCCTCCGCCTCGTGAGAGTCTTTGGGAGGAGGTGGCGCCGCGTGGGCCGGAGTTGGGCGAGGCTGGTTCGGCCGACGGGCGAGGAGAGTGGCGCCCGTGGGCGAGTTGGGCGAGGCTGGTTGCGAGGAGCAGGCGGAGGCGCACGGGGCGGCGAGAGGCGGTAAGCCGCGGGTTCCGCTTCCTCCTCTTCCTCTTGATGTCTACTTGCGAGTCCGGAGCCTCCCTCGGGTGCATCCTCACCGATGCCCGATGATTACGCCAGAAGGCAAAAAGTAAGTAACTTTAGATGTTGTCACCACTACTTCATATGATATGTTGAAAAAAGAGAAACTAATAATTTTTCTTAATCACGTAGGAAGCGGGTGGTTGTTTCGGTGGTAGCGCGCGCTCCGCCAATGGCATCTGGGTCTTCTGTGCGGCAACACTACCCGGCATTGTCACGTGCGTCGGAAAACGGGGCCTATCGTTTGACCACTCGCCCGTCGGCCGATCTGAGTACCCCAACAAGGCGGCGGGTGAAGGCGGAGTTTTGGATAAGTCTCCTCGCACAACATTGCTCAATACATCGCATTCATTGGACTTTTCTTGAAATAATGAATGGATACATCGGCGTTTGTATGCGGACTTATTTGAGATCGATGAGGATTTGAGGCGGAGCGGACGGTGGCTACAAAGCTGTAAAAACTCATCACCGACATGCATCACGAGTGCGCATCGAGCCATCGTAACCTACCGGTGACTTGGAGAGAAGGTCACCAAGAAAAGCGCCAAGAAACATGGCTGACCGGGACGGTACCTTGAGGTAGATGAAGAACATTAATATTGATTCGTTTTGAGATTAAATGCGTTTAATTTGATCTTCTTATATGTCAAATACTTGATGGCGTGTAGATGATTCCTGGTGGTGCCAATCGTATCCAGTCTTTGGCGATGATCGTGGACAAGTGGTTCACGGAGGTATCTCGGATGCTGAGTGATGCGGGCGTCGTTTGATGATGCAAGGTCGGCACACCATCAAAGCGACGCGGCCTCTCGCATACAAACAAGCATGGGTACGCAATTCATTTATCTATTGTGGCGCTCAGTGCGCGATTTCTAATTATATTCTTTGTCTTTCGCGATCGGCGTCACATAGTGGCGACCTTGCTCGGACTTCGGGCATGGTGTATGGCCCACAAGGGCAAAGCGGCGTCAGCGTCTCCTTCAACGGAGGACCGCGAGCGTACGAACCGGCGTCCACACCGCATCGGTGAGTACTGCGTCGGCGGCAAGGTGGTCCATGGGCGGACCATGATCCGAGCACCGGACTTTGATGGAGAATCGTCATGAGGGTGGGACAAGGCGAAACATGGGCGGTTACGGCAGCGGCGGCCTCATCGACGGCCTCTACTCCATCTCTCTCGGATCCGAAACACGCGAACACGGCGGAAGCCGACCATCACGCCCGCAGCGGAGCCGGCTGCCGCGGCAGGGTCGGCGCGCCGAGTTATTCTGTTTTACTCGTCGTACATTGATCTTTACACACCTTTATTGGCTTTCATTCTTGAAACATTGGGTGAAATATTGCGAGCCAGCTGGAACAAGAAATGAGAGCAGCGTCAGAGTGCTAGGCGGAGAGGATGTCGGCCCGGTGGGGCAGCAGGCGGCGGCCCGAGCCAGCGGTGGCGGACATTCGAGTTCCTACAAGGTCTTGGGCAACATACGAGCTTTCTTTGTGCCGTGGTGTGGCTCCACCTCGCCTCCAGCGTCCTGCAGTGCGGCTACTCTGTAGTATGAAAGTTTTTGCTTCGTTTGTGCTTTGCTTGTATGACCTCTACCTTCCTAGATTAGGTATCTAATGTAATCTTGTCTCATGCAATCTCTTCTCCTTTGTGCGGCCTCAATGGCGGGTTCGAATAATCCACCTCATGCGCCTCGAATGATGGAGCTTTTCCTTCACCACGATCGCGATGGCCACCTTCGAGATGAATGGTAGTTGTATTTTTATTTGTTGTTCACTTGGTGATGGACTTGTGATATACTTGTGATGCACTTGTCATTGTGATGAACTTGTGGATTTGTTTGGATGGACTTGAGCACTTATTGTTATATATGTGATATATGTGATGGATGTGATAAATATGTGATGGATGAGATATATATGTGATGGATGAGATATATGTTTGGATGGATTTGTTTGTCGTGATGGAATGTAAAAATAAATAAAAATGCGATTTTGGGTCACTTTGTAAGTGCCATGACCATGGCACTCGGCAAGAAAGCTGAAATATGAATTCGAAACGATTTGAATTTGCGAGTGCGACCATCCGACTCTCGGCAAAAATTTTCAAAAAAATTAAAAAATCTTTGCTAGGTCTTGGCGGGTTGGCACTCGGCAAGCGGCAAATCAACGAGGCGGCGCCGTGACGGCCTTTCTTTCTTGATCTTGACTCGGCGCTCGTAAAGCCGCTGCAAGTGCGGGCAAAGGCACTCGGCAAAGGTGCTCGCCGATAAGTTTTTAAATTGCCCTCTAGTGTGCGCTCGGCAAAGCTTTGCCAGTGCAAGGCCTTTGCCCGGTGCACGAGGCACTCGGCAAGCGGAATCCGTAGTGATAGGCGGTCGGGAAAACAATTTCGTTTGGAATTTATTTGGTGGGTAGAAATGAATGGAATTACCAAAATTCGGTTATAATTACTGTGAGTTTTCAAATAAAGTTTGAAATTTGGACAAAAATTGGTGACTTTTGTCCAAATTCAAGCATTCGTTTTTTGAACAAATCGTATTTATTCAGTGTAACAAAATCATCAAAAATTTCCAAAATTGCAAAATTGTGAACCGACTACTCGAATGCTCGCCCTAAAAGTAGTTGGTGATTGTACGCAAAGATGTGGTGGCCATTTCAAGGTTAGGCGGTGGCAACATTGCGATGGCAGCCGGCGGGCCGTGCATGCATGGTGGAGGTTGGGGCGATGGCAAGGGTCATGGTCGAGTCGAGCGGTGCTTTGTTGCGAAGGAAGGTGGCGAGGTTTTACGTGGATGGGGTTGAGTGCGAGATGGTTCCCTTTGCCATAGCTTGGCGTGCGAGCGAGAAGATGTGGCGGCGACTGACGGGTGGTGGTAGAGTGGTGTAGTGGTACAGCCCCTTGAAATCTATGAGACCTTCTTATCTTTAATCCTTGCTTTTGCTTGGACCTCTTTCAAATCCTCGAGCAATTATGATTCCCTCAAACACCATTAGGTCAAGAGTTGGTGTGTTACACCCACTCATATCAGCAGTCCTCGTCGAGAAAATTAGGAAGCTTCGGTTTAGTTACAACAATGTATCTTGTAGGAAGTGTACTCAGCCTCCGCATTAGAGCGAGAAATAATGTTATGGCATTTGAGGACCAAGACACTAAGTTCTCCCAAGATAGAGGCGATGGTGGTCGTAGAATGCAGTGTGTTAGACAACCAGCCCTATCGGCATCATTGTAAACCAAGGCATCCACGAATAAAGGAGTGATGCTCGGATCGTAGGAGAGAGTACCCTTGACCTCACAAGAGGAACACATTTCACCAAGACAAGATGACATTCTAGTGGATCATACATGTGTAATCAAATTTCTTTGTAGCTGCGTCACGTGATGTCGGGGCGAGTGAAAGTGAGGTATGAAGGGCACCAACATTGCCATGTTAAGAAACCAAATAGTCTTAGAAAATACTGGCATCATTGGGCTAGTGATAGGGCCATTTCACCATTTGGAATAATGACATAAGCCCATTTTGTAATTTTATTAAATGACTATTTATTTATTTAATTCTATTAAAAATGTATTATTAAAAAAATAAGAATTGAGTGTAAAGTGAAAATTGGATAAAATCGAAAATATTTTGGATTTGAAGCAGTGGGAAGGTCCACAGTAATCGTGAAATCATTCAATATCACAGAAAATACTTACAACCAAAAACACTGCCACATGAGATGTCCAAAGATCACAATGAATTAATTCAAAAGGTGAGTCGTGCGACTCATAGAATGTGAAAAATTGAATGTGACGACCTAATTGACAAGTATTGTACAAATTCTTGTCATTTATTTTGGAAGGACATGAAATAACGAGGTGATGGTGAGATTGTGGAGGGCTGACGTCAGGGATGGACAAGATGACGGTGCCATAGAGTGGTGTTGTCGGTGGAGGACAAGAGCTTGAGATGTAAATCTGCGAGGAAGTAGAGTCACCCAAACTATTACTTTGAATTTTGCTCTTGGTCTAAAGATCCTTCCACGAAAAAAGCCATTAGGGTCAAATTGTGGCCTATGATTGTCGGTTGTAAATTTACAAATGGACACAATATTTTTGATTAAGCGAGGTGAGACAAGGATGTTTTGGAGGTAGAGTGGGCGAGTGTGTGTGGTGGAAATACGGTGGCGGCACGGTGGCGGGAAGAGAGTTACCATCGCCGACCACAATATGGGAGTGGAGGAGGGAGTGGGGAAACATAGGTGAGGTTACGGGTGGAAGACATGTGTGCGGTGGCTTTGGTGTCCATGTACCAATCGGATGGTAGGCTGCAATGTCATGGTGTTGAAAGCGTTGGCGAGTCTAAGAGTCCCATGATAGCGTAGGGCGACTTGTATTGAGGATGGAACCAGAGCTGGTAACGTGCGGCATGGCGGAAGATAGCGAGATAATGTGCGTATGAAAATGGTATGTGTATATATATATTAAAAACATGCAGTTATAGGATAGTTTCTATTTATACAAAAGATTACAGAGATATATT
Organism: Hsuehochloa calcarea; assembly: GCA_036346395.1. Lineage (NCBI taxonomy): Eukaryota > Viridiplantae > Streptophyta > Magnoliopsida > Poales > Poaceae > Hsuehochloa > Hsuehochloa calcarea. The sequence goes on from CM070594.1 coordinate 87,343,099, forward strand.
CTATCTATAGAAAAGATCACAAGAGATATTGTCGGTTAGTGAATAGTGACAATATCAACAAATATAATGTAGAATCAAATGAGATAGATACTTGCTAACATGTAGCACACATGCATGTTATCAAGAGTGCAACCCTCCAAATAGCGGTGGAGAAGTTGGCGACTCTAGGGTAGTCACCATTCCTATAGTACCCAACAACGAGCAAGTAGAGCTTCCCCTTATGCAATGGAACTACCACCACCCAAAGATGATGGTGACCATAAAAGCGACATGATGATCGAGCTAATGGAGGCAAGCATCGTATCATCAATTTAAAGTACCGCATTATGCAACATCTCAATCTAAACAATTGGTGGTCAGGGGAAAGAATGCGCCTTGGAGCATGCCAAATTGCCAATCCTGATTCCGTCATCCTAATCCCTCGAGTGCGAGGGCCAAGATAACTATTGGAAATGGACAACATTTTAATTCAAGATTTGATTATGAGGCAAAGATCACAAATAACTAGAAATACATAAATCGATACCAACGTGGGTAACTCATTGCACTTCTAAACATACTCAACAAAATGATTATAGCGAAAGCTGGTGCATTATGACTAACTTACGATCGTGCTTAATGAAGAACGATGCGAGGCGTAGACTTGAGCGATGGTCAGCGGTGCGAGATCATATATGATGCATTGCGGACTCGGCGATCTGTTTGTTCGACACGCTCTGTTAGTACGACTGGTTCCCCTACTTCAATGGAAGCATGTCCGAGTCACTGAACAACATTAGTGCGGACCTTGTGTAGAACAATGCGGCGTGATGATATCGTAGATGATGCAACACAACGAGCCATTGCGGTCGTTGCTCGAAACCTTAATGCGCCTCGTGCGGTGAACTCTGCAACAATGGTTGGAGATATCGCTCACCCTCCTTCGGTGCGCGGCGAGAAGAGATGACTTGGATCGACGACTAAATTCTTTGCATAGTTGATGAGAGAGGAAGATAGAAAAATGGAATGAATCATGTCTTATGCGGCGTCTCGAGATCCTATTTATGGTGAGAATTTACTCTCCGATAACTATCATAATAAACGGTAGTAACTACTAATTCAAAGCCAATTAATGGTCATTAAGTAGTGTTTATTAATCACGATTGTACACTAGTATAAAGCTTGACCACGACCTACAACCAGACTAACGTGTTATGACCTCACTGGTCTAAGTATCGACCATATTATTTTGACCATATTGGTCTATGCCTTTGACCACAATGGTCTATGGCTTTGACTAGATTATTTAGACCATCTTTGTCTAGACTTGGCTATCTTGGTCTAAGGCTTCTAGTCTAAGACTTGACCACTCTGATCTAAGATTTTGACTACCTTGGTATAAGAATATTGGTTTAAGACTCGACCACCTAGTCTAAGACTTAGACTACCTGGTCTAAATTTGCATACTTTGGAATTTTAAAAATGAGCAGGCTTTACACATATGTGCCCAATTCAACAATCCCCACCAATTCCAAAAGCAAGCAACAAAAATGAATGATAAATATTATTGTCTTTGAGTTGTTGATATACGAGTCTTTGATGTAACTCCGATGCGAGTTGAACTTACACCTATAATAACAAGATTTATCTTCTCACAACGATGATAGACTATGCTTTGAATTACAGTCTTTTGTGATTAGATTTCACTTAAAATATCAACTAATACTAAGATGTCAAAAAACCAAGCCTAAAGAGCATTAATTGGTTATACTCCCTTATACGCTCATGAGCTTTCTAGAAATGCCTATTCTCATGAACGTAACACTCTGATTAAGCTCAAGTAGGTGTATTCATTTTAGGTATCTGTAGGCTAATACCTTTTTCCTCATTGGAAACTAGAATACATTAAAGCTTTTAGCCATCCTTCCATCTGATTGAGGTACTTTGTCTATTAGGACACGGTACATATTGTTAAAATGTGCTCTCTTATTTAAACATCAACTTATTTTCCCATTGCCTAAGTCTGGATCTCAATCTAAAAGGTATGAGTTCTTGTTGAGTTGTAACTCTAATGGGCTTCTCCCATGTCCATAGGGCGCAATGAAAATAGTCTTAGTGCTAGCCCTTTGTGAAAAGTGCCATATTTTTCTTAGTTAGTATATAATTCACGTAATTTCTTAGTTAGTATATAATTCCAGATAATTACTGCGGGTTCCTCAATTTTACGACATATTTGAGCCTACTCTTCCGTATGGAGAACTTCATGTTATCCTTAGTACTTGTAACCTTAATCAACCTTTGTTTGATTATCACAATACATTAGGATTGCAGGTATTAGTTTCTCTACTAATGACAAGTCATGAAGCTCTCTAAGCCATTCGGCCTCACGATGGTTGTGTCTAGTGCTACTAGTTACGCTTCCATGGTTGACCTCGTCAATATGGTGCATTTACGACGACTCCATGTGCGCAACACACCTTGAGTAAAAACATAACCATTTGTAGCTTTGATTTCATTTGCATTTGAGATCAATTTGAATCACTATATCCTTCTAATAGATGGATACCCATTATAGTGAATTCCATATGAGGTTGTCCTCTCAAGTAGCGCAACACTCTCGAGTGCCTCCCGGTGATCATCTCCTGAGTTTGAAGTAAAGCGACTTAATTTGCTCACGCCAAATGATATATGAGTCTTGTGGCATCAGAATAGATACATAAGGTTTTTGGTCAAATGAAATTCCGGTCGGAAGGTTTTACTTCAATCACCATACTCGACCACCTTGTAGTTGTAAGATTTTCTCGACTATCCCACGGTGTAAGTTCCTCTGACGATTCTAGTGCGTAGCTTTTATCGACTATCCCTAGTCGTAAGTCCTTCTCACGACGATCTATGGTTAAGTAGCTTTACTCGACCATAAATACATAAGGGACCTCAATTTATGAATATCTCATTGATCTTTGACTAGTCCTTTATTCTTTTGGAGCTTAACACTAGCATCATAAGGAGTTGAGAAATCTTGCGAGTTCTCAAAACCAGGCGGCAAGATTTTCGACATAATGGGATTGGTTCAAAGTGATCCCATCCTCATTTTTGATCAATTTAATATTAAGAATAACATCTGCCTCTCTTAGCTCTTCTATATCAAAACATCTAGATAAGAAAGATTTGAACTACGTCAATAACACGATGCTTGTGCCAAATATAAGTATGTCATCGACATACAAACACAAAATCACTTCTTGACCCTACCATAACGATAATACACACTTATCTATCTCATTCACAGAAAAACCAATAAAAGTTAAAGTTTTATCAAACTTCGTGCCATTGTTTAGGTGCTTGCTTTAGGCCATATAAGGTTTTGATTAATTTGCATACCTTACTTTCTGTCGAAATCACAAAACCATCAGTTGCTCCATATAGATTTCTTCTTGACTCTCCATTAAGGTGCTATCTTCACATCCATTTGATGAATGTGTAGACTATGGAATAAGCTAATGCAATGAGCACTCGAAAGGTGGTCAATCACGGCAGTAAGTATCAAAATAATCCTCACCTTATTTCTAGGTAAAACCCTTAGCCACAAGTCTTGCCTTATACTTATCAATAATGCCAATCGAGGCATCATTTCTTTTAAAGATCCACTTGCATCCAATAGGTTTTGCGCTAGATGGGGCGATCATTGATCTTCAAGTCTGTGTATGTTGGAATCCATCTGTATATTTGTCTATTTCTAATACTCAACATCGGTAATGCATAAGCCTCTGAAGAGTGTTTGACACATCATCCATGAGATATATTAAAATTTTGGCCAAAGGTTTCTCAATGCTTTGTCGCTTGCTCTGAAGGAGGTCTCTTCGACTAAATTATTATCTACTGGGGATTATCACAGCCGGTGGTATATCACACTACTACAAAGAGGCTATAGTGAGCGGCCCATCACGAGCGGTTCCTTTGGGCCGTCGTATTTAAATGCTCTGCAGGCTATCTTTCTTGCATGGCGGGCCCATCACGAGCGGTTGAAATAGAACCGTGCGTGATGAGCAATTATCCTGAGCGGTTCTCGTCGGCGTGCGATATTCTGACGGTTCTATTTGAGAACGCGTGCGTATTATCCTGACGGTTCTTCAATAGAGCAAATGCGTGATGTTTGACGGTTGTTGAGAACGTCAGGCGATGCTGAAACGGTTCCAGAAATAGGCAATGCGGCGATGTTATGACGGTTCTATTTCCGGGAACGTGCGCGATACTACGACAGTTACGAAATAGAACATCGTAGCTTTATCCTGAGCAGTTCTATTTCGAGAACCGTCTGTGATAGTGCCCATCCTGACGGTTAACAAGCTCGCCTCGTCGCCTGGCTCCCTCAGCCTCAACTCCTCCTGCGCGGCGTCGCCACCGCCGCCGCGCGCGCCCCTCTGTCTCTCTCCCTCTCTCTCTCTCTCTCTCTCTCGTTCTCCGCCTCTCTACTGCCTGCGGTCCAGAAGCGATGTGTGGCAGCGTCGGCACCGTCCCGGCCGGCGCGTCGGCGCCTGCGGCGTGGCGACCGCGTGTGACGGCGTGTGCGCTTATAATGCCCAGCGTATTTCAATTTCGATAGGAAAATAAATCCGAAATTCGAAATTCGAGAAAAACCCTAATTATCATTTCATGTGATTTCCAACTTTTTTAAATCCATAACTTTCACATCAGAACTCCGATTTGGGTGATCAAATTTCTAAATTCATATAAAATCAGCCCCTTTCATTTGGTTCTAGTTTTGTAATTTTTGAGTTCATTTGGTGCTGTTTTATTTATTGTTGCTATTCCTTGCGTGTAGATTAGGCGTTTGGAAGATCTCTTGACCAAACAAGCGAAGACCCGCTCCTCATCAGCGAAGGCAGTCGTGGCCTTTGACCATGTCGAACCCATTTTATAAATGTATATTGTTTTAAATTATCATGCATGGCTAGATTTATTAAAAATGGTTTTGGGAGTAGATAATTACCAAATTGCCATTATGCCTCCTTGATGAATTGAAAATGAAATGTCTCCTTGATTGACATGTATCCTTGGACACCTTAGGTTGGTTATTACTAGTTGGACATGATTGTATACCAACTTGGGGCGTAGTATTGCTTAGTCTTGCTTTAGTTACATGAGACTTTCGATCACATGTTCATGATGAATGAAATTTGACTAATGGAACTATGGAATTGTGGTGTGAGGCCACTATAATTAAAATGTGTTGAGCCATGGCGAGGATTGCCATTTGGTGGGAATGAACAAAAATGATTTATGCTCGGGCTTGTGGTAGGGAGTGAAGGTGGGTCGTGAGCACATTTGGATGTGGAAGGTCTTGTGCAATGACCAACTAAGGACTTAACTTTGCAAGTCATTGATCGGGCCACCTCGTGCAACCACAAGTCCGGTATGGGACGGACTGCCAACTAATTAGGAAAGTTTTGATCGGTTACTGTGTGGTGATTATTGGCGCAAGAGGAAATTTGTGATGGCGAAACCTTAGCGAGCGACAAGGCAAAATGGAACTTTGTAAAGGCCTTGTCACGTGCTCTAGGCGCTCACCTAAGGAAGTGGCGGTGGTATCGGCGGATGCCAAACAAACTAGAAATTCGTGTCTTGTGGGTAAAAATGTACCAACCTCTGCGAGTGTTAAAAATCTATTCGAATAACGTGTCCCCGGTTGGACATGCAGGTGATTTGGCGCAAGTGGTAGCATTTTCAAATGTGGTTTGGTTCGATGGAATGGTTTTGGTTGGAATGGTTGGGAAGTGAGCGGGATGTTCTTTGCTTGTTCAAAAGAACTTGGTTATCTATGTATTATTCTTTTAAAATCACCTGCAATCTAATTATGGTATTCTTTGTTAAACTTGCTTTACGCAAATTAACCATAAAGCCATCCTTGTAAGCGACATGAATACTATGTGCATACATTTCTCTACGACTTCTTGAGTACTTTATATACTCACGGCTTTATGCCCTTTGTTGATCGGTCCATGAAGAATCGAAAATATTGAGTTCTCGAGGAAGGCTACTTTGAAGACTTAAACTAGGTCACGTCCTCCACTCGGGCGAAGTGTCGAGCACGTCTTGCGAGTCAGACACATCATTTGGAGTTACCGATGGCGAGGAAGGGGATGAGGCCCGGTGAAGGTGCTCCGGGCGGAGGGCGCGCCTACGGCGGCGAACAACGGACAGAAAGAGTAGAGCGAGCTTGTCTTGCGAGTCCTAAGCGGCCGTCGGTGAGAGGTTGTGGCGAGGCATACACTACCGGACTCGGCTTCTTTGCCAGTGCAAAACTCTTTGCCGAGTGCTAAATATCGGGCACTCGGCAAATAGCTATTTTGCCGATGCGCACTCGCAAGCGCCGGCAAATTATTTACCGAGTGCCATTTTTCGGCAAAGATAACACTCGATAGCGCCGCTCTTGAGAGTGCGGGCACTCGACGAAGGCGCCGGCAAGCGGCTGAGTGCTGACTCCGCGGCGTCAGATTTTGTCGGCGCCGGCCGTTTGGCACTTCGGCAAAATAAATCTTTCCAGTGCGAGCGACGGCGCTTCGGCAACGACTGCCGTTCTGCAAGTGCGTGCGGCACTCGGCAAGCGTTTTGGCCTCCAAATTTTTTGTGCACCATCCTCTCTACGAGGTACTCTATGTTAGGATTTGGTATATTTTGTGCTTTGTTATATTTAGTTAATTTATTTCATTTACTATAATTATTTGGAAAATGCAAATTTAGTACCGTGCATCGAATAATGGAATTTAATGATTCAAAAAATGATAGTCATGTTATTGAGTGTAGTGTGAGGCCGTATCGAGAGCGGACCCAAAATTTCAAACATCTTGTTGTGAAACATGGCCGTGAACCGGGGACGAAGTGTTTTAAATTCTATAAAAACAAACAAAGTCGAAAATTATGAAACTTGTGGAGATGTCATGATATCATATGTGGAGGTTGTGAAAAAAATTTGAGAAGGTTTCAAGCACGTTGTCACGTCGATGCTTACAAGCGGACATCTCCACATGTGATACTTATATCCCCATGCGTACTTGCGCGCTTGCCCCAGCGCCCGCGCCGCGCGCATTGCGCCGCCGCCCGGCGCCCCGCCGCCCCAGCGCGCCGCGGCGCCCTCGATCTCTCGCGCGAGTCTCTTCTCCTCGCGGTCTGTCTCTGGTCTCCCCAAGCGCCTCCACCGCGGTATCAGGATCCTCCGGCCGGCGTCCCTCCTCGGTCGTTCCCTCCGGCCGTCGCCCTCCCATCATGCCGGCGGATCTCGGTTTCCTTCAATTGCTTCCCACACATAGCTAGAGACAGCGACAATCTATAGACTATGGTTACCACTATTATTGTAATTAGTTGCTCATAAGCAAATTAAATCTTGTGTGTTGGAATTGCTTTATTTAAATCTCTATATGTAAACTCTGAGTTGGGAAGTAATCTTTGGGATCGGGTTGTTAGAATCGGTTGCTCATAGGAAACTTAAATCTTCGTGTTGATAACCTTTTAAAATCTTTTTATATTTCAGTTTAGCAAATACAAAGCTGCCCTTTGTGGATTTTGTAGTGCTTGTCTCTTGTGCTTTGGTGTCAATTTCAATAGTTTCAACATTGTGGTTCCTACGAGACATTGCTCTTTTAAAGATCATTGTTAACAACATATGAATTAATCTACCCACATGTTAGCTGGATAGTTTGGTTAGCTAATCTTGAATGCAACTATTTATTTTAAATGACGGTATTTTGTTCCATTTTGCGAGAAGGCAGTCGAGCCAGTGGAGTTCCCAGCGCCCGTGCAGGTCTGCTACATAAGCGTCCTTCATTTGCAGAGCCATACGGCCCGCTTCTTTGACTCCACGCACCTAGGTATAACCCCTCTTTTCGTATCATGGTCGTAGATCACGTAACCCGATTAAGCGTCTCCGTAGATGCAATTGATGGTTACATTACTCATTGATACATATGTTAGAGGATGGATGGCCGTCATTGGATGTACGGGCGAGAAGAAGTGAGTGATTACACCACGGAATGGATGAACAAGACCGATGCTTTCTTGAGCCGTGCATTTGGCAGAAATGCTAAGGACATTGTCTAGTTTTGTGTCCTGCGGCAAATGTGAAAGCAGGAGAAGGGTAAACAAAGGTTGACATGGGTAAACATCTTTTGAAGAATGGATTCTGGGGACTACACGGTGGGTCCACCATGGTGAAGCCCATCGTATGAGAGAGGAGGTGGTGAGACCAGCGTCGAGGCTTATGATCTTGATCTTAGGGTGAGACATGTTAGATGACTTTGGGACGATTCGATGAGGCGTGAGAAGGAGGAGATGGAAGGCGGCCGCAGGCGTTCGACATGATGGACTCGACACGAAACCCCTTCACGATCGGTCAGCGGTGTCTCAGCTGGATGCCATTGGGCGGCAATGGGGTTGAAGTCAGAGTTAAACTGATCGAGAAGGCGATAAGATGTTGGCGTGATTGGCACCACCTTAGGAGGGCCACATTACGCCAAGCATGTCGAGTCACGAAACTCCTTCGTGCACTTAAGATGCGTATGGCGAATACATGCTTGTTGAAAGTGCGTCCTATTTAGGAAAGAACACAAGGATGCAAAAATCTTGTCCAAAGTGTTAATCCTCCGAGTACAGGTAGACTCACAGTGATGGCGGAAGAGCGACTACGATCCCGTGAAAATCCTCACGGTACCTTCCGTTCTCTCGAGGATCAGCGGCTATACATGGCCAGAATCCGAAGCAGATGACATGGCACAAAAATGGCAAGCGGTACAATCGACAAGATGGTACATCCATCCGATGGTGAAGCATGGACCGGCTTTGATGACAAACATCGTGAGAAGAAGATGAGGCTCATGATATGCGTGTCGCTGGGCAGCGGATGGGTTCAATCCTTATGGGTGATGGGCGCCCCATACACATGTTGGCGTGTTCGTTATCCCCTCAATCTCCCCGGCGTCTCCTTTCAGCGACATAACGTATTCTTATCGTTGATAATTCCTGGACACGGGGAGTAATATGGGTGTGTTCATGGAGCCGTGTTTGATGAATTGGTCGTGCTTGGATGAAGGGTATGGACATCGATGAGCTACAAAGACAAGCTTCAAAATGCCGGTTTGGTACCACTACTCCTGCATGACTTCTGGCGTATGGGTTATTCGCTGGTGTGTTCAGGAAGTTCCCATGCCCAATATGCAAGGAAGGTGTGAGGTTCATTTGGTTGCACAAGGGTGGCAAGTACTCGTCGTTAAAGCGGACATCGTCAATTCCTCCCTCTTGACCATCCATTCGGACAAGACATCAAGAACTTTCTGAAAGGTGTCGTAGTGTGACTGACCATACACCGCGGATGGTAGTGCGAGGTTCATGCTCACATAGATGCTCGTGCCCAATCAAGAAGGTGGTTTTGTGGGATATGGTGAGCAACATATGTGGACTCATAAGTCGGGCTTGTGAGGCTCCTATTTGATGACCTTCTATACGCCATAACATTGATGTAATGCACCTTTGAAAAGAATATCGCGGAGGCACTTTGGGCAACACTCATGGACCTTTGAAAAGTCTAAGGACAACCCTAAGGCTAAGTGGACACAGCAGCGTTATGCGATAGACCAAATCAGAGATCG